>OX443561.1:58186733-59501733 GCA_949372485.1 Cheilosia soror | reverse complement strand
ACTCATGCGATGAAAGTATTGCCGTATCATCAGCATACATATATGGCTGCTTCGCATTCTGGAAGAGTCGGAAAATCGGACGTAAATAAGTTGGGAATGGGCCATAATTCTGGATTTCAAAATACTGTATCGACAAAATTCTGTATTTTTTTTTTTTTGAAAATACTGTATGAACAAAATTCTGTATTTCAGAATTCTGTATTTCAAAATGCTGTATATCCAAAATGCTGTGTATCCAAAATGCTGTATATCCAAAATGCTGTATATTCAAAATACTGTATGTGCAAAATTCTGTTTTCCGAATAGCTGCTTATACCCAATTCTATTTTTTGAAAAAGTGTTTGCATAAGAAAAAGCAAGCTGTAATATAACTTTTTAAATTTATTGGAAAAAAAACTAAAATTGGAAATCATTTAGGAACATAATTTAACAAAAACATAACAGTAAACTTAATACTTCAAAGAAATTTAATAAAAAATAAACATAAAAATAACAAATTAGCATAACGGAATTATTTAAAACAAAAGCAAACTTTTTGCTATTCGCCTTAAATAAGCAACGTTGCTTAAATCGGGCCTCTTTCGCATAATACGTCGAATTCTCTTGTTTTTAAGTATTGTTTTTTTGTTTTTTTTAATGTGCTCCCCATTCCTAACCCTTTCCACCTGTGCTTTAGTAAAAATTAGCTCCTTTTTCAGGTCGCTGATAAGCTTATACAGGCCCGGCTTTTTCCTCCCAACCAAGACTTTTAATCTGTTTACTGTTTTGGGTCCTCGGAAACACTTCTGTTCTTGTTTTTGAACTTTCAAAAACAGACCAAAACATCGGTTTATGTTTTATAAATCTATGTAGATATGCAAGGAGACAGTAAAATATAAAAATAAAAGAAGTGGTATGTTAGAATTCTGTATTTAAAAAAAATGGTTTTGATAATGTAAAAAAGTGCGCACTTTTTTACATTATCAAAACCATTTTTTTAAATACAGAATTTTGATATACAGAATTTTGAAATACAGAGTTTTGTTCATACAGAATTTTGTTCATACAGAATTTTGAAATACAGAGTTTTGTTCATACAGAATTTTGTTCATACAGAATTTTGAAATACAGTATTTTGAAATACAGTATTTTGAAAACAGAATTTTGACCATACAGTATTTCAACCCCAACCCAAATAAGTTATATAAAACCGGTCCAAGAACCGAACCTTGGGGTACGCCAGCATGAAAATGGACGATGTCGGACACACTACTATTAACATGCACTTTAAAAGAACGATTCGAAACAAAACTTTGGACAATTTTACAAAGAAATGGAGGAAAGTTTAGATTTATCATTTTATACGTAAGCCCATTATGCCACACTGAATCAAAAGCTTTTTCGATGTCGAGTAGAATCATGCCTGTTGATCTACCTATTGCACGATTAGATTTTATGATATTACATATCCTAAGAACTTGATGTGAGGTCCCGTGATTTCGCCTAAATCCGAATCATTCGTTTGGATAGATTTGGTTTTCTTCAATGATTTTAGCAATTTTTTCTTTTACAACTTTTTCGTAGATTTTGCTTAAGGCACTTAATAAACTTATTGGTCTGTAGCTTTCGCTTTTATCGGGAGGCTTCCCTGCTTTTGGAATGGGAATAACCTTTGCTACTTTCCATTTATCAGGAAAATATTGCATTTTTAAGCATGCATTGATGATAAAGGTAAGGAAAGCTATCCCTTCTTTAGGCAACATTTTTAGATAAATATTTTTGATGTTATCGATTCCGCCTGAATTCATTTGGTGGAGTTTCGTAAATAGCTAAATTAAAGGCATGAAGAGCGTGTTCAACGAGGATGTTTGTATTTGAATCTCCTAAATTTTGAGCGACAACGTGATTTTGCGCGAAGTATAGAGCTAACCCCTTCGCCTTTTCGGTATCAGTAAAGAAGGCTTCTGTACTAGAGTTGGGCAATTTAGTTCATTTGAGTGATCGATCAATTTAGTTCAAATCACGCTACTGAACTAGTTTGCTCATTTTAGTTCAATTTAGTTCATGGGGTTTTTGGATGCAGAGTATAAAGTACCCAAAGAAGCCCTGTGGTAAGGGATCGCCTCGCCGACGCGATTCACATTCAAAAGCCACCTCGACAAATAGAGAAATAAAGTTGGGCCAAGCTTTAAATGAAACCGTATCGATTTCTTGGGTGTTGTATTTCTATTTAAAGACGTGCTTACTTAGGTATAAGTTTAAGTTTATTCATTAAGCGCAGAATTACAACTGATTGAAGTAGAAAGACAATCAAAGAGTGAGACCAGTAGGCATGTGCAGTTGTGTAATATTATTGTGTTACTCATATGTATGTTGTTATGCTATGTGGGTGATGTGTAATAGTGATCTCAATTATACATCATCTCTCTTCTCAACATAATCAAGAACATTTAATTTATCTGCTGTTATCCGATTCAAAATAAAGAAATGGTTTAAATCCTACTTATCCTATCATTAGATAGTTAATTCAATTTAAAATTCATTTGGTGATATTATAAGGCAATAATTAAGTTTTAAATTCAAACGGTAGATAACCCTACCTAGGGATGATAGAACGAAGGTTTTTTACTTATACGACCAAATTTGGTAATATAATGATCAGTGGCTTGAGGGTGCGACAAATCGATGTTGTTATTATTATCTTTGCTTGACATAGGTAAATCACATTGAGCATGCACATGGTGCATAGAGGTGGCATCTTTCACGGTATCACTGATGTTTTCAGATGCATGTGGATGTTCTTGCTCTATTGCTTCTGCTTCAGGCATTATAAACGATGGTGATTGGTATGACCTACGCAAATGAGTTGTGTTACGACGTATAATTCGATTGTTTTCATTTTGGAGAAGATACGACCGAGGCAACTCATGTTTTGACACAATTCGAGCTGGTTCCCACTTCCCATTATGCCTGTAAACTATATTTTCACCCTCGTTTAGTTCTAGTTCTCGGCGAGGTCGAGCAGGATTGTTATTTTTGTATACCTTTCTTTGACGTTCCTTTAATATGCTATATAAATCTTTTGGGATTCTTGGAATTAACTCTTCCTTTTGTATTGGCAAGAATGTTCTTAACTTTCGACTCATCAGCATCTCCGCTGGTGAATACCCTATACCAGGAATAGGTGTCGTTCTATACCTACTCTAAAAGAGCGGTCTTTAAATTGCCTTCTTCCCTCTCAATTTTCCTTAACATTGACTTGACTATATGAACCGCCTTTTCTGCCTGGCCGTTTGATTTCGGATAGCGAGGACTGCTGAAGACAAAATCAAAATTAAAATTTTCTGCGAATTTCCGAAGTTCAAAAGTATTAAAGGGTTGGTTGTCGGCTATGATTTTCTGAGGTATGCCATGAACAGAAAATATTTGCTCTAAAGCACTTTTTACCGTATTTGCGGTCTTATCATGTATGTGGCAGAGCTCGATCCACTTCGAAAAATAATCGATAGCTACTAAATATGACTTTCCCCCATAATCAAGGCAATCCACTCCTATTTTCTGAAACGGGGTTTCGGGTGGAGGATGCATCATTAGTGAATGCTTTTTATTTTCAGGCCTGTACTTTTCACATTTGCGACAGCTCTGGACCATATTCTCAATATCCCTAGCCATATACGGCCAATAGAGGGAGCCCTTAGCTCTACTTAAGGTTTTTGTTATCCGCATGTGTGATTTATGTAGAAGGTCTAACATTTCCCCAATTAAAGTTCTAGGGACTATTACACGATTATCGAAAAATACAAGATCGTTATCCACATATATCTTGTCTTTAAATTGCCAGTAAAACTTAACACAATCAGGCAACTGTTGTTTGTTCATTGGCCATCCAGCATTATATAGGTCTTTAAGGTATTGAAGAACTTGATCAGTTTTTGTTTCTTCTACGAATAGCTTTCCTTTAGGGTCGCTCATGTCAATACTATGGACTAAATCCTATTTAATCTCGAGATCATATTTTGAAAGCTTTATTTTCATCCGTTGTAAACGAGACGAGTGAATTTGACCCACATCTTTTTCTAAAATTGACACTAAAGGCTTATGATCCGAATGTATAGTAAACCGATGTCCATAGACATAATGATTGAATTTCTCACAGGCGTAAACCACTGCCAATAACTTCTTTTCAATCTGTGCGTATCTGGTCTCGGTATCTGTAAGGCTCTTAGATGCATATGCCACCGGTTTATTATCTTGTAACAGACAACAACCGAGACCATACTGAGATGCATCAGTTTGAAGAATTATGTTTTTAGTCGGGTCAAAAGTGTGAAGAATGGAGTGTTTTGCTAGTGCCTCTTTTATTTTATTTAAAATTTCAGTGTGAGTAGATGTCCACCGAAATTCGTTATTTTTTTAAGTAATTCTCGAAGCGGGGCATTAATTTCCGAAAAATTCGGTATAAATGCACGGAGATAATTAAACATACCCATTATCCGTTCTAGTTGTTTTCTATCGTGTGGATCTTTAATATTCAAAATTGCTTCAACCCGGCTCGGGTCAGGACTAATGGTATCTCCAGTAAAAATATGGCCCAAATACCTTACTTTATTAACACAAAACTGTACTTTCGCTCTATTAAATTTGACATTTATCTCACGTGCCTTATCAATTACTCTTTTAAGGTTTTCATCATGCTCTTTTTTGTTTTT
Organism: Cheilosia soror; assembly: GCA_949372485.1. Lineage (NCBI taxonomy): Eukaryota > Metazoa > Arthropoda > Insecta > Diptera > Syrphidae > Cheilosia > Cheilosia soror. Next base: position 59,497,045 of record OX443561.1, on the reverse strand, counting down.
TCCTCCTACTATCAGATCGTCTATGTACACAAAAACCCCAGGCAAACTACCAAAATATTTCATATTTAATTGTTGAAACTTCTCAGCTGCTGGTTTTAAACCGAAAGGCAGCACATTATAAACGTATGTACCGAACATTGTAGTGAAAACCGTTAACTGTTTAGCTGAAGCACATAACCCGAGCTGCCAAAATCCCTCCTTCAGATCAAGGACTGTAAATAAAGAGTATTCCCTCATCGCCTCAGAAAAATCATCTAGTGTTGGAATTATGCAATGTTCATCTTTTAGGTGTTTATTAAGTGCATTAGGATCGAGGCATAACCTCAATGAACCATTTGCCTTTTCAACCACTACTAATTGATGTAACCATGATGTTGGCCCTTCCCACTTACTTATAATTCCACGTCGCTCCATGTCAGCAAGAGCTTCCTTGACCCTACTCCTAATACCAATCGGTATCCTACGCGGCGGCTTACTGACTGGTATAGTATTTGGTTTCAGTTCTAGTGTACATTTTTCCGGAAACCGACCATCACCAGAAAAAACATTACTATTTTCGGTTAATAATTGAGCACTAGTAACAATTTCAAAAACTCTTCGGATCAAATCGAACTCCACGCATGTTTTTAGACCTAGCAATGGCTGAGATCTTCCCTCAACCACAATAAAATCTACATTACTGATGTGCTTTTTATATTGTGTGCAAAGACGCACAGAACCCACAGTCGCAATAGCAGAACCTCCATATGCCTCTAACCTAGCAGTGCATGGTTTAATTTTATTTTCACTACCAATCTTACGTACAGTCTCACGTGTGATTATATTTACGTCTGCACCACTGTCAAGTTTGAACTCAATTAGCTTGTTCTCAATAGTTAAAGTTTCAAACCAACTATTACTACTACTATTTCTACTTTGTCGCACCTGATTAATCGCACTAACATAAGCCACTGACTCACCACTCTCGCTGCCACTACCGTATGTTGACTCATTTACATGAATACTGTTAATTCGTGTTGAATTGCAGACCGCTGCAAAGTGATGAAGCTTCCCGCAAGCTAAAGTTATGAGTTATGAGTTTTTTGTGAATTTGTGTAGATTTCTTCTTTTCTGGATTGAATAGCAGCAATTGATCCCCTTTCTGCTTGCATCTGTTGTGCCTGCATACTCGCTTGCTCAGCTACTCAACAGAGTTCTTTTGCTTTAGCCAAGTCGAGGCCATCGGTTTTCAGCAACTGAAGTCGTAAATTCTGCTCAGTAATTTCCATCACGATTCTGTCTCGTATCATGTATTCTTTTTGGTCTAGGAATTCGCAGTTTTCCGCTAGTTTGACGACATCTGACAAAAACTGTTCAAACGGTTCTGCTTCTTTCTGGTTACGGGAAAAAAATACATATCGCTCGTAGACAACGTTACTTCGTGGAACACAGTACGATTGAAATGCGTCGATCACGTGTTGAATTTTTTCTTTATTTGCATCCTCCAATGGTAGCGTTTGATAGATTTCGATTGCTTGTTCACCCGCACACGACAGAAACCTTGCGGTCTGTATTTTCTCAGACTCAGCATTCGTTTTCGTTGCAATTGAGTATATTTTCCACATGTTGTGAAATTTTCTCCAATTTTCTTTAACATTACCGTCTAATAGCAATGGACCAGGTTTTTGAAAATAATCACTGCTTGCTGCCATTCCAAATTAGCTTTCGATTGATTAGCTTCGATTTTTAATTATTTTTTTTTTTTTTTTGTATAATGTAATACTCGTAACGTTGGTTTTTTTTTTTTTTTTTTTTGCTGTTATATAGCTACCGACTGCGCCATGTTGTATTTCTATTTAAAGACATGCTTACTTAGGTATAAGTTTAAGTTTATTCATTAAGCGCAGAATTACAACTGATAGAAGTAGAAAGACAATCAAAGAGTGAGACCAGTAGGCATGTGCAGTTGTGTAATATTATTGTGTTACTCATAATGTATGTTGTTATGCTATGTGGGTGTGATTGCAAGTGTAATACTAATAGTGATCTCAATTATACATCATTGGGCACTCATTCCGTAAGTCAATAATCGCATGACGATACCGTTTCGACGATAGCCTTGCTTCACGTAACATTGAAAATTGCTATCGTCTCCACGACATCGTTTCTACGATCCAACATTTGTTTCTTTTAGCTCAATAATCGACAGAGCACTATCGTCCAGACAATAGCGTTTGCACGATAGCTAATTTTTTTATTTTGCAGACAATTTTAAGCTTTTTACAGCAATTTTAAAGCGAGCAATTGAATTCAGATTTTTATACGATTTAAATTACATAATAACTCATTGTTATTTGTCAAGTGTCATTTATGACAATAACGATGACGTCTAGTCCTTTTTTCAACTCCGTGGGCTCCGTGGGCTACCGAAAGTTCTCAAACTTTGTGCAAAATAAACGATGGTTGTAGAGCTACGTGAAGCAAATAAAAGCAAATAAAAGATCTCGTGCACTACTATCGCTTGGACGACAGTCGTCTTAAATTTTATGGAATGAGTACCCTGGATGCTGGCGTATACTAGCATCTTGATGTGTGAAGTCACCAAAGCTAGAATTCCATCGAATTGTGTTGAGTCCATTCTCAAAAAATTGTGATAAAGTTCCGTCTCCTCAGCTTTGGAGTAGAATCCTTCCAGCTGACAACGGGCCACCCGCACTCATTCGTCCAAACACTACGTTGTTTTTATGTCAATTCATCATCCTCGCAGTCTTCTAACACGTAGATTTAAAATAGTCGCAAGTGCAATATTTTGTTCCATTATCCGTACTGACAGTGGATAGACCAATTTTTCATATTCAAATATCTGACAACCGTGTGAACGCACAATTTTCAACCTGACAACGTTATCTGAATGTGAACGGACAATTTTGTATTGTAAGATAGATGGCTATTGTAAGCTTATTGTCAGTCATTGTCAGAGGATTGACAGATCTGACAATCGTGTGTGCTTAGCTTTAGCTTATTCCGTTTGTATGAAAAGCATTGCGCGGAACTAATAAACATTTTAGTGTCCAAGATAAATTTTACAAAGTCAAGAAAATTTCCATACAAAATTACCTATTGTGACCGTCAAAATATAATTTATTATAGGAATTTGAAGGTTAAAAATGATTATTGGTAGGGCCAATTGAAAATAATAACCGTGAACTAAATGAACTAGTGAACTAAGTGAGTGAACTTAGTTCACTAGTTCACTATAGTGAACTAGTTCATTGAACTAGTTCGTTCGTGAACTACACAAGCCTATTCTGTACCACTTCTGATGCAAGGTAATTCCTTGGATTTATTTTTAACAATTTTCATTATATTCCAGAAGGACTTGGTAGCTTTATCAAGTGTGCTAAGTTTATTATTCCATTCCTTATTTCGATTATCTTGAATTTGTTTATTTATTATTTTATTTAATTGAGCTACTTGAATGCGAGAAGCAGGTTAGCGAAATCTTTGCCAGTTTCTTCTGTGCATATTCCTAATTCTAATTAGTTCCAAAGTTTGAGCTGGGATTTTAAGGCAATAGATTCTTTTCGCAACTTTTGGAATACTATTATTAGCCGAACTAAGGACGTGCTCTGTAAATTGCTGAACAATGGAGTCAACGTCTTGTTTGTTTGTCCTTAGTCCTTCGAAGAATATTTAATGTATCAGAAACATCGGTCATAAAGACTTAAATGAACTTAAGACGTTAATACCAAACCACATATATATGCATTTTTCTAACTTATTGCCTAAACACTAAATTATTACGATGGGAAGCAGTTTTGCTAGACTTAAGTCGTTAATACCAAACGAAAGAGAAAAGAAAACTGAGTTAAATCCAATCAAAAACCCAAAATGCGATTTTTTGACTTAAGACATTTTTGCCTAACGTCAAATAACTTATACATCAAAATATGTCCTATAAAATTAGGTAGGATCATAAAACGATTCATAGGCCATATAAAACAACTACTTATTTTCAAAACAAGCGTTTGGCAATTAGGAAGTTTTTAGCACGCATAATAGCCACAATTTACAAATAGAAACATAGCATGCAAATAAGAACATATTCCTAAATAGAAACTTCTTGTCAACGCAAATTAAACGCGATTCCCAAATGCGAAGCTTTTAGCACGCATAATAGCCACAGTTTTCAATAAGAAACGTTAACTACGCAAATAAGACCAAATGCCTAGTTGGACATTTTTTACTGTAACCACTATTCCCAAATAGGAATTTGTTGGGCATCCATTTTGTATTTGTAAAAAATGTGCACGACTGGGTCGCACGTAACTTTCTCGTTTATTGCGAATCTCAGAGTCATTTCAACAAATTTTACGTTTAAAATCATACGCATTCAAGATGTACTCAGATAACACTGAGCACTTGTTAATTAACAACGTAATACATACTACATAAATATACGTATTAACTTCAACATTTACTTTTAAATTTCACCCCGAACTGACACTTGAATTTCGACGAATTTCGAATTATATTGCCACCGAAGTTTTGGGCTTTGCAAAAATATACCGTGTGTGAATAAAGATCGGGATTTGGGTAGTAATTTTTGAGAAATATTCATTAAACGGCTATATTCGAGTTTTCTGATCATGTTTAGAATGCTTATGTTGTCTTAAATATGTGTTTTGATCAAAATCGTTAGAGCGCTTTTTTGTAAAATTATGCTGACAAATGTTACAATTTGGATTCGAAAAGCACTGTTATTAAACTGTTTAGCTGAAAACTGAGTACGACTTATTCTTCAGGATATAAATATTACCTAGCAGTTACATTTTTAACTAAATCGAAAATGGCTTTTCCGAGATATGTGTAGTTTTTAAAGTCGAAGGACGCATTCATGGTTCAGAAAACACTGTTTTTTTAACTGTTTAGCTCCAAACTGAGCAAATGGTACTACTATGGATTGAGGCATTACCATATACCAGATATGTACCAAGATTTTTGTATGGACGGTGCCAAGCCCCTTTGTCCAATTTTTTTAACTTTCTCGTATACGTAGTATCTAAGAGAAAGATATTGTTTTCGTACAAAATTTCGAACTCGAGATTTTGATCAATTCTGATATTACGATGATAGGGGAACTCAAAAAAGTGGGTCTCGCAATTCTGCCCGTCCGTATGTCTGTCTGTCCCACCCCTGGGGAATCTAAACGCTTGGACGGATTTGCTTCAAACTTCGTATTTAGAGTTTGTAGGCTTCCCGCTCGGGAGGTTTTTTTTTTTACCCTAGCCCTAATATTAACGGTACCTCCCATATAAAAATTTTACGAAAAATGACGAAATATGTCTAAATTTAGATTTTTTCGAAAACGGCTCTAACGATTTGAACCAAAATTGATAGTTGAGTTAATGTAAGCATGCTTAATATGACTGCATACCCAGTTTTTCGCTAAAAAGTCCAGCAACGACATTTTTGAAAATTGGTTTTTTTTTTCGAAAATGGTAAAAAAAATATTTTTAAGGTCCTATTGTCATTCTTAACTTCATAGTAAACTCAGTTTTTCTCTAAAAAGACTGCGTCCTTTGATATCCACCGAAAACCCTAATAATAGTGATTTAAAAAACTGCTCATAACCCATACTCATAACATATTTAAGACAACATAAGCATTCTAAACATGATCGCGTACTTAGTTTTTCTCAGAAAAGTCTAATATTGCCGTTTAATGAATATTACTCAAAAATGACTACCCAAATCCCGATTATTCACACACGGTATATTTTTGTAAAGTCCAAAACTTCAGTGGCAATATAATTCGAAATTCATCGCCTACTTGCCTCCTTCAAGTGTCAGTTCGGGGTGAAATTTGAAAGTAATAAAGTGTTCTAGTTAATACGTAGGTTTATGTTTATGTAGTACATATGTATTTACGGTATTAATTACACCTTGAGTGGGTATGATTTTAAACGTAAAATTTGCTGAAAAGGCTCTAAGATTCTGCGAGATTTGCAATAAACGAGAAAGTTACGTGCGACCCAGTCGTATTATTCTGCTACAGAATAATACTTTATAAAAAAAAAGAATTTTCAAATACGGTGTAGACAAATTGGAGTTATAAACGAAATAAGAATAGATTACTAGCAGTCCCGTGATGGTCTTGCTTGTGCTATTTGGGGTTACCCGCCTGATGCTGTCATTTCTGGTCTGGAGATAATTGTGAGCTATTCGCTCGTTACCATTAATAAATTCTCCTACATATTTTTATTCCTTTTTGATTTTAATTTTCCCTCACTTTCATGCGATCGTTGATCAATGGTTAGAAAACGGGCTTAGATTATCCGTTTTGGGCTGTGCGTTGATGACTTAGTTATTTAAAACAAACAATAGCTTACTTAATTTCATAGCAAGAATATAATCTGAACCGATCTTCGGCGGACTTCTGGAAAGCAGTCAAAGTCTTGAACCAAAGAAAAAACCGGATTTCCACAGGACTCCAAGCACACAATCTACATACGCACTTCAGTGCAATTTTAAACACCGCACAGACATCTCCAAGATTTCAGTATGCAGAGCCTCGCTTTATTGATGATTATTTAGATGCACCATTCGATCTCGCAGAAACAATTCAAGTCATCAAAAATGCTAAAAACAACAAAGCACCAGGAGAAGATGGAATTCCTTCCGAATTCTACAAAAACTGTACCACGGAATTTGCACAAGCCCTTACGAATGAGTTTAACCGTATTTTTGAACATGAAGACATTCCACAAAGCTTCAAAAAAGCCATAATATTTCCGCTACACAAGAAAGGTGACTTTACAAATCCAGTAAACTATAGAGGCATATCTTTCCTAAACACTGCATCCAAACTATTTACTGCGATAATTTTTAACAGACTTACGAAATGGATTCAAACCAAAAACATCTTGCATGAATTCCAAGCTGGATTTAGAGAAAAATATTCCACGGTAGATCAAATTTTTACGCTGCTGACCATCGCACAAATATACAAGCGCAAGCATAAAAAACTTTACGCCATGTTCGTAGACTTTAAATCAGCTTTCGATTCCATTCCACGAGAAGCACTATATTACAAGCTATTTAGGATTGGTATAAGCAGTAAGCTAGTTAATATCATAAGAGCCCTGTACGACAACAATACAGCTGCAGTTTGGGATGGACTATTTTTGTCAGAAGAGTTTCCAACGACGATGGGTGTGAAACAAGGTTGTATGCTGAGCACTTTACTCTTTATACTGTATATCAATGATATAACGGACGATATGACGGGCGGCATTGAGGTAAACCAGGTGGCAGTACCAGGTCTCATGTATGCTGACGATATTGTCTTCCTAGCAGACTCAGTTAATAGTATGCAACTTAAGATCAATAAACTTGAAACGTACTGCAAAGTCTGGAATCTAACTGTAAACCTTGAAAAGACAAAAATTTTGGTATTTAGAAATGGTGGTGGGCGATTTGCAAGAAATGAAACCTGGACATACCAAAGACAACCAATCGAAGTTGTACGTGAGTACAAGTATCTGGGTGTCCTATTTACCTCAAATCTAAATATTGAAAAGCATCTGAAAACGAAACTTGCCGAAGCAAAGCGAGCAATCAACTCAGTTTGGAGTACTTGTATGCAAAGCAAATGTGTAACTCATAGCTCTAAACAAAAAATCATCCGATCGACTGCCCAGACTATTCTTCTGTACGCTGCGCAAGCTTGGGGATATACGAGCTCAAGCACAGTAGAAATGTTCCAAAGATTCTGTATAAAGCGCATATTTAGATTGCCTCACAGCGCGCCAAACTATATGATATACCTCGAGACAGGTTGTTCACCCCTTATACTAGTAACCCTAAAGCTTCACTTTGACTACATACTTAAAGTTATGGACATGAAAGAAGAACGCTTACCGAAAATTGTTCTGAAACACATGATAGCTACTAACGGATATTGTGTCAAAGAATGGCAAGAATTGGCGAACTGCTATGGATGTGACTTTAATTTCTATCCTAGTGAAGGAGCTGTTTCTCTGAAAAATAAATTCGAGAACATCATCGCAAAAGCAGCACCTTACCTATACAATAGCTATGTAAGTGAAGCACAATCTTCTCAGCACAGGATGTACTACAGCACGATAAGATACGATCTGCAGGAAAATACATACTTTCTAGATAGGAATAAGTCAGAAATGATAAGAACCATCTTCATGATAAGAGGCGAATTGCTGGAGTTAAACTACGTGCCACATAGACCAGAGCTTCCTATAATTTGTGATCTCTGCAACCGGAATGAAAGGGAGGACATATATCATTTTATTGCTGTGTGTCCCATACTCAGCGAATTTCGGAGAATGCACTTTGGAGTAAGGACGCTTGGAGCAGATGAGCTTAAGCGTATTCTGAATGGTGAACGTGGATGGAGTGTTCTTTATATGTATACTAAAACCGCTCTTGAGTACAGAAAGCGAATCAGAGAAGAGGATTTTTAATTTTTATTCATACTTATTAATTAATCTTATTTTTAAAAATCATGTTAATTAATACAAAAGATTTGTCAATCTAGTAGACGGCTTTAAGCCAAACTATATGACTTTGTTCTTTAAATTACATTGAAACATTGTATTACTACGATTTCTAATATATTTCAATAAAAAAGTCTTTAAAACTAAACTAACTAATCTGAACTGGAAGTTCTAAATACATATTTATCAATTTCCTATATACTACAATAATTCATATTTTCAAAATGTATATAGGGATGATTGCTGCAATAGCATTCACCGTAGCACTGCGACCTGCGTACAGCTACTCCTAAAATAATTGTATCTAAATACAAAAGGTTAATTTTGGGTTTAAAATTAAAATAAACAAACTAACGCGAACTGTCAGCCTACAATTCGCATACCTACTTATGCACAGTTTGAAACAAACTATTAGAGGTACAAACGAATCCGTCCTGTCGTTAAGAATACAGCTACCTACCACCACGCAGACAAACAGGCAGACAGAATTGCGAGACTCAGTTTTTGAGCTGTACCTACTATCATCGTAATATGTATCATAATTAATTGATCTAAAAATTTGGACTTAAAACAATATCTTTCTCACACTACCTACAATATGAGAAAATTGAAAATTTGGATCGATCTGGATACGTGATTTTATTTGCTAAGATCCAACCAAACTTCCCCACTAGTGCACCTCATATGCTCACCCAAATCATCATAACCTACCCTTGACACCTAAGTCCAAAAGCCACGATCACAAACCAGTGAGAATAGACCGTCGACTCCTCCCACATAACGGATTTTGCCTACAAGCTGCCGGCGGGCCCAGAATTTTGCATGTATTGGTGCTGTACAAAATCAAAGGAGCGCCATTAACGCACGCATACTTGAAAAATCCTAGGCCCATGGTATTGCATAAAAAAACATTGCCGCCATTAATTTTGACATATACACGTATTCACAGACAGGGTAATTTTTTCCGGGGGGAATCGGGTAGGTGTAAGAGGAGTCGGCGGTCTATTCTTACTGGTTTGTGATCACACTCATCATCATGCTGAAAGTATAAGTTAACGAACGAAGCAGAAACACGCGCAATATTTATTCCCACGAAATATTATCAACCAACAACACGCGCAACATCGATTCCCACAGCGTCAGCAAATATGATCCATGCCATCGAACTATGTCGCTGCACCTGCCTTTCCAGGGAATGCTGACGTCGCAAAGTCAACATTATGTTCGTCAGGCTATAAATACATGTGCCTAGGTATTATTGTTCGCTCAGTTGGTTATTATATTGCTTAGTTAATAGTTCAGTTATTTTGGTGTTATTCTTAGTTATTATTTGTATTCGAAATAAATAAAGTTTTTTTTTATCACAAAAAGTATTGTGTAAAATTAATTGGCGCCCGAGCAGGAACCCGCGTTGAAATCCGACAGTAATTCGTGTACGTGGGTTTAATAAAATAACTTGTTTTAATAAAATAGCGTGTTTAAAACTGTGTATTAAAGACATTGCTGTATATTAAAGACATTGCTGTGAAACAAATCGACTTGGAGAAACGAGGCCCCCCAGTAGCTGGAAAAACCACAACCAGAGGAAAAGGAGTCAAACAATCTTGACAGCCGCTCCAGGATGCAACGAGCCGCACTAGTGTAAGAAACAGTGCTTATAGTAAGAATAGTTTAAGTAAAAATTAATTATTGATATAAGTGAATTAGTGTTAACCTTACAATCTTTTTCAATATCCATTTGTAAAATCATTTCTTTTTAAGTTAAAACCAGAAATAGTGCTCGAATCTCGTGAATTAACATTAATTTCGTAAGCTTTTAGAAAACCCTTTGTAGAATCTCTCCTGATTCGTTAAATTCAGAAGATAGTTTTTTTCCAGTTTATTAAGTTGTGTTAGTTCAATCATGGCAAACCCAGTCCATATTCGACCACCGGTCCTTAATCCCGAGGTTCCTCAGAATCCTCAAAATCCCCCTAATGCGGGCGGGGTAGTAACCAACGAAGTTCTTAACTCCCTAGTAACGGGAATAGTGGGACAAGTCCTTCAAAATGAAGGTAGCCGATGGGTTCAATCAATAATAAACCCTAACGCTGATGGTTTTAGTGGTACAGACCAAACTATTAACCCAGAACACCGGCAAAATCTGACGGAGCTGGATAAAATTCCAGACGTTGTTCGAAGTTTAAAAGACTTCACCGGAGAACCAGGGGAATACAATTCCTGGAAAAAGAGCGTAGATAGAATCTTACAACTGTATGAATCTACCAAAGGAACACCAAAGTACTTCGGACTTTTGAGTGTTATAAGAAATAAAATAGTAGGCCAAGCTGATGTGGTATTGGAATCATACAACACCCCATTGGATTGGAAATGTATTTCTCGCTGTTTAACCATGCACTATGCAGACAAACGAGATTTGTCCACACTCGAATACCAAATGAGTTCTTTAGTTCAGGGAAATTACACCGTTCAAGAATTTTATCACCAAGTTTATTCGCATCTATCTCTTATACTAAACAAAATAGGTTGTATGGATATCAGTAACGAGTCCATCACTTTACTCACCCAAACTTACAGAGACAAGGCCCTCGACACATTTATTCGAGGCTTGAAAGGTGATTTGCCGAGACTACTTGGTATTAGAGAACCCACCGATCTGCCACAAGCTTTGCATCTCTGCTTTAAGCTTGAAAATCAAAACTATCGTACTCAATATGCAATCGCTCACAACGCACCTTCTCGTGCCACCCACAATCAAGTTGTACCCCCATTTCCACCTCGCAGAAATGCAGCAAATACTTCTTTCCCTAATCCTCAAGGAAATAGACACGATTTTTATCCCCAACTAGCATACTTACCGCAACCACCATTCCATTTTAATCAACCTATGAACCAAAACACACATAGGCAACCAAATTTCAACCAAAACGCTTACAGACAATAACAGTTTATTCAAAGTTACCCACAAAATCAGGCTCAGCATTATGCACCAATGCCTCCTCGTCCTAATGCGCCTAAGCCACAACCAAGGCCAGAACCAATGGACGTAGATCAAAGCATGCGGTCAAGAGGAGTAAATTACATGAATAGACCAAAGCCAAATCAGATGTATGGAAAGAGACCTCCAGCAGAAGCACCACCACCAAGACCCATGAAGTACCATAGAAATTATCACATCGAACCTCAGCCAGAAAATGCTGATGTACATAGTTACGAACAGTTATGTGCTGCCGAATACGATCCACACCAACAACCATTCGCAGGATCCGAGGAATATGCAGAATCCAGAAACACATCAGAAAACGAAATTTTGGATTTCACAGATATCCATTTTTTAGACTAAATTGTTCTTCGCTGCCTTACTTTGAGTGCAGAACGAAGAACGGGCAAATATTAAAAATCTTAATAGACACGGGATCAAACAAGAACTACATTCAGGCAAACCTTGTTTCAAATCCTTTACCAAACGCACAACCCTTCTATGCAAATTCTATTGGCGGAAATGTTAAAGTCAGCCACTATACGAATGTCAATCTTTTCGGTCTCAAAGACACAAATATTAAATTTTTTATCCTTCCGACTCTAAAATCGTTTAATGCTATTTTGGGAAATGATAGCTTAAAAGAGCTTTCTGCTATAATTTTCACAAGAGATAGTTATATGGTTATAAAAGGCAAAGTAAGAATTAGGATCAAGCAACACGCCACGACGGCCGTAAACAATATAGACGTAAAGTTGGATCACTTAAATGCTCTTCAGAGGAACAGAATTAACGATATAGTAAAAACCGTTCCAAATTTATCCACTGAACCTGACGAGAAACTGACCTTCACCACTGTCGTAAAAGGAGATATTCGTACAACTTCAGATACTCCGATTTACTCCAAATTTTACCCTTATCCTATGGCCCTCAAAGATGAAGTCGAAAATCAGGTCAGACAGCTACTTGATGATGGTATAATTCGACCTTCACGGTCACCCTACAACTCGCCTGTATGGATAGTACCAAAGAAAGCTGACTCATCCAACGAGAAAAAATACAGAATGGTTATTGACTATCGCAAACTAAATTCCATAACCATTTCGGACAAATGCCCAATTCCCGAGATAACGGAAGTGTTATCTCAAGTAGGTAAAAGCAAATGCTTCTCAGTCATTGACCTCAAGAGTGGCTTTCACCAAATACCGCTCAAAGAGGCAGATATCGAAAAGACAGCCTTTTCCGTGAACAACGGAAAATACGAGTTCACGAGGCTGCCATTCGGTCTGAAAAACGCCCCATCAATATTTCAGCGGGCACTTGATGATATCTTGCGCGAACATATCGGGAAAATATGTTACGTGTACATAGATGATATCGTAATTTTCAGTAAGGATGAGGAAGAGCATTACCTTAATCTCCAAAAAGTTTTCCAAACCTTAGAGCGGGCAAACATGAAAGTTCAACTAGATAAGTGCGCATTTCTTAAGAATGAAGTTGAATTCTTAGGATTTGTTATCTCTTCAAATGGTATCAGAACCAATCCAGCAAAAGTAGAGGCAATAAAGAATTTTCCACGTCCAAATACACTTAAGGATCTACGATCCTTCTTAGGACTTTCAGGCTACTATCGCCGTTTTATTAAAGGATGCCAACCTCGCAAAACCCCTTACAACTCTCTTAAGAGGTGAAGGAGGCCGTATCTCCAAAAATCTTTCGAGCAAAAAAGCAATACATCTCAACGATGAAGCAATAGAATCTTTTAATAAAGTCAAAAATTCCCCGATATCAACTGATCTTCTATTAGCCTATCCCGATTTTAACAAAGAGTTCTAACTCACAACAGACGCTTCCGATTACGCCATCGGAGCAGTCCTGGAACAAGACAACAGACCAATCATATTCATCTCCCGAACGTTAAATAAAACGGAAGAATCATACGCTACCAACGAGAAAGAGATGCTTGCTATCATTTGGGCACTGCATTCTCTCCGCAACTTCCTTTACGGATCACGCAAAGTAAAAATCTTTACAGACCACCAACCGTTAATATACGCGCTTAGTAATAAAAACAACAATTCGAAAATGAAGAGATGGAAAGCCATCTTGGAAGAATACAACCATGAAATCATCTATAAACCCGGAAGAACTAACGTTGTAGCAGATGCTTTATCTAGACCTCCGCGCGATACAGCAATAAATTCACTAACCGGAACACAACATAGTGACGAGAGTTCGTCCCATAACTTAATCCCTTCTGTCGAAACACCAATAAATGTTTTCAGAAACCAACTTATTTTGGAAACAGGTAATACGTCAAGTCATGAATTTAAAACACCTTTCCCCAAGTTTAGTAGACATACCATAACCGAACCATCTTACACCAAAGAAAATTTAATAGGAATTTTTAAGCGATTTCTTAATCCAGCTGTCCTTAACGGAATAGTGACCACGGAAGAGGTCATGGGATTGATTCAGGAAATCTACCCTCTTTATTTCAATAGTTACAGAATACGATTTACCCGAGTAAAAGTTGATGATATAACTGATCAATCCGAACAAGAAAATATTATTCTAGGAGTCCATAAAAGAGCTCATCGCAATGCAAACGAAAATAGAATGCAAATTTTGGAAAGATATAATTTCCCAAAGATGAGTGCTAAAATCAAAAACCTTGTTAGCCAATGCACAATATGCAAGGAAAATAAATATGAGAGGCATCCCAACAATCCCATTATAAAAACAACACCAATTCCACAATATCTCGGACACATACTACACATAGATATCTATTCCCCCGAACGAAACCTTATTCTAACTGCACTAGATAAATTTTCAAAATTCGCACAGGCGAAACCAATAAAATCAAGAGCAATCGAAGATATACGGAAACCTCTTCGAGAAATTTTATTCTTCTACGGAGTACCGAAATTTGTCGTAATAGATAACGAAAAGTCTCTCAATTCTGCCTCTATCACTTTTATGATGCGAGACCAATTAAACATAGAAAACTTCCAGACACCCTCCTACAAAAGTGAGGTTAATGGCCAGGTTGAAAGATTTCATTCAACCCTCTCTGAAATCTTGAGATTCTACGGAGTCTGAAAACAGATGGCATCCACCGTTCTTTCGATGAATTACTAGAACGATCCGTCTATGAGTACAACTCAAGTATTCACTCCATTATCAATAGGAAACCTATCGAAATTTTCTACGGCAGAAATGTATCGACCGATCCCGATAAATTCGAAATGAGTAGACATGAGACAATCGAACGTCTGCGAGCAAAACAGGAAAAAGACTTAGCTTATCATAACAAGAAGAGACAACCAGAAAAGCATTATGAGGTAGGCCAGGCAATTTATGTGAAACACAACAAACGTCATGGTTCCAAATTAACAGTTAGGTATAAAAAGGAAATTGTACAAGAAAACAAACCTTCCGTGGTTGTAACAAAGTCCGGAAGGACGATTCATAAAAGCAATATTCGAAATTGAAAACTTATATTTTCTTCCCTTTCCCTACAGGTTATTCTGCGCCGTCGTCGCCATTGCAGAAGTCCAGATTTTCGATTACACTAACTCGCAAGTAGTCTTTATGGCAAAGCCAAGATTCAGAACGGAGACTTAAAACTAGTCCACACCCTTGAAATAGAACAATACGAAATATTCGTATCCGAAATACTATCCGTATTAGACAAACACGATTTTTCGCACTTCTCCTTATTCCCTATCCTTAACATGAACTAACACAAGTAGAGAATTTAATTGACAATATCAAAATTCACAAAGCAAAAAGATCGCTTGACTTCATCGGATCCACTTGGAAGTGGATAGCCGGTAACCCAGATCATTCTGATTTTACCATGATAGAGAGTAAAATTAACGGTATAATAGAAAATAATAACGAGCAGGTTATCATAAACAAAGCATATAATGATAGAATTAATCAACTTACAAATATAACCAATGAAATAATTAAAGTTTATAAAACCGACAAATCGTTTGAGTTAGAATTAGCCTTAAGCCTTCAATATAAAACAAAACTATTAAAAGAGGATCTGACAAATGTCATTTACGCCATAGAACTGGCAAAATCAAATATTGTAAGCTCCCATATCCTCTCAAAGAAAGAATTAAACTTAATAATAAGTAAAATTAACGAAACACACATTCCTTATAAGAATATTGAAGAAGCGTTAAAATTCGCGGATGTTAAAATAGCATTAAGTTCGAGTAAACTTATATATATTGTAAGCACTCCTAAAACAGAAGATGTAATTTTTGAGAAATTCATTATCAAAGCAATTAGAAAAAATAATGTCATTAATAAAATAGATTTTGAAGATATTATAAGGAAAAATGATTTAATATACGGAATAGTAAAAAATTGTAAAACTATAAATGAATTATCCCTTTGTAGAAAAAATCATGTAATAGATATAAGTAACGATAACTGTATTTCTAAATTGCTCAAAAGCATGAACGCAACATGTAATAAGACGAACGATCACCATGTCACGCCTGTGGAGGAGATAGCACAAGGAGTCCTACTTTTAAACAATTTTAAGGGTCAGCTAGAAACGAACGGAACGACGAAAGATCTTCAAGGAACATACGTAGTCAAATTTAGAAACAGTACCATTACAATTAACCACCAGAAATACATCTCGGAGGAGATAGCAAATATCAAAGCTGCGCCTCCACTTCTAAACGTCTTATCCGAGACATCCGAAATAGAAGAAGTCCTGTCGTTGGAATTAATGAAGGAACTCCATATAAACAACACGAAGCAGATTCAGTTAATAAAGGGTGAAAAAGAATCAATAAAAACCATAAACTTCTCTCTCTTTGCAGTAGTATTTTTGGCCCTATTAGCGGTGTTGCTTCTAAAGCTTAAAACTAAGAAAGGACCTAATGTCAACATCATCCCACAACACATACCAATTCAGATGCAGATGCATTCGAATCTCAAAACCGAAGAACAGCCTCCAGAAGTGATAACACATCGGAATAGCATCCTCAACATTCCATTCTACTAATTTGCGTGGACGCAAAAGATCAAAAGGGGAAGAGTTAACGAACGAAGCAGAAACACGCGCAATATTTATTCCCACGAAATATTATCAACCAACAACACGCGCAACATCGATTCCCACAGCGTCAGCAAATATGATCCATGCCATCGAACTATGTCGCTGCACCTGCCTTTCCAGGGAATGCTGACGTCGCAAAGTCAACATTATGTTCGTCAGGCTATAAATACATGTGCCTAGGTATTATTATTCGCTCAGTTGCTTATTATATTGCTTAGTTAATAGTTCAGTTATTTTGGTGTTATTCTTAGTTATTATTTGTATTCGAAATAAATAAAGTTTTTTTTTTATCACAAAAAGTATTGTGTAAAATTAATTTATACTCTCCCCAAACACCACCACTATGCGAAAAGTATAAATCGATCCGATCTTTCATTTCATATTCCTTCTTTTCATATTGCTATTCTCATAAATGCTAAAAGTACACTTCGCCTAACCTACACACCACCACTACTAACTACCTACGACTATAGGTATATCGTATATGCGAAAAGTACCCACTTCCACTCCTTACTATACATTATACAATCGCTGGAGAATAAAAGACAACAAAAATAATAATTGTTCTTTCTCTTTCATATGCATGTTGTGATGGTATTATCATTGTATTATCAATGGTATTATCATTGTATATAGACACTATAGTACTATCACTTCGCATTTATGCACTGGCGCCACCAACCACCTCTGAGACCAACTACTCACATCGAACATGGTAGTTGTATTGGATTATTTGAAACGAAATTAAATGATGCCTTCTTCTTTTCTTATTTGTCTCATTGACAACATGCAGATGAAAGAGAAAGAACAATTAGTATTTTTGTTGTCTTTTATTCTCCAGTAGTAAGGAGTGGAAGTAAGTGGGTACTTTTCGCATATACGATATACCTATACTCGTAGGTAGTTAGTGGTGGCGGTGTGTAGGTTAGGCGAAGTGTACTTTTAGCATTTATGAGAATAGCAATATGAAAAGAAGGAATATGAAATGAAAGATCGGATCGATTTATACTTGTCGCATATAGTGGTGGATGGTGGTGTGTGGGGAGAGTACTTTTAGCATGATGATGAGTGTGGTGCTGTTGAGTGATGACGATTGGAATTGATATTTAAGAGGATAACAATGTGGAAAGGAGAAATATGAAATCATAGATCGGATTTTTAACAATACATATTTTGTATTTCTTGGATTTATGGGTAGCATTTGTGTCATGATCGTGGCAATTGAACTTAGGTGTCAAGGGTAGGTTATGATGATTTGAAAATTATTATGGGGTGGGTGAGCATGAGCATGTGAGGTGCACTAGTGGCGAAGTTTGGTTGGATCTTAGCAAATAAAATCACGTACCCAGATCGATCTAAATGTTAAATTTTCTCATATTGTATGTAGTGTGAGAATGATAGGTATTGTTTTAAGTCCAAATTTGTAGATCAATTAATTATGATAGGTATTAAGATGATAGTAGGTATAGCTCAAAAACTGAGTCTCACAATTCTGTCTGTCTGTTTGTCTGCGTGGTGGTAGGTAGCTGTATTCTTAACGACAGGACGGATTCGTTTGTACCTCTAGCAGTTTGTTTCAAACTGTGCATAAGTAGGTATGCGATTTGTAGGCTGACAGTTTGAGTTCATTTGTTTATTTTAAACCCAAAATTAACCTTTTGTATTTAGATACAATTATTTTAGGAGCAGTTATACGCAGGTCACAGTGCTACGCTGAATGCTATTGCAGCAACAGCAATCATCCAAATCATCCCTATATAAATTTAAAATATGGATTATTGTAGTACCTATAATATGGATTATTGTAGTATGTAGGAAATTGATGAATATGTATTTAGAAACTTGCAGTTCAGATTAGAAGATTCTTGCTATGCAATTAAGTAAGCTATTGTTTGTTTTAAATAACTAAGTCATCAACGCACAGCCCAAAACGGATAATCTAAGCACGTTTTCTAACCATTGATCAACGATCACATGAAAGTGAGGGAAAATGAAAATCAAAAAGGAATCAAAATATGTAGGAGAATTTGTTAACGACTTTTACATATAGACGCACTAAACCAATCATTTGGTAACGAGGGAATAGCTCACAATTATCTCCAGACCAGAAATGACAGCATCAGGTGGGTAACCCCAAATAACACAAGCAAGACCATCACAGGACTGCTAGTAATCTATTTTTTATATTCCGTTTATAACTCGAGTTTGGCTACACCGAATTTGATGACTCTTTTTTTCTATAAAGGTATATTCTTCTGTAGCAGGTTTGTATGTAAAACAAATTGGACAAAGGGGCGTGGCACCGTCCATTTAAAAATCGTGGTATATGAACTCACATTTTGATAAAATGATAAAATCTTTGTACGAAGGCTATTCTGTGAAGTTTGGTCAAAATTGGACAAAGGGATGTGGCGCTATTCTTCGACAATCACGGGAGCCAAAGTTAGTAAAACTTGTAACATTGGTATGCTTTGTCCTGATAGACAAGAATACTATCTATGCAATACGATTCCTGGAAAACCCAAAAATGTGTACCATGGAGCATTACAATAAAAGCTGTTTATCACTTATTTAAATGAATTTGAAACTGATATTTTTATTTTTCTATTTTGCACTACGAAGTGCATGATAATCAAACTTAGAACTTCTTCTAAATATGTAGGTACATAGTAGTGCCTACATTGTTGTTAGAAAAACATACTTTTATTTAAATAGTTCCGCATAAATCCTCTGAATATGTACCTATGTACATATGTATCTACTCTTTAGATTTAATGCCCTATATTAGTTTTATCGAAATGATTATATATTAGTGGTTATGGGAAAGGAACAATAATTGCACTACATTACATATAAAGATAACCGGCTTTGCACGTGCCTAGGAATTGTATCTATACTATTGCACAGATATATTTTTGTCCATCAGCACAATGCATATCTATCTATCTATCTATCAAAGGAATAGCGTTTAAAATTTTTTGTTTGTATTGTCTAATTTTCCACACTTCACAGAAATACCTACCTTTGGGTTTGGTTCGGTGGTTTTCGAGTTTTGCGATCATTAGTGGTGTAGGTACTTATATTCTCATACAAAATGGAAATTCAGATTTTTATCAATTTTTCGGCTTTTCATTTGGGGGTTTCCGAATTTTATTTTTTTGCCAAACCCTGATTCAAGACGAACAAAACAAAAAAGAATCATCCAAATCGGTTTAGCATCTACCTATCCTTTCTCGAGTTTTGCAAACAATTGATTTTTATATAGAGAGAGATGTAGACTCCTATAATAGTTAGCTGCTCGTTTTACTGACATAAAATGCTTCTACATTATAAACCTCATAAAGTAGACACATGCCTATAATATTTTAGAATCAATTAAAAAAAGAATCACTTAAATCGATGCATATTTGACAAAAATATAGGCAAAATAGTGAGAGTCTAGCATACATTATTTTATGCCCAATCCTCAAATCTTCTGCAACGACAGAAAGGAAGCCAAATTCAGTTTTTATTCAATTTGTCTTTCCCAACTGATCACCCCTTGCATCGTGCACCCCTCTCCAAACACACAAATCCTCCCCCACCACCATCCTATCCTACACCATCATGCTGTTGAATTATATTTGCTCTTGCTCATAATATTGCACCTCCTTTCCTCTATTCTCCTCTCCATTCACTAAGAAAAACCAAACCAGTTGCAGTTCTATACCCTACCTGTTACATCACATCAGAAATAATTTTATACCTACTGATGGATGGAAATGGCGATATGAATGAAGAAAGAGAAGAGGCATACCAGTTTGACTTTGTTTTGTTTATTTTGGTTTCTCTATACACATTTCCCAATGGTCGGAGATGGCTGGCAGTGTACAAACTAAATCAACTGAAGCGCCACCTGGATCGTCGAAGACGCGTAATTCAATGCGATGGGATGAGAGTACTATAGTGTCTATATACAATGGTATTACTGTCCTGAAAAGGCTTCTCAATTCAACCGTTCGGCATAAAATTGTAGATCCCTTCCTTCACATTCACATTCACCAAAAATAGAAACTCACACAAACGAATGGTTGAGAGAAGCTAGGCCTAGGGTGTCTACCGCCTGTTGCGCCACCTATTTATTTATTTATTTATATTTAATCTTTAAAATGTATATATAAGGCTATTTTTAACAATTTTATATTCAATATTATTGCAATATTCGTTTAAACATAGACACATATTACTAGATGGTGCATTTCATATAAAGGAAATGGTTATTCCCCCAATATCTAGATGGCGCCACCGTGAAAATATACCTCAAACTGGGAAACATGCTGCAAAACACTTTATTTGTGGTGTACTGTTGAGAAACATTTCCGATCAACGTGAACCATGGACTTCGTTGGCTTCTCAGTGTAGTTCATACCTGATTGTTCTTTATTTTTCTTATTCGCAAAACAAACAAAATGTTCCTTTACGGCATCATGTATCTTAATCGGATCATAGTCTTTATCATGGCCTATCCCAATAAATATCGAAATATACCTACACAGTACACACATAGCTACCTAATTATTTCACATTTCCCTAGATACATTCCTTCCATATTGATTGATGTCTTCATAAGATACCCCATCACCATTAGTTTCGTCATGCTAAAAGTACCCTAGCACTACCAACTACCACACACACCATACAACTAGCTATATGCTAAAGCTATATCATGCAAAAAGTACTCGATCTCCATCTCCATCATCGATTTCATTTGTTATTTTGCATCCATTCTCTGCAACATGTTTGTGTATCTTGCAAACACTATAGATACAAATGGAAGCACAAGAAAGGTTTATAAGTTGACCAACTGCATTGGGACGCCATCTATTGGGATTAAAATTATTAGGTATACGCTGTTTCAGGTTATATAAACAATATATTGTTATATATTGACATCAACAAATTATTATGTAGTGGCAGCACTTATGAGATATTTTTGGTAATGTCACTTTTGAATTAACGATGAGTTTTGTTTCAACCAATAAAGCTACAACACGCACTGTGAATAATCAAGACTTTTATTTATCCGAAAGATTTAACATTTTGGCGACGAGGACAATTTGGAAGAAAAATAACATAATTAAAAATAAAAGACATCTATTCAGGAAGAAAACAGGTAAAATTTCAATTAAAAAATGACGGAACAAAATATTGGTAGTTGGGGACAGCTAGACGCCTATAACATAAAATCTTCGTGGACCAGCTACAAAGAAAGGATGGAGTTCTACTTTGAGGCAAACAACGTCACCGATGATAAGAAGAAAAAGGCTATCTTCATCTCTGTATTAAAAGAAGATGTTTATGAAATAACCCGCTCCCTAATAAGGCCCCAAACACCGAAAGATTTCACCTTCAAACAAATAATAGAAAAGCTTGATGCGCATTTCACTCCAGCACCAAACGAAATCGTACAACGATTCAATGTTCATAGAAGACAGCAGGCACAAAACGAGTCAATTTCAGTGTTTGTCAACTATCTTCGGAAGCTGAGTGAATTTTGCAACTTTCCGGAGCTGGACAACATGCTGCGTGATCGTATCGTATGTGGCGTTGAAGATCAATCGCTACAAAAACGTCTGTTCGCTGAACCACAGCTAAATTTTAAAAAAGCATACGACATTGCCATTGCACATGAAGCAGCTACCCGAAATGTAGTAAACATTCGTGGGAACAACAGCCCTGAGGTTCTACAAGTGCACAAGTATTTCCAGAAAAACTTTAAAAAGCAAACAGACAAACCAAAAGTTTGTTATCGTTGCGGAGATAGTCGTCACAGTGCTGAAAGCTGCAGATATAAAAATAGTAAATGCGATTATTGTGCTAAAAGAGGCCATTTAAGCAAGGCATGTTTCAAAAAGAAATCTGATTCAGCTAGTGGATGTAACAACTTAGCCATCACGGAAGATAGAGAATGCGCTACAAATTTCTTTTCCCAGAATAATTTTGCAGTATCAGACGAATTTACAGCCGAACTCAACAACATTGACGTTTCTAACACATCTCAGCCGAATATTTTAGCAGATGTCAAGCTAAACGGTATCAGCGAGGTGATGGAAGTCGACTCAGGAGCGGCGTTTTCACTCATTTCACAAGAAACTTGGAACAAGATCCGTAGTCCAGGTAGGCAACTAAACAAAGTCAACTTTACTTTAAGAATGTGGTCAAAACAGTCGCTGGATATGTTGGGTCAAGCAAATGTACATGTCGAGTTCAAAGGAAAACATACAAATCTTCCAATAATCGTCATATCAAAAAACCATGGCAGAAGTCTTCTTGGTAGGAATTGGTTTCCACATCTAAATATAGCAGTTCATGGCATCAACGCGATTGATAAAGGAAAAAGCATCCAGTTGTTATGTAGGGAATACAGCGATAGACTAACTGAAGAGTTGGGAGCACACAACGGAGAGCCCGTCCAAATACAATTAGTAGACAATGCGCAGCCAATTTTCCGAAAATATCGCCAAGTTCCATTTGCTATAAGGGATAACGTCGAATCCTGGAGCCAGTTGAATTCTCCAGATGGGCAACGCCAGTCGTACCAGTAAGAAAAAAAAATGGCAGTATTAGAATATGCGGTGATTATCGTAGCACCGTTAATTCTGTTATTAAATCCAACACATATCCATTGCCGACAACATCTGAGGTTCTAGTAACAGTATCACCCGGAAAAATTTTCACAAAATTGGACTTACAACAAGCGTATCAGCTTGTTATAAGACGAACAATCTGCAGAGATACTCACCATTAACACACACAAAGGGCTTTTTAAAACTCGAAGATTACCCTTTGGTGTATCTGCATCACCTGGCATATTCCAAAGGTTCATGGAAAGTTTGCTAAAAGGTATTCCAGGAGTAATCGCATATCTTGATGATATCATCATCACCGGACAAACAGAAGCAGAACATTACGACAGACTCGAAGAAGTTTTCAGACGTTTACGTAGATCAAACATCACTATCCGAAAAGACAAGTGTAGATTTGGAGTGGACGAAATAGAATTTTTGGGCTTTCACATATCTAGTGATGGAGTACGCCCTAGTAAAGCTAAAGTGGAGGCGATTCACAATGCCCCAGAGCCGCAGAACAAGGAAATGTTGCAATCATTCCTCGGCTTACTAAATTTCTATAATCGTTTTCTGTACCACAAAGCATCTACTGCTGAAAAACTTCACCGACTCTAAGATACAAAGACCAAATGGAAATGGACTGCAGAGCATTCAAAAGTTTTCAAGGAACTTAAAGCATTAATACATTCGGATTCTGTACTCACATTCTTCGACGAATCAAAAGAGGTAGTTTTATCATGTGACGCTTCACCGTATGGAGTTGGCGCAGTCCTAGCGCACCGAGAAGCTGATGGAGCAGAACGACCAATCGCTTTTGCATCCAGGACATTAAGAACAAGCGAAAGAAACTACGCGCACATCGACAAAGAAGCCTTAGCAGTGGTGTATGGAGTTCAACATTTCCATCAGTATCTTGCTGGTCGTGAATCTCGTATTATTACGGATCATAAACCACTATTGGGAATATTTAACCGTAACAAACAAATTCCAATTATGATTTCACCGAGAATGCTTCGGCAGAACAGCTGACGGCATACGACTACACCCTTGAACACCGATCAGGAAAAAACAACGGGAACGCCGATTGTCTCAGCAGACTTCCAGTTAAATTGATTCATCCAGGAATGAGCGCAATGAAAGCAACTGCAAGAAGTTATTTCTGGTGGCCAAAGTTAGACGAAGACATTGAACATTGCGTTCGTCAGCGTCACCAATGCCAAGAAAATAGACCGAATCCAAAACAAGCACCGAGACAATTCATTGGATTGCCAGAGAATCCATGGGAAAAATTACATCTTGATTTCGCCGGCCCTTATCAAGGTAAGACATTTTTAATTGTGGTTGATTCTATGTATGTATGGGTAGAAGTTAAAGTCGTGAAAAGACAATCGTCAGCTGAAGTCATTACAAGTTTACGAGAGTTATTTGCTACTCACAGATACCACACACAATTATCACCGACAATGGCACAGCTTTTGTTTCGGAGGAGATAAAGCAGTTCTACCGTCGAAATGGTGTAAAAGCTCATACAACCGTACCTTATCATCCTTCAAGCAATGGCCAGGCGGAGCGCGTCGTCCAGTCAGTCAAAAAGGCATTAACTACTCTCACCGAGGGCGATCATCAGCTTAAATTAGCAAGATATTTGTTTACACAACACACCACAGTACATTCAACTACAGGTAAAACACCAGCAGAGTTACTAATGGGACGACGTCTTAGCACACTTATGAACCGCTTGCATCCAGACAATATCGACGCGGGAAACCCCATAACAACTGTGACCAAACCAAGAGAATTTTGTGAAGGAGACAAGGTATACATCCGTAATTTTGCATCAGGACCTAAATGGATACCAGGTAAAGTAATCCAAATAACCGGGCCAGTGTCGTACGTTGTCGAAAGCACAGATCACAAACCAGAGAGAATAGACCACCAGCTTCGGCCAAAAATGAGAGTTTCATAGAGCCAGTTTCAAAAAGTTACTGCGTGGTTAAGTATGCGTGCAATGTTAAAGTAAACGGAGGGTGAATTTGGTCACGCATACACTGGCACATAGTAACATTTACAGTTATTTTGTGGTAACTTTGAAAAAATTCAAATAATTCAAATAAATTGGCCGTTATCGGGACGTGTTAAGCAAATTGTGTGTTCGGTGTGGGGAAATTATTACCAACTTATATTTCATTAAAAAGCATGTAAATATAAATGGGTAGTTACTGCAATAATGTGAATTCCTTTGACATTATTACGAAAAAATATTAGTTTAAGCTGCAAAACTAAAATGCATGACACACATCAGGGAAAAATCATCAAACACGATTCGTTTAGTTTTGCTGATATGAATTTAGGCCTTTGTCTATATATTTTAACGAAAATTTATTTATTTTCTTTAATTGTTTATTTTATTAAAGTGTACCTACTGAGTTTTGGAATAAATAATTAAAAAAAAGGATAGGTAGAAAAAGTTTGTTTTGTCAGGACTCTGGCTTAATTATGTTTATTGTTTTATTTCATCTACTGAAGAAAATGTGACGAATTGATTTTAAACAAATAAATTAGTTGGTCATCGGAATATGAGCAAATTTTACGTTCTAAAAAAGAAATACGTTTTGGACACACAGAACTACAGAAGACTAAATCGTATCATATCGGCTTTTATCACGAGCAATCTGTATCAGGTGTAAATACGAATTTATTAACTTATACATAAATATGAGAATTTCAGGAAATATTTATTAATACAATTCAAATTTTTAAAACTTGCTGTACCTAGGTATATATTTTTGTATTAGCTAATTCGTTAATTTTCCACTACTTTCTAATATTTGTACAAAATATGACTCAAAATTCGTTAATGAAATATAACAGAAGAATGGATACTAATAGAATATCAAAACTAGAATCAAAATAGTAAAAACACACAAATGTTATTTACAGTTTGTGGATTATTAAATTATATTATAATTTCATTGTGAAAAACAAAAGAATACCTACATAAAAAGCAAAACCATGGATCATTTAAAGAACAGAAAGTGGACAGCAAAATTAAGATAAGTACGTATTTTAAATTAAAATATTAAGTACAATGTACATACATAATGTATGTACTTTGAAAGCTCACTTTTCGCTTTAGTTTATGCGTTACTATGGAAACGACATTTTTTTATGGAAACAATCAAAAATGACAGTTTTTTATTTAAATTTGAGGGTGGCGTGTATACGCTACGTTACGCATTCCGTAGCGCCTATTCTGTTTTGAAACACGTTTTCTATCAGGTTTTGTATAAAAATGACAAGCATTCAATGTTTAAAGTGACAAATGTATCTACCTATTTAATTTTTGAACAACCAATTCTTTATAATACCTACCTAATTCAAAATCCATTCATCATTATTCTATATATTCGAAAATAAATTAATTTTCTTTAAAATATAAGAAGAAAGAGCTCAAAATGTATGTCAACAAAATTGCAAAGAATCGCGTTTAGCTAATTACATCGTGCTTGCAATTTAGTTCTGCAGCTTAAAATGATATTTTTTTGTATAATAATGTCATAGGAATCATATTATTAGATTTTTAATCACCCAAATAGTATATTACATATTATGCTTTTTAATGAAAATATAAGTTGGTAATTAATTCACCACAGCATACACACCATTTGCTGAACACGTCCCCATAGAGGTCAATTATTCAAATTATTTGAATTATTTCAAAGCCATCTGGGATTCAATTGTCTTATTTCATATTTTTTTGCTTATTCACACGTATTCACAGATAGAAAAAGAGGCGGAGCTACTTATTTCAAAACTGGCTCTATGAAACTCTCATTTTTGGCCGAAGCTGGTGGTCTATTCTCTCTGGTTTGTGGCACAGATGAACAAATTTATAGACGTCACATTGATCAAATTCGGGGAGAAGAAGAGGTTGTATATAATCCAGATGAAGAATTGGCTCCAGTTTTGATTAATTCCCCAACTCCGATTCCATGTCCCGTTCCAGTATCCACAACAGTCCAGCATCCTGATCCTATTCCTATACCACATCAAGAAAAAGGTAAACAACATGCACAATTGGCAGTCCGATCAGAAACTAAGTCAGCAGATACATCGGCGCGTATTGTGACGCCAATTGAAACTAACGAACAACTACCGTCTTCATCCAGGCATTCCTCAAGAGAAACTAAAATTCCTAGTTATTTAAAGGATTTTGTTTTCGACTAAGAAGGGAGGGATGTTATATATTGACATCAACAAATTATTATGTAGTGGCAGCACTGAGATACTTTTGGTAATGTCACTTTTGAATTAACGATGAGTTTTGTTTCAACCAATAAAGCTACAACACGCACTGTGAATAATCAAGACTTTTATTTATCCGAAAGATTTAACAGGTATGAAATGCACCATCTAGTAAAAATGTGTCTATGCTAAAACACATTTAAAATCAACTCTTTCAACACTTTTCGCATATTTTTGAATATCATCTCTTGTTTATTTTTGTAGATGGGTACACGAGCTCAAAAGAATAAAAAGGTAAACAAAACTTATTCCATAATTTTATAATAAAAATATAAACCAAAATCACACTAGAAGATAATAAGTAGTAATAGATAATATAAATAATATGCCGTTAAAAGCAAATATATAATAAAGATATGTACTCATACGTCATATCCATCCCACTATGAAATAAATAGATAAACTCACAGAATTGTGATTTGATTAAAAACACAAGTAGGTATTTATGCTATAATACATTCAAACGAAATTTTTAATTAGATTTTGAGTACATAATATGTACCTTTATAAAAACAATAGTTATATTTATTAACATGAGTGTAATACTGGTATATTATTTATAAATTTTCGTTCTGTATATTTCATTGTTTTTTGAAATATTTTTGAAAACAGCTACCGGATTTTTGTTTGCAAGTTCATTGATTTTGGTATCAGCCATAATTAATAGAGTAGGACTAGCGTTTAAGGAGATTGTTTTCGGATCGTGCTAATATTTATTTTTAAACTCATTATTAAATTTATTGTAGATAGCAAAAGAAGAAGAAAGAACAATTTCGATTTGTTTATTATTACACTTTTGTTTGAGTAAATTTTTTTGTGATTGCATCAAATGTTATTTATACTGTAGTGTGGATTGAAAAGTACCTCTTATTGACCACAGCGCCATCTAATGGAAGGTGGATGAACTTGAACGAAACTTATCGAATGGTGAATGGTCTAAAACGAAACTAGTACGTTCTCAATTGTTCTGGTTGGAGTCAAGATAATATTCGGTTGGAATGTTCTAGAATCTAGAAGCTTTAGTTGGGAGTATAAATAGGGTTGCGAAATGGGATGAGAGCGCAGTTTGTTTTTAAACAGTGTGAAGTCATTGAATAACTACAAATAGAAACGGCACCGAAGCAAACATCCGCTACGCGGTCCATACGTCGCTGCGATCGCTTGTGCGGGTTTGTGAAATGGATCTGGGCATAATCTGGGATAGAAGATTGGATAAAAATGAAAACAAGAAAATGTATAATATCCCAACAAAAATATCCCTCTAAGGCAGCGGTTCCCAATCTTTTTTGGTCGCGGAGCACTTTTCAGGAGAGAAATTCCACGCGGAGCACTTCGTTGTCCGTATGCCATTTTTCTTAGTTTTTCTATAACTCAATTTTTTTAAATTTTTTTTTGAGTTTTATTATTATTAACAAACATAAGTAACGTAAACCAAAAACAAAAAAAATAATAAGAAATTCATAAATACATAAATATGCTGTTTATAAATATTTAATGAGAGATATGTGCCTGTTTCGATCTGCACAATGCTCGTATATCTGGTTGAATTTGGGACAACTGCAACCGAATATCTGGCTCTGCATCGAGACGGGATCTATATTTTGTTTTGGTTCCAACGTAGGCAGAGAATCCTGACTCACACATGTAAGTTGTTGCAAACGGCAGAAGAATTATTTTTGCTTTATCCGACAAAATTTTGAATTCGTCCTTCAACATACACCAGAATTCTGATAGTGACTTCTTCGTTGCAAAATGTTCCTTTATTGCAGAATTCGATGTCAAATCTATTAAGCACTCATGCTGTTGCGATGTCAGAGAAGCTGGCTTTTCCAACGCAGCAGAGTATGGGTTTGCAACCCACACGTTTTCCTTAATATTTGCGTGGTATTCTTTCGGAAAATAGCAGTGGAAACTATCGAGCAAACCTAGCAGGTGAACATGAAACTCATTTAAGATATCACCAGGAATAGCCAAATCCATTTCCTCTTTAAATTGGTTCACCATTGGGAAGATCTCTAGGTTTCGATTTTTTACAGATTTAGCCCAAAACTCGATTTTATTTTTAAATGCTTCTACTTTATCGCTGGCATCGAAAACAGTTATTGCCTTTCCCTGAAGCAATAGACTCAAGTCATTCACTTTTTTAAAAATATCTGCTAGATACGCCAATTTCAATAGCCAACGCTCATTACACAACCTGGCACCCAAAGCAAAGTCGTCGTCAATTAGGAAGGTTCTGACTTCAGCCCTCATTTCGAACAGCCGCGTCAGAGTTTTGCCGCGAGAAAGCCACCTTACTTCTGCGTGAAGCAGTAAAGATATGTGCAGACTACCCATGTCATCACACAATACTTTGAAGAGCCTTGAATTCTTAGGTCGTGATTTTATATAGTTTATAATTTTTACGCTTTCGTCCAAGACCTCTTTTAGGGAGACTGGCATTTTTTTCATTGCAAGGGCGTGGCGGTGTAGGACGCAATGACTACTGCTGCATGCCTTCGCCTTTTGTTTAATTCTTGTGACGGCACCGGACGTTTTTCCAGTCATGGCCTTGGCATCGTCTGTGCACACATCCACGCAGTTAGCCCATGGGATGTCATTCACTATGAAGAAATTGTCTATTAAATTAAAAATTTCAGCGCCAGTTGTAGTAGTTGGCAACGGCTTGCAGAAAAGCAGATCTTCTTGGAAAGACTGTAGGTATTGGTAACGCACAAATACAATTAAAATTGCCAACCCTGCAACATCCGTTGATTCATCCATTTGCATTGAAAATTGTATGAGTTTTATTCGTGAAAGTAAAGAAACTTTCACATCCTCTGCTAAGTCTCCGATTCGTCGTGAGATTGTGTTATTTGACAAAGGAACGGTGTCAACTACTGTTTTGGCCTTTCCACCTAACATACATTCAACAATGTCCTTAACGCATGGTTTGATTAGATTTTCAGCGATTGTATGGGCTTCGCCAGCTTGGGCAACTCGGAAACTGACCAAGTAAGACGCCATCAATGCGTTTTCGTCTTTGAGTGGTTACTAATAATTGTTTGAGATTTTGTAAGCTCACCGTATTTCCTTTTGAAGAAATCAGTAGGTTTGGACTTGCAATCTGGATGAACCCCTTCAAAGTGCCGCTTCATTTTTGCTGGGAACATCGCACTATTCGGCAACACTTTGCCGCAAATTACGCATTGGGGTTTATTGTCACTTGTCTCAACAAATCCAAGATTTAAGTAGGAATCGTGGTACCTTTTTATTGTTTTTTTCCTGTAGCACTGATCTCCATAGAACTAGTACTAGGCATGTCCAACACTTCAGATAGTTCTGACCCCGCTGTCTCCATTCCGTCCTCATCCAATCCAGCAATCCTGGCACTAGCAGTCTCTTCATCCTCCTTCACACTACAATTGAAAAATAATATGTGATAACCATCCTTATTCCCTTTGGCGTTTATCGTATACGACTCAAGTGTCGTGTCTTTGTAAAAACGGTATTCAGATTATTTTCGAACTTTTGTTAACGATTTTATTTCTTATTACTTATTCTTATTACACAACTCAAAAACAAACTGAAAATCACGCATTAAAAGCATTAACAGATAAACTACACGCCACTACGATTTGTTTTAAGCTGAATGCCAACAAGTGTTTTCCTTTAAAAAAAATTTGTAGTTTGCTATTTGTTTGTAGGTATTGATTTCTTCTTAAATGAACAAAGTTCCAAGAGGTTTCAAAAGCCCAAATGAACTAGTTTGATGGAATTTTGATATTTTTTTTTTTTCTTTCCGCGGAGCACTTGGATATTCTTCGCGGAGCACCAAGTGCTCCGCGGAGCACACTTTGGGAAACTCGGCTCTAAGGAATGCTGGATGGGTAATTTTTTGTTGTAAACCAGTTTGAGGTAGTGCCGTCAGTATAAAATTCTTTCTGAAATGACGTAACAGGGTAGGGAACTGGTTTGCTTTGGTAGACAGGAAAGTAGATGAAATAATTTATAAAGAAGTATCAATAGTTATGTCGTTTGAGGTAGGATATTTTCATTCTTATCTTTGCTGTCGATACGCTTCGATTGTTCTTATTTCCTTGTTACTTTTGGAATTTTTATTAGATGTTTATTGGGGTGTTTGTTTTTTATTTGCTAGGTACTGGTTTTACCTACTCATATGATATTTTAACAAGTGTTATTTCTGATTGCACTACCCAGATACCCGATTTGAAAATGTTTTCACTTTCATTCCGATCATAAAAATCAAATATCTACATATGCACCTATCATATGGTTGCAGATATGAATAATTATAGCTAGATATGATTTTGTTTATCGAAGTATGTAATGTAGGTGCATATAGGTAAGGTAGATATTATGTAAGTATGTGTATAATGTACATTGTACATACCTATGTAGGTGCATGCAGCATGCACGAATCATTGTGCAACTTCTTTTTACTCTGCCATTAAATTATCACACAAGATCATGTAAAATTAAAATGTATAGGAAATCAATATGTAGTACATATCTAGGTAA
Organism: Cheilosia soror; assembly: GCA_949372485.1. Classification (NCBI taxonomy): domain Eukaryota; kingdom Metazoa; phylum Arthropoda; class Insecta; order Diptera; family Syrphidae; genus Cheilosia; species Cheilosia soror. The sequence continues at coordinate 59,465,024 of OX443561.1, read as the reverse complement.
GTACATATACCCATCTGATTTCAAATTATTATTCTGAAGTTAAACATGGCCAAATAAATGCAAATTGAGCTGAGAACCATTTCTGATAATTGTGCTTATATTTTTTTATAACAAAGTTACAATTTTTAATTGTATTTTGGTAGGTAGGTATTTAAAAAATAAATAAAATAATAAATACAAAAGTTCAAATTCATTTATATAATGCTAAGAAACTCATAAAAATAAAACAACACTAGGAACAAAAATGTATGACAGTAGGTACATTAATAACACTGTTATGTGTTATATATGATTAAGTATATCAAATTTTTTTAGTTTTCTTTCGTGCATTTTGCCTTGGAGTTAATTATTTTTATTTTCGCACGTAAAAGAACCCGCATGGTGTGCTTGATCAATTTTTGATTGTGCTCTTCAATGGAACATGGAAGCTTAAATTGGTTCCTACACAAATTTAAAAGAGCATTTTATTGGAAGCATTGAGTTTCAAAACGTTCCTCAAAACACTTAATTATTTTTTCAATTAACTCTACAAAATGTGTAGTAGGAATGACTAAACCACCATTAATAGTATTCTCATATTGACGAGCTTCAATAAGACCCTCGGCTTTTGTAGGGGACTCATTTTGACCCTCTTTGCACATAAATAATTTGCATGTTCTGCAATGGGTTTTCTTTAATATGGCATAAGAAATATATCCCGAAAAATAATGTGTAGCCATGTCTTGCATAGTTGGGACTGTCTCTGATTCTGCTAAATCCTCCACATCAAGATCGTCAAACTCGCAAGCATTGGAATCTTCATTGAATTCGGTTTCGCCATGACAGCTAATATCAACATCACCTATGTAATATATACATTAGGTACGTAATCAAAGGAAGAAAATATATTTGATGGATACACAAATTAAGACACATATTAAGACAAAAACTAAGGCACAAACATTCTTACTTTGCAATACCGGAACTATCTTCGATGCTAGTGCATCATCTTCATATACTACATCTGTTAACATATAACTACCATCCGGATCCAAGAACTCTATAATTATTGTATTAAATTCAGGGGCGTAGCGAGGGTTCGAGCCGTGGGGGGGTGACTTTCATTGAAATGCCGACTTATTTCAGGAACTTGCCGACTGTATCGGGCCAGCGGTTATCGAGTTATAACGTCATCGAATTTCACCCCTTTGTCCAATTTTGACACATTTTCACAGAAACAATCCCTGGCCTGGTTTTCGAGATATAGGATTTTGAATGTTTTTTTTTGTATGGGAGGCGCCACGCTCCTTTGGCCAATTTTGATCAATCTTAAGACGAACACTCTTGGGCCAATACCAAATACTACCTGTAAATTGGAGCTCAATCGATTTGGTGGTCTTCGAGATATCTAAATGTGGGGCTACAGCGCCACCTGCTGAGAATTTTCCGACTTTTTTTTCCTAAACCTTCGCGTAGCAATTACGAACAAACCCGCAGAAGGAAGTATCCAATTTGGTCAAGTCGTTTTCAAGTTTTACGCATCCTAACACAAACCACGATCCATTTTCATTAAATTTCATTAAATACGATATGAGACATTTTTATTACAGTGGTGCATTTATTTATAATAAATAATTTATAACAATGAAATAAATAAATGAATGTTAAACTTTTTTAAAATCGAATCGAAACTCGCTAAATTTTATTATGTTCAGTCGGCAAATTCAGCGATGCCGACAATCTTTTTAAAAATCGAATCGAAACTCGCTAAATTTTAAGGATTTCAGTCGGCAAATTCAGCGATGCCGACAATCTTTTTTAAAAACGTATCGAAACTCGCTAAATTTTAAGGATTTCAGTCGGCAAATTCAGCGATGCCGACAATCTTTTTTAAAATCGAATCGAAACTCGCTAGCGATGACGACCATCTTTTTTAAAACCGAATCGAAAATCGATAAATTTTTATGTGTTCAGTCGGCACAAATTCACCGATGCTGACCGTCATTTTTAAAATCGAAACTCGGAAAAGGTACATACAGTCAAAAAAATATAAATTCGCATTTCCGAAAGGTGGAACCTTTGAAAATGCCGTCTTGTATACATTTACGAGTTTGAAAACATATACCTAATGAAAATCCAAACTCACTTCTTATTTTTTAACATTTTGTTCCGAGTCAACTTTTAAAATTTTTTTAATTTTTTTTTTGAAATTTTTTGATTTTTTTTTTTTAGCTGCTCAAGTTAAAATGCTACTTCCTTCCTTGATTTGCCGACTCTTAAACATGATGGGGGGGTGTCGCACCCCCCCACACCCCCCCCCTCGCTACGCCCCTGATTAAATTTATAAGTTATACAAATTATGTCTCAGTAAACGTACTTTCAACATCGGCCATATTTAAAAGAACTGATGAATCTGATGTTTCATATGAAGTTGTATCAGGAGCAATTATATTATAGAAACTCATCTGTTTTAAATTTGTATGTAGGCGAAATGCAGAAGGATTTCTTTCATATGATCCTCTGTTATTTCTAACGACTGATATAGTATTCTCCAGACAATCAGTATTTAAGTGGGATGTTATTAGGTACTGCTGTTGTTCCCCTTTTATGTAGTCCCACAATTGCAGTGTTCCATTTATTGTTTGGCAAAGACCGTTAAAACAATACACCGGACCTTTTTTGTCCCTCTTCCATGACGATATCCATCTAACTGAATCCTGTAAGTTTGATATGATGCCCATTTTGTTTTCTGATATAGCACATTTATCAGGATTACTTGAAAATTTGTTATTACTATTCAAATTATCAAACATCTTATTCAGTTTAAAAAAAAATTTGCTGTGGATAAAGCTGTTACTTTTTCTTTATCATCAAAGATATCTGTTGACACAGCTGCAAAAATCGCAGTAGAGACATGATGGCTAAATACCTGAGTCGCTAACTTTACTGACATTTTTTGGAAGTTATCGGGCTTGATATGAGCTTTTCCATTATTTTTCGTATATCTCATGAATGAGTAATCCGATTGCAATGAAATATAGCGACAGCCTATATGGTGCTCATTGTTAAGGCCTAAAATTTGCAAAAAGATCCATACCAATCGGGTAAGTAGTTCTTACGTGATAGTGGAACACACATTTCAAAATTTACAATTTTATTATATGCAGAGATTTTTCTACACCTACCATGCACCTCACATGCTAACCCACCCCATTACTTTCAAATCATTATAGCCCGCCCTTGACACCTAAGGCTGGGTTAGCCACCCACACCTTGATACCTAAGTCCAAAAGCTACCACAATAACACCACTGCTGCACATACCTATATCGAAGAAATACACACCACCACTATTATGTGAAAAGTACCTATCTAACCGATCTTTTATTTCATATACCTTTTTTCCACATTGTTATTCTCATAAAATCCCAATCAGTCTCCTCATGCTAAAAATACCCTTTGCCTACAATACAAACCACCACTAACTACCTATATGCGAAAAATACATACCTGATCATTGATTTCATTATCCTTTGCGTATTCCACTTCCACTCCACAACCAATTATGCAATCGGTGGAGAATAAAATACAACAAAAATAATTGTTGTTGTTTCTCTTTCATTTGCATGTTGTCAATGAGACGAATAAAAAAAGAAAAAGGTGCATAGTCTGTCATGAAATAAACATGGGAATATTTTGGGAAATTAATTTTACTTAATGCACGAACCTAGAAAAAGGTGGTATATGCATATACTAACTTAATACAAATTTCCTCCGCAATGAAGGTCCGTATGTCGCTTCAAAATGAGCTGTGTCCACTTCTATTTGTAGTTATTCAATGGTGAAGTTAAGTTCGAAAGAGTATCGGTAGTGATAATAAGCGGAAAAGATTATAATATGGGGAAAAGTTGTTTTAAGTGATATTGGTCTTATAAATAAAACTGATTTGTTGAAGTTAAGTAAACAGAATAGTGTTTTATACCCTATTCACACCAAGCCGAAAACCGAGTTTTCGTCAAAAAAGTTTAGAAAACTCGAAGATGCATTCACACCGAACACCAACTCGTTTTCGTTTGACGTTTCAATTAGCTGTGAAACTAGCTATGAAATGTTTGTGGCGACTAGACTTTAATTTTAGTTACTAAACTTCGCTCGTATTGACATAATATACAAACAAAATTATTTAAGCTACTTGATAATCGTTAACTTATGGTTAAATGCATAAAATAATTAACATAACCAACATTCGAAATCAAAACATCTGAAAATACCATTAGTGTTGTGGTTGTGGCAGGTAGTTTGCTCTTTATGGTTCAAGCAAAGATAACAAAAAAACTCTCACTCTCACTCAGTCTCTCACATCCTGTCAGCAGTTTTGCTGAGCTCGCTGAATGTTGCAAAAGGTGTGTCTGCTTCAATAACCCAACGATTGTACTCGTTTTCGTGGCGTTTTCGTGGAAAACGACCTCAAACAACTCGTTTTGAAAACTGCAAAATGTATGGGAAAACTTCTGTTTTCGAGGAAGTTTTCGACTGTTTTCGCGAAAACCCAGTTTTCGGCTTGGTGTGAATAGGGTATTATCTTTTCGAATCCCAGCCGAATGTAACATTGGTGTCAGAAGTGGGATAAAACTTATTCTGTGCGAAGTGTTGTGAAACGAAAAAAGAAGTGAAAGTGAATTAATTTGTGAAGTACAGAAACAAACTTAAATACAGTGAAGTGAAGTGTAGTACATACCTAAAGTGAAAATAAAGTGTGAATTAATTTTTGTATAGTAGATACAAAAACAAAAAGAATTAAACTGAAGTGAATTTCTATTGTCTTTGAAGTGTTAAAAATGGTTCGCACATTGGCATTGCTGCAACTCAGCATACCTCAGTTAAAAACGGAGTTGCAAAAACGGGATCTCTCCACAGCTGGGGAAAAAGTGACCTTACTTCGTCTGCAGGAAGCTGTCGAAAGCGAGGGAGGAGATCCAAAATCCATGCTATTTAAAGTGGCAGAAGAAAAGAAGAACAAGTAAGTACATGCGTTGACATGGCCGCTATGATGGCAGAATTTTTTTGCCAAGTTCGAAGAACAGAAAAATGCTCTAGAAGAACAGAAGAATTCTGTGGAATCTAAGTTCGCGGAATCTAAGTTCCAAGGGCTCAGCATCAGGGAATACACGCCTTATTTCAAGGCAAACGAAGGTAAAATCAGGGCTTGCATTCTTATAAAGAACAATATAAGGGCTTTTCTTTTGAATAATTTCAGTGATGGAGACCTCACAGCTATTTCCTGTGAACGAGAAGGGAAGAAACCGATCTGCATAGTATCGGCCTATCTCCCGTACGAGGCTACGGAAGTCACGTCTGACAAGATGAGGCAGCTGATAGCCAGGGACGATTGGCTTTTTGTCGTGGGCTGCGATGCTAATGCGCATCATTCTTGATATATATGTATTAAGTAAGGTATTTATAAGACTGACTCTCTTTCTCTTAGAATTTAAGCTTTTGTTAGTTTTTAAGAACTTTTAATAAATAAAGTTAGTTAGTCTAAGACGAACGCTCGTTTGTGATTCATTGATCTTTTAATCCTTAAATACATATCATTGGCGACGAGGATAAACCTCAGTACCGCGTGGTTTAAATCTGTTGCAGTTAGGAATAAATCGGAAACATTTTTTTATATGATTCTTAAAAGAACTATAATAAAATATTAAGTGGCAAAATGACGGAAAGTGCGAAAATATTTATGGGTTCAATTGAGTCCTTCACGCTAGGAGAAGACTTCAATTTATATGCCCGACGATTGGGTCATTTACTTTCGTTAAATAAAGTGATAATGGATTCAGAAAAATTGTCATTTCTAGTGAGCCTAGGTGGTCCAGATTAATATAAAATCCTAATATCATTAATTGCCCCAAAATTGAAACAGATTTTACTTATGATAAACTGAAAGAACTGCTCAAATTACATTTTGCGCCTAAAAAGAACATATTCGTAGAAAGTTTTAAATTTTTCAAGAGGCAGCAGAAGCAGTGTGAGAACATAAGTCATTATATAGTTGAATTAAAACAACTAGCTAATGAGTGCGAGTTCGGAACTTTTTTGGAGAGAGCTCTCTTAATCCAGTTCGTTTGTGGTCTAATAGACAATAAGATCCAAAACAGACTCTTAAATGAACCCGATCTCAAAACATTAGAGAGGGCAGCAGAAATCGCTCTATGCATGGAAATGAGCAACAACAACATATATATGATGAGAAGCGGAAACGTTAACTACGTGACAAACAACCAAAGTGGTAACAAAACAACAGCAACAACGGCAATCGCCTCAGCAGATCAAGCTCTGCGCACCACGGAGGGCGAAGAAATTCACCACAATTCAATGGACCAAGGACAAGCATGCAACATCAGCAGAAGGTAGCGGTTGGTTCGCGAGATGTTTTTATTGTGGTCGCTTGGGACATTATGCTAAAAATTGTTTTCAGAAGAGAAATAGTCGTGGGCTATCACGCAATGTAAATAATATTGATGAATGTGAAATAAATTCATTTGGGTTACGGTATTTGAATTCGATGGAATATGGTGGAAAAAGGCCTTTATCAATTGAAATATGTATTGAGAATATTATGTTTGAAATGGAAATCGATACGGGGGCTTGTGTTACTGTGTGCCATGAATCCGATTATTTGAAGTATTTTAGGCATTGCGAAATGGTGAAAGAAAATTTGCCCCTTAAACTATTATCTGGGGATAACGTTGTGGTGGCTGGGAGAATGTCTGTGCATGTTAGAAAGAATCAAGTGTTGCATGATCTTGATTTGATCATCATTAAAAGTAAACATTTGTTTAGGGCGCTATTGGGAAGAAATTGGCTAGAAGTTCTATACCCAGAGTGGAGGCAGAACTTTGCAACAAACGGTGGAATGCTAGGGAAACTTAATTCCTTAAACGGACTACAAGAAAGTATTGTTAGTAAATACTCGAGGATATTTTCAAATAGCAATAAATCGGTCGTTAAACATTTTGAGGCAGAAATAAATCTTGTGGATGATGCCTATCCCATTTTCTGCAAGGCATACACCGTTCCTTTTGGATTAATAGACAAGGTGAAACAAGAGATAGAAAGGTTATGTGAGGCAGGTGTTTTGATTCCAGTAAAGAGGAGTAGATGGGCAAGTCCGTTGGTGATTGTGAATAAAGGCGATGGGTCAATTAGGTTGTGCGTTAATTGTAAAAGGACGGTAAATAAGTTCGTCGAAATGGAGCACAATGTTATTCCCAGAATTGACGATATTTTGGCAGGATTAGCTGAGTGAAAAAATATTTTTGCAAGCTAGATCTCACAGGTACTTATTTGCAGGTACCACTGTCCGAACGATCACAAGAATTAATGACAGTTAACACTCACATTGGATTTTTCAAATTAACTAGGCTAGTGTTCGGGTTAAAAACTGTACCTCAAATATTTTCGTGGATAATTAATGAAATTTTAAAGGGTCTTGACATGGTTCATATATATTTTGATGATATACTGGTGGGTCGTAAGGACCGAGCAGACGTAGTTAGGTATATAATTAATTACTATAATAAGTGCATTCCAAACTTATCTGGCGAGCTAGCAGTTTTGCATGAATTGACGTCAATAAACAAGCCATGGGAGTGGAATGAGCACCATAGGATCTCATTTGAGAAGAGTAAAGATTTAGTGTTAGGAATTGATGTGCTAACTCCCTACGGTTTTATCACATTTAGTGGATGGAGTTGAACGACCCGTGATGTTTGTGTCGAGTACACTTAGTTCTGCTGAAAAGAACTATTCGCAATTGCATCGGGAAGCGTTGGCAATAGTGTTTGCAGTTCAGAGATTCCATAAGTATATATATGGACTTAGCTTCACAATCTACAGTGACAATCAACCACTGCAAGCTATATTCGGAGACAAAAAAGATATTCCGTCAGTAGCAGCGAATAGGCTCCAACGATGGGCTATTATGCTGTCGATGTACAAGTACTCTATATATAGAACAGGCTTGCAAATGGGAAATGCAGATGCACTATCAACATTGCCTTTGGCGGCCGGAACAGAGGTTGAATATGACAGTATTAATTCCTTAAAATTGTCGGATTTTCCTCTAAAATTAGATTTCGCCAGGAAAGAAAAAGTGGCCAGATGTTGTGTCTATAGAAATTATAAAAAGGGGTTCATTAGCAACTGAATCTGAGTGCATATTTTATGGAGATCGAATCGTTATACCAAACAGATTAAGAAATAAGGTATTGGAACTAGTGCATGAAGGTCATATTGGGGTAGTACGGTGAAAGTCGTTAGCACGTTCTTATGTATGGTGGTCAAACATTGACAAAGACGTAGAAATGTATGTACTGCAATGTGAAGTATGTCAAGGGACGCAAAATTATAAAAAGAATACATTGAGTACCTGGCCTAGTTCTAGTTATCCGTTCGAGAGGATCCACATAGATTTTTGCACGATTGACATGATGTCTGTTTTAATCATGGTCGATGTTTTCTCAAAGTGGATAGAGGCTATACCTATGAACACTACTACTGCAAAAAGTGTTATCGAAAAACTAAGAGCCGTATTTAGTATATTTGGTTTACCAAAATGTATTGTTAGCGACAATGGACCGCCTTTTAACTCCAAAGAGTTTCAAATTAAATTTTCAAATTAAACTCAAAATTACAAATTACTGACGTCTTTAAGTAACTAAAATAATAGAAACAATAAAATAAGTAAAGTAAAAAAAATAATAAATAAATACTTTTAGGTTTTCTGTTTCAGAAAATATTTTTTTCAATCAAACTTGTAGGTAATTATTAAGTTATCAGATCTGTATATAAATTCAATTCAGAAAAATGTTAAAAAGCTGGAGTATTCTTTTCACAGAAATACAAAATCAAAAAAAAAAATAATAAAAGTGTTAACATCAGCCTGGCCGATGCTTTGATACCCTCCACTGCATAAAAGTCATGCAAAATGTTTGCTATGCGAGTTAGTATCTAATGTACTGTACAGATACACGCATGTGCCTAATATTGGTTTTGTTTGGGAGGTACCAGAACTACTTAACCGACATAGCCCATACTGTCCATACCAACCTGATGACGGTAAAAAGAAGTAGGTACTCTCACAAAATTTCATTCGCCTAGGTCAATTCGTTTGGACGCTAGGGTGTTTTTAACAGACAGACAGACGGACATGGCTAAATATATTCAGAATGTGATCCTGATTCAGAATATATATACTTTATGATGGGGTCTCCGGTAACTCCTTCTTTGAGTTACAAATGTAATGACAAAGTGAATATACCTTCCTGTGGAGGGCAAAACAAGTAACATTGGTTTTTTATGGGAGGCACCAAAACTACTTGACCGACAAATACCAATTTTAACACCAACCTGAAGACGGTCAAGATGAGTTCTCTTTAAATTCCATTCGTCTAGATCGATTCTTTTGAACGCTATCGTGTTTACAACAGACAGACGGACATGGCGAAATCGACTCAGAATGTGATCTAAAAAAATAAATAAATAAATTGGTGGCGCAACAGGCGGGTGACACCCTAGGCCTAGCTTCTCGCAACCATTCGTTTTGTGTGAGTTTCTATTTTTGGGACGAATGGAAGGGACCTACAATTTTATGCCGAGTCCGAACGGCTGAATTGAGAAGCTTTTTCATTACAGTCATACTTTCGGATGTTTGTCAGACGTTCGCGAGAGGTGGCGCAGTAGAAAAAACTTTAAGATGTAGGTAATTTGTGTTTTTCCGGGGATCGAACCTGGGATCCCTCGCACTTTAAATTACTTAAGAATAAAGAAATAGTGTCAATTTCAATGCTATTTGATTGAAAATAAAGTAAACTACTTACTTATTTGGTTATATTAACAAAAAAATAACGTATCTAGGTGTACAGGGATAATTTTTCGAACGCTCTAAATTACACGTCCAAACCCATCCGTACGTTATCGGCGGTTAAATTTAAATCTGACGGCTGAATGCTTCCATTTTTTTTTTACAACTCTTGTCAGTAAACAGATGTTATATGTGAGGTACGAAATTCATATAATTGGGACAGGAATGTCATGAGGACAGTTTAAATACTTCGTAGATTTTTGGTCAATGTTAAGAATCCGGTCAATGTTAGGGTTTTTTGGTACCTTGGAATTTAAAATTAAACAATTTTCTTATAAAGTATAGAAACACTCCTTGTACCATCACCAAGTTATTACCTGCAAATATTATCTTTAAATTTAAACCTAAAACACTGATTGATTTAATTATCCCTCTGCATAGTGGGAATAGTTTAGATGATGAGACAATGGTATCTATAGATACAAATTCGGATGCACAGTCACACAAGATCGAACAATTTAAAATAGGTGAGACCATATTGTATCAGAATGTTTTTTTCCTATTATGTTAAATGGATACCAGCAAAAATTATTAAAAAACTGAGTAACTTTAAATACCTTATTGTTGTTAATGGAGTCAATTGTGCAAAGGAATATAAATTATAAAAGACGTCAAACTTATGACGATGAGGATGTAAATGACTCTTATATGATAACACGAAGTAAGGCAAAAAGATTAAAGAAAAATTTGATTAAAAGCGATTCATAATTAATTGTTAAAATAAATAAAATAATGAATGAAATTTGTTCAATTTTGTATTAATACGTTGGTAAGGTGTACTATATTTACCTATGTTATATGATTTACATAGGTATATATCTATATAGAATTAAGGTTATTATTATTTTTTTTTTAAAGGGGAGAGATGATATATATGTATTAAGTAAGGTATTTATAAGACTCACTCTCTTTCTCTTAGAATTTAAGCTTTTGTTAGTTTTTAAGAACTTTTAATAAATAAAGTTAGTTAGTCTAAGACGAACGCTCGTTGGTGATTTATTGATCTTTTTCTCCTTAAATACATATCAATTCTCAGTGACTGACTGACACAAACATTAGAGGTGAGTTACTTTTTGATTTTATTTTATCAACAAGGCTTATGTTACCGACCTCAGAGAAATCATCAGGGACGTGCATCGAATAACTAAACATAAGATCAAGATAGCCAGCGACCGCATGAAGACGAGGTACGATGCCAAAGCAACAACTACATGATTCGAGGAAGGAAATATGGTATGGCTGTACAATCCCCATAGAAGAAAAGGCATGTCACCTAAGTTGCAACAAGATTAGGAGGGACCCTATAGAGTAGTAAAACGCATCAACGACGTGGTCTACCGAATCCAACGAGGAAGAGGCAAACTCAAAGTTGTCCAGGTGGATCGTCTTCATCGTTACATTGGGGTTAGTGCTAATTATAGTAGGTATATTATAATAGCATTGACTTTGTTGAATTGTTTTGGAAATGTTTGCGCATGTTTACCAAACTAGATTATCCCTTAAATTGGCTGTCTACGAATGGGTTGGGGTTGTTGAAATACTGTATGGTCAAAATTCCGTTTTCAAAACTGCTGAAACTTTGTTCAAGGACGGACACCATACAACGATGCCATTTAGAATTATCGGTCTTATGACCGCAGTATAAAGCCAATGCATTATATTGGGTTATAGGCCCCATCTAGAGCCAACAGCCCTTTTACAGGAGTATAGAGCCACTAGGGATTTCCTAGCACGTTCGGCAGTATTTTCTCTCCATAAGAGCTTCCTATCCAACCTCAGTCCCAAATTTTTAGAGCTGCTAATGAACTCAAGTGGGGTTCTTTTAAGCTTTGGTGGAGTTAAAATGGGTGGCTTAATCTTCCTGGTAAATAAGGTTTCGTCGGGTTGAAGCTAAGACCGCAGCTATCGGTCCAGGAGACTGGTTTACGTAGAGCGAGTTGTAAGATATCGGAAAGTGTCACAAAGTGCCACAACTTTGCATCCGGTACTCTCCATCGAGATAAGAAGTTCCTTAAGAACTATATTCCATAATAATGGAGATAGCACTCCGCCTTGCGGGGTGCCTCGGCGCACAAGTTTTTCGACAGCGCTGCTGTCAAAGGTAGCCCTCACCGTCCTCTTTGTTAGAATGTGGGTTATTACGCAGCAGATTGGTTCGCCGATGTTATGCTTATCTAAGGCTTGAATAATCGATTGTGTCTCGATATTGTTGAAGGCCCCCTCTATATCAAGAAAGGCACCCATTGTGTATTCCTTGAGTGAGAGGGACCTCTCGATCGCTCCAACAATCCAATGAAGAGCAGTTTCTGTTGACTTGTTCTTTTGGTATGCATGTTGAGAGCTTGAAAACAGTGATCGGTCAACAGTGTCCTTGATGTGGAGGTCGATGATCCTCTCTAGAGTTTTAAGAAGAAAGGAGGACAGACTAATTGGTCTGAAGTCCTTGGGGAGTATGTAGGAGGTCTTTCCTGCTTTAGGGATGAAAAACTACTTTGACCGCAGTCCAGGATGATGGGATGCAACCCAGTGTTATGCAACCTACGAGAATGTGCCTGAGAATGTCTTTGACAATGTCAAAGGCGTTCTGTAGTTGCGCCGGGAAAATGTTATCGGGTTCAGGTGACTTGTACGGTTCAAAGCTGTTGTAATCTGGAGCCCTCGTTAACGCTGTTAACGTTCTCGCTGAAATTACGCCAGGAGCTAAGTTGTGCCTTTCGGACTTCCTTTTTAAAGAGCCTCAGACTACCTTTGTAGGTCTCCCAGTCCGTGTCTAGCTTCGAGGTTTTGGCTTTGTTAAAAGCCTTTCTGCTCTCGTAGCAAAGTTTAATAAGTTGCTTGTTCCACCACGGTGGTTTTTTGCCCTCCCTCACTTTGGTGAGGGGACAGGATTGACAGCACGTTATTAAGCGAGTCAAAAAATAGAGTTGTTTAACCCAGTCCGTTTTTCGTCTGTTACGATAAGCTGATTTCTTGGGGGTATAGCTACAGTTCAGAGTGAAGGATATATACCGGTGGTATTTTTGAACAGCTTCATCTTAACTTCCTTCAGGCCGTACTTGATGAGAAAGTTCCTATCGCGAAGCATAGAAAAAGATTCGGCTGACATGGAGATGACTAGAGAGTGGCCAGTTTTTTTGGATTCCTCGTTGGGAACCTTGGAGTTTTCAATGATATTCCAGTCTTTGACCGGAAGACCAGGGTTTTGGAAGCCCATGAGGGCAAGCACCTTGGCAAGATCGCGTGGTTCGAGTGGAACCCAGACCCTGGCTCTCGGTCGGTTAGGAATCGAACTCCGGTCCACAACCTCGAGCTTGGCTCCTGGCCAAATTTCACCAAGACTGCCGACGGCTGCCTTAATGAAGTCGGTCGACCGCTTGTCATCACAGGCAATCAGTTTGACTGCCCCGTTATGCCATCCTGCGTCCCTATAGGGGATGGGATGTTGATTGGTGAGCAGGTACTCACATAAGTGGTTCATTACCAAGTTTTCAGTAACCCCCCATTTTTCGTAGGAGATTTTTCCCTCCTCGTTTGAAAGGTGGTTGTGGACCGCGACTATCAGGTTGTTTTTGACCGATTTCGAGCTCTTAGTGGAGCTCCTAGACTTCTGGGAAGCGTTGGACAACTCATCTAAGGACCTGCGCCTTTTTGCCAAAGGCCTAGCTCGGTGAGCTATTAGTTAGGGGGCGACTCTTTCGAGGCTGGTTGTCTCCTACGAGCGGTCTCTGCTGGCGTCCGTAGTAGTTGTTGTTTGTTTGTTTTGTTGTTTTTATTTAAGGTTGACATTTTTTTCCACGAGTAGGTAGGGAAAGAAAAGTCGATCTGCACAGAGCCCCGCATTATGCAGACAAGGCTATCTGATCCAGAGTGCGCCCGGTATCTGGATACACCGCTAGCAACTTGATGCTATTTTTGTTGAGACCTGGGGCCTATAACACAATACAACAAGTGCTTGTTAAACAAGTGAAATTCAACAATTGTTAAAAATTTGTGTAACACGTAATAACAAGTCTGCGGGCACTTCAACAATTGTTTTAGAACATTTCAACAAGTGGGAAATTTGACCAATTCTACGATTTCTGTAACTGGAAACAACAAGTGTCTAAAGAGAAAAGAATGGATCTGTTAAAAATTTGGTTAATTTTAACCGACGTTGATCGACTTGTTAGAGCTAAACATTTGCAATAGTGTTTGCAAAGTGATAGGTAAGGAACCACTAATACAGGAAGGTCATTTAAAGCTTATTTAGTGAATACCTAACAATTCGCCATTAAAAATGTTTTTTTTTTTGATTCTGAGTCGGACAGCGACAGTGAGAATTTACGTACCTAATATAAAAGTATTTAAAAAAAGAATAAATTTCGAAATTATTATCCATTAAAAACGTGGCTAATGCCACCTTCAACCTCAACCGCAAACACAGTAGGTATCTATTTTCCGATATAACAGGGCTCATAAAAAAACACGGCGCTTAGTTGAGTGTGCATTCGGAGTTCTGAAAGAAAAATTTCCGTGCCTGAATCACCAGCGAGTTGCGCCCGTATTTGCTGCAAATATATTTAAATGCTGTGCTACTCTATGCAATATGTCTCGTAGCTATATGATCGACACCTATACGGTGCAAGAAGAAAACCCTCAACAGCAAGAGGATACAAATAATGAAGCGGATGTATTATTTCCATCACCGTCCCTAGGTGCACAGTTAAGGCAGCAGCAGCTTTTGAATTTCTTTCAAAATCAGCAATAAAAATAAAAACAAGATAATGTTCACGCAAAATATTCATTTCCTTTAATTTTCATTCAAAAAAAATAAACATTTCAGTTACGTTGTTAAAAAGGTAGATATTAATAAAAAATGTTCAATATTGATCTAAATCTAACGTAGTACCAGGGTTTTCTACATCAGAATAAAAATCATCATCATTGTTTTCTGTTTTTCAGCTTCACCATCCGCCAAACTTTTGGATAAAGTCGACGGAGGATAACTCAATTTTTTTTCCAATAGTGCGATCTCCAGTCTGGTTTTATAAATAACCAACTCCAAATGTTGGATCGTAAGTTTGCGTTTTTTTGAAACCATTGGACATTCCTTGAGAAAAAAACAATATAAAACAAATAAGATTTTTTTAGCTCGAACCATTACTTCCTGGGTCCATAGACTCTTCAACTCCGAGGCCAATTATGGCTTCTGATTCTCGCCCAATAATATCAAGTACGATATTATCGCAAGAACTCAGTTTGCAGTCTTTACCTCCTCCAGAACCGGTTTTTTTCGCGATATCTAACTTGGCCTAGCAATAATTTTCCCCTTCCATTATGGATTTTCGATTTTTTTGCAATCAGTACTTACCACAGCATATTTCCTACAATTTTGCCAAAATACATCCCTGATATATACGTCCAGTATTTTCCTTCAGGAACTATATTTAAACTTTGTGCCAACGGAAATACTTCACGCCATTTATCACTTTTATTTGTTTTTGTTAATAAATCAGAGAATGCACCAAACAAAATATGTTTGTTTTCTCTTATTTTACATAGGAGGCTTATCTTCTTTTCTTCACAAATTTTCCGACTCATCGCGTAAGACTGACTTGTTAAACTGATTCAACAAATCGAGGGAAATTTTCGGTTTTAACAATTATTGTTACGGTTTTTGTTGTGTTACAGCTTTAATTTACACTTGTTAAACAAACATAATTCTACAAGTTCCTGTTGACTTGTTGACTTGTTGTTCTGTGTTACAGGCCCCTGGGCCCACCAGATTAGTAGACCGTCAGCACGGTACGATGAATGGGGAAGAAAGGAGAAGGGATGAGAAAGGAGGGAAGGCGTAGGACTGGACGTTGATTACCTCTTGGTTCGTAGAGCTGGCGGCTGTTGGCAGTGCGAATGGCGATTGCCATTCATGCCGGCCTACTATGTTACTTTACTTAAGCCTCCACACCGCAGTAAGGTGAGTAATCGTCCTCAACCACATCCACGTGATTGTTCCCTTCACAGGCCTTTAGTGAAAGGAAGGAGGAAGCAAAGGGCTAAAATTGTTCTCGCAACCCGAATTAAGATTATGCTGGTCGTCCACTTAGTGCCCTAAGCCTTGCCATTTTGACTGCTTTCCAGTCAGATCTGACTGGATTGATATGCATTTAGCTGGAATAAAATATCTGTCATATGTACAGGAAAATTATGATTTTTGTTCGTATTTCTTTGACTGTTTTTTTTACTGTTCTTTTCCAGTCAAATCTGACTGGACAGACAAAATCTAAAAATGGAGGATTTTGTCCCATAAGGATTTTCTCTCAGGGTCTATTTTAGTATCTAAAAGCAGAGGGGATTTCGGAAAAAGAGATTTCATCACCAACCCAACAAAATCACCAAACCAAATCGTTTTGTGTGCCTCGTCCCAACAATAAAATCCCATGCAAACTAATAAAACTACTTCTTTGTATTTTAAAAAACTTTATTTTTCGATTCACGATTGACCCCTTACCTCTGGTGGGGAGAAGCCAATGTTCATCTTTTCAGTTATAAAATTGAAGTGAGCTCTCAAATGATTTGCTCCGATATTTATAAACAAAATTTGTTAACGTCCGCAAAACGTTCGGTGCCTCAGAAGGAAGCAAAAGATAATTTTTAAATATCAATGATATTCGATACTGACCAATTATGCTGATTTGGCATTGCCTCAGAAGGAAGCTGTACTGATTGTTTATTATCATTGGGGTATCTCGACTGAAATAGTCTCAGAAGGAGGCTGTATCATTCGTTTGTTTATATTTGTTATTGAGATATCTTAACTCCCCTCTTTCTTTAAAGAAGAGCGTCCCGCTTCTTCTGTAAATTCCGGCTTGAATTTTTCTACTTTGTCAAGGAGCATTTGAAACTTTATCTCCTCCGTTTCTACTGATGGAATTCTATTTTTTATTTTAAGATAATATATGATGCAACATATAACAATGGCAATCACCATAATTAGCGTGAAAGATGTGACAACAGGATTGTTTGATGAAGCCTTGGCTTGCAGTGAACTGATAAGATCAATATTATAACATTTTAATTCTTCATTGTCGGATTCAAAATAGTTATTAATTTCGTAATTATCGATACTGTAAATTTTTAGGTAGTTTTGTATTATTGTAGTGGGATTTTCATATGTTTCCCCATCGATTGTGGTTGTATTTTGAAAATTAATTAGCTATACTCCATTGACAGTTGCATTGTTTACCACATGCTGCCCGGATATAAGAATTGATCCATCTTTTATAATTTCCAATTCTAAATTTTTTTCTCTTATCTTGTTACATATAGCTTTCTTATTATTTAGTATATTAGATAAACATGTTTCGTTTGCTACGGTTTTAATTCTTTCTAGTTTACAATTTAATATATTTGTATAGTTTTTATTACATTTAGAAATCTCTTTGTTAATGATAAGTTTACCATCATTTTGGCTTATTGCCTTTGTTTCATAAAGTCGACAGTTTTTTTCAATGATTGGGTACTTGATTAATATAACAATTAGGTATATCTTTGTTTTGTAAAATTTTAAATTTAGAAACGTCCATAAGGTCCGTAATTGTCATACTTCCATGTTCGTGTTTAGTTATTTCTTTACTGTCTTTTGCATTCAGAACTGCTGGATTTAAAATTCCAGACTTGGCTGAGGAAATCTTTTGTATTATGTTTTGGAGTTCTATTATTATTAACTTGTTTCTTTCCCTTACTATTCTCAGTTGTGTGTCAGTTTTTATTGTGTGTAGGGATTCAGATAGCTTATGTATGGCGTCAAAAATTTCTGAGTTGGTAACAAATTGCTTGTTATTACTCGTGATTAATTCAGTTAATTTATTATTTATTAAAATTGCGTCATCGTGGTCAGGTGAACCTGAAATCCACTTCCAAACTTTACCTATCTCATTAATGCCTCGTTTTCTTCTTATTTGTTTAAATTGCCCTTAAAGGGTTTTTGCTATAGTTATGTCTAGATCATTTCAGAGTCCGGTGCTCTCAAACTACCGGCTGGGAGTACTGCCTCTGAGCTCGCTCCCAGTACTAGCGCTACTGCAGCGAAGGCAACTGAGAACTTAGTGAACAAACCTGTTCTTGGAGCTGCCGATAGCAAGATTAAACCAGAGGCTGCAGATCGTACTGCCTCGAGCTCGCGAAATGCAAGCCTCTCCATCTCCACTAAAGAATATAGGGAGCGACGTACCGCCTTCAGGCTTCTGGAGCGCTATAAGGACGTCCCAGTGGATCAGCTCTCAGAAAAGAGAAAAAATTCTATCTCCTGGGCAACGAAAGTTGTCAAGGAGACTCCCTCTCCTGACTCCTCAAGAAAGGACTCCACGTCCAAACGACCTAGATCGATTGAGGAGGGAAGAAATTCCTAGCAGACCGAGGTCTCGCTCCTGGATACCAGCCGAGCCCTCCGACCCTTCCACCATCCTCAAAATTATTGCGGCAAGCAATCCTAATCTTCCGACTGCCAACTGGAAGATTGCACAGCTGGAGGAACCAAAGGGAGACAAGAGATCAGCGATCATCGTGATCAACGTAGAGTCCCTCTAGCTGCAACTGAAGGGCAGATTAATTATGGCTTCGGAGCAATTAATCTGAAGATTTATAAGAAAGATGAAGAGGACCCTGCGAAGGAGGTAGTGCAGCCCCCCCTCTCTGCCGACACGGCTACGGTCAGTAATAAACCGACCAACACAGACGTGAAGGCAAGGTCGGAGGACTGCACTCCTGCCAAAGAGGAAGGGCGATCCCCTTGCTCTGCTGACACTGCAATGGTTAGTCCTATACCGACTATAGCAGCGAAGGCAGTGGAGGAGGTTGGCCATCCTGGGAGGGCCCCTCATCTAGCGCAAGCACAAGCAACCGTCTCTAGGATAGATCTGGACATGGACAGTCTAGGACTGTCGGACCTGGATCTAACTGAAAGACCCGGCAGTCCGGGGAATCACAATGCTGCACTCATCCTAGGATGCGATGCCAATGCGCATCACACTGTTTGGGGCAGCACCGACATCAATCAAAGAGGTGAGTTACTTTTTGATTACTTAATTAGTACCCAACTAGTTTTATGTAACAATGGATGCGAACCCACTTTTATTACAAGCAATAGGCAGGAGGTCATAGACATCACACTAGTCTCTGAAAGTATCTACAATACTATTAGAGACTGGAAAGTATCTAGCGAACACTCCTTCTCTGATCATAGATATATTCAATTTGGTATTGACTACCTCCCTCAAGTTCCAAAAGTCTTTAGGAACTATAAGAAGACTGACTGGACAAAATATAGGAAGAGTGTGGAATCTTCTGTAATCAACAGCACCCCTGTTCCCCCTACTAACACACAAGAACTCGATGCGATGGTTGAAGTAATAACGAAGACTTTCAACCGCGCTATGTCGCGTTCCTGCCCTATAAGGAGCCCTAAGGGCAAGCCTAGACCACCGTGGTGGAATCAGGAGATAATATCTCTACGCAAAACATGCAGGAAGCTCTTCAATCTGGCCAAGCGATCTCGCGAAGCCACCGACTGGATCTCGTATAAAGAGGCCCTCAAATCCTATAAAACCAAAATTAGGAAAGCCCAACGAAATTCTTGGAGACACTTCTGTGGAAATATAGAAGAAATCTCTGAGGCCTCTAGGTTTAGAAAAATCAGCGACTCCTAGGATACCGAGTTATCTTAAGAGAGCTGACGGCTCGTGGACCATCCCCAGTTCAGAATCTCTAAATCTTCTACTGGATACCCACTTTCCAAATAGCTGCAAAGTTGACACGAGTCCTACTGGGACTTCGAGTAGGTCGATACTAAGTAGCTCCTCCCATCTTGTGACCAAGAACAAAATTCTCTGGGCTATATTCGGTTTTAAGCCGTTCAAGTCTCCTGGACCTGACGGTATAATACCGGCCGAGCTTCAACAAAATGTGGAACTTATTCTTCCATGGGTAACTGTAATATTCAAAAGTTGCCTGGATCTGTCTCACATTCACAAGTCATGGACGGAAGTAAACGTGGTCTTCATACCCAAGGCTGGTAAAAGCTCGCATGCTTACCCCAAAGATCTCAGACCCATAACTTTGTCATCATTTCTGCTGAAAACTCTAGAGATTGATAGACTCCCATATACAGCTGCTGCAGAGTTAACGCAAATCTTCTGTCAGCCTCCCAGCATGCGTATAGTAAAGGGAAATCGGTCGAAACGGCCCTTCACTCACTCGTATCAACTATTGAAAAATCTTTAGACTGTAAAGAATACGCATTGGTAGCTTTCCTTGATATTGAGGGAGCGCTTAACAACGTCGAACCAAAGGCAATTATTGGCGCACTGACGAGCCTTGGAATTGATAAGTCGACTGGCGAATGGGTTAATCAGCTGCTTACCAACAGGTTCATCAATTCAAAGCTGGGCGAAGCGTCGGCTCGGAGGTTCGTCAGTAGGGGTACGCCACAAGGTGGTGTGATCTCACCTCTTCTGTGGAACCTAGTGGTGAACGAGCTACTACTAATACTGGAAGGGGAAGGGTGCAAGGTAATTGCCTATGCAGACGAAGTTGCTATCGCTGTCTCGGGGAAACATCTCAGGCAGAACGCCCTCTCTAGGCTTTCTAAATGGACCAAAACATGTGGGCTTGGCGTCAATCCTCAGAAAACTGAAATGGTCCTCTTTACAAGGAAGTACAAAACACCCGTCTTTGTCCCTCCAAAACTAAATGGCACTCCGCTTGTGCTCCCTAACACGGCTAAATACTTAGGCCTCACTTTAGACAGCAAACTGAGCTGGAAACCCAATATACTGCAAAGGGTTCAGAAAGCCACCACGGCATTATACTGCTGCAAGAAAGCTATTGGTAGCAAATGGGGACTTCAGCCTCGAATCACTTACTGGCTCTATGTATCCGTCATTAGACCTATACTCACGTATGGTGTCGTCGTCTGGTGGACTGCGCTGGAAAAGGCTATTCACTGTAAGCAACTTAGTCGTGTGCAAAGAACGGCATGTGTGTGCATCAGTGGAGCGCTTAGGACCACTCCAACATCGGCGATGGACATACTATTTCACCTGATACCGCTAGACCTCTACTGCAAACAAGTGGCATCAAGTGCAGCCATCCGTATGAAAGCAATCCGTTTGTGGACTAGTCGACAAACTGGTCACTCGTCTATTCTAGATAAAATAGAATGCATCCCTAAAGATACTGATTACACCCTCCCCCAGTTTCAATTCAGTAAGAATTTTGTTACATGCATACCCTCCTGACATACTTACAGACGATAGTATATTTAGAACAGTACAGAATGTTTATTCAAAATATTTTAATGGTATAATAACCTTTTGAAAGTAGTAAGATGCAATAAGTTATTAAAAGATATTACGAAAAACGATGAACAGGAAAAACTAGTAAGAGACTATCATATTAGCTCAAACCATAGGGGAATTAATGAAAGCTTGGAACATCTAAAAAGGACTTATAACTTTCCAAATATGAAGAATACTATCACACGTATCATAAACACTTGCCACAGGTATAAATATGAAAGGAATAGAGAATGCCTTAAATTTTAATTAACTGAAACTCCTTCTAGACCCTTGGATATACTTCATATTGACATTTATTCTGTTCAAAAAGAAAATTTTCTGACTATTGTGGATGAATTCAGTAAATTTGCAAATGCTTATTTACTCCCCGCAAGAATTTTTTTTTTTTTTTTTCCGAGGGTAGGTGAAAATCTTGCATAGACACTATGAGAACAACGCGTGCTCATAGTAGTGTCAGATTCTTACTGACTAAAAACACCACCCTTCGATATAAATTGTAGATACTGTAACTAAGATATAACTTATCAAGCAATTTTTCTATCACGAAATGAAAACTTTTGACAGGTTTCTCTCCAATGAAAGATCCTGCATGTTCCGCAATTTAGACGCGGTTAATCCCTATATCGCCAAGTCGAAAGGTTTTGTTCTTTGTAGTCGGCGCAATAAATTGCTATCATCCAAAATTTGTAGGACTGTATTGTTGGTGTGTCTGATTAGTCGGTTTCTATGCTTTCGCGCAAAGCTTCTCGTTTCAGCTTCGATTGTAGGTATTCCGAGATCCCTGTGGATATTGTCGTTTCTAATATACCACGGTGCTTTTACAATTTCTCGAAGCACTTTATTTTGAAAAGATTGTATAATATTGGCATTTGTTTTCTTGGTGCAACCCCAAAGTTGTATACCGTAGGTCCACACCGGCTTTAGCACTTGCTTGTATAAAAGCAGTTTGTTCTCGGTACTGAGCTGGGAATGTTTTCCAAGTAACCAGCACATTTCTCTATATTTGAGTTCAAGCTCTTTGCGTTTCATTTTCACGTGTGAATTCCATTTCAGCTTTGCGTCGAGTGTCATTCCCAGGTATTTGGCTTCGTTCGCAAAAGGTATTCTGGCCGAGTTTAGAAAAATAGTGTCATCTTCCTTTGGTATATCACGAGTATATAACAGGTAGAGAAGCGGCCCAAGAACGCTTCCTTGCGGTACACCAGCCGATATTTCTTTTAGATCCGAGTATTCGCTTCCATGTCTTACACGGAAAAGTCTATTGCCGAGATATGATACGAGAATATCGTATAGACGTACAGGAAGAACTTGTCGTAATTTTAGTTTTAAGCCTTCGTGCCACACCTTATCAAAGGCTTGCGAGACATCAAGGAATATGCTGGAACATATTTTTCGTTCTTCAAGTCTTTCTCGATTACGTCAGTAATTCTATGAACCTGGTCAATCGTCGAACGCTTACTTCTAAACCCAAACTGATGGTCAGGGATAAGATTATTAACTTCTATAACCGGTTGTAGACGCCTTAGTAGTATCTTCTCGAAAACTTTGGATATGATTGGAAGAAGCGAAATTGGTCTGTATGATTTTATCTCATTTGGCGGTTTTCCTGGTTTTAGAACCATTATGACTTCCGCAACTTTCCATTGGCTCGGTACGTGTCTTAATCTGAGCGCAGCATTTAGAATATGGAGAAGCTTGATTAGTGCTTTTCTAGGAAGAGCTTTTAGAACTTCTCCCGTGATAAAATCATAGCCCGGGGCTTTCTTAGGTTTAAGATCCTCGATCTCATCTTTTAGTTCTCTTAGCGTTGCACTTGCGAGTGTTGAATCGTCAGATATTAGTTCAGTCCCATCGTTGTTATCGTTAACAACTTGCCCAACGTACGGTTTAAACGTTTCTTTCAGATGGGCTGCAAAAACATCCGCTTTATCTTTATCTTCCCTTGCCCATTCATTTTGATTTATTTTAATTGGCGGCGCGGGGATTTTAGGCTTTTTGGTGCCTTTTACAGCTTTCCAAAGTAAATAATTGGAATCTTTTTTCGCAGTTAAGCAGTTAAGAGCCTATCGCACGATTCTTGAAATCCTTAATAGTTGCCTTCAACAAGTTGCACAAAAAGTTAAAATGTGCTTTATATTGCTCAGAACGATTCTGTTGCCATTTTTTACGCGCTTTCCTTTTTTGGTTGACCAATTCTCTTATTTCCGGAGGATATCGTAAGCCGTATTTGTCCGGCTTTTTCCTTGGTTTGGGCGTATTATTCCAGGAGGCGAGCTGTACAATCTCAACGAAGCGGTCAATTTCAACCTAAAGTTCATATGGTGTCGTAAGGGGAACGGTCAATTCAACATTCGATTCGATTTCGTTCCTAAAATCGTTCCAGTTAGTAGTTCTACCAGTCAATCTCCTGGCTCTGGGTAATAGACTAGTTTTTCGCTCAATATCAAAATGACTGGCGAATGATCAGAGGACAGATCAAAACTCTCTTCAATTTTGATGTGGTTGGTAGATATACCTTTCGTAACGAAAAAATCGATTAGGTCAGGTATTTTCGAAGTATCGGTTGGCCATTAAGTCGGTTTGCCCGTCGAGTGGAAATCACAACTGTACTCCATACCTGCCCCATAGAGCATTCTACCTTTTTGCGAGATGCATCTAGAACCCCAAAATGTATGTTTCGCATTAAAATCGCCGCCAACAATAAAATTAGGATTCAACGATTTAAACAAGTTAGTGAAATCACTTTTTTCAAGCGCGAGACGCGGTGGGCAGTAGATAGATGAGATTCTAAGAATACGTTGGTTATTCTTTACTCGAATTGTGCACAGTTGCACAGTTTCAAGCTCTATCTTTCGGTCTTCGTATTGTTCAATGCAGTCTTTAATAAACAAGGATGATCCGCCTCTCGCTTTTCCCGAAGGGTGACAAGCGTGGAAATCATTATAGTCTTTTATTTTTAAATTCAATTTCTTTTCTCTTTTTTTTACGTGAGTTTCAGAAACCAAGCAAATGTCAATATCTTTTTCTCGCATGAATATTTCCAATTCGTTAAGTTTTTGCAAAAGTCCGTTTGCATTCCAAGTACATAGTTACATACTTTTAATACTAGTTTTTCATTCATATTCTATTTGAAGTACGCGTTTTTCTAGAATTACTCTCGAGCTTAACCAACTGATAGAGAATAATTTTATTTATTTTGCTCTGTTCTTCAAATTTCGCGAGAATAACTAAGAAAACTTGAGCAACAGGATCTGATGAAATTTCAATGCTATTTGATTTCTCTAATGCCGCCGTGGTAACTTTTCGGGACCGTTTCTTTTGTGGACAGAGGTCGAGGGCTTTTCTGTCCTCACACTTACTCTCACATTTGCATCCTCTAGACCCGTTGGTTTTGGATTGCCTACAACCTCTTTAGCGGTCTTACGCTTTTGATAAGTTAGTGGTTTCGAATTCGTATTTTGGGGCTTAAGGAGCGCATCTCTCCGTTTTTGCAACTCCTTAGCAACTTCACAGCCTCTATAATTTGCCGGGTGTTTTCCCTTACAATTAGCACAGGTTGCGGATGTTTGTTTCTTGACTCCACAGTCTTGGGAGAGGTGATTCCCGGCGCATTTCACACATCGCGGTTCTTTTTTGCAATACATTTGCGTATGATTGAATCCTTGGCAACGTTTGCACTGCGGAATTATTCTTAAGTTTCTACGCATTGGCTCGATTTTGACCACGATATTTAGTATGCTTTTAATTCTGTAGATTTCATCGATCCTATCAGACTTATCGAAGGTAAGCATAAAAAGCGGAAGTCCACGCCTTACCAGGATGTCCTTATTGATTTCTGTTTGTTGCTTCTCCTTCTTGATAATGTTAACGGCATCAAGAATTTTAAAGCCTTTGGCTTGAAGGTCGTTCATAACCTCTTCTTTAGTGCATGAGGGGTGGAGTCCCCTTGCTACGACACGGTGTGGCCTCTCTGACTTTATTTCGAAAGTATACCACTGGATCTTCTCGGTATTTAACTTTTGGGATACAGCTCGATAGTCGTCGTGATTATCGACGTTTATTTTCCATGCGTTGTTCCTCAAAGATGTAACCTTAAATGTTGATGTTATCGTCCCTTTAAGGAGGGGTTATGTAGCATATTATATTCGGTTATTCCGACAACGTTTATTGGAGGGGGTTGACGAAATTGCGATCGAAGTTGCTTTTCTTGCGGTTCTTTACGCCTTTCTTCTTTTAGGGGCTCGACTTCGGGAGAAGATTCGGCTCTCCGTTTCTTACTAGGTCTTTTCTTAGGGACCTGATTCGTTTCACGTGCTAGCTCTTCTTCGTCAGTATGGTATTCATGACTAGCTAAGAGTGCTGGAGTACATTCGCGTTCTTTCTGTAAATGTGTGTTCCTTAGCACCTTATTTTCTTCTTTTATTAACTCAATCTCTTTCTTAAGATCTTGATAGAGTATGTTTATTTCGTTAAGTTTGATTCGGAGTGCTTTATTTTCCTCCTCAATACTTTTCTTTTTCGCTGAGTCCCAATTTTCGCTCGCTGGCGTTTCCGGCGGACTTCTTTTTCCGTTATTATTCGATCTTGGTGGAGGAGATCGAGATACCCTTGAGCTTTTTGAAAAAGGGTCATTGGATTGCAATAAGCGGCTCTCCCCAGAATCCGTAGAGCCTGCCTCCGAAGAGGGAGGATTTTCCAGTAAAGCTGGACTGCCACCTGAGGTAATTAATCGTTTCGTTTTGTTCATTGCATGTTTTTACACTATACACTCGGTATACGGAGGTTGGATTTTAGTCGCCTCTTACGACAGGCGACCCCTACCCGAAGGGGGTAGTAAATAGTATAAGTCTTAAAAAGTCCTTTAAGCATCATGGCATACCTAAATTGATAGTTTCCGATAACGGCAGTGAATTTGTTTCCACTCTTTTTAAGGATTTCCTAAACATCTATAATATAAAATTGCACACCATATGTGCTAAAAGCTCAAATGGAAATTCGGTTGTTGAAAGTTTTCATTCCACCTTAACAGAAATAATTAGAATAATAAAAAGTCAAAACAATAACAAATCTATAGGAGAAGTCGTGGATGAATCAGTTTTAACTTATAACAATTGCATTCATTCGACAACCAAATTGACTCCATTTGAACTTCTTAAAGGCCATATTGATAAACCGAATCCATTATCCATTAAAGATAACCCCAAAATAAACTAACAAGATTATTTAGTTGAGCATATAAGAGAATAAATTAAACTAAAAGTTATGAATTATTTATTTTCAATTTAAATAAATATCTCCCTTATTATAGTTTTTCTATTTATAAATAAAGTCAATAAGTCAAAAATTGGTTGAAATTTATACATATTTTATACATATATATCACAAAGAAGTAAAGAGCCTACTTTTACCTTATTTAACTACCCATAGTATCCTATCCCAACCCATTAAAAACCGATAAATAGATAAAACATCAAAATACGGAAAGCCACTTCAATCATCAGACGATAGATCAGCAATCTATCAACCAACACCCCACGAACATCCCGTTCACGAACTTCAAAAATATTCATTAATTAAGTTCGCTCTTAGGGGGGAAGAGTTACATGGCAACCCTATAAACCTCTCACTGATATGGATGCCTACACAATTGGAAGCATAAGAAGATTCGCTGGAGAAATATTGTGCTTGACAACTACAGCTAGCAACACGAATCAACCAAATTCCCCCGAGCTTATCTACTATCGGAGATGATACAGCAGCCAGCACATTATCAACCGCTAGGTTTGCCACCAAGATCTAAAACATACCTGCTGCATTGGTTTGGCTTGAGTATGCCAACAGAATACTAGTCACCCAAGGTCATCTATGTACTATCGGAGATGTTACAACAGCCAACCCATTATCAACCGCTAGGTTGTTTGTCACAAAAATCATACAACTAACGATGCTGCATTAGTTTTGGCTTGGGTATGCTGATTGCGAGTGCACTACGGAGGTCTTTCGGACAGCAATAGTCAGTCTGGAGTTAGTCATGGACCAAAGAAGTGGATACCAGTGAAGAATTTAAAATTGTATAAATGACAAGATCTAATAAAGTTTTATATAAAAATAAATAGAGAATAAACTAAAAAGACTACATTTGTTTGTTAAAGTGTTTCATTAACAATAAGACTATAATTCGCGCACTCGATCGGTTTGTAGCCGTTTGTGTTGAAGCTGAGGTGAATTTATTTAATTATCGCGGGGTCTTATTCACGAGTGATGGAAGGAGCAATGCCGAGTTTTCCTGTAGGATTGGTCAGGCTGGATCGATTTTGAGACAGATTGGTCATTCTGTTATCAGGAGGACTGAACTTGGTGTCAAAGCTAAGTTGTCAGTCTTTAATTCGGTGTTTGTTCCAACTCTTACCTATGGTCATGACATGAGGTTTGGGTAATGACTGAAAGAATAAGATCGCGAATACAAGCTGCCGAAATGAGATTTCTCCGTTGTATTGCTAGTGTCACCCGTAGAGATCGCATTAGAAATACTAGAATACGTGAGGAACTCAATGTTGAGCAGCTACTTCTCCGGACGGAGCGGTCCATGCTTCGGTGGTTTGGTCATATCATTGAGTTTATACACATAGAGGAATCATCATTGCGATATCGAAGTTTTCTATTCTTGCCGATGAGCCGATGATGTCGCTTCAATCGACGACGTTCTCCTGGTGGATGAGTAATGCGAGAAACAGATTGGCACAGCAACAGCAACAGCAACTTTGACAGCCACAGCGCACTTTTTAGAGCCCCTGCTTTTTAATGGCTGAAGTTACATTACCACAGCAACATCGACATCGACATCGACGTTAGAGCTAAGTCCTAAATTCAATGTTGCTGTGCAACGGCTACCAACACCACGGTGACTTTTTCAGTTCTCTCAACTTTCGAATGCTGACATACTGAAGGTGCAGCATCATTACCAGATATAGACAAAAAAAGTTTCAGCAGTCTACAAATTATTCTCATCTTTTTTTATTCTTACAAATCAATTTTTTTTTTTGATTTGCAGGCGTCAAATTATTTACTGTCGGTTGGACGTGATTTTGAATTCTAGTTTTGCAATGTGGAAACGAGTTATCTACTAATTCAATCGTCGTGAGTTGTGTTAAAATTAATGTTTGACAAGCTATTAAAAGAAAAGTGCATACGAATTTTGATTTGATGTTTGATTGGGCAGCAAACATCTGAAAAACACTTTTGAAAATGACATCAGATATGTTTTTCGAATTTTATACTTTAGCTACCACCAAGTATCTATACTGGTATTTACCTGCTGGTACTAAGTACGTGATTTGCTCTAACATTTTACAGGACGTCATGTACCTACCTAATATCATTTTTTCGCTTTTACCATTTATTTTTGAAGATATAAAAGGTAATCTGGTAATGCTGCGTTGCAATCAACTCACAACAAATTTTGTTTTCCTCCCTTGACAAAGTTGCTGTCGATGTTTCCAATGTGTTTCATGCGACTTCTGCTGTTGAAGTTGCTGCTGCTGTCAAAGTTGCTGTTGCTGGTGCTGTGGTAATCTGTTTCTCGCATAAGTTAATTTCTCAAAAGAACCAAAGAAGAAAGAAAGGGATGAGCAACACCAGCCAAGCCAATATGTATCTGTTGGTGTTCTGTTGTTATTCTTTCTTCTTGCTAACCCTAACACTTTGAGCGAAATGCAGGAAAAAGTGAGTTTTATGATCATTATTTTTATTTTATTTAGTGATATTCTGCGTCTTGCTAGTGGAGGTTGTGCTGGATTCGGCGCTTAGTTTTAATGGTTGAAAAAATGCCGATGCTACAGCTCAGCCCCAGTCGACTTCGCATTTGGTTGGATTGTCCTTTATTTTATGATATGATTATTGATTATAGGCTTATGCACTCCGAGTGTGGATGGGGTAGGTCAGGTCCAGGTGTAGGTTTTGTAAATATTTCTTTCTGTTGGATGAGTTGAGTAGGCAGTTAGGTACATTTTACATTCTTTAAGTTGAGTTATTTTCTCAAAGAACTCCATCCAGGTGTTGGATTGAATTGGGCATTGGGGTGTGGGGGATAATTATGAGTGGCTTTGTTTCTTGGTGTTGATAGTTGACTGGGTTTTCTGGAGTGAATAATGTGAAGATGCGATTAATTGCTCTTGCAGTCTGGACGTGTTGAAAAGAAAGTAACAACATTATTATGTGTTCGTGCATATGCTCTTACAAAAATTGTTACAGTACGTATGCCTTTGGATCCACCCTATCTTTTTTCACTTTACCAAGTGATGGAAGAAGGATGATTTGGATTAAACACTCAGGCAATATTTTGCTGGAAAAATTGGGAAATGTAAAAACGCAGATTAAATTCTGCGAAAAACATTTTTACATTTCTAATATTAGAGTACATAGAGGGGTACATCAAAAATACTAAGCCCCAATTCATATCCCATTCCATTTGAGGCTGTTTGCATTTGCAATGAGACGGATATGGATAGCAAGTGCAAACAACTTTTAAATATTGTTCCTAATATCCCCAAAAAGTCGTATCACAGGTCCGAAACAAATAAAACAGCAACACGAGAAATGAGTGCAAATAGTTCTTCCCCCAATATTTCCCCATTTCTAGACGACGGCCATCTATCATTAGAAGGAAATCGTTCGCCCCCAGTCCCCAGTTTAAGGGTCTATTCCAATCCACTTCGTAATACTTCCTTCTCAAATTTTACCGAAGTTGCTGAAATTAATGAAGAACATTTTCCTGATCCTCACAATTTGAATAAACCTAAAATAAATATCAAAAAAAATCCCGCGTTCCTCAATTTATTTTAATGTCTCCAAAAAAACGCAAGCCGAATACCTACTATTGATAGTTTAGTTACAAAAAAAATTAATGGCATGTTTTCTAATAAGAGTCATCCTGTGAGAACTTTTATTCTAGCTCAACTAAATCATAAACCCAACTCTAAATGGAGTAATGAAGAAAGGGATTTGTTTTTAAAATTTTATTATAAGTCTCCTGTAGCATATAAATTTCTACTTGAGCTAGAATTTGCGTTGCCTTCTGTATCAACTATTCAAAGATGGCACATGAATATACGATTTTCTCCAGGAATAGTGAAAAGCGTTTTAGACCTTCTTAAAACGAAAAGCGATTCTCTTTCAAAATTGGATAGAAAGTGCGTTCTATTGTTAGATGAAATGGCTATAAAACCAGAGCTTGAATATAACAGCTCTGAAGATATTCTTTAAGGTTTTATTGATCACGGTCATCTAGGAAGGGAGAATATAATCGCTACACATGCCTTGATTATAATGTTGCGGGGTGTAAATACCAACTGGAAACAAGCTATTGGCATCTACATAGGCAACGTTAGTGGCTTTAAGCTAAGCAATATCATCAGATATTGTGTGTCTGAAGTTACTGCACTCGGATTTGATATTTGCGCTGTAAACACAGATCAGGGGAGCAATTATAGGAACGCTTATAAGGTGCTTGGGGCAACAATCGAGAAGCCGTATTTCATGTTCGAAGATAGAAAGATCTTTCTATTACATGATGTCCCACATCTTATTAAAAGCGTTAGAAATTGTTTACTAAAGGCTGACCTATTAGTTCCAGAAAGAGTTTTTTACAGATGCCGAGAAAAGTTCCGCCATATCAACAGCAAAGTTTTTTTCGTCAGTTAACAAGTTGTTTGATAACTTGAATAGTGTCAGTAGGTATTCGGAAAATCCGGATAAAAATGCAATTGCTGAAAACCAGACTGACATACTAAACAATTTGCGAGAGGCTTCAAGAACTGTTGCTATATGGAGATCTGATGGCAAAATGAAGATACCATACTGTTTTTTGGGGCTCCAGCAAACATTAAATGGGATTTTACAGCTATGGGATCACATATCAGTCGACTCGGATCAAACATTTTTAATAACATCCCACCTTAATCAAGATCCACTTGAAAATACGATTTCCATGATCAGAACTAACCGAGGTTCGTACGAAAGGAATCCATCTGCTGCTCGTGTTTGTCGTAATCTGAAGTGGATCTGTTTCCAAAATTTAAAATCGTCTTCTCTAAGTGGCTATGAATATTCAAATTCAATAAATTTACTCGAACATTCGTCATTCAGTTCTGAGAGCGATAATATAACAGTTAGCCAGCTTGAAGAAGATATTGAAATGAAAACTTTGGAGGAAAAAATCCAGCAGGATGAACAAAATGGGTTTGAAGATATTTTTGAAATAATAAATCGTGGTAAAACTATAAAAAATGCCGATTTGCAAAATTGTGCAAACGCATACGTAGCCGGTTGGATAGCCCTAAAAATAATTTCAAAATATAAGTGCAATTCTTGTAGTCACTATTTTAAAGAACGTGAAAATTATGATAAAAAAACGGCAACACTTATAAATCTAAGATCCTATAAACGTCTATGCTTAACTACACCTTCTGGTAATTTTGAAAACGATTTAACATTTTTAATTACCATTTTTGACAAATATTTTAAATACTTTAAATACAAAACAAATATTAGTATATCGATGATTCGAATTATTTTAAATAAAAATAGTACTTTATTTGGGCATTGTAAAGACCATAAGAATGATATATTACAGTTTATCGTAAAAGTATCTACTTATAAGATTTAATACAAAAAATTTCAATAATGCTGTGAAAGATTTAAGCATTAAGAATAAAGTATTAAATCCAAAAAAAAAAGGAAAAAAAAACAAAACGGCTAACAAGAAAAAAAACCTTTTCTAGTAGATAAGGTGAAAACTTCTGCAAAAAGGAAATATTTGTAGAGTGAGAGGCACAAGGAACTCACTTTAAAAAAGCACCCCAAGAGTGAGAGGCACCGGGAACCAGAGTATATCCATTAATGAGTAGGGACACTCTCCACGTGTTTCTTATCAGTTTACAATTTGCAGTACACATACACGAGAAATAGACGGCACTAAAAGTGCTCTAGTAAAAGAGGGATGGAAGAGTAGTCGAACTATTTCAAAATGTGGTACAGGGTGTGACGTAAAAAAAAGCAAAATCAATTTGTAATATTTCTTATTGAACATTTTATATCTAATATTTGTAGGATAGACTAATTTACTAATTTATAACTTTGGTTTACCCTAAGCTTAAACTTACCATTATGTAAACACTTAAACAGTAATATCATTGTATCATATCATTTTTTTTTCACAAGCGCAAGACAGTTGAAAATTGAAAAGAACGAAGTCAAGTCGCGCATCTCATGTTAAGTCATCTCATTTTCTGTTTTTTCTTTATATTTTTCTCCATCAACTTTTTAACTTTCTTAAAATAACCAATGAATTAAATGTTTAAACTTTAAAAAAAGTGTTTCTATTTACGTTTACCCCCATTCCCCTCCCACATATATCTGTGGCCACAAGCAAAAACCGCTTAAGTCTGAAAATGTAATTATCGGGAAACGAACTTTGAAACTCTTTTTTAAGTATGGATAAAACTGACACAATTAAGAACCAAAAACTTTATAGATTCTGATAGAAGTCTTCAACAGCAATCGTTTAAATAATTTTTGTTTTTTAAAATACGTTTATTTGCAATTTTAGCGAAAAAAACGTTATTAAAGTTGTTTTTCCAAAACTAATTCCTCACCTTCTTGCTTACCTATCTCACTTAAGTTGTTATTAAAAACTGAAAAAGTTCTTTCGTGTCTTCTTAAATAAGATAAGCCGTTTTTTATTATCATTTTTTTTTACTTTTATTAATTTAAGCGATATTTTTTATTGAAACATAAAATTAAATAATAGTTTAATGGAAAATTCACAATAACAAAAAAGTAACAAAACCAGATAATTCGTTGAAAGATAGTTAGGTACGTTAAAAAAAAATAAAATAAAAAAAAAACACTTAAATCTCATCAATTTCGTCTCCATCTATTAGGTCAGGATGTATATCAGCTACAGATTGCATTTCCGTATCTAAGTTGTTATAAAATTCATGAAACGCAGGATCAATAAACGAAAATAAACTTTTAAGATCATCTTTTTTTTTTGAACTTATTAAATTTTTGGCTGGTGCCTTGGGAATTTCATTCAATTTAAGTGAATTCACACCACGTTTTGTAATATTTAGAGTTAAAAATGGCTGATTTTTATCCAGGGTTGTTTTGTATTCAATTTTGCCGAACATAGTTTTGTTGTACCTCAACCATCTCACCCTATTCCATACAAATTTGTTACAATCTTCGTCCCGGCTTCTCCACAAAAGTTTTGTTTTTGAAATAGAACCAAAGTCGAAGAAGTCTTGGCTGTTCATTTCGATTACACTGAATGGGTTTTTTAAACCCACAGTTCGGACAAAATTATACCAATCATGAGGATGATGAATCCGTATCTCTGTTCGTTTCTTTTTTTTTTCT
The DNA here is from genome assembly GCA_949372485.1 of Cheilosia soror. NCBI lineage: Eukaryota > Metazoa > Arthropoda > Insecta > Diptera > Syrphidae > Cheilosia > Cheilosia soror. The sequence goes on along the minus strand of OX443561.1, from coordinate 59,431,371 downwards.
ATCAGTGCATGATCTACATCACACTCCATATGAGTGTGACCTGGCTCTAAGAATTTGTGATCTATAACTTCAATACTAGTGTTGGCTTGCAAAAATGTTAAAAACATTGTGCTCACAAATGAATTCTTATTTTGACCACTACACGAATCACTATAGAAAATCAAATGTTTTACTTGCTTGTCGGCGCTTACATTTTGCAAATGCTTCAGCAAACACGATGCAATTTCATTGCCACCTCGCTTAGCCATTGCCTCGTGCCACATAAAACAATACGGGGTGTTTGAGTAAAAGTCATGTATGGTAAGATTATACGTCCATAACTGCCGCTTGTAAAAACTTACTGAATTTCGGAGGTACGGGGTCGGAAGGCACTGCTGAAGGTCAAATGCAAAAACCTTGATTCCACTATTTCCCTTGGCCAGAATTTTGTCTTCCCTTTTAGAGTCGTATGCCAAGTCCGTCATAATATGGTGTTGGTCTAATTCACTTTGAAAACTAGCCAATTCCTCAGCTCCATCACGTTTTGCTATTTCTATTTTTGTTTTCAAAGTGTCACACCTATTACATGTGTCGATGCTGGGCTTCTTAAATTTTATATTCATGCCTACCAAAGTAATACAAAATAAATAAAGTTTTCACTATATGATTACAACTAAGTATACATACCTTTAAATATTTGTGAAAATTTGCTCAAGCTAACGGAGACTGTCGGATGTTTTTCACAGAACAGCTTGTACATTGTAGCCAATGTCAAATCCCCATGAAAATATTTAAAAGATGTGTCACGCCTTGTGTAGTGACTTTCGTATGCAGGAAAGCTGTTTATATGGGCCTTAACAATTTCAACCGTTTCTTGAGACATTTTATTAATTCCTCCAGCCGAACCACGATGATCTTTGAAAGGCATATTCGGTTGCTCCAATTTTTTTTTTACTACTGATTTCAAAAAACTTTCAGTTTCGTTGAAGCATTGCTTGAAGCATTTCTGACAGACACGAATCTTATCCTTTTCATAGTTAATGAAGTACTTTATATGATGCTGTCGGTTTCGGGGTCGAATCTCGCTTTTTTTCAACGTCTGTGATTTTTTGTCTTCTATTTCTATCAAAACTCCAATAAAAAGAATTCTTTGGTTGAAAGTCCCCAAAGCCCAATAGGATTTGAAGATTTCTTTCTGTTTTTCAAAAGCGATTTTCTCTTTGCAGTTTTGTCGACAACTGTTAAGAGGCTTACATTTTCTGGCTTCAACCACTCCAGTTTTTCGAGTGTAGGATTCTCCTCTGTTCCTTTTTAGAGCAATTACTTTACTCGAATCATATTCCGATTGGTTTTCCGCTGTAACCTGTAGAGGAGAATCAACCAAATTTGCTTCAAGTTGCTTTCCCATCTCCAATAGTTCATCGTCGTGAGAATCTGAGGAAACGTCCCTTTCTGAGAGTTAGAAATTAGGATCACGTACAGAGTCATCTGAACTGAAATCATGTTCGAGTTCTGTATTTATATTGCCACCGAATTCTTCGAAAAGTAAATCTAGATTGTCATAATCAACTCCATCTGCAGATGACTTTGTTTCGTTGATTACGGGTTCAGAAAACAACTTGCCGTCAGATGCTAATTGGACAAAAGGACAAACTAACAACTCACATTCATAAATATACATTAATAAAAACAATTTACCTAAATCACTTGCTCTTTCGCAGGGAACATTTGTTTTCTGCAGTTGTTCAATTTTTTTTTCATCACGTTTATCAAACATACCTTTTCTAGCCAAGTTTAAAATTTGCAATGCTCGGGAACTCATATTGTTGCACTTTTTTATTATTTTCACTATAAATACCTTAACAACACTTTTAGCCCAATTAAATTTTTATAAGCACTTCACTTCGCAAAGATCTTAAGTCAACTGAAATTTCTGCCCTGCATTTGAAATAACGCCTTAACTTAACTTAATTTTGCAGTTCCTAGAAATAAAATTTTTTAAAAACCGCTTAGCCTACATAGTCTCCTTCGGAGTATCCAACGGAAATTTGCAATAACGACTTATGTCTATTTAGCTACAGCCAAAGAATTTTGTGAGGTTTGCAATAAACGCTTAAGTCGATTTAAGCCGTTTTCAGTAGAATATGCTTAATTGATTTTTGAATAGATTTTTAATTTGGAAAAGTATCTTAAATCGACATAAGTCGTTATTTGGTACCAACATATTATAGTTCCAAAATTCTTTTGTGAGTTAAGCTGTTATTGTAAATGCTCTTAGTAATAAGAACGAGTTAAGCGGTTTTTTCTTTTTGTCTTATTTCAACAAAAAAATTTAAATTAAAATGCCAGGTTTTTTTCTATAACAGAACAGAGCATACAGATTATGATGGAGCAAAAAAATAATTTGTGTCTTAAGTCAACTTAAGCGGTTTTCGCTTGCGGCCACAGATATATTCACATGTGTGCTACACTTAAATATTTTTGTTTGTTGGTACATTTTTTGTTATTTTTATTGAACTGTTTTAGAATAAAGTAAACCCGTACTCGGACGTAAAATTTGATAAGAAATTCCTTATTTTGATTTTTGCAACAGTTGTAATGAAATTCATTTTTCAAAAGTTAAAAATATTCCCCTCAAAATTATTTAGGTAGTACATATTTGGAAAACAAGAAATAAATTTTTGTTCAGATTCTCTAACGAGTCTAAAAATTCTTGATTGGGCCGTGTCAATTTCGCATCTTCATATTCTTTAAAATCTGTAAAAAGGGAGGAAACGTTAAATTGCGGACTCAATTTTAACTCACACTTGTGGTTTAGGCGGTATTTTTTTAAAATATAACCTGCGAAATAGTAGAATGCATTATCAATACCAAAGTCCACAGTTTTATAGTCAGGTTCAGTTTTGAAAGCGTAAACCAAATTGTCCTTATTTTGTTTTTGTGGTTCCATCTGCACTTCAATGTCTGGAAGTTCCAGGTTAGCAGTTGGCTCACAGTTTCCATGTGTAATATCTTCCATATACTTAGCCGAAAAAGATCTTTTAAATGAACAGATGAATTGAAATGGAGTCAGCAACTTGTTATTTCCCCCTCGGTTACGTAAAACAGCAAAAGTGTTTTCCAAGCAATCTTGATTTAGATTTCTTGTTAAAAGAAACTTAATACCGTCTTCTTTTATTTCTGTAAAAATGCTGCCAATTAAGGCATTTATATTCTGTTGCCATCCTTTTATAAAACGCATTTTTTTAGTTACTTTTCTAGAATTTTCATGAAAAGTCATATTTTCAAAAAATAAAGTAAGTAAAGTAAAAAGTAATTTGTTCCGCTTTTCTAAAAAAAAATTAAGAAATACAACACAGATTTATATTCATTCTTCCCCGATCTATAACTTATATTGCTTACCTCTCACTATTATCCGGTATTTTCAAATATTTAACTCCAAAATTTTCTTTCTGCTCTCGCCCACACGCCAAACATTTAACATAATGTTTTCCCATTATTTTATTTAAAGTTCTTAAACTATGCAACTTGCACTTCAACTTTTAATTTTCAATATTTTTAATTGTTTGCCACACGCACTGACACTGAACACCCTTTACTTCGTCAATTGATGGTAATGAACGACTGATAATAATCCAACTCCAGGTCGCCTTTAAAAATACGTGCGAAAAAAATGTAAACAATCCCCTCTACAACCAACCTAAGTAATTAGTATGACCATCTGCTGTGAATTATATTACCTAAAAAGTGCTGGCAATAAAACTTAAAATCGTAAAATATGGTAATTAACGAAGTCGTAGCAAGGCAAAAGGGTTGAATTTCGTGATAGAGAATGAAGCATTTCTTTTTCATGTCCATAACAAAGACCATTTAATCAATAACCAATGGGAAAAACTACAAAATTTGTTTTTTATTACCAATTGTACGAAAGCAAAGCTGGTTACCTGTTCAACCTGCATGGTTGAGAGAAAATACTAATATACTGACATCACTTCAGGTCGCCTTTAAAAATGCTTTATGAAAAAACCCACAATCGTTTGTCGTACGCAGCAAGCCCCATGTAGTGGTACAGGCAAAATGTGTTGTGTACCCTTTTTTTCTCAAGCAGTCGTTGTATACAGGTAAAAAGTATTCTTTTGACCTGCTTCCACTTATTGTACGATTTTTTCTGCATTTTGCTTTGTGGTAGTAGGAAATGCATATGGAGAGAGAGTGAGTCATATTAGACGACAATGTTGCACTTTGCAACATTGCAAAAGATAAGGATAAAGTCACATCCAACGAAAATGCCAAAGACACTACAACAGAGGATGTAGTATCTTTTGCATATTAATTCAATTCATTTCTATAACAATAACATTCGATGTTGCCTTCTGCAACATTGTAAAAGAGATAAAGATAAATTCATATCTAACAAGGGGACTGCCACAAAAGATCTTATGCATATTAAATTTCAATAACAATAACATTCTATGTTGCCTTCTGCAACATTGTAAAAGAGATAAAGATAAATTCATATCTAACAAAGGGACTGCCACAGAAGATCTTATGCATATTAAATGTCAATAACATTTCGATCCCTCGATATCGCAAAGCACATCACTTTTATAATGGGATCACCCATATCATTTTGTATCGTAACTTTTGACTGGATGAAGATTTTTCACCCAGCACAAGAGATCAGTTCTTGTCTACAATCCGAACGGTGAAGTTCGACTTAATACGAAAATTAAATAAAGTGTACAACATTATTTGTTTCGAATTTTATTTATTAAAAGAATATTGAAATAATCAATATCGTAACTGGCGACGAGGATGGGATCCTTAGTGAAAAAAAGGATTCATTAAAGAACTCAAAAGTATTTGAAGAAGTTAAAAATCTTCAGAAGTGTGAACAAAATAAAAACAAAAATATATATAAAACAGTGTTTTGTAAAAGAAAACTGAAAAAGGAAAAATAAGTGAAAAATACAAAAAATGGCTCTAACGTTATCAGACTGTTTGAGAGAGGCAAGAAGTCTACCGATATTTAATGGAGAAAATAGTTACACTCTTCAAAATTATTTACGTGATGTTGGATTAGTGTTATCATTAACTGCTGAAGAAAATCAACCAGCCATAAAAATAATTTTGGCAAACAAAATTCAAGGGAAGGCTTTAAGAACGGTGGACACACTGACTGATCCATCGTGGGAAAATATAATACAAAAACTCCGGCAGGAATTTGGAATAAGAAGGTCATATCTCAACCTTAGAGAAGACGCAATGAATGTTCAAGCAAGTAACATTGAAGAATTACATTTTAAATTAGATAAGATATTAAGTGACATGAATACAAAATACAATATAGAAATCATAAAAGATGATAATTTCTCACCAGACAAGAATTCAAAATTAATTTTTGATGTTTACGTAAATTTTTTACCTATACACATAAAAGTATTATTATTACAAAATGAAACAACGAGCATACAAGATGCCCGAAATTATTATATTGAAAATAACATTATGAAAGATATTTATTTGAAGAATCAGAGTAGTAAAAACTACAACAGTAGCAATAAAGTGATTAATAAACCAGAGTATCAAAATCAAAACTCTGGTCGATTTAAAAATTATAACCGTTTACCAAATAATCAAGTGAATAATAATAACTATAGGCAAAACCATAATTCTGGAAATTATAGAAATTTCCAAAGAGATGGGAACTATAATCAAAATAATAACTTTTATAGGAGACAAAATCCAAATCAGGCAGTAAATAGAAATCCAGTTCCAGAACCAATGGAAATAGAGGCAATTCAAGTTGGAAATTTTCAACATGGGCCTCGGACTGCAGACTACCCATAGTAATTCTTACCGTAAACGCAACTCCAATTAGATGTTTAATCGACACTGGAGCTGCTACCACATTAGGAGATTATAGAGTTTTTGGCAATTTAAAAACCCGCAAAAAGTTAGATAAACCTATAATACTAAAAACTTTAACAGGTTCAACTAAAATCACTGAAGACGTAATTGTTATGGTTCCTAAAGAATTTAACACTCACAATAAAACAATGTCTGTGAAAATAACAGACTTTAGAAATAAACCATTTGACTGCATTATAGGAAGTAATATTTTGACTCCTTTAGGTGCAAAAATAGATTTGCTAAATAATACACTTACAGTAAATGATTCAGAAATTATTATCGACAAAGAAAGAATTTTACCAATTGGATATAATGAGATACATTATTTGGAAAATTCTAAGAATTGCATTAACGATTTATTGCACAAAGCATTAAATATTGAAGAAAAAGAAATTCTCTATCAATTTCTCAATAAAAATAAAAAGACATTTTACGTGGAAGGCCAAAATTTAACTGCTACTAATAGCGTTAGGCATAGAATTATTACTAATTCTTCCAAGCCAATATTTTCAAAAATGTATCGATACCCACAGGTACACGAAAAGGAAATAGAACGTCAAATTAAGGATATGCTGTCCCAAGGTATTATAAGACCGAGTAAATCGCCTTATAATTCACCATTATGGATAGTTCCTAAAAAGTTAGACAATTCAAAAGAAAAAAAATGGCGAATTGTTATTGATTTTAGAAAACTAAATGAAATAACAATAGAAGATAAGTTTCCAATTCCAAATATGGATTCACTATTTGACAAACTAGGTCGTTCGCAGTATTTCTCAACCTTAGATTTAGCCAAAGGTTTCCACCAGATATTAATGGAAACAAATGACATTGAAAAAACTGCATTTTCTAGTCCAATGGGTCATTTCGAATATACTCGAATGCCATTCGGCTTAAAAAATGCTCCCGCTACATTTCAGCGGATGATGAATCACATTTTGGGTGATTTTGTCAATAAGATATGCGTAATTTATATGGATGACATTTTAGTTTTCTCAACGTCATTGAAGGAACATTTCGAAAGTCTAAATAAGATATTTAATAGACTTAACGAACACAATTTAAAAATTCAACTGGATAAGTGTAAATTCTTATCAAAACAAACTGAATTTTTGGGGCACATAATTACCCCTGAAGGTATCAAACCAAATCCTACAAAAATAGACACAATAAATAACTTAAAATTGCCTAGAACCGTCAAAGAGATCAAGTCATTTCTTGGTTTGACTGGTTACTATAGAAAGTTTGTAAAAAACTATTCTATGATTGCAAATCCAATTGTCAAGTTCCTAAAAAAGGATAGTAAAATTAATTTAAACGATCCAGACTACATAAATGCTTTTGATAAATTAAAAAGAATAATGACAACCTATCCACTTTTGGCATATCCCAATTTTGATAAAAAATTCGTTTTGACAACTGATGCAAGCAATGTTGCTTTAGGAGCAGTATTGAGTCAGGAAGGAAAACCGGTTTGTTATGCAAGCCGCACATTGAATCGTCATGAGGTAAATTATCATACTTTGGAGAAAGAGTTATTGGCAATCGTGTGGGCCATACGGTATTTCAGGCCATACTTATATGGAAGGACATTTTTGGTACAAACAGACCATCAACCTCTTAAGTGGCTTTATTCATTAAAAGAACCAAACTCGAGAATAATTCGTTGGAAAATAATGTTAGGTGAATACGAGTTTGATGTAGAATATTTAAAAGGTAAGGACAATAGAATAGCTGATTTTTTGAGCCGAATTAAAAATACGGAAAACAGTAATGTTAGTAATGATAATGATGAAGCCAATTTTGACTTGAAAAGTTTATTTGAAATTAGTAATGAGGACATAGAAACTGTTCATAGTGAACAGGAAAATTTAAACGACCATTTTCATATCAGCGATGGAATTATCAATAAATACAGAAAGCAAATAAGAATTGTCTCAACTAAAAGCAAAGAACAAGAAACGTTATATAACAAATATAAAATAATTTATATTGAGGAAAATGACTTAACTAATAATCACTATTTAAATGATATTTTTAGGAGATTACTAGATAAGGGAACTATTGGTATATACTCTGAACTTGATGATTGCAAATATAATATAGTTCAACAGAAACTTATAGAACTCTTTAGTAATAATAAGAACCTGAAATTCATTAAGTGCTCTAAATTAGCAGTAGACTTGATAACAGAGGAAGAGATATATGAAATAATTGAAAATGTTCACAATGAAACTAACCATAGGGGAGTTTTGGAAAATTTTGAAGAAATAAAAGATAAATACTTTTGTCCAAATTTAATAAAATACATTAATAAATATATAAATAATTGTCAAATCTGTAATGAAAACAAATATGACAGAAAACCATTTAAAAAATATTTCAATCACACTGAAACACCCAATAGACCAAACATGATCGTTCATTTAGACATTTTTCAAGTACATAAAACATATTTCTTAACTACTATAGATAGATTCACTAAACTAGGTAGCGTACATAAGATTAATGATAAAAATATGTGCACAGTAAAAGTAAAATTAGAAGAAAGAATTGCACTGTTAGGAAAACCAAATATGTTAATAATGGATAACGAATTCAACAATTCTCTAATAAAATTGTTCTGTCGTGAAAGGGACATTAAAGCCCATTTCACTACACCTAATTCCCATACCGGAAATTCGGACATAGAGAGGTTCCACCTATCTCTTTTGGAACATATAAGAATTTTAAAAAGAAGAGATGAAAATATGGATACAGAGGAATTGGTAATCAGGGCCGTAGGATTTTACAATCACTCAATCCATTCAACGACTAAAACAAAACCAATTGATTTTATAAATCGCCTTGACATAGATTTTAAAAAGATAAGAGATAATATGCAGGATATAAAAATTAAAACCATTAACAGAATTAACTCAAAAAGAGAAACCGTACCCGATTATAATCCAAATAAAATATATATAAACCCTAAGGCAATTAGACAGAAAACAGCAAAGAGATATTTAAAATATAATCCCAACAATAGAAATAAAATTGATATAATACAAATTAAAAGACCGTTAAAAACTTTTACAGATAACAACTTTAATACTAATAATACTGTTGTCAACAGTCAAATGTTCAGTTGAAATAAACAAGCTTGAAACCGAAGCCGGATATACAGTTTTAGAAAGTGAGCCAATCGATCTCATACAAAATTATTCAAAGTTAATTCACGTTATTGATTTAAAAGAAATTAGAGATACAATACAAAAATTTAAAACAAGTGCATACAATAGTTTTGAGAAAAAAGACAGTTGGCTGATTTTTGATCTTAATAATAAGTTAAACGAATTAGAACACGCTCTATTAACAATTACAATTCACACCAGACAAAAGAGAGCATTAATAAATATAGGAGGAAGAATTATAAATTGGTTATTTGGAAATATGGATGACCAAGATAAAGAAAATATTGAAACACATTTAAAAACAATAAATATCAATCAACATAACGTTATAACCAATCTAAATAAACAAATAAAAATAAATAATGATTTTCAAAATTATTTAACAAATATAAGGTTGGCTATTGAATCTCATAAAGAATGGTTTAATAGAACTTATAAAGATACCATTCAAGAAAATGTTAAAATAACTAAATATAACAATTTTTTGTTGCTTATTAATCAAGTGAAAGAAAAGATAGAGAAAGTGCAAGAAAATATTATAATGTCAAAGCACGGAATAATGAACAGATTTTTTCTTACCGACAAAGAAATCGATTATTATAACATAGACAGTTCAAAGTTAAAATACATAAAATGTAGTTTAGGATCATATGAAAATGATATAATATTATTTATAGTATTAATTCCAAATTTTGTTAATCAGGAATTTAAAACACATATTCTAATACCTATACCGAATAAAAATGGCATGCAGTTAAACATAGAATTAACTAAAGTAGTAACGGTTAATAACATAACCTATGTTGTGGAAAAAGAGAATATTATATCAAAAATGAAAATAGTTAACTCTTGCATATCAAACATTTTACAAAATAACTACTCCTTTTGTAAAAGAAAAATTTTTAAAAATAAAGTAATACAAGAAATTGATATTGGCAATTTATTATTATTAAATGTAAATACAATTCTATTTAATAAATGTAATAACTTTTCATATGCCTTAACAGGCAACTACATAATAAGATTCGAAAATTGCGAAATTGTAATTGATAATTATAACATAAAACGTTTTGAAAGTAAAACAAATATTATAATTCCAAGTTTAAATATTTTATCAGAAAATCTAACCGAAATACCACAAGCTCTTAATTTTAGTAATATAAATGAAATAAAGGAGGAAATTTTTAAGGAGCATTCAAATTATAACTATTTTATATTATATATTTTTGTTACCTTGATGATGCTATATATTATTGTAAACGAATTGCGAAAAATTATAAGAAATCGAAGGGACTCGAATCTTAAGGGGGAGAGAGTCATATTAGACGACAATGTTGCACTTTGCAACATTGCAAAAGATAAGGATAAAGTCACATCCAACGAAAATGCCAAAGACACTACAACAGAGGATGTAGTATCTTTTGCATATTAATTCAATTCATTTCAATAACAATAACATTCGATGTTGCCTTCTGCAACATTGTAAAAGAGATAAAGATAAATTCATATCTAACAAGGGGACTGCCACAAAAGATCTTATGCATATTAAATTTCAATAACAATAACATTCTATGTTGCCTTCTGCAACATTGTAAAAGAGATAAAGATAAATTCATATCTAACAAAGGGACTGCCACAGAAGATCTTATGCATATTAAATGTCAATAACATTTCGATCCCTCGATATCGCAAAGCACATCACTTTTATAATGGGATCACCCATATCATTTTGTATCGTAACTTTTGACTGGATGAAGATTTTTCACCCAGCACAAGAGATCAGTTCTTGTCTACAATCCGAACGGTGAAGTTCGACTTAATACGAAAATTAAATAAAGTGTACAACATTATTTGTTTCGAATTTTATTTATTAAAAGAATATTGAAATAATCAATATCGTAACTAGTGTCCCTACTCATTAATGGATATACTCTGGTTATGGGAAACAAACCACCAGAGTCTGTTGGCTATTATTTTGTCGAGGACTTTGGCGCAACAGGGATTAAGAGATATGGTTCTGTAAGATTTCGAAAGGGATTTGTCAGAGTTAGGTTACCATACTGTTTTTGTATAGTTGGGGGATATTACTATGGAGAATTGAGTTGTAATATTTTAGGAGTCTAGCTTTCACAGAGGGAGAGAGGTTTTTTATCATAGGGTATGATATTCTGTCATTGCCTGGAGTCTTGCCTTAAAGTTTGGTTAAAGCTGAGTCTAGTTCCGACGAGCTGATGTCCCTGTCGATGATTTCAGCATTTTTTGATGGGGAGTACGAGATGGTAGGGGTAGTTAGCAGTTTATTTTGACGGAAGGACTGAGGGAAGTTAGAGTCATGGGAATCTTTGGACCAAAATTCAGCGAAGTGATTCGCTAGGCTGAAGGGGTTTGTTATATTGATGTTGGAGTAATCTGTAGGTGTAATGGAGTGTATGGGAGAGAAGGTCTTGACGCCACAGAACCTTCTTATGGTGGACCAGATTTTAGCAGTAGGCGTATTAGGGTTAATTTGGGAGGTAAGTTTATGGATGGATTCGGTTTTCGCAGTTTTTATTTTTCTTTTGAATTGGGCGTTGGCTCTTCTGTAATTTATAATGGTTTCAGTGGAAATATTGTGTTTTAAGGATTGCCAAAATCTTGTTTTTTTCTGATTTTAATTGTTCCAATTCCTTGTTCCACCAAGGGACTTTTTGTCTTTTTGTCGAGATAGATGTTTGGGAAATGGATTGGTTAGCGCTTTGGAGGATAATTTTGTGGATATTGGCTGCTTCTTTGTTAAGATTATCACTGATAGGGTGTTCAGTACTATATTTGTCTAGAAGATTTTGATAAATATCCCATTGAGCTTCGTCGATTTTGAATTTGGGTCTTCTTTTGGGAGGGCAGGAGGACGTGTGAAAATGGATATAATGATGGGGAAGTGATCACTCCCACATAAATCGTTGAAGACGTTCCATTTTATGTCAACTGCTAGACTCGGGGAACAAAAGGAAAGGTCGATGTGGGTGAAAGATGAGTGGGTGCTGATGTGTGTGGGGGATCCGTCATTAAGAAGTTGGTAGTCAGATTTTGTTAGAAATTTGGAAATGGTGTTACCGCGGTGGTTATTTTTGGGGCGAACCCCAGCTAGAGTTCCACCCATTGAAGTCGCCTAATATTAGGGATGGTAGAGGTTGATGGTCAAGGACGTTTTCCAGATTATCAAGGTTAAAAGGTTGTGTAGGGGAAATGTAGGCGTTTATTATTGAAAATTTGAGTTTAGATGTTACTGTGATCCCAAGGGCTTCGAAGTCATTGTTAAGGTTAATCGGACTGTGTTGTATCGAAAAGTGAATTAGGAAGGCAATTCCACCATAAGGGTTTAAGGATAGGTTTTGGGGGATAAGGTGGTAGTTGACTGGAATGGGGATGTTATTTGTAGATGTAAGGTGAGTTTCTTGTAATGCTATTATTTTGGGAGAAATTGTTTTTATAAGTATTAATAATTCGTTATTTTTGTTAAAGTAGCCTTTGATGTTCCATTGAATTATTTTCATTGCAGCTGTAATGAGTTGAGGATGGTTTGCGGTGAGTGTTGTGTTGGTGTTATTGGTGCGACCCCGCCATCCTGGATTGGATTGGTTAGGGCCCAATGTTGGGCCCTGGATGAACGGTCTGAGGGTGGCGGGGTCGTTAGCGGTGCTGGTATTTGTTCGGTTAAGATGATTCATCATTTTCAGTTTGTGTGATCTCAGTTAAGAGGTTCTTATCGTTGGTGCTTCGATTTTTGATATTTGATTCGTAGTAAGAAGATTGTGGTTGGTTTGGTAAGTTATAATATGTTTTTCCGCGTATAAGTTTTTGGGTTACGTTTGAGATTGGTGACATTGTGGTATTGATGTTGTGCGATGTGGACTGATGGTGGATGACTGAAGTATTTGGATTATTTGTAGAAGTGGATTGGAGGTGTTCCTCAGGGTTAGAAGTGTTTGTGGGTATATGTTGGAGTGTGAGTGATTTTTGACTGTTTGTATTTTCACTAGATGGGGTTGTAGGTGCACTGATCTGTTTTGATGGTGTTGGGTTTGATGGGGTAGGAGGGATAGAGAGGTTGGGTAGGGCGCTTGTTGGTAGTGATGTTGTTTGTAAGAATTGAGATTGAGAAGGGTTCTTTGTTATAGCTGCGTATGAAGTGGGAAGTGTGGGGAGGGGATTTTGAGTTTTGTAAATTTTTTTTTGCCTCGGATAGGCTGCATTTGCTGATTGTTTTTATTTTCAAAATTTCTTTTTGCTGGAAATATTCTTTGCATGATGTTGAGGAGGCTGCATGTTCTTCAGAGCAGTTGGCGCAAGATATGCGACTACATGTGGCAGGGTCATTAGGAGGGAGATTACACTTGTCACAACGAGGATTGTTATTACAATTTTTAATGGTGTGGCCTAAAATTTGGCATTTACGACAACGCATGGGGTTAGGGAAATATTCCCTAACTTTTACATTGTACCATCCGATGTTTACTGATGATGGCGGACGGAAGCGGTCGAAAGTAAGGAGAACGACACCGGTGGCGGATTGAGAGCCATCTTGATTTTTTTTTTGAATTTAAAAACTTCGGTGACACCCTGCGATTTCATTTTAATGATGATTTCTTCTTCAGGCACGTGTATGAGGCAAGGAGCATATACAGTACCCTTGGAGGAATTTAGAGCGTTGTGAAGGGAAACTTTAATGGGGCAGATATTCGATAGGGATTTCTTGGATTTAAACAGATCGGCAATTTTTTGAGATTTTACCAACACTAGGAGGTTTCCGTCCCGAAGTTGGGTTATGGACTCATATCCGGTGCTTATGCTATCGATTCCTTTTTTGAGAACAAAGACACTGAATCAGGTTAGGGGTTTTTTTTCATCACTCGCAGCAATAACGATAAATTTAGGGTCAGAAAGATTAGATGTTGAGACTGGTGGGTTTAAAATATCAGTTTGGGGATAAGTGTTTTTCTTTTTTCTTTTATGTGTGGGCTCGGATAGCACTTCAATATCGAGGCCACCGAACCGATTTCCCGGAGGCACGAGGCCCCAGAGGGCCATTATAGCGAATATTAATTTATTTCACTTTAGAATTTGTTGTATATCAGAAAAGAGAACAAAGAAAGAAAGAAAATAATGTATTTGCTACAATGTAGCGGAACTTTTTTTTTTTTGCGCGCACGCTAATGATCGACCGAAAAAAAAAACTCGCTGATAGGTGTTGACTGTACCGCGGTTAGTCGACGACTGAGGCTATATTTAATTGCGTTTTATTTCTTTAATTATGCGAAAAAAACAAATTTCCGTTTGTACGCTATACATATTCCATAATGTTTTTTTTTTTATGTTGACTTTGCTTCATTCAACTTGCCATAATATTCATAAATCTCAATCAATACAAAAAAGTGTTTAACTGTTTATAGGCAATTCTTCCCCGAGTATTTTGAGCTATCATTCATCTTTCTGCTCCATCCAGAAGCTGAGAAACAATAAGTTAAAAATCAGATCTTAGTTGATCAAATGGGAAATCAATGCTAAACCAATAATTTTCTGTTGTTGCTCTGCTTTGGGGCGCTGGGCGTAAACCGCACAAAAATTTTAAGCAAGAAAAGCTATCTTTACCTTGGGTAATCCTTTTAGAAAAATAAATACATAGGCGGTGCAACAGCCGGTATACACCCTAGGGCAACACTGGACATTAAGGGGATGGCCAACTGTCGCTGAACCAGACTATAAAGTCTTTTTCGATCGGAAAACTGAGATTTCATCATCAGATGATGTTTAGTTTGGGGTCAACGAGTGGTAGTTCCCGAAATTCATCGAAGTAAACTCCTTGCAGCACTGCACGCCAACCATCCTGGAATAGTTCGTATGAAAGCTTTGGCCAGGAGTTACGTTTGGTGGCCAAAAATTGACGGAGACATCGAACAGACAGTAAAGCGGTGTGAAATTTGCCAACAGATGCGTCCCGATAATCCTCCTATCAAGGGATATATTTGGGAGGAAGAGAAAAACCCTTGGCGCAGGGTTCATATAGATTTCGCGGGTCCATTTAAAGGAAATCTTTTCTTTTTGGTTAACTCTTCATACAATTTTTTTTTATCACTATGATTGTGCTCGATATATTTTTTTTACTTTTGTACATAGTCCATCACTACTAAGCATCATTTTTGCATTACAATTTTTTATATAGCATATATATATCACACTGTTCTTGTAACTATATTTTTGTTTATACAATTGCATTTGTTCGATAACGTACAGAGAATAGCATAGTACTTTTTTGCTTGCCACTAACAATTTCGTAAAAGAAAATTTTCCATTTTTATTTTTTTTTTATTTTTACCACTTCACAGTCACTAATGAACACTCGAAAGCAACTAATGATAACGCAAGCAATCGTTCCGCCAACAAGAATAACTAATATTACTGTTAATTAGTTACATACAACAATTGCTATAAACTACAGTTTTCTGGCTCTTTTTCCAAAACAAGAAGTGAAAAAAACGCTCGAAATTTGTTTCTGGCATGCCTGAAATGAATGCCTGAAATTGTGCAAAGATTGCCAGAAAAGTCAGATCTTTTTGCCTAGGAAAGGAAGCCAGACTTTTGTATGGAAAATTTTATGGCATTTTTTCCAAAAAAAATTCTGGCGTAATTTCCTCTGGCGTAATTTCCGGGAGCCGGGTGACACCCAGACCCAAGGACTAACTTCTCGCAACCATTCCTTTTGTGTGAGTTTCTATTTTTGAAACATATACCTTTATTATATGAAGAAGCTGGCAAACTGCACTTGGAAAAAAGTACGTACGTAGTCTCACTTTTCTAGAGAAAAATCAGGAATACATCCAGCCTACCAAACACTAGTTCGAAGGATTGCGGACAACCAACACGTCTCAGAGCGTCGGTACGGTACCTAATACCTACGGTATTGGCTCTGCTAATCGAGGATCTATTCCCAAGAGACACTGACAGGGCAGCTAGGTATACCCTTCTACGAATTGAGGAAGGCAGCTCAAGCTTTAAGTCTTGTTTCGTCATACTTTAGCTTGCTATTTTATGAATTATTAGTATTTGTTAAAAAAAATTGTTTTAAAAATTATTGATAATATAGAATAGAAACTACTTTTTTAAGTCTTTACAAACATTTTCTCCTTTTCAATCTAGAATCAACCAATGCGTGGTTATGCACCCATTAATCAAGGACCTCTATTCGATGAGGACCCTGGAATTATGTCAGAGGTGGAGACAGCTAGCACAGGATTTCGCCGAGGTGGAAAGCAGCGTTCATCACTGCCTGTAGTTCGAACGCCTTCGAAAACGTTAGAAAGGCCTCTTGGTGGGTTAATTAAAAACGTTATATATTTTAAAGATCTTTTAATTGAGATTCCTTGTAGGATTAGTATTCCTTCAATATCGTTCTGAAACAAAGAGGGCACTTCTTCCGAATGAGATTACATCAATCGACACAGTACGAGCATTGTTTGTACGGTCATTTCCACGTCAACTGACCATGGCCTACTTGGAAGGACCAAATGTGAAGATATACATACACGATGCTAGTAAGGATATGTTTTATGAATTAGAAGACGTCCGGTCACATTTAAGAGAGATACGTGATAGATCAGTTTTGCGGTTATTTGAGTCGAATGAAGTTGCAGCGCCACAAGTTTTACCTGGGGGTACGGGTATACCGCAGCCATTACAGCAATCACAACCAATTCACTGGGATCAAGATCAGGTAAGTTAATTTCAAGTTATAGCTAGTCCCAAAGCAGTTAAAAGTATATAACTTTGGGTGTGACTTGTTCACTGAAGAGCGGAACGGTGGAAGTATTCCTATGATCATTATGAAGGTTATGTTCACTTCACTTCACTTCTAAAAGTACGTTTATTGTCACAGTCACAATAGGCCGAGATTGCAGATGCGCAGTATGTTACATGATGTTACCTTTAATACACTGCAAGTCATAAGATTAGAAGCAGGCATTTTTGAAAAGTAAAATCGATATTTCTCCCGTTACATGATGGATTAGAAAAAAACGACTATGGTAAATTAATTATAGACTATTTTGTTAACAACAAAATATAAAATTTGTGTATAGGATAGAACTAGTTAACGGAACTCTGAAGACAAATTGTAAATTGAGTAAATAATATGGGGAAATAAATCGGGTCATTAGATTAGAAGCAGTGAACAAATCAACGTTTTTTTTTTAAGTGAATAGTTTTTTTTCGGTTTAAACGGTACATTTTATAAAGTAATTGTTCTTTATTGAGTGTTAATAAAAATGGGCAAGAAAAAATATTTAACAGTGGAGGAAAGGGCAAGATTAGATGTTTAATGCTCTGTAGGTCTTTCATGCCGTGTTATAGCCTGAAAAATAAAGCAAAGTGATCATTGTGTCAGCAATTATTTAAAAAATCCTTCGTATTACGCAAAAAACTATAAAACTTAAACTTAAACTTATGAAAAAACCACCACTTTATGACGCAAGGAACAAACAACGCTTGTGTTTCTCGAAAGATCACATGAGCTTGGAACTTGAGCTTGTACCCTATTTTGTAGATCATATTCGTAGCTATATATGTGCTGAAGACTGTTTTGCCGAAAAGTTAATATTTTACAAGATATTTACAAAAAAATAGGAGAATATTAACATATAAAATACACCCCTTTCTCTATTCTCATCTCGTTCATAAAGCGCGTTCTCTTAATCGTTTCCTTTAAAATTGGATTGGAATTCGATTAGAATGGAATTCCAATAAATACTCATTCTCATACACACATAGTGTTTCCAGGCGAAAATGTTAAAATCCAGTCAAATTTGACTGTTTGACTGGATTTTTTCTCTCCGAATCCAGTCAAAAAAACAGTCGAAAATGTAAACAGCTATTTTTTCGAAGACAAAAATAGGTAGATCATCGTGGCTTCTTTTTAAATCATAGGTTATTTCAACACTGACAGCTGCTTCCAGCTCGAAATCTTTACAGAAAGCCAGTATCATACCTGCGCGGAACGAAGTGAGTGACAGTGACAGTTTGGATTATTTTTCTCCGAAAACGAGGCTGAGAACAATGTTTCGGTCAACGGCGGCCGTTACAGAGCCATGTTAACCGACTTTTTTTTTACTGGAATTTAAGACATCGATTTAGATGTCCTCTGATTCATGCAGGATTGCACGCCATGCCACACAGCCCACGCCACAATCGATCTTTTGCGCACCAACTTCCCAAAACGTGTTATCAGCCGTCTCGGCGATGTCAATTGGCCTCCTTGGAGCTGAGATTTGACAATCCGCCCTCCGCACTCAAGGCCAACATCATCCAAGCAATCCGTGAGCTACAGCTCGAAACCACCAACAATGTCTTGGACAATTGGAGTGACAGAATACGCTACTGCGAAGCCAGAGAAGGCAGCAACTTGAACGACGTTGTATTCCGTAATTAATGGGAATGTTTGCTCTTACTAATAAAGCCATAATACATGGGAACAATTTTTTTTTGTTCATTTGATTGCATTTTTTAAAAGAAACTTGTATTTGGCCCACCCTTTATATTTTGCTCTATATTATTCTTTACAACTTTTTGTATAACTTCTTCAAGTATTTAAAAATTTATACAAAATTTTTTTTTATCTCGAAAATTAGGTATTTCTAATGGTCAAAATAGAGTTGTGTTTATTTTTTGTTTCTAAAATCTGGAACAAACAGCAGTCATAACTCAAAACATAAACAACATACAACAAGCCGAATTAAATGCAAAGGAAATCATTCAAAATTCTCAAGAAACGCTGCGCAAACTGCAAGAAATATGTAGGTACTAGATTCAATTTGACTTTCAGCGGCTTGCGGAAAATGGGTGTGTTCATTTCATTGCACTGCGCGAATCTCATATACACTAGGTTTACATTGGAGGTGCAATTTTTTTTTTATTTTTTTTTAGGAACAAATTCCAGCCAAAAAAACAGTCGGCTGGATTTGATTTTTTTTTCCAGTCAAAACCGTAAAAATCCAGTCAAATTTGACTGGAAAACAGTCAAACTGGCAACACTGAACACACATACATATTATTATTATTATTATTTTATTATTTTATTTCATGATTGGAGCTTAAACACAGTAAGATACAATCTTATAAATTAGTGCTAAGCTTAAGTTAGGTTGGATAACTACAAGAATAGAGTGTACTCGATGGAACTAAATTTCAAGAGAAAAGAGCAAAAAAAGGCAAAACATAATTACAGAGATCAAATTATTAAAGTACTTCATATAGGCAAGTAGAGAGAAAGAGAGCTAGTCATTTTCTGAGAGAGCTTTTAATTTCAGTCGAAATGTTGTTGGGTTACCAATCCTTCTAATATTTCTAGGCAATGAATTCCATAATCGAATCGCATTTATAAAGAACTGCCGCTCTGAAGTCAAGGAAGTATGACGAGGAGGGATCAAGTGACCGGATCTGTCAGAGGCTGAAAATCTTATTTTTTCGTAGAGATATATGGGCTGGTGAGTAAAGAGAATGACCTATGTGAAGTTGGCCCGCACTTTTCCAAAAAAGGTTTAGACTTCTACAGTTCGATAGGCAATCGTTTGTAGTTGTTTGTAGTGAATTTTTTTTCGTTTGTAGTTCCGCCGTTAGAGAGATATAGCCATTTGAAAAATGTATGGGAAAAGTTTGATTGTGTGTCATTCGATGTAGTTTCGTTCAAAAAGGTTTGTAGTGAAAAGCTTTTCGTTTGTAGTTCAACCGTTCGAAAGTTATGACCATTAGAAAAAATTAGAAATTTTTGAAAAAAAATTGAAATGTTTATATTTCGATAGGCAATCGTTTGTAGTTGTTTGTAGTGAAAAGCTTTTCTTTCTGAAAATTCGTATTCAAGAGATATTAACACATTTGTGTTTGTACCTATAACTTCGAATTTCCAACACGGAAAAATTAATTGAGCATACTGGTTCATAAAGCACATCCCCCTCTTTCTAATGAAATCAAAAACGCATTTTTCAGCAATTGGATAATGATTTATTATCGATTTAAGCAATTAAATAATGATTTATTCTCAGTTTAAGCGAAAGGTTCGCGCAACCCGATTTAAGGGGGTGAATATTTTTATTACTTGACAACTACAAACGACAAAAATAATATTTTTGGTAGGAGGCATATATATTATATGTAATAAAATCAAAATTATAACATTTTTTGCAGCGGTAAGCAAATTATATGCAGTTTAAGCAGAGAACATCAAATTGCCGTTATCTCCAAAACCATACCAAATAAAATTATGAAATCTTCTATTTTCAAAAGTGCACCACCCTACCAATCTAACAAAATACTAATTGTGCCCATCGCCCAAACGGTTAATGATTTATTTGAGATTTAAGCGAAATTTAAGCAAAAAAGTGCGGATATCCATTTAAGCGGTTGAATTTCTCAAAAACTGTGTAGGTAACTACAAACGACCAAATTTCACACATCTATTATGTACATCCGTCACAATCGATGTAATGTACTTTAAACATCACCCGCACTACTGGGCAGCTTTTATGGGCATTTGTGAAGTTGGCCCGCACTTTTTAAAAAAAGGTTTAGATGTTTACATTTCGATAGGCAATCGTTTGTAGTTGTTTGTAGTGAAAAGCTTTTTGTTTGTAGTTCAACCGTTAGAAAGTTATGACCATTTGAAAAAATTTGATTAAATTAGCCGTTATCTCCAAAACCATGCCAAAAAAATTATGAAATCTTCTTTTTTCAAAAGTGCTCAACCCTACCAATGTAATAAAATACAAATTGTGCCCATCGCCCAAACGGTTATTGATTTATTTGAGATTTAAGTAAAATTTAAGCTAACAATTCTCGCGCTCATTTCCAAAAACTGTTCAACTACAAACGATGAAATTATACATTTCTATTCTCTACAATACTCTCTACCAATGATATCAAATAGAAGCTAGCCCGCACTACTGGGCAACTTTTATTAGCAATTTAAGCGCCCAGATTATTATCTCCATATTTCCAATTCAAAACTACTTTAATCAGATAAATCTGTTTTTTTCTAATGCATCTATCTGTCTCTTTTTAACTAAACTATCTAAAATAATTTCCCACCAACAGGTAACGCCCTAATCCCAAATTATGTAAAATTAAATTGAGTTCTTAGACCCATTTAAGCAGTTGAATTTCTCAAAAACCGTGTAACTACAAACGATCAAATTTCACACATCTATTAAGTACATTCATCACAATCGATGACATGTACTTTAAACATCACCCGCACTACTGGACAACTTTTATTCGCAATTTAAGGGAAAGCCAAAATGTGCTCAAAACACAAACCTAGCTCTATTTATGCGGTCATATATTTCCACTGTGAGGGAGCTGTGGCGGCTGGAATATGCTTTTATCTAAAGTAATTACCTATCTCATATCAGCAATGTCAACAAAAAACCTTTCTAAGCAACAATAATTGTTATTTTCGCATTTTAATTTTTGATAAATTCCGTTCGGAGACCAATTTAAGCACCCCCATATTTCAAAAACGGTGGAACTACAAACGATAAAATTACAGACATATAAAACGTACATCATTCTTAATCGATGATATTAATTAGAAGATAGCCCCCGCTACTGGGAAACTTTTATTCGCAATTTAAGCGCCCAGATTGTTATCCCCATATTTCTAATACGAAACTACCTACTTCAATCAGATAAATCTATTTTTTTCTAATGCAACTAGATACCTATCTCTATTTAACTAAGTCAGTTAAAATAATTTCCCATCAACAAGTAACGTTCTAATCGCAAATTTTGTATAATTAAATTGAGTTCGGGGACCCATTTAAGCGGTCGAATACCTATCTCAAAAACTGCAACTGCGGACGATGAAAATGTAGGTACATATCATATTAGGACGTTTGACACAATCACCGGTATTTTTTCACTCCACGTAGGTTAAGTTTGTTGATCAACCACAACTTTTGAATATTTTTTAATTCCATTAATCAAAAAAATTCGACCACTTTTTTCATTCTATGTAGGTATAACACACCCAATGTTTGAAATTTATGTATATCCATCGCTTGTGGACAATATACATAAACAATTAAAAATAACAGTCTCATGACAATCACGAGTCACACAAATAGCACCGACAAGTAGGTTAGGCAATGACGACACAAATGACAAACATTTATTTGCAGTAGGTACCTACCTATAAGTAGCGTCTTATTGAGATGGAAAAGTATGTACTTGGACTAGATAGGAAATATGAAGCCGTTTAATTATTATAGTATCTATAGGTGTACCTGTACCATCAATTTTCAAATCTCCAACTCCTCTTCCTTTCAATCTACCTAACACATTTGAGACTCAAGTTATAAGAAGAACCGAAAAATTAAATACATATAAACCTTGCTGATTGTGGCAGCCAAAAAGCATTTTGATAGTGGTCATCTTTTCCAATTTGTTCAAAAAGCTAAAATTTATTACCTCGTGCTATCACTCAGTTGTGCCAATTGGTACCTAAACTTTGACAATTGATCGTGAGATACATACTACCTCCTGGCAATGTCCAAACAAAAATCGAAACTATGTAGGTATGTAATTAGAACTTTCAAACAATCTCTGTACTTATCTATAATTCCAACGAATAAGACAAGACGTATCTACCTACTTATATACATATATAATACCTAAATACCCCTTTCATAATATATGTACATACTACATAGGTATATTCAAATTGAATCGGGGTATCCTACGTAATCGCAGCCAACACCAATCAAACTTCTTATTCTTATTTAATCATTTCCGATTGTTATATCTACACTACATACCTATACTTATAGTCGTACTTCCCTCCCCCATCATACCATCCAAATGAAGTGTAACATATCGTAACGGTGCAGTACGGTCGATGCACAAATCACAGGTATAGGTTTTCGCAGGACACTCCTTTATTTTCACGGTTTGTCGCACATGTGGAGCGTCATCTTTTTTGCTAATGATTCTCTGTATGTTCGTTTCATTCGTTCTTCTTCAAGAAGGGTACGCGCATTCGATCACTTTCACAGGTAAACATCACACCGACACGATCCGTATTACAGGCCAATAATGTACGTAGCCTACATTTCTTTGCTTGGTCATACTCATCCGCATACCTCATAGGTTCGGTGTAAGGATGGCGGAACAAAAGCAACCCTTTGATGATAATGCGCATCTTTGAAATTAAATTTGCCTTCCATTTCTTTACAAAGAACGTCAGATTTAGCAATAAAACTAAAGACGACGGGAGTGTACCTACCTATTGTAAAAAGTTTTTTTTCTGTTCGCCTAACATTGGTTGCGTGAACATATTCAAACATCGCATCGGTTTAAATTGCAAATAACATGTGCATCAGAGTAGTGGTAGCTAGCTTCTATTTGATTTATTATACATTGAAGGATGTACCTACCTACCCTTCATAGGTAGTACAAATATGATAAATAATTGGATTAGGTACATGGTGCCGTGAATTAATAAAGTCGATTCGACATTATTTCCATAAAGTATTGGAAGTAATGTCGAATTGCGTCAGTTTCCATGTTCGATTTTATTTCCAATTATATCGGTATAAAAAGAGTAATAATGTCGACCAGTTCAATAATAAATGTAATCAATTAAAGCTAAGTTTCAATAATCGACTTTATTTCCCAACCTAAAAATTCATTTTCGACTTTATTGCCAGCAATATTCAACTTTATTTCCCCAGCGCCGCCGCGGTCACCACACTTCAAATATTAATATCAGAAATCTTTATCCTATTATTTTAATATTTTTTCTTCATCTTCATACAAATCAATGATAAACACCCGACTGTTTGTGGGACATGTCCAAACGGTCATTATTTTTTCTTTTAAATTCAAAATGGATATTGTGTCTTTTTGAAACGGACATAAGGTCCAAATGCATATTATGTCTTTTTGAAAATGACATAAGGTCCATTTAGACTTTGATCGTTTCAGATTGGACATTATGTCTGTTTGTTAATAATAATTAAGCTTCACTTTTTTCAGCCATTCCAATTTTATATGTACAGGTACTTGTTGTCGCTTCAAAAACTGCATTAGTAATAAAAGATCAAGCTAAAATAAACTAACGCCAAGATTTTGGTAACTGCAAATGCAGCCAAACTTTGATAAGCTCTGAGAGAACAACGGCATTTACAAAGAGAAATATATTTTTTTTTGCCTCATTTGTGTTCATGGTTTTTATCATTTGCATTATACTGAATTTCGATTTTATTTCCAAAGATGTTTCTACGTTATTACCTATCTGATTTCAGCTTTCGCATTTATTTCCAAAATAATTTCTACATTATTGCCAAACATACATTATTTTTCTTTTCTATTCTATTGCCATTCTCATATTCTACATAATTACTCTTTCATTATGGAAATAAAATCGAAAATGGAAACTGACGCAATTCGACATTACTTCCAATACTTTATGGAAATAAAGTCGATCGACATTATTTCCATCTACCTTAATTCACGGCACCTAGGTACATAGCTTTAAGTCTTTAATTTTGGAAATATCGGGCCGATTAAATGGGTTTTGGATATATGTATAGTATAATATATTAATTTTTATATATCCCTAGTAATGAAAACATCAGACCACTTAAATAGGTATGGGTGCGATTGAATACATTTTAGGCTTCCCTTAAATTGCTAATAAAAGTTGTCTAATTGTGCGGGCTAGCTTCTCTTTAATAACATGCATTAAGAAGGGTGCATAGGTGCAAGGACACGTGTAATTTCATCGTTTGTAGTTGTACCGTTACCGAAACATACTATTGACAAAATGGGGCTTCGCTTTAGTTGCCTAAATTGGGAAAGAATATTACCTGTTAGTGGGAAATAATTTTTGATGATTTTATTAAAGAGAGAGGGGTAGGTGCAATAGAAAACAGACGATTTTTCCATTTATGATCATTTGGCATTAGAAATATCGTACCGCTTAAATATGGGTGTTTATACACATTTCAAGCTTCCCTTAAATTGCAAATAAAAGTTGCCCAGTAGTGCGGGCTATGTTTAATGTATTTGCCATCGATTGTGATGAATGTACTTAATAGATGTGTGAAATTTGATCGTTTGTAGTAACACGGTTTTTGAGATATTCAGCTGCTTAAATGGGTCTAAGAACACAATTTAATTATACAAAATTTGCGATTAGAACGTTACTTGTTGATGGGAAATTATTTTAACTGACTTAGGTAGTTAAATAGAGATAGGTAGATGCATTAGAAAAAAATAGATTTATCTGATTGAAGTAGTTTCGTATTAGAAATATGGGGATAACAATCTGGGGGCTTAAATTGCGAATAAAAGTTTCCCAGTAGCGCGGGCTATCTTCTAATTAATATCATCGATTAAGAATGATGTACGTGTTATATGTCTGTAATTTCATCGTTTGTAGTTCCACCGTTTTTGAAATATGGGGGTGCTTAAATTGGTCTCCGAACGGAATTCATCAAAAATTGAAATGCGAAAATAACATTTATTGTTGCTTAGAAAGGTTTTTTGTTGACATTGCTGATATGAGATAGGTAATTACATTAAATAAAAGCATATTCCAGCATATTGCGAATAAAAGTTGTCCAGTAGTGCGGGTGATGTTTAAAGTACCTACATGTCATCGATTGTGACGAATGTACTTAATAGATGTGTGAAATTTGATCGTTTGTAGTTACACGGTTTTTGAGATATTCAGCTGCTTAAATGGGTCTAAGAACTCGATTTAATTATACAAAATTTGCGATTAGAACGTTACTTGTTGATGGGAAATTATTTTAACTGACTTAGTTAAATAGAGATAGGTAGATGCATTAGAAAAAAACAGATTTATCTGATTGAAGTAGTTTCGTATTAGAAATATGGGGATAACAATCTGGGCACTTAAATTGCGAATAAAAGTTTCCCAGTAGCGCGGGCTATCTTCTAATTAATATCATCGATTAAGAATGATGTACGTGTTATATGTCTGTAATTTCATCGTTTGTAGTTCCACCGTTTTTGAAATATGGGGGTGCTTAAATTGGTCTCCGAACGGAATTTATCAAAAATTAAAATGCGAAAATAACAATTATTGTTGCTTAGAAAGGTTTTTTGTTGACATTGCTGATATGAGATAGGTAATTACTTTAGATAAAAGCATATTCCAGCCGCCACAGCTCCCTCACAGTGGAAATATATGACCGCATAAATAGAGCTAGGTTTGTGTTTTGAGCACATTTTGGCTTTCCCTTAAATTGCGAATAAAAGTTGTCCAGTAGTGCGGGTGATGTTTAAAGTACATGTCATCGATTGTGATGAATGTACTTAATAGATGTGTGAAATTTGATCGTTTGTAGTTACACGGTTTTTGAGAAATTCAACTGCTTAAATGGGTCTAAGAACTCAATTTAATTTTACATAATTTGGGATTAGGGCGTTACCTGTTGGTGGGAAATTATTTTAGATAGTTTAGTTAAAAAGAGACAGATAGATGCATTAGAAAAAAACAGATTTATCTGATTAAAGTAGTTTTGAATTGGAAATATGGAGATAATAATCTGGGCGCTTAAATTGCTAATAAAAGTTGCCCAGTAGTGCGGGCTAGCTTCTATTTGATATCATTGGTAGAGAGTATTGTAGAGAATAGAAATGTATAATTTCATCGTTTGTAGTTGAACAGTTTTTGGAAATGAGCGCGAGAATTGTTAGCTTAAATTTTACTTAAATCTCAAATAAATCAATAACCGTTTGGGCGATGGGCACAATTTGTATTTTATTACATTGGTAGGGTTGAGCACTTTTGAAAAAAGAAGATTTCATAATTTTTTTGGCATGGTTTTGGAGATAACGGCTAATTTAATCAAATTTTTTCAAATGGTCATAACTTTCTAACGGTTGAACTACAAACAAAAAGCTTTTCACTACAAACAACTACAAACGATTGCCTATCGAAATATAAACATTTAAATTTTTTTTCAAAAATTTCTAATTTTTTCTAATGGTCATAACTTTCTAACGGTTGAACTACAAACGAAAAGCTTTTCACTACAAACCTTTTTGAACGAAACTACATCGAATGACACACAATCAAACTTTTCCCATAAATTTTTCAAATGGCTATATCTCTCTAACGGCGGAACTACAAACGAAAAAAAATTCACTACAAACAACTACAAACGATTGCCTATCGAACTGTAAAAGTCTAAACCTTTTTTGAAAAAGTGCGGGCCAACTTCACACAGGTCACTTTATCAGCTCCTATCAAAATGTCGATAGAACTGGGTTTATTGTAATGAGGATCAGCGAGCTCAAGAGAGACGAAGTTCTCAGGGGTTGTATCTACCGAGCATGGTGGAAGAGAAGAGGTAATGTTTTGTAGGACATAGTGGAAGTGGATGCGATTCCGATGATTGGAATCCGAGAACGTTTTCGCGGTAATCCCAAGAGTTGAGCTGTTTGCTCAGTTATAAACGAGACTTGGGATCCCGAATCAAGAAGAACACGGACACGGATTTGGTAACTTCCATTTTTGTCCTGTGTATGAGCGACAGCTGTAGGTAGAATGGATGTGTAACGATGGCTAGATTCAAGAGTGTGGGTTACTACGAGGAGTGTTTCAGAATGTTTGCGAATGGTGGACTAAGGTATGGTGGCGCGAATTGCACTGGCGGTAGCGAAAGTTAGAACAGCACTGGTTAGATGCGTGTCCCTTGCGGATACAGTTAAAACAAAGCGATTTGTTTTTCACGAACTCGCGGCGAGCGACAATATTCAATGTTTTAAAGTCTTGGCAGTGCAACAAGGTATGATCTGCCTGACACTTTGGACAACCGGACGATGTTTCAACGAGATGAGTTTGAACAGCTCGAAGAGATTGTTTGGACCGAGAAAAGGAGATGCACGATTCTAGATACCGACAGCGTGTTTAAAGGAAATCGAGGAACTCATCTATAGTAGCGTCCTCGCGTGTGCCCCTGCCCACTTCTTCCGACCAAGCTCGTTTGGTTTTATGATCAAGCTTTTGCAGAAGAATATAGATGAGCCATGGATTTCTATTATTCATGTCTAGCGCGTTAAGACCTCTTATAGCTTCATCAGCACTGTCAGTTATCTTCCGAAGCGATTGAAGATTCGCGATAGTACATGTTGGAAGGGATATAAACGAATGAATGAATGATTGCGCGATTAAATGTTTTTGATCGTATCTTTTCTCTAAGCGGTCCCATGCTTCAACATAATTGTTTTCCGAACACGAAATATGTTTCAGCAGCAAATATGGTTTTCCAAACTGAGAATCGCGTTGGAAATAATTGAATGCGCGGCATAATATTTGGCCTCATATTCGGCAAATTCAGGCTCCCGATCTACACAGCCATCGGCATCAATAAATTCTAATAACTGATCTTGCAGTGTAACGAATTCTTTCCTCGTTTCATCGAGTTTTCCGAGGCGAAATTGAAGGTTAGCTAAGGTCGTGTTAGAGTCGATAGTGTTCGCAAATGTTGCGGCAAGTGTGATGCAGCCTTTAGCACGACCACGCTTTGCAATGATCTTATTCATGGTTTCGAAAATAAAGTTTAAAATTATCAGAAATAGCGATAATACAAGAAAGTTAGAATAGAGAGGAAACCGTGTTATATTCACTGTTACCTGCAGTCCGTTAGGCTTTGTTGAACAAAGTACCGCTGCTTAAACCGTAAGCAGTAATAGCCTCTGACCAAATGTTTAACACGTGATTTCCTGCATGCACTTTCTATATGTACTATAATATATAGCCTATGTAATGTATATAGGTTTTCCAAAAACACGCGATTTTCTAAACTGCTGTGTAAATTGTCAAGCGTTTTGTATATACGAATTTATGTATTATGGCTCTTTTTGACTTTTAAATTCATTTTTATTAATTCATTATTTAAACTTACTTACTAGACAAAAATGACTAAATCTAATTCAAAACTAACTGTATCTTAATCTAGCTTACTGGCTCTTAACGAGCACTCTAAACTTAACTATGTCCTTATTATAACTATTGCCTTTCGGCCTTAAATATATCTTTTTGTATAAATTGCACTGTTTTTTAATTTTCAAGAAAACTGGCTAAAACTTGGACTCTTTATGATTGGTTTTTTCTTAAAACTACCTAAACTACTTAACCTAAATTACCTATAATCAGGGTGATGAGCAATCTTTCGATTGGTCACCATCCCGATTGCGTCGATGGGCGCCTGGCAGTCGCCAACACGGTGCACACGCGCCGCCGGGACTCGAGCGATGCCATAAGCATCGGTCAAGTCTCCGTAGCACTCATTCATGTTGACGAGTCCGGCCCCTCCCAAAGACCCCCTTAAATACACCTAACTAACTTACAAACTACCTTAAAACTAAGGAGGATGTTACATAGGTAACGCACCGACCCGGAAGAGCGTGTCTGCCCTCGCCTCTTCCTCAAGCCACCAAAATTCGGTGAACTGCTTCAAGGTATCAACCGTGTCCCTATCCGCAATTGCGGTATTAAAACGGAGGAGCTCCTGAGCATTGGCGGCGTACCCGTCGTGGATGAGCAGCTTATCCCTCGCTCCGCGGTGGCTGTGGTACAATATCGGCACACTAGAGTTGGGCAATTTAGTTCATTTGAGTGATCGATCAATTTAGTTCAAATCACGCTACTGAACTAGTTCGCTCATTTTAGTTCAATTTAGTTCATGGGGTTGTTAGATGCAGAGTATAAAGTACCCAAAGAAGCCCTGTCTGTGGTAAGAGGTTGCCGACGCGGTTCACTTTCAAAAGCCACCTCGACAAATACAGCAACAAAGTTAGGTCAAACTGCCAAAGAAACCGTATCGATTTCTTGGGCACTCATTCCGTAAGTCAATAATCGCATGACGATACCGTTTCGACGACAGCCTTGCATCACGTAACATTGAAAATTGCTATCGTCTCTATTATATTCCAAAAATAACAAGATATGCATTCTAAAATAACAAATCCATTTATTTAGATATTTTCTATTTGAATTCAGATATTCGAATGAATAAATAATTTAGTCAAAAACAAATAATTAACAAAACGAATTAGAAATTAAAATAAAGTAAAGTAAGTAAAGTAGATAAATAAGTATAAAAGGAAAAGGTATAGAATTATTGCAATATATAACACACCTCCCCTCTTAGATTTTTCAAATAGAGTTCCCAAATCGAGATGGTGGTTTGATTATTCGTCCATAACGAGTGGTTATTGCATTATCAGTATTAGATGTGGAACATATTCTTTTCTCAGTAACTGGAATTAATTTAGGGTCTTCGCTATGTTGTGTTTCATTCTGGTTGTCTTGAATAACTGGGTCTTCAGCTTGTTGGTGTTCAACATTTTGAGTTGTAGTTTGTTGATTCTCGAAATCATATCATATCAGATGTTTGGACAGGATTAACAGCATAACTTAACGTATCTTCAGAGTTTGTATTCACGGCACCTGGATAGTGAAAACTGATTATATTATCTTGAACTCTTTGACGAATTTGATATAATGTGTCTTCGCTGTGTCTGGTTTTCGTTAGTTTTGACAATATAATTATGAAACAGGTCCAGTAACTTTTAAAATCTTTCCTTTAAGCCATTCGGTGTAATTTTTAATATATACCAAATCGCCTACATCAAAAGTTCGGCAGATAATCTTCTTACCCATTTCAGATTTGACTGGTGTGGAAACTATATTATCAGGATGTAAAATGTCTAAAACAGTTCTTAGTTTTCTCCCCATTAGCAATTCCGCGGATGTTCGTCCTGTTCCAAAATGTGGAGTTGTGTGTTGCTTAAACAAAAAACGTTGTAACTTTAAATGTGTGTCTCCTTCTTTCATTGAAGCAAGAGAGGATTTGGTATATGCCACCATTCGCTCTGCTTGTCCGTTACTAGATGGGTGATACGGGGCGCTTGAGCTGAACTTAATACCATTCCGTTTGTAAAAAATTCTTATTTCATCGGAAACAAAAGGAGATGAATAGCAAATATTTCTCTTAATTTCTTAATAACTTCATTTGACGTCATATTTTTAACAATTTTAACATCCAACCATTTTGACATTGAATCGACAACTATTAGAAAAATAGTTCCTTTATATGGACCAGCAAAATCGAGGTGAATAGTCGACCACATAGTCGTTGTTGTTACGAACATTAAGTACATTACGATTTGCAGCTTCATGTGCAATGGTTAGTTCATAGGCACGTTGAAAAGTTAAGTCCGGCTCACTAAACAAACGTTTTTGAAGTCCTTCATCAGAGACCCCACATACAATTTGATCGCGCAACATTTTGTCCAATTCTAAGAAAGAACAATGTTCGGAAAGCTTACGTAAGTCTTTCACAAAATCTGCTATGCTTTCGCCACTTCTTTGACACCTTTTGTGAAAATTAAAACGCTGCACGATTTCATTGGGTTTCGGATGGAAATGTTCATCCAGCTTCTGCAAAATTAATGTAAAAAGTACATTTTTTGGAAAAAGTGGAGTAAGTAGAGAACGAATAATTTCGTATGTTGTCTCCCCCACACAAGTCAAAAAATTGCCCTTTTTGTTGCTTCATTTGAAATTCCATTTGCTTCGAAATAGAATTCCATCCGTTCTTTGTAATTACTCCAAGACATTGTAGGATGAAACTGTTCCAGTTTTCCGAATGCCTGCGATGCTCCAATATTGTTAGATGTAGACTCCATTTGATTATTGCCTGGCATGTTTGTAAACTCTTTCGGTTTTCCTCGTCGCCAATATTATATTCCAAAAATAACAAGATATTCTAAAATAACAAATCCATTTATTTAGATATTTTCTATTTGAATTCAGATATTCGAATGAATAAATAATTTAGTCAAAAACAAATAATTAACAAAACGAATTACAGATTAAAATAAAGTAAAGTAAGTAAAGTAGATAAATAAGTATAAAAGGAAAAGGTATAGGTTAGGTTAGGTTAGGTTGAATAGGGTGTGAGTTCATCACATAGGACTAGGCACCATATTGGACCCATCGCCATCCCTGGGGAACCATAACGGTCAAATAACCTAAACCACTTCGCCCAAACAATTAATTTCCCTACAGAACCTGAAAATTGCCTCAATTTTGTTCGCGAGGCCGACCTCTTCCAAATTGTCGAAGAAGTACCTACCAAGGTATTTCCTCCTGTACCGAGCAATAGCTTGACATTCACAGAGGAGATGGGTAATATCCTCTGTGGCCTGTAAGTCTTCGCAATACCTGCACATGTCTGTATCTGTTAGACCTAATCTCTGAGCGTGCTTCCTTAGAAGACAATGCCCGGAGAGTATCCCTATTGTCATTCTTAGCCTTGATCTGCTGAGCTTTAGTAATTCTAAAGATTTTTTCCTATCTAGCTTAGGCCACAGAGCCTTTGAGACCCTGTGCCCTTCTATATTGAACCATCTCTGATCTGCCCTATTTTTCATATCCTCGAGAATAATTCTCTTGGCCACGGCTATTGGTGGTCTAATGCCCTCAATTATTTCATTAGGTGGAAGCTCAGCTCCAGTTTTCGCCAGAACATCAGCCCGTTCGTTACCCTCTATATCGCAGTGTCCGGGTACCCAACACAATCTGACCTGGTTCTGCGCGCATAATGCTCTGAGCATTGTGCGGCAGCTCCTGACTAGTTCAGATTTGATGATGAAGGACTCTAGCGCCTTTAGCGCAGCCTGACTATCAATGTAGATAGCGATATTCTTGTTGTATATTGATCCCATATCAAGTAGATCCGCGGCTTTGAGCACGGCCAGAACCTCTGCCTGGAACACACTGCATGTATCCGGAAGTCGTAATGACACGTGTAGGTCTATATCCCTAGAGTAAATACCTGATCCTGTACCCTCCTTAGTTTTGGAGCCATCCGTATAAATCGAGATTTCATTGTCCTTCGATACCTCATTCTTTTGCCAGTCCTCCCTAACTAAGGAAAAGGTATAGAATTATTGCAATATATAACAGTCTCCACGACATCGTTTCTACGACGTCGCATCCGCAAAGTGAACAGTTCCCCGTTCGGGAAAAAATCGATGTTGAAGAATTAACGAATGAATTGGCTGGATATTGCACCGAAAAAGGTTCAAAACGATTTGAAATAATGTGCAAAACCAAGAGTCGATTTAATCCTTATATTTTAATGGATGGATGTAGTATGTACAGTATTATATGATTCAATGTTCAAATTGTTTACAAGTGGATACTTAGCTGAGGATGAGATGTGATGCCTTTCACGAACAAGATCCAAGTGACCGAAAGCACATTAGATCAAGCTGATCATGCATACAAACTCTCGCCCACTCCCAAGCTTTACACAAGCAATAGATATAATTGTTGTTGGACAACTGAGCACGATTGCATGTTTTACATTGTCATATAAACAGAAGAGCAATTACAAAAGAACTTACATAATTAAGCTGTTGCAATATAATTATCCCCGATCAAACTACTTTTAAATTAGATTAATTGGCGAATAGGAAAACGAAATAATAAAAATTGCAGTCACCACTGCCCGAGAAAAAAATCGAGTGACGAAATGTCACTGACCAGAGATTACTATAGGGAGATCGCGAACTTTTGCAACAACAGCCACTGGAAGGTGTGCTGTGTTCAGCTAAACTCACTCACACATAATCAAAATGAGATTAAGTACTTTACCTATTATGTGTGTCTCTTCGTCTTTAGTGGGCGCCACGTAATTTTGTGGTAAATTACGAAACCTTTCTATCTGAAATTCCAAAAAAATGCCAACAAAAAAGCAACGATTTGTACCACGTTATAAAGCTCCGTTGGAGCACGGTCTTTTATTTAACTTGGGGCAGAAGCCCCAAAAAGGAAAATTTGGCGATACAAATTAAAAGAGGGATTTATGAATCCCAATATGTCGTTCGGACCGTTGGACTGGCCCGCTATCGCACTGTCTCGAGTGTTCAAATAAAATTAATGGGTCGCGTGTCCCGCTTTCACCGGGATTTTGAACGAACGAGAGCCTACCGAGGTCTGAATTACAAAAAAACCTACACAAACGAATTTTACAACAATCACTCTACTTATCTTTTCTGTCCAACACCTGTTGGATTCCTTGTTCCCTTTTTCTTTGTGAGTGGTGTCCTTCTGACAACCCTCGATGTTTTTCTTTGATGTGTGTCCTTCTGACCCTTTCCACAACCACCCTTTTCCTTTCTTCCTTCTTATTTTTCGGGTTTAGACCCCTTTTCTTTCACTTCACAATATCTCTACTATTTACTCTAGATTCTTACTCCACGAACTACTTTCGCAAAAAATTCCAAAATTGCTGTTTCGCAACAAAGATCAAAAAAACTTCTCAAAACAACTATCTCAAAAGCTGGTCAGCCAAGAAGTGACTTCCAAAATTTCTCTTTGTTCGAAGACGCTTGACTTCCTCACACACACACTCTCATACATTCGCTGGTGTTAGGCCCCAACGGTGGGACTCACCTTGGCATTCAGCAACGCCTCCCACGACCATTAACCACCACATTCATACACTCTAGCGGGCTAAACGGTCGTTATATACGACACCCATGCGCTGCCGTAACCCGCTAGGCCTCTCAAAACTTCCAGTCACTCTTCCCTATATACTGGAATTCGCCTTGTAGGGGATCCTTCCAGTATATTTGGGAAACAAAAGTAAATAGCTCGTGGTGGAAATTTGTATCCGGCATTTTTCCCCACGATTAAACTAAATTAAAAAAATAAAAAAACAATTAAAATTATTAAATAAAAGAAAGAAAGGATGAAGGTGGACGCCATTCCCCACCCGGATCTCGACATCCCCGTGGGAAATTCCCCAACAGCCCCCTGTAGAGGACAAGGAACCAACAGGTATTTTTTGTTTACTTTTTTTCCCGCGAATATTTTAATCCACCTCGGTGGACTCTCGCGCAGATTTGGGGGATGAGACTTGCTGATAGCAGGCCATTCCTTACAAATTTGTTGTGTTTAGGGTGGGCCCTCGGCCATAAAAAAAAAATGATCGCAGCATTTTGTTGTTTTCGGTGCAATTGTGCTTCTACTCGGTTTTTGTTCGTGGTTTGTTTTCGTGGTGTCGTGATGTGTCGCCTTTTCGATTCGTGTTATTGTGGTGTGTAGCCCTTTTTCTTTTCGTGTTGTTGTTGTGTTGTAGTTTTGTTTGGGTCTTGCGCCCTTAGTTTTGCAACCCTTGCTGATGCTGCGATCTTCGACGATATAGTTTTGTTTTTGTGTTTTTGTTGTGCTCGTCCTCAGTGTTCTCATGACCCTTTTGGTTTGGGTGATTTTTGTTTTTGTCACGCACTCTTCCGTACGGGTTGTTTTGAGAGGGTGTGTTTTTACATGGCCGTCCGCCCACACTCCTCTGTTGCTCCTTCGTTGCTCCATCGTCGGGGCATGGATTTAGGGATCGTCTTCCCTATGCCCATCGATATGGTAGTTCTCATATCGATGCGATTGTTTCGAAGAGTGTCTTTATTGTCTCGGCCGCCCGCCTACACTCCTCTGCTGCTCCTCCGTTGCTCCAGCGGCGGGGTGATTTGTGAAAAAGGGATCGTCGTCCCTCCACCCATCGAACAAATCTTTTGCGTCACTCGGGTACTTGTGAGTGACGTTCGTTGGGGTGTTTTGTGTTGGCTGTCCGCCACACCCTTTATCTAGACACGGTTTTGTTGTGTCTTTTCGTCCCCCGTTGGAGTGTCGCCTAAGGTGGTCGTTCTCCCCCCACTCTTTGTCTCTATCGACCGCCTGTCGATGTGGACATTTCGTATCTATCGGTGGGAGTCTCCTGACGGCCCGTCAGGCTCACCATCCGACGTTCTCTCACTGTTGATCGACGGTTACGAGTCTCCCTTCCGTCCGAAGGGCTACGTAACCGGATTCCAATTACAGTACCACTCAGACCGTCCGTCTGGTGGCTTGTGACCCGACCTGTCACATTGAAGACCTGCATGGTGGTACCCTTAAGGCTCCAAGGAGGTGGTCTGGAGGCTGATGGGGGGCCTCGGATGCCCATCCACATCCTAGGACCTTGGATGCCCTACCCAAGTAGAAGAGGGACTGTGGGTAGGAAACGAAGGGATAGAGAACAGACCCTGTTGCGCTAAATTTTAACGCAACAAACCCCACCCTTACCTCCTAGGAAATGGGCTTGGTTTTCGAAGAAACCCAAACCATTTCCCGAGGCCTAGGTAAACGCCACAACATAGGAAACACATTCCCACCATTGGCCAAAACTGCCGGTGTAGACTTAAAAAACAATCCAAAAACCAAAAAGCAAAAAAATAGTAACTACTCTACTCTACTGGGACTTTTGCTAGACTAAGGGGCATCGTGATAAGGCTTAAGATCCTTCACGTGCCATGTTCCACGGTCTTTGCCATTCTCATCTATCAGCGTGTATGTCCAAGGTGACACCCGCTTGCTTATCCTGAAGGGACCAATAAATTTCGGAGCCAACTTTGCGGCATAATAATTAGCGGCATCTGATAACGCGAAATTTCCAGCTCCCCACATACTGCCTTTGCGGTGGCAGATCTCAACGCGAATAAAAGGGGAAATTTAGTGAAATAATCGACCACAGTTAGAATATAAACGAACCCCCTACTGGACTTGGGAAGAGGTCCTACCAAATCTACGCAAATCATTTCCCAAGGCCTAGAAATACCTACACGTTCCATCATTAGACCAGCTGGTTTCTCATTCACCGGCTTCACTTGTTGGCAAACTTCACAATTCCTAACATACCTAGTTATATCCTGTCTCATTTTAGGCCAATAGTATTTGCCTCCTACTCTCGCAAAAGTTTTCCGGACACCCATTTGTCCTGCTAACGGACTGTCATGGCAGTCTCTTAAAATCCCTAATCTACCTGATTTCCCTACAACTAATTTCCACTCGTCATCCTCGTGCACTACAATGTGGTTAGCTTTCACAAACTTGAAAAGCTGCCCATTGTCTACTCTCCACGCTGGATATGCTAGAGGGTTCAACTCAACCGCTGAAATCATTTTCACCACCCAAGGGTCCAAATCCGCATCCGAGATCTCGGCTACAACGCGATAACATGTCTGGGACCACATGCTCCTTCCCCTTGCGATGAATGATCTCAAAATCAAATTGCTGAAGCCTCACTGCCCAGCGCGCTAATCTACCCGACGGATCCTTAAGATTGCTCAGCCATACAAGGGAATAGTGAATAGTTCGGTTTACAGTCGTCACGACGGCGCAGTAGCGCAGTGGTTAGTGTGCTGGACTACTGTGCGAGGGATCCCAGGTTCGATCCCCGGAAAAACCCAAATTACATCTTAAAAGTTTTTTCTACTGCGCCACCTCTCGCGAACGTCTGACAAACATCCGAGAGTATGACTGTCATGAAAAAGCTTCTCAATTCAGCCGTTCGGACTCGGCATAAACTTGTAGGTTCCTTCCATTCGTCCCAAAAATTGAAACTCACACAAAACGAATGGTTGCGAGAAGCTAGGCCTTGGGTGTCACCCGCCTGTTGCGCCACCTATTTATTTATTTATTTATTTTTAATTAAACATTCTTTCGCCTTCC
Organism: Cheilosia soror; assembly: GCA_949372485.1. NCBI lineage: Eukaryota > Metazoa > Arthropoda > Insecta > Diptera > Syrphidae > Cheilosia > Cheilosia soror. Next base: position 59,393,688 of record OX443561.1, on the reverse strand, counting down.
TAAAACTTTCCTCACACTCATTCGACCATACAAATTTCCTACTTTTCTTTAACAAATCTGTTAAAGGCCTAACTAAAGTGGCGAAGTTTGGCACAAAACGTCTGTACCACGAAACAGTCCCTATAAAGCTCGTAACTTCCTTCACATTCTTTGGTGCAGGAATCCTAACCATGCTTTCCACCTTTTACGGATCAACATGTAATCCGTTCTTATCAACGACGTAACCTAGAAATTTTAAAGACGGCCTACAAAAGTTACATTTTTCCCGACTAACTTTCAACCCCGCCTCACACAATCGCTTAAAGACCTCTTCCAGTATTTCAAGGTGTTGTTTGAAACTATTGGTGACGATAATAATATCGTCGAAATACACGAATACGTGTGGCTCGAGATCGGCACCCAAAACGCTGTCGATAAATCGCTGCCACGTCGCAGGTGCATTATGCAAGCCGAATGGCATTCGCATGAACTGGAATAGGCCCCTATTCGGAACCGTGAAGGCTGTGAGCGGGCGCGATCCCTCCTCCATCGGGATCTGCCAATAGGCCGACTTTATGTCTAATGATGTTAAAAACTTCGCGTCTCGAAGCTTATCTAGGGTCGTTGAAATATATGGAAGTGGATAAGCATCCCTATCTGTTACCTTATTTAACTTGCTATAGTCGACGCAGAACCTAAACGAACCATCCTTTTTCCTTATAAGGACTATTGGAGATGCCCACGGGCTGTTTGATTTCTCAATAACTCCCGCATCCAGCATCTCCTTTAGCTCCTTATCTATGTGTCCCTGCATTGCCGGTGAGACCGGATAATAACGTTGTTTAATTGGTTCTGCCGACGTCCTAATCTTATGCATAACTGCAAAAATTTTGTCGACCAAAATTTCGAGTTGCCGTACTTCGGCCACGCCCAACTCGGACTTTTCCCTAATTGATGAAATCGAGCCAACCATCTGTTGACCCGAGAAACTCCACGCGCCCGATCTCAAATCCGGGACCGCGCCCGTTAGTGCCCAAAAATCTGCACCGAGGATCATAACGTGTGGTAGAGCTGGTATAACCAAACACTCTAAGAATACTGACTTCTCTTCCACAACAATTGGTAAAGACACTACCCCTAAAACATCTATCCCTGCTCCATCTGCTAATGCAACTGATTTTATGTTGCCTTTCTTTAAAACTAGCCCTAAATCTTTCAAAATATTCCACCCGTCCCTACAAATGATCGTGCGAGAAGCGCCCGCATCCAAAAGTCCTAACAACCTAATCCCATAAACTGAAACTCCTAAGTATGGTCGCCTATCTTCCCCGTTTGCCTCCAAGGTAAAACCTAAATGAATTCAAGAACCTGACTGGTCACCAGCAGGCGACCTCTCTAATTGCGACGGCGCTCTTGTCCTGCTGACCCAAGAGACCATTGCGCATTTCCCGAACAGCGCCGACAATCCCTACGCGACGTACCTACTGCACCACAACCATAACAACGCCTAGGAGCGGAACAACTGTTGGTGTTACCCTATATTTGTAACCTGACCTAATATTGTAAACTCACCCCACTTTATTCTGACACATAATAAAGTCACTCTTTCGTTCTATCTACTTCATTAAAGACCTTCATAATAGGTTATGTGCCCAGGTCACGTGAATTGATGAATAATTTTTACATTCGTTTGCTCTTTAAAATGAATTTGATTACGCGTAAAAATGAACGGCTTAACTATTGAAAAGGTGGTTGGGTGTGTATGAATTGGGTAGGCGCTGATTGGCATCAACCTGGCGAGGCCCAGCTGTTGCAGCTCTTCATACGCATCAATTGTGCTTATTTGACCTCCGCGTGGTAACCACCGGGTACTGGTCTGCTCATCCGGGCGTGACTTGCTGAACTTATAAGCGCGAGTGTTGAACACGAAAAAATAGCAATACTATAATGCTCTGTCGGAAAGACTGACTGATCAAATCTCAGAAGTCTTAACATGAGCCCCTCAGAAAGAGGACGTACGGCGGATGAATTCATTGCAAGGATCAACGGTGTCGTCACTGTCAGGATGACAGGTACCTTATTTGAGCTACTTCGACATACTTGGAGCTGAGGTCAATGAGGAATTTTCAGCACTAGTCAGGGTGCTGAAACAGAGATGGTGGCGGATGAACCCTTTATGGGTCAGCGGCAGCTCTCACATCCCCGAAGTGGGTTACTGACTCCGGAATATCCGGCCCCTTTTGTCCAAGGGGTCAACAAAGGACCTGGCCCTCCAGGTTGGGGGTTGTGCGTCGGGGTAACTTCCCTACCACGGAAAACAACTCATGTTACGACACAACAGCAAGCCTCGGATATGGATGATCCACATGTTGACGACCCTAGCAAACGATTTAAGGACAACGAGCTTCGGATCTGCACCTGGAACGTCCGGACCTTAAACAGACCACGTGCAGCCGAGCAATTAGTAGAGTTAATAAGTTAGAATGCATAGATGCATAGACAATTAACAAAATTCGGAAAGCCAAGAAAAATAGTTTGTGAGTTTGTGACAATGAATTCAATTCAGAAAACACCAAAGAACACTTCAGGAAAGAGAAAAGGCCAACTCTCAGTCAGGTAATTCGGATATAGAGAGATTTCACTCGACCTTACTTGAAACTTTACTAACCAAAAGAGACACAGACATTTCAACCAATAGGAAAATATATAAGGCTATTCAAGTATACAACAATAGGTATCATTCCACATTATAGGCATGACTCCAAATCAGGCCGAGAATGTAAATCCGGAAAATTTAAAGACAAAATAGAAGAGAAAAAGAAAAAAAATATAAATAAAAGAAATATATCACGAGAAAATATGAAGAAATACGCAATGAAGGTTATATAAGAAATTACAAACACTTAAGACATAAGAATGACACATATTACAGAAATCATTATTTGAAAAATGTTCACGCCACAAATATCTACTAAAATACCAAATCGGTTTGCAAAAAATCGATTGGCGGACGATCATAATGGCGATGTTAAAGATAACAATAGCGAAAGCAACTCTGATAATAACACCAATACAAACTAGTAAAGGCTACTTACTTACTTACTTACTTATCGGGCTCCCGACCCGTGAAGAGTCTCTGCCTGAGACACTGCAGCCTTCCATCCTCTACGATCCCGGGCACGCTGCTTCCAATTGTCCAGACCAAGCGCTCTGGCATCCGCGATGGCTTGGTCTTTGAAACGGAGGTTCGGTCTTCCTTGTCTTCTCGAACCTAGGGGCTGGGATTCGAAGACCCTCTTGGCTGGAGCATTATTGTCCATTCGCTCGATGTGGCAGAGCCAATGTAGTCGACGTGTTTTGGCTTTTTGGACTACATCCACATCTTGGTACAGCTCATAGAGTTCGCGGTTGTATCTTCTCCTCCATTCGCCCTCCTCGCACACAGGACCAAAAATCCGCCGAAGTATTTTTTTTTCGAAGGAGCCCAGTATCAGCTCTCCCTTCTTGCTTATCGTCCAGCACTCGGCGCCATAAAGCAGAACTGGCAGGATAAGGGTTTTGTAGAGCACACATTTCGTCCTTCGAGTTAGGAGTTTTGAACCCAGTTGTTTTGCCAAACCGAAGTAGCAACGGTTTCCTAGGGTAATTCTTCGCCGGATCTCCACTAGGGTGTCATTCGTGGAGTTTACGTTTACTCCGAGGTAGGTGAACTCCTTAACTACCTCGAAATTGTTGCTATCAATAGTGACGTTTTGTCCTAGGCGGTGGACAGATGCTTGTTTGTTTGTTGATAGCATGTACTTAGTCTTGTCCTCATTTACTACAAGTCCAACGGATTTCGCCTGTTCTTCAATCGCCGTGAACGCTTCTATCACGGCACGCTGGGAGCGACCGATGATGTCAATATCGTCCGCATAGCCAAGCAGCTGGACGGACCTGTTGAAGATAGTGCCTTCCGTGTTGACACCTGCCCTGCGCACTATCTGCTCCAGTACGAGATTGAAGAAGTCGCATGATAGAGCGTCTCCTTGCCGAAATCCGGTGCATGTTTGAAAAAGTTCGGAAGAGCTGCTTCCAAACTGCACGTTGCAGCGCGTGTTTTCCAGCGTCACGCGACACAGCTGAATCAGTTTTGCCGGGATTCCAAATTCGGCCATCGCCATATAGAGCTCCTGACGATGTATGCTATCATACGCGGCTTTGAAGTCGATGAATAGGTGGTGAGTTTCGACTTGAAATTCGTTGGTCTTTTCCAAGATTTGCCTCAGTGTGAAAATTTGGTCTATAGTCGATCTGCCGGGCCGGAAGCCACACTGGTACGTGCCGATTAGTGTGTTGCAGAACGGTTTTAGACGTTCACACAGTACGTTGGATAGGATCTTGTATGCGACATTTAGCAAGGATATGCCTCGATAGTTCTTGCAAGACATAGGATCGCCTTTTTTGTAGATGGGGCATATGGAGCTGATAGTCCAGTCATCGGGCATGTTTTCTTCCACCCATACTTGGTTGATGATTCGGTGCATGCTCCCTACCAAAACATCACCACCGTATTTAAAGAGCTCCGCTGGTAGACCATCAGAGCCTGCGGCCTTGTTGTTCTTAAGCTTTTTTATAGCTAAGCCAACTTCTTCTATACTAGGTGGTGGACCTAGTTCTTCATTGACTGGACGTGGGTTCTCTTCTTGCCCTATCACTCTCTTTTCATGATGCCCATTAAGCAGCTGCTGGAAATGCTGCTTAAACACATCTACTATTCCCTGCGCTTCGGTGACTAGGTTCCCTTCGCTATCTCGAAGAGCCTGCGTTCCGGTTTTGTAGCCAGCAGCCAGTTGCTTAGCTTTTTTATAAAACCTCCGGATGTTATTACGATCGCGCGACTCTTCGATCTCCTTGAGCTGGGAAGCTGCGTAAGCCCTCTTCTTTCTACGCAGGATCTTCTTTTCCTCCCTTCTCCTGGCTCGATACTCTTCTCTCGCTGCCCTTGTTTTGCGCTGCAGCGCTTTCTTGTGTGCATCTTCTGTCACCTTTTTTCTGTACACGCATTCATCATCATACCACGGGCTCTTTCTCTGGGGTGGCTGGTACCCTACGGTGGTTTCGGCTACCTCTTTGATGATGTCGCGATACTGGCACCACTGATTGTTGGCGTTTGTGGTAGGTAAGTGCACAGAGGAGAGTTTCATACTCAGGCGCTCGCTGTAGGCTCTGGCTACTCCAGGTGTGCTAAGGCGTCCAACGTCGAATTTCTTCTTCTGGGCAGTTCGCAGCTTCTTTTCGTTGGACAGTCGAGCTCTGAATTTAGCCGCAACAAGAAAATGGTCAGAGTCGACGTTTGCCCCTCGGAATGTGTGCACGTCGAGGATGTTGGATGCGTGCCTCGCATCGATTAGCACATGGTCGATTTGGTTGGCGGTTCGACCGTCTGGAGAGCGCCAGGTTGCTGTGTGGATCCTTAGCCTTGGAAACCTAGTGCTACTTATCACCGTATTACGAGCTGCTGCAAAATCGATTAGTCGGTAGCCGTTGTCTGTTGTCGTTTCGTGGATTCTGTGCTTACCAACTAACCCGCCAAAGATGTTTTCCTTTCCGACTTTAGCATTGAAATCCCCGAGTACAACTTTTACATCATACTCCGGACAGGCTCCGTAGGCTCCATCCAGGAGGTCATAAAACTCCTCCTTGATGGGATCTTCGGTGGTTAGGTTAGGTTAGGTTAGGTTAGTGGGTAGGCAGGACAGTAGAAACCTGTACGTGCCACACTTAGATCAATGTAGATCCGTTGTGATGCCCTAGGGGTTTATGACCCCCATACTCTGGAAACCTATGAAAAACCTACGGCTTGGTGAACCAACCCGTTTTATTTACAAATTTAAGTAGGTCGTTAATGGACCTGTCTGAAAGTTCTTCTAAATCCTCGAAGAAGTAACTGCCAAGGACTTTGTTTCGTATGTGGCAGAGCGCAGGGCAGTGACAAAGGAAGTGTGGGGTATCCTCATGCACCTCCTCGTCTCCGCATCCTCTGCACAGGTCGTCTGTACTAATTCCCATTTTCTTGGTATGGTATTTTAGCATGTTGTGTCCGGTGATAATACCTACAATCGAGGACAATGATTTCTTGTTCAGTTGTAAGATATTTTCAGTTTTCTGTTTGTTGTAGGTTGGCCACATTTTCCTGGTTATGCCGCAGGAGTCGAGCCTGTTCCATCTATCGTTTGCTTCCATTAGTATTTTGTTCCCAATCTTCTGTCTGAGATTACAGGGGGGAATCATTACTGTGGTGTCAGCCTGGTTTAGTTCAAGGGAGGACCCTTTTCTTGCCAGCTCATCTGCCTTTTCATTTCCAGGTACACCTCTGTGTCCGGGAACCCAGCATAGTCTTACTTTGTGCTGCGCGCCAAGAACCCGTAGCTCTTCGCGACAGCGACTTACAAGCTTTGATTTTAACTCAACGGCAGAGATCGCTTTTATTGCCGCTTGACTGTCAATGAAAAAGGTAATATCCGCATGAGGTATTGCCATCATTGCAACCTGTTTAGCAGCTGTTGTCACTGCCAGTACCTCAGCTTGGAATACACTGCTGTAGTCAGGAAGCCTTATTGAACTGGATAGTCCGAGACGTTCCGAGTAGAAACCCGCGCCAACGCCAATTTCCATCTTTGATCCATCCGTGTATATAGGTATGGTTGATCCAATGGATGCTGGTTGATCTTCATACCAATCGTCCCTGCTGGGAAAACACGTGGTAAATGGCCGTGTAAAATCTAGCCGGGGAGTAGTGTAGTCCGTGCATACATTATTGTCCGTGTATTTCTTCAGAATTTGTGCATGACCCGTCAGGCTGTGTTTCCAGTTTTTGGTCTGGCTTAACCGGAGGGCATTATTTGCAGCTGATTCCTGTACAAAGAGGTCTAGCGGTTTAAGATTGAGTATGGCCTCTAATCCTGCAGTAGGGCTGGTTCTCATTGCCCCCGTGGTGCCGATGCAGGCCATTCTTTGAATCTTTGTCATGGTTTTAAGATTGTTAGCCTTTAACAGCGCTTGCCACCAGAATAAACTACCATATGTTAGTATCGGTCTTACAACCGCCGTGTACAGCCACATGACTATTTTAGGGCTAGGACCCCATGTTCTTCCGAATATTCTATTACAGGCATAGAATGCTATCATCGCCTTATTGGTTCTTTCTTTAATGTTAAGGTTCCAGTTTAATTTTCGATCTAGGATAACTCCCAGGTATTTGGCACTTTCAGAAATTTTAAGCGGAATCCCTTCAATTGTTGGCAGGCTAAATTCAGGAATTGTTCTTTTGTTGGTAAAGAGAACTAATTCCGTTTTATGTGGGTTTACTGCCAGTCCACATTTTTTTGTCCATGTGTTGACCATGGATAGAGCTTTGTTTAATTGTTCGCTGATAGTGGATAGGAATTTTCCAGTCGCGAGCAGTGCTAGGTCGTCGGCATATGCAACTGCTCTAACTCCACTAAATTCTAGTTTAATCAGGATCTCGTTTACCACAAGAACCCAGAGTAGGGGTGATAGTACTCCACCTTGAGGAGTGCCTCTTGATGCAGATACCTTCGTTTGTACACCTCCTAGTTCTGAGATGATTATTCTGTTTCTGAGCATACACATTATCCATTTGATAATAGTGGTATTCACTTTAAGGTTTATAAGAACTCTTTGTACGGCGTCTGTTTCGACATTGTTGAATGCTCCTTCAATGTCCAGAAAGGCTGCCAGAGTGTATTCTTTAACTCTTAATGTTTTTTCCACCGTGCTGACTACACTATGGAGTGCTGTTTCAACACTTTTGCCCTTTGTATAGGCGTGTTGAGCCGGGGATATAGCATCCGGGTTCATTTTAGTCCGGATATGTAGATCTATGAGCCTTTCAAATGTTTTTAGAACAAATGAGGTTAGGCTTATGGGTCTAAAGTCTTTGGCAGTAGTGTGGCTGGGTTTGCCAGCTTTGGGTATAAAGACCACTTTAACTTCTCGCCATGATTTTGGAACGTATCCCAGCTTTAGGCTGCTTAGGAATATGTTTTTCAGATGTGAGGTTATATGTTTCTCGCATTTTTGTAGCATCATAGGAAAGATGCCATCGATTCCGGGAGATTTGTATGGTGAGAAAGAGTTGATTGCCCAACTTATCTTTTCCACCGTCACAATTTCCATTGGAGCATCGCTATCCGTACAATACTCTAAGTCCAGGTCATTATTCCCATTGGGGTTACATCCTGGGAAGTGAGTGTGAAGAAGGAGTTCGAGTGTTTCTTGACACGATTCTGTCCATCGGTCATTAGGGTCTTTAAGTGAGCCCAAGGCGATGGGTTCTTTAGCAAGGATTTTCCTGAGCCTAGCTGATTCTGTAGTTGTCTCTACTTCGTTACAGTAGGCTTTCCAGGTACATCGTTTTGCTCGTTGTGTCTCCGCCTTGAATCTTCTTTGACTGGATTTGTAAGTTTCCCAGTCACTGTCTGTTTTTGTGCGTTTAGCAGCGTTGAGAAGTTTTCTTGTTTCTTTTCTTATGCTGCTTAGCTCTTTTGTCCACCATGGTGGGAGTTTCTTTCCCTTCCTCCCTGCTCTTAACGGACATGCCTTTTCAAGAGCTTTCCCAAGAATTTTAGCAAGATCATCAGTTGCCTTGTTCAAATTCTCCGGTGCAAGTATTGCATTGGATTGGAGTGTTCTTATACTATCACCGACTTCCATATTAAAGATATCCCAGTTAGTTTTCCTGTGATTTCTATATGGTTTTGGGTTATTGTTAGTATGTAGTATTAGGAATTCAATGATTTTATGATCAGAGAATGATTCTTCTTTTAATACTTTCCATTGGTCTATTATTGCTGTATTTGAATTACTTACCAGAGTAACGTCAATAACTTCTTGCCTATTCTTAACAACAAAAGTCGGCTCTGAGCCTCTATTCGCTACTAGAATATTGTTTTCAATAAGGAATTCAAAAAGTGACTCACCTCTTGTGTTGATGTTTGAACTACCCCATTGTATATGATGAGAGTTAGCATCACATCCCATCACCAAATCCCATTTTTCGTCTTTTACACGGTTAACCAGTTGGTTAGTGAGTGTAGATGGTGGTCCTTCTGTTGCATCGTATGGCATATAGCACGATGTTAAGATCAACGTTGGGAGCCCCTCTCTCTCGTACCTGACTGTTGTGTGGTCTTTATCACTGTAATTAGATAGAAGAAAGAGATTGAACCGTTTCCTCGCCACTATACAAGTTCTGATCTTACTCTGTGTGTCTACATGTTTTGTTTTATACAGTAGAAATCCTTTAGAGCCAAGGCCTCTAATATTGCCACCTGCTACCCAGGGTTCTTGTATTAGAGCCACGTCGATTTGTCTAGCCTCCATGAGGTAGACAAGGTTGGCGCTCGCCGCCTTACTGTGATGGAGGTTGACTTGCATTACCTTCATCACAGTTTTTAACCGCCGCCTCTACCTTTTTGTTTTTTTGAGCCGTGTTGGCTATCAGCCTAAGCTTGCATCGGTTAATACCGACACGAACTTTAAACCCTATTTTTCTCAGCAACGGGATGGATTTGTGGCTTAACAACACTACTACATCCGTACCAGCCTCGTTGTATTCCCCCATTTCGATAACTTCCCAAGCTTCGCTCAGTTGGTCTCTATTGAGGGATCTGAGATATCTCTCAATCCGATCTCTCGGAATGTATGGTCCTCGTACAGAAAGTCTGGCTTTTGGCCTAGTCAACTGTACTATTTCTTTCCTGTCTATTACGCGCAGGTCCGCATTAGGCCAGGGAGCTGTAGTTCTCGCGACAAAGTCTTTTAGCCATGTGAGAGTGTAACCGTCTTCACATGTCATGACTTTGAATCCCTGAATGGTGTTGAGGGTACCGAAAAATGGGAGAGGTTCCTTATTCTTGATAATGGCCTCATTAACCTCATCCAGGATTCGAAGTTCAATTAGTCGCCATTGGTCGTTTGACAATTTCCGTGTAGGATTGCCGTGGTCAATGATCGCGACTTGCTGACCAGCTACGGTCACCATCGAGGTTCTGGCCTTTTTCCGAGCGTTTGGAGTTGGTGGGGAGATGGTGTCGTTTTGCCTGGCCCTTTTTGACGTGCTTGCAATCGGTTCGAGGTTGGATTGTGAGTCCACCCTCGAGTCTATTGCAGGTCTCCTAAGTCTATCCGCGATCGGGGTGAAGGGCAAGTGGCCCTTCCTCCCCTTCCCGGTCAAACTCTTGGACGCCGTTTTGGGGCTGGCTGGTTCCCTATTGTCCAAGTCAGTCGGAAATGTTTTTAGTCGGTTCTTGGCTTTGTCTAATGCCTTCCTTTCCTTGTCCGTTAAGGTGTTAGGGTTGCGTTTACTTAGACGACGCACGAACCGTATTGCGTTTCGTCTTTGTCTACGCAGGATCTCGTCTTTTTGCAGGGGTATTTTGGTCTTGCGACTGGCGGTGGCTGTTTGTCCATGTCCTTGTGAGGTGCTGGGTAGGACCTCAATTGTCGTCGAGTCGCTTTTTAGAGTCGTGTCCAGTGAATTGTCTAGGCCTATGTCACCCGGTTGAAGAGAACTGCTCGCTTCCGGATTGCATTTGAGGCTAAGGCCCTGAATGTTCTCCGAATGCTTGCCTTTCTCATCTTCCTTTCCGCGAGTTACTTTCTCACTTCCCAGGCCCGTACAGGCAGGTGACCCAATGCAACGCTTGGTCGGTGAGTGCAGTAGTTCTTGGGTGGGCTTCATTGACCGGTCTGTCTTCGGGAGAGAGGACATCGTCTCCGGCTTGCCAGATTGATGTTGGTCAGTCTGTTTACCCGTTGACGTTGTCTTCTTTTTCCCAGAGAGCGTCTGCTCCCCCGCCGGACCCGTATGGGCAAGTGGCCCGATGCAACGTACGGTGTGAGGTTTAGACGTGTCTCCAGTGTCCCTTGTCACACATGGTGATGAGGTCGGCCTTTTCCTTGGATGGTCCTTGCCAATCTTTGGAGCAGGTGGCCTCATCAACGCTTCTGCATACGTGCCCCCTGCAGGAGCAACTTCCGCCGGTGTACGAGCTAGTGGCTCATTCTCCCTTGGCAGCTGTTCCTGCAGGTAGGCACGTGCATTGTGTAGTCGTTTACGTTCCGCCTCGTTGAGTTCGTCCCAGCTCTTAGTGCCTAGTCGTTTGATTGTCTTCCTGCTGTTGTTTATTCTGCTACGTCTTGAGCAGTTTGACAATCTGGATAGGGTCGAGCTAGCGTTTGAGCAGGTGTCACTGACATCGAGAGCCATGTTCTCTTCGCCAGTGCCAGATGCGACGCTTTCTCTGTCCCATACTCCAAGATTGGCGAAAGGGTTGAGTAGAAGATTTTCTTCTTCCTCAGTCAGTTGGTCCGTCTGGGGATCGATGTTAATAGAGTCTATAGTGCTCGATCCTTGCACAGTAGTCTCTTCCGTTTTGTTTGTTGTTGTTGTTTTTATTTTTTTTGTATTGTTTGTTTTGTTCATTTTTTTGTTCCCACGAGTAAGGGGGTAGGAAGGTCGATCTGTACTCACCCCCTGTATACAGAAAAGGGGAATTGGAATTAAAACTAGAGGTCCCCAGGTATCTAGAGTTCACCGTTAGAAGACACATAACATGGTGCCATACATCCCATGGGCACGGTTGTTCACCCGGGATTACGGGTTTTATCGAGTTATTCCCCTCTAGATCCGTTATATTTCGTTTAAAGCAGTGGCACCTCGTGCAGGGTGTGGCTCTTCACCACGTATAACGATCTTAGACTATCTGTTTTGTCGATAGCCTCTGGTCTCTAGCCTGAGACCTCGCCACCTTCGGTGGCTGGGTGTGTATGAATCGGGTAGGCGCTGATTGGCATCAACTTGGCGGTGTCCAGCTGTTGTAACTTTTTCATACACATCAATTGTGCTTATTTTACCTCCGCGTGGTAACCACCGGGTACTGGTCTCGCTCAACCGGGCTTGGCTTGCTAAACTTATAAGCGCGAGTGTTGAACACGAAGAAAATAGCAACACTATAATGCTCTGTCGGAATGACTGACTGAACGAGTCTCAGAGGTCTTACATGAGCCCCTCAGAAAGAGGACATACAGCGGATGAATACACAAGATTGAATCAACGGTGTTGTCAACAGTCGAGATGGCAGATACCTTGCGTGAGCTTCTCTGACATATTTGGAGCAAAGGTCTGTAAGGATTTTCAGCACTAGTCAGGGTGCTGAAATAGAGATGGTGGCGGATGAACCCTTTATGGGCCAACGGCAGCGCTCATATCCCCGAAGTGGGTTACTGACAACGGAGTATCCGACCCGCTGTCCTAGGGTTATCTTAGGGCCTGGTCCTCCAGGTTGGGGGTTGTGCGTGGGGCTAACTACCCAACCACGGAAAAAAAATAATGGTTACGAAGCAACCAAGAGCCTCGGATACGGATGGATTCACTGTTGACGACCCTGCAAAACGAAAAAAGGACAATGACTTTCGGATCTGCACGTGGAATGTTCGAACCCTGAACAGACCGCGTGCAGCCGAACAATTAGCGGAGGCCCTAGACTGCTACAAGGCAGATATCACCGCCATTCAGGAGGTGCGGTGGGATGGGCCAGGCAAAAGAAGGATGAAAACCTGTGACATCTACTACGGTGATTGCTACAGAGAGCAGAAGCAGCGTCTATTTGGATGCGGATTCGTTGTAAGCGGCAGACTTAGGCAAGAAGTCTTGAGCTTTCGACACGTAAGTTAGCGCCTTGCAACTATCCGCATCAAGGCTAAATTCGCCAACATCAGCCTGATATGCGCTCACGCCCCCACAGAAGATAAAGACGACGCTACCAAAGAATGTTTCTATGAGCTCCTCGACAAAACATATGAGCAATGTCCTAAATACGACGTTAAAATTGTCTTAGGTGATTTTAACGCCAAAATAGGAAAGGAGGACATCTTTGGTAGCACAATCGGAAAGCACAGCCTACACGACACAACGTCTGGAAACGGACTTAGGCTAATTGACTTTGCTGCGGGACGTAATGTTACTATAGCAAGCACACGGTTTCCACACCTCAACATTCACAAAGGAACATGGCGGTCACCAGACCATCAAACGGTCAATCAAATTGACCATGTTGCGATCGACGCAAGGCACTCCTCCAGTATTCTAGATGTCCGAACTTTCCGAGCGGCCAACATAGACTCGGATCACTACCTTGTTGTAGCCAAGGTACGTATGCGGATATCCCAGGCACCACAACAACGAGGAAATACTGTGAGAAGATTCAACGTTGAACGGCTACAAACGCAACAAACCGCCAGAACTTTTGCCGATCGCGTCTCCCTCAACCTCTCGAGAAGTCCTGTGCAGCCAGCATCAAGTGCTGAAGACCAGTGGCATCGATGCCAAGAAGCCATCAGAAAAGCCGCAACTGATGTGCTAGGTTTCACCCGACCACCACCGCGAAACCCCTGGTTTGACGAAGAGTGCCGGCAAGCACATGCAGCAAAGCAACTGGCCTACAAAGCGGCGCTGCAGAGAAGGACGAGAGCAGCTCGTGAGCTCTACGAGCAAAAACGGAGGGAAGAACACCGGCTTCTCCGGAGGAAAAAGAAAGAGCATGAGAAGCGCGCGATCGAGGAAATAGAGAGGTGTTACTCCAGGAACAATGTTCGGAAGTTTTACCAAAAGGTAAAAAGAACGTGTCAGGGGAACAAGGCCCGAACAGAGACCTGTAGAGACGAACAAGGAAACCTTGTAGTAGAGTCACAGTCGGTGCTGAGGACATGGAAAAACCTTTTCTGCAGACTGCTAAACGGCGAAGACGACACAAATTCCGCTGTCAGGCAGAATGAACCATTCAACCTGGGCGATGAAAGCCAAGACTTCCGTCCACCTGACCAAAATGAGGTAAGGATAGCAATATCCAAGCTGAAGTCCAACAAAGCTGCAGGACCGGACGGTTTATCGGCCGAGCTTTTTAAGGCAGCGGGGGATGACTTGGTAGAGAGCATACACCAACTCGTTTCTAAAATTTGGTCAGAGGAAAGTATGCCTGAAGAATGGAGCCTCAGCATTGTTTGCCCGATCCATAAGAAAGGAGACCCTCTAAACTGCGCCAACTATAGAGGCATCAGTCTCCTTAACATCGCTTACAAAATCCTGTCTTCCGTACTGTGTGAACGCCTGAAACCATTTGTCAACGAACTGATTGGACCCTATCAGTGCGGTTTTAGGCCCGGTAAGTCCACAACCGACCAAATATTCACACTACGGCAGATCCTGGAGAAAACCCAAGAAGTCCAAATCGATACTCATCACCTATTTATCGATTTTAAAGCCGCATATGACAGCATTTATAGAGACGAGCTATACAGAGCCATGTCTAGTTTTGGCATCCCTGCCAAACTTGTCAGATTGTGCAGAATGACGATGGAGAACGCTCGCTGCTCCGTAAAGGTCGGAAACAGTCTCACCGAGACCTTTGATGTCAAAAAAGGATTTAGACAAGGTGATGCGCTGTCATGTGACTTTTTCAACATCATTCTTGAGAAAATTGTGCGAAACTCGCAAGCCAACACCAGGGGCACAATTTTCCAAAAGTCTGTGCAACTACTTGCATACGCTGACGACATCGACATCATTGGCAGAACACAGCGAGCTGTCACTGGTGCGTTTGCAAGTCTCAGTACAGAGGCGGCAAAAATGGGTTTGGTGGTGAATGAGGGCAAAACAAAATATATGCTGTCAACTAGAAGGGACACACAACATCGACGAATCGGACAGAACGTCACGATAGACAGCTATAACTTTGAGGTAGTTCGGGACTTTGTCTATCTCGGCTCCGCTATTAATTCTGAAAATGACATCACATCAGAAATCAAGCGAAGAATTACACTTGCCAACCGCTGTTACTTTGGCCTAAGAAGGCAATTGATTAGTAAGGCCCTGTCGAGAAACACTAAGGAGACTCTATATAAGACCCTCATCATCCCAGTCCTGCTTTATGGCGCAGAATCATGGACGTTGTCAAAAGCGGATGAAGATCTCCTTGGTCGCTTCGAACGCAAAATTCTTCGAGTGATTTTCGGTCCCGTTTGCGTTGACGGGCTTTGGAGGAGGAGATTTAACAGCGAACTCTACGAGCTGTACAGCGACATCGACCTTGTCAGAAAAGTACGTATCAGTCGACTAAGATGGCTAGGACATGTAGAGCGAATGAACACCAACGCTCCGGCCCGAAGAGTCTTCGATTCCAACCCGGAGGGACAACGCAGTAGAGGAAGACCTCGCCTTAGGTGGCGCGCACAAGTGGAAGGGGACCTCAACCAACTTGGAGTGCGCAACTGGAGGCAGTTAGCCAAAGATCGTGCTAACTGGAGAGGCGTGTTGGTTGAGGCCCAGGTCCACCCCGGACTGTAGCGCCATCTAAGTAAGTAAGTAAGTGATGGGATCTTCAGCCTCGTCGGTAGGGGCGTGTGCACATATTAGGCTTATGTTTTGGAAAGTAGCTTTGATGCGGATCACAGAAAGGCGATCACTTATCGGCTTGAAGTCAATAACTTTTGTCCTAAGCCGATTTCCCACGACGAATCCGCATCCTAATACATGCAGCCTTTTGTTGCAGCTGTAATAAATGTCGCAATCTTTTCTTTTCATCATGCCTGATCCTATCCATCGTATCTCCTGGATCGCGGTAATGTCTGCCTTGTACCGCATGAGGACAGACTCAAGTTTTTGAGTGGCACCTGGGGTGTAGAGTGTTCTTACATTCCAGGTACATACTCTTAAATCATAGTCCATTGACGTTCCGGGTCTGGTTGCCATTTGAGGAGTTCCGTTATCCGAGGCTGGTTGCGTCTCTCTCATAACTATTTAGTTTTTTTCCATGGTCGGGAAGTTACCCCGACGGCACAACCCCCAACCTGTAGGGCCAGGCCCTGTTTTGACCCTAGGACAGCGGGTCGGATATTCCGATGTCAGTAACCCAATTTTGGGATATATAAAGGCTACACCACTTTAAATTTAGGGCCAGTAAAAATAATAAATAATAGACAGAATATTTTACATAGATATAATTGACACTAAGCATAGCATATACTATCAACAATTGCATTGATAAAAGTAAATTTACAGGCTCTACAGAAATACAAAACGAAATAAATATTTAACATACACTGAACCAAATCGCGTAGGTGATATTGGCGAAAATATTTTGTCAATCTTTGAAGAATTTATTATTCGAACCGACAATTTTTCATAAAACTTTTCGTTTTATTGAAAATTTAATATTCAAAGGCAATAAATTTCTTCAACTGCTGTCCGATTTAGTATTTTATTCAAACGAATGAAATTTCGTCATATTGACAAATTGAAATCGTTGACTGAACTAAATCCCGTAGGTGATATTGAAGAAAATATTTTATTAATTTTTAGAAGAATCAGTTATTCAAATCAACAATTTTTCATAATATATTTTTAGAATCTTATGGGTTTTTCATCAATTTGAAGAAGTTTCTTTCTTTAAAGTTTCTTTATTGTTCGCTGTTGCGCTCGAAATGATAAGTTTTATTCTAGAAAGTGAATTGCCAAAGTAAAGTTGTGATAAAGAATTTATAAATTAAAGTAAAGCAATTAAATAAGTGCAAACGCTTGGAAGTCATTCTCAAAAACATTTGTATAAGAAAAACGTAAGTAATATAGGAATATTTTTCATAATTTCGGTTATGATCCTTCTACCTATAACCGCAGTTGAATGGGTTTAAAAAAAAAGTTTGCTTTTAATTATATCTAATCGTTTTCTCATTTTCCTAGGCTAGCTTTCTCCTAGTTGGAATAACCGTGGGCTATGTGCGGAAGAGATGCAACAAGAAAAAGAACATTCAGAAAATGATCACCATAAATGAACCGTAAGAACTTCGTTGTATTTCCCAATGACATAAAGAAACTTTAATGTTTCAATGGCCCTTAGTAATAGAAATTCGTAAAGTCGCTCCTAAAGTCGAATTTTGTTAGGAGTAGCTCGGCTACTTTTAAGCTTTCGTAGTAATAAATCAGTTTTAACAAAACTCGAATTTAACGTAATCATTGTGACTCAAATATACCCATTTACGCTATTGTAAGCTAGCACAGCTGATTTGGGCAGAACGACAAACTGCAAATTTGAATTTTCATTTCGAATGTGGTAAATTCATTAATAAATTCCACTTTCATTAATTTCTTTAACTATTATTATACATAAATTTAGAAACGTGAAAGGGAGTGTAATTTATTGGACTATTGAGGAAATATGTGAACATCGTGAATTCAAAAACCAATAACACCACAATGATAACAAAAAGAAAGAGATTCGTGGAAAATAATTGCCGAAGAAATGACTAGTATTGGTGTCAATTTGCCAATTCCGAAATTACACAGTGGATGAGGATGATATATCTAGTTATCGAAAGGAAACGCATGCAACTAGTGGCGGAGTCGAGCTCGAGCCTAAGGAACCAAATTGCCTCGTGGGTCTAATGTCGTCGTCAATTAAATGCGTTATCCAACGTACGGTTTCCTTGTAAAATCTTAGAGAAAGACTTATTTTATATGAAGTGTGTGCATCCAAAAATGTTATCTTACCTTTAGTTTTTCTTAAATAATTCTACATTACTGTAATATTCTAATGCATTGAATCGTGTTTTATATATTTTTAAATGTTTGACTGTCACTTTTAAATTCGACTTAGTTACGACTCGGCCATAACTAAATATTTTTCGATTTTAGAAGTAGATCGATCGTTTATTACTACGGATTTCGTGTTAAATTCGAATTTACGTAAAACTCGAGTTTAAATTCGTTTATTACTAAGGGCCAATTTGTTTAATTTTTTCAAATTTAGCTAGGACCTTGAAGGACCTTTAGCCAGACTGTCTTTTATCAATTCCAATTATGACAAAAACCATCTTCCAGTATATTCACTTATAAATAGTATGTATGTAAGTTACAAAAAAATTTCAAATTTATAATTTACCTAATGCTAAGAAAATAAAAATAAAACGTTTTTGACTTTAAAAGTGTTTCTTTTTTGTTTTGCTGTCAATTTGAAAAAAAATAAGCGATAAATGACGGAAAAAATCATTAATTTGAATAAATAAGTAATACCAAAAATGTTTCAAGTCAAGAATAAATTCAAGAAATGAATATAGTTTTGTGGAGTAAGCATTAAATATTATTAAACATTTAAGTGGCCTCAACTCCAAATGCGTTTCGCCCCGATGTGGTGGGTGGGCTCATCAGTAGACGAACCACCACATCTGTCTAGACGCACTATTTACTCGATGTTTACCGAGACTATATGGAATCACAAACACAAAGTGACTGTGAACCATAACCTAATACGAGTCTTTGGTCAAAGACTAATCGTATAGGATTATTTGCCCGTGGCCTGGCGCAGTTTAATACCAAAAATGTTTCAAGTCAAGAATAAATTCAAGAAATGAATATAGTTTTGTGGAGTAAGCATTAAATATTATTAAACATTTAAGTGGCCTCAACTCCAAATGCGTTTCGCCCCGATGTGGTGGGTGGGCTCATCAGTAGACGAACCACCACATCTGTCTAGACGCACTATTTACTCGATGTTTACCGAGACTATATGGAATCACAAACACAAAGTGACTGTGAACCATAACCTAATACGAGTCTTTGGTCAAAGACTAATCGTATAGGATTATTTGCCCGTGGCCTGGCGCAGTTTAATACCAAAAATGTTTCAAGTCAAGAATAAATTCAAGAAATGAATATAGTTTTGTGGAGTAAGCATTAAATATTATTAAACATTTAAGTGGCCTCAACTCCAAATGCGTTTCGCCCCGATGTGGTGGGTGGGCTCATCAGTAGACGAACCACCACATCTGTCTAGACGCACTATTTACTCGATGTTTACCGAGACTATATGGAATCACAAACACAAAGTGACTGTGAACCATAACCTAATACGAGTCTTTGGTCAAAGACTAATCGTATAGGATTATTTGCCCGTGGCCTGGCGCAGTTTAATACCAAAAATGTTTCAAGTCAAGAATAAATTCAAGAAATGAATATAGTTTTGTGGAGTAAGCATTAAATATTATTAAACATTTAAGTGGCCTCAACTCCAAATGCGTTTCGCCCCGATGTGGTGGGTGGGCTCATCAGTAGACGAACCACCACATCTGTCTAGACGCACTATTTACTCGATGTTTACCGAGACTATATGGAATCACAAACACAAAGTGACTGTGAACCATAACCTAATACGAGTCTTTGGTCAAAGACTAATCGTATAGGATTATTTGCCCGTGGCCTGGCGCAGTTTAATACCAAAAATGTTTCAAGTCAAGAATAAATTCAAGAAATGAATATAGTTTTGTGGAGTAAGCATTAAATATTATTAAACATTTAAGTGGCCTCAACTCCAAATGCGTTTCGCCCCGATGTGGTGGGTGGGCTCATCAGTAGACGAACCACCACATCTGTCTAGACGCACTATTTACTCGATGTTTACCGAGACTATATGGAATCACAAACACAAAGTGACTGTGAACCATAACCTAATACGAGTCTTTGGTCAAAGACTAATCGTATAGGATTATTTGCCCGTGGCCTGGCGCAGTTTAATACCAAAAATGTTTCAAGTCAAGAATAAATTCAAGAAATGAATATAGTTTTGTGGAGTAAGCATTAAATATTATTAAACATTTAAGTGGCCTCAACTCCAAATGCGTTTCGCCCCGATGTGGTGGGTGGGCTCATCAGTAGACGAACCACCACATCTGTCTAGACGCACTATTTACTCGATGTTTACCGAGACTATATGGAATCACAAACACAAAGTGACTGTGAACCATAACCTAATAGTCTCGGTAAACATCGAGTAAATAGTGCGTCTAGACAGATGTGGTGGTTCGTCTACTGATGAGCCCACCCACCACATCGGGGCGAAACGCATTTGGAGTTGAGGCCACTTAAATGTTTAATAATAAATAAGTAAGTTAATTTGAAGAAAATCGATGCATAAAATTGAAGTTTAATTTCTCAATATGAATAAAGTGAAGCGTTGAAATGAACAATTGAATTTCCATTTAAAGAAATAATACGTAAAAATGAAGAAAATTTCGTTATTTTAAGGTGCACGATGCGTCGAATTGAAGAATGTTTTTTTTCAATTTGAAGAATATTTTTTTTAAATGAAGAACATGATAGAATGATGAAATTTTATCACTACAACAAATTTTTGTGGATTTAACACCACAACGAAGAATTTAATGAATTATTTTCAAAATGACAATATTTCTTAAATATAACGAAATATTTGTCAAAACAACGGATAGGAGGTGTTGACCTTATATTGATTGCCATTTCTTCAAGTCTACCTGCTTTTTTGTCAATATGACTACCAAATTTGGTTCAGTGAAGAAGCTATGCAATTTATAGAAATAAATAACCTGGAATATGAATATCATATATATATTTACCCTTACTGATTCTGTAACGCTCCTTACTTTTCTTATTTTTCTTATTTTAAATAAAAGTAGGCGGTGGGTATTTGAATAAATTTTCAATGTTTGTGTCTTCTCATTATTCAAATACGCACCGCCTATCTTTCATATATTTTAATTTTCTTCAAGGTTCAAACTCTACTATAGTAATGCTCGGCAAGTGTTTTCAAAAGGAAATTGCCAAATAAAACCAACCCTTCTTAGGGGGTCAAAGTTTGTACGGGAACATTTTTATTTTTCATCCGATCGACTTCAAACTCGGTTTGTGTACTCTATATAAGAAATATTTAGGTATTTTGCTTTGGGCTCGAGTTATTGGCAATGATTTTAATGAGAACTTTTTCATAACTCACGAAGGAGTTTGTCGTATCAATATGAAACTTTGTACATTGATAATAAAGAAGTAAAAAGAAGTAAAATATTATTTATACTCATAAATCTAAATTCTAAATCAATAGATACAAAAAAAATAGAAACCGTTTTTAGGCAATATGTACTTTGCTACGAATTTTAAGATCACTGAGTAAACTGCTCCTCAGGTACTTTAATAGGAAATTTTATTTCGCGATATTTAAATATAAAAGAGAAAACTAACCGATCGTGAAGGAATCTCTGTGGACAAAATCCTGAGGGCTATTAAAATATGAGTTATCTCATTATTGCAAAATTGCCGCGGGTAGCAGAAATGTATGAAGACGACGTTGTTGAAATTCCCACGGAAATTATATTCACAGGAGACTTAATTAAGACAATTTTTGGCGATCTGCTGCAAAAGTCAATGCAGGAACTTTCAGAATGAGTCATTGCCGCGCTGACAAATGTGCAGACATTAGAAATGAATAGGAGCGATTCTGTTATCAGTGAAGACTGAAGATCCAAATGATGCACCAAATTTCCCTGTTGAATTCCTCAATCAGCAAACTCCATCCAGCAAGCCACCTCATGTGCTGTACTTAAGCAAGGTGTCATCATCATGTTGCTGAAAAACTTGAACCCTAAAAAAGGACTGCAATGGAACTCGATTGATTGTGGAAGAGCCTGGACGAAATTTGATAAGAGCATGAATTACCACAATGATTCCATTTCCGATAAATTCTAGCATACGCTATAATAATAAACAAGGCTCAAGACCAGTCATTTGATCACGCTGGCATGCATTTGAAGACCGGAGTATTTTCTTTCACACGGCCAACTGTATGTGGCTTTATCACAATCAAGGGTTGCAAGACAAAAGAAGGTGTATATTGAATATAATCCACAGCAAGGAAGATTATTAATTAACCAGAGACAATTTACACGCAATGTAGTTTTCAAATTTGTTTATCAAATATTACTTTGCATACCCAGCGAAACGGGTACAACCAACTAGTACATAATATGTAATAAAACATTTATTTGTAAGAACTAAATTTAAGCGGTACAAAATAGTAGGTATTGGGTCGGTTGAGTATGGGAATTCGGCGCTAGAAAGAGACAGAAAATGTGCGAGAGAGCGATAAAGCGAGATGGAAGATTGGCTGTGGCTGGGTGCCTGTGGCTATGCGTAGGTGGTAGGTAATGAGTTGTTGATTTTGTTGGTTTTTTTTTTTGGCTGTGTAGGTTTGGTTAAGGTGGGTTGAGTCATGGCGGGCGAGTGTTGGTTTTTTTTTTTTTGCGGAGGGAGAGGGGTTCATATGCTGGCAATGGGTTCAGATATGTTAGCGATGTTCAATGTAGGCGAAGGCAATAATCCAGCCCATGGCAAAATTGTTATCTTTGCGAACACATAATCCAGTCCATGGTTGGACGACGTAGTGATTTATCAAGGTCATGGGCGAATGTAGAACAACAAACATAAATGCGTAATCAATAATGCGCAGGCTGGTCGGTGGATTTATTTTGTTTATTATTATTGCGAAATCAATACCTAATGCGCTGGCTGGCGGGATCGATAGTTGGTGGATCTATTTTTTAGATTCGTGGTGGCCGGTTTACTTGGGAGATAAGGGAATTATTTTGTTGCATTTAGTTGTGTGGTTGGTTATTGTTTAAGTTTGATGGTTTGTTTACGGGATGCTGACAAGGGGGAGAAAGATTCATATGCAGTGAGGTTGAGATGGCAAAATTGTTATCTTTGCGAACACATAATCCAGTCCATGGTTGGACGACATAGCGATAGTCTCATCTTTATCATTGTCATGGGCGAATGTAGAACAACAAACATAAATGCGTAATCAATAATGCGCAGGCTGGTGGTATATCGGTAGTTGGTGGATCTTTTTTATGTTTATGATTATTGCGAAATTAATAATGCACTGGCTGGTTGATGGATCTATTTTTAGATTTGTGAGGGTGGTCGGTTTACTTGGGAGATAAGCGTTGCATTTAGTTGTGCGGCTATAGTTATTGTTTGGTTAAGGTTTAAGTTTGATGATTTGTTTACGGGATGCTGACAAGGGGGATAGAGATTCATATTTGGGAGATAAGGGAATTTATTTTGTTGCATTTAGTTGTGCGGTTTGTTATTGTTTTGGTTGAGGTTTAAGTTTGATGGTTTGTTTGCGGGAATCTGGCAAGGGGAGAGAGATTCATATGCGGTGAGGATCGATGGTGAGGTTGAGATTTTGAAATAAGAAGGAAAAAGAGTTTACACTATAAGAAACATTTAAAAATCGATCGATGAAGTTCAGGTTTACACTAAGGCCAGTGGGTATATTTTGTTGTCGACTTGTGGGAGAAGGAACAATTGAATTATGTTTTGGTGTGAGATGTTAAAAGAGGGTGAAAACCTGTGTAGGTACTTGTGAAGTTGGTTGGACACTAATAAAATTCTCGGATGTAATGATGAAAAGATTGAATTTCGAACTCTATGCCACACCTGAAGATGGATCCAAGTGTTTGGTTTTTCGTTTGAAAAATGGAGAATGTATAAGTTCTATTGCAAACTTTGCAATAAATCTTCAAGCTTTTCAACATGTTAAACTGCAGGATTTCGGTGGCGACATAATAATATATGGTATGGCGAGGTTATACAGAAAGGTAGGAAAGGATGTTGAAACATTAAAATTGAGAGCAAAAACCCGTGAAGAGATACTGATTTTGAATTGAAAGTCGATAGTCAAGGGATTACGTCATCAGATCAATCAATTGATAAGGATGGATAAGTACGTTTTTTTTGTATTACACATTTCCAAGTTTAAAGTTGTTAATTTATGTTTCGTTTGTTTTGTTACAGTACTTTATTTTCAGAGGAAAATGCTGCCAACTCTATGGATTATTACACTGTTTCCATTATTTCTTAATGGTCTACCGCAAATTTTAAGTCTATTAAGGAATCAGTACTTAATGCTGAAAACTCATATTGTAATATAATGAATAAAAAACGAAAGAAAACTACATTAAAATAGGGCTTTATTTATTGACATCAATTTCTTAATTCTAATTAATTTGCTTTCTGCCAATATACGCAATCTTCTTGACTTAGATTTGGGCTGAGTACCTATAACAAAATTGTACGTAGTACGACCTATGTGAAGTTGGCCCGCACTTTTCCAAAAAAGGTTTAGACTTCTACAGTTCGATAGGCAATCGTTTGTAGTTGTTTGTAGTGAATTTTTTTTCGTTTGTAGTTCCGCCGTTAGAGAGATATAGCCATTAGAAAAATGTATGGGAAAAGTTTGATTGTGTGTCATTCGATG
This sequence comes from Cheilosia soror, assembly GCA_949372485.1. Taxonomy (NCBI): domain Eukaryota; kingdom Metazoa; phylum Arthropoda; class Insecta; order Diptera; family Syrphidae; genus Cheilosia; species Cheilosia soror. The sequence goes on along the minus strand of OX443561.1, from coordinate 59,369,524 downwards.
TAGTTTCGTTCAAAAAGGTTTGTAGTGAAAAGCTTTTCGTTTGTAGTTCAACCGTTCGAAAGTTATGACCATTAGAAAAAATTAGAAATTTTTGAAAAAAAATTGAAATGTTTATATTTCGATAGGCAATCGTTTGTAGTTGTTTGTAGTGAAAAGCTTTTCTTTCTGAAAATTCGTATTTAAGAGATATTAAGACATTTGTGTTTGTACCTATAACTTCGAATTTCCAACACGGAAAAATTAATTGAGCATACTGGTTCATAAAGCACATCCCCCTCTTTCTAATGAAATCAAAAACGCATTTTTCAGCAATTGGATAATGATTTATTATCGATTTAAGCAATTAAATAATGATTTATTCTCAATTTAAGCGAAAGGTTCGCGCAACCCGATTTAAGGGGGTGAATATTTTTATTACTGGACAACTACAAACGACAAAAATAATAGTTTTGGTAGAAGGCATATATGTTCTATGTAATAAAATCAAAATTATAAAATTTGTTGCAGCGGTAAGCAAATTATATGCAGTTTAAGCAGACAACATCAAATCGCCGTTATCTCCAAAACTATACCAAATAAAATTATGAAATCTTCTTTTTTCAAAAGTGCACCACCCTACCAATCTAACAAAATACTAATTGTGCCCATCGCCCAAACGGTTAATGATTTATTTGAGATTTAAGCGAAATTTTAGCAAAAAAGTGCGGATATCCATTTAAGCGGTTGAATTTCTCAAAAACTGTGTAACTACAAACGACCAAATTTCACACATCTATTATGTACATCCGTCACAATCGATGTAATGTACTTTAAACATCACCCGCACTACTGGGCAGCTTTTATGGGCGTTTGTGAAGTTGGCCCGCACTTTTGAAAAAAAGGTTTAGATGTTTACATTTCGATAGGCAATCGTTTGTAGTTGTTTGTAGTGAAAAGCTTTTCGTTTGTAGTTCAACCGTTAGAAAGTTATGACCATTTGAAAAAATTTGATTAAATTAGCCGTTATCTCCAAAACCATACTAAAAAAATTATGAAATCTTCTTTTTTCAAAAGTGCTCAACCCTACCAATCTAATAAAATACTAATTGTGTCCATCGCCCAAACGGTTATTGATTTATTTGAGATTTAAGCAAAATTTAAGCTAACAATTCTCGCGCTCATATCTCAAAAACTGTTCAACTACAAACGATGAAATTATACATTTCTATTCTCTACAATACTCTCTACCAATGATATCAAATAGAAGCTAGCCCGCACTACTGGGCAACTTTTATTAGCAATTTAAGCGCCCAGATTATTATCCCCATATTTCCAATTCGAAACAACTTCCATCAGATAAATCTATTTTTTTTTAATGCATCTATCTGTCCCTTTTTAACTAAACTATCTAAAATAATTTCCCACCAACAGGTAACGCCCTAATCCCAAATTATGTAAAATTAAATTGAGTTCTTAGACCCATTTAAGCAGTTGAATTTCTCAAAAACCGTGTAACTACAAACGATCAAATTTCACACATCTATTAAGTACATTCATCACAATCGATGACATGTACTTTAAAAATCACCCGCACTACTGGACAACTTTTATTCGCAATTTAAGGGAAAGCCAAAATGTGCTCAAAACACAAACCTAGCTCTATTTATGCGGTCATATATTTCCACTGTGAGGGAGCTGTGGCGGCTGGAATATGCTTTTATCTAATGTAATTACCTATCTCATATCAGCAATGTCAACAAAAAATCGTTCTAAGCAACAATAAATGTTATTTTCATATTTTAATTTTTGATAAATTCCGGTCGGAGACCAATTTAAGCACCCCCATATTTCAAAAACGGTGGAACTACAAACGATGAAATTACAGACATATAACATGTACATCACTCTTAATCGATGATATTAATTAGAAGATAGCCCGCGCTACTGGGAAACTTTTATTCGCAATTTAAGCGCCCAGATTGTTATCCCCATATCTCTAATACGAAACTACTTCAATCAGATAAATCTATTTTTTTCTAATGCATCTACCTATCTCTATTTAACTAAGTCAGTTAAAATAATTTCCCATCAACAAGTAACGTTCTAATCGCAAATTATGTATAATTAAATTGAGTTCTTAGACCCATTTAAGCAGTTGAATTTCTCAAAAACCGTGTAACTACAAACGATCAAATTACACATATCTATTTTGTACATCTATCTTAATCGGTGACATGTACTTTAAACATCACCCGCACTACTGGACAACTTTTATTCGCAATTTAAGGGAAGCTTGAAATGTGTATAAACACTCATATTTAAGAGGTACGATATTTCTAATGCCAAATGATCATAAATGGAAAAATCGTCTGTTTTCTATTGCACCTACCCCTCTCTCTTTAATAAAATCATCAAAAATTATTTCCCGCTAACAGGTAATATTCTTTCCCAATTTAGGCAACTAAAGCGAAGCCTCATTTTGTCAATAGTATGTTTCGGTAACGGTGCAACTACAAACGATGAAATTACACGTGTCTACCATATGCACCCTTCTTAATGCATGTTATTAAAGAGAAGCTAGCCCGCACAATTAGACAATTTTTATTAGCAATTTAAGGGAAGACTAAAATGTATTCAATCGCACCCATACCTATTTAAGTGGTCTGATGTTTTCATTACTAAGGATGTACCTATAAAAGCTGAAATATATCTATTTGTAATGAAAATAAATCTCTCTCTCTCTAACGAAATCAAGAGTACCTAACTATATTTTCAACAAAGAGATCATGTTTTATTCGCAAATTATTTTAACGTATAAATTGAGTTCGGGGACCCATTTAAGCGGTCGAATATATCAAAAACTGCAACTGCTGACGATGAAAATGTAGGTACATATCATATTAGGACGTTTGACACAATCCCCGGTATGTTTTCACTCCACGTAGGTAAAGTTTGTTGATCAACCACAACTTTTGAATATTTTTTAATTCCATTAATCAACAAAATTCGACCATTTTTTTCATTCTATGTAGGTATAACACACCCAATGTTTGAAATTTATATCCATCGCTTGTGGAAAGTATACATAAACAATTAAAAATAACAGTCTCATAACAATCACGAGTCATACAAATAGCACCGACAAGTAGGTTAGGCAATGACGACACAAATGGCAAAAATTTATTTGCAGTAGGTACCTACCTATATAAGTAGCGTCTAGGCTATCACTCAGTTGTGCCAATTGGTACCTAAACTTTGACAATTGATCGTGAGATACCTACTTCCTGGCAATGTCCAAACATAAATCGAAACTACGTAAGTAGGTATGCAATTTGAACTTTCAAACAATCTCTGTACTTATCTACAATTCCAACGAATAAGACAAGACGTATCTACCTACCAGTGGCGTCTCGTCAGGGTGTGCAAGGTGTGCATTGCACACCCTGATCTAACGAAAAAAAATCCCTCATCGAACACTGTGTAATAATAATAAATTAATACCACACACAAAATGCACATCACAATTACAACCCATAAAACCTCCATCACACAGCCTACACCCTAAGCCATATTCATATTTATCATTCCTAATTTGTCTTTCAAAATTCATCGTTCAGAACTCGCACGAAATCTTGCTGTGCACATGTTCTGTTGATATTAACAAATAAATTCATCCAACCTCAAACTACCTAAATATACCTACAAGATTTCCGCAGTATTCATCCCCATCGATCGTCACCCGCACGCACACTCAGAAAATCGCTTTGCTTTGATGAACTTGTAGCAAACTCGTGCGACGGTTTTCTGTGCACGGGCTGTATTCTTGTTTTCTTTTCTTTTGTATCTGTTCTGTTCTGTTTCCATAAAGCGTCATAAGTCAAATATACAGTGCATTACGTCGATACTCGTGCGAAAAAAAGCAGTGCACCGTGCACTACAGCTGCGATGTTGTTTTGTTTTCTGTTGCGTAGGTACAATACACCAACAACAAGTTTCATAAGACAAATGTGAATTATGGATGATGAATGAACTTCGGTTTTCGTTAAGGTATTATTTTTGAAGTAGTTACAGTTTCGTGCCGTGCTTTTAGTTTTGTATGCCAAAGGGTTTTTGTTTTTAAATTTAATTTGTTTGAAGAAAATAATATATCAATAACATCAGAACAATGAATGAAAGTGAGGTCGAAGATCGTGTGAATAACTTATTAGAAAAAGCGTTTAGGTCACAAACGTATGACGAAAAAAAAACAATCATTGATGCCGGTAGACCTACACCGAATTTAGAAAATTTAAAATCGACGTTCAAAAAAAGTGGAAAGGAGTATACGAGAAAGTTTAATTTCGATTTGTATAAACAACATGATTGGTTGACGGGGTCGGTTAAGAAAAATAAATTATTTTGTTGGCCGTGTTTAATTTTTCAAACCAATGAAAAAGAAAAAGTGTGGACCACTATTGGTTATAGCGATCTGAACCATTTGCATGAGAAGATCCCAAAGCACGAACTTTCCATTTCACACATAACAAATGCTCTGTCATTGAATACTTTAGGAAAAACTAGAATAGAGTATTTATTTGATCATCAAAAAAAAATTTCTGCACAATGTTTTAATGAAAATGTGTCAAAAAATAGAAGTGCTTTTGAAGTTTTAATTGATGCAACTATTTTTTTGGCTGTTCATGAGTTACCATTCAGAGGTCACGACGAATCCAATCTATCCTTAAATAAAGGCAATTTTAAAGACTTATGTGAATATACAGCTAAATACAATCAACCATTTAAACAATTTTTGGAAACTTCAACAGTTTTTAAGGGAACTTCTGCAACTATTCAAAATGATTTAATTGAAGCAGTAAGTAATGTATTGATAAGAGAGATTAAAAGAGAGATTCAGGAAACCCAGTTTGTCGCAGTGCAATTTGACGAAACTACAGACATCTCTCGAAAAGCACAACTTTCGTCAATAGTTCGTTACGTTAAGGAAAACGGAGAGTGTGAAGAACGTTTTTATAATTTTTTTGATATAAGTAATGACCAAAGTGCTGATGCAATTACAAAAGTGGTTTTACAAGTAATTGACGAACTTGATATTGGTGCAAAACTTGTTGCTCAGACCTATGATGGTGCACCTGTTATGTCTGGTCCAATCAATGGAGTGCAGGCTCAGATAAAAAAAGTATATAGCCATGCTCTATTTATCCACTGCAATGCTCATGTGTTAAATCTAGTGCTATCTAAATCAGTTCAAAGTGTTAAAGAAACAAATCAGTTTTTTGCAACTTTAAGTAGTTTAGCTTCATTTTTTTCAACGTCAGCAAAGAGAGACGCTTTATTAAAAGAAACGCTAAACAAAAAAATTCCATCAGTTTGTAATGTAAAGTGGTCCTTTAACTCACGGTTACTCAATTTAGTTGAAAAAGAAAGATTGAACTTAATTGCTGTGTTCGAATACATAATTGATGATACAGTACAAAGTTGGGGAGATAATACATCTGTTACTGCTCGCGGTTACTTACAGTTCTTAAGCGAGTTTAAAACTATTTTTTTTTAAATTTATTTTCATCTATATTCGCACAAACTGACGTGTTATATAATTTGCTTCAACAGAAATCCTTGGATATTGAGAAGTGTATAAAAGAAATTGCGAATTGTACCGAATTCATAAAAAAAATCAGTGGAAATGAGGGCTTCGAAATAAATTTTCAGAAAGCTGTCGAATTATACGGAAGTTTGCCAGTCAAACGTTCTGAAAACAAGGACTTCTTCAAGCAAATCTACAGTAATATATTCGAAAAAGTTTTGTTTGAAATAAGTGCGCGGTACAAAGATTTGAGAAACATAAAGTTTGTACAGTTATTAGATAGTGACAAATTTTCAGCCTACGATGCTAAGTTCCCTAACGAACTCTTGCTTTCCCTTAAGGAAAACTATTCAAATTTTCTAAAAATTAATTATTTAAAGTTGGAAAATTAATTAAAAGTGCTATATCGTTCTGAATGCTATAAGCAAAAAAATGTTACGGAAATTGCGAATTTAATTACATCTGCTAACTTAAAGCAAACATTTTCGGAATGCTTAAAACTATGCCATTTAATTATGACAATTCCGTCAACAACAGCGACAACAGAAAGGAGCTTTTCAACTCTAAAGCGAATAAAAACTTCGAATAGAAGTACTATGGGAGAAGACCGGCTTATTGCGTTGTCTTCCATTACAATTGAAAAAAAATTCCTGACATCTTTGCGGAGTTGCCAAAGTTTTGATTTTATTAAGAAAGTGATTGAAGAATTTACCAAAAAAAATCGAAGAATCGATTTAATTTATAAAAATTTATAATTTATAATGTTTTGTATTAAGTTTTTTTTGTTGGTATAATTTATTAAGTTTTTGTTACGTTTTTTTTCTTGGAGTATAACTTATTAAGTTTTTGTTACGTTTTTAGTGGAGTGTTTTTATAATAAAAAAAAAATTAAGGACATTTCTTGTATTTTTTTAAATTTTGATTCAGAAAACAATAAATGGGAAGTATTTTTAGGCAGTGTATTGCCACAATTGCAATTATTTATATTTTTAAAAAATATATAAATTTCCATAAATCGCACAGTGCACACCTATCCAAATAATTCACGCGACGCCACTGCTACCTACTTATATACATATATAATACCTAAATACCCCTTCCATAATATATGTACATACTACATAGGTATATTCAAATTGAATCGGGGTATCCTACGTAATCCCAGCCAACACCAATCAAACTTCTTATTCTTATTAAATCATTTCCGTTTGTTATATCTACATACCTATACTTATAGTCGTACTTCCCTCCCCCATCATACCACCCAAATGAAGTGTAACATATCGTAACGGTGCAGTACGGTCGATGCACAAATCACAGGTATAGGTTTTCGCAGGACACTCCTTTATTGTCACGGTTTGTCGCACATGTGGAGCGTCATCTTTTTTGCTAATGATTCTCTGTATGTTCGTTTCATTCGTTCTTCTTCAAGAACGATACGCGCATTCGATCACTTTCACAGGTAAACATCACACCGACACGATCCGTATTACAGGTCAATAATGTATGTGGCCTACATTTCTTTGCTTGGTCATACTCATACGCATACCTCATAGGTTCGGTGTAAGGATGGCGGAACAAAAGCAACCCTTTGATGATAATGCACATCTTTGAAATTAAATTTGCCTTCCATTTCTTTGCAAAGAGCGTCAGATTTAGCAATAAAACTAGTTTTTTTTTAATATAAAGACGACGGGAGTGTACCTACGTATTGTAAAAAGTTTTTTTTCTGTTTGCTTAACATTGGTTGCGTGAACATATTCAAACATCGGATCGGTTTAAATTGCAAATAACATGTGCATCAGATCAGAGTAGTGGTAGCTAGCTTCTATTTGATTATTATACATTGAAGGATGTAGGTAGGTAGGTTCATATGTAGTACAAATATGATAAATAATTGGATTAGGTACATGGCTTTAAGTCTTTAATTTTGGAAATATCGGGCCGATTAAATGGGTTTTGGATATATGTATAGTATAATATATTATTTTTTATATATCCCTAGTAATGAAAACATCAGACCACTTAAATAGGTATGGGTGCGATTGAATACATTTTAGTCTTCCCTTAAATTGCTAATAAAAATTGTCTAATTGTGCGGGCTAGCTTCTCTTTAATAACATGCATTAAGAAGGGTGCATATGGTAGACACGTGTAATTTCATCGTTTGTAGTTGCACCGTTACCGAAACATACTATTGACAAAATGAGGCTTCGCTTTAGTTGCCTAAATTGGGAAAGAATATTACCTGTTAGCGGGAAATAATTTTTGATGATTTTATTAAAGAGAGAGGGGTAGGTGCAATAGAAAACAGACGATTTTTCCATTTATGATCATTTGGCATTAGAAATATCGTACCTCTTAAATATGAGTGTTTATACACATTTCAAGCTTCCCTTAAATTGCGAATAAAAGTTGTCCAGTAGTGCGGGTGATGTTTAAAGTACATGTCACCGATTAAGATAGATGTACAAAATAGATATGTGTAATTTGATCGTTTGTAGTTACACGGTTTTTGAGAAATTCAACTGCTTAAATGGGTCTAAGAACTCAATTTAATTATACATAATTTGCGATTAGAACGTTACTTGTTGATGGGAAATTATTTTAACTGACTTAGTTAAATAGAGATAGGTAGATGCATTAGAAAAAAATAGATTTATCTGATTGAAGTAGTTTCGTATTAGAGATATGGGGATAACAATCTGGGCGCTTAAATTGCGAATAAAAGTTTCCCAGTAGCGCGGGCTATCTTCTAATTAATATCATCGATTAAGAGTGATGTACATGTTATATGTCTGTAATTTCATCGTTTGTAGTTCCACCGTTTTTGAAATATGGGGGTGCTTAAATTGGTCTCCGACCGGAATTTATCAAAAATTAAAATATGAAAATAACATTTATTGTTGCTTAGAACGATTTTTTGTTGACATTGCTGATATGAGATAGGTAATTACATTAGATAAAAGCATATTCCAGCCGCCACAGCTCCCTCACAGTGGAAATATATGACCGCATAAATAGAGCTAGGTTTGTGTTTTGAGCACATTTTGGCTTTCCCTTAAATTGCGAATAAAAGTTGTCCAGTAGTGCGGGTGATTTTTAAAGTACATGTCATCGATTGTGATGAATGTACTTAATAGATGTGTGAAATTTGATCGTTTGTAGTTACACGGTTTTTGAGAAATTCAACTGCTTAAATGGGTCTAAGAACTCAATTTAATTTTACATAATTTGGGATTAGGGCGTTACCTGTTGGTGGGAAATTATTTTAGATAGTTTAGTTAAAAAGGGACAGATAGATGCATTAAAAAAAAATAGATTTATCTGATGGAAGTTGTTTCGAATTGGAAATATGGGGATAATAATCTGGGCGCTTAAATTGCTAATAAAAGTTGCCCAGTAGTGCGGGCTAGCTTCTATTTGATATCATTGGTAGAGAGTATTGTAGAGAATAGAAATGTATAATTTCATCGTTTGTAGTTGAACAGTTTTTGAGATATGAGCGCGAGAATTGTTAGCTTAAATTTTGCTTAAATCTCAAATAAATCAATAACCGTTTGGGCGATGGACACAATTAGTATTTTATTAGATTGGTAGGGTTGAGCACTTTTGAAAAAAGAAGATTTCATAATTTTTTTAGTATGGTTTTGGAGATAACGGCTAATTTAATCAAATTTTTTCAAATGGTCATAACTTTCTAACGGTTGAACTACAAACGAAAAGCTTTTCACTACAAACAACTACAAACGATTGCCTATCGAAATGTAAACATCTAAACCTTTTTTTCAAAAGTGCGGGCCAACTTCACAAACGCCCATAAAAGCTGCCCAGTAGTGCGGGTGATGTTTAAAGTACATTACATCGATTGTGACGGATGTACATAATAGATGTGTGAAATTTGGTCGTTTGTAGTTACACAGTTTTTGAGAAATTCAACCGCTTAAATGGATATCCGCACTTTTTTGCTAAAATTTCGCTTAAATCTCAAATAAATCATTAACCGTTTGGGCGATGGGCACAATTAGTATTTTGTTAGATTGGTAGGGTGGTGCACTTTTGAAAAAAGAAGATTTCATAATTTTATTTGGTATAGTTTTGGAGATAACGGCGATTTGATGTTGTCTGCTTAAACTGCATATAATTTGCTTACCGCTGCAACAAATTTTATAATTTTGATTTTATTACATAGAACATATATGCCTTCTACCAAAACTATTATTTTTGTCGTTTGTAGTTGTCCAGTAATAAAAATATTCACCCCCTTAAATCGGGTTGCGCGAACCTTTCGCTTAAATTGAGAATAAATCATTATTTAATTGCTTAAATCGATAATAAATCATTATCCAATTGCTGAAAAATGCGTTTTTGATTTCATTAGAAAGAGGGGGATGTGCTTTATGAACCAGTATGCTCAATTAATTTTTCCGTGTTGGAAATTCGAAGTTATAGGTACAAACACAAATGTCTTAATATCTCTTAAATACGAATTTTCAGAAAGAAAAGCTTTTCACTACAAACAACTACAAACGATTGCCTATCGAAATATAAACATTTCAATTTTTTTTCAAAAATTTCTAATTTTTTCTAATGGTCATAACTTTCGAACGGTTGAACTACAAACGAAAAGCTTTTCACTACAAACCTTTTTGAACGAAACTACATCGAATGACACACAATCAAACTTTTCCCATACATTTTTCTAATGGCTATATCTCTCTAACGGCGGAACTACAAACGAAAAAAAATTCACTACAAACAACTACAAACGATTGCCTATCGAACTGTAGAAGTCTAAACCTTTTTTGGAAAAGTGCGGGCCAACTTCACATAGGTCGTAGTACGGACCGATTGTTGATCTTGGGAAACGACCGAAACTCCTTTCGAACTCCTTCCGAACTTGTCAACACTCATTTGATATATTGTTTAGAAAGATATTAATAAATGATGTTTGATTCACGCAGTTCTTCCACTATAGAATTTATTTCATTCTGAAGATTATTATTGCCCGCTTCTTGGGATGCGATCAAAAGTCTTAGTCTATCAACTAGTTCATTGGCATTATCCCAATAGACATAATCGACGGGATTATTGGAGTACACAGAGTATGATTTTCCAACTTTCTTTGTAACTTTCTCTGTTAGACGCTTTAGTAGAGGTTGAATAACATGCTTGTACTTGTATCCTTTATTTCCGTTGACTTGTAGAGTACTATCATGGTTTCTTAAATGTGCTTTTGTTTTTTGTAATATCCTAAGATATTCATTTAAGTCTAAATCGGTATACCTATCTTTTTTAGGTTTTAAAGGCGGAAAAAATTATGAGAAAAACCGAATTTGAAGATACTTTTAAGCCCATAATTGAACCACTGAATTTATTTGCTGAAAGCATTAAGACTAAGGTAATCAATAATAAAAATAATGATATAGTGGAAGATGTAAAAGAGACTGTCAAACGTCAATTACAATTTCAAAGTCCCTCAGACAAACTTCATAGTGTAAAAAAGAGCTTGGAATTTTCATCTCCAGAATCAACTCTACCAGGAGAAGATGTTTCATTTAGCACACCAACCAACCAAAGTACCCCATTCAACCAATCGTCATACTCAGATTCTAATCATGACAAAATCTATGGCCCATATTTCGATATACAGTCAAACTCTGTGAAATTAGGTAGTGCAAACTTTTCAATTAACGAACAAGCGGATTTCGTTATCGATGATGAAATTTTCTCTGGAACGGATGGACTTAAGGAACTAATATTTCGACAGAAACCTAAAAAAGATAGGTATACCGATTTAGACTTAAATGAATATCTTAGGATATTACAAAAAACAAAAGCACATTTAAGAAACCATGATAGTACTCTACAAGTCAACGGAAATAAAGGATACAAGTACAAGCATGTTATTCAACCTCTACTAAAGCGTCTAACAGAGAAAGTTACAAAGAAAGTTGGAAAATCATACTCTGTGTACTCCAATAATCCCGTCGATTATGTCTATTGGGATAATGCCAATGAACTAGTTGATAGACTAAGACTTTTGATCGCATCCCAAGAAGCGGGCAATAATAATCTTCAGAATGAAATAAATTCTATAGTGGAAGAACTGCGTGAATCAAACATCATTTATTAATATCTTTCTAAACAATATATCAAATGAGTGTTGACAAGTTCGGAAGGAGTTCGAAAGGAGTTCCGGTCGTTTCCCAAGATCAACAATCGGTCCGTACTACGTACAATTTTGTTATAGGTACTCAGCCCAAATCTAAGTCAAGAAGATTGCGTATATTGGCAGAAAGCAAATTAATTAGAATTAAGAAATTGATGTCAATAAATAAAGCCCTATTTTAATGTAGTTTTCTTTCGTTTTTTATTCATTATATTACAATATGAGTTTTCAGCATTAAGTACTGATTCCTTAATAGACTTAAAATTTGCGGTAGACCATTAAGAAATAATGGAAACAGTGTAATAATCCATAGAGTTGGCAGCATTTTCCTCTGAAAATAAAGTACTGTAACAAAACAAACGAAACATAAATTAACAACTTTAAACTTGGAAATGTGTAATACAAAAAAAACGTACTTATCCATCCTTATCAATTGATTGATCTGATGACGTAATCCCTTGACTATCGACTTTCAATTCAAAATCAGTATCTCTTCACGGGTTTTTGCTCTCAATTTTAATGTTTCAACATCCTTTCCTACCTTTCTGTATAACCTCGCCATACCATATATTATTATGTCGCCACCGAAATCCTGCAGTTTAACATGTTGAAAAGCTTGAAGATTTATTGCAAAGTTTGCAATAGAACTTATACATTCTCCATTTTTCAAACGAAAAACCAAACACTTGGATCCATCTTCAGGTGTGGCATAGAGTTCGAAATTCAATCTTTTCATCATTACATCCGAGAATTTTATTAGTGTCCAACCAACTTCACAAGTACCTACACAGGTTTTCACCCTCTTTTAACATCTCACACCAAAACATAATTCAATTGTTCCTTCTCCCACAAGTCGACAACAAAATATACCCACTGGCCTTAGTGTAAACCTGAACTTCATCGATCGATTTTTAAATGTTTCTTATAGTGTAAACTCTTTTTCCTTCTTATTTCAAAATCTCAACCTCACCATCGATCCTCACCGCATATGAATCTCTCTCCCCTTGCCAGATTCCCGCAAACAAACCATCAAACTTAAACCTCAACCAAAACAATAACAAACCGCACAACTAAATGCAACAAAATAAATTCCCTTATCTCCCAAATATGAATCTCTATCCCCCTTGTCAGCATCCCGTAAACAAATCATCAAACTTAAACCTTAACCAAACAATAACTATAGCCGCACAACTAAATGCAACGCTTATCTCCCAAGTAAACCGACCACCCTCACAAATCTAAAAATAGATCCATCAACCAGCCAGTGCATTATTAATTTCGCAATAATCATAAACATAAAAAAGATCCACCAACTACCGATATACCACCAGCCTGCGCATTATTGATTACGCATTTTTGTTTGTTGTTCTACATTCGCCCATGACAATGATAAAGATGAGACTATCGCTATGTCGTCCAACCATGGACTGGATTATGTGTTCGCAAAGATAACAATTTTGCCATCTCAACCTCACTGCATATGAATCTTTCTCCCCCTTGTCAGCATCCCGTAAACAAACCATCAAACTTAAACAATAACCAACCACACAACTAAATGCAACAAAATAATTCCCTTATCTCCCAAGTAAACCGGCCACCACGAATCTAAAAAATAGATCCACCAACTATCGATCCCGCCAGCCAGCGCATTAGGTATTGATTTCGCAATAATAATAAACAAAATAAATCCACCGACCAGCCTGCGCATTATTGATTACGCATTTATGTTTGTTGTTCTACATTCGCCCATGACCTTGATAAATCACTACGTCGTCCAACCATGGACTGGATTATGTGTTCGCAAAGATAACAATTTTGCCATGGGCTGGATTATTGCCTTCGCCTACATTGAACATCGCTAACATATCTGAACCCATTGCCAGCATATGAACCCCTCTCCCTCCGCAAAAAAAAAAAAACCAACACTCGCCCGCCATGACTCACCCCACCTTAACCAAACCTACACAGCCAAAAAAAAAAACCAACAAAATCAACAACTCATTACCTACCTACGCATAGCCACAGGCACCCAGCCACAGCCAATCTTCCATCTCGCTTTATCGCTTTCTCGCACATTTTCTGTCTCTTTCTAGCGCCGAATTCCCATACTCAACCGACCCAATACCTACTCAAAATGTATGTAATTATCGCTTGAATGCAGCAAAAAGAAGATAAAATAACTGAAGATTGATAATATCATTACTATAATAAGCATAAACTTAGAAAAAGAATCTGTATTCAACCAATCTAACAATAGGCCATTAAACCTCACCGGAAACTTTATATTAAATTTAAACAATTGTTCCATTGAAATACTAAATTTAACTATTGTAAAGTACTAATAAGAATTTATTAAAAAATTTCATTATGAAGATGAAGAAAAAATTAACTTTAAAGAAATTGAATTAATGGAACAAATTGAAAATGGATAATACATTAAAGAATTAAAATACCATAGAACCATTAATTATGCTAGTAACATAACAATGTTTGCAATACTAATAGTATTGTCGTTGCTATAAATTTGATTGATTGACATAGCATAATCGATATTTTATGTTTATACATGGTGAGCAACAACCTTAAGTCGTTGCCCCATTCAAATCAGCATTTAATAAAAATAACGGATGCGAATGTTAGTAGCATTTCCGTTTGCTGTTGTTGCATTTCCATTCCATTTTGCAGGAATGACACTTTTACAGTAAATTATTAATACCACAAAATCTAATGACTGAAAAATAAAGTTAGTCGTAAACACTAACAGACTACTAACAGACTACTAACAGATCACTTAACATTTTTATTTAAATCATGTGTCTAATATTGGTTTTGTGTGGGAGGTATCAGAACTACTTAAACGACATAGACAATTTTCACTACAAACCTGGCGACCATAAAAAGAAGTTCTCTCTTAAAATTTCATTCGCCTAAGTCGATTCGTTTGGACGCTATCGTGTTTTCAACAGACAGACGGCAGTCAGATAAACAGACGGACATGGTTAAATCGATTCAGAATATGATCCTGATTCAGAATATATATACTTTATATGGTCTCCGATGACTCCTTCTTGGCGTTACTAATGTAATAACAAAGTGAATATACCTTTCTGTGGAGGGTATAAGAAAACATCCTTTAAATCGAGTTTAAGGTTCTTAGTTTGAAAGTTATGTATCTCTTTAACATAGAGAAACAGCCTCTGTGGTTAGCTGGATTCAATACTTTTTGAAGATGTTCGTTTTTTGTTTGTGTGAGATTCTATGTTGCATTGATTTGAAGTGCAACATTGCTGAGTGCGCCGATTCTTTTAAAAAAATTTAAAATTAATTTTGGCAGAGGGTGAACTTCGTTTTATTTGTAATATAGCTATTTATTATATTTTCGTTATAGCTGAATATAGACATCACATAAATATAGCGATTGGTTCATTGTTATTGATACGCTTAATAATATTTATTTATATTGTCCTATTGTTTAACAACCCTATTATGGTTATCAAGTATCAATACGATATTTTGATAATAATTGATTGGTACGTATCAACAAAATGAATGAAAATGAAAATATCGATCAAAATGTTTGATGAATTGTGAATTGTATTAGATTTATGATCTATTGTTTATAGTTTTATCGATAACCTTGGTATTACGGGGCGAAAAGTGGAGTGCCAATTTCTAGTGATTACCAATACTGGCATCTAAAGTAAAAATGGACTTTATTAGTTAGTTCAGTTAAATTAATAATTAATTATGAAAAAAAGTCATAAAATATTGTGCAATGTATTAATTTAAGTTCTATAGAAAAATTGTTCCTAGAAGATGACTTTCGAAGAAAGTCGAAATATTGCACAAATTAATAAAGAAATTTAAAATACAAAACGAAGAGTAATTTTTAAATTATGACCTATAGCCCGTCAGCAAACATACCTATATATTTATAAAAAAAATTAATAATTCTTTCTTTTTGTTTCAGAGTTACTTCAGCGAACCTGAATTTGATTCAGAATATCAACATCAGCATATCCACAAATCGAAGGTAAATAATAAAGCAATAAAGGATATTTGATTCTGCTATAGCCGATTATTTTACTTTAATATTAAATAAAACTTATTAAACTTAGAAAATTATAATTTCATGACCTCGACTGAAAACTATGAAAACTGAAGAATATAAGGTATTATTATAAATGGTGTATGGTTACTGCAAGTTCTTCTCACTTTCTCTGACTAGTGACTAAATTCTTAATACAATTTGACTTAAAAGTTTCCACATCTTCCAACGCTTTGTCCTTGTAGTGTATTTTTCATTGTAGCCATAGCATTCTTCCATGCAAACACTATTGCTCCTTGAAATGGCTCTATATCACAGGATCCACAGAAATCCATGACTGCTTTCACTTCCTCTTCAGCGGGCTCTCGATCGTGCTCTTTGATCTCATCTTCGATATCATCTCTGTCGAGACTCATTTTTATTCGAAGGTCATGTTTGAAGGTTTTGCCTCCGAATTCAGCCAGACCGTCGAATTTAAAGTTCTCTTCGTCTACGATAGATCCGTCATCCAGAAAGACCAAACCACGTTTATTCAAGACTTTGGCTCTATGTTTAGTCAGAATATTTTCCTTGCCTACGCTGCGTTTGATTATCACTCTACTATCCGACTCCCCAATATTTTGAGATCTTGAGCTAATTAAGCGCTTTCCAAACACTGGAAGTGGTATTATTGGCTCTGATAGCCCAGTTGAAACTAAGGGCGCTAATGTGCCGCCAATAATCTGCTGTGTTACAAGTCGGTTTGTGTGGAACTGTCCATTTACGAAGTTTGTATGTATTGTCGCCTGTGAAGGTGAATCTGCGCCAAGCGTTTGAGTCGGTTGTGCAAAATTGATCCTTACTCTGGACGGGATTTGCCCATTTGCTAGGGGTTTGTTCATAGGAAGAAGTTGCATTATCTAAAGAAAAGAATTACAGTTATGTAAAGCTTATGAATGATAATTAGGTCAAAACTTGCAGTAGGTGGAGGGGCCTGCGTTGTTGTCAACTCCCTTCCTTCATGATCGAAATGATGCACGTGGTGATGCTTGTGATCACGATGTGCCTTGCCGGCACTCAACGCCACACGATAAATCTGTACCATGGTTAATTCAAAATGTAGACCATGAGCAACTTCTCCAGTTATCGAAGGTCCACCAGCGTAGAAAACTCCATTGGCGGGAATCTTATGCGACACTAGCTATTAAAGAAAGAAAATAAAAACGTGTTATTATGACTAGTGCCATGTTACGTAATACCCATTAATACAGTGTAGTTTGAAGACGGAAATTAAATAATTGAACCACACAAGTGTGTTGGTTTCAGGAAAGAGTGATGTTTATTTCGCGTAACTAAGTCATGTGTATAGATAGGTACTATTCATTTTCAGTTGAGATGTACCTGGATGCAGTATTACAAGTTTCAGATTTGCACACTCTAACCATAACATAAATATGCTCTTACAGACAAGAAAGCAAATGTTATAAAAGCATTGGGTTAGATAGTCACTCAGTTAGTCTGTTAGTTTTTTTGTGGTTATATTTTCCTCATACGATATGCAGAGAGAAAGCAAGCTGATATCACCTGTAGGTGAAGAAGAAGACGGAAGTGTTTTTTAGTTTGTTACTATCCGCATCATATTGCATCATCGAGCAGCAAGTAGTAGGTACACTCATCACTGCGACACCTCTTATGGATCTTAATTATGATAGTGTGCAGATAGAAAAATATTCGTGGTAAACTTTTTTAAATGTGTCAATTGTAAGTAGGTAGTTAGTATGCATATATGCAACTAATGTAGGTACATTTACAGCTTTTTTTTAATACTTCTATATCTGGAAAAATGAACCAATAACGCAGCTGATTATGCCTACAGAAAGGTGCTAGTTCTGCACTTACATTATTTTTAACTTACTCGTATACGTAGTAAGAGAAAGATATTGTTTTCGTAAAAAATTTCGAACTTGAGATTTTGATCAATACCGATACTATGTATGAGTATGATGATAGGGAAACTCAAAAAAGTGGGTCTCGCAATTCTGTTCGTCCGCATGTCTGTCTGTCCCATAGCTGGGAAATCTAAACGCTTGAACGGATTTCTTTCAAACTTCGTATTTAGAGTTTGTGAGTTAGACGCTAGGAGACGTTTTTTTTAATGATAGATTTAGATAGATTAGATTAGATTTTATTAATTAATTAATTATTTACAATTCTTTTCTTTGAACAATTCAAAAATCAAGGAAAGCATGGCAATATGCCGTCTGCCGATTGACAATATTTTTTTAACCATTGCTACTTTTTCTTTATTTTATTATTTATAGATTGCAGTTTTAAAATAAAAACTAGATTTATCTATCAGAGTTAAAAACTTTCTGCTATAATTCTTTGCCTATAAGCCAAGGCTGTCCTACAGTACTCGAACAGGAGAGTCACATTCAGTTCGTTTAATTTGTTTACGATTTCTTCATCGGAAATTTGATCTACTCCAAAAAAGTGACGTCTTGTTTCCCGAAGCATAGGACATCTTCCCATGAAATGAAATGTATCCTCCCTTTCCGCCATATTACACATGTTACACAATACCGGTAGCTCTTCTCTATGAGGTTGATAATTTAGTGGAAGTAGTTCCGCTCGCAGTTTTATCATAAGTGCAATTTTTTCGCCACTACAATCATCGTGGAAGTAGTTCCGCTCCCCCATATCATAATTCAGCTGACTGTAGATAGATCGATGCAGTGACTCTGATGCTTCTCTTTCAAATTGTTGTCTGAAGTTAAGATCTACTGTTGCAATCAACTGATATAGCTTTGGCTTCCATACTTCGATGTTTGCTTCATTCACATCCAAGCTCATTCCACACGCGAGTGCAAGGTCGTTCCATTTACTGTACCAACTATTATTGCATCGTAGGGCTTCCCGCGCCACTTTTTTTGGTAATGTTTCCAAAGGCATATTGAAAACTTTCAAAATGTAGTCTACCTGCAGTTTAAGCGTCTTTGTAGCCAGTGGAGAAAGACCAGTCTCCAGCATTATGACATAGTTGGGGGTGTTGAGAGGTAGCCGGAATATCCTTTTGATGTAAAATCGCAATAGTTTTTCCACTTCCACAAACCGGCTTCCACCCCATACCTGGGCCGCGTACAGCATGGTTGACTCTGCTACCGCCTCGAAGACACGAAACTTGCTGCTATGTGCTATATACTTGTTAGCAAAGCATTTTCTCCATGTTGTATTTATCACAGTTTTGGCCTTTTGTAGCTTACATTTAAGGTGTTCTTCCATGCTTAGGTTTTGTGAGAAAAGCATGCCAAGGTAGTTGTACTTTTTTACGACTTCTATCTGTTCGCCGTTTAAAAAAAATTTCTCGTTGCTGCACAACCTTCCACTACCCTTTTTAAAGATCATCACCTTTGACTTTTCCAGGGTTATTATAAGGCTCCACATTTTACAAAAATCGTACAAACGATTAATCATGCGCTGTAGCGTCTCTGGGGAATTCGCCATCAATACAATATCGTCGCGCAAAGAGTAGCGCCTTAATCATTATCCCTGCAAACTCAATACCCCCAGGTAGTGAGTCAGTAATGTCATCAATGAAGAGTGCGAATAACAATGGACTTAACGTGCATCCTTGCCTAACACCTGTGGTCGCTTTAAACCAGTTCGACGTATTTTCATCGGTCCATACTGCTGCTAGCGTCTCTTCATATATGCTTTGTATTACCCTACCAAACTTTTTAGACATTCCTTTGGCAAAGAGCTTATACATTAGGGAACCCCTGTTTATCGTGTCGAAAGCTGCTTTGAAGTCCACAAAAAATACATATAACTTTTTACGTTGCGCTACATATGATTCCGCAACGCTTTTGAGTACGAAAATTTGATCGACCGTTGAATATCCAGGCCGGAACCCGGCTTGGAACTCTTTAAGCAGACCATTTGTGTTTATCCATGAGGTTAATCGCTTTTGTAGTACGGTTGTAAATACTTTATACGAAGCATTCAAAAAGGATATGCCTCTATAATTGGATGGCTCAGACCTGCATCCTTTTTTAAAAATCGGGAAAATCAAAGCTTCTTTGAACTGTTGCGGCACCACCTCATGTTCCAAGACATTATTAAATAATCTTTCCAGAATCTTAGTCAACTCGCGTGTTCCGTATTTATAGAATTCCGTGGGGATTCCATCCGATCCAGGTGCTTTACCATCTTTCAAACACTTATATGCAGCTTCTATTTCCGCTACGGTAATTGGTGCATCCAATTCTTCATTGTAATAAGCCGGCTGTGCATAGTGGAACGTGCATGGGTCAGTTATTGGATTTAACAGTTGACTAAAGTGCTGGAAAAGGGTATTAGGCCCTAAAGTTTCACTGATAGCGAACTTTTTACCATTCAACTTCTCAGCGCATCTCCAAAAATCAGCAGAATTTTTACATTCGGATAGTTTTTTAGCTTCCGCCTCATAGTGCAGTTTCTTTTTTCTTTTCCATAAATCCTTGTATTTTGCATTTGCTTCAATATATAATCTCCTAAAGAAATCCTCGCTAGTGTTTCGAAACATTTTCAGCCACGCGAATGAGTATTTCCTTGCTACTTTGCATTCTTCGTCGAACCATGATTTGTCGTTAATTGTTCTCTTTCGAGCGTTATGTATGCCTGTTTGGAACGCCATCTTGATGGTATCTCCCAGTTGACCGAGATCTGAAAGCTGCATTCTCTCCAAAAGTTGATCGAGCTTCTGTCTATACATAACACCTTTCTTTTCTCTCCATTTTAATTTCGGAAGAAGATACATTTCCTTGAGGACTGTGTTATTCTTCTACACATTAATTCCGAAGGTGATTATTATCGGCTGATGATCCGAGTACGGAACTTGGCCTACTTCGAAGTCCATCACATAGCTTCGCCAGTCACCTCCTACGAGTCCAAAGTCTATGACTGAGGTCCCCTGCTGCCCAACAAATGTAAATTCGCCACATGAATCCATTTCGAAGACCAAACGTGTCACACAATTCCAGGAGCTTTGTGCCTCTAGCATTGCAGATAGTGTCCTTCGATTTTCTGGGTATCCCGGATAAGGAATTCACGAGTCCGGCATCTTCTCCAATTCTAGCATTGAGATCTCCTACAATTGCAATGTTCATGATAAAATGGCGTAACATGATATCTTCCAAATTTAGAAAATTCTGTTCACACTGATTGCAGTTGATATATGCTGGCACGATTCGGAATAATTTGTTATCAAACTCCAGATTTATCATGATATTTTCATCAACAGTTTGAAAATTGCAAACTACACCTTCTAGATTTTTCTTGCATCCAAAAAAACAGCCTCCACTCGCTCTTCCCTTATTATTTACTCTGGTCGCCGGTATCCATTTAAAATTGTAATTTGAAAATTTTTTCTCAAAAAAGCTGTAGTTACTTGCAGTTACAAATGTTTCAAATAGAAATATAATATGTATCAAATTCATAAATAAAATTATAAAAATCGTTAAATAAAGATTTATTTCCTAAACCTGATATTTTTAATGCAAGTCCTAATATTAACGGTACTTCCCATATACAAATTTTACAAAATATTAAACAATTTCGATTTGAACCAAAATTAATAGTGGAGTTAATTACTTAACATGACTGCATACCCAGTTTTTCGCTAAAAAGTCCAGCAACGACACTCTTGAAAATTGGCTTTTTTTCGAAAACGGTACAAAATATTTGAACAAAAACTTTTTTTAAGATACTATCGGCATTCTTAACTTGATACCTAGTAAACTCAGTTTTTGTCTAAAAAGACTGCGTCCTTTGATATCCACCCAAATCCCTAATAACAGTACTTTAAACAACTGCTCATATCTGAAAAACGCCATTTTCGATTATGATCAAAATGTAACTGGCAGGAGCCAAACAGTTGCAAAACAGTGTTTTTTGAACCATGAGTGCGTCCTTCGATTTCCACAACCAATCTGAACATGGTACTATAAAAACTGCTCATATCTCGAAAAGGCCATTTTCAATGTAACTGCTAGGTAATATTTATATCCTGAAAAATACGTCGTACTCAGTTTTTAGCTAAACAGTTTATTATAAGTGCTTTTCGAATACAAATTTGTAACATTTGTCAGCATAATTTTACACAAAACAACTCCAACGATTTCGAGCAAAATACATATTTAAGACAACATAAGCATTCATGATCAACATGATCAGATCACGTACTTAGTTTTTCTCAAAAAACTCGAATAAAGCCGTTTTATGAATATTTCTCAAAAATGACTAGCCAAATCCCGACCATTTTTTTTTTAATAATTTAATAATCAAAAATGGGAATTCGAAATTCATCGCCAACTTGCCTCTTTTAAGTGTGTTACGAGCGGTGGTTATGTGGAAGGCAAACTGAAGATTTGCCGCTGTTGTGCTATTGCCGAAAAGGTACACACTTGGCATGCTTGCGGCTGAGGCACGGCTGAGCTCGCCGGATATGGGAGGGTAGTTGTACCCTCAGCAATACAAAAAAAAAACCCCGAAACAACAAAAATATAAAATCATGCCAAGATTAGCGATATTATCTTAACTGAGCTATTAGGTGGTATACGGACGGGCAGGTTGTTACTTTGATACAGTTCAACTATTTCAGGTTAAGGCGACAGGTGTTTGGTCACCTTGGATACACTGGACCCACTCTTCTCATCTACGTGATGAGTCACCGTGACAACTGATATATCCATGCTCTTCCTGTTGTCCCTTAATTATACGATCTTGGGATTTAGTACATACAGAAAACTTTCAACCAATTATCCTCCCCCATTGAAAAAAAAACTTAGCACTTCATTCAACGTAAATATTTTATTCTATAAATGCGGATTTAATTGTTTGACTTATTATAATTTTAGACTATCTAATTCAGCATAAATTTAACTTTTATACGTTTAAGTTATTATTATAACTAGTTTTACGAATGTATGGTAATTGTTTGTGTGTGTATGAATGACGAAACTTTAGTTACCTATTTAGAAAGTAAGTTAAGATAATATTAGTTAATTTTTAAAAAAGGGATGTGCATGATAATAAGTAATTCAATATGAATATGTGACTTCAAAACAAGATGATGAATGATTTGTATTCTATTTAAATTTTAGATTTTACGTTTTTATCGTTTTAGTTTTTTTTAGGTGTTTACTTCAAATTTGCTTTTAGGTTGTATTCTTAGGTTGCATGATATCTTTTAAGTGTTTCTTTATGTGTAGTATTTTTAATCAATTTAGTATAATTTAATTATATATGTATTTTTTTATATACATATCAATATTTGGCGATTATATCAGTTAAATTTAAGGACTTACTAAGTTATCCGTAGGCGATATAGTGCAGTTACTTGGGAATTACAGTTGACGGGATTGTGCGCACAATCTCGTTCTTTGTTATCATTGTTGTTCTTGTAGATTTCTCTAAATTTTTAGTTACCCGTTATCACTAATGTGAACGCTATACCTATAAATATTTTTTTCTATTATTACCAAAAATTAATTACCTTTTTTTTATAGCTAAACACAAACATTCACAGGCACATCATTTAATAGAAATTCTTATTTTTTGTTTTCTAATTTCCCATTTCTACCACACTTTCACACTTTTTTCTGATCGATTTAATTCTAGAGCTGTTGAATTCCTTTTCTTTTTTTCTCTGGAACCGCCTTAATTGATATCGATCTCTACCGCAATTCCGCCACAGTCGTTCTCACGTTGATCGTGGGAGAAAAATAGCCCGTCAGCAGACACGATGTCTACGCGACCGAAGCGAACTGAGACTGAAACTGGGGAGATAAGTTTTCTCTGCAGAGGAAATGTATCACATAAGTGGACCGATAATCCAAAGTCGGTATCGGTACTTACCACTGGTATTAGTTATTTAACTGATAACAAACAATTAGCTGCACTTTTTTTCTCTTTTGTTGGGGTTCCCCATGCACAATACTGGTTCTGGTGTTAGGCGAATTGGGGAAGAGACAAAACAGATACGCCAGCGGAAAATAAGGGGCGGCAGGCTAAAAGGGGCCGATGCACATTGTCTTGTAAGTTTTTTTTTATTTTCTTCCTGGTCTCGGGTAAGATTTCTCTTTGGATATCTTTATGTATATGTATGTAGATTTGTTTGTAGGCAACGATGCTTCTAAGAGCACTAGCTAGTGCTTGCAATTTGCCGCCATTTACCTATGATTGGTTTTGGCAGGATTAATGAGGCTGTAAAATGAAATAAACTTCTAAAGATATGCTACATGCGGACTGATTGTATTTGCTTACCTATTGCAACTATGCAAAAATAGTATTAAAAAAGGAACTACGCAAAATTCGGTGGCGTCGAAATTATAAGTCTGTTCTAATTCACACCCAAGATGGAAAAGAAAATTTAAGGTGGTGAAACTTATTACCAACCCAAGCACAGTTCGCCAACCCTTTATTTCCTCTTTCCTGCATTTTCATTTTTCCCTGTAGGAAAATATTTTCCCTTGAGGAAATGGGAGTGGAATATTTGTATAAGGGCAACTGCACTACAGGTGGAGTTCCACAAAAACAATGTTTGACATCCGCAGCAAACCAATTATGTTTTCAAATTTAATGCAGAAATAAAATGGAAAACCGAGATGTCAAATTAGTGTTGGATTAATGTCTCAGATCCTTAGCGTGATAACGCCCAATGGGTTTACCTTTTAAATCTTCTAAGTCGTATAGACAAGAACCTATCCTCTTCGAGACTCTGCACTTAATAAACTTAGGTAGGAATTTTGCATTTTTCACTTGTGCAAAGGAACTATGCTCAAAATTTCTTCTAAAAATGTCCTGACCCTCAACAAATTTTATATATATACATATATATATATAAATTTTCAAGAGATATTCGAATCAGACCACCATTGTTGGGTCTCTTTTCGTCTCCCTACCACTATAAACCCTACCCAGAGAGACTCTCTGGACTTCTCCAGAGTCCTTCTCTGAGTTCGATTCCTAGTGTTAACGCTAGCATCTGTTTATATGAGATCTGTTTCATCCAATGGGTCTCGACCCAATGTTTTCCCAAGATCCTCATTCTTCTGCCAGCCAAAGCCGGTCATTGACACAATATATGTGCCGCTGTTTCAGATTCCTCCAGGCATAGCTTACAAGTATCATCTTCTTTAAGGCCCATCTTCCTTAAATGATACCCGAAATTACCATGACCTGTAGTTAACGCCACCACCCATTTCAATGTTCCTCTACTCATGCTTAGAACCTTTCTCTGAGTGGAGCAGGTCGGCCATTGTATTGCCATTTTAGCTTGTCTACATTGTTCCACGGTTGAATACCTTCTCCATTTGTCAATCAGCTGTTCTACCATTCCTCTACCAATTGGAGAGAATGGTTCTGGTCCCAGCAACTTTTCAGTTGACCCCTGTTTTGCAAGGGAGTCCGCCTTTTCGTTACCGTCGATCCCTATATATCCTCGTACCCAAGTCAGTGTTATCTGATTTTTAGATGAACACTTATTGAGCTTAAATACACATTCCAGTGCCAGTGATGTTGTGATGGTTGTCCGCTCCATGCATCTAATCATCGCCTGGTTGTCCAGTGCTATTAGGATATTTCTTCCTTCCACCTGACTTTCAAGCAAGTAATCCAACGCGTGCAGCAAAGCAATCATCTCAGCCTGGTATACTGAAGTGTGTTTCCCGAGGCTAATGTGACGGGCTAGTTCCAGATCTTCTGAAAAGATTACGGCCCCCGCTCCGCCATCCATCATGGATCCGCCTGTGAAAATCACGATTTCACCATTCCTCTTTTCTGGAAGTAATCCATTCTCAATACGAGTTCTGTGATTCCTTTCCATAACACGCACCTTTGTTATACCATCCATAGGTATATTCAGCTCCCTAATCTCGTTTTTGACAAGCTCCAGGATCCTTCTGTGTACATAGATGGTACCCCTATTGTGCCATTTCGCATCTCGATGCAGACGAAGTGCTGTTAGGGCCGCTGTTTTCTTAATAAATAAGTCTAGCGGTAAGATCCCTAAGATTACTTCCAATGCGCATGTTGGTGTTGTGCGTATTGCACCTGTAATTCCTATACATGCTAAACGCTGGACCCTATCCAGGTGCTTCTTAGCAGTCTTCTGGGATGCTTTCGCCCACCATACAACCGAAGCGTAGGTGATAATGGGTCTAGTAATCATCGTATACATCCAGTATGCTGACCTAGGAGAGAATCCCCACCTCTGTCCACATACAAGTTTGCACTGATGAAGTACCCTTTTTGCCTTCCGGACCTTCTCCTCAACATGATAATTCCAAGTAAGCCCAGTATCTAGGTATACTCCCAGATACTTAGGGCCATTTTATTCACTTCAAGTTGAACACAACCTGGGGATTTTTATTCTCAACTTGAGAAATTGTATTTATTCACTCGAAGTTGACTCATTCAACTCTGGATATTCCGAAGTTGAGAAAACCAAGAGTTGACCAACTTTGGATTCGCTCCCCGAAAAAGTAGAAGTTATGAAGCAAACTTGGGGTTTTACGTCAAACGTCAGAATTTATTTTTATTTTTTATTTCTGTGTTTGGAAGTTCAGTTCTTAAGTGACGAAAATAATTAACAATTAATTTTTAAAATTGAATAAAATAATGTATAGTGCAAACTATTTCCGGGAGAATTGTCCATCGTCATCGACAAGCGAGATGATATGGAGATAGATAATATGGTACGTGAGAGGCGACAATACAAGATGCTACCACGTTTGGACTGGAAAAATGGTTTTCGTATTTCAAAGCGTACGACAATGATGGTGCTCCAACTAATAAAAAATTCGTTGCCGTGTAATGAGAGAAGGTATTGTACATCGCGAAAGTCCAATTCGCGATAAATATAGAATTGAGTGATATGCTTTTTTCCTTTAATAGATCGCGTGAATTGCGAGGCGACCAATAACCCAGTTGCTAATCGTATTGCGGTAGGTACTATGCACTCGGATCAATTCAATTGGCGGTTGTCGATTTTATTGGAGTGAGCATTCGCAACCACCACCGGAAGTACTATAGGATTCACTGATAAGTTGTCGGCTACGCCTTTGCAACCAACATCAACATCAGAGTTGTAAAAGACTGCAATCTTTTGAAATGCAATCCCTGAATTCTTGGAAAGTATTTCATGATTTGCGATTCATTCAATTGACTTTATTTGATGACTTAGACTTCAGCACTAAAATCCCTCATTCTTTTTGAAGTCTTGACTGGATCAGTCTTTACGACCAATCTTATGATTGAAGTCAATTGAATGCAATTCGTTAGAATTACACTGCATTCATTGAAGTCACTATGAAATCTTCACCATTCACTTGAAGTCACCTGCATTCAGTTGAAGTCTTTGGGACTTCAAAAATTTTCGATGAAGTCTTTGGGACTTCAAACGTTTTCGTTGAAGTCTTTGGTCTTTTAGGTTTAGAGGAAGTGGGTTATGTTGTATAGAGGGGAGTGGAGGAGGGATGGAGGTTTATCCTGGAAAGGGCTTAGGTGTAAGCTACGTTTGTAGTTACATGTAAGTTAACACAAGCAATTATCAACAAACGCACGAACTATTTACATGCTAACATCACACAATCGCGCTCTCGATAGCGAATAGATAAAAACAACAAACCAATATTAGACCCATGCAATGCATGTACACTGTACTGTACATAGTACTAACTCACACGGCAAATATTTTACATGACTCGTATGCAGTGGAGGGTATCAAAGCATCGGGCAGGCCGATGGTAACACTTTTAGTTGTTTTAATGGTGATTTTGTACAAAAAAAACAATTAAAATACTGAGAGTTTTAATTGTTTTGTAAATCGATTTTTTTTAAGGGATCCAACTTAATATGCTTTTCATAGTTGTCCATATTTTTATTTCATCTTTCTGTTTATTGATATGTTTTTCCAATTCTGTTAACTTTCATCTAATATGATTTTTAATTTTATTCCTACCTATATATAATTTGTTTAACCGTAACCGTAACCGTTTAAGCGTATTTGTAAATTCGTTACTACTTCAGGAAATTCTCTTTCATTTGACACCTCAGTTGTTAAATTGGTTGGGTGTGAGAGGGAGAGAGCAGAAAAAGGGAAAGATATATATTACTTATATACTCTAGAAAAAATATGTAGTATGATGATTACAAAAAATCTGTATAAGTGCAAGTGAAACTTTGAACCGGTTCTTATCAATATCATATTGTTTTTCGATGGAGTGTGTCTTTACTTAATTACAAATTGGCCTGCCAACATGCTTCCAAAATTAACAAGATTATTTGAAAAAATTGATTTAATTAAAAGTGAATGTGAAATTTATTTTCCACATACAGTGCGCAGATGGAAAATTGCACATTTTAAAAATTTATACTTTTTATTATAATTTTAAAAAATATCAAGCAATGTTACTAAGAATAAGAGATCAAAGTGTGAATCGATCGTTTCACTGCTCCTTACTTGCGACAAAGCAATTGAAAAATGCGAGCAAATCATTTTCATATTTGATGAATATGGAACTGATTATGACACGGAAAATGAAGATGATATCATTGATTTGGAAGGGTAAGCTATAAACTAACGATACAGATTGCGTGAATTCAGTACATAGCCTATTGCATGTTAATATTTCAGAGATCTTTACTATCTGAATGAAATTTAGCGATTGCGCCGGTTTCTCACCTCTACACAAAACATGGATTTTCAAATGGAGGATTTTTGTTATAAATACTTATCAGTAAAAATGTCGTTTCGAAAATAAAACAAAAATTATGGTTACCTAATTTTATTGCGGCTATCATACTTTTAATTACTCCATACACGAATTTAATTGCACATCATATTACAACCCATCACTAGATGGCACTACAGTCCGTGGTAGACCTGGACCTTTCCATTTAGCGCGATCTTTAACTAACTGCCTCCAGTTGCGCACTCCAAGATGGTTGAGGTCCCCTTCCACTTGTGCGCTCGTCTACTGCATTGTCTCTCCGGGAAAGAATCTTCGGACCGGAGCGTTGGTGTCCATTCGCTCTACATGTTCTAGCCATTTTAGTCGACTGGTGCGCACTTCTCGATGTCGCTGTACAGCTCGGAGAGTTCGCTGTCAAATCTCCTTCTGCAAAGCCTGTCAACGAAAACGGGGCCGAAAATCATTTGAAGAATTTTGCGTTCGAAGCGACCAAGGAGATCTTAATTTGCCTTTGATAACGTCCATGATTCTGCGCCATAAAGCAGGACTGGGATGGGATGATGAGGGTCTTATATAGAGTCTCCTTGGTGTTTATCGACAAGACCTTACTAATCAATTGCCTTTTTTGGCCTAGGTAACAACGGTTAGTAAGTTCTTCGCTTGATTTCTGATGTGATGTCATTTTCAGAGTTTATAGCGGAGCGGAGGTAGAAAAAATTGCTTAACTACCTCAAAAGTTATACCTAGCTGTCTATCGTGACGTTCTGTCCGATTCGTCGATGTTGTGTGTCCCTTCTTGTTGACAGCTTGTATTTTGTTTTGCCCTCATTGACCACTAAACCCATTTTTGTAGCTTCTGTGCTAATACTTGCAAACGCACCAGTGACAGCCAGCATTTGCATGTAGTTGCACAGACTTTTGGAATATTGTGCCCCTGGTGTTGGCTTGCGAATTTCGCTCATATCATGTATCATGTTGAAAAGTTATATGCCAGCGCATCACCTTGTCTGAATCCTTTTTTGATATCAAAGGTCTCGGTGAGATTGTTTCCGACCTTTATGGAGCAGCGAGCTTTCTCCGTCATTCGTCATCCTACACAATCGAACGAGTTTTGCAGGGATGCCAAAGCTAGACATGCCTCTGTGTTGCGATGCGATGTACAGAAACTACTTTCAATCACATCCCTGCTTTTAACACTTGTCTCGTTATCAGTTGTTTCAGTTCAGTGGCGCGAGTGTGTTGTGTAGTTTCATATTTACTTAAATTTGTGGTGAACCAGGTTTGAATATGGAAACAGAAAATGATTTTTCATCCGATGACTACGAAGCTGATCCTACTTTTTGTCTTGGAACCCAAGTTTCAAATCGTAAAAGGCCCTTCTCAAACGAAGAACCTTCCGTAAGCCACAAAAGGTTGAAAACCAAAACAACATCTTCGCCTTCGACCAGCAAAAGTAATA
This sequence comes from Cheilosia soror, assembly GCA_949372485.1. Classification (NCBI taxonomy): domain Eukaryota; kingdom Metazoa; phylum Arthropoda; class Insecta; order Diptera; family Syrphidae; genus Cheilosia; species Cheilosia soror. Next base: position 59,339,572 of record OX443561.1, on the reverse strand, counting down.
GTACTGAAGCAGAAGGACAATTGTCGCAACCATCAGGCGAATCATTGGAACAAAATTATGGGAACAAGCTTATTTTATCCGGTATTTTTTTTAAAATTATAAAGCAGGTATGTTGTATTTATTTCTTCCCCCTCACAATTACCCCCACCCGTCCACCACCCACATCTGGGGCCTGTACCACAAAACAACAATTTAACTTTTTAACAAGTAATTTCTTAACATATAAATTTAACAGGCGAAGTTAGTTTCTGTACCACAAAATTATTTGCTATGATAGTTAACAAGTAAAATTTCCCTTAACACTTGTTGTAGAATTTTGCAAAACTAAATGGTGATTCAAAGAGTGTGCGCGTTGGGAGAGTAGTTTAGTTTAGGCTAATATACATATAGGTCAAAGCAGACTGCAGATTATATTCACGATTAGAATGAGGAATTCTAGAATAGTGAAATATTCGTAAATAGTAGTCTGGAAATTAAAACGACAACCTAAGGACAAAAAAATCTCAAAAAAAGAAACTGTTGTCAAATACGCCTTCCTGACGAAAAGCACATAGATATCCCGAGGGGAGCAACGAAGTTGTATGAGCAGGACCTGCGACTTGCGATAAGAAAGTTTAAATCACTTAATCACACGAAGCGGGCCACTTATGTACCTACTTTTTAATAAAATAATTACTATATTCGCCTGTTTCACTGCTTGATCAACCTTGGAGTTTTTGCTACAGGAAATTGCAGTTTGGTCTTTGGGATTTTTGGAACATTAAACAGTTTATAATTATGATTCGAATTTAATAGAAAATAAAAAAAACACTTGAAAATCTCTAATACCAAATCAAGAAATATAACTTGTTCCGAGCTAACAATTTTCTATTCATCAGTTAGAATTTTGCAACAATTTAACAGACAATTTTCAACAATTGTCGTTTTGTGGTACAGAAACCGAGAATTCATCAAATTTCCCACTTGTTATAAATTTTGTTAACACTTGTTAAGACGATTGTTTAATTATGTTTTGGTGGTACAGAAAATTTTGTTAATTGTTAAAATTTGCCTGTTTAACTTTACTTGTTGTTTTGTGGTACAGGCCCCTGATAGTCTTAGTATATAAAGTCCCTAAGTTGTCTGTATTATTATTTAAATCATAATACTGTCCACCTGACATGTTCAAGACAAATTGTCAAATGTAATCATAAAAGGAACAGGTTGTATATCTCTTACAATTATTTTACTTTTCAATAGCTGAACGAAACTGAATTCCAGCGTAAGAGAAATGGTGTGCTAGTCGAGTGTTGCTGTTGCCAGATACGATTGCAAGGGTCCACGCAAGTCACATCCAATTTTACAAGGCATTTGAAGACAAAGCATCCGAAAGAATTCGACGAATATATACAACTTAAGACCACTAACATCAAAACCATGAGATCGAAGCAAGAGCAATTTCAGGAGCTGATTGTAAACTTTATTGCAAATAATATGCTGCCAATTTCGATTGTGGAAGACGAATCGTTTAGAAAGCTTTTGCATTTTGCAAATAGCGATCTAAAAGTCATGAGTCGCCCAACAACCATAAAACTCATAGACGATTCATTCTCCTCCATGATCGAAAAATTGAAGTGTACAATAGCAAGACAGAAATATGTTTGCACAACCGCTGATGTGTGGTCAACGAAACATCGGAGTTTTTTTGGCTACACATGTCATTGGGTAGACCAAAACTTCAACAGGCAATCAGTTGCTCTTGCTTGTAAGCGATTTTCTGGATCACATACATATGATCGTATTAATGATCTTATTCTCGAAATTCATGCGCAATTTGGACTGAATTGCAATAACGTTGTGGCAACAGTAACTGACAACGGTTCCAACTTCATAAAAGCCTTCAAAGAGTTTGGAATCAAGACATATTTTGGCAACAATTTTGATAGCACTGACAGCTCGGAAGAAAATGAAATCGAAACAGCTGAGTTAACGAATGGTGTATTTGAGAATTCGTTGCCGAAACATATCAAAAGTGCAACACACACACTTAACCTAATTGCTTCAACCGATTTTGCGCGCATCTTGCGCGAACATAGTTCACACTATAAAGTAAAGTAAAGTATAAGTAAGTAGGTATAGGCATAATCACTCTTGGTATATAACGTTCATATTTTTTTTCATAAAGATAATTCAAAAATGTTCAAATCTTTGGTCGAAGATTAACAGACCAAAAACATCAGAGCAAATTCTTGCTGTCCTGGGCAGTCAGTTAAAATATCCGGTTCCGACAAGATGGAATTCCTTATATGATTCGTTCAAAGACATCATTAAACATAAGGAAAAAATCCATGAACTCTGCAGAAGGCTGGAAGTACAAACATTTTTCGAATCTCATTTTTTATATCTACAGGACTATATACACCTCCTACGGCCAATTTCGGAGGCCCTAGATTTCCTTCAGGGAGAAAAGGGAATGCTGTACGGTTACTTGCTGCCCACCTTAGCAACAATTAGAGTGTCATATAAAATGATACTTAGCGACAATCCATTAAAGACTTTACCAGTGGAAATTGTTACAAAAATCGAAGAGTCGCTAGTTAGATGATTTCACTCATACTTTTATTTAACGAGTGACGTCGAAGATGCGATTGTTGCTTCGGTGCTTTGTCCATTGGCAAAACTAAAGTGGGTTTCAGCACTAAATTCAGAATTTAATGACACCAAAATAAAAGAAATAAGCTTATTGGTCAAAAAGAAAATTGCTTCCGAAAATGATGAAAGATCTTCTACAGAAAATGAGAGTACAACAACTGAAAGTAAAATTCCATATTTTAATTTCGGTACTGCAGGTAACAAAATCAAAGCACACCATTTACAAAGACTTCAATTATTTCACATTCCAGATCAGCTATTAGAATCATGTACTAATAAAACTGCATCTGTAGATAACGAATATTATGCATATCTCGCCCATTCATCGACATCCACAGAACTCCTCGGTCAATATCCAGCCCTGAAGAAAGCATTTTTGAGGTATAATACTCCACTACCTGCCTCAGCAGCTGTAGAAAGGCTGTTTTCATTAGCTGGTCTGCTAAATACGCCTCGGCGCGGAGCCCTCTCAGACACCAATTTTGAGAAATTGTTGCTCCTGAAGGTTAATAATTTGGAAAAATTAAATATGTAATTTATAAATTCAAATAAAAAGAATTCATTTACTTTGTTTTTATTAATTGTTTCATTTGCATTGGTACGACTCCATTCCCATCCCCACCACCTCCGCCACACCCATCTATACATCATACCCCACTTCCTCTAAACCTAAAAGCCCATCATACTCAATATAAAAGTGCAATTAGTTATTCTTTGAGACTTATTCAAACTTGCTCACATGCTGAAATCCCAAAGACTTCAACGAAAACGTTTGAAGTCCCAAAGACTTCATCTAAAATTTTTGAAGTCCCAAAGACTTCAACTGAATGCGGGTGACTTCAAGTGAATGGTAAAGATTTCATAGTGACTTCAATGAATGTAGTGTAATTCTAAAGAATTGCATTCAATTGACTTCAATCATAAGATTGGTCGTAAAGACTGATCCAGTCAAGACTTCAAAAAGATTGAGAGATTTCAATGCTGAAGTCTAAATTCCAAAGCGAAATCAAGAATTCAAAAAACAGAAGCAAGAAGTCAATTGATTTCTTAAATCAAAAGATTTAAATCTTTTACATCTCTCAATAGACAAGATAGCCAGATTGGTTAGCCTTAAACTACTCATTGTGGATTTTAAGTAATTTTTGATAAATTTTAGTTTTGAAAAACTTCTCTCGCAACTGGCATTGCTTATGGCAATAGTAAAGAATATTAGAAGCATTATAACAATATTAACCTTAACCTTGCATTCTCCATAACGCTTCGGGACATTGTTTCAATCTTTTTCATAGCTAATAAAAAATAAATAGGTGGCGCTACAGGCGGTAGACACCCTAGGCCTAGCTTCATAGCTGAAAGGGTTCTTTCAAAACTAGCTGTGGGCACTGGAAGCGTTGCTAAAACCGTAAGCAAGAAATTTATAAGTCTAAAGTAAGTCTTGTCACATAATCAAGCAATTTCAAAACTTTGGTAGAAGGGTCACTCGACGATTTTTTTTTTCGCATCAAAGAATGTACTCAGCTTTCACAGCTGATAACGAAATTGCATTATCAAAGTAAAGTGCTAACTTTTTCAACTTTTCGCTCAGGCTAAACTGCAGCAAAACCTGGTAGAAGAGCTTGAAACGATCGATGGTAGAACGTCTTCGTTGACCATGAATCTGTCCGTAAGATTTTGGATTAACGAATCTATGCAAGAAATCATTACCAGCACTATAAAATAGGCTTCAGAAGGAGAGGTTTCTGGATTGGAACGCGTTGTTTGTTTCAATGAAGTTCGTCAAATAAGTCCTCGGCAAGTAAGGATGCGGATTGAAAAGCCTCTCTAAAAAAATCTTCGGCATTTTCTCTGATGTCCTTAAGGGAATTCAGAACTTCTTTTGTGCGGTCGATTGCAGAAACGAAATCTAAGGATTTGTTCTCTAGGGAAACTGATAAGGGCAGCGCTAAACTAAAAAGTTTTTCGTATACAATCAGGCTTACTAGGCAATCGCATTTTTGAACCACTGCCAAAAGTGTTGATACTTTCGAAGACATCACCCACGTTCTGCTATTTATTTTTTCAATAATTATTGAGATGCATTTGAAGAGCTCTACAAAGGAATTAATACTGTCATGCCTTTCTATGAATTTTGTTTCACAAAGGCGCAGAAGTCGAGTTTTTCGGCTCTATGGTGCGTGTTTTTTTATGACAGATTTGAAAGTTACATAATATGCATTTGAAAGGTTGCGGAAGAAATTAGCTTTTTTACTAACTACACTAAGGCAATTGCGAGTTGCAAGAGTTGACATGGCAGAGCCAGGTTAAAGCTATGGCTTACACAGTGTACATACCTAGCGTTTGAATACTGTATACCTACCGGGAGTCTCCTTATTTTTATAGATTTGAATTTATATTACGGTCATTTCAGTTTCAGTTGCAAACAAGACACAGCTCACAACATTTTCTAGGAAAAATGCTTCAACAGTTCCTCAGATCCAAATGAATGACCATTCAATCCATCCCAAGGACTCAATGCACATTTTAGGCGTCTGCTAAGTTGAGCTACCTATTTAGAACAAAGAGGTACTTTAGCCCCAAGCAACTTCTCCTACTGTACAAAGTACAGATTAGACCAGTCCCGGAATATTGCTCCCATATATGGAGCTCGGGCCCAAAACATTGACTTAACCTACTTGAGAGAATACACAGACGAGCAGTTCGACTTAGTGGGGACCCTTCACTCACATCGAATCTACAACCCTTGGTGCACAGAAGACAAGTCGCTGACCTCTGCTTGTTCTATAGGTAGAGGTATTTCCATGGTAGATGTTCCGAGGAACTCAAAGACATTGTCCATCGAAATGCAACTTTTGGGCGCCCCACCAGACAGGTTGCTAATGCTCGTGAGCATACAGTACACTTGACAACCGCGAGGGCATACACTTTCCAAAACTCCTTTTGTTACAGGACAAGCAAACTTTGGAACTAACAGACATCTGCAAGCATCTCATGGCGCTGTTGAGCGTTATAGGTTCGCCTTTCCCGGAAAAAGTATTTGAAAAAAAAAGTTGAGCTTTCAGTTAGAAAATTTTAGTTTTTGTCTTTTGTTTAAGACTTTCGGGGGGGCTTCAGCCCCTCAAGCCCCCCCTCCCTGGCTACGTGCCTGCGTTTCAACTCATTTTCCCAAGACAAGTTAGCATCCTTGGTACCCTCATCAAAACGGATCTTTTTTGCTATGCGCCTCTGAGGTTCCAAGTTCTTCACACATATTTGTTGCATAACTTACAGCGCCATTTGCCCATTCCTCTCGCTGCTCGCTTTTTCTGGAAACACACATTTAAGCAACAAATATACCCAACCTCGCACCATCTCCAAATCCTACAGAAATTACAAGCATAGGGGTTGCATACGTATCTCACTTCTGTCGCAAGACAGAATTAATAACACCAAATCTAAGAATGGGAGTTTTTGTCCCTTGAGGATTTTATCTCAGGGTCTTTTGAAGTAAGGGATTCCAACACAGGGGATTATGAAACAGGGGATTTTGGAAAAGGATATATCATACCCAACCCTAATTTTTCGGGTTTGGGTTAGTGATGAAATACCTCTTTTCAAAATACCTTTTTCCAAAATACCTTTTCCTAAAATACCTTTTGGACAAAACACCTTTTCCTAAATTACCTTTTGGACAAAATACCTTTCGCACAATACCTTTTTGCGAAATGTGGATTTGTCAACGTATGGGGGGGGTATGTTGCCTCCCTGCAACTCCTCTGCTTGGGGTCACTGTAGAATTTGGAGTAGGTGCATGGTTTGGTATATGCAAGGTTTATATTATTTTATTTGCTTAATTTTACCACCAAAACTACACCGTCATCGTCGTGGTTCTGGGAATCTGAAAATACCTTTAAAAACCATTTCCCGACACGATAGTATTCTAACAAAAGGGATTTAGAAAAAAGGTATTTTGTCCCATAGATGTGTTCTCCAAAAAAATTATGTCCAAAGGTCAGCATATCAAAAAAGGTATTTTGAAATAAGGTATTAGGTAGGGTTCCCTTCGGGATTTCGTTTTCGGGATTCTTTATTTTGTTTTGAATGTAAAATACACACGTTTTTGTCCATTCCATTTATCGTAATAATGTTTTGTAATTTTGCGCTGCAATTCGCAATTTGCATTCAGTTGTGCTGATCTCATATAGTGTGATAGCTGACCGACTAGATTTTTGTTAGCCAGTGAAGATCGTAATACAAAGTGAGTATTCTAAAGTTATGTGACGAAAAAAAAAAATTAAAAAAATGTATGCATTCAGTTGTGCTGATCTCATATAGTGTGATAGCGGACCGACTAGATTTTTGTTAGGCAGTGAACATCGTAATACAAAGTGAGTATAGTAACGTTATGTGACGAAAAAAAATTAAAACAATTTACGAGAAACGTAACGAGCGTTCTGAAATAAGTTTTCTAACAGGAATTGCGTAAAATATGAACTTGTATTAGATATTGTTTTGTCATGGATCGTTTTATATATGTTTTTGTTAATAAGACTTGAACTGTTTTTGTTATGCTTTATTTATTTGAAGTTTGATATTTTGTTTATTTTGTTAAATAAATTTGGCTTAATTTTTTGTTGCTACAATAAAATTTTTAGTTTCACTTTCTGGATTATGGATTTTAGGGATTTTGGGCTTTCGGGATTACATTTTTCAGGATTCTGTCCATTTGTAGTAGGTACACAAACGTTAACACCATTCAATGAAAACTTGCATTAGTACTTGCAACGGATGCTTCTCCTTTCGGGCTTGGTGCTGTAATTTAACACATAATGGATGATGGATCGGAGCGTCCAATAGCCTTTGCTTAAAGTTCATTAAGCAAATCTTTTGTAGGTGGCAAGTCCTGGCACACTACAAAATAAGAGGGATAAAGTGAAGCGCCTAAAGGCGTAGCCAAAAAATTTTGTTGAGCGAGGGGGATCGATTTCGGTGTGAAAATTACCCCTGCCGCCTAAACAAAGATATTCCTCCCCTCACATAGAAAAAAATGCTTGCATTCTACAAAAAACCGTTATTAATTTTCGGCGCCTAAGTTATCGTTCTCGTGGCAATTAATTTGACATATAATGAAGAGGATAAGGATAATGATGACGATGGAATCATTCCTGCTGTTCCATTTCACAACTACGATGAGGACAGCAGAATGGCACAAAACTATTCTTAGGAGAATATGTGTAAAAACATGATTTCTTCGAAAAGTACCAATTTCTCACTTGTTTTTATTTTTTTTACTAATAAAAATGAATTGTAACATTGCGCCTACCAGTACCTATGTTCGGCCTGAAATATGTGTCTGCCTTTTTGATTACGGGATTTTAATGGCATTTTTAAAATGTTACCTAGCATTTTTCCCAACTTTAATGAAATGACGTAATTTACCTCTTATTTTCTCAACCTTCCCCGCAGTCTGCCACCATCTTCGTAACACCCAAACTGTCTGCCTTTTTGATATGTTACTTAAAATATTATTCAGCGTCATCAAATCAAAAATTAGCTTTAATAAAATCACGGTTTTGACCTAACATTTGTTCACCCTTTGACCCCTTACCGACAGCCTCCCCACCAACGGATAAGTGGCAGACAATTCATTAGATGTTTATTTATATGCATACTATCCAATGATACCAACAATTTTCTTAATGAAATGACGTTACCATTTATGTCGCTGGCTCTTAGACTATTACCTGTACCCAATTCGCTACAAAAACACAATTTATATTAGGTAGGTACACAATATTTTTCTGTATTCAATTCGCTCTTTAATGCTTAAGAAATTACATTGAATTTGACATCAACGGCAATAAGCAACTCATTCAATAAACTCACCGCATTATGAAAGCCACGCCCGATTCGTTCGGCCTTTAGCCAAACTTGCCATTCCCCAGTCTTGCCATTCCACGAAGTGCATATATGATGCCACCGTCTTGTTGTTAATGGATAATTGAGTCTGAAGTCGAAGGATTTATTCATAATAAAAATAAACAAATGAATAAATTTAAAAATCTTGAAGTAAGGAATATTGATTTTTTTAGGTTACCTGTAAACTTGTTGTCCTCGTATAGCCATCGATACAAAACTGGAATTTTTTGAATTTGCTATCCAAAATTGAATTTGACGTTGTTCTTCTTTAACTAATGAAACGAATTATACGAAATTAGTTTTAAATAAAATAACAGGGTTGAGTAGATATGTATAGTATAGTAGCACCTGTGTATTTATAAGCGCGGACGCGCGTATTGGGTACAATAATATTGTGTATTGTGTAGTGTAGATAGTGACTTATTTTCAAGGATAGGACAAGGGTGTGAATAATATTTACTTAAAGATTGTTTCATTTCTGCACCCGAAAAAGGCATGATAATTGCAAGGAGTGTTTTCAACTGTCGCAATTATTGCTGGTTGTAATTAAATAAATAAATAAATTGGTGGTGCAATTGGTGTGACACCCAAGGCCTAGCTTCTCGCAACCATTCGTTTTGTGTGAGTTTCTATTTTTGGGACGAATGGAAGGGACCTACAATTTTAAGCCGAGTCCGGCTAAATTGAGAAGCTTTTTCATGACAGTCATACTCTCGGATGTTTTTCAGACGTTCGCGAGAGGTGGCGCAGTAGAAAAAACCTTAAGATGTAATTTGTGTTTTTCCGGGAATAGAACCTGGGATCCCTCGCACAGTAGTCCAGCATAGAGCTGTGTCAATCGTGATTGATTCGGTCTTTTTGACCCGATCACAATAAAGTATTGGTGATTGCAATCACACAACCCCAAGTCAATCGTTCATGTAGTCAATACTTTTGTTCTGACTGGTTCATTCATTTCATTTATCTCGGTTAGCCAGTAAAGAAAGAACGAAACAACACAATCCAATAATCAATCGTTCACAGAGTCAATACTTTTGTTGCGCATCTTACTATGGTTAATTTTTCCCGGTTAGCGAGTATAAGAAAGAACGAAACAACACAACCTCAATCACGCTCACCACACATCAATCATTCATAGAGGCAATACTTTTGTCGTATGTGCTGGTTGATTTGAAATTTTCAGAAAGAGCGAAACAGCAAATCACCAAACATATCCCTGATAAGATATGCAATAATCGTTTCATCTCTTTTTGTTATTGTCTCTGTCTTTAGATAAGCATGTTTTGCAGCTTTCAAAAAAAAAAATGAACGAATGATGATTGGGCTTTCTGATTGTATTGAAATTGAATGGAGCAATACAATACTCTCATCTGTCATTGAATGATTGAATGATTGATTGAAATGACCGAATCATTTTTTCAACCAATACTTGAACGATTCGATCATTCAATTTGAACGATTGACACAGCTCTAGTCCAGCACACTAACCACTGCGCTACTGCGCCCACGTGGTTGTAATTAGTTAGGTATAAAAAACTTATAGTCAAACCCAAAACCTTTTCATAAAGTAGGTACATAATTTAGGAATAAATTTAAATTAAAGTTCTTAACTTTGGTAATGACACGTTCGAATAATGGGAATGCTGCGGACAGCACATTCTTAAGCTTTCAGTTTTGCCAATTTTATGTGTATTACCGGAATATAAAAGGTGGCATTACACTACCATATAAATATGGCAACTTTGACAGATAAAATATGACACAATTTGTGTATAGGTACCTACCTACATATATGGTAAGTGGCATTAAGGTGCCAGTACACGATATGTAGCACGCCACATATATATGTGGCTCTGACGTAATTTTGACGTCAGCGTATGGAGCCAATGGCTTCATACCGTGTACTAGCCCTCTTTGTGCCACTCACATAAAGTACTCATACGTATGAGGCACGATATGAGGCACTCGTGTGTGGCTTTTCGGCATTCCGTGTACTACACTAGCACATACCATTTGTGCCAATACGCTACATAATGTGGAGATCTTACCTGCACGGTTCGTATGGATTTTTGAATGTAATTTCAGCATTTCAGTTTGTGTCAGTGTGTTTTGTACGAGCAGCATGGTATTTAGTTTTTTGTGGGTCATAAAAGTAGCGAACGCGACGGGATAACTTAAATACACCCAAAGCAATAAAGCAATTAGTACCTACAGTTCTAGTTCAAAACTGCACACAGGGCAATACAACTGCGGATAGCATCATCATAAACGAATTACCAGAAACCAACCGATATGTGCGAGCTGTGCTACATTCCGTGTACTAGCACAATTGTATGCGCTACATACGAAGAACGAAATGTGTACCATATGTGTAGACTATCTGGTGACATCAGAACCACATATATATGTGGCGTGCTAAATATCGTGTACTAGCACCTTTACACTATGGCGTATAAATTTGTCCAGTTTATATGACCAGATCTGTGTCAAATTTTTTTTGTTCATACATATGACAAAGCATGGCAAACTATGTGAAACAAAATATGACAAAGTAAAAATACAGCTCGTAGAGTTCGGTGTTAAATCTCCTCCTCCAAAGCCCGTCAACGCCAACGGGACCGAAAATCACTCGAAGAATTTTACGTACGAAGCAACCAAGGTGATCTTCATCCGCTTTTGACAACGTCCATGATTCTGCGCCATAAAGCAGGACTGGGATGATGAGGGTCTTACATAGAGTCTCCTTGGTGTTTCTCGACAAGGCGTTAGGTACTAATCAATTGCCTTCTTAGGCCAAAGTAACAGCGATGTCATTTTCAGAATTAATAGCGGAGCCGAGGTAGACAAAGTCCCGAACTACCTCAAAGTTATAGCTGTCTATCGTGACGTTCTGTCCGATTCGTCGATGTTGTGTGTCCCTTCTTGTTGACAGCATATATTTTGTTTTGCCCTCATTCACCACTAAACCCATTTTTGCCGCCTCTGTACTGATACTTGCAAACGCCCCAGTGACAGCTCGCTGTGTTCTGCCAATGATTTCGATGTCGTCAGCGTATGCAAGTAGTTGTACGGACTTTTGGAAAATTGTGCTATGGTGTTGGCTTGCGAGTTTCGCACAATTTTCTCAAGAATGATGTTGAAAAAGTCACATGACAGCGCATCACCTTGTCTAAATCCTTTTTTGACATTAAAGGTATCGGTGAGATTGTTTCCGACCTCTACGGAGCAGCGAGCGTTCTCCATCGTTATTCTGCACAATCTGACAAGTTGGGCAGGGATGCCAAACTAGACATGGCTCTGTATAGCTCGTCTCTATAAATGCTGTCATATTCGGTTTTAAAATCTATAAATAGGTGATGAGTATCGATTTGGACTTCTTGGGTTTTCTCCAGGATCTGCCGTAGTGTGAATATTTGGTCGGTTGTGGACTTACCGGGCCTAAAACCGCACTGATAGGGTGCAATCAGTTCGTTGACAAATGGTTTCAGGCGTTCACACAGTACGGAGGACAGGATTTTGTAAGCGATGTTAAGGAGACTGATGCCTCTCCTTTCTTATGGATCGTGCAAACAATGCTGAGGCTCCATTCATCAGGCATACTTTCCTCTGACCAAATTTTAGAAACGAGTTGGTGTATGCTCTCTACCAAGTCATCCCCCGCTGCCTTAAAAAACCGTCCGGTCCTGCAGCTTTGTTGGACTTCAGCTTGGATATTGCTATCCTGACCTGACCTCATTTTGGTCAGGTGGATGGAAGTCTTGGCTTTCATCGCCCAGGTTGAATGGTTCATTCTGCCTGACAGCGGAATTTGTGTCGTCTTCGCCGTTTAACAGTCTGCAGAAATGGTTTTTCCATGTCCTAAGCACCGACTGTGACTCTACTACAAGGTTTCCTTGTTCGTCTCTACAGGTCTCTGTTCGGATCTTGTTCCCGTAACAAGTTCTTTTTACCTTTTGGTAAAAATTCCGTAAACATTGTTCCTGGAGTAGCACCTCTCCATCTCCTCGAACGCGCGCTTCCCATGCTCTTTCTTTTTCCTTCGGAGAAGCAGGTGTTCTTCCCTCCTTTTTTGCTCGTAGAGCTCACGAGCTGCTCTCGTCCTTCTCTGCAGCGCCGCTTTGTAGGCCAGTTGCTGCATGTGCTTGCCGGCACTCTTCATCAAACCAGGGGTTTCGTGGTGGTGGTCGGGTGAAACCTAGCACATCTGTTGCGGCTTTTCTGATGGCTTCTTGGCATCGATGCTGTTGAGTATTAGAGCTTAGAGCTTAGAACTAATCCACAACTAAGAAGCAAGAGCTTTTACATATTAATGTACTACATAGTATTGAGAATTGAAGTCAGTCATTAAAGCTACTTTGTATAACTCAGACGTCTTTCATTGGAAACGTAACATGGTGTGAGATGTTAACGGATCACTATAATAAAATCACTATTTAACTAAATTCAAGAAAAAGTCTGAGAGTCAATACGTCGCGTGTCGTAGCAAAACATGGAAGGTATTAATGCACCAAGTAATCTACAATTTAATACAACTAATCTTGGTCAGACGTGGAAAGATTGGAAGCAGTTATTGAATTTGTACTTGGTTGCAGCTGGATTGGATGACAAACCAGACGTTAGAAAAATTGCCATCTTACTTCATAAAATTAAAAGTTAATACGGTTTACAGTTCAAACCCAATACGAAAAAATACGTCAGATCAAAGAGGGAGCCATTATCCATCATATTCATCTTCACCACAACATGTTCAACAGAGTTATCGTTCACGACATTCCCGCTACGAAAGCCCGCAAACAACAACGACACATGGTAAATCGGAAAGAGCACAAGAAAATACATTCTCTAACAATGTCTGTGAAAACTGCGGCCAGCATCATAGAAGTAAATGCCCAGCTTTCGGAGTCAAGTGCTTTAATTGCAACTGGAATAACCATTTTGCCAAAATGTGCAGGTTAAATAAGCGTGTGGTAAATTACACTGGACAACCAAACTTATATGAATCTGACAGTGAAAGTGAAAGCTCTAACAGTCTATTTATTGGTATGTGTAAAACTCTCACAAGATCGGATAAACATAAGATTAAAGATATATGGTTTATAAGTCTTAACATAAGTGATGTATATATATATGCCCAATTAGACACGGGGGGGCACAGACAAATATAATCAGCTTAAGTGTTTTTAATAGAATTAATAGTAATAGTGCACGAAAAAATTGTCTTAAGAAATCAAGTGTCATTTTAACTTCATTAGGTGAGGAAAAGCTGCATGTTTTAGGTAAGTGCATATTAAATGCCACTGCACGCATCCACAAAAAGTTCAAACATTTTCAAATTGAGTTCGCAGTAATTAATAATTCGTGTCCAACCATTATCGGTTTGCCTGATTGTATCAGACTCGGTCTTGTGAAAAAAATGTGTTCGGTGGAAGTTGAAAAAGATACGGTCGATTTTAAAAATATGTATGAAGAATTATTTAAGGGTTTAGGATGTCTCGACGTAACTTGCAGTTTAAAAATTAAAGAAAATAGTGAACCAATTGTTGATTCACCGCTTAAAGTCCCGTACAAATTATATTATGATAAATTAAAATGTGAATTACAACGGATGGAGGGATTAAATGTCATAGAGAAGGTGACTGGTCCAACACCATGGGTCAATTCCATTGTATTAGTTAAGAAACCTAACAAATCGCTTCGGGTTTGTTTAGATCCCCGCAATTTAAATGAGGTTTTATTAAGATCCCACTATCCAATACCAAATATAGAATTTGTGAAGTCGAAATTATCTGGCGCGCGTTATTTTTCGGTGCTTGCGCTAGTAATGGGTTTTGGATGGTAAGGTTAGATGAACCATCTTCATTGTTATGCACCTTTAATACACCATTTGGGAGATATAAGTTTCTTCGTCTTCCATATGGGTTGAGTGTTGCACCAGAGATTTTCCACAGACTGATGACAGAGATATTCGTTGATTTGGAAGCTATTGTCTATATAGACCAGTGATGAAAATCGACTTTTCTCAATTGTACTGAAAATTGAAACAAAATTGTACTCAAATTTCTTAAATGTATAAAACCAAACGAAAACATAAAAAATATAAATATTTTATTAAAAAAAAGAGTAGGTACCTATCAGTGTTAGCATCGGCCAGTTTTTATAACCTCCCCAGCATTTAAGTCTTGCAAAATGGTAAGCATTTATGTGAGTTCGTAAGTATACACAAGTACGTGGCTCTTATAAAGGTTTTGTGCGTGGCAGGGAGGTACCTGAACAAAGAAGTCCTTTCACAAAATTTCATTCGCCTAGGTCGATTCGTTTGTTGGACTCTGTTGTGTTTTTAACAGACAGATAGACCGACGGACGGATAAACGTACATGGCTAAATCGTTTCAGAATTGCATCCTGATTGAGAATATTTATGGCTTATGGGGTCAAGGGTGACTTTTGCTTGGCGTTGGAAATGTAAGTATATACCTTCCAGTGGAGGGTGTTATAAAGGCGCATTTAGTTGAATCTAAGTTCGAGGAAATCTAAATTTTAGCTGCTCTCCAATTTTTCTCTACAAACATTACCTAAAATCCTAGCTAAATTTTGACATAGAGTACGCTGTGAATATAAGTGTCACAGAAAACAGCTGTTCGTTGAAAATAACTTCCTTCAAAGATTCATCGACGCGAAAATGTGTTATATTTTCGTTGCACTTTCTTTTTTGCTATTCCTTGATATCAAATTTATCACTTTGAAAGGATTCCTCATCGAGGAATTCATTGAAAAAAAACTTATCCTTATTTACTTTTCCGCAACACAAAAGAACAGAAGAAAAAAAAATATTAACTGTAAAAATTTAGCTAGAAAAAATGTGCGAACCATTAATGGGCGCGATAAATTGTGACATACATGCAGTACAGTCTGAAATGAAAATTTAATTTTTTAGCTGAGGCAGAATACCGCTCGGCTCGGATTCGCTTAAATTTAGCTCAGATAAATTTTGGAGGAAATTTTGTATGTGAGCTAAAATTTAGCACCAGCAGCGTACTAAGCTCAAGGTAATATAAGTCTTATAGACGTCGGATAGGAACTTTAGTCCATGTACAGATTAAGACTAATCTTTGTATAGATAGTCGTGTTCAAAATCACTTGTCCAACGGTCGATTGAGCAAACTGTAGACTTTGTACAGAAAATCTACCATTGGCCAAGTGATTTGAACACGACTGTACAACATTCAGATAACAATCTACTATACAAGTTCTTCATTTTCAAGTTTATTTTGTAAAGATCTGTTTTATTTATAGAGCTGTGGCAGCCTTAAACATAATAAGATGTTTAGGTTCTAATAGTGCAGACATTACGCCTGTATTCGATTCTTTAGCTTTTTTTATAATAGCTATTTTGATAAGAAAACATTCTTTAAACGTTTGCGGAAGAATAAGAAGGAATACAAAAAGCACCCTGGGCAATGCGGTGTAGGATTTTAAAATATAAACTCGTTGCATTCATTTGGCACAAGGCCTATTTCAGACCAAAACGCAGAAATAGAAGTATGTTCCTATTTCTATCGTAGTCAGATAGAGCTCTATATTCATGATTGATAATTTCAATACTTTTTTGTTCACCAGGAAAAAAACCTTAAGACAAATTGGACGATTGAATTTACTTGATCATCCAAATGCTAGTTTGTGAAAAATGTTGTAATGAGTTCAAAAAAAATGTCTCCGAAATCAAATCGTTTTCCAACTCCTTCGAGGAATGCAGAAAATTTCAAAAGTTAATTTTTAACGGAGTAAAAAAAAAGTACGATGAGTCATGAATACATTCAGAATTTTAAAACAAAGGAGTGCGTTCAGCTTATTTTTGTTTAATCCTTAGTATGTCTGATTTGAAAGATATAAAAATAAACTTTCAAAAATTAAAAATAGTACAAATAGTACTGAAAATTGAGAAGTGGTACTTGCGTACTCGGGAAAGTCAAATTGTACTGAATTCAGTACAATAGTAAGCCTTTTTGCAACTATGATATAGACGATATTCTGGTCTGGGGAAAACCGATGAAAGTGCATAACGCCCGAGTTAAAGATGTATTAGATAGAGCAAGGTCTGCTAATGTTAAGTTAAATAAAGATAAATGTCATTTTGGGTTGAAAGAGGTCAAGTATTTTGGCCATATTTTTAATGTCCTGATAATTCCAAGATATCTGCTATAGTCCACATGCCTCCTCCATTCCTCCGTCAAAGATCTTCAACGATTTTTAGGAATGTTGAATTATTTAGGCCCTTTCATTAAAAATTTATCCGCGGAGTCGGCGTCTCTTAGACATTTACTAAAGAAAAATGTTGAATCACAGTGGAACGATAGCCATCAAAAGGTTTTTGATAATCTCAAGAAGTTGATAACGAGACCACCTATACTTACATATTTTAAGCCAAATGAGCCCCTAGTCCTATCCACAGATGCCTCGAAGTTTGCAGTTGGTGCAGTCCTATTTCAGAATAATAAACCAATTGCGTTTGCGTCGAAAACTCTAACAGAATGCCAACAGAGATATGCGCAAATTGAAAAAGAATTCTATGCAATAGTTTTTGGAGCAACAAAGTTTCACCAATACTTTTATGGTCAGGACACTAGATCTGAAACTGACCATAAGCCATTGGTCTCATTATTTGACAAACCTCGCTTACAACGCATGATGTTGTTTCTTCAAGCTTATAATTTGAACGTCGTTTACAAGCAAGGCAAAGATCTTCAAGTCGCTGACGCACTTTCTAGAGCCCCTTTGCCAATTTCAGATGAATCAGAAATAGATTCAAACATTCAAATACATGTCGGGTTCATTAGGTCTTGTCTTTCAGTTTCATCAACTAAATTAGAGGAAATAGAAATAGCATCTGCAAATGATGCTGAGTTACAAGAATTGAAGTTTATCAATGAGGGCTGGCCAGTACGCAAAAGCCTTGTACATGAACTCGCTAAGCCTTATTGGAACTATAAGCACGAAATTAGTGCAATCGATAACTTGATTTTGAAAAACCAAAGTATCATGATTCCACAGAAACTCCGCCACCAAATGTTAAATATTATTCATGAGGGTCATCTTGGTATTGCAAAATGTAAGAGTCGTGCAAGAAATATAGTTTTTTGGCCTGGTATATCGGGGGATATTGAAGATTTCGTTGGAAAATGTTCGACTTGTAAACGATTTCAAAATTCCAATAAAAAACAACCACTTATGTCTTTTCCGATCCCAAATTTACCATGAGAAAATATTGCAAGCGATTTATTCGAATGGAATAAAGATCTTTATCTTCTTTGCGTAGATTACTATTCAAAATTTATTGAAATTGCTAAGCTAACGTCTAATAAGGCATCAGCTGTCATCATACAGCTTAAGTCAATTTTTGCTAGGTATGGTATACCAAAGTTATTGATTTCGGATAATGGTCTCCCATACAGCTCAAATGAATTCAAAACTTTTTTGAGCTCTTGGGGAATCCAACACAAAACAAGAAGCCCCTATTATCCGCAATCAAATGGTTTGGCTGAACGATCAGTACAAACAGTCAAAAAATGAAATATCGCAAGCTGATGATAATACTAGTCCTCAACCAATGAAGTTAAGATCAGGCTTACAATTAGTTCGTAAATAATTTTAAATTTATTAGATACATATCGATATGTATTTGTATATATCTAGCATAATTAGATTTGATATGTATCATTTTCGTAACTGAATATACTGTTTCACCAACTAAATTAGAGGAAATAGAAATAGCATCTGCAAATGATGCTGAGTTACAAGAATTGAAGTTTATCAATGAGGGCTGGCCAGTACGCAAAAGCCTTGTACATGAACTCGCTAAGCCTTATTGGAACTATAAGCACGAAATTAGTGCAATCGATAACTTGATTTTGAAAAACCAAAGTATCATGATTCCACAGAAACTCCGCCACCAAATGTTAAATATTATTCATGAGGGTCATCTTGGTATTGCAAAATGTAAGAGTCGTGCAAGAAATATAGTTTTTTGGCCTAGTATATTGGAGGATATTGAAGATTTCGTTGGAAAATGTTCGACTTGTAACAGATTTCAAAATTCCAATAAAAAACAACCACTTATGTCTTTTCCGATCCCAAATTTACCATGGGAAAATATTGCAAGCGATTTATTCGAATGGAATAAAGATCTTTATCTTCTTTGCGTAGATTACTATTCAAAATTTATTGAAATTGCTAAGCTAACGTCTAATAAGGCATCAGCTGTCATCATACAGCTTAAGTCAATTTTTGCTAGGTATGGTATACCAAAGTTATTGATTTCGGATAATGGTCCCCCATACAGCTCAAATGAATTCAAAACTTTTTTGAGCTCTTGGGGAATCCAACACAAAACAAGCAGCCCCTATTATCCGCAATCAAATGGTTTGGCTGAACGATCAGTACAAACAGTCAAAAAATGAAATATCGCAAGCTAATGATAATACTAGTCCTCAACCAATGAAGTTAAGATCAGGCTTACAATTAGTTCGTAAATAATTTTAAATTTATTAGATACATATCGATATGTATTTGTATATATCTAGCATAATTAGATTTGATATGTATCATTTTCGTAACTGAATTACTTACTTGTGCTATCTGAATGATATAATGAATACAATTAAATTTAGTTCCATAAATAAGAATATACTATGTATATAATAGCGTAATACATTCCTACCTATACTACAAAAAAAAAAAAAAAAAAATTATGTTGTCTTAAGAAAGGACATGTTGAGTATTAGAGCTTAGAGCTTAGAACTAATCCACAACTAAGAAGCAAGAGCTTTTACATATTAATGTAGGTACTACATTGTATTGAGATTGAAGTCAGTCATTAAAGCTACTTTGTATAACTCAGACGTCTTTCATTGGAAACGTAACAGATGCCACTGGTCTTCAGCACTTGATGCTGGCTGCACAGGACTTCTCGAGAGGTTGAGGGAGACGTCGGAAAGTTCGGACATCTAGAATACTGGAGGAGTGACTTGCGTCGATCGCAACATGGTCAATTTGATTGACGGTTTGGTAATCTGGTATCAGCCATGTTCCTTTGTGAATGTTGAGGTGCTATATCTAGAGCTCAAGACTTCTTGCCTAAGTTTGCCGCTTACAACGAAATTTTCTAAAAAGTATGTTAACGGCTTTTATACGGCTTCTGTTAATCGTACGTACTTTATGTTATGTTATGTTATGAAAAAAATTGTCAAAAAAGACTCGTACCAACATACGCATCAGCGAATACCCGGCTACATAGTGTTCCACGATTTGGGTATAGGCGTTGGTACTTCTATCTTGCCAACGAAGAGTTTCCATGGCATTTGAATACATTTTGTGGAGATCAACTTACCAATGTTGAGCTTTTTTTTTATATTCGACAATTAAAGGCTCTGTCAAACAGAACGCGTTTCAATGCCGCGTTTCACCGTCGCGTTCCAC
This sequence comes from Cheilosia soror, assembly GCA_949372485.1. NCBI lineage: Eukaryota > Metazoa > Arthropoda > Insecta > Diptera > Syrphidae > Cheilosia > Cheilosia soror. The sequence goes on along the minus strand of OX443561.1, from coordinate 59,319,575 downwards.
CGCCGTTGTAATATACTGCAATACATATCCCCCGTCACTGAGAGCAAACGAATTAAATGAGAACAGTATTCTCCGACTTCTTCTCTCTTTTCATTTATGTCGTGTTTGCGCACATTCTTTTTTCTTTTTCGAGAATTTCGTAGCACGGCAAATAAAATTAATTATTCGTAAACCGATCTGTTTGACATTTTGAGAGAATTTGATAATAGCTACACCCAGAGAAAAATACTGTGTAAAATTGCCTTAAACGCCTTAGGTAAATATTTTTGTATGAAATTTCTTGGTTACACATTTTTCTGCCAAGAAATAGGTTCATTTATGTACGGCATAGGCAATGCAAGATAGGCTAACATGACCTAAACGCCTTAGGTAAATATATTGGTATGGAACTTTTTGGACAAGCATGAATTTGCCAAGAAATAGGACGTCATAGGTAATAAAAAATAAGCTAAATTGCCTTAAGTCCTAAGGTATTTTTACCTAATCACCCAAAAAGTTGAAGTTCACCTAAGGACATACGTAACTTTACCTTATCTTTAAGGTAATTTTCATCTGTTCATCACCATGCACCTTAGTTACTGGGTAAATATATACATTAAGCCTAGGCAATACTTCAACAAAACGTTCACAAGCCATGTAAGACCGCCTCAGTGCTAAGGTAAATTATACATTACCTAAGGTGATTTTCCCTCCAAACTACTTTCATTTATTGCAACAGAATTTAGCGTCAAAGCATGTTTTTTTTTGGTTCGATTTTTCACCAATCACCTTATTTACTGGCTTAAAGAGCCTAAAGTCTAAGGTAATATTTCGGCAAAATGTTAACAAACCATGTAAGACTGTCTGCCTTAGGTCTAAGGTAAATTACAATATCTAAAATGATTTTTCCTCAAAATTTATTTTCAGATATTGCAACGGAAAGTACCATTTAATTTTCGTCCCACGGTTGCCACTTGCGACCAAAATTGAAGAAAAACGTTAAAATCTTGAAAACGTTTCCTCAAAAGAGGAAACAAAGTAATAGTTTGTCCTTAAGTTACGAGTACAGTACACGACATGCCAAACACGACATACGTATGCCAGTCTGACGTCAATTTTACGTCAGAATAAATGTCACAAAAGGGTGCATGTCGTGTACTCGGCATATTATTGACGCTGACATATGTTGATGTGCGCCTGTCACCCATGTGTCCGACTCAGAATGGCATGTAAATTTTGAAAAACGCAAAAAAAATCGTTTGAATTGAAGATTTCTTGGACGTTTTTTAATTCATTGACATCGAAGCCATCCTTTGAGGGAATTTGTTACTTTATAAAAATGGTTCAAAATGGTCAGTTTTGTACCTGTAATAGTTTAAAAGTTAAATCGTTTTAAGTGATAACACCTCCAAATTAGAGGTCACCTACTAAGGTAATATACCGCCAAAAAGTAAAATCACCTATGTAGTTTATTAGGTAAATGTACCTTAGGCCTAAGGTCATATTCCGCATAAATGTTCACAAACCATGCAGATTTGCCTTAGTTCTAAGGTAAATATATCTGGCAGGCGATAAATAAATAATTTCTATTCGTTCCTAAAAGTCACACTCACTTACTGAGTGAATTATCATAAGACAACTTTAAAAATTTAATATGATTACCTGTCAACTGATGTAAAAAAAAACGTGTACCTACTGTGCGAGGTAAGTAAAAAGTTTAAAAATTATTAATGTCTGTTTTCTCCATACATTACAGATAATTTGGTAGCTACTACGCTGTGCGTACCGCCAGGCTAGCAGTCTCTTCATTTTTTCCAGCTAAGATATATCTGTTTGACGTTGTCTAACGCGGCGTTGAGAACGTCGAGTCAAAATAATCTTACCGCCGCGTAAAATAATCTCACCGCGGCGTTAATAACGCGTTCTGTTTGACGAAACCTTAACTGTTAACCATTGCTTATAGGTTTATTATTCTGACTTGGTTTTGTTTGAACATTTTCGTCTGACAAAAAACGGCTTTTACTACAACTTCTGTTGATCGTACGTAAAAAAGTTTTTTAACATAATTTTTAGAAAATTTCTCAAGGATAAAAACTTTATAAACAAATAAAAAATGTTCAAGTACAAATTTTGCGACAAAGCATTTTAACCCTAGAATGCATTATGGGGTGCATTCGCACCCCACTCCAAAATTAAAACGGCTATATTTTTTAAAGTATCTAAACGTGGTTATTTTTAAAGAGTGCTATGAGTTTTATTTATTTAGTTATTAGTTTACACTTTTAATTTTTGGAACTCTAGCCAGGTAAGTTAATGAATCATTTCAGAATTACATTACAAATGTTCCAAAATTGCAGTACCATCGAAAAAGTGTTTCGAGAATCAATGGAAGGCTATCTACGGCATTGCGAGGATTTTTTATTAAGAGAACCTCAAAGAAGATTCCAAAGCAGGGAACGTGCTTTTTATGTCCTAGGAGACGTTATAAAAAGACAAAAACGCCGTGCAGTACTTGCCAAAGGCACCATGCTACAGCTGTCTATATGGGTCCCTGTCAATTCGCGGTTTTCATTTCGCAAACTATTATCTCGCGACGTTTTAAATATTTTTCATTTATTTCGCAGAAGTCATGTGGCAAATTGCCATTTCGTCTTGCATTAATCTCGCTGTAAGGTTAACTCGCATTTTTTCTTTAGCATTGATATGTTTTGCTATTCTTTCAACTAGCTTTTGTAGTTTTTGCTTTCGCTTATTTTGTAAAAGGTTATTTCGGGTCATTCTATTTAGCCACTTGTTTATATCAGTATGTGTCACTTTCAAGAGGAAATTGTTTGTTTTATATGTAAAATGGCCCCCTACTTTGCATAATACTCAAACTCGCACCTACTCCAAATCCTACAGTGACTACAGGCAGGGGGGTTGCAGGGTAATAAACACATTTTTTTAAAATAATATAACTTCATTTTGTAAGATTGTCTTATAAGTTGCTGGTATTTTCAACCCAAAAGTCCTGGGGTGCTCAGGAACAGCATATGTTTTAACGTTATTCAAAAACCCTTATGCATTCTAGGGTTAAGTAAAAAAGTGTAACAAAACATTTTCGGAATATTGAGTTTAAGGAGTCATAACTTTATTGTAGCCCCACAGATGTACACGATGTGCTTTGCACTTGTATGCGGTACTAAATCGTATTTTTAAAATGTACAAAACAATTTGTGTACCTATAATAGTTTAGTATAGTCTAGTGATATACCTACTTGTTTAAGATTGTTTTTGTTTCATTTATTTTCAAAATAAGTTATTATTGTTCTTATTATAATTATTCTTTCGTTGGTCAAAAGTGGCAGACATAACCTAATCTACCCTACATGTTTGCTATTTGTTTAACGTAACGTAAATTCTCTTTGTCACTCTCTTAATTATGTCATTCAGCTATGAGCTATGTATAAAATAATCCTGTTAGAGAAAAAATTTATTGTACTGTACAATTCATGTCATTCATATGATCATGCTCATGCATGAAAGAAAATGATTTCTCGGTCACTTGGATCGTAGACACACAAAAGGGTAACACCTAAGAACAAATCGCTCGTTGACATAACCATTTTCGTTTTCTTCAATTTTCATCGCTGGATTCCCTCGGAAATTTCTTCGCTCGTGTGATCTGCTCATTATCAAACATCCGTTTCTGGCATTTCTGATTTATTTAATGTCGCTGGGACGTGCTTTTGAGTTAATTTTTCCTAACATAATAATAAAGGAATTGTTTTGTAATTAAATAGTACCTACATTAAAAAATGTTTGTGTGACATATGTATATATGTAACAAAAGTAAGTACATACAATACATACATGCAAAGTAGATTAGGATTTTATGTCTGATTGGACGGCAGTAATTTGAAATCTCTTGCATATTTTGCCCAGTACAACCGGTAATGGCATATTCTAACTAAAATCTAGTGATGATGCATATTTTCGCCAAAAAATTTGACTCAAAACATTAAAAAAGTTAAAAAAAAAAAAACATTGCTGTGGTATGCATATACATTATACATACCTACACTCATTTTTCTCTCATACCAGCTAATATTCAAAACTCAATGCTTGACAAAGTGAACAGTTCCCCGAGTGGGTACTGTGAATAAATTTCACTGTATAGTTAAAAACGTTCAAATCCAATTTTTCCCGAACGGGGAACCGCTCACATTGCGGATTCGACTATACCCACCAAAATATTCTTTTCCGTGAATAATTCCCCCCGGCGGATTCCACCATAGGGGTGATCATCCCAGGCCTTCAAGCGTTGATGATGTAGTGTCAAATTAATAGTTTTATGAATGGAGGGGTGATTTTTTACCAAAAACAACAAAAATTGCTAACATAATCTCACTCTTATCAAATACTGTCCAGTTACATCAGTGGATGTGGAACTGTCCTTTTCCAAAGTAAAAATATGATCAAATAATTCTTAATTATAACAAGAATGTTATTTAACTATTTTATGCTAAATTTGAAATAAAAACCTATAAACTAAAATAAAAATACTATTTTTTTATCAGTTAATGTTGCATATTTTGGCACATTTTATGCATATTTCTAGCATTTTTGATGCATATTTGCATGCATATTTTATGCTTTTTATGTTGCATATAATCCGGTCTCTACTCATCTCTACGCATGGGTGTATGTACGTCGCGTTGATATATTTTTACAGCAAATTACGTAATTTTTGAGTATTTAAGAGATGCTCAGAGAAAGTTGAAGAGACCTGCGCAGTAGAATGGCCAAGTGAATTGGTTCGCGCTGTACAACGAATATTATTTCATATTTACTTATCGATGTATATGGCCGTCCCAACTTAAGTGAACATTTCTTGTGCTGGTTTCTTCACATTATATATTTTATTCTCTTAGCGACAACAAAACAATTTTCCAATCAGAACAGAACTACAGCTACAGCTAAAAATGATGTGCGCATTTCAAACAACAAACATACCCCTGCTTGCGAAGACATCTCTCTCGATCGACGATCGAGGCATGCGTGACTGATTGTCCACACAGCACCGTCGCGACGACGCGTCGTTGGCGTATGCAAAAGATACGCATTTACCCACCCCAAAGACAAAGAAGTTTTTCAATCAATCTTGCGTGAATGCAATACAATAAAATCGACATTTTAAATGCAATTGGTTTTTGCTCTGATAATGCCTTAGGATTGCCTTGGGATAAGTATACCTACTAACTAAGCTCTATTAAAGCTTCACCTGCCCACTTTTTTCATAGCCTTACGCGACAAAATCAATATCAAAAAAACTATGGTAGGTATTACATTTTGTTTAAAAATGCTACATTTTGTTGGCTAATGCTGCCCGTCCACTTAGTGCCCAACGCAGCAACCAATCTTATGCTGCCCGTCCACCTAGTGCCCAACTCATCAATTTCGTATTCAACGCATTCAACTCTAATGTACGATGCCCTCAATTTTATCCAACCAACGCGTTTGATCTGGTTGGACATCGTTGCTCACCGCGTTGCTAAAGAAGTGTGCGGGTAGTGTACGAGCTCTTGTTGCTCGTTGAACATGCTTGTGCAACGCGTTGAGAAACGATTTTACAATAATGTGCTGCACATTATCTGTCCAACTCGTTCCTCAACTTCTTACATTTTTTGTTGACTCGAGTTGCGTTGGGTGCGACGAAATGCGTGTGCCTGCGCTAGTTGAGCCATTGGAATCAATCAACTGACATCTGTTTATGCACTGTGCATGGTTTATCATTAAATTGCAACTCAGTTGTCTAGAAAAAGACGATGGTGTAGATCATGAGTGAGCAAACTTTTTCAGGTGACGGACTACTTTTACCTTTTACAAAACTTCGCGGTCCACTTGGAAATATTAGCCACAATACTTTGTCCAAGTTATTTTTTTTTATTTTAGAAATAAAATTGTGTTTGGTATTTTTTTTTCAGAATTCAAAAAATTAATAAAGAGAAAAAAGTTTATTTAACAAATAAAAAAATATGTATTTTATAACTGCTGTACACTAAAAATTTAAGAAATTCAGCAGTTCTTAAAAGTTGAAGCATGACACTGCCAATCGTCTTCTAAGTTTGTAAATCTCAAACACGCATCCAAGTTCTCTTCGAATTTTTCAAAACGGTGATCCCCATTCTTATAAATATGTTGAACAGAGAAATGACGTTAAATAAAGAGCTTTTTTTCAAGTTCACATACTCCTCTTCGCTTATAAATTTGCAGAAGCATCCGAATTATGAGCCTGCAGAGAACATTACTTTGAAGGAGTTAAATTTTCTGATTCGTTTAACTTTCTCCTACTAAGAGGAAGATAGATACATATGTATTGTTTTCGTTTCGAAATTTCGAACTCAAGCTCTAGATTTTAATAATTCCATATTACGATATTGGAACTCAAAAAATTGGGTCACTTTTAACCCGATCTAAAAAAAAACTCCCGAGGGGACTGCCTTTCGTCATCCCGAATTGCATTGCACCTAGTCGTTCGACTAATCGGCAATATATTTTTGATTCATTTTAAAAAAATAAGAAGATATGTCCGCCGTTTGTCGGATTTCTAAACTTCTTTGATTGAAAATATGACCTAACTTTCTTGGTCTTAGCTAACTCTTATAGATCAAAAGGTTTTACCCGCCTAATCTCTTGATTACATTGTCAGTATTTAAAAGTTATGTTATTTCTGAGTTGGCATGCGCAAGAAGTCTACTTCTTACTTCCTTAGTACTTTATTTTGGAAAACTTGAATTTTTTGCAAATTTGTTTGGCATCTGCATGCCCACAGGCCAGATTTAGGGGTTTAGTTATATGCGACAAGAAAGCTAACCAATCTTCATTATTAAGTTCGTGATGTATTCCATTTGTGGATGTTGGAAAATATTTTACTTCGTGAGTCCTTGTAAAAACAGATGCCTACTTAACCTTCGAATGTGTTTTATTACATGTACATATCAATAGCATGCGGAAAATTCAAACTTTTACAGCGCAGTGATTCCTAGTGATTACACTGACAACAAAAACCTTGAAAGTAATCCTACGAACCCATTATTTCTGCCCGTCATATAGTAATGAGAGTATTTCAAAATTTGCCACGTTTTTTGACATTGTGAAACAGTACTTTTTAGTCTTTAAAAATCAGAGTGACAGTTGCGAAAATGTCAACAACCGCAAGCAACTTTGTGCGAAAGAAGGTTTTAATATTATGCTAGAAATTTTGAACAACCATTGGTTGTAAATTTACATTTTTGTCACCTCACAAAACAAATATGTATAACAATGAACGCGTATAGTACATTTTTTGTTTCAGAAATAGAAACTCTACAAGAAAAAAATGTAATGTAATGTAATGTTGGTTTGTAAGTATAAAAATGAATAGAGGAGAAAAAAATCGCTTTTATTTTATTTAAAAATATTCAATTGAAACTCTTGCGCGGTCGCCGGTTTGCCCAGCCCTGGTCTAGATCTACCCAGCGCAGATCTTTGCGGAAACACCAGTAATAAAACATCTGCGCGCACAAGTAATTAGTGCTAGACAACACTTCCACCCCTAATAAAGCAATAAAGTCATGAGGAAAATCCAGAAAGGGAAGGCATACAAAATGAAAGTAAAACGAAGTACCTATGTTTTGTATCACAAATCAAATGAAAAAAAAAAATAAATAAACAAGAAACAATGCTCTGTACCCTAGGAAGATCACTACCAAACTGATGTCGAAAGCGAAACTCGAAATATTTCATGAGGGTGTGAGAGGCTGTCAGCTACCAAGTGCGTCCAACGAGTTGCCCAACAAGTGATGCTTGGTTAAATGTACGAGGGTATCAACGCGTTCTTCAACTCTGTGAGCAACCACAACGAAAACGCTGTTGTCCAACTCGAGGAACTTTTTTTTTGCCAAAATCAGACATGTTGATCAACTAGGTGTACGAGGTCATTCAACAATTGAATGAGTTGGTCAACTAGGTGTACGGGGTTATTCAACAATTGAATGAGTTGGTCAACTATGTGTACGGGGTCATTCAACAGTTGAGTGAGTTGATAAACTAGGTGTACGGGGCCCGCAACGCGTTCAACAAAGAAATGTTCAACTTTAATTGGAATTACGTTGCTCAACATGAACAACGTGAGTTTGTGCACTAGTGTACGAGCCTAAAAAAATTGTTTCTTCAACTGAAGAGTTGAATAAACTGTTGGATAAGATTGGTTGCTGCGTTGGGCACTAAGTGGACGGGCAGCATAACGTACTACATTTGCTTTAGATTTTAGTTGCAACGTTGTTTGGGACGGGCTTATACTTCGCTTGGCAACTTACTGAAACGAAACCAATAGCAAGCCACATTGACAAAACAACAACAAACCTCTTCGCACACACTCCTGAAACTGCACAAAGCAAAACGGTGCGTGCGTCGTGCGTATCACCACAATATAGAAAGTATGTGGCTCTGATGTAATTTTTACGTCAGCGTATGGAGCCAATGGCTACTAAACCTCTTTGCGCCACTCACATAATGTACTCATACGTATGAGGCACGATATGAGGCTTTTTTGGATGCGCAAATGGATGTGGTAATCTTCTAAAGATGCGGTAGCCCGTGCTACCAACATGCACGATTCGCAAACCCGAATAATCGATGCCGGGAGTGCGCCTAAACGAACCAATCCACACCCCACACACTTCAACCACTCTCCCCGCGGGACTGCCGTTAGGTATTACTTCGCGGGGTTGGTTAATCGTGTTGTGTCACCTGCTTCTGGTGTTTCAGCGGCCTCTGAGGCTTCTGCTGTGGCTTTTCTTAGCCTTTCTATTCTCCGTAGCTCATTGTTATAAAATTGCATAATTCCGCCCAATTCTCTTCAGACTGCAACATGTGGTCGATGTGTGACGGGCTTGGCAAAGTATTTCTCCATGCCATGAAGCGTGGGCAATAAAATACTGCGTACTCCGTGGTTCATCTTCATCATACGCTACGTAATGTCGAGTGGTGACCTGCACGGTTCGTATGGATTTTTGAATGTAATTTCAGCTTTCAGTTTGTGTCCGTGTGTTTTGTACGAGTAGCATGGTATTTATTTTTTTGTGGGTCATAAAAGTAGCGAACGCGAGGGGATAACTTAAATACACCCAACGCAATAAAACAATTAGTACCTGCAGTTCTAATGCAATACTGCACACAGGGCAATAAAACTGCAGATAGCATCATAATAAACGAATAACCAACAGCCAACCGATATTTACGCGCTGTGATACATTCCGTGTACTAGCACAATTTTATGTAGCCACTACGCTACATATGCGAAAAACTAAATGTGTGCCATATGTGTAGACTATCTGGTGACGTCAGAGCCACATATATATGTGGCGTGCCACAGTACGTTTTAAAGGTGCTAGTACACGATACGATATGTAGCACGCCACATATGACGTCAAAATTACGTCAGAGCCACATATATATGTGGCGTGCTACATATCGTGTACTAGCACCTTAAGATGTGTGATGTGATGAATATGTCCGGAATAGCGGTAGCTGTCCACAATAAATAAGTGAAACAAACTTATCTCTTACATGTGTATTCGGCATTTTGTTTCCGTTCTTCATCATTTCTCCCTGTCAGGACCTGATTAGCCGGTGCCCCAATAAAGCGAAATCCACGTATTAGAAAATTCAGCTCGCGTTGGCGTTGAGCAATGTGCTCGTGGTGCTTATGCCTGCAAATGATGCAGGAGTTAAGGGCATTCACATAATAGTAGGAGAGCTAGTGAACCCTCATAGTAACGGTATGTCTGTAAGGCTAGAAATTCTTATAGTGATGAGTCATAGCATGCTAAGTACGGTAACCATCGCCTGAAAGTGTAAACAAAATCGGAAAAAAAACTTGTTGCTGTAAGCTTGAAATTTTTATACGATTTTGTTCATTAATTGAAAAGTTAAAAAAAAAATGTGCACGACTGGGTCGCACGAAACTTTCTCGTTTATTTCGAATCTCAGAGTCATTTCAACAAATTTTACGTTTAAAATTATTTCCACTTACGTTCGTCTTACGTAGGTTTAGGAATTTCGAATTCTCATTTTTGATTATTATTTAAAAAAGTGGTCTCAATGGTCGGGATTTGGGTAGTAATTTTTGAGAAATATTCATAAAACGGCAACATTCGAGTCTTCTGAGAAAAACTAAGTACGTGATCATGCTTAGAATGCTTATGTTGTCTTAAATATGTATTTTGATCAAAATCGTTAGAGCGGTTTTTTGTAAAATTGTGCTGACAAATGTTATAATTTGGATTGGAAATCACTGTTATTAAACTGTTTAGCTGAAAACTGAGTACGACGTATTCTTCAGGATATAAACATTACCTAGCAGTTACATTTTTAACCAAATCGAAAATAGAGTTTTCGAGATATGTATAGTTTTTAAAGTACCATTTTTAGCGATTGGGGTGGAAATCGAAGGACGCATTCATGGTTCAAAAAACACTGTTTTTCAACTATTTAGCTCAAAACTACAGAATCAAAAGAGTAAAAAATGCGAATGTTATTAAAAATGTATGGATTATTAAATTATGTTATGATTTCATTGTGAAAATCAAAAGAATACCTACACAAAAAGCAAAACTATGATAACATAACAAAACAAATAAAATAATCACGTGTTTTAAATTAAAATATTACGTACCTACAGTTTTTAGTATCTACAGTTCACTTTTCGCTTTAGTTCACGCGTTACTATGGAAACAAAAAAATTTTTTTTTTTTGAAAAATCAAAAATGCCACTTTTGTATTTAAATTTGACGTGTATACGCTACGCTGTGCATTCCGTAGCTCCGATGCAGTTTAAAAACACGTTTCCAAGCAGGTTTTGTATAGAAATGACAAGCAGTCCATGTTTTAAGTGACAAATGTTGATTTCTAACTTTTTGAACAGCCAATTCCTTATAATACCTAATTCAAAATACATTCATCATATTCTCCTCATAGAAAAATAAAACAATAAACATACCTATTATTGATGAACAAAATAGTTTTCGTTTAACTTTTATAATTATTTATTCCAAAATATTAATAACACTTTAATAACAGACAAACTCATCGAAAATAAATTAAATATAAGAAGAAAGAGCTCAAAATGTATGTCAACAAAATTGCAAAGAATCGCGTTTACATCGTGCTTGCAATTTAGTTCTGCAGCTTAAAATTATATTCTTTTTTGTTTAATTATGTCATAGGAATCATATTATTAGATTTTTAATCACCCAAATAGTATATTACATTTTTAATGAAATATAAGTTGGTAATTAATTCACCACATCATACACACCATTTGCTTAACACGTCCCAATAGTGGTCAATGATTTAAATTATTTGAATTATTTCAAGGCCATCTCAGATTTAATTGTCTTATTTCATATTTTTTTGCTTATTCGTACGTATTCACAGATAGAAAAAGAGGCGGAGCTACTTATTTCAAAACTGGCTGTATGAAACTCTCATTTTTGGCCGAAGCTGGTGGTCTATTCTCTCTGGTTTGTGACCGGGTATTTGAGCTTCGGCATAGTCGAAGATAATTGTCTTACTGGTTTAAAGTACTGTTATTAGGGATTTGGGTGGATACCAAAGGACGCAGTCTTTTTAGGGAAAAACTAAGTTTGCTATCAAGTTAAGAATGACAATAGTACCTTTAAAATAAGGTTTTTTTTAAATCGTTTTTACCGTTTTCGAAAAAAAAAACACTTTTCAAAATTGCCGTTTTTTTTATAGAAAAACTGGGTATGCAGTCATGTTAAGCATGCCTACATTAACTCAGCGATCAATTTTGGTTAAAATCGTTAAAGCCGTTTTCGAAAAAATCTTAATTGTTTAATATTTCGTAAAATGTTTATAAACACTGTTTTGCAACTGTTTAGCTCAAAACTGAGCAAATGGTATTACTATGGATTTAAGCATTACCTAACAGTAACATTTTTATCATAATCGAAAATGACGTTTTAGAGATATGAGCAGTTTTTTAAAGTACTATTATTAGGGATTTGGGTGGATATCAAAGGACGCAGTCTTCTTAGAAAAAAACTGAGTTTATTATCAAGTTAAGAATGACAATAGTACCTTAAAATTAAAGAGAGAAAGCCAATTTTCAGAACTGTTCAGAACAATCGTTAGAGCCGTCTTCGAAAAAATTTTAATTTTTTAATATTTCGTAAAATGTTTATAAACACTGTTTGCAACTGTTTAGCTCAAAACTGGGCAAATGGTATTACTATGGATTTAAGCATTACCTGAATGTAACATTTTTTATCATAATCGAAAATGGCGTTTTTGAGATATGAGCAGTTTTTTTAAAGTACTATTATTGGGGATTTGGGTGGATATCAAAGGACGCAGTCTTTTTAGGGAAAAACTGAGTTTGCTATCAAGGTAAGAATGACAATAGTACCTTAAAAATAATTTTTTTTTTAAATCGTTTTTACCATTTTCGAGAAAAAGCAAATTTTCAAAACTGCCGTTGCTGGACTTTTTAGCAAAAAACTGGGTATGCAGTCATATTAAGCATACCTACATGGGTATGCATGCTTACATTAACTCAACTATCAATTTTGGTTCAAATCGTTAGAGCCGTTTTCGAAAAAATCTAAATTTAGACATATTTCGTCAAATTTTTATATGAGAGGTACCGTTAATATTAGGGCTAGCATTAAAAAAAAAACCTCCCTAGCAAGAAGCCCACAAACTCTAAATACGAAGTTTGAAGCAAATCCGTCCAAGCGTTTAGATTCCCCAGGGTTGGGACAGACAGACATACGGACGGACAGAATTGCGAGACCCACTTTTTTGAGTTCCCCTATCATCGTAATATCAGAATTTATCAAAATCTCGAGTTCGAAATTTTGTACGAAAACAATATCTTTCTCTTACTACGTATACGAGAAAGTTAAAAAAATTGACATACGTTTTCGATGAGCACTAGTGCCTGACAGGTGAACCGAAAGGTGTGTAATATATCAATAAAAATAAACTTTGTTCTGTAAGGTTGAAATTTATATATGTGTTAATCTAAGCGATTCTAAGAAGGTAGGTACAATGACAGGCGATTCAGGCTAGCATAAGTCCCTGACAGGTGAGGGGAAAGATGCGAGTAAAAGGCGTAGCATGACAACTCATAAAAATAGAAATTATGGGTAAAATAGATTTTATTAGTTATGATAAAATATAGTACATAAGTGTTTAAATTAATCTTCATCATCATCAGATAGGTATGTAACTATTAATTTCTTCATCATCATATTATGATTCTTCATTACTGATTTCATCATCTAAAAGGAAACAACGTTTTAATACATTAGTAATAATCCGGGGAATAAAGACATTCACTTCGGAAAAAATAGGGGAAAGCTGAATTTTTGCAAGAACCTTCCTTATGTGGTTCTAAACAATATCCCAAAAGTCCCCAGCGATACATGTGCCGCTAAAAATGTTACGCGGGGTCAAATGTCACGATAAACTGTTTTTTGCGAATATCTGTAATCAATTGGACTGTGTAAAAAAAACGATGTTTTGCTGCGCGCGAGTTATATAAATGCTTAGTTGCCGTTGCAGATAGGTTATTACGAAATTCGATACAAACGAAAATCGTTGGCGAGTTTGCAAACTCACTCGCAGACGATCTCCTTGGTATCTTAATTACATTTTTTCAGTTGCCTTATCTGCAACTGGACTTCTTTTGTTTACGATAAAAAAAATAAATAGGTGGCGCAACAGGCGGGTGACACCCAAGGCCTAGCTTCTCGCAACCATTCGTTTTGTGTGAGTTTCTATTTTTGGGACGAATGGAAGGGACCTACAATTTTATGCCGAGTCCGAACGGCTCAATTGAGAAGCTTTTTCATGACAGGCATACTCTCGGATGTTTGTCAGACGTTCGCGAGAGGTGGCGCAGTAGAAAAAACTTTAAGATGTAATTTGGGTTTTTCCGGGGATCGAACCTGGGATCCCTCGCACAGTAGTCCAACACACTAACCACTGCGCTACTGCTTTTGTTTACGATATTGGATACAAATAAGAGATCATTTGCTGAGTAGCAAATTAACTCGCAAAAGATCTTTTCGTTATCGGTGCAGAGGCGTTGGCCACCCAGAATTGAAAGGCATAGTGGAAAGTCAAAAATACTTTCCAAGTTAGTTAGGAATTGACTCTTGAATAGAATACTTGTTTTACGTACGATTGGATCGAATACTTTTTACATACGTTAAATAAAATATTAAACATACTAGGTAATATACCAAAAGTATTTTTTTTTTATTTTACTATTTTCACAAAATATTAGTGGCGCAGTCGCGGGTAGGATGTAAATTTGTAAATACAAAAAACATCCGAAAAGAATCTAAAAAAAAATAAATAAAAATTAGTGTGGAATCATTGTGAAATGATTGTGAAAATATCGTGAACAGCATAGAGGACATAGTAAAGGTGTTGACGGAAACACAAATCGCTGTCAGAACATTGGCGCAGTTACAAGCAAATACGCTGGCCAACCCTGTTGCTGTGCGAGAAAGAATGTTGATGGAAATCAAGCATTTGACATCGTTTGATGGGAAAAATACAAATGTGACGGCATTTTTACAAAGTGCTGATTTAAACCGGCAGTTCTTCCAGAGGAAAATATTCAATATTATTAAAATAGAGCTGAAGAATTAAGAATTTATTATAAAGACACAGATAACATAGAACTAACAGGCATTGAGTCTTTGTTGATTAACACAATAAAAAGAATAACCCAAGGTACTTTAGCGTATGCTGTAAACAAACTGAATAGTTACAATGATATATATTGTGGATGAATTAAGCTCAGTTATTTTTGAGGATAATTGTATTAAAAATGAGTATAGAGTATTTGAAAGCAAAAGCAATACATATTTCTCAATGAGACCTCAAAACCAATCTCAATCAAACAAGATTAGATAATAGAAATTTTAATAATTTTAATGAACAAAACAATTGGGTCAAGGAAAAAATTAATCAAACACATAATAATAACAACAGGCCGTCAAGTAATTTTAATAGTAATAGGTATCAGGCAGGAAATTTCAACCGAAAAAGTTATAACAGACCATCTGGAAATTTTTACAATAATAACTACAATCGCTATCAACATCAGACAGTTCCTATGGATGTCGATAACATATATGTAGCCAAGGTTGTTACAGTGCACAAACAAATAACAGACATTTTCAGCAGCAGGAGAATTCACGTAGTAATAACACAGATAACATTGAGGTAGGACATTTTTTTATAAATCATCGGAGGAATATAGAGCCCCTATAATAAAAATTACTATTGACAATCATGAATATCTGGCTTTAGTAGATACTGGAGCATTAAATGTTAGTTTAATAAATTCAAGCGTTAAAGATTTTAAGCAAATAAAAATTCCACCAGTGTCATATTCCACAATTAATAAAAAAGATAATTTTAGAGCAGAAGTCCATATAAGATGTTGGAAAATGGTTGATTAAAAAAAAAATCACAAATTTCTGTAGGAAATTTTCTTTATTTAAAAAATGAAATTATTTATTTAGTAAGAAAATAGGCTCAACAATTTTAGTGACTTCTGGTTGCTTGTTTTTTACGAATGAATAGAAAATTAAGAATTTTGTAGAAAAGTAGATTTGTTCTCTGAGTTTCAGTATAAAATTGTTGTCGATGCAAAGTGAAATTTCAGATAGTGGCTAAACATTTCTTAACACTTCCCCCCGGTACAGCGACGTTAGGATTAGATGTCGTTGTAGCCTCATTTTGTCTTACATCGATTACCGCAATTTTGACGGTTGGTCTTTCCAAGATTCCATCAGCAGTTTGAATAACAGCACTGCGGACTTGTCCATCTTTTGCTGTTCGGACTTCAATGATCCTTCCTTTTGGGTAATTATTCCTAGGTAGATCCTTATCAATGACTAAAACGATGCTTCCAACTTTCAATGGTAATATATGCTTGTGCCATTTAGTTCTTAAGGTTAGTTCAGGTGTGTATTCAGTCAAGAATCTTTTCCAACAGGTATCTGCAAATCGGTCTTTGTATTGAAAAGTATGTTTCAAAACTTGATTACACCCATTTGCTTTGCTGCCCCAGATGTTAATCTTAGAAAATGATTCGGCGTTAACGCTTCTTGTAGATCGCTTTCAAGTGGTATGTAGGTAAGAGGCCTGGAGTTGATAATATTTTCAGCGGCAATAAGACAACATCTAAGAAGAGGATCTGAAGGCGTTCTCGTTGGTAGTGAGTCATACAAAGCTCTTTTGAATGATTTGACAAGTCGTTCCCATGCTCCATCCATATGTGGCGATGCGGGTGGATTGAACTTCCAGTTCAGTGTCGGACTTTTTATCATCTATGGCTAATAACGACTCCCTCAGTATCCTCTCTGCTCCGATGCTCGTTCCTCTGTCGCTGTATATTTCCTTTGGAAATCCGCGTCGATTTATAAAATCACGGAAACATAAAATAAATGCATCCGCATCTAATTTGTGCGCTACTTCTACATGTACTGCTCTTATTGTAAGACACGTGAAAAGCTCACCATATCTTTTTTCGGTGCGACGGCCAATAGAAACATTGAATGGTCCAAAATAATCAACACCAACAAAAGAGAATGGTTCCGCAAAAGCAGCTAATCTTGCAGGTGGTAACGGAGCCATTTCTGGTTCTTATGGTTTTGCCTTTCGAATTTTGCACCATTGACAAATTAGGTTTATTTTCTTTACAACGCACCTGAGCTTCGGAATCCAAAAACATTGTCGCAATTGATTAACAACACTTTCATTGTTCCGGTGCAAGAATTCTTCATGTGCATTTTGTACAATTAGTTGGGTAATGTAATGACTTCTTGCAAGGATGATTGGTCTTTTTGCATCATGGCTAGTACAAATTGCAGCATCTGTTCTTCCTCTGACCCTTAAGAGTCCTTCTTCATCAAGGTATGGGGACAAATGGTATATTGAGCTTGTGTGATCGACTGTAGCTTGAAGTCCTTGTTGTTTCGTTCCTGTTTGTTTACGGATATGACAAATATCGTTGTTGTAGATGTCTTTTTGCGCTGATTTCAATAATATGGTCTCCGCTTGTTTAAGTTCTTCGCTGGTTAGAAAACCTTTGTTTTTCGGTTTAGGATTAGTTTTTGTATTGGTGTTTTGAATGAATCTGACTACATAAGCCATGGTATTCAATAGTCGTTTCCACTTTGAAAATCTAGAAAAATTAATAATACCTAAATCCGTTGTATGTAAATTGATAAGTTCATACGATCCCAAGTCAACATGCCATGCTGATTCGTTTTGATACAAAAAATCTCGACCTCTATACCAGCGATCACCTTTGTCGAGCTTTGGAGGTTTAATCCATTTGGTTCCATCATCTGCGACGTTTTCTTTTGTTGTAACATATCGCCAGTCTTTGACGTTGGAATTTTCTTGAATCTCCGCTACTCGGAAAGCAAGAACTTGGTGTATTTCCTCGGATCTCCTCTTATCCAGCATAACATAGCTTTCGCATCGCTCCAGAAAAATACCTTTTCTATATTTACGGTTAACTGTTCTTGAATGCTTTTGGAGAACCGACTTCCCATTACTGCTGCATCCAATTCTAGTCTTGGAACAGAACGTAACTTTAATGGTGCGACTTTAGTTTTTGAGCCGACCAATGCGCATTCCACCAGGTGCCCTTTTGCAATCCTCTGGTAAGCTACAGCAGCACATGCTTGCTCGCTTGCATCTACAAAAATGTGCAGCTGAATTGTAGCATCGTTCCAATTGAAGATGTTCTTCAAATAACAGCGTGGAATCCTTAACTGCTCGACCTTTGGAAGTACTTTTAGCCAATTTATCCATAAAGTGTTTTGTTCATCCTGAATTTCGTTATCCCAGTCAATGCGACTCCGCCAAATTTCTTGTAAAATAATTTTAAGGTACACAAAAAAATGTCCGATCAATCCTAGCGGGTCATAAATTGACATAAGGATCCTTAATACTTCCCGCTTTGTAGGTCTCTTTTCGCCATTCAATACATTTATATTTCCTTTGTTGTACCGTAAGGAGAAAGTGAATTCATCTGTGCTTGTACACCACCACATGCCTAACACTTTTTCTTTTGAGGCCTCTGGATTCATATTCAAGTCTTTATTTGTTTCTAATACGCCTGTATTGAGGATACGCACTACTGCACTTGGATTTCCAGCCTCGAATTTCAAAACCAGCTCGTTTATGTATTGCTGTTACCTCTTCCGCTAATTGAATAGCTTCCTCTTCGGTGTTGACACTGTCTAATAAATCATCAACGTAGTGATTATCAGTAATGCATTTTACAGCTCTGGGATACTTTTTGATAAATTTTAAAGCATTCTCGTTTTTTATATATTGTGCGCAACTAGGTGAACAGGTCGCCCCAAAAGTCATGACCTGCATAACGTATGTGTCTGGTTCTATTTTTTCGTTACAATCTCTCCATAGGAATCGTAGAAAGTGTTGATCGTTTGACGCAATTTTCACTTGATGGAACATTTCCCTGATGTCCGCTGCAATGCATATTTTCCGTTCCCTGCTACGTAGAAGTACACCCAGCAAAGATGAATTCCTATCGATGCCCTTCATTAACAAAGTGTTAAGAGATATTCCATTGACTTTTGCAGCAGCATCCCAGACAATACGTACTTTGCCTGGTTTGTTCTGATTTTGTACCGTGAAAATCGGCAAATACCATACTTTATCTCGAGGTTCCCGCAATTCCTGTTGGCTAAGCTTACGAATATAACCTTTCTCTTCATATTGTTTTATTTGACTTTTTATGTTTTCAGCCAATGCAGGATCGAATTTTAGGCGTTTCTCCAAACACACCAGTCGACGAACTGCCATAGGTCGACTATCTGGAAGATTGAATTCATCATATCGCCACAAAAGGCCCGTTTCATAGCGGCTTCCTAAATCTGTAGTCATTTTAGCCAAAATTTTCCTGGTACGATCTTCTTCCAGTTTCTGCTTCTCTTCTTTTTTACCGGTGACGCCCAAGTTGTCAATAGTAAAGTATTCCTTGATTAAATGATGTAAATCTTCATCCGTTTTCTGTTGACATTCGCACATATGAAAGCTATACTCAAATTTGGTACCATTGATACAGTTCCCGGTTGCGGAAAATATTGTCCATCCTAAACGGCACTTGGCTGCCATTGGCTCTTCGTCAGAAGCTTCCTTAATACGAAGTGGGACCGCTACTTTCCAATTTTTTAGACCTATTAATATACCAGTGGCCTATTTCACCAACTTACAAATTGTTGTTTACAGGCATTTTTTTAACAAATTTGTGCAAAAATCGATTTTTTCTGTTTCACAAAATTTTTGTATTACAAAATTGTTTTTGTTATTTACAAAGGGAAATTTGTAGAAATTTCATTATTTCCGTTTTACCAAAAGTTAATTTTCTTTGATGATCACATGTACAAACATGTTAAGATCCATATTTTTTTTAAGTTTGTGTTTCACCAAATCAAAAAGTTTTACAAATTTGTTCATTATACTTAAAATTTCTTACACTAGAAAGATCGTGTGTCAATTTAGTAACAATTTGTAATTTTTCAAAGGAAGGAACGTCGAAGGCATAGTAGCACCGATAGTGATATAAGTTTGTGCTAAATAGACGAAGAAAAAACTACGAAATTTCAGATTCTTTTGTTTTCAATGAAAAGTTTCAGTTAAAACGTGCTAAGCCAGAGAAAATAAAGGACCATTTAGATGAGAGCGAACGAATAAATTAATGAAATACGAGCAAACCACTTTTGATGCATTTATGAACAGGAAATTGCACATTTTGCTATAAAGGAGGATAATTAATTATCCCACCAAAATGTATTAAGAAAACAAGTTTAAAACTAGTTTACGGAATTCCAAAATGAAAACACCATCAGCGGCGCGAATTGTCAAAGTTTATTCGCAATCCACATTTTTAAACGGCTAGAGAAATTTCTGGTAGGAACTGAAGGCTGAAATTTGTGAACTGCCGCCACCATGAAAAGTGTTTATGTGAACGAACCGTCAAAACTCGCGAATATTCGTTCGTTTGTAGGTAGTTGGTCGCTCTCATGTGAATAACCTTAAGGACAAATCGGACGTCGGATTGCAAATCAGTCTGAAAATAAACTTTTCACTGACACCGATATGAACATACTTACATCAATTTCTAACAGGTTAGAAAATGTGCCGAAATAAAATATTTTAAATAAATAAATATTTGGCGCAACAGCCGTATATACACTAGCTTCTCACAACCATACGTTTTTGAGAGTTTTATTTTTGGGACTAATGGAAGAGACCCACAATTTTATGCCGAATTGAGATGATTTTTCAGGACAATATACTCTCAGATGTTTGTCAGACGTTCGCGAGAGGTGACGCAGTAAGATGTAATTTGTGGTTTTCCAGGGATCGAACCTGCGGCTGGGACCCTTCGCACAGTAGTCCTGCAGACTAACCACTGCGCCCACCATTTTTCCAACATTTTTCTTATCGCGAATACAACCGATAAAATTGTTGTTTCTGTTAATTTTGTTTTGATGTTATCAGTAAGATTGTTAGAAGAATTACAAAATTATGAAAAACAGTTGTTATTTACAACTCTGAAAAATATACGGCGAAACGGTTTGTTTTTCTATTTGTAAATAACAAATACACTACTATACAAATACTATTTCACCAAACTACAATTATAATTACAAATTTGTATTTGTTGATTACATTTTCAAATATGTTAACTGATTTTCTGTTTCACAAACTACAAACTTAATTTCAACACATTTTTATTAGAAAGAGAAAAAAATTAAGGGAAATTGTATTTGTTATTTACAAATAGAAAAACAAACCGTTTCACCGTATATTTTTCAGAGTTGTAAACAACAACTGTTTTTCATAATTTTGTAATTCTTCTAACAATCTTACTGATAACATCAAAGAACAAAATTAACAGAAACTACATTTTTATCGGTTTTATTCGCGATAAGAAAAATTTTGAAAAAATGGTGGTCGCAGTGGTTAGTGTGCTTTACTACTATGCGAAGGGTCCCAGCCCCAGGTTCGACCCCCGGAAAACCACAAATTACATCTTACTGCGTCACCTCTCGCGAACGTCTGACAAACATCTGAGAGTATAACAGTCCTGAAAAATCATCTCAATTCGGACCCAGCATAAAATTGTGGGTCTCTTCCATTAGTCCCAAAAACTCTCAAAAACGAATGGTTGTGAGAAGCTAGTGTATATGCGGCTGTTGCGCCAACTATTTATACATACATACATACATACATTTTCAATGGCCCGCTTATCCATTAAGTGGGTCGCGGGTGTAGGTTGCTCAAGCGGACCCTCCACAGCTCTCGATCCTCCGCCATCGACTCCAAATCATCAAGGGCAATCCCCATACGGGTAGAGGAGAGATTATGAATTTGATCTAACCATCTCATCCTGGGTCTACCTAGAGGACGCCTTCCCGATGGTACGGATTCCATAGCGCGTTGTGGGATCCTGGTCGGGGACATACATTTAACATGACCAAACCACCGAAGCATGGACCGCTCCGTCCGGAGAAGTAGCTGCTCGACATTGAGTTCCTCACGTATTCTGGTATTTCTAATGCGATCTCTACGAGTCACACCAGCAATACCACGGAGAAATCTCATTTCGGAAGCTTGTATCCGCGATCTTATTCTTTCAGTCATTACCCAAACCTCATGACCATAGGTAAGAGTTGGAACAAACACCGAATTGAAGACTGACAACTTAGCTTTGACACCAAGTTCAGTCCTCCTGATAACAGAATGACCAAGCTGTCTCAAAATCGATCCAGCCTGACCAATCCTACAAGAAAACTCGGCATTGCTCCTTCCATCACTCGTGAATAAGACCCCGAGATACTCAAACTTCTCCACCTGTTTCAATGGGACTCCACTTACATGCAGAGTGCATTGAACAGGCGTTCTGGAGACGACCATCACTTCAGATTTGTTCACATTTACCTTCATCTCAGCTTCAACACAAACGGCTACAAACCGATCGAGTGCGCGCTGAAGTTCAGTCTGAGAGGACCCAAGGATGACCAAGTCATCAGCGAAGAGCAAATGACTTATCCTCAGATCTCCCAATTCGAAACGTTTCTCGCCAAGACTGCGCTGTAACATCCAGTCCATATAAGTAATGAAAAGGAGAGGGGACAAGACGCACCCCTGGCGAAGTCCAACGCCCACGGTGAAAGGTATTGATTTAACGCCGTTTACCCGAACACAGCTTTTACAGTTTGTGTAAAGAGATTGAATGGCTCTCAAGAGAGAACCATCAATTCCATACTCCTGTATGCACTCCAGAGTTTCCCTCGAGGGACTCGGTCGTATGCTTTCTCCAAATCTACGAAGCAAGCGTAAACAGGTGTAGCATACTCCCATGCCTTCTCAAGTACCATTCTAAGAGTGAATAACTGGTCGGTTGTGCTTCTACCGGGACGAAAGCCGCACTGCTCATCTCCTAATCGTGCCTCGACCACAGCTCTGCAACGCGTTTCCAGCACCTTGGCAAAGACTTTTCCGGGGAGACTTAAAAGTGATATACCCCTGTAATTGGAGCAATCCCTTTTATCCCCTTTCTTGAAAAGAGGCACAATCACCCCAATCTGCCAATCGCTGGGAGTTTCGCCGCATTCCCAGGCCACTTTAATGACACGAGAGAGCCATTTGACTCCCTCTTCACCTAAGGCCTTTATAGCATTTCTGGCCGGATTTCATCCACTCCGGCAGATTTGCCAGTTTTTAGCGATTTGATCGCAAAAGTGACTTCCTCTACCGTGGGACTATTTTCCGCCCTGCTTAAGGCGATGGATGTGTCATCCTCAATGCCATGGATTGGATTGAGCAATTCGGAAAAATGCTCGCTCCATCTGCGCAAGATGTCCTCCTCATTAGAAAGAAGTGTACCATCTTTGGATTTGACTCCTTCGATAATGTTCCACTTTTTAACTATAATTGAAAAATTTTCAAAATTTGGTTTTGTTTATTATTTGAGTGATAAAAATGCTCACTTTACTAGAAACATAAAAAAAAAACATTTTACAAGAATTGGAAAACCAAATAAAGTTGTGACTGGCAACGAATTTAAAACACTAGTAATCACAGAATATACTTAAGAAAAGAGAATATAGAAGTCCACTATACAAAACCAAATAGTCATACCGGAAACTCCGATATTGAACGTCTGCATAGTAGCATAGCCGAAATATTTAGAATAATAAAACAGGAACAAAACGATTTGTCAACAAAGCGAATTATGCAATCGTCAGTTAAAATATATAATAATAGAGTACATACTACAACTAAAACTACTCCATTCAAAATTCAGAATAAAGAAGTAGACTTTTATAAAATAAGAAATAATATTTTTGCAACTAAAACAAGACTTTTAGATAAGGTAAATGAAAAAAGAGAAGAATACGTTGATGATCGACAGGAAGCTTATATAAAAAACTACAAAGCTGTAAGACATAAGGAACAGCCTAAATATAGACTTTCAAAATTAGAAAACATCCACTCAGCAAATATTAAACGAAAATATAAATTTGCAGCTAATCTAAATAATAATACTGTTGAACAACATGAACATGATAGCAGCAACGATTAACGTACAACCTATATTAGATCAGAATGGATACATAGAAATCAACGATAGAATGGAAGATATAGTAATTAAGTCTGATTTAATTATTCATATAAAAAACCCTATGGAAATACTAGAGATTTTAGATGAGATTGGCACAGACCTTGGTCAGTTATACACTAATCACGAAATGATGCTTTTATCAGAAATATAAGTTTTAAAAAGCAAGATAGGAACTTTAATTCCTAAAGAAAAACGAAGGTCATAGAGAGGATTAATAAATATTTTTGGAAGAACATCCAATTTTCTTTTTGGAACAATGGATGATACTGACAGAGATGATATAAGCAACCATTTAAACGTAATAGATGCTAATTTGCATAACAGCTGTAACAGCTTTGAATCAGCAAATTAAGGTAAATGATTATGTAGTATCCGCTCAACATGGACTGATTCATCCAGGTATCCTAACTAATGAAGAAATTCACACATATAATATTGATTTGAATAAGCTAAAACTTCTTAGAACTGCTGTTATAGAGTTAAAAAATAACCAGCTGTTATTTATAAAAAAATACCCAAAATGTTTGTAAAAATACAACTAAGAACTATTGTACCAATGCCTAATAATGAACTAAGAGAAATAGATGAGGAAATAGAATCGGTGGTAGATTACAATAATCATACATACTCATATGACAGTAAAAATATTTTAAATGAATTCAAATCGTCAAACAATTGTGTAATTAAAAATAATTGTAAAACAATCATCAACAATAATACGGAAATTTTAAAAATAGATCAATAATAATATAGATATATATAGATAATGGTTTATACTGAAAAACGGAAATAACGTACATCTAAAACAAAATTGTAATTCAAGAAACACGGTGCTAAATAGAAACTACCTAATACATTTCACTAATTGCTCATTTGAAATTTGAAATTTCTTTTTTAATAATACAAGAAACATTTTTTTATATATCGTTTACTCCAAAAATTACCTTTGAGGAAATAGTATTAAATAATGAAGAAAATATAAAGAAAATTGATGAATTAAGAACACACAAAAATGTTAATTATAGTTTTTTAGCAATGCTTTTGTTACTAGTAATTATTTTGAATGTATATTTTATATATCACCAAAGGCAACGGAATGTTACACATAATTTATTACCGATGAAAATAACTAAAATTGAATCAAATGAAATTGAAGAAGTAGAGTTAAGTGAAATCAATATTAAAAATGTCAAAGACAAAATGTCGAAAAAATTTTAGATTTTAGATTTAGTTTTTTTATACATATTATATTACTAATACACACATTTTATACATTTTATTCAGTATTCAATATTGTTATCAGAAAGTTTTTTATATAAAAACACGATCCAGGAGTATCGTCAATCTGGGAGGGGAGGAGTTATATAAATACTTAGTTGCCGTTGCAGATACATAGGTTAAAGGTTATTACGAAATTCGATACAAACGGAAATCGTTGGCGAGTTTGCAAACTCACTCGCAAACGATCTCCTTGGTATCTTAATTACATTTTTTCAGTTGCCTTATCTGCAACTGGACTTCTTTATTTGTTTACGATATTGGATACAAATAAGAGATCATTTGCTGAGTAGCAAATTCACTCGCAAAATATCTTTTCGTTATCGGTGCAGAGGCGTTGGCTACCCATAATTGAAAGGCATAGTGGAAAGTCAAAAAGACTTTCCAAGTTAGTTAGGAATTGACTCTTGAATAGAATACTTGTTTTACGTACGATTGGATCGAATACTTTTTACTTACTTACTTAAGGTGGCGCTACAGTCCGGGGTGGACCTGGGCCTCAACCAACAAGCGTCTCCAGCCAGCACGATCTTTGGCCAGCTCCCTCCAGTTTCGCACGCTAAGTTGGTTAAGGTCCCCTTCCACTTGCGTGCGCCACCTGAGTCGCGGTCTTCCTCTACTGCGCCGTCCCTCGGGTGTGGATTCGAAGATCTTCCGGGCCGGAACATTCACGTCCATTCGCTCTACATGACCCAGCCACCGCAGTCGTTGGACCTTCACTCTTCTGGCTAGGTCAATGTCGCTGTACAGCCCGTACAGTTCGTCGTTGTATCTCCTCCTCCATTCACCGTCTATGCAGACGGGACCGAAAATTACTCGAAGAATTTTCCTCTCGAAGCAACCAAGAGTAAGCTCATCCGTTGAGGGTTTGAGGTAACGGCTAGCCTATCCTCAGTAAATCCCACCCACAGGAGCCAGTGGTTAACACTCAAAACTGGATATGAATGGAGAACCATACGGAACTGTCTACTCCAGGTGGTAATGGCAATAGCCATAATCCATCCGTAGTCTTCTCGACTACGGCCGGGGCACGGATTCTGGAGGCCCCAACATTCATACCCGAACCCACATGCGACTCATGCAGCTCTATGTCCGATTCACTCGGCAGACTGAGCATGAGACAAGCTGTGGCTCACTGCACTGCTACTGACGGTCAGACACGGGATACCTTCATGGTTGAACGAGCTCCTGATGAGGCGGTCCTTGAGCTGCGCCTGTCTAAGGGACAGCGGAAGAGGAAAAGAAAGAAGCTGATGGACCTGCGGCGCAAAGATGCTCTATCTGCTAAAGGCGCCAGCACTTCTTTCAGCTCTTCGGCGGTGCCTTTGAAAAGGAACAGGTCGGTGGAGGTCTCAACAACTGAAACTAACCAACCCCTTGGATCGGGCACTGCCTCCTCTTCTGCTAACCCGAAAAGCAAGAAGAAGCGACCCAAGCTCGAAAAGAGAATAAACCCCACTCAAGTCTGTGAGTCTGTTCGTGCACGGTCTCCAAATGAAGCCGGTGCTACTACCAGCAATGGAAGTAGTACTGGCGGACGGAAACTGGACGTCGCGATCTCACCTACAGGCGAGAGCTCCCCAGGCTCTCCAATCGTTGGAGCTGCCCGTGCACTGGTAATGAATGATGCAGGTGCTGAAATCAATTCAGGTTTCAGTACCAGCGGACAGAACTTTGTCGTCGCGGATGGCTCTGACGGTCAGAGAGATAATTTTGAACGCAGAACAGCTGAGGTGCGAGATCAGAGGCCGTCTTATAAGGATGCCGCTGTCTCCTCTTTGGCAGTTCGTACACCAGAGTTTACATCCATTTTGTTTACTCAGATCAATCTACAGCACTGCAAGGCTGCTACCGCTCTTCTAAGTAGGAGACTTGCTGTCAGTAGGACAAAAAACCGCATAACATCCATCCAGGAACCATGGGTGTGGAAAAATCGCATCTGTGGCCTGAGTGAATTGAGCGGTTCTCACCACGTTCTTTACGACAAACTGTCCGAGAGACCTAGGACATGTCTTGTTGTATCGAAATCCCTCACGGCAGTTAAAATCGAACGGTTTTGTGGCCAAGATTTGGTTGCTGCAGATATCACTTACCATGCAAACGGCAATTGGGAAACCTTTGTTGTTGCATCGGCTTACTTTCCCTATGACTCTCTAACTCCTCCACCACCAAAGGCAGTTGTTGAGCTCATAGAGTACTGCGAGTCTAAAAAGATTGGTCTTATCCTATGTTGCGACGCTAATGCCCAAAACACTGTTTGGGGCAGCAGAAAATGTAATATACGTGGAGATCGTCTTCTGGACTTCATCCTCTCGTCTGACATCACCATCAACAATGTGGGTTGTCGACCTACATTTGTTACAGCCAGGAGACAGCAAGTAATCGATATTACTCTGTCCAACAGGCACTCCAAGTCTATCAAAAATTGGAGGGTATCGCCAGATAGCACTTTGTCAGATCATCGATACATCGAATTTCAAATCTACTGTGAAGTTTCGCCTTCGCAAGAGAGGAGAAATCCGAGAAAAACGAACTGGGCACGGTTTAGGGAGGAACTTGGCAACTCTGTTAAAGTTCCACTTAAATTAAGATCAATTCAAAGGGTAGAGAGGTCTGCTCAGGAGCTGAACAGCGTCCTTATCCGTTGTTTTGAACAAGCGTGTCCGGTTACAAAAAACTCCTGTAGAAAACCGGTACCTTGGTGGAACACCGAACTACAGTGTATTCGTAGAGAAACCAGGAAGCTTCTAAATCGGTCTTTAAAAACCAACTTGGAGGAAGACTGGAATCTCTATCGATCGAAACAAAAAGAATTTAAGAGACTAATTCGAAAATCGAAAAATGACTCTTATAGGAAATTTTGTGAGGAGGTCGAATCACTAAGTGCAACCAGTAGGCTTGTTAAAGTCCTCAAAAGGGACGGACCAAGTAAACTGGAATCGCTCAAAAAATCTGATGGCACCTACACTGAGACAAAGGCGGAGAATTTTAGTCTTCTGCTGGAGACTCACTTCCCGGGAAATCAGGTCACTATGCGTTCTTCAGTGGTACCGGTAACGGTGGCCACTACGGAACTGACAAACTCCACGCGGCGTAGCTGGTATATTGCATCCAGAGTGGTGACGGATGACGCTATCAAATATGCAATTGCATCGTTTGACAGTTTCAAGTCACCTGGTCCGGATGGAATTTACCCGGCTATGCTGAAACAAGGTTTTAGTCAGCTGATGCCGACGTTGAAAAGAATTTTCACCGCCAGCTTGGCCTTGGCCTACATACCTTCCCTTTGGCGTATGGTTAAAGTCGTGTTCATACCAAAAATCGGTAAGACTGACTATACTCTCGCCAAAAGTTTCAGACCCATAAGTCTTTTTTTTTTTTTTTTTTTATAATTCACACGCGCTAAAGAGTTTATGACTACTCTTATGGTGTAGTGTGATTTACACAGCGCGGGCGTTAAGGAAAATGGGATAGAGAAGATAGGAGATTCCGATGCACATTGGTTTTAAATGTCTGTAAATTATACTGAGGAGGAAAGACAGAGCCGGGCAAGGCATTCCACATTCGTGTTGTACGGCTTATGAAAGAATCTCTATATTTCAAAGTACGGCCGAAGATAGGCTGGATGGTAAACTGATGGGCATTCCTAGCAAGGCGAGTATTGCGGTTGAATTTCTGAAGGGGCGGAATGCAGCTGGCAATTTCGTTTGAGCACTGTTTGTTAAAAAAGCGATAAAACAGCGAGAGACACGTAACGTTTCTGCGATGTTCAAGCGAATGAATAGAATTCGCGATATTCGAGTCTCCGATAAGTTTTAACGCACGATTTTGGATCCTATCCAGTAAGTGCAATATGGTTTTCGGCGCACCAGACCAGATATGGGAATTGTACTCAAGTTTGGGGCGAATGAACGCCTTATATATTGTAGCCAGATCAGAAGGGGTAAAATATTTCTTGCACCGTTTGAGAAAACCTAGACATTTCGCTGCATTCTTGGCGACTTCGTGTATATGGTCATTCCAACGAAGGTTGTCATGAACACACATACCGAGAATGGAAAGTCTTTCGGTTTCGGTGATGCAAGTGCCATTCATGGATAATGGCTGTAGGTTCGGGTTTCGCTTAAGAGACAGCTGACAGCATTGTGTTTTTGAAGCATTAAATTCCACTCTATTGGCTAAACCCCATTTTAAAATGCTGTCAAGGTCGGAAT
This sequence comes from Cheilosia soror, assembly GCA_949372485.1. NCBI lineage: Eukaryota > Metazoa > Arthropoda > Insecta > Diptera > Syrphidae > Cheilosia > Cheilosia soror. The sequence continues at coordinate 59,290,355 of OX443561.1, read as the reverse complement.
TTAATGAGCTTAACATACGTTGCCGTTCCAGTTCTACGGCCGAAGAGCAGGGACGTGAGTCCTGGAAAGAATATGAGAAGCTAAGAGTGCTGTCATCAGCGAAGGAATGGATTGGATTAGAAGTTGCAGACAAGAGATCATTTATAAATATGAGAAAGAGAGTCGGAGACAGAACAGAGCCCTGGGGAATACCAGCATTTATATGGTGAGTTTCAGACTTGAAACCATCCAAAACAACTTGAATTGAACGGTCAGAAAGGTAGTTTCTAATCCATTGAATAAGAAGAGTCTGTCTTCCTTCCTGCTGAAAAGCTTGGAGAGACTGGTTGAGCTGCACAGTGCACATGCGCAATGTTGCTCTTCGATTGCATCCTCTTTCTGAGATGCAACATGCTTATCAGCGCGGAAAATCCTGTGAAACTGCGCTTCAGAACCTCGTTGGTAGGATCGAAAGAGCTCTTGATCGGAAGGAGTACGCCTTGGGTATTTTCGTCGATATTGAGGGTGCTTTTGATAATGCGACCTTTGATAGCATGTGTAATGCAGCCAGACATCACGGTATAGATGAAACGTTGGTGTTGTGGATTAAAGTAATGCTAATGTACAGAACGTTGATTGCCGAAGCGGATTGTGGTAAATGCGTCATGACAGGGGTAAACAGAGGCTGCCCTAAAGGTGGTGTTTTGTCTCCAATCTTATGGTGGTAGTAGACTCTCTGCTGACGACTCTCAATCTTCCTGGAACCTATACACAAGCCTACGCGGACTATGTCGCCGTTCTGTCTGTCGGTTCAGACCTTGAGACTGTCTGCTCTCTGGCGCAGAGATCCTTGGGTTTGATCGATGATTGGTGCACAAGAAATGGGCTTTCAGTGAACCCTCTTAAAACTACGGTTCTTCACGAGAAGGAGGAATATCACTGGTCTGTCTCAACTTGTGCTAAAAGGTGTCACTATTCCGATCTCTGATGATGTCAAGTATCTGGGAGTAATCCTCGATAGACACCTTTTTTGGTCCAAGCATGTTGAATCAAAAACCGATAAAGCGCTGTCGACTTTCTGGCAGTGCAAAGGCGCTTTTGGGAAGACATGGGGCTTATCTCCTAAAAGGGTCCTATGGATCTATACGGCAATACTACGGTTGTTCTCTTCACGAGAAGGAGGAATATCACTGGTCTGTCTCAACTTGTGCTAAAAGGTGTCACTATTCCGATCTCTGATGATGTCAAATATCTGGGAGTAATCCTCGATAGACACCTTTTTTGGTCCAAGCATGTTGAATCAAAAACCGATAAAGCGCTGTCGACTTTCTGGCAGTGCAAAGGCGCTTTTGGGAAGACATGGGACTTATCTCCTAAAAGGGTCCTATGGATCTATACGGCAATGGTAAGACCACTTCTCTCATATGCATCGGTTGTGTGGTGGAACAGGCTTTCGCGGAAACGTGTTATGGCCTCTTTCGCCAAACTCCAAAGAACGGTTTGCCTGGGCTGCACAGGGGCCTTCCCCAGCACTCCGGGCTCCGCTCTACCTAGATGCTTTGATGAACCCAATCCCCCCCCCCCTTGATATTTTTATCATGGGGTGTACGCTGAAAAGGATCTCTCGGTTAAAGAGAGGTGGCTTTTGGTACCACGCGCATTGGAATTTTGAAGAACTTGTCCGAGAATTATCCTTTGACGAAAATCTTATGGATATGCCGTCTGACGCAATAACCAGAAATCCTACTGCGACAAAACTACAACGTCAACTTTCCTCAGGCAACAGAAAGGCTTCGGCCAGACTCGGAGCCAGGGAAGGAATGCCATCGTGTATTCACCTATGGCTCTTAAACCGGACAGGGGTCTGGTTCTGGAGTCTTCGTGGAAAGCGAGAACATTAGACTACACTACCCCTTAGGTAACCATGCGACTGTCCTCCAGGCGGAGATTTTCGCTATCCTTATGGCTATGCGCTATATTGTGACAAACAGGTGGAGGGCTAGAAGTATATGCGTTTGCAGTAATAGCCAAGCTGCATTAAAAGCACTGCTGAACCCTCTTACCTCGTCCAAGTTAGTGCTCGAACTCAAGCTTTCTCTGAACTTGGTCGGTAGGCTAAACACGGTCAAACTTGTTTGGGTCCCAGGTCACACTGGTATCCAGGGAAACGAGATCGCTGATGAGCTTGCCAGGGTGGGTTCAGAAGAAGATTTCTTAGGACTTGAACCTGCGTTGGGTTTGCCTGCATCTGTGGTTAGGTCATCCATTGATACTTGGGTTTCTCGTGAACACGAGTGTTGTTGGCGTGACTGTGCTGGGTGTAGACAGACCAAACGACTGCGTCCGGACATCTGCAAGAGGTCCTCGTCTTTCCTTCTGTCTCTCAGGAGAATCGACTGCAGACTTCTTGTGGACGTCCTTTCGGGCCACCAAGCTTTTGCCAAACACTTAAATGTGTTGGGCTTGAGCAACACCACTATCTGTCCTGCTTGTGGAGAGGATGACGATACAGCGGAGCACTTCCTCTGTAGTTGTCCTGCCTTTGCTCGCATCAGGTGGCGGATCTTTGGGGCTGACGTGGTGAGTGCCGAACATCTAAGCTCTTCATCACTGAAGCTCCTTCTCATCTTTCTTCGAAAGACGGGAAAACTAAGTACAGCAATGTAAGGTGTCTGTTTGGCAGTACAATGGACCAGTAGTTATGTCTGAGTGCTCCATCGGATAGTAACAACCTCCGACAAAGAAGAAGAAAAGCTCATCCGTTTTTGATAGAGTCCATGCCTCTGCACCATTAACTAGGACTGGGATGATTAAGGTCTTATAAAGGGTCACTTTAGTTGTTCGAGAGAGGGCTTTGCTACTCAATTGCTTTCTTAGCCCAAAGAAACAGCGATTGGCAAGAGTTATTCTTCGCTTAATCTCAGCGCTGGTGTCATTGTCTGAGTTAATAGCGGAGCCTAGGTAGACAAAGTCCTTTACCACCTCAAACTTATATCTGTCTATAGTGACATTCTGTCCAAGACGTCGGTGTTGGGTGTCCTTTCTCGATGACAGCATATACTTTGTCTTGCCCTCATTGACCACCAAACCCATCTTTGCCGCCTCCGTCTCAATGCTCACGAACGCGCCAGTGACATCACGCTGCGTTCTCCCGATTATGTCGATATCGTCGGCGTAGGCGAGTAGATGGACGGACTTTTGAAAGATAGTGCCTCTGGTGTTAGCGTTTGAGTTTTGCACTATTCTTTCAAGAACGATGTTGAAGAAGTCACATGACAGCGCATCGCCTTGTCTAAATCCTTTTTTGACATCGAAGGTCTCGGTGAGTTCTTTACCGACCTTGATGGAGCAGCGTGCGTTCTCCATTGTCATCCTACACAAACGGACGAGTTTGGCAGGGATGCCAAAACCAGACATTGCTCTGTATAGCTCGTCTCTATAAATGCTGTCATAGGCGGCCTTAAAATCGATGAAAAGGTGGTGGGTATCGATTTGAACTTCCTGGGTTTTCTCCAAGATCTGCCGCAGTGTGAATATTTGGTCGATGGTAGACTTTCCTGGCCTGAAGCCACACTGATAGGGACCAATCAGGTTGTTGACGAAAGGCTTCAGGCGTTCACACAGCACAGCAGATAAGATCTTGTAGGCGATGTTAAGAAGACTACCTCTGTAGTTGGCGCAGTTTAGAGGGTCTCCTTTCTTGAGGATCGGGCAAACAATGCTAAGGTTCCATTCATCGGGCATACTTTCCTCCGACCATATTTTACAGATGAGTTGGTGCATGCTCCTAACCAAGTCATCGCCTGCCGCTTTGAATAGTTCGGCGGTTAGGCCATCTGCCCCAGCGGCTTTGTTGGACTTAAGCTTAGATATCGCTATCTTCACTTCGTCCAGGTCAGGTGGACGGAATTGGTCTTCATCGTCCAGGTTGAATGGTTCATTCTGCCTGACAGCGGGATTTAGTTCGTCATCGCCGTTAAACAGTCTGCAGAAGTAGTTCTTCCATATCCTTAGCATCGACTGCGATTCTACTACGATGTTTCCTTGTTCGTCCTTGCAGGCTTCGGTTCGGGCTCTGTAGCCTTGGCAGGTTCTTTTTACCCTTTGGTAAAACTTCCGAACCCCATTCCTGCTGTAGCATCTCTCTATTTCCTCGATCGCGCGCTTCTCGTGCTCTTTCTTTTTCCTCCTGAGAAGCCGGTGTTCGTCTCTTCTTTTCTGCGCGTAGAGCTCACGAGCAGCTCTAGTCCTTTTTTGCAGCGCCGCTTTGTATGCCTCTTGTTTCACTGCATGTGCTTGCCGGCACTCGTCGTCGAACCAGGGGTTTCGTTGTGGTGGTCGAGTGAAACCAAGCACATCAGAGGCGGCGTCTCTGATGGCTTTTTGGCAATGTTGCCACTGGTCTTCAATACTTGATGCTGGCTGCATAGAACCTCTTGAGAGATTGAGAGAGACTTGATCGGAGAAGGATCTGGTGATCTCTTGCGATTTTAGCCGTCCAACGTCAAACTTCCTCACAATATTTACTTGTCTTGGCGGTGTTCGGGATATCCGAAGGCGTACCTTGGCTACAACAAGGTAGTGGTCCGAGTCAATGTTGGCCCCTCGGAACGTTCGGATATCCATAATACTGGAGGAGTGCCTTGCGTCGATCGCAATGTGGTCAATCTGGTTGACGGTTGATTGATCGGGAGATCTCCAAGTGCCTTTATGAATATCGAGATGCGGGAACGGCGTACTTGATATGACAACATTTCGCCCCGCCGCGAAGTCGATCAGCCTGAATCCGTTATCGGAGGTGGTGTCGTGTAGGCTGTACCTCCCGACAGTACTACCAAAGATGCCTTCTCTTCCTATCTTTCCATTAAAATCACCTAGGACAATTTTAATGTCATAGTTAGGGCACTGCTCGTATGTCTTGTCCAAGAGCTCGTAGAACCTCTCTTTGGTGTCGTCGTCTTTCTCCTCCGTGGGGGCATGGGCGCATATTAGGCTAATGTTGGCGAATTTAGCCTTGACGCGGATTGTCGTGAGGCGCTCGTTCACACAGTTGAAGCTTAAGACTTCTTGCCTAAGTCTGCCTCCAACGACGAATCCACATCCAAATAAGCGCTGTTTTTGTTGCCGATAGCAGTCGCCATAGTAAATATCGCAGTCTTTCATCCTCTTCTTGCCCGGTCCATCCCATCGCACTTCTTGGATGGCGGTTAGGTCTGCTTTATAGCAGTTCAGGGCCTCCGCTAGTTGTTCGGCTGCACGTGGTCGGTTAAGGGACCTAACATTCCACGTGCAGATCCGAAAATCGTTGTCCTTTATTCGTTTGCCAGGTTCGTCAACAGTAAAATCATCCGTATCCGAGGCTTGTTGTCGTTTCGGAACTGGGTTTGTTTTCCGCAGTCGGGCAGTTACCCCGGCGTACAACCCCCAACCTGGAGGGCCAGGCCCTTTGTTGGACCCCTTGGACAAAAGGGGCCGGATTCCTCCGGTGTCAGTAGCCCACTTCGGGGATGTGAGAGCTGCCGTTGGCCCATTAAGGGTTCATCCGCCACCATCTCTGTTTCAGCACCCTGACTAGTCCTGAAAAATCCTCACTGACCTCAGCTCCAAATATGTCGAAGTAGCTCAAGTAAGGTAACTGTCGTATTGACTGTTGACGACACCGTTGATTCAGTCTAATGAATTCATCCGCCGTACGTCCTCTTTCTGAGGAGCTCATGTAAGACTTCTGAGGCTCGTTCAGTCAGTCTTTCCGACAGAGCATTATAGTGTTGCTATTTTCTTCGTGTTCAACACTCGCACTTATAAGTTCAGCAAGTCACACCCGGATGGGCAGACCAGTACCCGGTGGTTACCACTAGGAGGTAAAATAAGCACAATTGATGTGTACGAAAAGTTACAACAGCTGGGCACCGCCAGGTTGATGCCGATCAGCGCCTGCCCGATTCATACACACCCAACCACTTTTTATATACGTTAAGTAAAATATTAAACCTACTAATATACATAAACCGCCTTACCAATAATCAACTTTAGTCTGGCAGCTAACACAAAGACTACACACTTTCCAAAATGCTCATACCAATAAACAAATTTAGTTGCCAGAATATCGTTAACTGTAGGGTTACATGTTAATGTTGAGAAAGTCATGTTTATCTCGGCCATTAGCTAAATAGGTCTACCCTTATGTCATTTTCAAGAGGAGTGTTGCCTATGCAATCAAAATTAGAGTATCAAAAATTGTAATAGGAGTGTATTTAAATACCCTGCATCTGATCTGCCTGTACAGATCATTTGTATATATTAATTAACTTTGGTAATTGTGTAACATGATTCCTTAATTTATTGGTTGTGATAAAACAATTCAAATGTTTGCTGAGCCTGAAATTGAAATTGAGCAAAATCATTGAAATACACACCAAATAATAGAATATTTCATTCCTAAACACAATAAAAAACAAAAAGGATCTTTTCTGTCGATGTCTTTAATTAAGAACATTTGGTTAACATTTTAAATTACCTGTCAAAGCCGTTTTTTTTCAACTACAAGCAGTAGTTTATAGAATGTAATGGCTTATACACTTACAGCCTTATTCATAACACTTAGTTAAATCTGATTTAAGGTTTATGTTGGTTTAATTGCAGAAAACGTTATTCATAATCTTTTTTCAAATTTTTATTTAATCAAGTGTCAAAAATTTAAATGCAGAAATAGGCATTCAGTAGCAAATTAACTCTGAATTAAATTGTTCGTTGATTCAAATCATGGCATATAATAATTATTATGTTATTAGTTCACTACCGAATACCTTATATATAGTTATTGATTTGTGCATTAGCACAACAAAAAACAGTGTTATCCAAATTTAAATAACAAAATTCTGTAAAAAAAAATCTCATGACAACTGCGTAATACAATTTGCTTAAATCATAATGGCGTTTTATCAATGAACTTTTTTTAATTCTTAATTAAAATGACAGTTTCGAGTTAGCTGAGACACTGATAATTAACAGATTTAATTATAATCTAATGAAGAATGCTGTTATATTTTATTTGGTGTCGCTTTCATTCTGAAAGTTAAAAAACGAAGTCAACAGTCTGGATCATATAAATGATATTTTATATACCTATCAGTGTGATTTTTTTTGTAAATGTAGGTACAAAATAAACAACGTTCCATGAAATCCGCAAAAAGTACCTACATATGTTCACATATTCATGTGATGTTTCAATAGTTTTTCTATTTGTAACATTGTAATTGTGATTTGTATACTACAAGACAAATTTCGTTTTGCATCAATAGCCTACGAATAATTAAAAAAATGTGTTCTTATTATTATTCAATAATCTGAAATGACTTTTATTAGAACAGCTCTCAATTTTCGAAATTAATACAAAAGTTCCGAAATGCATAGGAAAACGTATTGTAAATAGTACTAAAAATATACCCTATTTGTATGATACGGCATTACTAATTTTCGTATGAATTTGACAAAACAGCTGACAATTTGTAGATTTCCTAATTCGTGTTTCGGTTTTTGCTTTTAATAAGCGTTTTAAAGCCTTTGGGCGAAATCTGATGGGCGAATTTAATCGTAATTTGGGTATAAATTCGTTTAGAATAATTTATTCGGCATAAACATGGTCAGTGGTCTTGTTTCGGCGAAACCAAATTATGGAATTTGAGTCCTGCAATGACAGAAAATGTAATAGATCCCAATAAAGTTGTCGCACTAAATGTGGAGATCAAAATGTTTATTGGTACCATTTCAATAAAGCTATACATTTTATTTAAACCTGGCAGCCAACTAATAGTCGGAATTAGGGTTTGATTATTAGTAAGGCCGAAAGTGTTTTTTTTATACCCTCCACAGGAAGGTATATTCACTTTGCCATTACGTTTGTAACGCCAAGAAGGATTCACCGGAGACCCTATAAAGTATATATATTCTGAATCAGGATCACATTCTGAATCGATTTAGCCATGTCCGTCTGTCTGTCTGTCTGTCTGTCTGTCTGTCTGTCTGTCTGTCTGTCTGTCTGTCTGTCTGTCTGTCTGTCTGTCTGTCTGTCTGTCTGTCTGTCCGTCTGTCTGTCTGTCTGTTGAAAGCACGATAGCGTCCAAACGAATTGACCTAGGTGAATGAAATTTTGTGGGAAGACTTCTTTCTACCGTCGTCAGGTTGGTATTGAAAATGGGCTATGTCGGTAAAGTAGTTCTGGTAGCTCCCATACAAAAACACTATTAGACCACGAATCACGATAGCGTCCAAACGAATCAACTTGTGCGACAGAAATTTTGTGAAAGGTCTTATTTTTATGGTCCGCAGGTTGGTACTAAAAATGGTCCGTGTCGGTCAAGTAGTTCTGTTACCTCCCATACAAAGCCAATATTCGACCCATGTATCACTTTGTCTGTTGAAAACACCTTACCGTCCAAACAAATCGACTTAGGTGAACGCAATTTTGTGAGAGGGCTTTTTTTTTACCATTGTCAAGTTGGTATTAAAAAGTTTCTATGTCGGTCAAGTAGTTCTGGTGCTTCCCATACAAAACCAATATTATACACATGCGTGTACCTGTAAGTACAGTATATAATATTATAGTGGAGGGTATCAAAGCATCGGCCAGGCCGATGATAGCACTTTTACTTGTTTTATTTTACTATTTTCACAAAATATTAGTCGCGCAAGCTACAAGTTTGCCATATACTATTTTTCGATAATAGTAACTGTTAACGAGATATTCGCAAAAAATAGTTTATCGTGCCATTTGACCCCGCGTAACATTTTTAGCGGCACATGTATCTCTGGGGACTTTTGGGATATTGTTTAGAACCACATAAGGAAGGTTTTGGCAAAAATTCAGCTTTCCCCTAATTTTTCCGAAGTGAATGTCTTTATTCCCCGGATTATTACTAATTTATTTAAACGTTGTTTCCTTTTAGATGATGAAATCACTAATGAAGAATCATATGATGATGAAGAAATTAATAGTGACATATCTGACGATGATGAAGATTGATTTAAACACTTATGTATATTTTATCATAACTAATAAAATCTATTTTACTCATAATTTCTATTTTTATGAGTTTTCATGCTATACGCCTTTTACTCGCATCTTTCCCCTCACCTGTCAAGGACTTATCTTAGCCTGAATCGCCTTTCATTGTACCTACCTTCTTAAAATCGGTTAGACTAACGCATATATAAATTTCAACCTTACAAAACAAATTTTATTTTTTTGAACTTCTCAATGAATGAACAAAATCATATAAAAATTTCAAGCTTACAGCAACAATTTTTTTTTTTTTGATTTGTTTACACTTTCAAAAATATGATGATTACCGTACTTAGCATGCTATGACTCATCACTAGGGCCCGGATTTTTATGCAAATGCATAAAAACTCATGCAAATGCATATTTTAGGTTATAAATGCATATTTTTAAGTTTTTGCTTGCATATTTGAATATTTCTCAAGTTTTTTATACAAAATAGACTTAAATTTGAGATTGTAGCATAACTTTTAGATACTGAAACTTGACGATAAGATCACTGAATGTGCCTAATGAGCTTGTCATAGGCATATTTAAATAAAATATTATTTCATCATGTTGGCGTTTGTCGTAAACGACTCGTATTTCACTTCGTTTTTTAGTAGGTGTTTTTAACTTTTTTGAGACAAATGAATTGAAATGACGGTGAACAGATAGAAAAGGAAGTAAAATTGTTAAAAAAAACTGAACATCATTTTACAACGACACGAAACATGAGTCGTATATACGACAAACGCCTACGGGAATAGGGTTGTGTGCAAAATTTGCAACAGACAGATTTCTTCTGAAAGAAAGTTTCAAGTTCAACAACATATAAAATGTATTCGACATAAACATAAATCCTTTCTCACGGATTCAATTGGGGAAAGAAATTCGTTTCCCGAAGAATTGTGTAAGGCCATGGTTTCCGCCGATATTCTTTTGTGGAAATTAAAAAATGTATTTTAAGCATTCTTGAAGAAATACACTAAAGAAATAGTGCCCGACGAGTTGAAACTATATGTTGAAAAGTTGTACGTAGAGGTGACTGATCGAATAAAATTTGCGTTAAAGAGCAAAAATAAATAGATATCGATTGACGAAACAATCGATGTAATAGGACGGTATGTCGCAAATGTCATTGCCGATGTTATTTCGCCCAACAAAGCGAGCACATTTTATGTTCCTTATTATTCTGCAATAAATCAATTAAAACAAATCCAAATTTCTCTTTACAATTTTTTTTATTGCCTTTTTTTTAATTTTTAGTGCATATTTTGGGGTTTTTCGCTGCATGGTTATGCGCATAAAATCCGTTTTTTTAATGCATGAAAATCCGGGCCCCGCTCATCACTCTACTCCTTACAGACATACCGTTACTATATCCGTATGGTCGATAGTAGCTATTTACAAAAAGTATTATATTTCCTAAATCCAAACGATTACGTAGTACTTTGGAATTTGTGGTAGATTTTGACCTTCATTATTGTTGTAGGTATGTTCTAATCATTTCGGTTGGTAAAATGTATGTTTCTAATTACAGTAATATTGCTAATTAAATCAAACTTAAATAAACATTGTTATGTACTTGACCTAAACTTTTATTTTTGTTCGCATTTGACGAATAACTACTCAGTCTATTTTAAACTATACTAGCAGACCCACCATCACCGTGTTTCAACCAAATCCATAAGTGTGTTCACATGTATGTGTAGGTTACAAAGCGATGATTTTTTCAAAACAATTTGCATATTTTTTTTCTTAAAGCATTTGGATGGAAAGTTGGTATTGAATAATTTTGGAAGTTTCTGTTTTTATAATACCTATCTATGTAGTATCACATCGCGAACACACTTTTTCTATTCTCTATTGTAACACTGAAGCAAATGACAAAAAACGTTTGAAATTGAACTGATAGGTATTTGCGAACTTGTACATTTTACACTATTGTATTTTTCGGTTACTATAGGTTTTGGGGTGTAAAATAATAAAAGTGTGAAAGCTTAGCAACTATATTTTTTTGTAATAGTGCAAGAAAACTTCAAACTTTCACACTTTCACAATCATACACCGAATCGTTCATATCCCTATTATTTCACACTCACCAGAATACGTTAAAAGTGTATGATCACCACTATGATTTGTAAATCTCATCCAATAACAAATGCTGAACTGTTCCAGTTCGGGAACTTTATTTTGAAACTGCACCGTACCTTCATAGTTGAACGCATATTTTCTCACACTACACGGATCCTACATAGGAAAATAAAAACACGCGATTACCAAACAAATTACTTTCAGGGCTAGATCAATTGACACACCTCTCCGAAAATTGATTCGGTCATTTGTCTTGGGTCGTGATACTTATAACCGAATATATCTTCTAAACCAGAAGTATCTGTGGAAACGATTGTAGGTAATTGAACTTCTGACTCAGTGAATTCGAGAGGAATATCACTACCGCCGAGGGTGTTGATCGAATGGGATTGCGAACCATATCCAGGATGTGATTGATGCAGGCTATATGTAGTCGAATGCCCTACAATGGGCTTCCAGCAATCAGTCGATGATGATAGGCAAAATAAGACAATCACCACACGAAACAATTCCCATGACAAGCGCATGTCATACAGTGGATAAACAACAGACAAAATATAAATAAAGCAGATAATAACAACTGATCACCAGCAGGTTCAGCGGGTAACTAAAGTTTGGCGACTACTTTTTTAAGACTAACGAAAGCCTGCACGCGTTGTATCTATACTCTCCACCAGCGTTGCCGAAGTGGCACAATTGTGCCATTTTGGCACCCTACAGTCCGATTGGCACCTTCGCACCTTCCGTTCTCATTTGGCACCTTATGAGCTTGATACATACCTAATATTTAAACAAAAGCATTTCTTAAAATGTTTAAAATTGATTGAAAGTGCAAGTCATTTTCTCTTTCATCTGCGAAACTTATTTCATATTCACTGAACTGAATCATTTTTAACAACATAGAACGCAGCCCTTGTGTATGAAATCTATTACATTCTCGAAAACGAGGTAAGATGTCAGCGTTTCAGTCAGCGGCTGGTCACCAACTCTTATAGCCAATTCACAATGCTGCTTTGCTGTGTGCGTGCGTTGACAGATAGAGTAGAACCAATGCTTTCATATGGTGCAAGCCAAAATGCGGCTTTATGCTTCTGGTCGCGTTTAGATCGTAAATATCGTAAAGTTCAACGCAGCGCACAAGTAGAGCAACTTTCTACTTTCAGTGGCGTTGGACTGCTTTGACATTTCATTTTCGGTTTGGTTTGTTCGATTTGATAATATTTAAAGTGTTAGAGCATTATGCCGTTAATTGTTTGAGTTTCATGGATTCACTTAGGTATATACGTACTCGTTTTTAGTAGGCTGAGGTTTTTTCAATACAAATTTCTTGTGTTTTTAAATATCTCTCTGCCGTTGAAGTGCTGGTGGCACCCAGTTGGCACCTTTGGTTACCGTCAATGGCACCTAAGAACATTTTTTTGCGGCAACGCTGCTCTCCACTGCAATGCAATCCCAATTTCCATCCCAACCCAATAGTGGCAGTGGCAGTCATGGGAGGGAGACTATATTTTTGTCAAGAGTTACAGTCAAGACTCAAGACGCTGTGTGTTGTGATTTTGATACACGAACAAAACAACTAGCACATAGTGCGAGAGCGTGATTGGCGATGAAAAGGGGAAACCAACTAATCATTTTGCTTTTGCATACGCTTTGCTTACAGTTACATTTACAGTACAACATACGTCTGCTATTTTACGCTCTAAATACACACAATACATCAGTACCTATAAACACAAAATAATGAAATAAAACTAAGATTTCGATTTATCGGTGTGATCAATGGCCCAAAATAAAACAGAAAATAACTGGGAGAAAAGTCGGCGTCCTCAATGAAAATGAAAGTTTGGCACTTAATTAATAGAAATAATCTTGTGGCTCTGCAAAGAAGATTGGACTCAAATCAATTTTTGGTATCGACCCATCAATACAAATTAGTTGCAAGAGAGTAAAATTCGAAAATTTTCGGATAATGAAAGTTTCATAAACATTGATGAGTTAAGTATGATTGATGATTGTTATTGGATTTGGATTGAACGCATGCAAATAATGTAAACTGGCAGTGCAGAATTAATCGATTAGGTATAAAAAAGCGAGATATAGCCAGGTATATTAGGTATTATTTTGTGGTAGGTAGTTTGCAAAAGTTTCACGCATGGCTTGAGAAATGTGTCAGCATGTGGGGAAAGTAATTAATGGTGACATAATGATAGAAGAATTAACTGTTTTGAAAGCCTCCGCTACAATTATTATTAATTTTCCTTATGCTGTTAGACGTGTGGCTTGTTTGATGTGGCTTAAGAGGGTTTTTGTATAAAAGCATACCTACGTCCAAAGTTTGATTCGCAGATGAGGGTCCCATATGACAACATTTCCAGTTCAGTATTTTGGTGCCGTTTATGACCTATGTGAAGTTGGCCCGCACTTTTCCAAAAAAGGTTTAGACTTTTACAGTTCGATAGGCAATCGTTTGTAGTTGTTTGTAGTGAATTTTTTTTCGTTTGTAGTTCCGCCGTTAGAGAGATATAGCCATTTGAAAAATGTATGGGAAATGTTTGATTGTGTGTCATTCGATGTAGTTTCGTTCAAAAAGGTTTGTAGTGAAAAGCTTTTCGTTTGTAGTTCAACCGTTAGAAAGTTATGACCATTAGAAAAAATTAGAAATTTTTGAAAAAAAATTTAAATGTTTATATTTCGATAGGCAATCGTTTGTAGTTGTTTGTAGTGAAAAGCGTTTCTTTCTGAAAATTCTTATTTAAGAGATATTAAGACATTTGTGTTTGTACCTATAACTTCGAATTTCCAACACGGAAAAATTTATTGAGCATACTGGTGCATAAAGCACATCCCTCTCTTTCTAATGAAATCAAAAACGCATTTTTTAGCAATTGGATAATGATTTATTATCGATTTAAGCAATTAAATAATGATTTATTCTCAATTTAAGCGAAAGGTTCGCGCAACCCGATTTAAGGGGGTGAATATTTTTATTACTGGACAACTACAAACGACAAAAATAATAGTTTTGGTAGAAGGCATATATGTTCTATGTAATAAAATCAAAATTATAAAATTTGTTGCAGCGGTAAGCAAATTATATGCAGTTTAAGCAGACAACATCAAATCGCCGTTATCTCCAAAACCATACAAAATAAAATTATGAAATCTTCTTTTTTCAAAAGTGCACCACCCTACCAATCTAACAAAATACTAATTGTGCCCATCGCCCAAACGGTTAATGATTTATTTGAGATTTAAGCGAAATTTAAGCAAAAAAGTGCGGATATCCATTTAAGCGGTTGAATTTCTCAAAAACTGTGTAACTACAAACGACCAAATTTCACACATCTATTATGTACATCCGTAACAATCGATGTAATGTACTTTAAACATCACCCGCACTACTGGGCAGCTTTTATGGGCGTTTGTGAAGTTGGCCCGCACTTTTGAAAAAAAGGTTTATATGTTTACATTTCGATAGGCAATCGTTTGTAGTTGTTTGTAGTGAAAAGTTTTTCGTTTGTAGTTCAACCGTTAGAAAGTTATGACCATTTGAAAAAATTTGATTAAATTAGCCGTTATCTCCAAAACCATACCAAAAAAATTATGAAATCTTCTTTTTTCAAAAGTGCTCAACCCTACCAATCTAATAAAATACTAATTGTGTCCATCGCCCAAACGGTTATTGATTTATTTGAGATTTAAGCAAAATTTAAGCTAACAATTCTCGCGCTCATATCTCAAAAACTGTTCAACTACAAACGATGAAATTATACATTTCTATTCTCTACAATACTCTCTACCAATGATATCAAATAGAAGCTAGCCCGCACTACTGGGCAACTTTTATTAGCAATTTAAGCGCCCAGATTATTATCCCCATATTTCCAATTCGAAACAACTTCCATCAGATAAATCTATTTTTTTCTAATGAATCTATCTGTCTCTTTTTAACTAAACTATCTAAAATAATTTCCCACCAACAGGTAACGCCCTAATCCCAAATTATGTAAAATTAAATTGAGTTCTTAGACCCATTTAAGCAGCTGAATATCTCAAAAACCGTGTAACTACAAACGATCAAATTTCACACATCTATTATGTGCATCCATCACAATCGATGACATGTACTTTAAACATCACCCGCACTACTGGATAACTTTTAGTCGCAATTTAAGGGAAAGCCGAAATGTGTATAAACACCCATATTTAAGCGGTCATATATTTCCACTATAAGGGAGCTGTGGCGGCTGGAATATGCTTTTATCTAATGTAATTACCTATCTCATATCAGCAATGTCAACAAAAAACCTTTCTAAGCAACAATAAATGTTATTTTCGCATTTTAATTTTTGATAAATTCCGTTCGGAGACCAATTTAAGCACCCCCATATTTCAAAAACGGTGGAACTACAAACGATGAAATTACAGACATATAACATGTACATCACTCTCAATCGATGATATTAATTAGAAGATAGCCCGCGCTACTGGGAAACTTTTATTCGCAATTTAAGCGCCCAGATTGTTATCCCCATATCTCTAATACGAAACTACTTCAATCAGATAAATCTATTTTTTTCTAATGCATCTACCTATCTCTATTAAACTAAGTCAGTTAAAATAATTTCCCATCAACAAATAACGTTCTAATCGCAAATTATGTATAATTAAATTGAGTTCTTAGACACATTTAAGCAGCTGAATATCTCAAAAACCGTGTAACTACAAACGATCAAATTTCACATATCTATTTTGTACATCTATCTTAATCGATGACATGTACTTTAAACATCACCCGCACTACTGGACAACTTTTATTCGCAATTTAAGGGAAGCTTGAAATGTGTATAAACACTCATATTTAAGAGGTACGATATTTCTAATGCCAAATGATCATAAATGGAAAAATCGTCTGTTTTCTATTGCACCTACCCCTCTCTCTTTAATAAAATCATCAAAAATTATTTCCCGCTAACAGGTAATATTCTTTCCCAATTTAGGCAACTAAAGCGAAGCCTCATTTTGTCAATAGTATGTTTCGGTAACGGTGCAACTACAAACGATGAAATTACACGTGTCTACCATATGCACCCTTCTTAATGCATGTTATTAAAGAGAAGCTAGCCCGCACAATTAGACAACTTTTATTAGCAATTTAAGGGAAGCCTAAAATGTATTCAATCGCACCCATACCTATTTAAGTGGTCTGATGTTTTCATTACTAAGGATGTACCTATAAAAGCTGAAATATATCTATTTGTAATGAAAATAAATCTCTCTCTCTCTAACGAAGTCAAGAGTACCTACCTAACTATATTTTCAACAAAGAGATCATGTTTTTTTCGCAAATTATTTTAACGTATAAATTGAGTTCGGGGACCCATTTAAGCGGTCGAATATCTCAAAAACTGCAACTGCTGACAATGAAAATGTAGGGACATATCATATTAGGACGTTTTCACACAATCCCCGGTATGTTTTCACTCCACTAAGGTAATGTTTGTTGATCAACCACAACTTTTGAATATTTTTTAATTCCATTAATCAAAAAAATTCGACCACTTTTTTCATTCTATGTAGGTAGGTATAACACACCCAATATTTGAAATTTATATCCATCGCTTGTGGAAAATATACATAAACAATTCAAAATAACAGTCGCATGACAATCACGAGTCACACAAATAGCACCGACAGGTAGGTTAGGCAATGACGACACAAATGACAAAAATTTATTTGCAGTAAGTACCTACCTATATAAGTAGCGTCTTATTGAGATGGAAAAGTATGTACTCGTACTAGAGAGGAAATATGAATCTGTTTAATTATTATAGTATCTATAGGTGTACATACCTATATCATCAATTTTCAAATCTCAACTCAACTCCTCTTCCTTCCAATCTACCTAACACATTTGAGACTCAAAAGTTATAAGAAGAACCGAAAAATGAAATACCTATAAACCTTGCTGATTGTGGCAGCAAAAATGCATTTTGATAGTGGTCATCTTTTCCAATTTATTCAAAAAGCTAAAATTTATTGCCTAGTGCTATCACTCAGTTGTGCCAATTGGTACCTAAACTTTGACAATTGATCGTGAGATACCTACCTCCGGCAATGTCCAAACATAGGTAAATCGAAACTATGTATGTAATTAGAACTTTCAAACAATCTCTGTACTTATCTATAATTCCAACGAATAAGACAAGACGTATCTACCTACTTATATACATATATAATACCTAAATACCCCTTCCATAATATATGCACATAGGTATATTCAAATTGAATCGGGGTATCCTACGTAATCCCAGCCAACACCAATCAAACTTCTTATTTTTATTAAATCATTTCCGTTTGTTATATCTACATACCTATACTTATAGTCGTACTTCCCTCCCCCATCATACCATCCAAATGAAGTGTAACATATCGTAACGGTGCAGTACGGTCGATGCACAAATCACAGGTATAGGTTTTCGCAGGACACTCCTTTATTGTCACGGTTTGTCGCACATGTGGAGCGTCATATTTTTTGCTAATGATTCTCTGTATGTTCGTTTCATTCGTTCTTCTTCAAGAACGATACGCGCATTCGATCACTTTCACAGGTAAACATCACACCGACACGATCCGTATTGCAGGTCAATAATGTATGTGGCCTACATTTCTTTGCTTGGTCATACTCATACGCATACCTAATAGGTTCGGTGTAAGGATGGCGGAACAAAAGCAACCCTTTGATGATAATGCACATCTTTGAAATTAAATTTGCCTTCCATTTCTTTGCAAAGAGCGTCAGATTTAGCAATAAAACTAGTTTTTTTTTAATATAAAGACGACGGGAGTGTACCTACGTATTGTAAAAAGTTTTTTTTCTGTTTGCCTAACATTGGTTGCGTGAACATATTCAAACATCGCATCGGTTTAAATTGCAAATAACATGTGCATCAGATCAGAGTAGTGGTAGCTAGCTTCTATTTGATTATTATACATTGAAGGATGTAGGTAGGTAGGTTCATATGTAGTACAAATATGATAAATAATTGGATTAGGTACATGGCTTTAAGTCTTTAATTTTGGAAATATCGGGCCGATTAAATGGGTTTTGGATATATGTATAGTCTAATATATTATTTTTTATATATCCCTAGTAATGAAAACATCAGACCACTTAAATAGGTATGGGTGCGATTGAATACATTTTAGGCTTCCCTTAAATTGCTAATAAAAGTTGTCTAATTGTGCGGGCTAGCTTCTCTTTAATAACATGCATTAAGAAGGGTGCATATGGTAGACACGTGTAATTTCATCGTTTGTAGTTGCACCGTTACCGAAACATACTATTGACAAAATGAGGCTTCGCTTTAGTTGCCTAAATTGGGAAAGAATATTACCTGTTAGCGGGAAATAATTTTTGATGATTTTATTAAAGAGAGAGGGGTAGGTGCAATAGAAAACAGACGATTTTTCCATTTATGATCATTTGGCATTAGAAATATCGTACCTCTTAAATATGAGTGTTTATACACATTTCAAGCTTCCCTTAAATTGCGAATAAAAGTTGTCCAGTAGTGCGGGTGATGTTTAAAGTACATGTCATCGATTAAGATAGATGTACAAAATAGATATGTGAAATTTGATCGTTTGTAGTTACACGGTTTTTGAGATATTCAGCTGCTTAAATGTGTCTAAGAACTCAATTTAATTATACATAATTTGCGATTAGAACGTTATTTGTTGATGGGAAATTATTTTAACTGACTTAGTTTAATAGAGATAGGTAGATGCATTAGAAAAAAATAGATTTATCTGATTGAAGTAGTTTCGTATTAGAGATATGGGGATAACAATCTGGGCGCTTAAATTGCGAATAAAAGTTTCCCAGTAGCGCGGGCTATCTTCTAATTAATATCATCGATTAAGAGTGATGTACATGTTATATGTCTGTAATTTCATCGTTTGTAGTTCCACCGTTTTTGAAATATGGGGGTGCTTAAATTGGTCTCCGACCGGAATTTATCAAAAATTAAAATGCGAAAATAACATTTATTGTTGCTTAGAAAGGTTTTTTGTTGACATTGCTGATATGAGATAGGTAATTACATTAGATAAAAGCATATTCCAGCCGCCACAGCTCCCTTACAGTGGAAATATATGACCGCTTAAATATGGGTGTTTATACACATTTCAAGCTTCCCTTAAATTGCAAATAAAAGTTGCCCAAGAGTGCGGGCTATGTTTAATGTATATGCCATCGATTAAAATAGATGTACAAAATAGATATGTGAAATTTGATCGTTTGTAGTTACACGGTTTTTGAGAAATTCAACTGCTTAAATGGGTCTAAGAACTCAATTTAATTTTACATAATTTGGGATTAGGGCGTAACCTGTTGGTGGGAAATTATTTTAGATAGTTTAGTTAAAAAAGAGACAGATAGATGCATTAAAAAAAATTGATTTATCTGATGGAAGTTGTTTCGAATTGGAAATATGGGGATAATAATCTGGGCGCTTAAATTGCTAATAAAAGTTGCCCAGTAGTGCGGGCTAGCTTCTATTTGATATCATTGGTAGAGAGTATTGTAGAGAATAGAAATGTATAATTTCATCGTTTGTAGTTGAACAGTTTTTGAGATATGAGCGCGAGAATTGTTAGCTTAAATTTTGCTTAAATCTCAAATAAATCAATAACCGTTTGGGCGATGGACACAATTAGTATTTTATTAGATTGGTAGGGTTGAGCACTTTTGAAAAAAGAAGATTTCATAATTTTTTTGGTATGGTTTTGGAGATAACGGCTAATTTAATCAAATTTTTTCAAATGGTCATAACTTTCTAACGGTTGAACTACAAACGAAAAACTTTTCACTACAAACAACTACAAACGATTGCCTATCGAAATGTAAACTTATAAACCTTTTTTTCAAAAGTGCGGGCCAACTTCACAAACGCCCATAAAAGCTGCCCAGTAGTGCGGGTGATGTTTAAAGTACATTACATCGATTGTGACGGATGTACATAATAGATGTGTGAAATTTGGTCGTTTGTAGTTACACAGTTTTTGAGAAATTCAACCGCTTAAATGGATATCCGCACTTTTTTGCTAAAATTTCGCTTAAATCTCAAATAAATCATTAACCGTTTGGGCGATGGGCACAATTAGTATTTTGTTAGATTGGTAGGGTGGTGCACTTTTGAAAAAAGAAGATTTCATAATTTTATTTGGTATAGTTTTGGAGATGACGGCGATTTGATGTTGTCTGCTTAAACTGCATATAATTTGCTTACCGCTGCAACAAATTTTATAATTTTGATTTTATTACATAGAACATATATGCCTTCTACCAAAACTATTATTTTTGTCGTTTGTAGTTGTCCAGTAATAAAAATATTCACCCCCTTAAATCGGGTTGCGCGAACCTTTCGCTTAAATTGAGAATAAATCATTATTTAATTGCTTAAATCGATAATAAATCATTATCCAATTGCTAAAAAATGCGTTTTTGATTTCATTAGAAAGAGAGGGATGTGCTTTATGCACCAGTATGCTCAATAAATTTTTCCGTGTTGGAAATTCGAAGTTATAGGTACAAACACAAATGTCTTAATATCTCTTAAATAAGAATTTTCAGAAAGAAACGCTTTTCACTACAAACAACTACAAACGATTGCCTATCGAAATATAAACATTTAAATTTTTTTTCAAAAATTTCTAATTTTTTCTAATGGTCATAACTTTCGAACGGTTGAACTACAAACGAAAAGCTTTTCACTACAAACCTTTTTGAACGAAACTACATCGAATGACACACAATCAAACTTTTCCCATACATTTTTCAAATGGCTATATCTCTCTAACGGCGGAACTACAAACGAAAAAAAATTCACTACAAACAACTACAAACGATTGCCTATCGAACTGTAAAAGTCTAAACCTTTTTTGGAAAAGTGCGGGCCAACTTCACATAGGTCCGTTTATGACATATCTAACACAAATCAATATTTACAGATTTGCTGCGTTCCTGCAAATACTTTAGTCTTTTAGTTCTTAAAGTCTGAATTATTTATATCTATAATATTTAAGTTTAGTAGATTCAGTGGGCGCAGTGACTTAATGGAATTTCAATAAATAAAAGCTTGCACGACGAATCGGGTAAGCGCTTTCCATCTACTATATCCATTAATATGAGCACATTTCTACAAAGTAAAGGCTCTTTTGTCAAAGTCTACCAATTTCCTCAATAATTGTTCATAATGTAGTACAAGGCGCGGACTGAAGCGGTGCGGTGGGGCAGTGGCGTGGTGTCTAGGTGGCAGGTGGCATAGGAGTAATGTGGCAAACAGCGTATGGTGGCACCGATGCATCAGCTCTTAAAATGTGGTCCTATGTTAATACTTGTTCGCGTCGCAGTTTTTTAGTTTTCCGGTAAACAAAAATACGAAGTTGTAATGCCAAAATCCACGTTGTCACCAGCTTCTGCACGGGATAAACTACAACTGCAAATATTAAAAATCAAGTAAATTTTTGACATGTTAATGTCACAAATTTTGGCTACTAGATCGTCATGTAAATGTCATTCATGAGCGTGTCAACCCCAATTCACACCCGATCACACAATGCCAATCGTGCGGTCATGCGGGTGTCATTTTGTCCCAAAATTCGTGATAAGCTCGCTTTGTCATGTTGTGTGGGCTCTGAATGACGAATGCGAGTGACCGGCGAATGAAAGGAATATTACACAACACTTTTTCACTTTTGTCTTTTTGCCGAATGTAGTTAAGCCTTTAAGCGTTTATCGTGTAATGCAATTCCAGCTGCACTTTATATTATAGCCACGCCATTCAGTTTCATTCAGCTCATAATTGTGCGTAGATATTTTTGTTGATGATATTTCCGCGACGAATTTTAATTCAGTCATAAATAAAATAGGAAAAATTCCACCGACCATCGAAAAACAAAATAAAATGTATTTTTTAATTCATTCTATTTTCACAACAATGGTGCCTATATAATGCAGTGATTCGCATGAGATACAACAACAACAACAAGGAAATAATTTTTATCGAGGCATACATACATATATGACAAAGCAGAAAATCGTGCACTGTCAAGTGTGGGACGTTGTCGATCTCCGACATCCTGTCACAATGAATCAGCCATTCGGTCCCAAAAGCATTGACAAGCTATACTACGATACTACAGTGACCCATATCAATCATTTGGTCGTGATACAAGTTGTGCTATACACGATGCATGCCAAGCCACGTGGCAGGCGATCACACATATCACAACTTTAGGACGTCATAATGCGCGACATGTCTAAGGAAGTGAAAAACATTGTCTTCGACTCAAATCGTTTCTCAAATCAAACTCACCTCCTGTACTGTTAACTTTTTGTTAAAGTGCCTTCTTATTACTTTCCAGGGAAAGATTAAGCTGCGTATAGACATACCGATCTGCTAGATGACTCTAATGCTCTATCCAAACTAAGCTTAAAAATAGAATACTCCTTCACTTACAAGCTCAATAGATAGATGCCTACATTGTTTGCTTCTGCTAACTCGTACTAGTTTTTAATTTGTGAATTCGCCTAAACTTTTAAGCCGAACAAATTTTATATGTGTGAACCGTGGTCCTTGCAAGTGTAACATTTTGAATCATTTCTAGGCGCCGTTTCAAGTCTAATTCAATATAAAATATTCCAGTTCATTATATCTAACTAGTTCGTTGTACCCGCTTCGCTGGGTATGCAAAGTCATATTGATAAGTTAATAAATAATCTTTCATGCTGTGGATTAGAATCAATATACATCTTCATTTGACTTGCAACTCTTGATCGTGATAAAGCCACATACAGTTGACCGTGTGAAAATACTTCGGTCTTCAAATGCCTGCCAACGTGATCAAATGACTGGTCTTGAGCCTTGCTTATTTTATTACGTACGCTAGAATTTATCGGAAATTAAATCATTGTGATTGCATGTCGAAATAATTCTTGCTCTTATCACATTTCGTCCAGGCTCTTCCACAATCAATCGAGTTCCATTGAAGTCCTTTTTTAGGGTTAAAGTTTCTCAGCAAAATGATGATGACACCTTGCTTAAGCTACAGGGCATGAGGTGGCTTGCTGGATGGAGTTTGCTAATTGAGGAACTCAACAGGGAAATTTGGTGCATCATTGGATCTTCACTCTTCACTGACAACAGAATCGGCGCTAAAATAGATTTAGGATTTATTACCAATTAAATCGATTATATTCCTATTCATTTCTAATGTCTGCGCATTTGTCAGCGCGGCAATGACTCATTTTGGAAGTTCCTGCATTGACATTTACCGCAAATCGCCAATGAAGAAAATTTAAATATATGAAAAGTAGGCGGTAATCATTTTAAATAATGAGAAAACTAAAATTTCGAAAATGTATTCAAATACCCACCGCCTACTTTTATTTAAAATAAGAAAAATATGAAAAGTATGGAGCGTTACAGAATCAGTAAGGGTAAATATATATATGATGTTTATTTGAAAATTACTATATTCAATCGAATTGCTTGATACATAAACATCGAAATCTGGCTGAGTGTTTTTAATGGTATTCCCACATCCGCATCCATGAATTAAAGTTCATTCAGATGGATAATGTCACTTAGAAATGCAAGCGTATAATGAATAATAAAACAAAGCCACACTAGATGCAAATGATAACTATACTCTGTCGAACAAAAATGTTCAGTATACAGGCCTTATGGGGGAGCTTTTTTTCTACCAAAGGTGCCTGTACTGTAGGTACTCTCACGGCACTCAAACACAAGAATTGCCACTGAAATAAAAACCAAACCACTGACTTACCAAGGAATTATAGTTAAAATTTTTCTAAAATTCGCATACAGCCCACCACAACCAGTCTGCCACACAACCGTTGGCAGAATGAGCATGATCGTTTTGTGTTCGCTTGCTTAAAAACTTGTTTTTGCGCAAATTGATAATGATAATGGGACCTGGAAATTAAACAAAGAAAATATAAAAATTATATGCGTCAGTTCGATTAATTGTTTGCAACCAACGGTGGTCCCCGCTCGCGAAAATAAAAGGATAGAAAAGATAGAAACACCGGCAATAAAAACATATGCGAGCAAAATCATTTTCTTGGAGGGGTACTCAGACCAAAAAATCTGCACGGGCTCTTACAACAGTGGTTGCCCTACGAAGTAAGTTAAAAAACAAAATTATAAGCTCATATTACTAACGATAATCCTTAATTAGTTTACGACCCCTAATGGGGATGATGCAGATGTTTTATTGCTGGCCAAGACATATATCCGGTTCTAGACAAATGTTGATATATTTTCAATCTATCATCTTATGAAATTAAATTACCTACCTATACTTTTTAAAAAATATCTTGTTTGAAGGTGGAATAAAACAAAACAAAAATTACTTAAAAATTTGTTTTATTTTTTTTTATCCAATATGAGCATCAAAATTGAATACGCCTTGTTTACGGGAAAATGCGGTAAAATTATGTGCATACATTCACCCCTGTGCTCATTTCCGGGTGAAATTGAATTCGTGCGGATTTCTAATTTTCGGTGTACCAAATATGCATTTTTAATTACCTTAAGTCGCATTGACTTCTGTTTTCTAATTTCATATTTCCTAATTCAAACAATTCAATGTCGGGCGGAATTCAGCACAGGGGTGATTATCTTTAAAATATTTACAAAGGAATCGCGTCTTTGAATACAACAAATTGCAGTTAGTACATATTAACATCCATTTTTCAACAAAATTTATGTAGCATTTTCCTTCGTAGGTATTAAAAATATTATGTAAGAATAAAAGTATTAAAAAGTATAAATGCATTTCAACCAATACGAAAATTGCAAAATATTTACCAATTCAGACAACAATCAATGAACTCAACCCATATTAGTTACAAATAACAAGGCTCTCAACGTTCAAGAAAAAAAATTATTCCTCCTTATTTACAACACCGCCACCTATGCATGAAATTTTCCAACTTTCCTATCTCCACTTTATTACTACGTTAATTATAGCCACTTTTATACCCACTTTTGGTCTTTCATGTAAAAGTAAAAGTAAGCTAGCTATAGATTCCCAAAAAAAATACGCCTAATATAGATATACAGAAGTGCATATAAAAGAAGTAGATAATAAAAGAAAGAAAATAAAGCAGTCCATATAATGCTCGTATCTGGGTCGTACCCAAAAAAGATAGACAATTCAGGACTCAAGAAATGGAGAAACTTAGCGAAGTAACCGTGGAAGACAAGTTTCCTATACCAAACATTGAAGATATCTTTAGTAAATTAGGAAAAGCCCAATATTTTACTACTCTTGACTTAGCAAAAGGCTTCCACCAGATATTGGTGAATTCTAAAGACAGGCACTAAACTGCTTTCTCAACAGCATTTAATCGGATGCCATTTGGACTAAAATATGTCGCCGCTACTTTTCAGCGAATGATTTAATCATGTATTATAAGGTCTTGTAGGAAAAATGTGTGTTGTCTATTTAGATGGCATTCTCATATTTAGTAAATCATTAGAGAAACATAATATTTGCTCAATTAATAAAGTATTCAAAAAACAATATCAAAAATGTTTCAAGTCAAGGATAAAAATATTATTAAACATTATTTAATGCTTACTCCACAAACTTTATTCATTTCTTGAATTTATTCTTGACTTGAAACATTTTTGGTATTAAACTGCGAAAGGCCACGGGCAAATAATCCTATACGATTAAATATCGAGTAAATAGTGCGTCTAGGCAGATGTGGTGGTTCGTCTACTGATGAGCCCACCCACCGCATCGGGGCGAAACGCATTTGGAGTTGAGGCCACTTAAATGTTTAATAGTACCTACATATTCAAAAAACTTAACCAGCACAACTTAAAAATACAAAAAGACAAGTAAATTTCTTAGCAAAGAAACAGAATATTTAGGGCACATAATTACTACGAACGCAACAAAGCCAAATCCAGAAAAAATAAGAGTAATTGAAAAGATATCTACCCATTCCCTGTACAACAAAACAAATTAAATCTTTTCTAGGTCTAACAGATTATTACATAAAAATTTATTAAAGATTATTCAAAGGTAGCAGTACATTATCACCATTGAGTTTATATACATAGAGGAATCATCATTGCGATATCGAAGTTTTCTATTCTTGCCGATGAGCAGATGATGTTGCTTCAATCGACGACGTTCTCCTGGTGGATGAGTATGAGTTATGAGTACATTCTTTGAGTTATTTTCTCAAAAGAACCAAAGAAGAAAGAAACGGATGAACAACACCAGCCAAGCCAAATGTATCTGTTCTGTTGTTATTCTTTCTTCTTCTAACACTTTGAGCGAAATGCAGGAAAAAGTGAGTTTTATGATCATTATTTTTATTTTATTTAGTCATATCACAAACCAGTAAGAATAGACCGTCGACTCCTCCCACATAACGGACTTTGCCTACAAGCTGCCGGCGGGCCCAGGATTTTTCACGTATTGGTGCTGTACAAAATCAAAGGAGCGCCATTAACGCACGCATACTTGAAAAATCCTAGGCCCATGGTATAGCATGCAAAATCATTGCCGCCATTAATTTTGACATTTACACGTATTCACAGACAGGGTAATTTTTTCCGGGGGGAATCGGGTAGGTGTACGGGAAGTCGGCGGTCTATTCTTACTGGTTTGTGAGTCATATTCTGCGTCTTGCTGGTGGAGGTTGTGCTGAACTCGGCGCGTTGTTTTAAGGGTTGAAAAAATGCACAGCCCCAGTCAACTTCGCATTTAGTTGGATTGTCCTTTATTTTATGATGATTATAGGCTTATGCATTCCGAGTGTGGATGGGGTAGGTCAGTTCCAGGTGTAGGTTTTGTAAATATTTCTTTCTGTTGGATGAGTGGAGTGGGCAGTTAGGTACATTTTACATTCTTTAAGTTGAGTTATTTTCTCAAAGAACTCCATCCAGGTGTGGGATTGGATTGGGCATTGGCGTTGGGGCTGGGGCAGTGTTGTTATGAAGAGTGAATATTCTTCTCATCTGAAGACCACCTCAATGTCTTAGAAAATAAGATAATTAAGATCATATAACAACTCTGGCGTTGGGGATAATTATGAGTTTTTTTTTTATTTCTTTGTTTCTTGGTGTTGATAGTCGATTGGGTTTTCTGGAGCACCCCTAAGTAGGTAATCCGAAAATCGGGATCAAAATTCAATTGCTGAACACCAATCCCATGTACGTATGATCAACACCCAACAATGGTAGAGCTAGGACGAATTTGAAAAGAAATTTCCTTTTATGGCCGAAGTGAGCACTAAGAAGCGAATTGGCAAAATTCGAACTCCAAGAGAAGAAAAAAAGGGTGGGCGGTCAAATTTTGTACTGGAAAATTCTTATTTCTCACCCGATCGGCTTCAAAGTTTGTGTAGCTACTCTATAAAAGAAATAAAGAAAATTGTACTTCTATAACGTGAGCGAAGCCGCGGATAATGCTAGTCTTCCAACTAAACAACTAATAGCTAGTTACAGTGACTATAAATTATATATTATATTATTATATATTATAATGCTACCTATATGAACTATATTGTTAAATTCAATATAATACACATTATATAAAAATAAGTTGTGTTGTGTTTGTCGCCAATGTTCTCTGTAATGCGTGAACCGATTTTGATTCTGGAAATTTCCCATGAAAGGTGACGTTAATACCATGGTTTGTAAGTATATACGGTCTTTCTAGGTGTATTGGTTCATGAGTTATAGGACGTGGCACCTCCCATACAAAAAATGCATTCAAAATATTATATTTCGAAAACCACCCAATCGCTTGAATTAAAATTTACACACAATCTTAGGTATTGGCCCAGAAGTATACCTGTGAAGATTGGTCTAAATTGGACAAACGGGCGTGGCATCTCCCATACAAAAAGTACATTTAAAATCGTATATCTCCAAAACTACCCAATCGATTGAATTTAAACTTATAGATAGTCTTAATTATTGGCCCTGGAGTGCTCCTCTGAAGATTGGTCAAAATTGGACAAAGGGGCGTGGCACTGCCCATACAAAAAACATTCAAAATCGTATATTTCGAAAACCACCGAAACGATTGAGCTCAAATTGACAGATAGTCTTAGGTATATAAAGGGGTGTGGCGCTATTTTTCGACAGTCATGGGAGCTAAAATAAATAAATAAAGTAAAATACGAAATATAAAATTTGCACCACCATGTTAAACACTATTGCTCTATGGATTCAAGATTCCACTTGAAAAATCGTATTCAGAATTCCATGATCAGAACTAACCGCGGATAATAATACAATATAATAATATGAAATAAATCCATAGGCATGTGAAATCTAATAATTTTATAGTCAACGCTTTTGGCGAAAAATATACAAACCCAATTTAAGAACAATGTTCTTGTAAATAAATCATATAGGTATAGGGAGTAGGGTAGGGACATATCCACATATTCATACTATGTATTATATAACCATACACAACACCAAGCACATCAAGCATACATACAGCACAATCAAGCACATGGTTTCAGTTCATAATTTCTATGAAGAAGGAAGAACCATACACATCCACACCGAATTCCATAAAAAAGAGGAAAATACAAGAAATGTATAGCACCAGTGCCTACCTACATTCATTTACTTCGACTCGAATGGAGTAAAATTTGATTGAGTGGGGTGGATTCCTTAAGTTTGTCTTTGAGTGTTTCTATTAGTTCTCTCTCTCTCTCTTTCGATTAAATTAATTTTTTCCCGATGTGGTAATGATAGCGACATCTATTATGAGTATTGGATAACCAACATGATTCCTCTATGTGTATAAACTTGTGAGAACCGCTTGAAACGTATGCCTTATTTACATTACACACTACACAAAACATAAAACATACACATAAACATATAACACACTACTACTGTTTCGGCCCTAACATTTATTTGACCTACCTGTCCTTTAAGGATAAAACGGAAAGCCTTTGTAGGGTTTTCAGCTGTTAGCGAAAAAGAAAAAATACACGACGGCGAAACCTCGCTAATAAAATTTTCTTTTCCACAAAGGACTCGGGTAGTTACTTTTTCAAACAGAAAACAGAAAACGAGATCGAAAGAAATCGAAGAATTGAAAAAGAAAAGATTGACTTTTTTTCTAATATCTAGTTGGATAATTTTTCCTGTTTGTGAAGAAAAAAAAAAGAAATATAAATAAAGGAAACAGATTACGTCCTCAAATTAATAAAAAACATGTGCTTAGTGGGATTCCCGAAAAGTATTATATTGTGTCCTACTATAATTATCTGCTGATCCTAAGAAAAAAGTGAAGTTAAGTTACGTACCAATAATAAGAAAAAAAAAACAGTTTCATATAATAAATTCCCCAATCTAAGTGCTCAAAATCGAATAAACAGTTAAATCGTGATTTTTATAAATGAAAGCCCTTCAAACAATTATTCAAATTGTACATTAAAAACATCTAAATGCAAAATGTCCTTTTTGTGTCGCTGAAAGAATACGTATGAAGATAGATACGATAAAGAAGACCCCTGATACATATTCGTATTTATCATTTCTACCATTGCCCCTTCGGAATAACTTCTTATGAGTTCTAAACTCCTACATTTTACATTTTCGTTTGTATTAATAGTGTTAATTGTTATTTGTTAAGTAGTATTACAAATTTAGTGTTCTAGATCTTTTAATCGTTTGTAATTTTAATTCAGTTTCTATGTTTAAAATTGTCCTTAAATATAATTGATTTCGTTAACCGTTCAGTTTGTATATATATAATATATATTTAATAATTAAAAAGGTTGTGTACCAAGTGAATAGACATTTTAATCGCGTCTTTTTTTTTAATACCTATAACCTACTACATATAATATAATATCTTTCCTACCAGCATAATTACATAATTTTATACCATTATCCTGTCAAGTGTTGTGCACATCACCGTCCCAGATATACAGGTACATTTTATATTTTTTCTCTTACTATTTCCTTACCTTTTGTGCTGTACCTATAATGTACATACTATAATATTACGCTCTCTTTTTTTTATTTATTTGAAATTTTTATTTATTTGGTGGCCTTGACCCGTTGACCGTGACCTAATTTGGTTTAGTTTTAAAATTTTGAAATTCTCTTTTGCTGACCTTAAACTTAAAATAGAAACAAAGAGAAATAAAAAGTGTTGCGTTTGCGTAATTATTCAATGAACATATTGAATAAGCTCTTTATATTATATTATTTTTTTTGTTTAACATCTTTCATCCTCTCTTATAATTACTTTCATTATATGTATTTGTCTGTATTACACTGATTTATTTTCTTTACTCTAATCCCTAATTCTGTGCTAAATATTCTATGCATGTATTTGTTGATTGAGTTATAATAGGATTCTAGTTTTATAGTAGTGTATAGTATTAATATAGTAATAAATACAAATGTTACGATTTAGATTTGACGTATTTGTCTTTGTTTTCGGTTGAAGAGATATCCTTTTGATATTGCAGGTAAATTTTTTTTGATTTTTAGAAACCATTCTCTTAACACAATGGTGTATTGAGAGATTTTAAAGTGGGGTGACCAAAAGCGATGAGGCTGAGGAGGGTGTAGGGAACCGTTTTATTTTTTTTCATTTAGGGGTTGTCACAAAAACTGGAGCTAGTGGCAACCAAGGTATCCTTCTTGGTAACAGGAAAGATAATGGGGAGGGCAGCTCTTTGGTACCCATAACACCAGTGGTACCATATGTCTTGAGGAAAGAGAGGAGGCCGATCAGAACGCTGCTATTCTGACGTTATATCAGTTGTAGCATGCGGACTGATCGATTGATTTCGAGTGTTTTTTTTTTTCCTTCAAAATTTAGATCCAAAATTTCTCCTCCATTTTTAGCTATCCCATCCTTTTTCCTTGTTCTTTAGTATCATATTTAGTATCCTAGGCATGTAAAGTACGGTAGTCCGGAGGCCGGTTAAGGACCCCCCCACTGACGAGCTAAGCACGAGCTGAAAGCTAGCATGCCGACTAAACCGTCGTCGACCGGACACCCTTCCACCGAAAGTCAACAACAGTAGATTCCTGTGTCTACAAAGGTGGAAGGTCATTTTATACCGTTACAGGTGGCGCCCAACGTGGAGGCCCAGATTCAAGGGTTCCGCAATTTTCTGTGGGGCACAGAATCTTAATTTTCAAAATTTAAACTTTTTTCTCCTTTCCTTCTGGCAATTTTTAAATTTTCTTTTCAACATTTCATACTCGAAGTTATGCTTCTATTATAGCTAACAACCGTACACCAAATTTTCTAGATGCAAGTAGGTATAATGTGTCCTATGGCTGTTTTTGAAAATGGCGCCATTAGTTTGCACATGACCACTTATTTTTGATGGTTAAGGAATTAATAGTCATCATTGATTATATATATATATATGTAGGAGACCGTAAAAAGACAATAAAATTGAGACTTTTAAAAGAAAGTATAATGATTTTAATTTAATTATTTAAGTTAATATTATAGAATACAGATCTTGCTTGACGGCTGATCAACGATTGAGCGAAAAGACAAATTACAAATTAGAATATAGGTACAAAATTAGTGTTAGACAATAGATAACTGTTGGGTAAATGCAAATGAATATCCAATGTGAAATGAAATGCAAAAGTATGCTAGTTACAGTAACGTGAGAACAAAGTATAAGGTGTGTGCAAGTGGGGAAAATGAATGACGGTGTTGCCGTATTCCTACATCCGGCCATCCTGAGTTTCATCCGCCTCGGATGATGCTGTTTCTTCGGTCATGATTTCGTCTTCACTTTGGTCTTCACTTCGCCATGGTTTCATGTAATCACAGCTAGTAGTCGATTGGTTAGGTCCCTCGTGCGGCGATGCTTTTCGTACAGCGTAGCGGCCAGAGTTGCTCTTCGAAACAATTTTGTATGGACCTAAGAAATCAGAAAAAAGTTTATTACCTGACCCAAACTGTGTTCGCTTAGTGGCGACAAGATCGCCGATGTTAGCGGCTTTCCGCTTACGATTAAACGTTTTCTGGTTCTCGGATTGTAGTTTTAGAATCTGCTGACGGGCTTCAAAACGGATGCTTTCTCTTTCCTCTTCGTATTGCTTAAGCAGCTCCCTTTTAACCATTTCACAAATTTCGAGATCGTCTTTCTTTTTCATTGGGATCCCAAACAACACTTCGAATGGTGTACGGTTGATTGATCTCTGTAGTGTGCTATTCAAAACTATTTGTACCCTAGGTATGAATTTATACCATTTTTCTGGTGTTTGTTGAGACAATCTTCTGAGTACTTCGATTGGAACGCTCGGGCTGTCCATTTGCTCTCGGTACTCCGGTTGTGATTAAGACGTGTTCAATATTCTCTTCTAAACAGAAATCCTTGAAAGCATTGGAAACGAATGCGCTTCCCCTATCAGTAATGATTCGTCTGGGGTTTCCGAAATTTTGTTGGTCCTTGATTTTCCTAAGTGTTTCCTCAGCTGATACTGTTTTGGGTCGGGTAAAACCAAATATACTTTGAAAATCCATCAGTTACGGTGAGAATGTATCGGTAAAGTTTCGTAGTTAAGTCCATTGGGCCGATATGGTCTAAATGGTAAGTATCAAATGGCTTATCTCCCTTTTCCAACTGCTGAATAAAACCCTCTTGTTTGCCAGCCTTTTTGTTAGCGAGAATGCACTTTATACAGTTGGCTATACGGCGTTCCACTTTCTCCTTAAGTTTTGGAATATAAAATTCGCGAGATATTAGATGAGTTGTTTTAATTGCACCGAAATGTCCCTCATCGTGCTTCATTTTTATGATCTCGGACAGCACACTAACCACTGAGCTACTGCGCCCAATTTAACATGGGTACCCCAATATTGTTGAAAGAATACATTTATAGTGGGTCTACCCCGATATGTAGAAAAATATAATACAGAAAACCATAATTTAGAAAAAAAAAATATCGAAAAAAAAATGTAGAATAATCTCGAAACCAAAATCTCGAAAACAAAAATCTTGAATAACAAAAATCTAGAAAAAAAAATCTCGAAAGCAAGAATCTAGAATTAATATTAATTTTTGAGACAATGGTAACAATTCGCGCGCGCGGATTACTCATATGGAAAACTATTTGAATTACATGTGTATGCAACAACAATTTGATTCACTGTTCATGCAAACAAATGAGTCAGCTAAAAAATAATAGGGGCCTATAACACAACAAGAGCCTGTGTTGAATTTGTCCCGCAGTGATCATCATAAGATTAGCATTGAACTTGTAACTTTGTGTTCCAGAAATGTGTAAAAGATTGTAGAAATTCTCATACTTATTCTACAAGTACTCGTAGCGTTGTGTTATAGCTCCCAGGTCTTCTAAAACCTTATTGACGTGCTATTGTCAAAACACCGCGTGGCTTAGCTCCGACACTTATATTTACATACGTTTGGACAAACACCCTTAATGAAACTAATATGTAAACTTATTTTCTGTTGAATAGTTATAGCTATGGTTTCGAATGTGTTTTGTTATGACTATTTGTTAAAAATTTATTATTTTCAATAAAGAAGTTACAAAATATTCATTTTAGACTTGTTTTCATTACTTTCGGAGTAAATTTAATGAATTATAAAAATCTTGAAAGCAGTTTTATTTTCTATATTTTTTTCGAGATAGAGTCTTTCGAGATTTTTGTACTTTCTAGATTTTGACCCATTCGAGATTTTTCAAATTCATTTTCGAGATTTTGACTATTCTAGATTTCAGTCATTCTAGTTAACGTCATGATCCCATTTATAGTACATCGAGTTTTAAGTTTTATGAAATGCCAAGTATAACCTATATATTATTTCTCATACCCATTTCTTTTCTAGGGTGGGAAACAAGCACCCTTCTATGCCGGAGCCTCACAAACATTACCCCGTGGCATGTACTCGGATCGAAACAAAGCTGCTGTGGGTGAGTACTATTAAACCGAATTATTGATACAAATGTATTTTATTTAAATAAGAACAAAAGGTTGAATTCGTAAACGCAAGATTTAATGAACTCCTATCTATTTAAATTGATTTATTTAACCGCTGAACATTATTAAAGTCACATTTAATCAGGATATAATGGAAATTATATAACACGTGTTTACATTATTTCTTTTTTATACCCTCCACAGGAAGGTATATTCACTTTGTCATTACGTTTGTAACGCCAAGAGGGATTCAAAGGAGGCCATATAAAGTATATATATTCTGAATCAGGATCACATTCTGAATCGATTTAGCCATGTCCGTCCGCCTGTCTGTCTGTTGAAAGCACGATAGCGTCCAAACCAATTGACCTAGGTGAGAGAAATTTTGTGAGAAGACTTTTTTAAACCGTCCCCAGGTTGGTATTGAAAATGGGCTATGTCGGTAAAGTAGTTCTGGTACCTCCCATACAAAACCACTATTAGACCCACGTGTCTCTCTGTCTGTTGAAATCACGATAGCGTCCGTACGAATCAACGTTGCCGCAAAGAAAAAAAAAAAGTGCGGGCATTTTTGAGGGCCATTTGCAAATAGCTGGGGCCTCCGCCACATTTCATCAAAGAAAATTACCTATTCAAAAAATTAAACTCAAATTTAATAATAAGAAAACATACAGGGTGTCCCAGTTAAGCGGTATAATCCTTTAAGGGAAGGGGGGGGGGGTCTATTCTTACCCTTTTTACAGTTATATCCCCTCAATTTGGGTGACCTCGAATTTCGAGGTGTTACCACTTAAAATGCTATAACTTCTAAACTATTATAGGTTCATAAATTGTTTTGTACATTTTGAATACAAGGCCATTTTAAATCCAAAATTTGAAAATGTTTTCTTTCATTTTTATACCCTCCACAGGAAGGTATATTCACTTTGCCATTACGTTTGTAACGCTAAGAAGGATTCAGCGGAGACCATATAAAGTATATATATTCTGAATCAGGATCACATTCTGAATCGATTTAGCCATGTCTGTCTGTCTGTCTGTCTGTCTGTCTGTCTGTTGAAAGCACGATAGCGTCCAAAGGAATTGACCTAGGTGAATGAAATTTTGTGAGACGACTTCTTTTTACCGTCGCCAGGTTGGTATTGAAAATGGGCTATGTCGGTCAAGTAGTTCTGGTGCCTCCCATACAAAACCACTATTAGACCCACGTCTCTCTCTGTCTGTTGAAATCACGATAGCGTCCGAACGAATCGACTTAGGCAACTTGTTTTTTTTTTTTTTTTTTATAATTCACTAGTGCTCAAGGGGTGTTTGTTCCCTTATAATGCTAATGCACAGCACGAGTGGAAGGGTTAATAGGGAGGATAGAGAAGAGGTACTGGTGCACATTGGTTTTAAACAATTGAGGGTTGTAATGAGAGGGGAAAACCGTGTGAGGCAATGCATTCCACATGCGTGTTGTTAGACTTACAAAATAATCTCTATATTTTACAGTACGTCCGAAGGTAGGCTTAAGGGTAAACTGATGTGCATTCGATGTGTGACGGGTGTTGCGAAAGAATTGTTGAAGGGGCGGAATGCAGTTAGCTATTTCATCAGAGCATCGGTGGTGAAAATATCGATAAAATAAGGAAAGGCAAGAAACATTTCTGCGATGTTCGAGCGGGTCAATAGACTTCGCTATATTTCTATCACCTATAAGTTTTATCGCGCGAGTTAAGTATCCATAGCAAAACATATTGAGAAAAAAGATAACATTATTTGTATTCAATGATATCTTTAGCCTCTAGTACAGTCTTGCACACAACGCTACAATGATAACATATGTACAAGAGATAATATCGTTTGTATACAATGTTGGAATATTATCTCTTCTTCATTATCAAGCAAGACGATTGTACGCTTGGGTCTCCTTGTAGATAGATAAGAAAAATATATAAATACGACTGTATGATGAATTTATCGATAGTCTTATTGTAACTACATAGTAGCCTTAAGCTCCTTTTAGAATTAGTAAAAAGTATTTCAATAATAAAGGACATAGTTCCAAATAAATATTGTTTAATTTTAAAAGTAAGAAACAAGTGTTTTAATTGGCGATCCTGCCAGGAGGTTAAATATACTTTTTAACTTCAATCGAGCGGACCTCGGGAACAAGTAGTGAAATCTAGTATAAACAGAACACTCGCGTTACCGGTTACAAGAATTACCTAGCATAGCAGGTACAAATATAGCTTCTTCATACGAAGCAGCTAAGCAATTCAGTGAAAGTGTATATGTGGAGGAAAAAAACACACAAATTCGACGACAACAGACACGAGTTCAAAATGGAACAACTCGCAGTATTAATGGCAAGATTAGAAGCTTTAGAAACCAGGTGCAACACAGTAACACAAACCCTAGAGCACACACGCACAGAGAATGCAAGGTTAGCAGCAATAATAACTAACCAAAATCAAATAAACACTAATTTAGAAACAAAACTAAATGAAGTAAAATCTGGATTAGGCATAGTACCAAACATACCTGTGCTAGAGGAAATAAGAACCACATATACAGATGGTAGTGAAATACAGTTAGACGCATTTAAAAGCCTACCTATTTTCAACGGCGATCAATCAAATTATCGGTCGTGGCGCGAAGAAGCATCCAGATTAATGGACAGCATTAAAAACTTCAAAACACACAGTAAGTACGCAGCAGCATTGACTATAGTAAAAAGTAAAATACAGGATGCAGCCGCGAATGTGTTAACTAATTATAACACAATTTTTAATTTTGAGGCGATACGTAACAGATTAGATTATACGTACTCTAATCAAGAACCTCTATACGTGCTACAAGACATGATGAAAGCCATCACGCAAAAAAGAAGCACACTGTCTGAATACCACGACGAGATAAATAAAAATCTCAATTTAATAATATCAAAAATCACTATGTCAGGTGATCCGCCGAATATAATCGACAGACTAATTAAAAATGCTAACGACGACGCAGTTCGTATATTCATTGATGGTATGAGTGACAACTTTACAAGAGGATCATTATATTCAGCTACAATAAATGATCTAGAACACGCATTCGCAATTGCTCGCAGAATAGAACATGATAATGTGCACAGGCATTTACATCTCACTCAAGATAAGCACCACAAAAATATGCCACATGAACGCAGAAACGAAAGAAGACCAAATTATTCGAGCCAAACAACGAATTATCAACCCCAGAAGCAATACGATAATATGCAGCAACACAATCAAGGACCACAGCCGATGGAGATAAACTCGAGACAAATTGTACATGCACAGCGACAAAATTGGAATCAATGCAAACCCGATGTATATAATCCACCAGCGAAACGTGAACACAGCGGGAGTTTCAACACACACAACAGACCGCAACGATCTTATCAGCAGAACTTCAAGCAGCAGAGAGTAAATAACTCCCGACAACAACGCAGAGACGATGCCAGCAGTACATATGCAGAAGCAGATGAAACGGAATGTATGGTAAATAATAACATAAGAATAGATCATTTAAACTAGTAGACGGGTTGCCCTGCTTAAATTTAACTAGTACTATTCATAAGAAAATTTACAAAATTCTTATTGATACTGGTGCAACCCATAATTACATTAATAGAAAATGCGATTCTAGCGAAAAAATTAAAATTAAACCTATAAAAATAAAAACAATGCATGGTTATTCTATGGTAGATACAAAGAAAGTAGTTAGGATATTAAAGAAAAATATAACATTTTTTGAATTAGAGGATATTCAGTCTTTTGATATGATATTAGGATATGAAGGACTTAAAGTTCTAAACGCGGAAATAAATTTCAGTAATATGACTCTAACTACCATAAGCAGTGTCGAATCTATTCAGAAAATTAATTACATAATTGGGGAAAATAATATTTATAAAGCAGACATAGATAGACTGATGAAGATTAATAACAGCATAGGACCGTTACCCTTTACAGATACTATAGAAGCAAGCATTAGGACGACCAATGATAATCCGGTTTATGTTAAACAATATCCATATCCCATAGCAGATAACGAATTCGTAAACAAAGAAATACAGAAACTCTTACATGACGATATAATAGAAAAAAGCCATAGTCCTTATAACAGTCCCATATGGACAGTACCTAAAAAAGGTTTGGACGAAAAAGGAAAACCAAAACGGCGCATGGTTGTTGATTTCCAAAAACTTAACGCTCACACTGTAACAGACAGATACCCCATTCCGGATGTCAACATGACAATTCAAAATTTAGGTAAAGCCAAGTACTTTACAACGTTAGATTTGGAGTCAGGTTTCCACCAAATTAAAATCAAAACAGATGATAAAGAAAAAACAGCTTTTGCTATAAATGGCGCAAAATATCAATTTAAACGAATGCCTTTCGGGCTCAAAAATGCACCAAGCATATTTCAGAGATGCGTGGACGACATTTTGAGAGACTTTGTAGGTAAATTCGTACACGTTTACATTGATGACGTATTGATATATTCTTCATCTGAGGAAGAACATATACAGCACATAAGTCAAGTATTCGACGTACTCAATAAAGCCACATTAAAAATATCTGATGAGAAAAGTAAGTTTTTTCAAGAAGAAGTAGAATACTTAGGTCACATAATCAGACATGGTAGAATCACTACGAACCCTGAGAAAATAGCAGCTATAGAAAATTTTCCAGTCCCACAAACGGTAAAGGATTTGAGAGGATTTTTAGGTCTTACAGGTTACTATCGTAAGTTTATAAAGGGATACGCAAGCATAGCCAAGCCCCTGACATTATATTTACGAGGAGATAACGATAAAATATACAAAAACATGCATAAGCAAATTAAAGAAGTTATATTAAGAAATCATAATTCAGAGTCTTACATCGACCAAATAATTAAAGAAGATACAATGTACAAATTCGATAACATAGATACTTTAAAAAAACTAATTATTCCTTTTGAAGAAAAACCGATATTATCAACTATATACACAATTGTAACACTGATTGTTATTCTAGCATTTACGTACGTAATGATAAAAACTATACAATGTATAACAGATCGTCAAAAACAAAAAAAGATTGACGCATATAACAAAACTTATGAAAGAGAAATGTTAAAAATAGCGTCGAAAAATCGGGACGATTTCGTTTAACAAGGGGGGGAGTTAAGTATCCATAGCAAAACATATTGAGAAAAAAGATAACATTATTTGTATTCAATGATATCTTTAGCCTCTAGTACAGTCTTGCACACAACGCTACAATGATAACATATGTACAAGAGATAATATCGTTTGTATACAATGTTGGAATATTATCTCTTCTTCATTATCAAGCAAGACGATTGTACGCTTGGGTCTCCTTGTAGATAGATAAGAAAAATATATAAATACGACTGTATGATGAATTTATCGATAGTCTTATTGTAACTACATAGTAGCCTTAAGCTCCTTTTAGAATTAGTAAAAAGTATTTCAATAATAAAGGACATAGTTCCAAATAAATATTGTTTAATTTTAAAAGTAAGAAACAAGTGTTTTAATTCGCGCTTTTGGATTCTGTCTAGTAGGTGCAATGACGTTTTTGGTGCACCTGACCAGATATGAGCGTTATACTCAAGCTTAGGCCGAATAAAAGCCTTGTATATTGAAGCTAAGTCAGAGGGTGTAAAGTATTTTCGTTCGGTTTCGTCGATGCAAGTCCCATTCATGAATAATGGGTGAGGGTTCAGGTTTCTCTTTAATGATAGAAGGCAGCATTGTGTTTTGGAAGCATTAAATTCCACTCTATTTATTGTACCCCATTCTATAATGCTGTCAAGATCGGAATTTAATGTGTTTAGCATACGTTGCCGTTCCTGTTCCACGGCCGCTATCATCAGCGAAAGAATGTATTGGATTAGAAGTAACAGATAAGAGATCATTGATGAATATGAGAAACAGTGTCGGAGACAAAACAGAGCCTTGGGGAACACCAGCATTTACATGGTGAATTGCAGACTTGAAACCGTCCAAAACAACTTGAATTGAACGGCCAGAAAGGTAGTTTCTAATCCATTGAAGAAGAGATGCGTCGATCCCATATGCACGCATTTTCGACAAAAGAGCTTGGTGCCAAACTCTGTCAAATGCTTTCGAAATATCAAGCGCAACAATCTTCGTTTCACCGGAGTGGTGGAGAGATTGGTTCCACTTTTCGGTCAGATAAGTCATCAAATCACCAGTGGACCTGCTGCCACAAAACCCGTATTGCCGGTCATTGAGAATTTTTCGTGATTCAAGATATTTCATAAGCTGACGGCTTATCAGCGTTTCCATGACCTTGGAAAGAATGGACGTAAGTACAATGGGTCGGTAGTTGGTGGGTAAAGAAGAATCGCCTTTTTTTGGAACGGGCTGGACAAATGCAATTTTCCATTTACTCGGAAAGAGTCCAGAAGAGTAGGACAAGTGGAAAAGTTTACGCAGTGTTTTTGCCAGCGTTGAAGAACACCTCTTCAGAATTATTAGGGATATACCATCTGGACCAGCGGATTTGTGAATGTTAAGATCTTTTAATACTCTTGCTACTGTGCGAGTGCGAAAATGTATTTGTCCCATGAAGTATTCGACGCTCTCGAGCACAGGTGGAGACATGATGCAATCTGGAATGTTGGAGCTTGCGGCGAACTGCGCAGCCAGCAGATTTGCTTTGTCCAAAGAGCTGACAGCTGGAGTGTCATTATAAACGAGTGTGGGAATTGACGACGTGGTGGAGTTCTTAATATTTTTCACAAAAGACCAAAACTGTTTACTACCACAGGGACAGTGAAGTATTTTTTGTCGTAGGTTTTGGTCATGAGAAAATTTTGCACGTCGTATCACGGAGTTGCAGTCATTTCGGACT
Source organism: Cheilosia soror (assembly GCA_949372485.1). Taxonomy (NCBI): domain Eukaryota; kingdom Metazoa; phylum Arthropoda; class Insecta; order Diptera; family Syrphidae; genus Cheilosia; species Cheilosia soror. Next base: position 59,249,312 of record OX443561.1, on the reverse strand, counting down.
CGTCGAAACTTTTTTCGGTTTACCTCGGTTGGGTTTGCTTTGTAAGCCCGAAAACTCAACTCTCTCAACCTGATAGCCTTTTTGCAGCTCGAGTCGCACCAAGCATTCTCCTTAGGTATAATACTCTTTCTTCTGTTGGGAATAAAGGATCTCATACCCAGGAGAATGGTGTTTGTTATCATTTCAGCGGCGGCATCCACGTCACTATCGAGGAAATTTGATGAGAGGTCTTATATTTATGGCCTTCCAGTTTGTATTAAAAATGGTCCATGTCGGTCAAATAGTTCTGTTGCCTCCCATACAAAGCCAATATTTGACCCATATATCTCTGTCTGTTGAAAGCACGATAGCGTCCAAACGAATCGAGTTAGGTGAATGAAATTTTGTGAGACGACTTTTTTTAACCGTCGTCAGGTTGGTATTGAAAATTGGCTATGTCGGTAAAGTAGTTCTGCTACCTACCAAATATTAGACACATACTAACTCGCATTGCAAACATTTTGCATGACTTTTATGCAGTGGAGGGTATCAAAGCATCGGCCAGGCCGATGATAACACTTTTACTTGTTTTACTTAAAATGTTTTTTTCTGAAAATGTTTACTTAATAAATTTTTATTTCTTATGAAATGTTTATCCTTGAATAGTTTCCTAAAAACCATGTTAAGCAACTACCTATGAGCAGTGGTTGACAGTTAATTGTAGAATATGAAAAAAAAGCTTAACATTGGTAAGTGGATCTATGTTTTATTTTGAGTTAGCCCGGGGCAAAAAGCAGTCCGCCAAATGGCCCGATCGGGCACTTTGTGGCAACCCTGGTACGAATCGACTTAAGTAACTGACATTTTATGAGAGGTCTTATATTTATGGCCTTCAAGTTTGTATTAAAAATGGTCCATGTCGGTCAAGTAGTTCTTATTGAGTAGGTACATACGTACATCTCTGAATACAACATACAAGTATTCATATCACCCACACATTATGACTACTGTAAATCAGATCATGTATACATAGTATGTAAGCTCTCTTAAGTTAACGATTCAGTAATAAAGTGTTAGTCTCATGAGCATGTTGTTTTATTAAGTTCCCATTGCTACATGGCGCAGCCGGAAAAAGAACCGCAAATCGAATATGCTATTGCGATCGAGGTGTAAAAGTGAATCGTGCAAAGGAAGAATATTTTGACGCAACAAGTGAACAGACACACTGCATTAAGCAAATTATACAACAAACAATGGACTTCGTTAAAAAACTGGACGATTTGGATATAACCAATAACCCCACAGAAAACTGGGCAGATTTTAAAGATAATTTCGAGATATTCCTCGTAGCAGCGGGACTGGATAAGGAACCAGAGGAGAAGAAAATTGCTGTGTTTCTTAACCAAATAGGCGAAGCAGCAAGAAAGACATTTAAAACGTTTGAAATATCTGGAGAGGATTCAAAAAAGCTGGACAAGGTGTTTCAATCATTTGAAAAGTATTGTGCTTCGAAATCAAACAGGCTGTATGATAGATATATGTTTTACAAACGAAAACAGGAGACAGGCGAGGCGTTTGAGGATTTTTTGATTGATTTGCGCAAACTGATTAGACCCTGTAAATTTCCCGAAGAAAGTAATATGCTACGAGATCGAATAGTCATGGGAATAGCTGACAAGGCATTGCGAGATAAACTTATCAAAACGGAGGATTTGGACTATGAAAAAGCTGTGATGATGGTACGAATAGCAGGAAAAGAGACAGAAAGGGAAAGGATGGATGAAGAATCAAAAGTGTGGGAGGTAAGAACAGGCAGAAAAGGCGAGAAGAAATTTACATACACCAACAATCAGTACCGATATGAACGGGAAAACAAAGACAGCAACTACAGTGGAGAACGATCGATGACAAGGCAATCGTACGGTATGAGCAAAAGCGGAACATCGAACTATATAAATAATTGCGTATACTGTGCATCATCACATAAGAAAGGGTTATGTACAGCTTATGGGCAAACATGTGAGGTCTGTAATAAGAAAATTCATATTGCAATAGCATGTAGAAGTAAATATACTAAAAACGTTAATGTTAATGCCATTAATCAAATAGGTGATGAAAATGAGTATTTTTGTTTTTCTCTGTGTACTAATAAAATTAATTCTATCAAATCTAGATGGTATGAGCGAATCAGAGTAAATAATAGCAGCATAAAATTTAAGCTTGACTCGGGATCGGACGCAAATATAATTACCAAGCAATTATTCGAACAAGTAAAGGGGCATAGATGAAACCAACCAGCGTGAGATTATATCCATTTGGAGGTGACCAAATAGTTCCACTGGGATGCTGCGATTTTGTTTGCATGTTTAATAATAAAGTAAGTGTTGAACATTTTATAATAGTTTCAAATGATTATGTACCAGTTTTGGGATTATACGCATGCTTGAGTCTGAAGCTAATTCAAAGAGTGGATATGATCAATAAGATAAATCTAAAAGTGGACACGAAGGAAAAAATTTTGAAGGCATTTAAAAATAGTTTTAGTGGGATTGGCTGTTTTCCAGAAATTCACAAAATTGAGTTAGTTGAAGGAGCAAAAGGCTCCGTTAAGGCACCGAGAAGGGTACCGTTGAAATTAAAAGAAAAACTAAAGGCAAAATTGGAAGAATTAGTTGGCCTTGGAATAATTTCTCCAGTGGTAACACCGAGGAATTGGGTCTATCGAATGTAGTTATAGTAAAAAAAACATATGGTTCCATTAGGCTATGATCCGATGGAGCTAATTAAAAGTATAAAGAAAGAAAAGTATCTGTTGCCTACAATGGATGAAATAACATCAAAAATTGGAGATTCAAAGTATTTTAGCGTTTTGGATATAAAAAATGGATTCTGGCATGTGAGACTAGATAAACATTCGGCCGAGTTGTGCACTTTTGCGACCCCTTTTGGTAACTATCAGTTTAATCGTCTTCCGTTTGGCATTACCACGGCACCAGAAGTTTTTCAGAGGCTGAACATGAATAGTTTTGGAGATTTGCCGGGGGTAATGATCTACATAGACGATATTTTAGTTATGGGAAAAACTAAGGTCGAACATGATAACAATTTAAGAAACGTATTTATCAGAGCACAAGAAAAAAATATTAAATTTAATTTAGATAAATTTCAGTATTGTTTACCTAAAGTGAGATACTTATGCTGCCCGTCCACCTAGTGCCCAACTCATCAATTTCGTATTCAACGCATTCAACTCTAATGTACGATGCCCTCAATTTTATCCAACCAACGCGTTTGATCTGGTTGGACATCGTTGCTCACCGCGTTGCTAAAGAAGTGTGCGGGTAGTGTACGAGCTCTTGTTGCTCGTTGAACATGCTTGTGCAACGCGTTGAGAAACGATTTTACAATAATGTGCTGCACATTATCTGTCCAACTCGTTCCTCAACTTCTTACATTTTTTGTTGACTCGAGTTGCGTTGGGTGCGACGAAATGCGTGTGCCTGCGCTAGTTGAGCCATTGGAATCAATCAACTGACATCTGTTTATGCACTGTGCATGGTTTATCATTAAATTGCAACTCAGTTGTCTAGAAAAAGACGATGGTGTAGATCATGGGTGAGCAAACTTTTTCAGGTGACCTTTTACCTTTTACAAAACTTCGCGGTCCACTTGGAAATATTAGCCACAATACTTTGTCCAAGTTATTTTTTTTTATTTTAGAAATAAAATTGTGCTTGGTATTTTTTTTTTTTAGAATTCAAAAAATTAATAAAGAGAAAAAAGTTTATTTAACAAATAAAAAAATATGTATTTTATAACTGCTGTACACTAAAAATTTAAGAAATTCAGCAGTTCTTAAAAGTTGAAGCATGACACTGCCAATCGTCTTCTAAGTTTGTAAATCTCAAATACGCATCCAAGTTCTCTTCAGATTTTTCAAAACGGTGATCCCCATTCTTATAAATATGTTGAACAGAGGAATGACGTTAAATGAAGAGCTTTTTTTCAAGTTTACATACTCCTCTTCGCTTATAAATTTGCAGAAGCATACCTCGGAATCCGAATTATGAGCCTGCAGAGAACATCACTTTGAAGGAGTTAAATTTCCTGATTCGTTTAACTTTCTCCTACTAAGAGGAAGATAGATACATATGTATTGTTTTCGTTTCGAAATTTCGAACTCAAGCTCTAGATTTTAATAATTCCATATTACGATATTGGAACTCAAAAAATTGGGTCACTTTAAACTCCCGAGGGGACTGCGTTTCGTCATCCCGAATTGGATTGCACCTAGTCGTTCGACTAATCGGCAATATATTTTTGATTCATTTAAAAAAAAATAAGAAGATACCTAAGTCCGCCGTTTGTCGGATTTCTAAACTTCTTTGATTGAAAATATGACCTAACTTTCTTGGTCTTAGCTAACTCTTATAGATCAAAAGGTTTTACCCGCCTAATCTCTTGATTACATTGTCAGTATTTAAAAGTTATGTTATTTCAGCATGCCCACAGGCCAGAACTGTCTGTGATTTAGGGATATAGTTATATGCAACAAGAAAGCTAACCAATCTTCAGTATCAAGTTCGTGATGTATTCCATTTGTGGATGTTAGAAAATGTAGCATAATGTCTTCACCCCTTTATTTCGCTTTTATAGGCATAAATGGCAATAATTCTTCTATTACACTACAACTATACAACTATTACACAACACACAATGTCAAAAATCTCGTCAATCTTGTCAGATTCTGCCCTAAGGTTGTGCATACACAAAATCTGACGTCATATTGATGAGAGTATTTCAAAAATTGACACGTTTTTTGACATTGTGAAATATTAGCTTTCAGTCTTTAAAAATCAGAGTTACAGCTGCGAAAATGTCAACAACCGCAAGCAACTATGTGCGAAAGAATGGCCGCGTTCCATTGACCGCTAGATGACTAGCGCGCATGCCAAACTCCATATAAAAAAAATTGACATTTCATAATTTGCGCTAGAACTCTAGCACATATTGGAAAATATCAGTTTTTTTTATATGGAGTTTGGCATGCGCGCTAGTCATCTAGCGGTCAATGGAACGCGGGCAATGTTTTAATATTATGCTAGAATTTTTGAACAACCATTGGTTGTAAATTTATATTTTTTGTAACCTCACAAAACAAATATGTATATCAATGAACGCGTGGAGTATATTTTTTGTTTTAGAAATATAAATTCTACAAGAAAAAAATTTAATGTAATGTTGGTTTGTATAAAAATTAATGAAGGAGAAAAAATGTCGCTTTTATTTTATTTAAAAATATTTAATTGAAACTCTTGCGCGGTCCCCTAAAAATGGGCTGGCGGTCGACCGGTCGATCGCGATCGACGCACGGTTTGCCCAGCCCTGGTCTAGATCTACCCAGCGCAGATCTTTGCGGAAACACCAGTAATAAAACATCTGCGCGCACAAGTAATTAGTGCTAGACAACACATCCACCCCTAATAAAGCAATAAAGTCTTCAGGAAAATCTAGAAAGGGAAGGATACAAAATGAAAGTAAAACGAAGTCACAAATCAAATGAAAAAAAAAAAAATAAACAAGAAACAATGCTCTGTACCCTAGGAAGATCACTACCAAACTGATGTCGAAAGCGAAACTCGAAATATTTCATGAGGGTGTGAGAAGCTGTCAGCTACCAAGTGCGTCCAACGCGTTGCCCAACAAGTGATGCTTGGTTAAATGTACGAGGGTATCAACGCGTTCTTCAACTCTGTGAGCAACCACAACGAAAACGCTGTTGTCCAACTCGAGGAACTTTTGTTTTGCCAAAATCAGACATGTTGATCAACTAGGTGTACGGGGTTATTCAACAATTGAATGAGTTGGTCAACTAGGTGTACGGGGTCATTCAACAGTTGAGTGAGTTGATAAACTAGGTGTACGGGGCCCGCAACGCGTTCAACACAGAAATGTTCAACTTTAATTGGAATTACGTTGCTCAACATGAACAACGTGAGTTTGTGCACTAGTGTACGAGCCTAAAAAAATTGTTTCTTCAACTGAAGAGTTGAATAAACTGTTGAATAAAATTGGTTGCTGCGTTGGGCACTAAGTGGACGGGCAGCATTAGGCTTGGAATTTGATGGTCAAAACATTCAAATTGATGAGAGCAGGATTGAGAGCATTAAAAAGTTAGAAATGCCAAAAAGTAAAGTGGAAGTTCAAAAGTTTTTAGGTGTCATAAATTATATTAGGAATTTTATTCCCAATTTGGCTGAAATAAGTTCTCCATTAAGATTTAAGATGCCTTTTAAAAAAAGATTCAACATTTGTGTGGACTGAATCACATAGTCTGGTTGTGGATCAAATAAAGGCAGAGATATGTAGGGCAGTAACACTGGCCCCATTTAATCCGGAAAGTCCAATTTTGATACAAAGCGATTCAAGTCAAAGTGGAATTGGGTGTTGTTTAATTCAGAACAATAGAATCGTGTCATTTGCGAGTAGAGCTTTATCAGAAAGGGAAACACGATATTCGCAAATTGAAAAAGAATTATTGTCCGTTTTATTCGCTGTAAAAAAATTTCATTATTGGATATATGGGCAAATGATTACAATCCAAAATGATCACAAGCCGTTGGCATCATTAATTAAAAAAGAAATACATAAGGTCCCTTCTAGTAAGCTACAAAGAATGTTAATGAAATTGTGGAATTACAATATTATATTGGAATGGGTTCCGGGAAAATTCATGCATGTTGCGGATTACTTATCCAGGCACTATTTAAAATCGGAACAAAGTAAGGAAGAAAAAAGTATAATGGAAACAGTATTAAGTGTGGATGTGACGGAAAGCTCTGAAAACGAATTGCGGGTGGAAACAGGAAAGGATGAAATCTTAAAGAAAATAATGGTATTCTGTTTAAATGGCTGGCCAAAATCAAAAGACAAATGTAGTGACGAAATAAAACCATATTACAAACTAAGAGATTCTATATACTTGGATGACGGAATCCTATTTTTTGAAAATCGTATAGTAATCCCAGATGCAATGAAAAATAAAATGTTAAGGCTGCTGCATGAGAGTCATTTTGGAATTACTAAAACAAAAAAACGGGCGAAAGAAATAATATTCTGGATTGGGATGGATGCAGATATTGAAAATATCGTTATAAGTTGCAGTATTTGCCAAACATTTCAAAATAAGTGTCAAAAAGAACCAATGGTTGTACAAGAAATGCCTACCCTGCCATGGCAAAAAATAGCTTCGGATATTGCAGAATATGGAAATGAAAATTACTTAGTTACCATTGATTATTTTTCAAAGTGGATTGATGTGAGAAAATTGAAAAGCAAATCGGCAGCGGAAATAAAAAGACATTGGATGGAGATATTTTCTGAACATGGAATACCTAAAATTATAATTGCTGACAACAATCCTTTCCCCGCAAGGGAGATAAAAGTTTTTTTACAAAATTGGAATGTGGAATTAAGAACTCGCAGTCCATTATATGCAAAAGGAAATGCTTTGGCAGAAAGGGCAGTAGGAATTGTAAAATCAATACTCAAGAAAAGTAAAACTCATGAGGATTTATGTATAGCCTTACTAGAATACCGAAACGCTCCAGTAAAAGACATGACATTTTCACCTTCACAACTACTCAATAATAGACGGCTACGTACTAAATTACCAATCAGTGAGAAACTACTCATTCCGACACTAAATAAAGACGTACATCAACAATTTAAAAATTATACTAGATAACAATTATAATGCACATGCTAAATCGAGAAACTCTTTTGAGAATGGTCAACCTATATACATGCAAAAATCAAACAAATGGATACGAGGAACAATTTTAAAAAAAGGCCCGACACCGAGCTCATACATAATTGAAGATGAAAACAAACACATTTATAGGCGAAATAGTAGTTATATCAGATCAAATCCCGAGTCAGGCTTAACAATTCGAGCAAATGAATTACCGAATATAACAGATTCGAAAACAAGAAGTGGTAAGAGATATAAATGTTCCTAAAATAAAAATAAATTTCGAATTCAATATAAATTTCTGAAAGCTTAAGTTAGACAGTAGACAGGTATAGTCTGAATTTTTTTTTCCTCCTTTTGTCTTATTTGAATTTTATAAATTTGTACAAATGTATGTTAGATAGTAGGCACGAATATTGTACTATCCTTAAATTATTAAACATTAAGTAACTTATCCCGAATGAAAAAAAAAAAAAAAAAAGGAGATATTGAGTACATACGTACATCTCTGAATACAACATACAAGTATTCATATCACCCACACATTATGACTACTGTAAATCAGATCATGTATACATAGTATGTAAGCTCTCTTAAGTTAACGATTCAGTAATAAAGTGTTAGTCTCATGAGCATGTTGTTTTATTAAGTTCCCATTGCTACAGTTCTGTTACCTCCCATTCAAAGCCAATATTTGAGCCATATATCTTTGTCTGTTGAAAGCACGATAGCGTCCACACGAATCGACTTAGGTGAATGAAATTTTTTTTAACCGTCGTCAGGTTGGTATTGAAAATTGGCTACGTCGGTAAAGTAGTTCTGCTACCTACCAAATATTAGACACATACTAACTCGGATTGCAAACATTTTGCATGACTTTTATGCAGTGGAGGGTATGAAAGCATGTGCCAGGCCGATGATAACACGGCGTTTGTAGCCGTTCAACGTTGAATCTCCTCACATTATTTCCTCGTTGTTGTGGTGTCTGGGCTATACGCATACGTACCTTGGCTACAACAAGGTAGTGATCCGATTCTATGTTGGCCTTACTGTACAAGTGTATACACGTATGTGTCTAATATTGGTTTTGTATGGAAGGTATCAGAACTACTTAACCGACATAGACAATTTTCAATACAAACCTGACGACGACGGTAAAAAAAAGTCCTCTGACAAAATTTCATTTGCTTAGGTCGATTCGTTTGGACCCTATCATGTTTTTAACAGACAGACGGACATGGCTAAATCGATTTAGAATGTGATCCTGAATATATATACTTTATAGGGTCTCCGGTGACTCCTTCTTGACGTTACAAATGTAATGACAAAGTGAATATACCTTCCTGTGGAGGGTACACAAATATTATCAAAGGAAAATTATAATTCTAATACTTTTGATGCATTTCTAAAGAGAAAATTGCAAATTCTACTATTCCAAGTGGAGCATAACTAGTTAATCCATCAAATTGTATTAAGAAAATAAGTTTTAAAAGAGTTTAAATAACGAAATTTACAACTCCAAATGTCTTGCTAGGGGGCTTTCGTTCGTGGCAAAAAGGTTGGAATTGGAAATTTCGTTATTTAAACTCTTTTAAAACTTGTTTCGTTAATACAATTTAATGTATTAATTAATTATCCTAAGCTTCAAAATGGTGGTTAAGACAATTCAGTGCTATTGAAAACTGAAATATATCAAGACTTAAATCAGTCAATAGACTTAAAACAGACAATTGACTTACAGTTAAATAACTGAAGTCAATCGACTTACTGACTGCGAAAAATGTTTAAGAATTATAGAAGACTTACAATTGACTAAAAGACTTGAATCAGTTAAAAAGTACTGCAGTTATTTAACTTGCAGTCAATTTAGTTAACTGCCCAGTTCGAATATTCGAAATGACTGCTGACTGCTGACTTATGAAGTTAAAGTACTGCGTCAAAATCTTAACTTTTAGTCAAATTTTTAGTCAATTGACTGCGACTTATCTGACTGCAGTACAAAAAGACTGCAGTCTTTTACAACTCTGATATTTACCTTGATCTTGAACTTGAAATTCACTTTTTCCCCTTCTCATTGTTTCTTTTTATGTTCTCCTTTCTTTCGTTTATCTCTATTTATCTTTTCGGTTTCCGTTTCATCCTTCCCCTTCTTCTGTAATTTCGTTGTGTCTTTCGTCAAGTCGAGTCAATACAGTCGTCCATAAAACTTTTCAAAGTACTCAATCTTAACTTATCTTATCAATATACTTAATATCAAAACACATAACCTGACATACAAATTTCATACAATAAATAAATTAATAAATAAACTAAACCTATAAACCTAACACAATCGACATGCAATTATTAATTAGCTAATTATTATCGTCAACAAACATATTGCCAGTGACGTCACTCCAACCGCTTGGGTAAATGTGGAGCACGGCTTGGTACAAAAATTTAGTACAACAATGTACGACGAATTACACGGGAGGGGAAAACAACGAAAGAAATGCAAAAAGACGACCAAGACAAAATGTCAAAATAGACAAATTTTTGTATCATGGTCGGTTTTTGTGTTGTGGATTTTTTTTTGTTTGTTTTTTTAATTTGTGTCTATATTTGTTAAGTTTTGATTAATTTTATGTTTTAATTTCTGTTTTACGTATATTATGCACGGGTTTATCGATCGCAATACTATCCACTGCGAATGTTGCAATCCAATCTGTTTCCGGGTTGTGATTTTTTTTTCTGTGGTCTTCGCAACACTTGTACAGATCTCATCGTAAGGTTCGCCCGATGGAGGATCTAAGTAAGATCACCATGGGGTGGTAATGGGCTGCCGTAACAGGATCGACGACGGTTGTGGAATGGTCGTGACTCAACCGGCCTCGTAAAAAAGGTAGGCCATCCTGGTTGTTTGTTTTTTTTATATCCAGTCCGCGAGCGTGTTAACATCCCAACGTGTGGTAAGGGCCCATGCTCTGAGATGGCTCTTGCTCTACCGCGTTAGTTAGCCAGGCTAGTTTATTAGGGGTCAAGTTTTGTTAGTAAATAAATAAATAAATAAAATAATAGGTTATAAAATATCACAGGTTAAATATCACAGAATTATATCACAGGTTGCTATATTGCACGTACATATGGTGTATGCTATACACAGATGGATTTATATAACTAAAATAAATAAATAATATAAATATAACTAAGATAAATGTAAATAGATAAATAAATAAACTCTGTGACGACACAATATAAATAAATAAATAAATAAATAAATAGATGAAACACTTATATAACAGATATTTTGGCAACGACAACTGAGTGCGTCAGGGTTAGGTGTGAAGATCTAGGGATCCTTTTGTAGACAAATCCGTCAGAAGCGCATATGTCGGGTAGTCGGTCTTTATTGTCGTCGACGATCTTCCTCAGTTCATCATACTCCTCCGTAGAGAAAGATGGTAAACTATGAGGTCAACCTGTAGTATTTCGGCTTCGGAACTGAACTCCTCCATATGCATGCGGGAAATGGTATCAGGGACCACGTTATGGGTACCTTTCCTGTGCTCTATCTGGAAGTCGAAGCCTTGGAGTTTGAGACTCCATCTTGCATAGCATTCAAGTTTCATAACGCTGTAATTCCGCTGTGCGGAATTCAGCTTCTGGGACATGAATGCTATCGGTTCCGCATCCATCAGGAACAGCACACTCCCTACACCTGATGTCGAAGCGTCGCATTGTACGTAAAAGCGATTTTCGGCTAGGCCAATTGCGATTCCAAGGGGATGATTTTCCAATCAGAAAGTCATCGCCTTGGACTTGCAATAGCCTTCGCGTTTTTTTTTTTTAGTTTTCATCTTTATACATGTAGAGACGACGCCAAAACACACCACGATCAAACCATCAGCAGCAGCCAATCACCATCAGTTGCATTATTCTATCTGAAATATGGAAAGACGCATATAAAAAGCCGAACAAATTCGCCAACGGGCATTGATTGTCTGTCATCAACCTACGTCGCGCATCAGTATTCCTAGTTACGATCGAATTACTTAACTTTTGTACTTTTAATTTTTTCAACTCGATTTACCTACCAATAAATGAATTATATTATTTGTGAATTTGAACGCAGTGTCTTTTTCTTTATTCTAAGTTTCCTACATACATATTTTTTTACTATCCTGTCTTCTTCTTCGTTCAAGTACTGGTTACGCTGTTGAGTTTAATACTGAGTGAAGGCGGCTGTCCAATCCTGAGGCTAAAAGCCAGGGGATTTCATGAAGTAGCCTTTATTATTTATTTTATTTTGAATTTATTTAACTTTTTTTTTAAGTTTTTACGTTTTTTTTCGAAGTTTTCTGAATTTTATTTGCGAAATTGTCCATAAAATGGACAATAGGGCCAAATGGCTAGGCGCATCGTCCGCCCAGTCGGACGGGAACCAGACCAACAATCCCTCCCTCAACGACGGTACGAGAACGAATTTACGGAACAAACTTCGACGATAAAACGGGCTGTAATAAAACGACAAAACGTAGTATAACATGCACAAAGTGCTCAGAGGACTTTCGAACAAGGACCAAATGCCGTAGTGGAAAATTAGCAAACAGACGTACATCGAACGATACGCGACAATGATGATAGAAACACACGTGGGCAGACTCAGGGTGATAACGAACACAGAACAAGACAACTACCAGAGGACCAGAGGAAGTCTCTTGTGCGGCACGGAATAATCCAGCTGATCTCATGTCAGCCTTAACGGTTACCATGAAGGACATGATGCTGACCTTTCAGGACAACAACCAGTCGATCAGCGACAAAATCAGCAAATTGGAACATTCCGCGAGAGTACTTAGAGGACAAACACGAAGACATGGCGATTGCTGCACTCCAACAACACAATCGAACGCACAGGCAGCCAAATTACACAAGAACAGACAGAACTCATAGGACGGACCGGAACAATACAAACAGAACGGACGCGAATATGGTGGAAGTATGGTGGTGTTCCCGGGAGCAATCCGTCGAAGATGAATCCACTCCCGGAGAACCAAAAGAACCAGGACAGTACCGAATTCTAAAACGTGATCCAGATGTGGAGGGGAACCCTACACGGAAGATTCCCCCACCAAGAAAGACACTCCACCAAAGGCTCCTGGATTACCAGGAAGCAAGACAAAGAATATTTGCGAAAGAAGTGACATGTCCAAGGAAAATAGAAAATATATCAAAATTCGTAGGTTTAGGAATAAAAGTACAAAAACCAGACGACGAATGAGAAAAATTGAATCATCTCCGAACGTTATCGACCAAGTAGACGCTCCGAACGTTATCGACCAAGTAGACGCTCCATCACCGACGGAGGGGGTATCGCCGGTCCAGGCTTTGTCACCCGCACAGGCACAGCAGCTGGAGAGAATCAAGCAGCTGTTCCCGTCGTTCGGGGTGTTGGGATTGGGGAAAACCTGCCTCGAGGAGCATATCATCGAGGTGGAGAACGAGAAACTTCCCATTAAACAGCGCCACTACCCAATCTCACCCGCGATACAAAAGCTGTTATATGACGAGCCGCCCAGAGAATGTGTCGGCTGATGGACAAAGCCATTCCCTCTCGCTTGAGAGAGAGTGTCTTTGTCTATCGTTAAGCGATCACTCTAAGGCCAACCGCTACACAAAGGCCATCTCCAGAGCAACCTCTAGAATTTTAGCGACGACAATTTCCACCTCTTGAGGTGAGATTACGCCGGCATTCAACGGACACGAATAAGACAACGACATCCCTTATCAATTTCAAGGGCAGAGGTTGCACAAAGGTGCGACGAAACCCAACACACAAATACAAATACACATATACACAAACATACATATAATACGACAAGGAACGAGGTGCATCCAGGGACTTTCAACCTTTTGTGAATTTTTTTTTTTGAAGTGACACTAGTTTAATATTGTTCTTAGTTTAGTTTTTTGTTTCTTTTTTTTATTGAATTTAAAGTAGAGTAAAGTAAGTTCTGGTTTTAGTATTAAAAAGTTTTGTGCGCGAACAATATTTGGAAACATTTCAATCTACGTTCTTCATTGTGCTGGCGCCAGAACATCGGGGAACGAGAACAAACGTGAGTAATTTTTCTTTTTTTTTTATTGTTTTATATTATTTTTATTTGAATTTTAACGTAAATTAGTATAAGTAGTTTGCTGCTGCCCTGCCGCTGATGACAACAACGGTGACGATGACGACGGTGATATGTATTACCTTGGCTGATGTCGCGTTATATGCAAAACCAATTTATATTTAGTCGTGTTGCTGATGATGGGCGGTAAACTGCTTGAAATGCATTCAAATTTGTTCGACTGATTTAAAAATAAAGAATTTGTTTTTAAACGAAAAAACAGAAAACTCAATTTAATGTGTGTTTTATCTTATAATAGTGTTTAATTGTATAAGAGTTTTCGTTAATCGTTTCAATTGTTTTTATTAAAACTTTCCCAATATGTTCTTGAGCTTATTAAGGTAAGAAATGCTAATAGAAGGAATTGGCATCGTCAGCCAATATTTAGAGATAATGTTCAACATCTCAATAAGCTGATTGCTCTTCAAATTCTGCAACAACGCAATTACAACTGGAACAACAAATTGAAAAGCTTAGACAAAAATGCTAAGCCGTTTTGGAATATTGCTAAGGTTATAAAAAATAAAAACAGACGAATTCCTGCGTTACAAACTTCGGAAAGCATTGCTTATGGTGATCTAGATAAAGCTGAGGTACTTGCTTTAAATTTTGCAAAAAACCACAATGTAACTCAAAATTTAGGAGAGCAAAATACAATTATACAGGTAAACGATGCAGTTCATGATTTTAACACGTCTAGTGTCATTGAAACACCACAAAATGCATTTATTTCGGAGGAAGACATTCAGTTTGTAATAAGTACTCTTAAAGTAAAAAAAACAGACGGACTTGATGGCATAAAAAATGTATACATTATCCAGTTGCCTAAAATTGGAATAAGGTTTTTAACTTTTTTAATAAACGCATGTCTAAAAATGCAGTATTTCCCCGATGTATGGAGATCAGCTAAGATTGTACCCATACTTAAAGTTGGCAAACCGTCCGAAAAGCCTGAAAGCTATAGGCCAATAAGCTTACTTAGTAATAGTCTTTAATTTTAGAAATATCGGGCCAATTAAATGGGTTTTGGATATATGTATAGTATAATATATTAATTTTTATATATCCTTAGTAATGAAAACATCAGACCACTTAAATAGGTATGGGCGTGATTGAATACATTTAGGCTTCCCTTAAATTGCTAATAAAAGTTGTCTAATTGTGCGGGCTAGCTTCTCTTTAATAACATTAAGAAGGGTGCATATGGTAGACACGTGTAATTTCATCGTTTGTAGTTGCACCGTTACCGAAATACACTATTGACAAAATGAGGCTTCGCTTTAGCTGCCTAAATTGGGAAAGAATATTACCTGTTAGTGGGAAATAATTTTTGATGATTTTATTAAAGAGAGAGGGGTAGGTGCAATAGAAAACAGCCGATTTTTTCCATTTATGATCATTTGGCATTAGAAATATCGTACCGCTTAAATATGGGTGTTTATACACATTTCAAGCTTCCCATAAATTGCAAGTAAAAGTTGCACAGTAGTGCGGGCTATGTTTAATGTATATGCCATCGATTAAGATAGATGTACAAAATAGATATGTGTAATTTGATCGTTTGTAGTTACACGGTTTTTGAGAAATTCAACTGCTTAAATGGGTCTAAGAACTCAATTTAATTTTACATAATTTGGGATTACCTGTTGGTGGGAAATTATTTTAGATAGTTTAGTTAAAAAGAGACAGATAGATGCATTAGAAAAAAATAGATTTATCTGATTAAAGTAGTTTCAAATTGGAAATATGGGGATAATAATCTGGGTGCTTATATTGCTAATAAAAGTTGCCCAGTAGTGCGGGCTAGCTTCTATTTGATATCATTGGTAGAGAGTATTGTAGAGAATAGAAATGTATAATTTCATCGTTTGTAGTTGAACAGTTTTTGAGATATGAGCGCGAGAATTGTTAGCTTAAATTTTGCTTAAATCTCAAATAAATCAATAACCGTTTGGGCGATGGGCACAATTAGATAGTATTTTATTAGATTGGTAGGGTTGAGCACTTTTGAAAAAAGAAGATTTCATAATTTTTTTGGTATGGTTTTGGAGATAACGGCTAATTTAATCAAATTTTTTCAAATGGTCATAACTTTCTAACGGTTGAACTACAAACGAAAAGCTTTTCACTACAAACAACTACAAACGGTTGCCTATCGAAATGTAAACATCTAAACCTTTTGTTCAAAAGTGCGGGCCAACTTCACAAACGCCCATAAAAGCTGCCCAGTAGTGCGGGTGATGTTTAAAGTACGATTGTGACGGATGTACATAATAGATGTATGAAATTTGGTCGTTTGTAGTTACACAGTTTTTGAGAAATTCAACCGCTTAAATGGATATCCGCACTTTTTTGCTAAAATTTCGCTTAAATCTCAAATAAATCATTAACCGTTTGGGCGATGGGCACAATTAGTATTTTGTTAGATTGGTAGGGTGGTGCACTTTTGAAAAAAGAAAATTTAAACTGCATATAATTTGCTTACCGCTGCAGCAAATTTTATAATTTTGATTTTATTACATAGAATTATATATGCCTCCTATCAAAAATATTATTTTTGTCGTTTGTAGTTGTCCAGTAATAAAAATATTTACCCCCTTAAATCGGGTTGCGCGAACCTTTCGCTTAAATTGAGAATAAATCATTATTTAATTGCTTAAATCGATAATAAATCATTATCCAACTGCTAAAAAATGCGTTTTTGATTTCATTAGAAAGAGAGGGATGTGCTTTATGCACCAGTATGCTCAATTAATTTTTCCTTGTTGGTAATTCGAAGTTATAGGTACAAATACAAATGTCTTAATATCTCTTAAATACGAATTTTCAGAAAGAAACGCTTTTCACTACAAACAACTACAAACGATTGCCTATCGAAATATAAACATTTAAATTTTTTTTCAAAAATTTCTAATTTTTTCTAATGGTCATAACTTTCTAACGGTTGAACTACAAACGAAAAGCTTTTCACTACAAACCTTTTTGACCGAAACTACATCGAATGACACACAATCAAACTTTTCCCATACATTTTTCAAATGGCTATATCTCTCTAACGGCGGAACTACAAACGAAAAAAAATTCACTACAAACAACTACAAACGATTGCCTATCGAACTGTAAAAGTCTAAACCTTTTTTGGAAAAGTGCGGGCCAACTTCACATAGGTGATTTAGATGTGTTTTAATTTGAACCACGAATCACTGATTTTTCGAATATACCTACTATTTTGTAGACAGCGAAGAAACTTTTTAATTTTTGATTTATTTTGCACCGCGAATCACTTCTTAAACTGATTCTGTCACTTTTTAGTCGTGGGCTTTTTCCCGGTTGCGCCAAATTATGTTATGAAGATGTTTCGTCCGCTGTATGTTTTAGACTCTCTTGTCCAAAAACGAGAGGAAGCCAATGCAGTGCCGATTTTCCACAAACCAGCAGTCGCATCATGTTATCTATTTTCACAAGATGTCGATTCTGCTGATTGTGTATATTCACACGAATATTCAAGATTGCGTTTCGCAGGCTTGCTTATCGCATGCATGCATGGGATATCCGAGGGAATATCAGAATGATGATATCCAATATCTCGGAACCCGGACGAGCATGTTAGTGCCACAAGTATCAAATGATATTCAATATTTGGGAATGCGGTCGCGCATGTTAGTGGCACAACAACTCTGATTTAGTGAGTCCGGAAGTTCCTGGAGTGGCGGCGGTGGAGCATGTGGGAAGCGGTGGGGCAGCCTCCTTTGGCGCTTGTTCGCTGCTGGTTGAGTCGTTGGATGACGTCCGAGAGTAAGGATTCTTCTTGATCCTGAACTGAACCCGGTTCATGTTATAGAACGGCTGACAGTTCAGGTCCTCAAGGAGTTTCGCAAAACAGTCGTCCATCTAAATCGTCAAAGCTAGGCATTGGGGGTTCTCCACTTTCCGTAAAACTTTCCAGTCCTTGGTTGGTAGAACTCTGTTCTGCAGTCTTAGCGATCGAAGAATGTCTTCCGTGGAGCGGTCAGTGCCAGGGAAGTATGCCGTGGCCACGCAGGGTTTGGGAAGGTCGTCTCCTTGAACCATACGTAGCTTGGCACTCTCCCAAGGCGAGATGTTGTTGATTATGGTAGCTAGCCAGTCTCTGGTGCTTGCGTCTGCACAATTTACCGTTAGCCACCCTGGCTTGTACGAGCAGCCTAGAAAACGTATCTGAGGGCCATCTTCGGGGAGCTTATTCACCTCCCTTATTATGGCTTCTTCCACTGCTTTTTGATGTACAGTCTCAAGGTGACCTTCTGGAAAGTTGTCCAGTGGGAGCCCTACCTTTATAGTTCCTACTACGTCCGCAAACAGTGGGGCATTTGGTTTTGATCTTTTGTTGGGACCTGCAGGTGAGTTGGTACTAGACCGTGGACGATTGTTGGTCGTGTTTGTTTCACTGGAGGATGGTTCGTTGAGGACTTTCTCTAATGCCTCGTTGTACGCTAGGCCGTCTGCAATAAGGCGCCTTAGCTTTTTCTTGTTGGACGTGCTCAATCGTTGCGTCGTAGGGACAGTCTTTCCATCCCTAATACTTTAATGGATTCGGTTTCAGGGGCATCGGAGCAGCTCCTGTAGGTGTCTTTTGTGTGCGCAGAGCTCACAGTGCCGACAGATTCACCGTCGCTGTCGACTGGCGGTCGTTCAGAACGGACTTTCCGTTCATCCCGATTTGGTTCAGCTGTTGGCTGACAGACAGGGATAAGGTTGTCCTTATCTCCATCAGTTGGGTTTGTTGTTAATTTTAAAGGATCTATTTTGTTTCCACGAGTAGCTAGGGAAATAATCTGTCCATCCGCACAGAGCCCCTCATGCGCAGACAAGGCTAAATGAAACCGGTTGTCGCCCTGTATCCGGAGTACGCCGTTAGAGACCGAGCTAGTTTTATGAGGCCCCCAGCCTGGGCGGTCGTCGGCACGGTACGGTTAACACCACTAACCCAGCCCCAGTTGAAGAGGAGGGGAAGGAGAAGGAAATGGGGAGGATATTGACGGGGTTTGATACACACTCACGTGGTGCATTATGATCTAATGATATGTTAGTATCTCAGACCTACGGGTCTGATTAGAGTTGTCCTCTCTAGATCCGCCATATTCAGTTAAAAGCAGGGACACCTCGTGCAGGATGTGGTTCTTCGCCACGTACGGACGGTCTTGGGAGTATGTATCTACACCCCTGATCCTCTTACCTGAAGATCTTGCCCACTTGTATTGGGGAAGATATGCATGGCTCATATCACAAGCGCACTGGTAGGTCCATGTATGTGTAAGCGATCAACACATAATGTTCCCAGCCAATATTGTTATGGTTGGTTGGGTTGGGGAAGCTATATGCAATTTTTTGTTTGACAAAAAACAAATCTGCAAGGGTGTCCATGAGTCAGCTTGTGAAAATTATGTTTGCCTAGTATACCCACCATGTGATCGAGACATTGTGGTCCAAAAAATGCGGTTTGGTTCTGTTTTGCATACAGATCGGAGGACAGGTTAATTTTTACCAACAGAAAGGAAAAAGGCGGGAGTTTATGAGGTGCTCAAGTAGTACTGGTGACCGAATTTTTCCTTAAAATGTGTAATCACAAGAGCTCTTGGACTGATTGTATCCTAGAGATCAATCCATGGGGTGAAAAAGAGAAAACTATGGTGCTTTGGGTATCGGTATCGGATAGCTTAAGGGCCATTTTATATACTCCAAGTTGCACACAACTTGGGGATTTTTATTCTCAACTTAAGAAATTGCTTTTATTCACTCGAAGTTGACTCACTCAACTTTGGATATTCCGAAGTTGAGAAAACCAAGAGTTTATTAACTTTGGATTCGCTCAACTCCCCGAAAAAGTAGAAGTTATGAAGCAAACTTGGGGTTTTATGTCAAACTTTGGTTTTTTTTTTGTTTTTTATTTCTGTGTTGACAGTTCAGTTCTGAAATGAAGAAAATAATTAATAATTCATTTTTAAAATTGAAATACAGTGAACTGAATAATGTATCGTGCAAATTATTTTTGGGAAAATTTGCTATCGTCTTCGAGCAGCGAGGATGATGAGGAGGTAGATAATAATTTGGTACGTGAGAGACGGCAATACAAGATGCTACCACGCGTTGGATTGGAAAAATGGGATGACCGTGATTTCATCTATCGTTTTCGTCTCTCAAAGCGGACGACAATGATGTTTCTCCAACTAATAATAAATTCGTTATTGTGTGATGAGAGAATCGTGAATTAGTTCGAATCGATTAAATTATAAATATTATATAGGATTGATTGAGTGATGTTGTTTTTTTCTTTGATAGATCGCGAAAGCAAAATTCCCTCGAGCAATTGGCGCAATTGATTGCACACATATGCGCATTCGGGGAGAGTACGATAACTTAGGCGCCAAAATTATTGATAACGGTATTTTGTAGAGGGGTTAAATACAAGCATTTTTTACTATGGGGGGTCTATCTCGCTTCGTTTAGGCGGAAGGGGTAATTTAAGAAAAATAATACTTAAAATGAAAAAAAAATATATAAAAAAACATTGGCAACACTTACAACAAAGAATATTGGCAATTAAATAAATAAATAAATAAATAGGTGGCGCAACAGGCGGGTGACACCCAAGGCCTAGCTTCTCGCAACCATTCGTTTTGTGTGAGTTTCTATTTTTGGAACGAATGGAATGGACCTACAATTTTATGCCGAGTCCGAACGGGTGAATTGAGAAGCTTTTTCATGACAGTCATACTCTCGGATGTTTCTCAGATGTTCGCGAGAGGTGGCGCAGTAGAAAAAACTTTAAGATGTAATTTGTGTTTTTCCGGGGATCGAACCTGGGATCCCTCACACAGTAGTCCAGCACACTAACCACTGCCCTACTGCGCCCCAATATTGACATTTTTAAAAGCCAGAAATCTGTTCTTTCATATTATTTTAAAATCAAGTTATTACTGTTAATAGTTTTTGAAAAAAATACTTACAAACTTAAAATTTAAGGAAAAAATTTAAAAAAAAGGTTTATGCAGATTTTTTTCAATATTGAGAAATTAGATACTTAATTTGTTAGTAATTTTTATAGTCCAAATCAATTCTTAATCGAAAACTGAAAACCAGATTTATTAATGTCTTCTAGTTTTTAAGAAAATGGAAAATTTCTTGGACAACAGAACATACTGCGCGCGAATTGATACCCTTGTACTTTGAAATGTGTATGGCAATCACCCTGCTTGGTATCACTGTTGGATTTTGGGGTGGGTGCGAGTTTGAATATATGCAATCTTTATTTAAATTAAATTACCTAGTTTACCCGATTTTCAACAACATTCTTTAGCAACAGTCTATGGCCTACAATTTCACATTATAGACAAAATGTTGCTGATTTGCATTATAGACAAACCAGAACAGATTCCTGGCTTTAAAAAATGCTATAGTGTTTTTTTGTAAGTGTTGCCATTGTTTTTTTATTGTTTTATTTTCATTTTAAGTATTATTTTTTTTTTAAATCACCCCTCCCGCATAAACGGAGCGAGATAGACCCCCTTTTCATATAATAAAAAATGCTTGTATTTAACCCCTCTATGTAAATCCGTCATTATTTTTCATCGCAAAAATTATCGTTCTCTCCTATTTCTTGCCCTTAAATTTCAAGTTTGAAATTGGTTTTTCCAAAAACTATTAACATAAATAACTTTATTTAAAAACAATATTAAAGAACAGATTCCTGACTTACAAATATGCCAAAATGCTTTATTGTAACTGTTTCCATTATTTTTTAATGTTTTTTTTTTGATTTTAAGTATTATTATTTTTAAATTACCCCTCCCGCCTAAACGAAGCGAGATAGACCCCCCCTCCCATAGTAAAAAATGCTTGTATTTAACCCCTCTACAAAATACTGTTATCAATTTTTGGCGCCTAAGTTATCGTACTCTCCCCTAAAGTATCATGAGAGATATGTGTGTTGTATGGTTACGGATACTGTTGCTGACGCTAGTATTTTTACATTTGTTAGATGGAGTATTCGGGTATCTTAACTTGCGGCCCCAAGTTCCCTATCCCCCGGATCAGCTGTACAGTATCCCAGGTATAAGTTTGATTTCTACCACATACCTAAACTTATTTGTGTGAAAACAATGTAACATCTCAAACATTAAACATAGTTCTTAAAGTTTCATTCTTACCGCATTATCCGGGATCCTACTATGTAATTGGCGGTATACACTAGGCTGACTAGGCCTTTATGTTTCCTATTTGATTTGTGTAGTCCGAATATTTTTCTTTTTGACGTATAGATTGCGTTATTACTACACACATAATTAAACAACTTTCAGGCTGAACGTTTCTTTGAAATTCAAAGTTTTTGACGTTTTAGATACAATGCAATATACATTAGTTTACAAATTTATTAAAGCATGATTATTTAATTTTAAAAATACTATGTGTACTAATTCGATGTTTCTTCAATAGATGGCTATAGTAGTTCACCGGAAAGAGGTGAACGTGGCAGTTATGAGGAGCCTTATTATAGTCAGTACGGGACAAGAGGTCAAAGCGTGGCACCGATTATAGACGAGGAACATGGGTATGCGATTTCTTGACATACTTTGTATAGTTTGTTAGAGTATTTTTATTGATATAACTGCAGTGAAGTGGCGCTTAGTGATGACCAGTATGCTTTATATGGAATAAAAATGGGCCCGGGGAGGATACCTAGAACTGCTAATCAAGTCTATGATCCGACACGGTAAGTTCAAATAAATACATAAGAAATACACGGGGGTTACAAATTTGTCAGATATCTACCTATAATTTTAAATTTTTTCTTAACACCATGCACCGCTATCTCATCCAAATATAGCTAGCTCAGATCCGAATAATGAAATTCGAAAAAAATCTCCTAATCTTCCTACGTACATTACTAATGCCATAGACACATATTAGGTACTGGCTGCAGGAAATAAGGCCCCAATGAAATAAAGCCCCAAAAGAGAAAATGAAATACGGCCCCAAATTTGGGGTGTTATTTCATAATGAAATAATAATTTTTTGGGGCCTTATTTCATTTTTGTTTTGGGCGTTATTTTATTGGGGCCTTATTTCGCAAAGCCATATTACTAGATGGTGCATTTCATATAAAGGAAATGGTTATTCCCAAACACCCCAATATCTAGATGGCGCCACCGTGAAAATAAACCTCATACTCGGAAACATGCTGCAAAACAGGTGTAGGTACTGTTGAGAAACATTTCCGATCAACGTGAACATTGGACTTCGTTGGGTATATATAAACACTATAGTACCATTGTATATACGTACTATAATAGTACCATTGTATATAGACACTATAGTACTATCACTTCGAATTTATGCACTAGCGCCACCAACCACCTCTGAGACCAACTACTCACATCGAACATGGTAGTTGTATTGGATTATTTGAAACGAAATTAAATGATGCCTTCTTCTTTTCTTATTTGTCTCATTGACAACATGCAGATGAAAGAGAAAGAACAATTAGTATTTTTGTTGTCTATTATTCTCCAGTAGTAAGGAGTGGAAGTAAGTGGGTACTTTTCGCATATACGATATACCTATACTCGTAGGTAGTTAGTGGTGGTGGTGTGTAGGTTAGGCGAAGTATACTTTTAGCATTTATGAGAATAGCAATATGAAAAGAAGGAATATGAAATGAAAGATCGGATCGATTTATACTTGTCGCATATAGTGGTGGTGTGTGGGGAGAGTACTTTTAGCATGATGATAAGCGTGGTGCTGTTGAGTGATGACGATTGGAATTGATATTTAAGAGGATAACAATGTGGAAAGGAGAAATATGAAATCATAGATCTGATTTTTAACAATACATATTTTGTATTTCTTGGATTTATGGGTAGCATTTGTGTCTTGATCGTGGCAATTGAACTTAGGTGTCAAGGGTAGGTTATGATGATTTGAAAATTATTATGGGGTGGGTGAGCATGAGCATGTGAGGTGCACTAGTGGGGAAGTTTGGTTGGATCTTAGCAAATAAAATCACGTACCCAGATCGATCTAAATGTTCAATTTTGTATTGTATTGTATTGTATGTAGTGTGAGAATGATATTGTTTTAAGTCCAAATTTTTAGATCAATTAATTATGATAGGTATTACGATGATAGTAGGTAAAGCTCAAAAACTGAGTCTCGCAATTCTGTCTGTCTGTTTGTCTGCGTGGTGGTAGGTAGCTGTATTCTTAACGACAGGACGGATTCGTTTGTACCTCTAGCAGTTTGTTTCAAACTGTGCATAAGTAGGTATGCGATATGTAGGCTGACAGTTTGAGTTCATTTGTTTATTTTAAACCCAAAATTAACCTTTTGTATTTAGATACAATTATTTTAGGAGCAGTTATACGCAGGTCGCAGTGCTACGCTGAATGCTATTGCAGCAACAGCAATCATCCAAATCATCCCTATATAAATTTAAAATATGGATTATTGTAGTACATAATATGGATTGTTGAAGAATAGCGTTTGAAATTTTTTGTTTGTATTGTCTAATTTTCCACACTTCACAGAAATACCTACCTTTGGGTTTGGTTCGGTGGTTTTTGAGTTTTGCGATCATTAGTGGTGTACACCTATTCCCATAAAAAATGGAAATTCAGGTTTTTTGCAAATTTTCGGCTTTTCAATTGGGGGTTTCCGAATTTTTTTTTTGCCAAACCCTGATTCAAGATAAACATAACACAAAAAAAAAAAAGAATCATCCAAATCGGTTTAGCACATCTAGCCTTTCTCGAGTTTTGCGAATTTCGAGACTAATGCACAACAATTATTGATTTTTATATAGAGAGAGATGTAGAATGTAGATACCTAGATACCTATAATAGTTAGCTGCTCGTTTTACCGACATAAAATGCTTCTACATTATAAACCTCATAAAATATACACATGCGCATGCCTATAATATTTTAGAATCAATTAAAAAAAGAATCCCTTAAATCGATGCATAGTTGACAAAAATATAGGAAAAATAGTGTGAGTCTAGCATACATTATTTTATGCCAAATCCTCAAATCTTCTGCAACGACAGAAAGGAAGCCAAATTCAGTTTTTATTCAATTTGTCTTTCCCAACTGATCACCCCTTGCATCGTGCACCCCTATCCAAACACACAAATCCTCCCCCACCACCATCCTATCCTACACCACCATGCTGTTGAATTATATTTGCTCTTGCTCATAATATTGCACCTCCTTTCCTCTATTCTCCTCTCCATTCACTAAGAAAAACCAAACCAGTTGCAGTTCTATACCCTACCCTGTTACATCACATGATGATGATGGATGGAAATGGCGATATGAATGAAGAAAGAGAAGAGGCATACCAGTTTGACTTTGTTTTGTTTATTTTGGTTTCTCTATACACATTTCCCCAATGGTCGGAGATGGCTGGCAGTGTACAAACTAAATCAACTGAAGCGCCACCTGGATCGTCGAAGACGCGTAATTCAATGCGATGGGATGAGAGTACTATAGTGTGTATATACAATGATAGTACTCTCATCGCGTCGCATTGAATTACGCGTCTTCGAAGATCCAGGTGGCGCTTCAGTTGGTTTAATTTGTACACTGCCAACTCCGAGCATTGGGGCAATGTGTATAGAGAAACCAAAATAAACAAAACAAAGTCAAACTGGTATGCCTCTTCTCTTTCTTCATTCATATCGCCATTTCCATCCATCATCATCATGTGATGTAACAGGGTAGGGTATAGAACTGCAACTGGTTTGGTTTTTCTTAGTGAATGGAGAGGAGAATAGAGGAAAGGAGGTGCAATATTATGAGCAAGAGCAAATATAATTCAACAGCATGGTGGTGTAGGATAGGATGGTGGTGGGGGAGGATTTGTGTGTTTGGATAGGGGTGCACGATGCAAGGGGTGATCAGTTGGGAAAGACAAATTGAATAAAAACTGAATTTGGCTTCCTTTCTGTCGTTGCAGAAGATTTGAGGATTTGGCATAAAATAATGTATGCTAGACTCACACTATTTTTCCTATATTTTTGTCGAATATGCATCGATTTAAGTGATTCTTTTTTTAATTGATTCTAAAATATTATAGGCATGCGCATGTGTATACTTTATGAGGTTTATAATGTAGAAGCATTTTATGTCGGTAAAACGAGCAGCTAACTATTATAGGTATCTACATTTCTGTCTATATAAAAATCAATTGTTGTGCGTTAGTCTCGCAATTCGCAAAACTCGAGAAAGGGTAGAAGCTAGACCGATTTGGATGATTTTTTTTCTTGAATCAGGGTTTGGTAAAAAAGAAAATTCGGAAACCACCCAATGAAAAGCCGAAAAATTGCAAAAAAATTTGAATTTCCATTTTGTATGGGAATATAAGTAAATAAATAAATAGGAGGCGCAACAGGCGGGTGACACCCAAGGCCTAGCTTCTCGCTACCATTCGTTTTGTGTGAGTTTCTATTTTTGGGACGAATGGAAGGGACCTACAATTTTATGCCGAGTCCGAACGGCTGAATTGAGAAGCTTTTTCATGACAGTCATACTCTCGGATGTTTGTCAGACTTTCGCGAGAGGTGGCGCAGTAGAAAAAACTTTAAGATGTAATTTGTGTTTTTCCGGGGATCGAACCTGGGATCCCTCGCACAGTAGTCCAGCACACTAACCACTGCGCTACTGCGCCCACAATAATAGAATATAAGTAGGAGTGGAAAATTAGACAATACAAACAACAAATTTCAAACACTATTCCTCAACAGTTTGTAAAATTTGTAACATTGATATGCATTGTGCTGATGGACAAAAATATATCTATGCAATAGTATAGATACAATTCCTAGGCACGTGCAAAGCCGGTTATCTTTATATGAAATGTAGTGCAATTATTGTTCCTTTCCCATAACCACTAATACATAATCATTTTGATAAAACTAATATAGGGCATTAAATCTAAAGAGTAGATACATATGTACATAGGAACATATTCAGGGGATTTATGCGGAACTATTTAAATAAAAGTATGTTTTTCTAACAGTGTAGGCACTACTATGTATTTAGGAGAAGTTCTAAGTTTGATTATCATGCACTTCGTAGTGCAAAATAGAAAAATAAAAATATCAGTTTCAAATTCATTTAAATAAGTGATAAAGAGCTTTTATTGTAATGCTCCATGGTACACATTTTTGGGTTTTCCAGGAATCGTATTGCATAGATAGTATTCTTGTCTATCAGCACAATGCATACCAATGTTACAAACTTTGGCTCCCGTGATTGTCGAAGAATAGCGCCACATCCCTTTGTCCAATTTTGACCAGAATAGCGTTCGTACAAAGATTTTATCATTTTATCAAAATGTGAGTTCATATACCTACCACGATTTTTAAATGGACGGTGCCACGCCCCTTTGTCCAATTTTTTTTTACATACAAACCTGCTACAGAAGAATATACCTTTATAGACAAAAAAAAAGAATCATCAAATTTTTCGCCCATAATAAAAGAGGAAGACTTTTTTGGCAGCAAAGCTGGAAAACATAGCCTACCTGGATACCATGTATGGACAAATTTGTAAGCTAATTGACAGTAAAGAAAACAATGGAACATGGCTTCCGCCATATCATTAAACCACTAATGCACTCCCCAGTTTTCGGAATATCCAAACATTGCAAACTGAAGCTGCCATTTGGGAATTGAACGGTTCTTGAAGTGAACCTCTTATCTGGTAAATATATAATTTGGTGCAGCAGAACCGTAGGCCTATTTTTTCGCAACCAATTTAATTTGTTTGAGGCGAATGGAAGGGGCCTATAATTCTATAGTTAATCCGAACGGCTGAATTGTCTCAGATATTCGCGAAAGGTAATTTGTGCTTTCCGGGGATCAGACCAAAGATTCTTCGCCCTAAGTATTCAGCCATTGCACCATCTTATATCTAGCATAACTTTTTCACGCAAAACAATTTTCCGTCAATCGAATTTACGCGCGCGATTAGAGGCCGGCGAGTTCTGAAGAACACAGGCTATTTGGCGACTCGATGCACTGCGAATAGTTCCGATTCTCGGCAAAATTGGCGTATGGAAATATCCTGCAAAATGTTTGACGCCCAATGAGCATAAAAATGTCACCGTTATGACATTTCAGTCAAAAATGGGTACTAGACCAGTTTTTAGACGTATTATAGTCGTTAGTACGGTTGATAAATTTAGCTCCGGTACTAGCAATGTGAAGAAATACACAAGTACTAAGTTTTCGTTAGTACCGAGTATCAGAGCTAGTACCAGGTCTAGCTAGACCGGGTACTAGTACTCAGGTGAAGAAATCGGCCGTTAATTTCATAGTAAGAATCTAATCTGAACTGCAAGTTTCTAAATACATACCTACCTATTCATCAATTGCCTATACATAATACAATAATCAATATTTTAAATGTATAGGGATGATTGCTGCATTCATAGTAGCACTGCGACCTGCGTAAAGCTGGTCCTAAAATAATTGTATCTAAATACAAAAGGTTAATTTTGGGTTTAAAATTAAAATAAACAAATGAACTCAAACTGTCAGCCTATAAATCGCATACCTACTTATGCACAGTTTGAAACAAACAACTACTAGAGGTACAAACGAATCCGTCCTGTTGTTAAGAATACAGCTACCTACCACCACGCAGACAAACAGGCAGACAACAGAATTGCGAGACTCAGTTTTTGAGCTGTACCTAGTATCATCGTAATACATACCATAATTAATTAATCTACAAATTTGGACTTAAAACAATATCTTTCTCACACTACCTACCTACAATATGAGAAAATTGAAAATTTGGATCGATCTGGGTACGAAATTAAATGATGCCTTCTTCTTTTCGTATTCGTCTCATTGACAACATGCAGATGAAAGAGAAAGAACAATTAGTATTTTTGTTGTCTTCTATTCTCCAGTAGTAAGGAGTGGAAGTAAGTGGGTCTTTTCGCATGTATGTAGTTAGTGGTGGTGGTGTGTAGGTTAGGCGAAGTGTACTTTTAGCATTTATGAGAATAACAATATGAAAAGAAGCAATATGAAATGAAAAATCGGATCGATTTATACTTTTCGCATATAGTGGGGGTGTGTGGGGAGAGTACTTTTAGCATGGTGATGAGTGTGGTGCTGTTGAGTGATGACGATTGGAATTGATATTTAAGAGGATAACAATGTGGAAAGGAGAAATATGAAATCATAGATCGGAGTTTTAACAATACGTATTTTGTATTTCTTGGATTTATGGGTAGCATTGGTGTCATGATCGTGGCTTTTGGACTTAGGTATCAAGGGTAGGTTATGATGATTTGAAAATTATTATGGGGTGGGTGAGCATGTAAGGTGCACTAGTGGGGAAGTTTGGTTGGATCTTAGCAAATAAAATCAAGTACCCAGATCGATCTAAATTTTCAATTTTGTATGTAGTGTGAGAATGGTATTGTTTTAAGTACAAATTTTTAGATCAATTAATTATGATAGGTATTAAGAAGATAGTAGGTACAGCCCAAAAACTGAGTCTCACAATTCTGTCTGTCTGTTTGTCTGCGTGGTGGTAGGTAGCTGTATTCTTAACGACAGGACGGATTCGTTTGTACCTCTAGCAATTTGTTTCAAACTGTGCATAAGTAGGTAGGTATGTGATTTCACATGATAGTGAGGGAAAATGAAAATCAAAAAGGAATAAAAATACGTAGGAGAATTTGTTAATGGTAACGAGCGAATAGCTCACAATTATCTCCAGACCAGAAATGACAGCATCAGGTGGGTAACCCCAAATAACACAAGCAAGACCATCACAGGACTGCTAGTAATCTATTTTTTATATTCCGTTTATAACTCGAGTTTGGCTACTCCGAATTTGATGACTCTTTTTTTCTATAAAGGTATATTCATAGATACTATAGTTCCATAGATATCGCACCAAGAGGAAAGAAAAATGACCATTTTTCAACTCAATGGGACGTACCGCTGCGTCCCAGTTGGATCAAACTAGCGTGAATCATACTCAGACATGATGTTACCACAGATACAACAGACTTTACCTTTGATCGTGATGTGAGCTGTGAGTTGCATTCGAAAGATAAATACACTTGAATTCGTTTTCGTTTGCCAGTGCAATGCCAACGACTGACTAATGAGGAGGGGGATGCGGCTGTGGCTGGTCTTGTGTGGTGTTGGCTTTGTTTGGTAGTGTGTAGGTATACATATTGTATTTTTTTCGGACGGCTGGGATGTGAATGTGATGCGCTGGGTGCGGCGGCTGTGCGGCTTCTTATTTTTATTTTGAAGATACTTTCCTCCATTCGCCATCGACTTTCAAACGATTTGGATGTTCATTTATATGGTTGAGAAATATTTCTTTGTAAATTTTATTGCGGAATGTACTTTTTTAGCGATATATTTTTCAATGTTATTTTTTTTAATAGCAATGGGTGATATGAGATTATTTGGAGTTTCTTGTTCCGTTTGTAGGAAAATGAAAAGAGATTACCCTAATTTGAACATTTTTCAATGTCCTTCTAGGGGAAAAAATTAAGTTGTAAATAATTTGTGGAGGCATGCGTGTGATTTCAAAAATGAAGTCAAATACTTTGTGGATACCATTTTTGTCCCGAATTTGTTGGAAGAAAATACATTAAGAAGGATGCTGAAGGATGATCCTTCCTTAACTTTAAACCCTGATTTAGACTCAAACTTAAATTATTAAGAAGATCTAAAGTTTCCTTTAAATACCTAAACGAAGAAGAACTTCGAGCACTTGTAGCATTTCGTGTGTATGGTGCGATCAGTTATTAAAAAGATGCACAAAAGAGAAGAAAAAAAAGTGCAATTTAGAAAAGAAATTATTAAGTTACAAACTTAAAATAAAAAACTTAAAAATAAAACATTACAAAAAACAGAGAGCATTTTTAAAGTTAAAAAAAAAAGAAAATAACTTTATCGTCTAAAATCCAATGGCTCAATATTTCAATATGCACAATTGCATTCCAAGGCCATTGTCTCTCTTACATTTCTTTCTTGTAGACGTTCCCGAAAGCTCTATTAAATACTAGTAATGTTTACAAACATTCATCAGTTGGTGCCTTTAGACTCCCAAAGTCACTGTAATAATTTTCTGCAAATATGAGAAATACCAAAGGGCATGTTATTTCGTCATCAGTTTTTAAGAATAATTTTGAAAAATTTTTTCCTTAAAAACATTTTAAAAGCGAGATATCTGGTAAAATATCGCATGCAGTTGTTTCTAACGTGATTTCAGTTCCGATTTCCATATCGCTTATGACTTTTTCGTACATATTCTCATCGCATACTATTTCTTTACGAGATTTAGCAATGAAGAAGTTTCTGAAGTCATTAGGTTGAGTTTGGGATGTGTCTAGGTTCAAAAATTCGACATCATCATCACAATTACTGTAAGGAGAAAAAGTGATAGGATTTGATGAAAGATTTTTTGACATCAAAACATTTGGGAGTAAATATCCGCGTTACTATCGTGAGTAAGTAATAAAACCCCGTTTATCGTCTGCTACATTCATTTTAAACAAAAGCTTCTTGGGAGGTTATCTGATTTTTTTAATTTCTTTTAAGTAAGACACAAATTGTTTCAGCTCATTATAAGCTGAATTCCCTAGCTGAACTCCGCGCTTCAAACTATTTTTGTCATAATGTGAACTAGAGTTGGGCAATTTAGTTCATTTGAGTGATCGATCAATTTAGTTCAAATCACGCTACTGAACTAGTTCGCTCATTTTAGTTCAGTTTAGTTCAGTTTAGCTCAAAATAGTCAAATTGACAGAAAATACAAAAAAGAATTTTTTGAAAATTTAAAAAAAGATACAGGTGAGTGAGATGAGCTGTTTTTCTAAGCCCATATAGAATATCCAAAAAAAACGAATATAGGTACCAATTTTTCATATTCATCTGACCACCATGTGAACACACAACCTGACAACGTTATCAGAAAAGTCATTTGCGACAAAATCTTACAAGCGTGTGAACGGACAATTTTGTACTGTAAGATAGTTGGCTATTGTAAGTTCATTGTCAGTCATGTTCAGAGGATTGACAGATCTGACAATCGTGTGTATACTTAGCTTTAGTTTATTCCGTTTGTATGAAAATCATTGCGCGGCGGTACTATAATAATAATTTTTAGTGTCCAAGCTAAATTTTACGAAGCACGAAAATGTCCATATAAAATTTCCTATTGTGGTCAAAATATAATTTAATATAATAATTTTAAGGTTAAAAATGATTATTGGTAAGGCCCATTAAAAATAATAACCGCGAACTAAATGAACTAGTGAACTAAGTGTGTGAACTTAGTTCACTAGTTCACTATTGTGAACTAGTTCGTTCACGAACTACACAAGCCTAACGTTAACCACTATCAATGCAATCAAATGCATTATCTATATATATAAAAATTGAGCCCTAAAAGGTTTGTCGTCGATTCACGCCTTAACGCATTCACCGATTTTAACCAAACTTTCACACATCTTTGGTATTAGTCCATATACGGTTTCTGTGAAGTTTGGTTAAAATTGGACAAAGGGGCATGGTACCGCCCATACAACAAAAAAAAACATTCAAAATCGTATATGTAGAAACCCACCAAATCGATTGAGCTCAAACTCACAGATGATCTTAATTGGCCCTGGAGTGCTCCTGTGAATATTGGTCAAAATTGGACATAGGTGCGTGGCACCGCCCATACAAAAAAAAAATAAATTTTATACATACATATCTCTAAAACCACCAAATCGAATGAGCTCAAACTAACAGATAATTTTAATTATTGGTCCTGGAGTGCTCCTGTGAAGAATGGTCAAATTGGAAGCGCCACTTCACATACAAAATAAATATTCAAAATCTTATTCCTTCTATACAAAAAACATCTTCTATGGGGTGAAACTCGATGACGTTATATCTCGATAACCTCTGGGCCGATTTTCATTATTATTTTTTTGTTTTGTTCGTATTGCTGTATTTCAGGTAACATTGATATAAATAATGCATTGTCCTGAAAGTCAATAATATTGTTAGGCAATACGATTTCTGTAAAAACAAAAAATGTTGTGTACCACAGAGCATTAAATTAAAAACAGTATCATCACTATTTAACTATTTTGCAGTACGAAGTGTGTACGGGCTACGCTAGTTTATATATATTTATATTCACGTTTTCAATTGCCAAATTTTATATTTCTCTGAAAACATCCAAAGAAACTTTACCATCTGGATTGTAAATCTGATTTTTGTTTACTACATTACATTAGGTATGAAGTCATTTCAATAAGTGAGGAAAATCATAAAACAAAACATTTTTTCATTGTATATGGCTTTTCTTTAGAAACACCTAATATTTTATAAACTTTTATATTATTAGGTCCTTGATCGCAGACTATAGCGCAAATCTAAGACCAAGATCTTCACAGATTTTCAAATTGTTTTTTTTTTATAATTTCGCTTAGGTTTGCCCCATTTACACCGTTTGCAGACACAAAATAGTTTAAAATACTTTTTCAACTATCAAACAAACCATTTACCATTACACATATTTTATTGGCAACAAATCTATTTCTTTATGCTCCTATTATCAAAAATACACAACGCTCTCGTTTTTTTGTTTTTAGATACAAATGGGCATTGTTTTCATATCCTGGTTGTAATCATTTTACAGGGACCCATCTATAAAAAGAGAATATGTGAGGAAGTCTGAAGCCCAGCCCATCTCTCAGAAATTTTTAAGCGCTTTGCAATCTATAAAAAATATTCTGGGTTGTTGTTAATGTATGCCCCTATTATGTAAGACAACTACAACTACAGTTGAGTTGTGTCTTGGTTCTATGTATTTCATAATAGGGGCAGTAATTTTATCAAACAATAATTCATAGACTGAAATTCGACAGAATTTCCCAATATAAATTGTCAGGATCAATCCCAAACAAGCGAGAGGCGTTGTTACTCCTCGCTTCCCCACTCAGAAAGTTATTTTTCGTTGTTGTTGTATTTTGTAAAAAGGAATGTTGAGCCATTTAAAAGCAGTATGATGGGCACATTTTATTGTAATGTTTTATTTTTAAGTTTTTTATTTTAAGTTTGTAACTTAATAATTTCTTTTCTAAATTGCACTTTTTTTTCTTCTCTTTTGTGCATCTTTTTAATAACTGATCGCACCATACACACGAAATGCTACAAGTGCTCGAAGTTCTTCTTCGTTTAGGTATTTAAAGGAAACTTTAGATCTTCTTAATAATTTAAGTTTGAGTCTAAATCAGGGTTTAAAGTTAAGGAAGGATCATCCTTCAGCATCCTTCTTAATGTATTTTCTTCCAACAAATTCGGGACAAAAATGGTATCCACAAAGTATTTGACTTCATTTTTGAAATCACACGCCTGCCTCCACAAATTATTTACAATTAAATTTTTTCCCCTAGAAGGACATTGAAAAATGTTCAAATTAGGGTAATCTCTTTTCATTTTCCTACAAACGGAACAAGAAACTCCAAATAATCTCATATCACCCATTGCTATTAAAAAAAATAACATTGAAAAATATATCGCTAAAAAAGTACATTCCGCAATAAAATTTACAAAGAAAAATTTCTCAACCATATAAATGAACATCCAAATCGTTCGAAAGTCGATGGCGAATGGAGGAAAGTGTCTTCAAAATAAAAATAAGAAGCCGCACAGCCGCCGCACCCAGCGCATCACATTCACATCCCAGCCGTCCGAAAAAAATACAATATGTATACCTACACACTACCAAACAAAGCCAACACCACACAAGACCAGCCACAGCCGCATCCCCCTCCTCATTAGTCAGTCGTTGGCATTGCACTGGCAAACGAAAACGAATTCAAGTGTATTTATCTTTCGAATGCAACTCACAGGCACAGCTCACAGGTCAAGTCTGATGTTTGGAAATTGTGTTATAGGTTTGATTATTCTGTTGAATTTGGTTGCAAGGTTTGACTTCAACAAATCGCTTGAAAAAGGGGATGAAAAAAAGTGATCATTTTTATTTGCACTAGATGCGATATCTATGTTACTCTATTATTTGTGGTATATTCTTCTGTAGCAGGTTTGTATGTAAAACAAATTGGACAAAGGGGCGTGGCACCGTCCATTTAAAAATCGTGGTATATGAACTCACATTTTGATAAAAAGATAAAATCTTTGTACGAAGGCTATTCTGTGAAGTTTGGTCAAAATTGGACAAAGGGATGTGGCGCAATTCTTCGACAATCACGGGAGCCAAAGTTAGTAAAACTTGTAACATTGGTATGCTTTGTCCTGATAGACAAGAATACTATCTATGCAATACGATTCCTGGAAAACCCAAAAATGTGTACCATGGAGCATTACAATAAAAGCTCTTTATCACTTATTTAAATGAACTTTAAACTGATATTTTTATTTTTCTATTTTGCACTACGAAGTGCATGATAATCAAACTTAGAACTTCTTCTAAATATATAGTAGTGCCTACATTGTTAGAAAAACATACTTTTATTTAAATAGTTCCGCATAAATCCTCTGAATATGTACCTATGTACATATGTATCTACTCTTTAGATTTAATGCCCTATATTAGTTTTATCGAAATGAGTAATTAGTGGTTATTGGAAAGGAACAATAATTGCACTACATCCATACTACTTATAAAATGCAACGTCCGTCTGTTCGTTTCTCCATAACTCAAGAACCATTCGTCCGATTTTCATGATTCTTTTTCTGATATATAGATGTGTGGCCAACTTAGTCCGTAGGGAGGGTGAGAATTGGTCAGGAGTGAATGGGTCGCGGGGAATAAGAGGGGTCTCACTAACCGTTAGCCGTATGAACTTAAAAGTTTGTAGGTTGATTGATAAGTCAAAATAATTATATGCCTCATTCATAGTTTCTCAAAATTCATCCCATAAGGGTTAAAAAACGTTAGCACCCTACTTTTCTATTTCGACCTTACTACGCTCAACTTGCCATTATACCATAGATACTATAGTTCCATAGATATCGCACCAAGAGGAAAAAAAAATGACCATTTTTCAACTCAATGGGACGTACCGCTGCGTCCCAGTTGGATCAAACTAGCGTGAATCATACTCAGACATGATGTTACCACAGATACAACAGACTTTACCTTTGATCGTGATGTGAGCTGTGAGTTGCATTCGAAAGATAAATACACTTGAATTCGTTTTCGTTTGCCAGTGCAATGCCAACGACTGACTAATGAGGAGGGGGATGCGGCTGTGGCTGGTCTTGTGTGGCGTTGGCTTTGTTTGGTAGTGTGTAGGTATACATATTGTATTTTTTTCGGACGGCTGGGATGTGAATGGGATGCGCTGGGTGCGGCGGCTGTGCGGCTTCTTATTTTTATTTTGAAGATACTTTCCTCCATTCGCCATCGACTTTCGAAAGATTTGGATGTTCATTTATATGGTTGAGAAATTTTTCTTTGTAAATTTTATTGCGGAATGTACTTTTTTAGGGATATATTTGTCAGCGTTATTTTTTTTAATAGCAATGGGTGATATGAGATTATTTGGAGTTTCTTGTTCCGTTTGTATGAAAACGAAAAGAGATTATCCTAATTTGAACATTTTTCAATGTCCTTCTAGGGGAAAAAATTAAATTATAAATAATTTGTGGAGGCAGGCGTGTGATTTCAAAAATGAAGTCAAATACTTTGTGGATACCATTTTTGTCCCGAATTTGTTGGAAGAAAATACATTAAGAAGGATGCTGAAGGATGACCCTTCCTTAACTTTAAACCCTGATTTAGATTCAAACTTAAATTATTAAGAAGATCTAAAGTTTCCTTCAAATACCTAAACGAAGAAGAACTTCGAGCACTTGTAGCATTTCGTGTGTATGGTGCGATCAGTTATTAAAAAGATGCGCAAAAGAGAAGAAAAAAAAGTGCAATTTAGATAAGAAATTATTAAGTTACAAACTTAAAATAAAAAACTTAAAAATAAAACATTACAATAAAATGTGCGCATACTGCTTTTAAATGGCTCAATATTCCTTTTCCGCTATGTTGATGGGGTTGTCGAAATCTACAAAATACAACAACAACGAAAAATAACTTTCTGAGTGGGGTAGCGAGGAGTAACAACGCCTCTCGCTTGTTTGGGATTGATCCTGACAATTTATATTGGGAAATTCTGTCGAATTTCAGTCTATGAATTATTGTTTGATAGAATAACTGCCCCTATTATGAAATACATAATACTCAACTGTATAGTTGTAGTTGTCTTACATAATAGGGGCATACATTAACAACAACCCAGAATATTTTTTATAGATTGCAAAGCGCTTAAAAATTTCTGAGAGATGGGCTGGGCTTCAGACTTCCTCACATATTCTCTTTTTATAGATGGGTCCCTGTAAAAGGATTACAACCAGGATATGAAAACAATGCCCATTTGTATCTAAAAACAAAAAAACGAGAGCATTGTGTATTTTTGATAATAGGAGCATAAAGAAATAGGTTTGTTGCCAATAAAACATGTGTAATGGTAAATGGTTTGTTTGATAGTTGAAAAAGTATTTTAAACTATTTTGTGTCTGCAAACGTCGTAAATGGGGCCAACCTAAGCGAAATTATAAAAAAAAAACAATTTGAAAATCTGCCAAGATCTTGGTCTTAGATTTGCGCTGTAGTCTGCGATCAAGGACCTAATAATATAAAAGTTTATAAAATATTAGGTGTTTCTAAAGAAAAGCCATATACAATTTTCAACGATGAAAAAATATTTTGTTTTATGATTTTCCTCACTTATTAAAATGACTTCACACCTAATGTAATGTTTACTGAAATCAGATTTGCAATCCAGATGGTAAAGTTTCTTTGGATGTTTTCAGAGAAATATAAAATTTGGCAATTGAAAACGTGAATATAAATATATATAAACTAGCGTAGCCCGTGCACACTTCGTAGTGCAAAATAGTAATTATTATTGTAATGCTCTGTGGTACACAACATTTTTTGTTTTTACAGAAATCGTATTGCCTAACAATATTATTGACTTTCACGACAATGCATTATTTATATCAATGTTACAATGTTACAATACAACGGTTGTAAGATTTTGTCGCAAATGACTTTTCTGATAACGTTGTCAGGTTGTGTGTTCACATGGTGGTCAGATGAATATGAAAAATTGGTATATTCGTTTTTTTGGATATTCTATATGGGCTTAGAAAAATAGCTCATCTCACTCACCTGTATCTTTTTTTAAATTTTCAACAAATTCTTTTTTGTATTTTCTGTCAATTTGACTATTTTGAACTAAACTGAACTAAAATGAGCGAACTAGTTCAGTAGCGTGATTTGAACTAAATTGATCGATCACTCAAATGAACTAAATTGCCCAACTCTAGTTCACATTATGACAAAAATAGTTTGAAGCGCGGAGTTCAGCTAGGGAATTCAGCTTATAATGAGCTGAAACAATTTGTGTCTTACTTAAAAGAAATTAAAAAAATCAGATAACCTCCCAAGAAGCTTTTGTTTAAAATGAATGTAGCAGACGATAAACGGGGTTTTATTACTTACTCACGATAGTAATGGCCTATATGAGAACGCGGATATTTACTCCCAAATGTTTTGATGTCAAAAAATCTTTCATCAAATCCTATTACTTTTTCTCCTTACAGTAATTGTGATGATGATGTCGAATTTTTGAACCTAGACACATCCCAAACTCAACCTAATGACTTCAGAAACTTCTTCATTGCTAAGTCTCGTAAAGAAATAGTATGCGATGAGAATATGTACGAAAAAGTCATAAGCGATATGGAAATCGGAACTGAAATCACGTTAGAAACAACTGCATGCGATATTTTACCAGATATCTCGCTTTTAAAATGTTTTTAAGGAAAAAATTGTTCAAAATTATTCTTAAAAACTGATGACGAAATAACATGCCCTTTGGTATTTCTCATATTTGCAGAAAATTATTACATTGACTTTGGGAGTCTAAAGGCACCAACTGATGAATGTTTGTAAACATTACTAGTATTTAATAGAGCTTTCGGGAACGTCTACAAGAAAGAAATATAAGAGAGACAATGGCCTTGGAATGCAATTCTGCATATTGAAATATTGAGCCATTGGATTTTAGACGATAAAGGTATTTTCTTTTTTTTTTAACTTTAAAAATGCTCTCTGTTTTTTGTAATGTTTTATTTTTAAGTTTTTTATTTTAAGTTTGTAACTTAATAATTTCTTTTCTAAATTGCACTTTTTTTTCTTCTCTTTTGCGCATCTTTTTAATAACTGATCGCACCATACACACGAAATGCTACAAGTGCTCGAAGTTCTTCTTCGTTTAGGTATTTAAAGGAAACTTTAGATCTTCTTAATAATTTAAGTTTGAATCTAAATCAGGGTTTAAAGTTAAGGAAGGGTCATCCTTCAGCATCCTTCTTAATGTATTTTCTTCCAACAAATTCGGGACAAAAATGGTATCCACAAAGTATTTGACTTCATTTTTGAAATCACACGCCTGCCTCCACAAATTATTTATAATTTAATTTTTTCCCCTAGAAGGACATTGAAAAATGTTCAAATTAGGGTAATCTCTTTTCGTTTTCATACAAACGGAACAAGAAACTCCAAATAATCTCATATCACCCATTGCTATTAAAAAAAATAACGCTGAAAAATATATCCCTAAAAAAGTACATTCCGCAATAAAATTTACAAAGAAAAATTTCTCAACCATATAAATGAACATCCAAATCGTTCGAAAGTCGATGGCGAATGGAGGAAAGTATCTTCAAAATAAAAATAAGAAGCCGCACAGCCGCCGCACCCAGCGCATCCCATTCACATCCCAGCCGTCCGAAAAAAATACAATATGTATACCTAACCTACACTGCTACACACTACCAAACAAAGCCAACGCCACACAAGACCAGCCACAGCCGCATCCCCCTCCTCATTAGTCAGTCGTTGGCATTGCACTGGCAAACGAAAACGAATTCAAGTGTATTTATCTTTCGAATGCAACTCACAGCTCACAGGTCAAGACTGATGTTTGGAAATTGTGTTATAGGTTTGTTTATTCTGTTGAATTTGGTTGCAAGGTTTGACTTCAACAAATCGCTTGAAAAAGGGGATGAAAAAAAGTGATCATTTTTATTTGCACTAGATGCGATATCTATGTTACTCTAGTATTTGTGATTATACTCATAAATCTACGTATGTCATTTCAAGAAATGCTTTTATTTGTTAGCCAATACTTCATCGAGTGTTTTGAGCTAAAATGCATCTCTCTGGTCCATCCAGAGGGTGAGATATAATACATTAAATATAGATCTTATTTGGCCAAGTGCGAAAAAAATGTTTTCTCGATTGCAGTTGTGCTTAGGGGTAGTTGTATATTACGTTCCCAAAATAGAATATGATCACGACTGGCATTCAGAATGCACATTGTACGACATACTCATGTATTGCGTAGTTGAATTTGATGTAGGCAATGGATATGCATAAAACAAACTAAATATGTATATATGTACATCTACGTACATATAAGAGGTTTGTGGTGCGTAAGTGATATATACATATCTACATACATGTATTTGAGATCTGCAGCTATGGAAATTGTAACAATATGATCGCGTAGTATAAATAATTAGATCATACCTGTGACGAGTTTTTATTTATGTGAAATCTTATGTCCACTGACTTAGGACTTTCGGATCAGTACAGCGTACAGGTTACGTAAGGACTAAGTTGGAGACAGAGGAAGGGTAAAGGGGTGGTAGGGACTAACTCTGGAACTATTTGGCCGATTTTAAAAATTCTTTCAAGATTGTACCGGCTACATCCTCCGGATCAGTATAGGTTAGTTAGGGTGTTTATGGGGGAAGGGGAAACGGGGGTATAGGGCTATCTTCGGAACTACTCGGCCATTGCAAGAGTTGACCTCCGACAGCCACGTCTTTCCCATGGACAGCTATATATTGAATTTTTGCGTGTGAGCTGTAGGCGTGATTTGTTTATAGCTACTTGCGCCCATTAAATAAATAACATGTAGGTATAATTATTTATGAAAAGGCATAGCGATTAAATATTTTGTAAGCTTAAAAAGCTTGAATTTAATTTAATAGAAAAGAAACCAGCGGGCGGAGCCGCGGGCGGAGCCGCGGGCGTTGCTAGTTACATATAAAGATAACCGGCTTTGCACGTGCCTAGGAATTGTATCTATACTATTGCACAGATACCTATATTTGTGTCCATCAGCACAATGCATATATATCAATGTTGCAAATTTTAAAAACTGTTGACGAATAGCGTTTAAAATTTTTTGTTTGTATTGTCTAATTTTCCACACTTCACAGAAATACCTACCTTTGGGTTTGGTTCGGTGGTTTTCGAGATTTGCGATCATTAGTGGTGTAGGTATGTACTTATATTCTCATACAAAATGGAAATTCAGATTTTTTGCAATTTTTTGGCTTTTCATTTGGGGGTTTCCGAATTCGTTTTTTTTGCCAAACCCTGATTCAAGACGAACAAAATAAAAAAGAATCATCCAAATCGGTCTAGCATCTATCCTTTCTCGAGGTTTGCAAACAATTGATTTTTATAGAGAGAGAGAGATGTAGACTCCTATAATAGTTAGCTGCTCGTTTTTCTGACATAAAATGCTTCTACATTATAAACCTCATAAAGTATACACATGCCTATAATATTTTAGAATCAATTAAAAAAAGAATCCCTTAAATCGATGCATATT
This sequence comes from Cheilosia soror, assembly GCA_949372485.1. Classification (NCBI taxonomy): domain Eukaryota; kingdom Metazoa; phylum Arthropoda; class Insecta; order Diptera; family Syrphidae; genus Cheilosia; species Cheilosia soror. The sequence continues at coordinate 59,207,630 of OX443561.1, read as the reverse complement.
TGACAAAAATATAGGCAAAATAGTGCCCAATATGCCCAATCCTCAAATCTATTGCAACGACAGAAAGGAAGCCAAATTCAGTTTTTATTCAATTTGTCTTTCCCAACTGATCAGGATCACCCCTTGCATCGTGCACCCCTCTCCAAACACACAAATCATCCACCGCCACCATCCTATCCTACACCACCATGCTGTTGAATTATATTTGCTCTTGCTCATAATATTGCACCTCCTTTCCTCTATTCTCCTCTCCTTTCACTAAGAAAAACCAAACCAGTTGCAGTTCTCTACCCTGTTACATCACATTTCACATCAGAAATAATTTTATACTGATGGATGGGAATGGCGATAATGAATGAAGAAAGGAAAGAGGCAAACCAGTTTGACTTTGTTTTGTTTCTTTTGGTTTTCTCTATACACATTTCCCCAATGCTCGGAGTTGGCTGGCAGTGTCCAAACTAAATCAACTGAAGATTTAGTTTGTACACTGCCATCCAACTCCGAGCATTGGGGGAAATGTGTATAGAGAAAAACAAAGTCAAACTGGTATGCCTCTTCTCTTTCTTCATTCATATCGCCATTTCCATCCATCAGTAGGTATAAAATTATTTCTGATGTGATGTAACAGGGTAGGGTAGAGAACTGCAACTGCAACTGGTTTGGTTTTTCTTAGTGAGATAGAGGAGAATAGAGGAAAGGAGGTGCAATATTATGAGCAAGAGCAAATATAATTCAACAGCATGATGGTGGAGGGGTGCACGACGCAAGGGGTGATCAGTTGGGAAAGACAAATTGAATAAAAACTGAATTTGGCTTCCTTTCTGTCGTTGCAGAAGATTTGAGGATTGGGCATAAAATAATGTATGTTAGACTCACACTATTTTGCCTATATTTTTGTCAAATATGCATCGATTTAAGTGATTCTTTTTTTAATTGATTCTAAAATATTATAGGCATGCGCATGTGTATACTTTATGAGGTTTATAATGTAGAAGCATTTTATGTCGGTAAAACGAGCAGCTAACTATTGGGATCCGGGTTTTTTATGTCAAATAAATAAGACATACCTACAAATTTAATTTTCATTTTTTTTTTTTTTTTTGTTTTAAAAATTTAATTTTTCTATTTGTTATTGACAATTCGAGACTTCGCTCCGGTAGTTGAAATAATCTTCAAGAAAGAAAGACATGAAACTCAAACGCAGCGTCAAGAATCAAAAAGTTAAAAAATTATGGAGTAATTCAAAAAGATGGTCCCTTAATTAGCTACAGTCATGACGAGCTGATGAAGAAGCTATACGGAAGAGATTTAGAAATCGAAATAATCAAGATTTACAATAAATGACACCTCCTCATCCTATGTACCTGATAAATACGGTTATATGTAAGAACTTTGAATATTTACGTCTCTGTAATTATTCAATCAGCTTATTTAAGGGTTTAGTTTGTCCATTTGCATTGGCGCTATTCTACGATACCCTGAGGCCCAGAGCTTAGCTTCAATGAGGGCCGAGGCCTGTGCTAATGTCTCTATTACATACATACATACCTACATAAAACGAGCAGCTAACTATTATAGGAGTCTACATCTCTCTCTATATAAAAATCAATTGTTTGCAAAACTCGAGAAAGGATGGATATACAAATTTTGCAAACTTTGGCTACCGTGATTGTCGAAGAATAGCGCCACATCCCTTTGTCCAATTTTGACCAAACTTCACAGAATAGCCTTCGTACCAAAAACAAAGATTTCATCATTTTATCACAATATGAGTTCATAAACCACGATTTTTAAATGGACGGCGCCACGCCCCTTTGTCCAATTTTGTTTACATACAAACCTGCTACAGAAGAATATACCTTTATGGAAAAAAAAGAGTCATCAAATTCGGTGTAGCCAAACTCGAGTTAGGTATAAAAGGAATATAAAAAGGAGATTACTAGCAGTCCCGTGATGGTCTTGCTTGTGTTATTTCGGTTGCCCGCCTGATGCTGTCATTTCTGGTCTGGAGGTAATTGTGAGCTATTCGCTCGTTACCATTAACAAATTTTCCTACATATTTTTATTCCTTTTTGTTTTTCATTTTCCCTCGCTTTCATGTGATCGTTGATCAATGGTTAGAAAACGGGCTTAGATTATCAGTTTTGGGCTGTGCGTTGACGACTTAGTTATTTAAAACAAACAATAGCTTACTTAATTTCATAGTAAGAATCTAATCTGAACTGAAAGTTTCTAAATACATACCTATTCATCAATTTCCTACATACTACAATAATCCATATTTTAAATGTATAGGGATGATTGCTGCAATAGCATTCAGCGTAGCACTGCGACCTGCGTATACCTAGCTGCTCCTAAAATAATTGTATCTAAATATGTACAAAAGGTTGATTTTGGGTTTAAAATTAAAATAAACAAATGAACTCAAACTAACATAGTTTGAAACAAACTACTAGAGGTACAAAACAAACGAATCCGTCCTGTCGTTAAGAATACAGCTACCTACCACCACGCAGACAAACAGGCAGACAGAATTGCGAGACTCAGTTTTTGAGCTGTACCTACTATCATCGTAATATCATATGTAATTATTTAATCTACAAATTTGGACTTAAAACAATATCTTTCTCACACTACTTACAATTTGAGAAAATTGAAAATTTGAATCGATCTAGGTACGTGATTTTATTTGCTAAGATCCAACCAAACTTCCCCACTAGTGCACCGCATATGCTCACCCACCCCATAATTTTCAAATCATCATAACCTACCCAAGTCCAAAAGCCATGAACCACTGCTGCCCATAAATACAAAAAATACAAAATATGTATTGTTAAAAATCCGACCTATGATTTCATATTTCTCCTTTCCAGATTGTTATCCTTTTAAATATCTATTGCAATCGTCATCAGCATCACACTCATCATCATGCTAAAAGTACTCTCCCCACACACCACCCCTATATGCGAAAAGTATAAATCGATCCGATCTTTCATTTCATATTCCTTCTTTTCATATTGCTATTCTCATAAATGCTAAAAGTACACTTCGCCTAACCTACACACCACCACCACTAACTACCTACGAGTATAGGTATATCGTATATGCGAAAAGTACCCACTTACTTCCACTCCTTACTACTGGAGAAAAAAGACAACAAAAATACTAATTGTTCTTTCTCTTTCATCTGCATGTTGTCAATGAGACGTATAAGAAAAGAAGAAGGCATCATTTAATTTCGTTTCAAATAATCCAATACAACTACCATGTTCGATGTGAGTAGTTGGTCTCAGAGGTGGTTGGTGGCGCTAGTGCATAAATGCGAAGTGATAGTACTATAGTGTCTATATACAATGGTAGCACTCTTTCATGTTGACGAGCCCGGCTCCTCCCAAAGACCCCCTATGTGATGTGGGGGATGTGATGCAAACTCCCATCATTCACAATGGGGCAGTGGAGATATTATAACCCACGAGGTGAGTCAGTTTTTGAATTCATTATAGAAAATAATCTCTTAGTAGCTAATAGAGGTGATGAACCAACATTTGTAGTTAGGAACAGGCAGGACGTTATAGACATAACGCTATTTAACAGCTCCAGCACCCTCACTATCGATAAATGGAACGTCTTGAGTGAGCAGTCCTACTCAGATCACAGATTGATCGAATTTCTCGTAGTAAATTGCTGCAACCCTCCCCAGTCACATAGAAACCCTAGAAGGACTGACTGGGACCTTTTTAGCAAAGAGATCGAGAAAAAGAAAAATTTTCTACAAGAAGGAAATCTAAATTGCCCCACAGACATTGACCAGAAAGCCGAGAAAATAAACACTATTTATAAAGAGGCATTCGCAAGGGCTTGTCCAGTGGCAAAACCGAAAACTAAAATTTCACCTCCATGGTGGAATAAGAAATTGGCCGCAATTAGAAAGAAAACAAGGAAACTTCTAAACACGGCAAACCGGACAAAATTAGACTCTGATTGGGAAATATACAAGGCCAGTCAGAGAATTATGAATTATGAATTAAAAATTAAAGGGCACTACAGAAACCGCGAGACTAAGGAAAATCCTAACCAGGGAAGCAATAACTCTGGGATCTCTCAAGGACCCCGAAGGAAACTGGACTGAATCTTGTTCAGATTCTTTAAAGCTGTTACTGACCACGCACTTTCCAGGGTGCACCACTCAGCCACACCCCGGTATATACACCAACAGCATGATGGAAACGAACCCCCCTGCAGATTTGGTCACAGTGGACAGAATAGAATGGGCTATCCGATCATTCTCCCCCTTCAAATCCCCAGGGCTCGATGGAATCTTTCCTCTCATGTTGCAGAGAACCACCAACACCATCATACCGGTACTAAAAGAGCTATACATGGGTAGCCTCATACTGGGGTATATACCAAGAACATGGAGAGAAGTGAAGGTAATTTTTATACCAAAGGCTGGCAAACCAAGTCACACCAGTGCAAAAGACTGCAGGCCAATAAGCCTCACCTCTTTCATCCTGAAAACTTTAGAAAGACTGATCGATATATACATTCGTAGCAGACTACGCCCGGAAGATTTATCACCGGCCCAACACGCCTACACCAAAGGTAAAAGTGTGGAGACCGCGCTACATTGTGTTGTCGGCACAATAGAGCAAACACTGAAAGATAAAGAATACACTTTAGCGGCATTCTTAGACATTGAAGGAGCGTTTAACAATGTTAATACTGCTGCCGTACGCAGAACGCTAAGCAAGCTCAACATTGGCAGTATTATTGTCAATTGGATAACCAGCATGCTTGAAGAAAGACACATTATAGCCGAACTTGGGGGCTCTAAGCTAGAAGCTTATGCCTCCAGAGGAACCCCTCAGGGCGGGGTGATCTCCCCACTTTTGTGGGTCATTGTTCTTAATGAAGCGCTCACAAAACTTAAGAACAATGGCATCAGAATAACGGCTTTTGCGGATGACGTCGTACTGTTGGCAACGGGAAAATTCCTTCCAACACTGTCGGAACAAATTGAAAGCGCCCTAAGAACCCTCGACACCTGGACCAGGAACTGCGGTCTAACAGTCAATCCCCAGAAAACTGATCTGGTACTTTTCACAAATAAAAGGAAAATACCATAGTTTGCTACACCCTCTGTTGGCGGCACACCCCTCAGAATCTCTGATAGCGCAAAGTACCTGGGACTTATACTAGACAAAAAACTAAACTGGAAATTGAACATCAATGAAAGAATCAAAAAAGCCCCAATAGCCTTTTATTCCTGCAGCAGAATCTTTGGGAAAACCTTGGCACCATCTCCCAAAATTAAGCTCTGGATGTACACGGCTATAGTAAGACCCATACTGACCTACGGCAGTCTCGTATGGTGGCCGGCAACCAATAAAGCCACCTACCTAAAAGCGTTAACGAAGGTTCAAAGACTAGCGTGCATCGGCACCACCAGTGCGATGAGGACAACTCCAACCGCAGGACTTGAGGCTATCCTCAACCTATGTCCGCTAGACATTCATATGAGAATCAGCCAATCGGTAAAATGGAATTTGAACGCAACGGGTCATTCTACGATCCTACAGAAATACTTCGGCCATGTACCTACCTGTCACGGACTACATTACGCTTTATCTAGAGTTTACAAGACCCTTCTCTAGCGCCTATCACAGCAGGGAAGAATGTAGAGCGGACTCGTACCTAGCACACCAACCATAGCCGTATTCACAGACGGATCAAAAATGGACACTGGGGTCAGGTATCTTCTCTAAATCGCTGGGTATATCAAAATCGATTCGCCTCGATTTTTCCAAGCAGAGGTCCTGGCAGTGACAACAGCAGCCCGTGAGTCTGTGGTAAGGGCAATACCACCTGAAGGTATTACCTTCTTTATCGACAGCCAGGCAGCAATAAAAGCCATAACTGCACCAGAAATAAAATCGAAGCTTGTGAAGTGCTGTCGCGAAGAACTCAAGGCTCTTGGTATACAGCACAAGGTATCACTCTGCTGGGTTCCGGGACATGAAGGCATTCCAGGCAATGAGAAAGCAGACGAATTAGCAAGACAAAGTTCGACAGCTGTTTCAGAACAAGCTGATCCCTCTGTGGACATCCCGCCTTGCACACTCAAGCTTGAAGCAGGGAGAAAAGCCACAAGTGAGGCGAACGCAAGATGGGCCGCCCTAAACACTTGTAATACCACAAGAATGCTACGGCCGTCCTTCAATGAAACCAAAACCGAGAAGATAATGCGGAAGGATAGGAAATCCCTGTCCACCCTCGTAGGTATCATAACAGGGCACAACACCTTGCGGTACCATATGAAGAAAATGGGCTTAACGGAAGAAGAACTTTGCAGAGGCTGCGGTGATGAGGAAGCTCTTGAGGATACAACCCACTTCTTATGTCACTGCTCAAGTCTCCAACATACCAGGTATAAATTCCTAGGGAGTCACTTCTTCAATGACCTAGACGAGCTTTCCAGCACATCAATTGACAAGATAATAAACTTCGTCAAATCAACAAGATGGTTTGTATGTAGCAGCACAGTAAGTAATTTGAATACAGGGTTATAATGGGTAAGGGATAACCTCTTTCCCCCTATGGGAATCACAATGGGTCAGTATTGACCTGAGTGTGGCACGGAGAAAATCCTCGCCAGCCCACAAACCTAACCTAGCCTAAAGACCCCCTAAGATACACCTAACTTTTATTCGTGTATGTTGGTAGTTCTATGAACAAAATACAAATAAAGTGGCTTACAAAATTTGGACAACCCAATAACCAATCAAACCACTTCATTTCTCGCATAAAATTTGTAGGTAAGCCACTGTCAAATGTCAAAAAAATTATAGAAGTAAACAATGGAAAACGGCCGAAAATTGTATTTTGTATTTTAAAACATTGTGTACATACTGCATACATATATTTTCAGACCAATGAGAAACTAGACAAACAAAGAAGGGATAACTTCGCGAAATACGTCACAGAAACAGGCACATTTAATTTTCAAATAAATAAATAAATAGGTGGCGCAACAGGCGGGTGACACCCAAGGCCTAGCTTCTCGCAACCATTCGTTTTGTGTGAGTTTCAATTTTTGGGACGAATGGAAGGGACCTACACTTTTATGCCGAGTCCGAACGGCTGAATTGAGAAGCTTTTTCATGACAGTCATACTCTCGGATGTTTGTCAGACGTTCGCGAGAGGTGGCGCAGTAGAAAAAACTTTAAGATGTAATTTGGGTTTTTCCGGGGATCGAACCTGGGATCCCTCGCACAGTAGTCCAACACACTAACCACTGCGCTACTGCGCCCAAATTTTTTCAAATAAAAACTGTAAATAAAAATATATTTATACAACAATTATTACAATTTGCCAACCAAAGTATTTTTAGTTTACAGCTTGAGGTTTTTTAACACATTTCGGTTTTGTTTACATTAAAAACGTCAAATTTTGAAGGAAAAAAATCTTTCAGTAATGCCACACGTCAAGAGAAAAATTTCAATTGATCCTGGTTTGTTTTATTATGCTGATCTGATCCGATTCAGATCACGGGCATAATAAAACACGGCTAATAGTACCTTAAAAATACGTTTTTTTTTAAATCGTTTTTACCCTTTTCGAGAAAAAGCCAATTTTCAAAACTGCCGTTGCTGGACTTTTTAGCGAAAAACTGGGTATGCAGTCATGTTAAGCATGCTTACATTAACTCAACCAGTAGATATTGCCCTAATTATCGAGCCCTAAAAATCGCTGGATGGTTGTAACTGAACAGAAGATAGATCAAAGACGGTAGCGATATAGACCTGTGGAAACCACGCTGTACAAAAAATCGGTGGGGCGGCGGACTACATACTTCGCATCCGCTAGGATTAATAGCATCTACTTCTACAGTTGCTACGCATCCCCCAGTCTTACACAAGGGGAATATGTGAAGCTACTGGACGAAATTGTAGCGGACGCGCGAGGAAAACACCCAATGATTATTGCTGGTGATTTGCGACAACAAAGCGCCCGGACCCGATGGCATCCCTAATATGGTACTCAAAGCAGGTTTAGGTTTTCCTAAACCATGGAAACTTCAACACCTGGTTTTGTTACCAAAAGGAAAGAAGCCACCAGAAGAACCATCTTCGTATCGGCCAATATGTTTGCTGGATACAACGGGAAAAATCTTAGATCTTAATCATATACGGCAGACTGCTCGAGGTGGCCGAAGATAAAGGAGCTTTGTCAGACTACCAGTATGAATTCAGAAAATCGCGTTCTACCGTCGATGCCATAAAGGGGGTAGTAGACACAGCAGCTGAAGCAATACTGGGAAAAAGATGGAGAGGGGGGACAAAAAAATACTGCGCGGTTGTGGCGGTGGACGTTAAAAATGCCTTTAACTCGGCGAACTGGTCATGCATTAGGAGGTCGCTGGCCAAAATGAAAGCGCCGGTGTACCTGCGGAACATAAATGCAAATTACTTTACCGATAGAAAGTTAAGGTATCAGACTGACAATGGAGTTAAGTACTACAACATTACCGCGGGAGTACCACAAGGTTCCGTTCTTGGACCTCTCCTGTGGAATATAATGTATGACGGAGTCCTGCGATTAACGCTGCCTCAAGGGGTTAAGGTGATCGGTTTTGCTGACGATCTCGCTGTAGTAACGGTGGCCAAACACATCCACGAGATAGAGTCCGTTACTGATGAAGCAGTTGCCAGAATCAAAAAATGGCTGGAGTCCGCCGGCTTAGGACTAGCTGACCACAAAACTGAGGCTGTCTTGATATCCAGCCGAAAGTCTGTGGAATTTACAAATTTCCGGGTTGGGAATCAAACCATCAGGTCTCATCAGGAGTAATGCTCGACAACAGGCTAAACTTTAAAACGCACATCCAGTGGTCAGAGTGGTCAGCTCAATACTTCTATACGCTGCACCGGTCTGGGCGGGGGCTCTAAAAACAAACGAAACAAGGAGAAAGCTCTCGTCAGCATACAGGCTCTGCACAATATGAACAATAAGGATATTTCGAACAATCTCGGATGAAGCAGCCTGCGTTATATCGGGAATAATCCCCATCGACATTCTTGCCTGCGAGAAGCAAAGGATCTACCTTAGGCAAACAGCCAACCGGCAAGAGGTCCCTAATGGAAGGGTCAAAGTAGAAGAGAGGGAAACATCGATGGCACTATGGCAAGCCAGGTGGGATAACACGGCAAAAGGCAGATGGAACCACAAACTGATCCCCACCATCGAGGTCTGGACAAAAATAACAAACAGGGACTGCAACTACCACCTTACGCAGTTCTTATCGGGGCACGGCGGCTATCGGAAATACCTTCACAGATTTGGTCACGATAGCTCGCCTTTCTGTCCCGAATGCCCAGACGAAGAAGAAGATACGGAGCACGTAATGTTCCATTGTAGGCGCTTTGCAGGGGGAAGAGCGAACTTACCAAACCCCCAAAGTCTAATAAGCCATATGTTAAGGTCAGAAGATGACTGGCTGGAGGTATGCTCCTTTATAACGAGTGTACACGAAGAATTAAGGAGACTTGAAAGACTTAGAAGAGCCGAAATGGCGGACCCGGAGGATTTAGCATGAGTTGCCAGCCAGCCCCGCGAAGTAATACCTAACGGGGAGAGTGGTTGAAGGAAATAGGGTGTGGATTAGTACGACATTTTAAGTGGTAATACCTCCAAATTATAGGTCACCTACTTTGATGGACTATATATAACGGAATATGTTGAGAATATACCCCCTCTGCCATACAATTGTTTGTTCGGCGCAACTTCAGGAATCTTCCCTTAAAGGATTATACCGCTTAAATGGGACACCCTATATAGGAACAAATTGGAAGTTAAACTTTGGTTTTAATTCAACAGTCATATTTTATAAATATATATTTTTTTTTTTTGGCGTGTAGCTGGATGTAAAATGGTTGAAAGACATCGCATGCGAGCTTTGCGATAGTGTGGGACTTGCGCTTAGCTCACCCACTAAAAACACCCGAGGGAAGCATGGTGTTGCCATACTTCCATTAATCGCACCTAGTCGTTAAACTAATTAGCAATTTGTTTCTATTACTTATAAGAAATACTATGCTATAAGGTACTATCGTTAGTCTGTTACCTTTTGGGCCTTACCAATAATCATTTTTAATCTTCAGCTTAAATATTTTGATGGTCACAGTGGATAATTTTATATGGAAATTTCACCATTGTGACTTCGTAAAAGTTTGCGTGGACACTAAAAATGATTATTTGTTATGTTTGCGGTTTGTTTTTTTAATTTGTTATCACTTTTGTTAGTGTGATTGTATTGTGAAATTGTCTTTATTTTCTTTATTCCTAGTTAGCTAGTTCGAATGGTTTTACTCTTCGTAATCTTCTTACTAAAAACTAAATTATTGTTATTAATAATTCGACTACTTCTGAATTAGCATGGTTGCGAAGCCTACCTTCATGTTTTCTTGCGACCTTCCTGACCTTGTCCTCTACCGTTTCAATTTTTAGATCTCTATGTAGATCAGCGTTGCGTATGTACCATGGCGCATTAACAATATTGCGTAGTACTTTGTTTTAGAAGCATTGAATGCTTTGTAGGTTTGTCTTACTTGTGCACCCCCCAAGCAGGAGACCATAAGTCCATATTGGTTTTAGAACTTGCTTATATAGAAACAGTTTATTATATATTGAGAGACATGAATGCCTCCCTATGCATGAGCCAATACACTCAGTCGTACTTCAGCAGCCAACGCGAACAGTCGACTTTGTTAGTGGTGCAGTGATAGCAAATCACCGTGACATAAAGTGATTCTGGACAGGATTTTCTTATAAGCCGATTGGCTCAGTGGATTAAACCAGAGGCTCAGACGCAAGCGGAGCCAGTTCAAGTCGCCTCAAGGGAAGTGTCTTTTTTTTTAATTAATTAAAAATAATTAATAACAAAACTAAACAAATATCGAAAGTGGAAGTGCCGCAAGGCAATCAAGCGATGGACACTGGCCAGCCAAAGGTCCCGCAAGGTGATGCCCCGTTGCCTAAACGTTCGACAACGAAACAAGTCAAACTGCAGCAACTGGGGGCAGCAACAACAACAACAAGCGCAACAGCAACAGCAGCGCAAACCAAAAGCACAGCAGCAATAGCAGCACCAACAACAAGTACCGCAGCACTAGCAGTACCAACTACACTAGCAGTAGTACAGTCGCTGGAATTAACAAAAGTGGAAAAAAGGCGACGTAGGATAAAGCCGAAGCCGAATTCGTCAGCCAAAAAAATGGCAAAGTCTGGCGACTCAGTGATTACGTCAGAAGCTGAGACAGACGACTACAACGATAGCCTCAGCTACTCGTATGAGTCAGAAGGGGGAGAGTGCCGGTACGTGGGCGAAGGTAACTCGTTCAAAGAGTTACTGGACGCCGAAGATGAACCAGCACAACAACAACAACAAGAAGAAGATGAGGAAGCAAAGCTCGATCGGCTGATTAAAGAGCTCCTCAAGAAGAGGGAGAAGCTACGCCAGCAAAAAATTCAGCAACAACAACAAAAGCTGATGAAAATTCAAGCTGAGCAGCAGCAGCAAAAACAAAAACAACAGCAGCAACAACAAGAGCTGAAAAACAGCAACAAACGCAGCAAAGCAAGCAACAACGACAACAAAAGCAACAGCAACAACAAAATCAGCAGCTGGCACGCAAACAGCCGCTGCAACAACAACAGCAACAACAGAAGAAGCAGCAGCAACCGCAGCAGCAGCAACAACACCAGCAGAAAAAAGTAAGAGTCCCGCCAATTAATGTAAGTTATCTAGACATAAGTGACAGTACTAGATTATGTAGATTAGTAAGTAAGGAATTTTATATAAAAAGGCTAAACGCCGACAAACACATAATAATGTGCAATAACATGGAGGAATATAAAAAGGTACGCACCGCTCTGGAGAAAGCAGAGGCCGAATACTTTACGTATACTCCAAAGGGAGAAAAATTGCAAACGGTGCTGCTTAAGGGTATCGACCCAAGCGTTAAAACGGACGAGCTCGAGAAGGAGCTCAAGAATTATGAGTGCGACGACCTTAAGTTCGTGGGGGTCAAGCCGTTTTCCTCGCCTTCGGACAGGGGTGGTAGCCGAAAATTACCATTCTTTTTGCTTAAATTAACCCCCGACAGCAAAATCGATAGTCTGAAAAGGATCAGATTCCTGTACTATCATGCAGTACGTTGGGAAAAGTTAAAAAGGTCAGATCGCGTACTTCAGTGTATGCGCTGCCAGAGGTTCGGGCACGCCGCAGCTAACTGCCATATGCAGTTTAGATGCGGTAAGTACAACAGGGACCACAAGCATGGGGAGTGTCCTTTGGGAAGGGATAGAGTAGAGGATCGGGGTCAGCTTTCGTGTGTACTCTGCAAAAGCTCAGGGCATCCTGCCAATTTCAAGGGATGTCCCAAGTATCAGCATGTCAAACAGAATGTGTTGGCTCGGAAACAGAGGTCCGAAGAAGAGAAGGGTCGAAAGAGTCGCTCGTTCTCAAATTTTGTTGCACCCAATGTGTCATTTGCCCAAATGGTATCTGGACCGGGTAAGGCAAATACAAAGAATAGACGTTATCTATTCGACGCTGTTTGCTGAGTCAACCGCGCCATAAATATGATGTGTACGCTGGACGAGGTAAAACTAAAGATCCTTGCGTTGAATGTTAATTCAATGATCAGGATCGAGAGAAGGATCAATGTTTCCAATCTGTTGAAAGCCGAAAAGCCAGGTGTACTTTTGGTTAGCGAAACAAAGCTAAATCGGAAGCACAAAGTAGGCTATAGAAATTACAAGGTAGTTAGAAGAGATCGGCCCATCTCCACTCAAGGAGGCGGGGTCGGTATCTTAATACGCATAGGCTTGCGCCATAGGGTCATATATAACAGGGACGTGCATCGTGTGCATTCCCCTCCATAGCCAGAGGCGGGTGTATGTGGTGTCACTTTACGCACCTGATGCACCCCAACCCATTATATTTTTAAAAAAGCTCGAGAAACTTTTTCGTTGCTTACAGCTTCAATCGGAGGACAATTATTACTTTTTGGTCGGAGACCTTAATGCTAAACATGCGGCATGGGGAAATGATACTCCGAACCCTAGGGGCAACCAGTTTCACGACTGATGGCGTCATAATATGATTGAGTACAAATTTGAGTTGTACGCGACGGATTTCCCGTCATTCCCTAGAGAAGGTTCTTTCTTGGACTTAGCGCTAGTTGACGAAAGACTAGAACTGACAGACACAGATCGACGAACGCGGAACTGTTTACGAACGGTTGAGTATGATAGTGACCACTACGGACTCGCCGTCGTAATACGGATCCCGAACGAACAAACGCAGCTGGAGGAGTACGATCAAGTGCGCTCTTTCGACTATCGAAGAGCACAATGGTCGCGCTTCTCCAGGGTTTTACAGCGTGATATACGTTCGAGTGAGATAAAACCACCGACAAACAGGAACTTGACAAACGATGAAATCGACAGCCATTTATTGCAAATGATCGTCGTCATCAAACGGACAATGGAGCGGACTATCCCCAAGGTAGGACGTTCCACTGACGAAGAACATACTGAGAAGTATCGAAACGCGACAATCGATGCTTTATGCAGACAGAAAAGAAGACTGCTCTCTCTCGAGGCTTAAACAGCTGCACAGACAGTTTACTGACAGGAACGATTCCGAAATGAGGACACTGAAGTCGATGATCAAAAACCTGAAACAGTTGATAGTCGAGAATTACAGAAAATCTGTAAGTTTGTATTGGGGCAATAAAATTCGGGCTATAAAATCCAGTAGCCCGAACATGTTCCCACAAATAAATAAACTGTTCAGGCGGAAGGATAATAACGACATTTCATGTGTCCGAATCCCTCCGACGAACGAAAACGGCGGTGGTACATCCTATCCCCAAAAGGGATAAAGATAGGACCAACCCGGCTAATCTTCGGTCAATTAGTTTGCTCCCGAATGTTAGCAAGGTATTCGAGAAGGTCGTTAATAGAGCTCTTTTAAAGTGGGCTAAAGAAAATTAGATTATTCCGGACAATCAGTTTGGCTTTAGAGCGGGGCATGAAACGATTCATGCCGAGTCGAAATTGGTGTCCGACATTCAATGGCACAAAAGCAAGAATCAATGCACGGGTGCCTGCCTGGTCGACTTTGAGAAGGCCTTCGACACCGTATGGTTGGAGGGGCTCTTACTTCTATAAGCTGACTAGATTGGGTATGCAAAAACCATTGCTATATATGATTTATGACATGCTTATGGGAAAGAAGTTCGTTGTCAAAGCTGGCGACGTGACTTCGAGCAAAGTCTTTGAAATTAAAAACGGCTTACAACAGGGAGCGGTGAATTCTCCGATCCTGTTTAATATTTACACGAGTGATCTGGTGGGTTCCCTCAGACATGCTATAGCGTACGCAGACGATTTAGTGGCGTACAGATCAGGTCCAAAAGTCGAGGTCATCAACATCCTTTTGCAGCGTGACTTCGACCAAATTAAGAGGTATTGCGATGATTGGAAATTGAAAATCAATTTCCAAAAATCGGAAACAATCCTGTTCAGAACTCCATTGGCTGGGGCCTTTAGGGATACCAGAAAAAACTGGCGAAAATTAGTCATTATTGGACAAAATGGACAACCATTGGCGGTGAGAGGCGTGGTCAGGTATCTTGGCATCTGGCTCGACCAGTATCTATATTTTGACAAAAATATAGATGCTTGTCTTACTGGGGCCAAGAGGGCTTATGCACTGACAAGAAGAATGTTTCGCAGCAGTCAACTTGATTCCAGAGTAAAGGTCATATGCTACGTGGCCCTTATAAGGCCGATCATCGCTTATGGCTGTCCAATTTGGTTCAATATAGCGCCTTCCTATATGGAAAAGATTCGGGTGTTTGAGAGACAGTGTCTCAGGACCTGCCTAGGGTTGTTTAGAACTCCCGAGTCTCAGTACATAAAATATTATCCCAACAAGATCCTATACAATGGGACTCGATTGAATAGGATGGACAATTTCCTAATTAAGGTGATTCGAAGGCACGTTGCAAGGGCGATGGCCAACGCTAACAATCTGATCTCGGGTGGTTATTACCCGAATATAATGTACCACGAGAGTACGCTCCGGTCTGGCTTTGTCCCGCCTAAGGCATTCCTTCATGCAGACATGAAAGGGTTAATCCAAGATAAAGATGGTGTGCCGGTATTGTACCACAGCCACAGCGGCGCGAGGGATAAGCGGTTCGGGGAATAGGTGAGGGCAGATACGCTCTCCCGGGTCGGTGCGTTATCTATGTAACATCCTCCTTAGTTTTAAGCTAGTCTGTAAGTTAGTTAGGTGTATTTTAGGGGGTCTTTGGGAGGGGCAGGGCTCGTCTACATGAATGAGTGCTACCGAGACTTGACCGACGCTTATGGCCTCGCTCGGGTACCGGCGGCGCGTGTGCACCGTGTTGGCGACTGCCGAGCGCCCACCGACGCAATCGGGATGGTGACCAATTGAGAGATTGCTCATCACCCTGATTATAGGTAATTTAGGTTAAGTAGCTTAGGTAGTTTTAAGTAGTTTTAGGTAGTTTTAAGAAAACACAAAATAATAAAGAGTCCAAGTTTTAAGCAAAGTTTCTTGGAAATGAAAAAACAGCGCTAAATACAACAATTGATAGATTTAAGGCCGAAAGGCAATAGTTATAAGGATATAGTTAAGTTTAGAGTGCTCGTTAAGAGCCAGTAAGCTAGATTAAGATAAATGTTAGTTTTAATTTAGATTAGATCATTTTTGTCTAGTTTATAGGTTAAAGAAAGAAGTTAATAAAAATTAATTTAAAAGTAAAAGTAATGAGCCAATACATTTTATTGTATCGTACATTTAGTTCGTCATGTTTTTTCTTGGCATGAGTTTTCCAGCGCAACTTCCCGTCTAGAGTCATGCCTAAATACTTAGCTGAGTTTAAATGAAGAACTTCTTTGTTATTAATGTACACAGGTATGTGTTGTACGTTTTTATTGGTGAAGTGAACATGGATTGACTTCAGTTCATTTAATTTTATTTGCCATTTTTTGGTCCAATCAGATATCTCACTAACTGTCCTTTGCAGTTTTTTTGTAACTTCCTGCATGGTTTTTTCGACAACAAGTACAGCAGTATTGTCTGTAAATGTGGCTACAGTAGTTTCGTCATTCTGTGGTAGGTCGTTCGTGTATACAAGAAAAAGTAGATACAGGTCCTAACACACTACCTTGCGGTACTCCCGCTTTTATATATTTTAATTCAGAGTACTCATCTTCTTGCTTAATTCTAAATAATCGCTGGATTATATATGACTTTAGTATTTCTGAGTATTGTTTGGGAAGATATTTTTGTAGCTTATGGACCAATCCCTCATGCCAGACTTAGTCAAAAGGCTGTGTTACATCAAGGAAGATGGTAGAGCATATTTGTTTTTCTTCTAAGGCCTTTTTTTATTTTATCAGTTATTATGTGAACCTGATCTATAGTTGAGTACCTATTTCTAAATCCAAATTGATGGTTTGATATCAGTTAGGCAGTTTCCCTAGAAATTTACGCGTAATTAAATCAAACCCCGGAGCTTTTTTCGGGTTAATTTTGTTTCTTATTTCAGTGGATATTTCCTCAGAGGTTACTGATGGAATCAATCTCTCGTCTTCGCACATTTCTTCCGTTTGATGTAAATAATCAATGTTCGTTTTCAAGATGTTCCGCAAATAGACCCGGCTTTTATTTATTTGTGTTCTCCCAGCTTCCACTGCTGTTTTTTAACTGGTGGAATGTATGCTATTGGTCTGTTCATTTTTTGTAGCCTTCCACAGTGAGTATTCTGTACTGGCATCATTTGTCAGATTTGTAAAGTATATTTCCACAGACAAATTTTTCATTCCTTTGATCTTTTTTCTTAGTTTATTGTTTAGACTGTTAAGTCTTGTTTTGTCACTTGGCGCTCTCGATAATTGCCAGCGTTTACGAGCTCTCCTCTTTTCTGATATAATGTCGCATATTTCTTTGGGATATACGTTTTTATTTTACTAATTGATTCAGGCGTTGCAGCCCAAGCAGAATTTTGTATATCTAGAGTGAAAGTATGCACTTCATTTTCTAGTTGCTCTTTAGTATCAATTGTTGTGGATAGTTCAATCCGTTCCTCTAGCAAATATTTGAAATATGTCCTGTCAGTGAGCTTGTTGACTAGGCGTGGGTTCCGTTCCTTCATTATTATTTTATTACCAAGTGTAAGCAACACAGATGAGTGATCTGGGTCAAGGTCTGGCCCTTACTGCACTCGGGTAGTATTTAAGGAAATATTTTTAGTTATAAAGAAGTCGACAACGTTTATATTTTATAAATATTAACAACTGTTAAGTCTTCTATTTTCGGCCACGAGCATCATTACTCACGGCGGTTAGCATGTAATTAGCCATCAAATAGGGTCCGAATTAAACCATAACACCCTTTGTTATTCACCTCACCTAATTTCACAAAATGTCTCCAATTTCAGACCTGAGGATTTGCATCGAATACGCGTGGAGCACATGGAACGACAGCTGGCTAATCTAACAGGTCTAGTACAAAAAGCGTTGGTTAATCAAAATCCACAAATTGCTCCCGCCGTCTCTGGACTGAATCCAAATTACCTAGGTGTGCCCTCTCAATGCCGAGGTAAGTGTGTCCAAAAATATGGCGTCTTTCATTATATGCGAAATATACTTAACTATTTATTTGTTTGATTTGTTTGCTTTTGTTAATATCTGTTGTCTGTTTTCTGTTTTTACTGAAAATATACTTACATTCACCTTCATTCATCTATCACTGTCATTGTAACACTTATTCGGACCTACACAAGTATTTCAACAGCTTTAATCTCACTTCCATATCACATTATGTTAGATGCAATTGTAGGGTAAAACAAAAATAAAAAATTGTGGCACATCGACAATTGCATAAATGCTTCGCCCACATTTTAATGTTGTTTGTCGATCTTAATTTTTGTTTAAGATTAATGGATTAAAATGGTTAATACATAATTTACCTACATACATTACATATTATTTTCTTTTTATATCAGACTGTATAAGTATACAGGAGGTTATTTTCAATTTGTCATTACATTTCTAACGCAAAGAATTGGAATTGGACATTTCGTTATTTAAACCCTTTTAAAGCTTGTTTTCTTGATACAATTTGTTAGACTAACTAATTATTCTACACTAGGAATAGTAAAATGTGCAATTTTATCTTTATAATTGCATCAGAAGTGGTTTGTTCGTGTTTTATCAATTCATTCGTTCCCTCTGATGTGAAACAGCTGACTGGTTTACCATGATTTACGAAGGCAGATATTTGGGGAATTCATGAAACGTGTGTCGTAAACTTACCATTTTACGCGAATGGTAAACTTAGGACGTAGCATGAATACCCTTATAATCATTACTGGCGACGGGTAATTGGATGTGGTAAAAACCCAGCGAGTGACAAGAAGCAGTACCTATGATCGCATCCGTCTGAATGCCACATATATTTCAACAACTAGATATTATTATTGAAAAAAAATTAAAATTATAATAATTACTGCAATAATTAATTTGTGAAAGTAGATGACAGCTCAAACATGTGCCGAAAATAAATCGTTAATACCTACCAAAATACACAATGTAATAATATTGCACACATTTTCTTTTATTTACAAATGGTAAAATAGATAAAGTAGAGAAAAGCAATAACCATTTATTTGATCTAAAGTGCGATGGAAGAAAAATATCCCCTTAAGGGAAATTGTTCTGCGCTTCCACAACTGCGTTTAGTTAACTGGCAGATTATTTTGAACTGTGAAACTAAACGAGTTAAACCAAAAGTTTAAACTCTCGGTCAGGTTTAGTTAAACTTCAGTTTAAACTCTGACTGATGTGCAACTGGGCATTAAAGATGAAAATGAATTACCTATCCATCACTCTCCAGTTATTTTTCATTCACAAAATCCGAATGGAATCTACAGAAGCATTAACCGCTCTCATTCTCATTTTCGAAATCACCTGTTTTTTGTCAAACATCGGTCATTGTGTGAAAATTATTGAAATAAACTGTGGGTAAACTTCCAAATAATTAAAAGTTTCTTTGTTTTTATCAATAAAATAAAAAATCCTTTTTTTTTAAATCTTTCACATAATTGGAACATTTTATTACTCGTAATGCCGATTTAGTTTCTCCTCTTCTATATGAAGTATTAATTGTATCTTTATCTGAATTTTTTTTCCCAAGAGCTCCTCTTGTATCTGGTATCCTTCGCCTTTCTTCAATTTCCATTTTTTTAAGTCTCACAGTTTATCAATTCCCCTGTACAGATTTTTTGTGCTCACTGCAATATCGTGCGTAAGTTTTACCTGTTCATAGCACTTTTCCGTTTTCAAATAAAATGTCTTTTGCAGTGCAGCTCAATTTGTTGTTTCAAGAGGTCTCCAGTGTCATCCACTTTGCGCGAAGTTGGAGGGAAATTTTGTATGAAGCGGAAGCGATCGGATGACATTGACAGATCTAAAGGCTTATCTTCAGTTGCCACAGCATTTTCCGTTTCTGGCTGTTTTCTTATTTTCTAAACCGCAGTAGATATTCTACAGCTATACGAAACTGCTTCATTTATTCCTAATGTTGAAGTCTGAAGTCCTGCCAGCTTAATCACCCCTTCCTTCAGCTTTGAGAAGGTATGTTGCCGGCACTCACCGCCACCAGTTGAATTGAGTTTTTTTTTATTTTCTACCAGTTTTCTTTTAATGTATGCCTCCCAATTTAACCAAACCTAACTTGAAAATCAATTCGTTTACCCCATTTCATTTACCTTTCTCCAAACTGCACTTTCTTTTGAAGATGGCCCCAGAGCGTTTAGATCAATTTTAACTTGATCGCGAAACATTGTCACATCTTCTTTTGATGCTTTTGTGTAGCCTTGGGCAATATCGGGTTTTTCGCTATTAAAGCCACAAATATTATTAATAATTTAAAAAATTGGTAAATACACACATTTAGAAAACACAATCTATGCATCACAATCTATTCTCAACCTTCCCGACGCAAATTGTTTGTCGTAGAAAAAGAGGTTTATTTTCCGTTTCATTCGGATTCAGTGATACCAAATTTCACGAATTTCGAAATTCGTAGCAGATTTTCCACTACGAAACCACTACGAATGGATTTCATGATATATTTTTCGGGATTCGTAGCGTATTTTCGATTACGACGGAGTTCATGATGTCAATGATAACTTGACATTTTGCTTGCAATCCCCTTTTCCCGCATATCATTGATTATCATCATCGCCTTTTTTTCCAACAAGATCATTGCAGCGCAGGCAGCATCACTATTAGAGGACTCACTACTCAAAATATTTAAATTTTACTATGATTAGCTATATCCGCATAACAGCAGCTTTATTCAATGCAGGTATGTCGGTTCTGTATTTTATTGGCAGTTGTATCTACTTATCGTATCGACTGTAGATTGTCATAGAAATAGAAGCGCTTCAATAGCCTCTGTGATTTTGTATGTTAAGGGAAATTATTTACACATTTTATTTCATTGTAATTAGGCTAGTTATTTTTATTCATAATATTTTAGCAAAATTCAAAATCGAATTTGCTTATTATAACTACCGCAGGTTTAGATGATATCGACAGCCACTCAAGTGGTAGTTCAACATCAATTTATTTATTTATTTATTTATTTATTTATTTATTCTGTCAAATATGCTTACACAGTAAGAATACACTTATAAGACTGTGAAAGATTAACAATTTAATTTATAGTACTACATAAAAGATTTGAAATAAAAGTTTACATTTTAATGTTTTTGTATGAAAGTGAGTTGAATTTACCAGACTTTTTACTTTTATCAAACTATTTTATCCTTAAATTGGTTTTAATTGAGGTTGCTTGAAGAAGGATTGGGTTGGGAAAAGTTAGTTGCTCAATTTTCAAGAAGATTTTGAAGTTCATTTTTAAATCGTCGTGTATCAGATAGCTCTCGCAGATTATGTGGGAGTGAGTTCCAAAGGCGGACAGCAGCAACAAAAAACTGTCTTTCGGATGTTAAACATGAAAACCGCGGAAGTATTAAACAAAAAGACCTATTAGATGCCGGAAACTGGATTTTTTCATAAAGATATGAGGGCTGTCTACTTAAAAGTATGTTGGAAAGAAGTATTCATGTTTGAAATTTTATTTAATTACAGAAAGACATGTTGATTAGGTGTTTTGCCAAATGAGGGACGTGATTATGTCTTCTTAGACAGTAAACATATATCGAATATTAGCATTAAATGCCACTTGCAGCTGCCTTCTACTCTACGGGAATAACTAATGTTTTAGCAAGTTCCGATCTGCATCCCGTCGTGTGCATACGCTCCTAACATCGCTCCCTTCCCTACAGTAAATTGTGCAGTGGCCAAACGAATAAAATTAAAAAACAATAACAATAATAAATTACAAACAAAAAATAGATCACGTCACCACCCACAGTTAATTCAATTCAGCAATAAATATACAATTAATCTGAAATATTGAATAAAAAATCAAATTTCTCCGCCGCGACCAATAATTATTCAGTGAATATTATGCAGTGTACATGTTCAGTGCAGTGAAAGAGAGGCCAAAAGAAAGGCAAAAACAAGTAAAAGTGTTATCATCGGCCTGGCCGATGCTTTGATACCCTCCACTGCATAAAAGTTTTGTATATGGTAGGTAGCAAAACTACCGTCGAGTCGTTTCGATGCTATCGTGCTTTAACAGACAGAGAGAGACGTGTGTCCAATAGTGGTTTTGTATGGGAGGTAACAGAACTACTTGACCGACATGGACCATTTTTAATACAAACTTGAAGGCCATAAATATAAGACCTCTCATAAAATTTCAGTTCCCTAAGTCGATTCGTTCGGACGCTATCGTGATTTCAACAGACAGAGAGAGACGTGGGTCTAATAGTGGTTTTGTATTGGAGATACCAGAACTACTTGACCGACATAGCCCATTTTCAATATTAACCTGACGACGGTAAAAGGAAGTCCTCTCACAAAATTTCATTCGCCTATGTCGAATCGTTTGGACGCTATCGTGGTTTCAACAGACAGAGAGACACATGGGTCTAATAGTGGTTTTGTATGGGAGGTACCAGAACTACTTGACCGACATAGCTCATTTTCAATACCAACCTGACGACGGTAAAAAGAAGTCGTCTCACAAAATTTTATTCGCCTAGGTCAATTCCTTTGGACGCTATCGTGCTTTCAACAGACAGACAGACAGACGGACAGACAGACAGACAGGCAGACAGACAGACAGACAGACAGACAGACAGACAGACAGACGGACATGGCTAAATCGATTCAGAATGTGATCCTGATTCAGAATATATATACTTTATAGGGTCTCCGGTGAATCCTTCTTGGCGTTACAAACGTAATGGCAAAGTGAATATACCTTCCTGTGGAGGGTATAAAAAAAAGCAATCGTGTAGTGCAGTTACAGCATACCACAGCGTTGGCTTATCCCTCTTTCCTTTCCATATTCGTTTGCTGGTGCACTGTCGCGATCATTGCAATTCGTGGCCGTATGAACGATTTTGTTTGTACATGCGAGCGACTGCAATGATTGGGTGAGAGCATCATCTGGCGGATAGCGGGTTGTGCGTAAAGATTTTGTTGGTGGACCAAAACAAATTGTCATACGGGAATAACACCTATGACGGCTTGATTTGGAAAGCTAACAGTGGATCTTTATTTCACAACTTTGCTTAGTAGCAACGTCGGAGTTGTGTTTTTTGGGTCTGTTTTTTGTTCTGATGAGGAATTTTAGGGTTGACATGTGCAACATTCGCGGGCTTCGATCGAATCTCTTTTCGGCGTACGCCCATATTTCCAAATACAAACCAACTGTTTTGGCACTGTGCGAGACCCAGGTGGGTAGAAAATCTGGTAAATCAGAATTTGATCTGCCTGGGTATCGCTTAGTGCCATTATTCTTTCTACATCGCGGTCTCGCCATTTATGTACGTAATGACGTAGCCTACCAAGTTCCAAAAGATTATGGCCATTGTTCTAATCCGGAATTTAATTTCAAATGGCTTAAGTTCCATGTCCGTAGGCAAATGATCCATTACTGTATTATTTATAGAAGCCCCAACTTTGACAGGAACTCGACTTGTAATGAGTTCGATGAGCTGTCTGACTCCATAACAAGAATTGTGTCCCTGTACCCTCACACAGAAATCGTCATTGCGGGCGATTTCAATATCCACAATTCTGACTGGCTTCAACATTCTGGACAGGCAACACCCAAAGGAATTTATGCGCAGATCTTTGCTGAGGTAAATCAACTAACCCAGCTTGTAAATGAGCCAACACGCGTTCCAGACATTGACGGTCAAAACGCCAATACACTGGACTTGTTTCTTACCTCCAACCCTAATAAATACTCTATTGAAGTATTATCACCTCTAGGCTCGTCTGACCACTGCACCATATCAGCTAATTTCTCGTACTTCGACCACACAGTTAAAGAAAAAACTCCAAAAAGAACCGTATGGCAATACGAGAAAGCCAACTGGGGCGAACTTAATAGCTTTTTTAGGAGTTTTAACTGGTCGTTATGCTTCCTCGATATCGACGTGGATGCCGCCGCTGATATGGTGTCAAATGTTATCACCTTAGGAATGAAATCCTTTATCCCCAACAGGATAAAGAGTATCAAACCAAAAAAAAAACGCGTGGTATGACTTGAGCTGTAATGAGGCTATTAGAGTAAAGGAGTTAAGTTTTCGGACTTATAAAGCCAACCCTTCTGAGGAAAACCGAAGTAAGTTTAAACGAGCCAGAAATGACTGCAATGTCCTTATTAAGCGTGTTAAATTCTTACATGACCAAAAGCTGAGGCAAAAAATACTCCAATGTCCCAAAGGTAGTACAAACTTTTGGTCATTTGTAAAAAATGTTAAGAATTCGGCCTCACCATCGATCCCCACTCTCATTTACAATGACACTCCAGCTGTCAGCTCTTTAGACACAGCTAATCTGTTTGCTGCACACTTTGCAGCCAGCTCGTTGCTCCCAGATTGCGCTTTGTCCCCACCTGTGCTCGAGAGCGTCGAATTTACCATGGGACCAATCCATTTTCGCACTCGCACAGTCGCAAGAGTACTATATGATCTCAACATAAATAAATCCGCTGGCCCAGATTGTATCTCCCCCATCGTTCTGAAGAGGTGTTCTTCCACCCTGGCAAAACCACTGCGTAAGCTTTTTCAT
The DNA here is from genome assembly GCA_949372485.1 of Cheilosia soror. NCBI lineage: Eukaryota > Metazoa > Arthropoda > Insecta > Diptera > Syrphidae > Cheilosia > Cheilosia soror. The sequence goes on along the minus strand of OX443561.1, from coordinate 59,183,299 downwards.
CTCTCCTATTCTTCTGGACTCTTCCCGAGAAGGTGGAAAACAGCATTTGTCCAGCCCGTCCCTAAAAAAGGCGAATCTTCTTCTCCCACCAATTACCGACCCATAGCACTTACGTCCATTCTTTCTAAGGTCATGGAAACGCTGATAAATCGTCAGCTTATGAAATATCTTGAATCGCGGAAACTCCTCAATGACCGGCAGTATGGTTTTCGTGGCAACAGATCCACTGGTGATTTGATGACTTATCTCACCGAGAAGTGGAACCAATCTCTCCATCACTTTGGTGAATCGAAGATTGTTGCGTTTGATATTTCAAAGGCATTTGACAGAGTTTGGCATCGCTCTTTTGTCGAAAATGCGTGCTTATGGGATCAATGCGTCTCTTATTCAATGGATTAGAAACTACCTTTCTGACCGTTCAATTCAAGTTGTTTCGGATGGTTTCAAGTCTAAAACTCACCATATAAATGCTGGTGTTCCCCAAGGCTCTGTTCTGTCTCCGACTCTCTGTCTCATTTTTATAAATGATCTCTTGTCTGCAACTTCTAATCCAATATTCCTTCGCTGATGATAGCACTCTTAGCTTTGCATATTCTTTCCAGGACTCACGTCCCTGCTTTTCGGCCGTAGAACTGGAACGGCAACGTATGTTAAGCTCATTAAATTCCGACCTTGACACCATTTTAAAATGGGGTTTAGCCAATAGAGTGGAATTTAATGCTTCAAAAACACAATGCTGTCAGCTGTCTCTTAAGCGAAACCCGAACCTACAGCCATTATCCATGAATGGCACTTGCATCACCGAAACCGAAAGACTTTCCATTCTCGGTATGTGTGTGCATGACAACCTTCGTTTGAATGACCATATACACGAAGTCGCCAAGAATGCAGCGAAATGTCTAGGTTTTCTCAAACGGTGCAAGAAATATTTTACCCCTTCTGATCTGGCTACAATATATAAGGCGTTCATTCACCCCAAACTTGAGTACAATTCCCATATCTGGTCTGGTGCGCCGAAAACCATATTGCACTTACTGGATAGGATCCAAAATCGTGCGTTAAAACTTATCGGAGACTCGAAATCGCGAATTCTATTCATTCGCTTGAACATCGCAGAAACGTTACGTGTCTCTCGCTGTTTTATCGCTTTTTTAACAAACAGTGCTCAAACGAAATTGCCAGCTGCATTCCGCCCCTTGAGAAATTCAACCGCAATACTCGCCTTGCTAGGAATGCCCATCAGTTTACCATCCAGCCTATCTTCGGCCGTACTTTGAAATATAGAGATTCTTTCATAAGCCGTACAACACGAATGTGGAATGCCTTGCCCGGCTCTGTCTTTCCTCCTCAGTATAATTTACAGACATTTAAAACCAATGTGCATCGGAATCTCCTATCTTCTCTATCCCATTTTCCTTAACGCCCGCGCTGTGTAAATCACCTTACACCATAAGAGTAGTCATAAACTCTTTAGCGCGTGTGAATTATAAAAAAAAAAAAAAAGTAACAGTCTTGTTTCAAAAGGAGTAAACTTGTGAGCAGTCCATAGGGTTCGAAGAATACCATAGGCTTTCCCTACTGTTATATTTATGTGGCACGTTAGTGCTCTATTAAAGACTAGACCTAGATTTTTTGAAGACTCGACATATTGAATTTCAGAGTCATTTATCATTAAATGAGGAAAATATGAGATCTAATTTATTTTTCGAAATAACTAGGCATTTACACTTAGTCGGATTAAGTATTAGACCGCTTTTGAATGACCAATCGAAAATTTGTCGCAGATCGTCATTTAAAACACTTACGCAATTTTCGATTAGGCCCAAGGAACAACTTTGATAAATTTGTATATCATCGGCGTAGATATGTTTAGATGAGCTCAGTATGACAGAAGCAATGTCGTTGATATATAAGGTGAACAATAGAGGCCCAAGAATGGAACCTTGAGGAACTCCTTGCTTTAATGGAAGAAAATCGGAAACGTTTTCATTTAGTAACACTGCCTGTTTTCGTTCACTTAGAAAGGATGATATTAATTTTATCGCACTGGAGGAAAATGAAAAGAAGCGTCTTAGTTTGCTGAGTAAAATCGAGTGATTGACCATATCAAAAGCTTTGGAAAAGTCTAAAAGTACGAGAAAAGTAACATTGTTCCTATCTAATTTATCTCTTATATCTTCAATTACATTCAACAAAGCAGTTATACAGCTATGTTTAGCACGAAATCCCAACTGTACTTGAAGCAACAAGTTATTTCGAGTAAGGAAATAATTAAGTTGCTTATGCATAATTCTTTCACATATCTTAGATAAAAAACAAACTTGAAGGCCATAAATATAAGACCTCTCATAAAATTTCAGTTCCCTAAGTCGATTCGTTCGGACGCTATCGTGATTTCAACAGACAGAGAGAGACGTGGGTCTAATAGTGATTTTGTATTGGAGATACCAGAACTACTTGACCGACATAGCCCATTTTCAATATTAACCTGACGACGGTAAAAGGAAGTCCTCTCACAAAATTTCATTCGCCTATGTCGAATCGTTTGGACGCTATCGTGGTTTCAACAGACAGAGAGACACATGGGTCTAATAGTGGTTTTGTATGGGAGGTACCAGAACTACTTGACCGACATAGCTCATTTTCAATACCAACCTGACGACGGTAAAAAGAAGTCGTCTCACAAAATTTTATTCGCCTAGGTCAATTCCTTTGGACGCTATCGTGCTTTCAACAGACAGACAGACAGACGGACAGACAGACAGACAGGCAGACAGACAGACAGACAGACAGACAGACAGACAGACAGACAGACAGACAGACAGACAGACAGACAGACGGACATGGCTAAATCGATTCAGAATGTGATCCTGATTCAGAATATATATACTTTATAGGGTCTCCGGTGAATCCTTCTTGGCGTTACAAACGTAATGGCAAAGTGAATATACCTTCCTGTGGAGGGTATAAAAAAAAGCAATCGTGTAGTGCAGTTACAGCATACCACAGCGTTGGCTTATCCCTCTTTCCTTTCCATATTCGTTTGCTGGTGCACTGTCGCGATCATTGCAATTCGTGGCCGTATGAACGATTTTGTTTGTACATGCGAGCGACTGCAATGATTGGGTGAGAGCATCATCTGGCGGATAGCGGGTTGTGCGTAAAGGTTTTGTTGGTGGACCAAAACAAATTGTCATACGGGAATAACACCTATGACGGCTTGATTTGGAAAGCTAACAGTGGATCTTTATTTCACAACTTTGCTTAGTAGCAACGTCGGAGTTGTGTTTTTTGGGTCTGTTTTTTGTTCTGATGAGGAATTTTAGGGTTGACATGTGCAACATTCGCGGGCTTCGATCGAATCTCTTTTCGGCGTACGCCCATATTTCCAAATACAAACCAACTGTTTTGGCACTGTGCGAGACCCAGGTGGGTAGAAAATCTGGTAAATCAGAATTTGATCTGCCTGGGTATCGCTTAGTGCCATTATTCTTTCTACATCGCGGTCTCGCCATTTATGTACGTAATGACGTAGCCTACCAAGTTCCAAAAGATTATGGCCATTGTTCTAATCCGGAATTTAATTTCAAATGGCTTAAGTTCCATGTCCGTAGGCAAATGATCCATTACTGTATTATTTATAGAAGCCCCAACTTTGACAGGAACTCGACTTGTAATGAGTTCGATGAGCTGTCTGACTCCATAACAAGAATTGTGTCCCTGTACCCTCACACAGAAATCGTCATTGCGGGCGATTTCAATATCCACAATTCTGACTGGCTTCAACATTCTGGACAGGCAACACCCAAAGGAATTTATGCGCAGATCTTTGCTGAGGTAAATCAACTAACCCAGCTTGTAAATGAGCCAACACGCGTTCCAGACATTGACGGTCAAAACGCCAATACACTGGACTTGTTTCTTACCTCCAACCCTAATAAATACTCTATTGAAGTATTATCACCTCTAGGCTCGTCTGACCACTGCACCATATCAGCTAATTTCTCGTACTTCGACCACACAGTTAAAGAAAAAACTCCAAAAAGAACCGTATGGCAATACGAGAAAGCCAACTGGGGCGAACTTAATAGCTTTTTTAGGAGTTTTAACTGGTCGTTATGCTTCCTCGATATCGACGTGGATGCCGCCGCTGATATGGTGTCAAATGTTATCACCTTAGGAATGAAATCCTTTATCCCCAACAGGATAAAGAGTATCAAACCAAAAAAAAAACGCGTGGTATGACTTGAGCTGTAATGAGGCTATTAGAGTAAAGGAGTTAAGTTTTCGGACTTATAAAGCCAACCCTTCTGAGGAAAACCGAAGTAAGTTTAAACGAGCCAGAAATGACTGCAATGTCCTTATTAAGCGTGTTAAATTCTTACATGACCAAAAGCTGAGGCAAAAAATACTCCAATGTCCCAAAGGTAGTACAAACTTTTGGTCATTTGTAAAAAATGTTAAGAATTCGGCCTCACCATCGATCCCCACTCTCATTTACAATGACACTCCAGCTGTCAGCTCTTTAGACACAGCTAATCTGTTTGCTGCACACTTTGCAGCCAGCTCGTTGCTCCCAGATTGCGCTTTGTCCCCACCTGTGCTCGAGAGCGTCGAATTTACCATGGGACCAATCCATTTTCGCACTCGCACAGTCGCAAGAGTACTATATGATCTCAACATAAATAAATCCGCTGGCCCAGATTGTATCTCCCCCATCGTTCTGAAGAGGTGTTCTTCCACCCTGGCAAAACCACTGCGTAAGCTTTTTCATCTCTCCTATTCTTCTGGACTCTTCCCGAGAAGGTGGAAAACAGCATTTGTCCAGCCCGTCCCTAAAAAAGGCGAATCTTCTTCTCCCACCAATTACCGACCCATAGCACTTACGTCCATTCTTTCTAAGGTCATGGAAACGCTGATAAATCGTCAGCTTATGAAATATCTTGAATCGCGGAAACTCCTCAATGACCGGCAGTATGGTTTTCGTGGCAACAGATCCACTGGTGATTTGATGACTTATCTCACCGAGAAGTGGAACCAATCTCTCCATCACTTTGGTGAATCGAAGATTGTTGCGTTTGATATTTCAAAGGCATTTGACAGAGTTTGGCATCGCTCTTTTGTCGAAAATGCGTGCTTATGGGATCAATGCGTCTCTTATTCAATGGATTAGAAACTACCTTTCTGACCGTTCAATTCAAGTTGTTTCGGATGGTTTCAAGTCTAAAACTCACCATATAAATGCTGGTGTTCCCCAAGGCTCTGTTCTGTCTCCGACTCTCTGTCTCATTTTTATAAATGATCTCTTGTCTGCAACTTCTAATCCAATATTCCTTCGCTGATGATAGCACTCTTAGCTTTGCATATTCTTTCCAGGACTCACGTCCCTGCTTTTCGGCCGTAGAACTGGAACGGCAACGTATGTTAAGCTCATTAAATTCCGACCTTGACACCATTTTAAAATGGGGTTTAGCCAATAGAGTGGAATTTAATGCTTCAAAAACACAATGCTGTCAGCTGTCTCTTAAGCGAAACCCGAACCTACAGCCATTATCCATGAATGGCACTTGCATCACCGAAACCGAAAGACTTTCCATTCTCGGTATGTGTGTGCATGACAACCTTCGTTTGAATGACCATATACACGAAGTCGCCAAGAATGCAGCGAAATGTCTAGGTTTTCTCAAACGGTGCAAGAAATATTTTACCCCTTCTGATCTGGCTACAATATATAAGGCGTTCATTCACCCCAAACTTGAGTACAATTCCCATATCTGGTCTGGTGCGCCGAAAACCATATTGCACTTACTGGATAGGATCCAAAATCGTGCGTTAAAACTTATCGGAGACTCGAAATCGCGAATTCTATTCATTCGCTTGAACATCGCAGAAACGTTACGTGTCTCTCGCTGTTTTATCGCTTTTTTAACAAACAGTGCTCAAACGAAATTGCCAGCTGCATTCCGCCCCTTGAGAAATTCAACCGCAATACTCGCCTTGCTAGGAATGCCCATCAGTTTACCATCCAGCCTATCTTCGGCCGTACTTTGAAATATAGAGATTCTTTCATAAGCCGTACAACACGAATGTGGAATGCCTTGCCCGGCTCTGTCTTTCCTCCTCAGTATAATTTACAGACATTTAAAACCAATGTGCATCGGAATCTCCTATCTTCTCTATCCCATTTTCCTTAACGCCCGCGCTGTGTAAATCACCTTACACCATAAGAGTAGTCATAAACTCTTTAGCGCGTGTGAATTATAAAAAAAAAAAAAAAGTAACAGTCTTGTTTCAAAAGGAGTAAACTTGTGAGCAGTCCATAGGGTTCGAAGAATACCATAGGCTTTCCCTACTGTTATATTTATGTGGCACGTTAGTGCTCTATTAAAGACTAGACCTAGATTTTTTGAAGACTCGACATATTGAATTTCAGAGTCATTTATCATTAAATGAGGAAAATATGAGATCTAATTTATTTTTCGAAATAACTAGGCATTTACACTTAGTCGGATTAAGTATTAGACCGCTTTTGAATGACCAATCGAAAATTTGTCGCAGATCGTCATTTAAAACACTTACGCAATTTTCGATTAGGCCCAAGGAACAACTTTGATAAATTTGTATATCATCGGCGTAGATATGTTTAGATGAGCTCAGTATGACAGAAGCAATGTCGTTGATATATAAGGTGAACAATAGAGGCCCAAGAATGGAACCTTGAGGAACTCCTTGCTTTAATGGAAGAAGTTTCCATTTAGTAACACTGCCTGTTTTCGTTCACTTAGAAAGGATGATATTAATTTTATCGCACTGGAGGAAAATGAAAAGAAGCGTCTTAGTTTGCTGAGTAAAATCGAGTGATTGACCATATCAAAAGCTTTGGAAAAGTCTAAAAGTACCTACGAGAAAAGTAACATTGTTCCTATCTAATTTATCTCTTATATCTTCAATTACATTCAACAAAGCAGTTATACAGCTATGTTTAGCACGAAATCCCAACTGTACTTGAAGCAACAAGTTATTTCCAGTAAGGAAATAATTAAGTTGCTTATGCATAATTCTTTCACATATCTTAGATAAAAAAGGCAAGATAGAAATCGGTCTGAATTCTTCACCCTTAGAGTTCTTGGGTATTGGAATAATTTTTCCCACTTTCCATTCACTGGGAAAAATGCTAGTCATAAAGACAGTATTAATGATATGAGTTATAAACGGTAGCAAAGATGGCAAGATTGCTTTAACAAAAAACGGATTTATTTCATCGACACCTACAGCATTAGACTTAACAGACAGTAAACTTTCTACTACGTCCAATTCATCTACCCTATTAAATGCAAAAGAAGTATCAATCGGTAGAGAAGTATCTTCCAATGAATAGTTAGCAGTTGGGACACTACAGAGTGAGTTTGACAAAAACATGCGATTTAGATCGTTGGGGTCGATGCCTGTAGAATAGGTAGCTTTCTGCTTACCGATCCCTAATTCACGAATGTTATTCCACAGTTTACGGCCACCTGTAGAGGGACTAAGTCGGTTGGAATAAAATTGTGTCTTAGCATTCCGTATCTCACGAACAACACTATTTCGTAGATTTTTATAAGCCAGATGAAGCTCTTCCACACGAAAATGTTTCCATCGTCGGTACGCCTCATCACGTTGTGCCATTAACTCTCGAATTTCATTCGTTAACCAGGCTTTAGTTTGATCTTTTACGATTCCAGTTCCATGGAATACAGTTAATGTGGTGTTCAAGAGAAGATATATCAATTCTTTTAAAATCTCTATATGTATATGTAGACACTTCCGTGTTATTGCATTGCCAACATCAAAGTCGTAAGTCAGAAACATTAGATCATGCTTCGAAAAAGCTGGTGCAGAGATTTGGTCATAAAATAGTACTTTGTCAGAATTATTAACGAAAAAGACATCTACTAGGGTACTAGAGGAACATGTAAAGCGCGTTGGGACTTGATAATTAACGGGTTTTAAATCGGACGGTTGCATATTTTCACTTAAATGACTTTCACTATTACTATTACTATTAATATCACCACAAATAATAACATTACTTGCACAAGTTGAAACTTCTTCCAAAATTTCATAAATAGGTTGCAAATCAATATTCCTATTTGGTCTGTATATAACGCCTAAGCAAATACTTCTTTCGCCCTGAGTTATACGAGCAAAACAATACTGAGAGGCAGACCCTTTCGGCGAACGACATATTCGGCGACAAACCAAACCGTCTCTAGCATAGATCGCAACTCCGCCACCAATACGATCACATCTATCTGCTCGAAAAAGTCTATAACCGCTCATACCATAGACAGCATCTTTTACATCTTTATTAAACCAAGTTTCGGAGACACAGATTGCATCAACCTTTGAGTTTACAAATATATCTCTAAATTCATCCAATTTTGGGCTTAAACTTTGCACATTCAGATGGCAAATCTTAAGACCTTTACTATGATTACAGAAAACTCCAATCATAGGTCGCAACATGTTATCGCTACCACCTCCGTCACCGATGGAACTCACTCTACTTTCATTCAAATCTATTGTTGAAATAGAGAATGGTATGAGAACCATGTGACACACTATGAACATAAATCTTCTCCTCCTCAAAGCAACATAAATTATTTAAGAGGGAAATTGGGAATAATTTCAAGCAAAAACAATACAACATTACGTAAAAGAAAAATGTACAAAAGAAAATGAAAAACAAAAAATAAATAAAATAAAGCAAAAACAAAAACAAAGAGAAATCCAATAATTTATACTTGTTGTTGACGATCATTATTGATTTGATGATTTTTAGTCTTCCTTGTATGGCACCTCGCGGCAATGACATTTAAAGCTCGTTCATTCTCCACCAATACTGATTCTGCTTCTGCACTCTTTCTGCCATATACGGAACCAAAATGTGTGTAAACAGTGTTGCCAGCCGCTTTAAGTGAAATTCCCCATCTCAGACCTTAAAACATTCCCCATGGATTCCCCACAATGCTTTTTCAAAAAACACTCAATGAAATTGTACCAGAATTTTAGGAATGGAGTGTAAATTTGATATTTTATATTAAGTAAGTGTGTGTTAACTGGATACAAGAAGTTTCATCAAATTTGGATCAGAAAAGCCAGTGATATAAAGTAATTAGAATTACAAAATGTTAAGTTTTGGCGGTGAAATTAAACAAACAACTTAATAGATAAAACAAAAAAAAAATTTTTTTGAAAAAATTTGACTCTTTATTCCTGAAATGTTGGCACCATTTCATATGGTATTTTCGGAATTTTGCCATGCCCAAACGGTCAGAGAGCGCCAAATTTGTTTTTCTTTTTATAGATTTGAGTAGCTTAGCGCAAAAATTGCTTACCCAAGTTCCAATGCAAAAACTTAAATCCAGTTAGAATGAACACGCACATGCTATTAAATATGTCCTATTTTTCAATCAGCCATACGATTATAATGAATGCATGCGTTTCAGTTGCGTTTATTAATTCAATGATTCATTCATTTTTAATGGCCAGCTTATTCATAAGGTGGATTGCCGGTGTGGGTTGTTAAAGTAGACACTCCATAATTCTTGATTCTTCGCCATCGACCGTAAATCATCAAAGGCAATGCCCAGCCCATACGGGTAGAGGAGAGGTTATGGATTTGATCTAATCATCTCATCCTGAGTCTACATAGAGGACGAATGCCTGACGGTACAGATTCTATAGTACGTCTTGGGATCCTGGTTGGGTATATGCTCCGTCCGCAGAAGTAGCTGATCGTAGTAGTACGATCTCTACGGGTCACACTAGCAATACAACGGAGGAATCTCGCGATCTTATTCATTACCCAAATCTCATGACCATAGGTAGGAGTTGGAACAAAGATCGAAAGACTGACAACTTAGCTTTGACACCAAGCTCAGTTCTCCTAATAACAGAATGACCCAGCCTGACCAATCCTACAGGAAAAATCAGCATTGCTTTTTCAATCACTCGTGAATAAGACCTTCTGGAAACTACCAACACTTCAAATTAGTTCACGTTTACTTTCACCTCAGCTTCAACACAAACGGCTACAAACCGATCGAGTGCGCCTTGAAGTTCAGTCTGAGAAGATCCAAGGATGACCAATTCATCATATTTTTATTTTCCCCACATTTCGTTCTAGAAAAGGGAAGATTCCCCTTTTCCCCTTTCAGCAAATTTTTGACTGAAATTCCCCACGAAAAGGGGAATTCCCCACGAGCTGGCAACACTGCTTGAGACGCGTAGCCTGCTGATATATGGAGCGGTTTTTCTTAGTTAGGCTCTCATACATATAGATGTTGTGTTGTACTCCGCTTTGATGTCCACATCTTGGAGACAAAGCTGCCTGTGATTTTTGCAGAAAAGGGCCACTGCATGCAAGACGGTATTTCTGTCGTGAGGGGTGTTGAATTTGACTATGATGGGAGAGTCAGTTTTCTCTCTATTTGAATGTGCTCTTCGTTTTGGCTGGCTACGGAATATGCCCTTCAACAGCGGGGGCATACATTCGATGTTGTGGCACAGATGATTAAAAATTGTCATTATAGTAGGGGAGCCGACTGCAGGATTACCTACCTCATCGAGTTAAAGGACAATTCGCATTTCAATTGAAAGTTAAGAAAGGGACAATGATGAAATCGCTGGTCGGACAGTCACTATCCTGCCGGGTTTCGAAATAACGGGCCACTTCCGGTACAGTTTTTTTGTGTTTACTTATGTCATAAGGTTAAAGGACAAAATTAATTTTATTAGATAGAGGTCAATTAGTGTTGCATAAAAAGCTTGGTCGGACAAAGTATATCCTGCCGCAAGCCTCTGTCCGACCACTCGCAAGTCCTGTTTTTTTATGTTTACCTACCTCATCGAGTTAAAAGATGAAACTGGTGTCAAATTATAGGTAGGTAACATCGTTCTCTTTAAGAAATCACTGGTTGGACAAACCTTAATCTTCCGAAACAATGCGTCCGACCACTTTTATTTCATGAGTATGCAGTCCACTATTGGCAGAACTTGCTCTAGAAGAATATAGTAAACTTTATTGTTTATAAAACGAACCCTATCGAGTACAAACATGAAACTAGTATCAAATGAAAGGTAATAAAGTCCTCTTTTTAAATCGATTAGTCGGCCAGACTTAAACCTGCCGAAACCACACGTCCGACCACTTCTTAGACCATGATATGCTACTTTGAAGTACAAACCCAGCTCTATATGCATACAATACACGTCATCGTTTATATATCCGCTGTTAGACACATCATTTTCGTAAACCGATTAACAGTTTTATATTTTTAGGCAGGTACTCGATAAAGCGGATAAATAAACGATGACGTGTATGTATTGTCGGGGTATATTCTTGAACACTTTGAGTGAAACCATGGAATCAGCCCTCAACAAGCTCAGAAAATCGGCGGAAGGGTGTGGACTTCGTGTAAACCCGGAAAAGACAGAACTAGTACTTTTTAGTACAAAATCCAAGATACCACCCTTCAAACTACCCAGGATTGGTGGAGTGGAGCTTTCCCTTTCGGATAGCGCGAGATATCTTGGTACGGTCCTAGATAAAAAATTGAAATGGAAACTTAACGTTCAGGAAAGAGTCCCAAAGGCTCATAATGCTCTCTTCGTTTCTAAGAGAACAGTATCAGGAAAAAAGTGTGGATTAAGTCCAAAAATGATTCAAACCAGACAGGTAGGACATAGCTCCATACTAAGGAAATGGACTTTGACACACCGTACGAAGTACAATACCCAGATAGGGAGGACTGGAAAAAGAATGAGGTTTCGAAGGAAAATGAAATCTCGATGTATACGGATGGCTCCAAAACTAAGGAGGGTACAAGATCAGGTATTTACTCATTGTTAGTCAGGCTGCGCTAAAGGCGCTAGAGTCCATAGTCATCAAATCTGACCTAGTCAGATTACCCGTACACTGTGATATTGAAGGTAACGAAAGAGCTGATGTTCTGACCAAAAGCGGAGCAGAGCTTCCACTTAATGATAGTATTGAGGGCATAAGACCACCAATAGCCGTGGCCAAGAGAATCATTCTCGAGAAATTTAAAAATAGGGCAGATCAGAAATGGTTGAATATAGTAGGGTACAGGGTCTCAAAGGCTCTGTGGCCTAAGCTAGATCGGAAAAAATCTGTAGAATTACTAAAGCTCAGCAGATCAAGGCTAAGAATGGCAAAAGGGATACTCTCCGCGCATTGTCTTCTAAGGAAGCACGCTATGACATTAGGCCTAACAGATACAGACATATGCAGGTAGTGCGAAGACTTACAGGTCACAGAGGATATAACTCATCTCCCAACGCCTCTGTGAATGTTAAGCTATTGCTCGGTACAGGAGGAAAAGGTACTTCTTCGACAATTTGCAAACAAAATTAAAGCATACCAAAGATTCTTACCAGAATGAGTGATATGATGAAATGTTTCAAGAATCTGTTATTTCGAGACTTATCTCGAAAAGCAAAGTTGAGTAGAAAAATTCTCAGTAAAACTACCTCTAGTAGGTTCGTTTAATTAGCCTGAAAAATACAAGCATTTATGATGAAATGGCTGTACTTACATGTGCATGTGCGATAGTTTCTCGGCCAATATGGTATATTGCTGTCCAGATGTCTAGTTCATGCAGTATGCCGACTAGATTTGCCGGAAATATGTTTACGGCTGCGTCAACTTAAATTGTCACCTAGATGTTCCCAGATGTTAACATAAAGAGCAATAATTATTCACTTTTTTTTTTTTTTTTTTTTTTTTTTATAAAAAAGGGGATTCCAAATCCTGGAGCACTCAGACGAATCTCGGTCCATTGTACTACCAAGCAGAAACCCCTTTTTTGGTGTAGCGGTGGAGAAACTCTGATATTATTCGTTTCTCTTTATGGTCGGTGGCAGAGTATTGCTGTCCCCCGCCGGGGCTCGAACCAACGCCTCTCGGGTCACACGCAATGACTCTAACCACTACACCATGGCCACCGGCAATTATTCACTTAGTTACATCCCAACCATCAGGAGTAGATATGAGTTGGGAGCAATTCTTAAGGAAAAGAAAAAGAAAAACTGAAATAACTTTGCAAGACCTTAAGCATCTATATATTCTATATCAACTTTTGTGATACACAATACACATACCTACACATGGAACCGTGTCGATGAACGATATCGGTTTGGCTCGCAAAGCTTATATAAGACAATCATCTTCGATTGAAGTGAGAACCAAATGCGAGCCCCTCAATCGGTAAAGCCTAAAGGTGCTAGTACACGATATGTAGCACGCCTCATATATATGTAGCACTGACGTCATTTTGAATGGTCCCAATGAGGCGTGCTACATATCGTGTACTGGTACTGGCACCTTAAGACTTTTGCAGTTGCAGTTTGCCCTAATTAAAGCAACTTGAAACCTCAGTCGACAGATTATAGTACCTAAATTATGTAGTCGCTAATGTAGCTTCGCTAGAAGAGGGAAGTTGTCCGAGTCGATTTGCATCCAATAAAACATAGAATAAACTTCGTTTGAACTACCAAGGTAACTTTTTGATGTCAATTGGTATTTGGTTATTTACTCGTGTCTCTTCTCGGGGACCTTATACAAACTATCTTAATTGACATCAGTGCAAGATACCAAATGTTGAATGGCGTTTATTATTACAGTGATTTATATGGGCTCTTGTATGATTTTGACCCTAACCTCTTATAAGGTATAAATAGATCAAACTTTGTATCATATTTTATATAAATAACTTACTTTATGTATCAACCATTTCGGTTTAGATTTTGAATAAAGCCATGTCCTTGAGATAAGCTATTGCGTTACCATCAATTCCATAATCTTGTAGTATATTGATGGATTATGGAATTTATTGATGGATCTCCAAATTCTATAGTCATGAAATATACTTCCGATTATCCGAGTATTGAGCCCGTCAGCAAAGTGCTCACTCTATCTGCGAAAGAAGTTCAACGAATCAGAAAGAAGTGAAAAACAATTTGTTTGATAATATAATGTTCTTATTTATCACCGTCATAGCTACAACATTTATGTGCTACCTTACGTTTATATATATGCATTCGAAAACGCATTTGAAAAGGATTGGATTTAAGAAGCAATAACCTCACAATCTAAATGCAATAACACAAAACTAAAATCCTCTGCCTCATTTGGAAAACGTAATTCGCACATGAGTGCGATATTTTTATAATTTACTTATTGTATCGACAAAGGAAACACAACTAAATCATTAGCTTGCTAAACATTCAACTTTAGAGTTTAAATATCTAAAGCTATAATTTCTTCGAATCTATGTCACGAACATTCAGATCACATCATATCGTTCATATGCAAATTTTTTGTCTTTTTAATAATATAATGATATGTTTTTTTTATTTTTCAAACAATTTTTAAATTATTTTATAACAAACACTATACAAATAAAAAAATATTAGCAAACGGAACAGGAGATGCTATGTACATAAGAGAAAAGGCACCAAAACTAGGCAAAAGCTCATGTCGTAAGTTTAATATTAACTTCAATACCATATTTAAAATTTTAAAATATAATCAAATCCATTTCCAGTAAAATGTTTAATTTCGTGATTGTGTAAAAATATCAATTATTGCCTTAGCTATATTGTTGAAAGTTTGTATAGAAATGAAACGTAGAGAATTCACTCGTGCACAAAACTAATTCGTTTTTATAAAAATCTATTATGTAGAATTTGCTTTATTTATCTAATATAACTTCTGGAAAAAATAAATAATTCGAAAGCGTAAAATAATAGCAATTTATATTAAATGAAAATAAATACTACCTTTTTATATTTACATAGGTACTAAAGAAATTTTGTATTACATTTACTTTACAGATAAATCAGTGTCGTTTGAAAAATCTGTCTCATTTAGCGATGATATTCAAGGTGTACCGAAGTCGCATAGTCCACAACACGCTGGTAAATCGCTTTCACTAAAAATTAGTACTGATGATGCCTTTAAAAAAAAATAATTTCTAACGGAAATTTTTTTATTTTTCATATGTTTTTGATATGAGCACTGTTTGTTTTTTAAACACAATGGGGCATATTCATTGTTATACTATAAACCCAGGTCTAACTAAACTTGAATCTAAAGTTAACCCACAGGTAAAACACGACTGCTATTCATAAAAAATTTGCTAGCTCAGTTTAATCAGATAGTCTAACGTGTACTCTACTACAAATCTATTACAATATACACTTTCTGACAACAATGTCGACGAATTTAGAACTGAAATGTTTGTTTTGTTGTTATTTTGCTGTGTTGTAAATATGGAAAAAAAAGTTTTCAAAGAGCGAGAGAACAGAGCTTGGTCTAAACTGAAGCAGGAAAAGTAATGTTAACGCTGCATGAGTTGCTCCGAAGGTATTTAAAAGTCGTGGAAGATACATAAAAGAAACGACATACAAATTATAAAAAAACGAACAAAATATCATTTAGGTGCAGGGAAATAAGTCCCCGGGAACAAAATCCACTGATGGACAGTTTAATACGTATGTGGGGCATGCTGCCCCCCTGCAACCCCCCTGCTTGGGTTTACTTTCAGATTTGCATTATGCCCGTCCACTTGGTGCCCAACGCATCAATTTCGAATTCAACGCATTCAACTCTAACGCCGTGTCCAGCGTAAACACGGGCACGATTTTGCGGGTGGTGCGTTGCTTGAACGTACCGCATTTATTTGCGGGGAATGCGGAAAGTGTCCAATTAGAACACGATAATGCGTTCATGCGGATGGCTTTAATAAACTGCTGTCATTCTGTGTAAAATGGCTTTTATTTCGGCAAGAACGATTTTTTAATAGAAATTAGCTTATTAAAATAAGAATATTAAAAAATCTAAAACAGAAACGCGACATACCTAACTAGTGCAATATTATATTCAAATAAAAACATTCGACTACATTTTAGAAAACTTTGTCCTATTCCTTTTCCGCACTCCTGTCTTTTATGAAAAACAACTTCAATCGTCGTTTCCGCACGATAATGCGGGCAAAATCCAACCAGTTTGATTTTCAAACAATGTGTGTGATGCGGAGACATCGCAATGCACGGATTTACCGCAAAATCGTGCCTACGTTGGACATCTTTATTTCCCAACATAGGTTTGATTTTGTAATCTGTCCGCATTACCCGCACTTCAACGCACGCACCGCATTTCTCGTGTCTACGCTGGACAAGGCGTAATGTACGATGCCCTAAATTTTATCCAACCAACGCGTTTGATCTGATTGGACATCGTTACTCACCGCGTTTCTAAAGAAGTGTGCGAGTAGTGTACGCGTACGAGCTCTTGTTGCTCGTTGAACATGCTTGTGCAACGCGTTGAGAAACGATTTAACAATAATGTGCTGCACATTATCTGTTCAACCCGTTCCTCAACTTCTTATGCTGCTCGTCCACTTAGTGCCCAACACATCAACCAATTTTATTCAACAGTTTATTCAACTTTTCAGTTGAAGAAACCATTTTTTAGGCTCCTACACTAGTGCACAAACTCACGTTGTTCAAGTTGAGCAACGTAATTCCAATTAAAGTTGAACATTTCCTTGTTGAACGCGTTGGGTGCGACGAAATGTGTGTGCCTGTGCTAGTTAAGCCATTGGAATCAATCAACTGACATCTGTTTATGCACTGTGTATGGTTTATCATTAAATTGCAACTCAGTTGTGTAGAACAAGACGATGGTCTAGATCTACTCAGTGCAGATCATTGCAGAAACACCAGTAATAAATATAAAACATCTGCGCGCACAAGTAATTAGTGCTAGACAACACATCCACCCCTAATAAAGCAATAAAGTCATGAGGAAAATCCAGAAAGGGAAATGATGCAAAATAAAGGTAAAATGAAGTATGTATTGATTTCAGTCACAGATAAAATTTTTTTATTTCATGAGGGTGTGGGAAGCTGTCAGCTACCAAGTGCGTTCAACGCGTTGCCCAACAAATGATGCTTGGTTAAATGTACGAGGGTATCAATGCGTTCTTCAACTCTATGAGCAACCACAACGAAAACGCAGTTGTCCAACTCGAGGACCTTTTTTTCCCAAAATCAGACATGTTGATCAACTAGATGTACGAGGTCATTCAACAATTGAATGAGTTGGTCAACTAAGTGTACGGGGTATTCAACAATTGAATGAGTTGGTCAACTAGGTGTACTGGGTCATTCAACAGTTGAGTGAGTTGATAAACTAGATGTACGGGGCCCGCAACGCGTTCAAAAAGAAATGTTCAACTTTAATTGGAATTACCTTGCTCAACATGAACAACTTGAGTTTGTGTACTAGTGTACGAGCCTAACAAAATGTGTTTCCAACTGAAGAGTTGAATAAACTGTTGAATATAATTGGTTGATGCGTTGGGCAGCATTATGTGCGAAATTGGGTAGTTATATTGAAAAGGAAATAAAACCACTCAGAGTTTTCGGAATTTATTTCCCACCTTACATAGGAACTAAGTTCACTTCACCAAAGTTGTTTTACTTGGTGGGAACTAAGTCCATCAGTGACAGACTTATTTCCCTACACCCATCATTTATTTATCTATCAGTGAGAAAACCAAAACGCATTGCCAAATTCCTCATCGATTTTTTTTGTTCACTTGGTTTCGACGTTAAATAGAGTTAAAAACAACTTAAACATACGTTTTGTCGTGATTAATATTAGACTCAAGTTTTTCGTTTAGACATGGGTTTAAGTTGTCTATGAATTACATAACCTTCGGTTTAGTTTAGTTATTACATAGTAATAGCTTATCAAAGATCTGTGAACATGCCCCAATATCTTGTGAATTATTAATGAATTATTTTTGTTTTCAGGTATTTTTTTTTAGTTTTGTACAATTTGTGGTAATTTTGAATTCGTTCCTAATCAACAATTATTTTAAAATTAATAATAATGCAACACATTTTCCTCGTAAATTGTATAACCAAAGCTTTAAAGCTAATTTGTTTGCTTTCCTTATGTATGTATACGTATATACTATATAATACCTATAATAACCTTTAGACAATAAAGTGCCTATATATATATAAATTAATAATAATGCAACACATTTTCCTCGTAAATTGTATAACCAAAGCTCTAAAGCTAATTTGTTTGCTTCCCTTATGTATGTATACGTATATACTATATAATACCTATAATAACCTTTATACAATAAAGTACCTATATAAATATACATACATATTATGTATTTAAGACGATAGTAGAACTCCTTTGAAAACATAATATTTTCTGTATTTAAAATAATGACTCCAAATACATTTTATTTTCCAAGATCTGAGATGATGACATTTTAAAACAAACTGCCCTTTATGGCCAAAGTGAGCACTAAAGAAGCGATTTGAGGAAATTTGAACTGCTAAAGGGGGCAAAGTTTGAATTGGGAAAATTTGTATTTTTTTTATCCCATTTTTTTGCGCAGTAGCCTGGCAGTAAATGCTGTACCGGTGGTAAATGGAAAGGGTGTAATCTATTATACTCCGTAGAGTTATGCGAATACCGGTTCTGGGAAGTTCTAAATTAATGCACAGCTAGTCTGGGGACCTGACCAAAGGCTGAAATTCTACAGCACGCAAAATCCCGCCCTCAATTTCTGCCGCCGCTGCGTCTAAACGCCGTCACTTTCTATTTCGAGAAGCTCACCCGGTATCAACAAGGCGCTGATACCGTATCAGCGAATGCCCAGCTGTCGTACTATGGTGTACTACGATTTGGGTATCGGCCGGCGTTGGTACTCCTATGTTGCCAAAGAAGCGTTTCCATAGCAGAACCGGGGTACAAACACTATTTCCGCGTAATCACGTTTTAAATAAATTTTGTGGAGATCAACTTATCAATATTGAGCTTTTTTTCATATTCGACAATTAACCGTTAACCCTTGCTCATAGATGTTTGATTTGTTAACTTTCTCGAATACGTAACGTAGTAAGAGAAAGATACATTATTGTTTTCGTACAAAATTTCGAACTCGAGATTTTGATCAATTTTGATATTACGATGATAGGGGAACTCAAAAAAGTGGGTCTCGCAATTCTGTCCGTCCGTATGTCTGTCTGTCCCACCCCTGGGGAATATAAACGCTTGGACGGATTTGCTTCAAACTTCGTATTTAGAGTTTGTAGACTTTCCGCTAGGGACGTTTGTTTTTTTTTATGCTAGCCCTAGTATTAACGATACCCCCATATAAACATTTTACGAAATACAAATGACGAAATATGCCCAAAATTAAACTTTTTTGAAAACGGCTCTAACGATTTGAACCAAAATTGATAATTGAGTTAATGTAAGCATGCTTTACATGACTGCATACCCTGTTTTTTGATTAAAAGTCCACCAACGGCAGTTTTGAAAATTGGCTTTTTCTCGAAAACGGTAAAAACGATTTAAAAAAAAAAATTATTTTTAAGGTACTATTGTCATTCTTAACTTGATAGTAAACTCAGTTTTTCCTTAAAAAGACTGAGTTTTTCGATATCCACCCAAATCCCTAATAATAGTACTTTAAAAAACTGCTCATATCTCAAAAACGCCACTTTCGATTATGATAAAAATGTTACTTTTAGATAATGCTTAAATCCATAGTATTCTTACTTGCTCAGTTTTGAGCTAAACAGTTGCAAAGCAGTGTTTATAAACATGTAACGGTATACATATATACATATGCTACCCCTCCACCTTAGAGATACAGGAATCTCAACTTGACATCGGTTGAGGGGCTGTCCGGTCGAAAGCAGAGGCAGGCATGCTTGTTTTTAGCCAGTGCTAAGCTCGTCGGAATGGGTGGGATCTTTTGCATGTCTTGCGGACTACCGTAATTTTACATGCCTGTAAGTTCTGTAGGGATATTTGAAAATTAGGGATTGATGAAGGGATATGAAGAAAATTTGGAAAGGAAGGATTCTAACTAGGATTGAAAAGATTTTTAAAATTTAGGCAACCAAGAAGAAAACAAACCACACCTATCGACTCGGTTGGTTTGCCTTCCTCCTTCTCTCGCCACGCCGGTACCTAAGGTGTAATGGTACCTTTGAGCTTCCCTCCCCATTACCCTACTCATGAATGAGTAGAGTACCTTGGTTGCCCTCGCTCATTTTTGTGACAACCCCTATGCGTATCAAAACGTTCAACAACTCTTGTTGCCCGTCATCACTTGCAACCAGGATGTAAGGTATGTTTTTTATATATTTTTTTTTCACTGTCTTTTATCCTTTTTTATATAAAACAAGTAAAAGTTTTATCATCGGCCTGTCCGATGCTTTGATACCCTCCACTGCATGCAAAATGTTTGCCATGCGAGTTAGTATGTGTCTAATATTAGTTTTGTATGGTAGGTAGCAGAACTACTTCACCGACATAGACAATTTTCCATACCAATTCCTTTGGACGCTATCGTGCTTTCAACAGACAGACAGACAGACATGGCTTAATCGATTCAGAATGTGATTTTGATTCAGAATATATACACTTTATAGGGTCTCCGTGAATCCTTCCTGGCGTTACAAACGTAATGGCAAAGTGAATATACCTTCCTGTGGAGGGTATAAAAAAAACTTCGAGAGTTTTCACAAACAATATTAATAATTTGTAGGGTTGGTTTGTTTCTTTTTTTTTGTGAGTAACTTCTTTGATTTGTTTTATCACAAAAAAAAAATAATAATACAGCTAGCTACCTACTTTAATTTTTTTATTTTAATTTACACCTATCATTTAACTTTAATACATAATGAATGTATTACAATTTTTTTTATTACGTACCTCTACTTAATTCACTGTTAATTTTATAAATTATTAATTACATAGAGTTCTCACCCTACGATTAATTAAATATCTATTACTTTTTTTTATATACAAAAATAAACGTATACATATGTTAATGTCTGATTCAATCTCTATTTTTATACCCTCCACAGGAAAGTATATTCACTTTGCCATTACGTTTGTAACGCCAAGAAGGATTCACCGGAGACCCTATAAAGTATATATATTCTGAATCAGGATCACATTCTGAATCGATTTAGCCATGTCCGTCTGTCTGTCTGTCTGTCCGTCTGTCTGTCTGTCTGTCTGTTGAAAGCACGATAGCGTCCAAAAGAATTGACCTAGGCGAATCTTTTTACCGTCGCCAGGTTGGTATTGAAAATGGGTAATGTCGGTCAAGTAGTTCTGGTACCTCCCATACAAAACCACTATTAGACCCACGTCTCTCTCTGTCTGTTGAAATCACGATAGCGTCCGAACAAATCGACTTAGGCAACTGAAATTTTATGAGAGGTCTTATATTTATGGCCTTCAAGTTTGCATTAAAAATGGTCCATGTCGGTCAAGTAGTTCTGTTACCTCCCATACAAAGCCAATATTTGACCCACGTCTCTCTCTGTCTGTTGAAAGCACGATAGCGTCCAAACGAATAGACTTAGGTGAATGAAATTTTGTGAGAGGACTTTTTTTAACCGTCGTCAGGTTGGTATTGAAAATTGTCTATGTCGGTAAAGTAGTTCTGCTACCTACCATACAAAACTAATATTAGACACATACTAACTCGCATGGCAAATATTTTGCATGACTTTTATGCAGTGGAGGGTATCAAAGCATCGGCCAGGCCGATGATAACACTTTTACTTGTTTTATAAGTAATGTTGAATTATGATGGCTTTATTTGGCAAACATTTAATTTGAGTTTTCAAATAAAATACTCGAAATGTTAGAGTCCTTCCTCTTTCCAAATTTCTTTCCTAACCTTTCATCAATACCTATTTTCATTTATCCCTATCAAAATTTGCAGGCATGAAATAACACGGTAGTCCGCAAGACATGCAAAAGATCCCACCCATTCCGACGAGCTAAGCACTGGCTTAGACTAGCATGCCTGCCTTGCTATGTCAATCAGACAGCCCTTCCACCGATGTCAACTGGCGATTCCTGTATCTCCAAGGTGGAAGGGTAGCATATGTTCATTTGCATACCGTTACAAACATTTTACGAAATATTAAACAATTAAGATTTTTTCGAAAACGACTCTAAAGATTTGAACCAATTTGATCTTTGAGTTAATGTAGGCATGCTTAACATGACTGCATACCATACCCAGTTTTTCGCTAAAAAGTCCAGCAACGTCAGTTTTGAAAATTAAGTTTTTTTTGAAAACGGTAAAAACGATTTTTAAAAAAAATATTTTTAAGGTACTATTATCATTCTTAACTTGATAGTAAACTCAGATTTTCTCTAAAAAGACTGCGTCCATTGATATTCACCCAAATCCCTAATAATAGTACTTTAAAGAACTGCTCATATCAAAAACGCCATTTTGGATTATTTCATTTCATTTCATTTATTTGTACATAGAACCTTTTACATTGGACTTAAGTGAAGTCTATATAAGCAAAAGTTAAATAATTTAAGATTAAACAATGATTTATTTGTTGGCTTTGCTAATTATAATTATAAATTAAAATAAACTAAACTATGCAAGTTAACAATGAAGCATGTTTTAGAAAAAGAAATAGAGAAAATAAAAAGAATATAACCACGAAAAGTGTGGGCGCAGTAGCGCAGTGGTTAGTGTGCTGGACTACTGTGCGAGGGATCCCGGGTTCGATCCCCGGAAAAACACAAATTACATCTTAAAGTTTTTTCTACTGCGCCACCTCTCGCGAACGTCTGACAAACATCCGAGAGTATGACTGTCATGAAAAAGCTTCTCAATTCAGCCGTTCGGACTCGGCATAAAATTGTAGGTCCCTTCCATTCGTCCCAAAAAATAGAAACTCACACAAAACGAATGGTTGCGAGAAGCAAGGCCTTGGGTGTCACCCGCCTGTTGCGCCACCTATTTATTTATTTTTTTTTTAAACACGAAAAGAAAGATAATAAAAAAAGGAAAAGATACAAAAATGCATTTAGGTGGCTAAGGTCAGATATCTAAATAAAACTTTATCAAATGACTTAGTTCCGCGAAGTTTTCTGATGTCCAAGGGAAGAGTGTTCCATTCTCTGACAACATAAACAAGATATTGGTTCTCGGAGTTCCTGCATGTAAACTTTGGTTGAATAAAGACAAAAGAACGAGTTGAAGTTGGGAACTGAAGTTTTTCGAACAGATAATGAGGTTCCTTGCAAATCAAAATGTGGTTTAGTGTTTTTAGGGCACAAAACTTGAAATATGTGTGCAGGCCACAGCCCAGTATCCTGTTAGTGTATTCCGAAATATGATCAAAACGTTTAAGATTATAAACATACCGCGTAATGTTGTTGAAGGCTACTGTAAGATTTCTTCGTGTTTCTGAGTTATGACAGCAGAATATCGGACATCCATAGGTAGCGATTGGCAATATTAAGCTTTTGGCTAAGCTAAGCCTTATATGCTGAGGAACAAAGTGCTTTGTTAATGACAGGGTCCGTAAACATCCGTATATTTTCCCAATGACTATTTGAATATGTTGGTCCCATGTAAGCGTAGAATTGAGCCAAATGCCTAAGTTTTTCGCTTTTTCAACATATTCTAAAATAGTGTCACCTAAATATAATGCTGGGAAATAGCTACTGTCAAGCTTGTTTTTGTAGACTATCAAGCATTTTGACTTTGCCGGATTTAGTTGTAGGTGATTTCTGACAGACCATTGTGAGATTTCCTTAAGATCGCTATTAAGTTTCTCTATTCCATCTTCTAACATTCCCAGCTTGCAGCTCAACTGTATCTGGACATAATCAGCATATAAATGTATTGATGAGTGTCGGACTACTTGTGGGAGATCATTAATGAACATTACAAAAAGTAATGGTCCAAGAATCGAGCCTTGCGGTACTCCCGATTTTATCTCTAAATGTCTAGAAGTTTTTTCTCCAACCGATACGGCTTGACTTCTTCCACTTAGATACGAGAGAATTAAGTTAGCTGCAGAGTTGCTGAACTGAAAATTCCGTTTCAATTTTGAAAAAAGTTTTCGGTGATTTACAGTATCGAATGCCTTTGAGAAGTCTAGGAGTCCAAGAAATGATATCAGGTCCTGATCCATAGCAATTCTCAAATCATCGGTTACTTTCAGAACAGCAGAGACACAGCTATGGTTTTTCCTAAAACCTGACTGTTGGCTACTTATAAGTTTTTTATTTTTGACAAAAGTACTTATTTGTTTATGAAGCAGTTTCTCGAAGACTTTGGATAAAAACGGCAGAATAGAAATAGGTCTAAACTCAGGTGGTGATGAACGGGTAGCAGGCTTTTTTTCTATTGGTATAACCTTTGCAACCTTCCAGGAAGATGGAAAAGAGGATGTCATGATAATTGTGTTAAAAATGTGTGTAAGGGTAGGAAGAATATGGGGCAAGATTATTTTAATAAAGTATGGATGTATTTCATCAAGGCTCATAGCATTAGACTTTATCTGAAGGAGTGCGCACAGAAGGTCACTCTCGTCTACTCTAGTGAAATGGAAGCAATTAATTTCTTCAACATTAAGAATAGAACCAACCGTACTAGTTTCGCCAACATCAGGCAAGATGCTTTGAACTTTGGCGAATTCCGAATTAAAAAAATCGGGGTTTATATTCTCAGGGATTGTTACATTTTGTCGACCCACACCAAGCTCTCGGATATTTTTCCACAAAGTTGTTGCTGGTAGACTTTTGTTGAAACGCTTTGAATACACCCGCTTCTTAGCTTCCCTAATTTTCATAGAAACACTGTTTCTCAAACCCCGGAAAACTGCATAAAACTCAGGGAGTTTAAATCGTTTCCATCGTTTGTAGGCTAGGTAACGTTGTTATTATGATAAACATTTTAGTGTCAGGTAATGCTTAAATCCATAGTAATATAATTTGCTCAGATTTGAGCTGAACAGTTGAAAAACTGTGTTTTTGAACCATGAATGCGTCCTTCGATTTCCACCCCAATCGCTAAAAACGGTACTTTAAAAACTACACATATCTTGAAAACGCCATTTTCGATTTGGTTAAAAATGTAACTGCTAGGTAA
Organism: Cheilosia soror; assembly: GCA_949372485.1. Taxonomy (NCBI): domain Eukaryota; kingdom Metazoa; phylum Arthropoda; class Insecta; order Diptera; family Syrphidae; genus Cheilosia; species Cheilosia soror. The sequence continues at coordinate 59,158,256 of OX443561.1, read as the reverse complement.
TGTTTATATCCTGAAGAATACGTCGTACTCAGTTTTTAGCTAAACAGTTTAATAACAGTGCTTTTCGAATCCAAATTGTAACATTTGTCAGCATAATTTTACAAAAAACCGCTCTAACGATTTTGATCAAAATACATATTTAACATAAGCATTCTAAACATGATCACGTACTTAGTTTTTCTCAAAAAACTCGAATATTGCCGTTTTATGAATATTTCTCAAAAATTACTACCCAAATCCCGACCATTGAGACCACTTTTTTTTAAATAATAATCAAAAATTAGAATTCGAAATTTATCGCCTCCTTCAAATGTCAGTTGGGGTGAAATTTGAAAGTAAGTAATAAAGTGTTGTATTTAAGGCGGCTCTCAGATTGAGGCAACAAGCAATAAGCAACTATAGTTGCTATAGCAACTGCCAATAAGCAATCAGCAACATTTTTCGTTCGAGCGATATTTAGTTGCTTTGATGTGAGACCTCTAATTTAATTCAAAGTAAAATAATTGTGAGCGATAATTTTGCGTGTTTCCTATTGCCAGTTGCTTATTGATTGTTACCTCAGTGTGAGAGCCGACTAATACGTACATAATGTCTATGTAGTATGTATTACGTGTTTAGTTAACAAGGGTTCAGTTACTAAACCTACGTAAGATGTACGTAAGTGGAAATAATTTTAAACGTAAAATTTGTTGAAATGACTCTGAGACTCTGCGAGATTCGCAATAAACGAGAAAGTTTCGTGCGACCCAGTCGTGCACATTTTTTTTGTCGGAGGTTGCTACTATCCGATCGAGCACTCAGACACAACTACTGGTCCATTGTACTGCCAAACAGACATCTTACATTGCTGTACTTAGTTTTCCCGCCTTTCGAAGAAAGATGAGAAGGAGCTTCAGTTATGAAGAGTTTAGATGTTCGGCACTCACCACGCCAGCCACAAAGATGTTGTATCGTTGTATCGTCGTCTTCTCCACAAGCAGGACAGATGCTGGTGTCTCTCACCATTGGTATTGGTTGAAGTTTGCTAGTCGGTTCGGCATGTCTGAGGTTTTGTGGAAACAGGTGAAAAGGGTGTATCAGGTGAAACAGGTGATGTTGATATTGGAACACTCGTAGTTGTGATCGGGTTTGTGACTAAGATATAGTCTTCAAATAATTCGTTTGGGCTTTCGAAATCTTCATCGATTCTGCGAAGAATTTGATCTATATGGCGCCTGAAGATCCGGTCATCTGTGGATTTGATGACATAAGACACAGGTCCTGTTATTTTGGCAATAGTACCTTTTAACCATTTGGAACCAGTTGAATAATTTCTGAAGAATACGGGCGCTCCGACTTTAAATGATCTTACTGAATCATTGCCTTGCGACTAATCATTTTTCAAATTGATGTTATCGGGGTGTAGCATATCCAACATTGTTCTCAGCTTCCTTCCCATAAGTAACTCCGACGGGGTTCTTCCATTCCAGTTGCGCTGTGGGGAGTGGTAAGCTTTTTAAATAAAAATCGTTGTAGTTTCAGATGAATATCCCTCTCTGCCAGCGATGAGAGTGATGATTTGGTGTACCGAACCATCCGTTCCGCTTGGCCATGGCTGGATGGGTGATAAGAAGGTGCTTTTGTGTGCGACTTTCCGTTGTCCGAAAATCTCTCGCAGTTTTCGTATAATTCTAATTGATTGACTCGTAACAATCTTAATTTCCACCTATTTAGACATTGCATCGACGAAGATCAAGAAAGTATAGCCTTTATACGGTCCAGCAAAATCAACATGTAAAGTTGACCGCGGATTTGTTTTTTGCGGTATAAACTGCCGATGGGCGCTTGGTGGATTTCAACGGTTGGTTTGATACTGTTCGCAACGTCGCAATTCTTCCTCAATTTGTTGATTTAATTGCGGCCACCAAACAGAACTGCTAGCCAAAGATTTCATAAGCGTCATTCCTGGATCATTTGCCATTTGCATGAAGTAAGTTCAATATCTCTGATTGTAATGCCGGCGGTATGATGACACGAGTTCCCCATAACATACAACCCTTATGTGTGGATAATGTTCTTCTTCTTCTGGATGGATGTTCTTCTGCCAGAAAAATTTCTTAAATTCTTTTTCAATTTTGTCTCGCCATCCATGCAGTATCCATCGCATAATCTTCGCATAATCGGGGTCTTGGGAGATTTCGGAGGCCACATCTTCGCCTCGTGTGGGTGAATGCTTCAGTTTCTCAAGAAGTAATACATCCCCCAGATAAGAAGAGCAATCTATTGATAATTGCAGTGGCAATCTACTTAAACAGTCAGCACTGGCGTTTAAATTACCGGGTCGATATACTCTAACTCATAATCGTAGGCTGAAAGAAGCAAACACCACCACCTCAACATACGTGGTGATACCATGATGGGAATAGGTTTTCGTTTGTTAAATATACCTAGCAACGACTTGTGGTCGGTTATAATTAACACCTGTCTTCCTGCTATATATTGATGGAAGTGTTTAATTCCGAAAATTATAGCCAAACCGTCCCTATCAATTTGTGCGTAGTTGTGTTCGCTTGATCCCTACGTTCGGGAGGAAAACGCGATAGGTCGTTCATTGTTATCTTCATCTCGGTGTGCCAACATTGCACCAATGCCATACTGTGAGGCGTCACATGAAAGAACTAACTGCTTAGATTCGTCGTAGTGTGTCAAAATTCTGTCAGACCGCAACAGATCTTTTAATTCGTTGAAAACAACCGTACATATGCTCGTTTTTTTTTTTAATTCCCTGGCCATTTGCCTGACACTGCGACCTAAAAGATCTATTGCATCGAAAGGGATAAGGTTATTCTAAGAGACCTGTGAAGGCCACTATATCGTTAGTAGCGGAGTTCATCAGCTCTGCTGGTAAAAGTATCTCTTTGTTCAAGACACGTTTTCTTAACCAATGAAGTACCGGGCAATCACAGAGAATGTGTTCGGAGGATTCTACATCCTCAAGACAGAACCTACATTCTATCTCCGGGCACAAATTTATTTTGTTAAGATGATATCTCAAGCCCCAATGGCCTGTGAGAAAGCCCACCAGCCTTCTGATATTATCCTTATTTAGGTTGAGGACTTCCTTGTAAGAGTTTTTTTTTTGTAATGGGAATTCGCTGGAAGGAAAAATCATCGAAAGACATTGCAGAGCTATTACGCGAGGGATGCGTCTGCAATGGTGAGGGACTTTAACCCGATCTAAAAAAAACTCCCAAGGGGACTGACTTTCGTCATCCCGAACTGATTGCACCTAGTCGTTCGACTAATCGGCAATTTTTTTTGACTCGTTTTTAAAAATTAGAGAATAAACCCGACGTTTGTCGGATTTCTATACTTTTTATTTGAAAATATGACCTACTTTCTTGGTCTTCGCTAAGATCAAGAGGTTTTACCCGACTTAAACTCCCGATTACATTGTCAGTATTTAAAAGTTCTGTTATTTCTATGTTAACATGGTTAAGAAGTACAGTAGACGCTCGATATAGTGAACCTCTGTATAGTGAACTATCCAATATAGTCAAAATTTTACACAACTACTCTAAATAGGTAGTGAGCTATGGAAATCTCGATATAGTGAACTCAGATTTTTTTTAGTCCAGTCATTTTAGCGATCAACCTCGGAATAAGAGATAATAAGCTGAATTTGTGTATATACTTTAATTTTGGCGTTCTAAATGTTGTCCCAAAAGTCTCATAAAATCTCGTGTCTGCGTCGTAAGTTATTCAAGGTCAAAGGTAAACAAAAACAATTTTCCGCGATTATCTCAGTTTCTATTGCTCAGATGATGTTAACCTCCACTACAAAATTGTAGGGCATAAAATTTGCTACAAATTTTATTATAACCATATGGACTGACTTAAGGTCATTTAATCTAATCTGTAATTTTTTGTCTAATCAGAGATATTGTCTGTTGCCCTTTGAAGCTTTTTTGTTGCTACTTCGACAGTTGCTCACACAGCAAGGACAGCTGTGCCATCTGCAAAAGTAGCTAGGTATAGTCTTGCATTCATCTCGCTGTAAGGTTAAAAGCCAATTCACAACGACGCTTTGCGGCGTGCGTGCGTTGACAGATAAAGTAGAACCAATGCTTTCATATGGTGCAAGCCAAAATGCTGCTTCAGCCTTCGGGTCGCGTTTGGATCGTAAATATCGTAAAGTCCAACGCGGCGCCCAAGTATAGCAACTCTCTACTTTCAGGTGCGTTGGGCGGCTTTGACATTTCACTTTCGGTTTGGTTTGTTCGATTTGACAATATTTAATGTGATAGAGCAATGCCGTTCATTGTTGGAGTTGCATGGATTCACTTAGGGTATATACGTACTCGATTTTAGTAGATTATGAAGGTTTTTGCAATACAAATTCACCCCTATCGTGGAATCCGTCGGAATTGAGTTTCACTTCACCTATTCGATTCCCTTTCACCTTCTACTGCTATCGTGGAATCCGCCGGAAAAGTTTCCTTATCAACACGTTTTTGGGAAAGGTAGTTTCACTGTCAAACGGCTGTCTTTCATTTGTGAACACGTGTAGCAGCATTCGTCGAAGGTTATGAAAAGTTTGTTTCAAAAGTGATTTAAATAAAAACCATTATTTATTATGTAATAATGTATACGATAACTCTATTCTTGTAAAAATAAGAAGAAGAACGAAATGAGCGATGTTCTCAGAGAAGAATACGAGACAGGCTGAAATGAGCAATGAGTGGTTTCACGGAACTTCCGGACGAAATGTGTTTTTAGAATCACCCCTATCGTGGAATCCGACGGAATTGAGTTTCACTTCACCTATTCGATTCCCTTTCACCTCCTACGGCTATCGTGGAATCCGCCGGAAAAGTTTCCTTATCGACACGTTTTTGGGAAAGGTAGTTTCACTGTCAAACGGCTGTCTTTCACTTGTGAATACAAATATTAGCTGTATTCGTCGGAGGTGCATATATTGATTTAAATAAAAAATAGTGTTTATTGTGTAATAAGCATAAGAGGAAGAACGAAATGAGCGGTGTTCTCAGAGAAGAATATGAGAGGTTAAGAGGAGCAGTGAATACCTACATAATTTCATAGAACTTCCGGATGAAATGTGTTTTTAGAATGATTATTTTTTGATTTTAATAAAGTTCAATATGGCACAGATTTATTACAAATGTTCGGCTTAATAAAGCAGCTGTTTTGTATGTACATTTTTTTAAAGAAAATTCTCTCGATATGCAGCAAGCAAGAAAACCTATGAAACCCGCAATGAATTTGATGCGGGCAAAAAATGTCATTTTGTTCGGGAAAAATTCGATTTGAACGTTTTCAACGATACAGTGAAACTCATTCACATTACCCACACGGGGAACTGTTCACTTTGCGGATTTGACGATACCAAAATATTTTTTTCCGTGAATGATTCCCCCCGGCGGATTCCACGATAGGGGTGATTAATTATTTTACTGTGTGGAAATGACGAATATTATTTCTGTTGTAATGCTACTAGTGATTTCTTTAGATTGTTGAACAAAAAAATATGTGCTCAAATGTTATGTGCACGCTTTTGATATTTTAATTTTGTCTGAAACTACTCTGTGCTTTATATAATTTATAAACGAAATAAAAATGTTTGTTTATAATATTTTTAGTTTCTTTTTCTAGTCGAGGGAAAATCGAATTTTCTGCGATGTGCAAATGATAGGTATTAATTTATTACTTGGTGTACCCGCTCGTTTGCTCGTGCCAATGAATTGCAATGCTTAGGTAGATATAGCTACATATTTTTTATCGTCTATCGGTACAATGCACATGAATATGCGTACCTTTGCCCGACTTTGACCCAAATTCACGGGAATTCTCCGTCCTATATTGAAGATTCCCTGAAAATTTGAACTCAATAATCGGGAAGGTTTTGAAGTCCAGCCATAGGAATATAAAAAAATATCTAGACAAGACAGCAAAGATCTTCGCGGAAATATAGCAAACAAAATTCCGTGTACTTAATTGATACACAGGCAATGACCCTAGTGAGAGGGTCAAAAAATTCTTTCAATATGCATTGTCATTACTGGGGATGGGTGACCGGATGCTGTAAAATCCCAGCGAGCGACGAGAAGCGGTACCTGGATCGCATTCGTCCGAATGTCCAGCATACCACCATATGTATAAATATAACTAAAATAAAGTATAAATATTAATTGAAAAATCGAGTAGATCGTCGGTATCCATATTTGAGAATTTATTCATACGTTTTTTTTAAATAGCCAAGCAAGTTTTTAACAAAATTGCACCTCTGTATTTTAGTGACTGAACTTCTTTTCACAACGTAGATAAAATATGCTGGCCATTTGGTAATCTTGCACACTTAAATCGTTTTTCAAGTATTCCACAAAGTAATCAATTCACAATTTAAAGGGAAGGGATTTTCGATGTAATCTGCCCATATTTTCTCAACTAAACTTAAAATCTACCTGTCTCGCTGACTTTAATTCGTACATTAAAATAACAATTCTAAGCAAAAAGGAGTAAACTTGCATTCTGCTCTGAATTCGGGGGGTCTATCTCGCTCCGTTTAGGCGGGAGGGGTAATTTAAAAAAAAGTACTTAAAATGAAAAAAATATTAAAAAACAACGGCAACACTTACAATAATGGACTATAGCATTTTTAAAAGCCAAGAGTCTGTTATTTCATATTGTTTTTAAATCAAATTATTTCTGTTAATAGTTTTTGAAAAAAAAAATACTTTCAAACTTGAAATTTAAGGAAAAAAATTAAAAAAAAAAAGTTGTATGCTGATTTTTTCAATATAGAAAAATTATATACTTAAGTTTTTTTTTAGTTTTCATTGCCCAAATCAATTCTTAATCGAACACTGAAAACCAGATTGATTTATGTCTTCTAGTTTTTCAGAAAATAGTACTAGTGAATAGAACTAGAAAATAGAACTAGTGCTTATTTCGCGAATGGTAATACTTAGCTCATGTATGATTTGACAGATAATTAGTTTTATCCTTCCGCTGAACGAATATGGTTGTGTATACGCTTGAACAACGCTGGGAAATATTGCGACATTACTTTGAAAATCATGGTAATGTTGCAGAATGTGTGCGAAAATTGCGTACGGATTTTGGAAGAAGAGAAGCACCGTCAGCTCCGTATGTTCGTTATCTTGTGAAAAAAGTGAAAGATACTGGCGTCCTCATCGATAAACCAAAGCGTGAAAAGCCAAAAACAGTGCGTACACCCGAGAAAATTGGTGCTGTGGCAGAAAGTGTGCGTGAAGCGCCATCAACATCAATTCACTGTCGTTCTCAACAATTGAATATTTCGGAGACATCATTGAGACGAATTTTGCATAAAGACCTTGGTATGACGCCATACAAAGTCCAATTGGTTCAGGAGTTGAAGCCAACTGACCATCCAATGTGTTTTCGCTTCGCTAAGTGGGCCTGCGATCGACTTAGAGAACATGTCTATTTTGCCAAAAAAATCATCTTTTCAGATGAAGCTCATTTTGATCTTGGCGGGTATGTAGGCAAGCAAAATTGTCGCATTAGGGGCACATAAAACCCGCACGCATACATTGAAAAGCCGATATACCCAAAACGAGTCACTGTTTGGTGCGGATTTTGGTCCAGAGGCATAATTGGGCCATTTTTCTTTGAAAGTGAGCAAGGAGTGGCCGTTACAGTCAATGGCGATCGTTATCGGTCCATGTTGAACGAATTTTTGTTCACAAAAATTGAAGAGGAGGATATTGGCAACATTTGGTTTCAACAGGACGGCGCTACGTGCCACACAGCCGATGCTACACTCGATGCTTTGCGCCCTGTTTTTGAAGATCGCATTATCAACCGAAGAGCTGATGTCGTTTGGCCACCGCGGAGCTGCGATTTGACACCGTTGGACTATTATTTGTGGGATGCCGTAAAAGATAAGTGTTACGCCGACATGCCAAAGACAATTGACGCTTTAAAGGACAATATTCGTGAAGCCATTGGTGAAATACAGCTGCACACAATCGATTAGTAGTCATTGTATATTCGTATTGCCGTTGTTTTTAATATATTTTTTTTCATTTTAAGTACTTTTTTTTTTTTAAATTACCCCTCCTGCCTAAACGGAGCGAGATAGACCCCCCCCCACCTCCCATAGTAAAAAATGCTTGTATTGGACCCCTCTACAAAAAACCGTTATTTTTGCCGCCTAAGTTATCGTACTCGTGCCGAGCGGTGCATTATCCACAACATTTTACCCACCAACTCTGGCCAAGTATACGGAACCTTCGGTGCGCGAGTGATACTCGTAATTGGCCGGTTTTTTTCGTTATTCTTTAATAAAGTCAGTTGCACTGTTGCCAACTTAGCGGAAAATGCGTCAGATCTGGCGAAATTTCGGATCTGACAGCGCGTAAAAAATATATTTAGCGCGAAATTTTGCGCATAATGAAATATACCAAAAATTCGTAGGTATTTTGTTATGGCTATAATTTTTATTTTCCAAATTTGTAAGAATATTTGAATGTGTCTAATGTACATAATGTTACCATATGTACATACATTACCATAACATATATATGTGGAAAAATATTTACTCTTCACTCTTTTGTACTTAAGAAACATAAAGGGTATTCTGGGGTTGCCAGAAATAATTTGAAGAAAGTAGTTATTAATCATGAAACTTTCCCGGACAAAATAGGATCTAAAAAAAGAGTACAAAACTAAGACAAAAATGAACGTAGGTACTATTCTCAAATAATAAAAATAGAGATATTTCCTCTGTCGGATACCCGATATTTTTCCAACTTTCAATTAAGAGAGAGTGGGAAGAGATAAAGAATATCAATTTCTGGGATTTTGGATATTTGACTTGGGACCCGAGGTTAATTTTTATATTTTCGGTGGATTTTTGACGTCTACGAAACTTTATTTGAGGGTTTTAAACATAAGCAAAAGTCGTTCCACTGCCGAGTGAAGAGAAAGCCATCTCGTTTTTGAATGGTATAAAAGTGACTGGTATTCTATTTTATATTTTTAAAGTGATTACATCGACTTCAATAGGATAATTTCATTCAGTATTTTCTAACCTTTCTTTTGTCGATTACCAAAGTGTGTATTGCAGTAATTATGTTGCAGATTTCAGAAGCAACAAGTTATGATTCAAAAACACTACCAAAATTTCTCTTGACGCGATGAGAAATGAAAAACCTGGACAATCTAGAAAAACTATCTCGGGAAAACCCGGACGAAGGGCAAACCCGGTATTCACAAAACCTGATCAATTTTTGAAGCTTGCAAATGTCTTTGCGTAATTCGCATAAATTGACTGTACATCTGGAATCAAACAAACAACTCATACGACTGTCTGTCTAAGTCTAAGAAAAAAAATATCAGAAACTTTTATCTGGTGGAAAGCGTTATGTGTCGGATAACTATCCGAAACTTTATCCGGAGCATTTGAAACTGGCCCTTAGGGTCAGTAAAAGTAGCTGATATTTTTTTTCTGTTTCATCGTCAAAGTCTCTGATAAACTATCCGGTAGAAAAAATTATCAGGCACTAATTGTTTGACAGGAATGGAAATGAGTTTTTTATCGTTTATCACATTTTTAAGTGAATTGTGTTGTTCTAGTTTTTTTTAATTTAGCATGGATAAATTCATTCATTCACTCATTTTCGATACCCCGCTTATCCCTTAAGTGGGTCGCGGGTGTAGGTTGCGCAAGTCCAAGTGCACCGTCCATAGTCTCGATTCTAGGCCATCGACTGTAAATCATAAAGGGCAATTCCCATACGGGTAGGGGAGATATTATGGACTTGGTCTAACCATCTCATCCTGGGTCTACCTAGAGGACGCCTGCCCGATTGTACGGATTCCATAGCACGTCGCGTCGTAAGATCATGGTTGGGGACATGCGTTTTAAAATGACTACTCCACCGCTGCGTCCGGAGCAGTAGCTGCTCGACATTGAGTCCCTCACGTATTCTGGTGTTTCCACCTTCTCTACGGGTCACACCAGTAATACAACTGAGGAATCTCATTTCGGCAGCTTGTATCCGGGATCTTATTTTTTCGGTCATTACCCAAATAGGTAAGAGTAGGAACCAACTCCGAATTAACGACTGACAACTTGACAATTTAGCTTTGACACCAAGTTCAGTCCTCTTATAATAACAGAATAACCGGGCTGTTTCAAAATTGACCAACCTGACCAATCCTACAGATAAACTTAGCATTGCTCTTGGCCCTTCCATCACTCGTGAGTATACATTAAACAGGCGTTCTGGAGACGACCATCACTTGAGATTTGTTTACATTTACTTGCATCTCAGCTTCCACATAAGCGACTACAAACGGATAGAGTGCGCATTGAAGTTCCGTCTAAGAGGATCAAAGGATGACCAAGTCATCAGCGAAGAGCAAACGACTTATCCTCGAATGTTCCAATTCGAAACGTTTTTCGCCAAGACTGCGCTGTAACATCCAGTCCATATAAGTAATGAAAAGGAGAGGAGACAAAATGCACCCCTGGCAAAGTCCAACGCCCACGGTGAGAGGTATTGACTGGGCATGGATATAGTTAAACAAAATAGTGAAAATTCAGAAATCTTCATCGTCGAGAAGAAATAGGTACTCTGTTCCTACGGGGCCCTGTAATATGGTTGCAATATTCATCTAATTCGACATTTAAGAATTCAAATAAATGCATGATATAACACTTCTGACTGCTGTCTACACCCGACAACGAAAGAATGCTCTGAAACTATATTTTTTCCAGCCACATCAAATAAATATTTTGTTTAAATCTTCCGGATAGAGGCTTTAACAGCCGGTTGAACTGGCTGATAAACTATCCGAGACTTTATCTGTCAGCTATTACTATCCGAAAACTTTGAAACCGAAATATTACGTTTATCTGACATATAAATTCCGGATAGGCTATCCGAGACTTTATCAGCTAGTCTTGAAACTGGCCCTAAGTCTTTTTTTGTTTCGATAATATGGTATACACTTTCGTTTACATAGTTGTTAGAGGGACAGGCTGTAAATGTATGGCCATCTTAATAATAAGAATTCATCGATATGTGTAAAGTAGGATGCCCAACGGCTTACAATTTTTCTCCTTCTGTTAGAAGAGTTCGACTGCTCTAGCTTGAGGAGCAATATTTCATTATTTTTGACGTTAGTCTATCATAGATACAGAGAATGTCTTAAAATTAATGACAATAGAAAAATATACAAGAATAACTGTGGTTAAGCGAGAGGTGCCTATACGTATAGTACTATGTACAAAGTGTATGGTACTGTAAATTTCTTCCAACGATTACTGTTGTTGTTTAATGATCATGTTAGGTAAATAAAGCAAGGCAATAAGTAAATATGGCATAATAGACAATATTTAAACCAATGCTACCTATATCTAACGTTTACATGATATATGTAATAGCAGTACCTAGCTTTTACTAAGGTATAGTTCAAACGGGTTATTTTTACATACTACTTACTTATCGGTAGAGTTGGGCAATTTAGTTCATTTGAGTGATCGATCAATTTAGTTCAAATCACGCTACTGAACTAGTTCGCTCATTTTAGTTCATGGGGTTGTTGGATGCAGAGTATAAAGTACCCAAAAAAACCCTGTAGTAAGGGGTCACCGACGCGATTCACATTTAAAAGCCATTTCGACAAATAGAGGAACAAAGTTGGGTCAAGCTGCCAATGAAACCGTATCGATTTCTTGGGCACTCATTCCGTAAGTCAATAATCGCATGACGATACCGTTTCGACGATAGCCTTGCATCACGTAACATTGAAAATTTCTACGACATCGTTTCTCCGATCCAACATTTGCTTTTTGTAGCTCAATAATCGACAGAGCACTATCGTCCAGACGATAGCGTTTGCACGATAGCTAATTAATTTAGGTATCGTCATGCACTGATTTGTTTATTTTGCGGACAATTTTAAGCTTTTTACAGGAATTTTAAAGCGAGCAATTGAATTTAGATTTTTTACTATTTAAATTACATAATAACTCATTGTTATTTGTCAAGTGTCATTTATGACAATAACGATGACGTCTAGTCTTTTTTCAACTACTGTTTGTGGGCTCCTGAAAGGTACCGAAAGTTCTCAAACTTTGTGCAAAATAAACCATGGTGGTAGAGTTACGTGAAGCAAATAAAAGACGATCTTGTGCACTACTTGGACGACAGTCATCTTAAATTTTATGGAATGAGTACCCTGGATGCTCGCGTATACTGGCATCTTGATGTGTGGAGTCACCAAAGCTAGAATTCCATCGAATTGAGTTGAGTCCATTCGCAAAAAATTGTGATGAAGTTCCGTCTCCTTAGCTTTGAATTTGGAATAGAATCCTCCCTGCTGACAACGGGCCACCCGCACTCCTTCGTCCAAACACTACGTCGTTTTTATGTTAATTCATCATTCTCGCAGTCTTCTAACACGTAGATTTAAAATAGTCGCAAGTGCAATATTTTGTTCCATTAACCGCACTGCAAAAACCAAGGACCATACATTTTAATTTGTCTGACGTCTGACAACGGATAGACCAATTTTTCATATTCAAATATCTGACAACCGTGTGAACACACAATTTTCAATCTGACAGAATGTGAACGGACAATTTTGTATTGTAAGATAGTTGGCTATTGTAAGCTTATTGTCAGTCATTGTCAGAGGATTGACAGATCTGACAATCGTGTGTGCTTAGCTTTCGCTTCTTCGTTTGTATGAAAAGCATTGCGCGGTACTAATAATCATTTTTAGTGTCCAAGATAAATTTTACGAAGTCAAGAAAATTTCCATATAAAATTACCTATTGTGACCGTCAAAATATAATTTAATATAGTAATTTGAAGGTTAAAAAAGATTTTTGGTAAGGCCAATTAAAAATAATAACCGTGAACTAAATGAACTAGTGAACTAAGTGTGCGAACTTAGTTCACTAGTTCACTGTAGTGAACTAGCTCATTGAACTAGTTCGTTCGTGAACTACACAAGCCTACTTATCGGGCTCCCGACCCGTGAAGAGTCTCTGCCTGGACACTTCAGCCTTCCATTCTCTACGATCCCGGGCACGCTGCTTCCAATTGTCCAGACCAAGCGCTCTGGCATCCGCGATGGCTTGGTCTTTGAAACGGAGGTTCGGTCTTCCTTGTCTTCTCGAACCTGGGGGCTGGGATTCGATGATCCTCTTAGCTGGAGCATTATTGTCAATTCGCTCGATGTGGCTGAGCCAATGTAGTCGACGTGTTTTGGCTTTTTGGACTACATCCACATCTTGGTACAGCTCATAGTATTTTTTCTTTCGAAGGAGCCCAGTATCAGCTCTCCCTGTGTAGAGCACACATTTCATCCTTCGAGTTAGGAGTTTTGAACCCAATTGTTTGTCAAACCGAAGTAATTCTTCTTCCTAGGTAATTCTTGGCCGGATTTCCACTAGGGTGTCATTCGTGCAGTTTACGTTTACTCCGAGGTAAGTCAACTCCTTAACTACCTCGAAATTGTTGCTATCAATAGTGACGTTTTATCCTAGGCGGTGGACAGATGCTTGATTGTTTGTTGATATCATGTACTTAGTTTTGTCCTCATTTACTTGAAGCCCAACGGATTTCGCCTCTTCTTTAATCGCCGTCAGCGCTTCTATCACGGCACGCTGGGAGCGACCGGTGATGTCAATATCGTTCGCATAGCCAAGCAGCTGCACGGTGCTGTTGAAGATAGTGCCTTCCGTGTTGACACCTGCCCTGCGCACTATCTGCTCCAGTACGAGATTGAAGAAGTTGCATGATAGAGCGTCTCCTTGCCGAAATCCGGTGCATGTTTGAAAAAGTTCGGAAGAGCTGCTTCCAAACTGCACGTTGCAGCGCGTGTTTTCCAGCGTCACGCGACACAGCTGAATCAGTTTTGCCGGGATTCCAAATTCGGCCATCGCCATATAGAGCTCCTGACGATCATACGCGGCTTTGAAGTCGATGAATAGGTGGTGAGATTCGACTTGAAATTCGTTGGTCTTTTCCAAGATTTACCTCAGTGTGAAAATTTAGTCTAAAGTCGATCTGCCGGGCCGGAAGCCACACTCGTACGTGCCGATTAGTGTGTTGGAGAACGGTTTTAGACGGTATGCGACATTTAGCAGGGATATGCCTCGATAGTTCTTGCAAGACAAAGGATCGCCTTTTTTGTATATGGATCTGATAGTCCAGTCATCGGGCATGTTTTCTTCCACCCATACTTGGTTGATGATTTGGTGCATGCTCCCTACCAAAATATCACCACCGTATTTAAAGAGCTCCGCTGGCCTGGGGCCTTGTTGTTCTTAAGCTTTTTTATAGCTAAGACAACTTCTTCTACACTAGTGACATTAGTGGTGGAACTAGTGACATTAGTATCAACAACTCCATGATCCCACTTTGTCGTAATTCTGTTTTTCATGTAGCTCTATCCATGCAGTTTAAATTTTATGAGTTTTTTAAACCGTGTTCCGGTGACATTTATTTTAAGAATAATTATGCTAAAGCTAATTTCAGCAAAATTTCAAGCTATTTAGATAGTATAAATTGGTTCAATATTTTTAACAATAATTGTAACTTGGACAATTCTTTTAATGTATTTATCAAAACTGTGAAAATGGCAATTGATTTGTTTACACCTAAAATTAAGTCTGTCAAGGGTAACAAGCCTATTTGGTTTAATGACAGAATCATAAACTTAAATAATAGGAAAAATAAGGTCTATAAACGTTTTCGTAATAGAAATAATGACCTGGAACTTCTGAAAGTTTATCGGACGCTTCAAAAAGAATTTGATGTTTTAAATAAGTTTCTTTACAGACAGTATGTTCTTTCTGTCGAATCTAATTTAAAAACTAATAGTAGACGTTTTTGGAGCTTTATTAATAGCAAAAAATAATCTAATGGTATTCCTAACTGTATGCGCCTTAATAGTGTGTCCTCATCTGATCTGTCAACCATTTGTAACATGTTCGCTAACCACTTTCAATCTGTTTATTCTTGTGGTACAAACATACCTTGAGTCTCATGTAACTACTCAATGCCCTTTGAGTTCGTAAATATCGGTAACTTAGAGTGTTCGATCACTAAAGTCCAAATAGCTCTTTCTTCATTAAAACTAGATAAAAATCCGGGTATGGATGGCATCCCGCCAATTTTACTTCAAAAGTGCTCATCCGCGTTTTCTGTACCTTTGTGTTTAGTTTTTAACTTATCTCTGCGACTTATTGGAAGAAGTCGTTTTTAACGCCCATATATAAATCTGGATCGAGGCATGATATTACTAACTATCGTCCAATCTGTAAAATTTCGTCTATCCCTAAGTTGTTTGAAAAACTAGTTTGTGACAAACTTACACCTCTCTTAAAAAGATTTATCTCTCCGTCTCAGCATGGCTTCGTTACAGGCAGATCCACTACTACAAATCTCTCAATTTTTTGTAATACTGCCTTGAATTACCTTGAGAATGGCATGCAATGTGATGTAATTTACACAGATTTTGCTAAGGCATTCGATCGCGTCAATCACAGTACATTAACTTCCAAACTGACTACCTTAGGATTTCACTCCAAAATCCTAAAGTGGATTCATTCCTACTTAACCGATCGTATCCAGTATGTTCGCATAAACGAAATGCTCTCGTCACCAATTTATGTTACGTCTGGAGTACCTCAAGGTAGTCATCTGGGCCCTCTGCTCTTCCTTTTGTTTATTAATGCATTCCTGACTTGTTTTTGAGTTCCCAGTGTCTTATGTTTGCTGACGATTTGAAGATATTCCGAGCAATACGTTCAGTTCAAGATTGTCTTCTTCTACAAGAAGACCTTAAACGTCTTTCTGTGTGGTGTAATAACAATGATCTTCATCTCAATGTCTCTAAATGTCAAAGCCTTTCTTTTTACCGTCACCTCTCTCCAATTCCCTTTACGTATGTAATCGATAATACCCAATTGTCCATTATTTGCTCCAAAAAAGATCTTGGAGTTATTTTTGTCATTAAATTTAGCTTTTGCAAGCACATTGAGTTTTTGGTTGCCAAAGGTAATTGAGGAATTCGAAAGACTTTCAAGATCCGCATACATACAAATGTTTATTTTTTGCATTTGTCAGATCACGTCTCGAATACTGTAGTATAGTATGAAATCCATTTTACGAAGTACATTCTTTTAGAATTGAGAAGATCCAAAAGATGGAATATTGAAATGCCATCTTACGAGACCAGATGCAAATTATTTGGTATCTTACCTCTTTTCAGACGGAGGCAATATTTCTCCATTATGTTTATTCGCGATTTGATAGATGGTCATATCGATTGCCCTTTTCTATTATCATTAGTTGGATTTTATGCCCCTGCGAGAGTTCTAAGAAATCGCTTTTTATGGTTAGGGTTAACTATGGTTACAATGAACCAATTTCTAGATGCCTTAGAGAATCGAATAAATATTGTGATGTTATTGATTTTCATATTAGTAGAGATTCATTTAGGAATAAATTACTCCTATTGTTAGGCTTTGGTGGTAATTTTTAAGTATAATTTTTGTATTAAGTATCTAATCTAGCGAGAACAGTAGATGTACTCATTTGATTGAAATAAATAAATAAACTAGTTCTTCTGGACGTGGGTTCTCTTTTTGCCCTATCACTCTCTCTACATGATGCCCACTAAGCAGCTGCTGGAAATGCTGCTTAAACACATCTACTATTCCCTGCGTTTCGGTGACTAAGTTTCCTTCGCTGTCTCGAAGAGCCTGCGTTCTGGTTTTGTACCCAGCAGCCAGTTGCTTGACTTTTTTATAAAACCTCCGGATGTTATTACAATCGCGCGACTCTTCGATCTCCTTGAGCTGGGAAGCTGCGTAAGTCCTCTTCTTTCTATGCAGGATCTTCTTTTCCTCCCTTCTCTGTAATGACCCTGAGGGAGACGGAGAGGTAAATGCGGTGTGCACGCCTAGCGATGCTCTGATGCTAGCTCGTCGTTGAGTGGGTTCTTACATCCCTTCACCGATCTCACATCACACTAATTAATTATTGCGTGCACTATTAAAAAAAAACTATTAAAATCGAAAAAAAAAAAAACTAAGTAAAAAAAACTAAAACCAAAACTATTAAACGTAACCCGAGTGAATGTTAATATCAAAATAATAGGATGAATCAATCTCTGTTCTGAGAACTCAGATGTAATTTGTTCTCAAGCCTAGCCCTCCCAACCATGTGCTCAACGATTTCGTAGCACCCTTGTGTATCACCCCACTCGTATCAATCCAGAATCACTTACACCAGCCAAATCAAACACTATCTTGTTTGAGATATATGTATAGGCATAAATGAGATGTTAAAATTTAGGTATTAGAAATTATATATGTAATTCAATATTGGATGGATCTAAGGTATTCTTATAATTATTAGTTTTCTATTTTATCTAGATATAAGTTTAATATATATTCGTATGTAGGATAAGTAAATAGGTATAAAAAAAATAAGATCTTACGTTCGGCAGGCCTGACGATGAACGTCATCTAGACTGAAGAATATTGATAAACGGGATTCTTTGAATTATATCGTTGTTTTTTTTCTTTTTCTCACCTTAGGTACACTATTAGGTATATTTTTTTTGTTATTATTTCACTTTTCATAGAGACTTAGCTAATAATATTTTTTTTTCTTTTCGAACACTTTTATATATATATTTTAACACACTAACTATCTAGGTATACTATACAATTAAATATTCAGAAATGTGCTTTTTCACAAAATTACTATCGGAAGTTAAATTTACGTACTTATATTATAAAACTAAACATACTAACTAGGACGACACAAAAAAAAACACAAAGCGATGCAGAAGACGCGGCGATGAAACTGGAACCGAGGAGAATGGCTCTTTGATGACGATGCGCATTGGCGTGGGAGATTTGCTGAGCAATTGAATTGCTGAATACCAGTGGATATTGGGTCTTACTTTGGAGACTTTTTTACCTCTGCACGGCGCGTGCTGATTAAAATGAGCGTACCAGTAAATCAAACGCTTATGAAGGTATATAATGTATATACGATTTTTCTTCTATAATGAAGAGCTTGTCAGCACGAGAAATTTGCGGACCAAATAAATAGCGGGACCAATAACTTGTTACGAATTGATAATCGGCGATATTTGTTTCCCAGTGCTTAATTCGCTCACTGCACACTTTGCTGATAAAAGCAGATTTTGATCTTGATTCGATGGAGTAAATCAATAAATTGACTCTTACTTTTTAATGATTTTGGACGATGAGTGTATGGGGGTTACCACTTTTAAATGTTTATAGATATCTACAGATTTTTAGATTTAAGTTATTTTAGTATTAAATTTTTCTTTTAACTTTATTTTAGATATGGTTTCACTAGTTTTAACTTTAGCGTATTCAGTATAGATTTTCGAAGTAGATACTTTGAGATGGTGTTACACTGTCCAACGCTCCAACGAAAAAGAAAGATCGCGCGGAAAAATAAAAGTGGATACCTCCAACAAGAAAACCCCAAAATGGTGGAACCATTTCCGTTTACACTGAACTATGTTCTAGGCCCAGAATGGGTCTGTTCAATGTACATACACAAAATGCATTTTCATGTCAAGTAGGTATAACCATCACATCTCCCGACTCGATACTCTTCTCTCGCTGCCCTTGTTTTTGTTTTGTTTTCTTTTTACATACAGTTTCATAATAAGTATGTTTAATGTTTGAACAAAATTATCAATTAGCAAAGAAAAACAAATTTGTAAATACATTAAATATGTGGGAGGAAATAACGTACAAGTGTAGTACATATAGTTATATTATTTGCTACAATCGTTGTTGGTTGTTGCGGTTGTTTAATGAGAGCGGTCCACTCTTGTCAGTTGCGGCAGTCGTGTTACGGTTATGGTGCTGATTTGCTAAATGTATGTTGAATTGAGCTATGAATGCTGTCGTCTTTTGTCTGCACTGCTAACTGCAAGACATCGTTTCGATTTTAACCGCAATTCCACGGTGGTCGCTGAAGTAAAGGATAACGCTATGGCTTGAACTTGCATACTTGATATGCAAGCTTGTTTTTCTTTTTTAACTACTAAAATAGTTATCCCCGCGTCGTGGTTTTTTTGTTTGTTTTTTTTTTAATCACCACTCATTGCGAGATATGTGAGTTAATAAGGAAATAATAAAAACTTGTAACTTAAGCCACTAAGCATGAGCTTAGATAAGATAAACGGAATTAAAAATTACCGAAACTTGTAACTTAAGCCATAACAACAGCAGCTGAATATTGTCTTGGTGTTCATCAGCAACAACAACAATGCACAAGTTGAAATAAGCTCTTTCAGCTAGCACTTATCGAGAGAAAACAAAGCAAATATGAAAACAAGTCACATACCAGTGATGAGCAAAAAATCACTACCTGTGATTTGTTAGGTTTCTTCCACTGAGTTTCTTCGAGTTGGTTAAATGAAAACTGTGGACTTTACTAGAGTATTTCTTTATTCCTTAAAATAACTAAATACAAATTCTCGTAGGTATAGGTTAAATCTCGTTACTATAATATAAGTAAGGTAGAACGTGTGGTCGGCTTGCCTGACTAACGAAAAAGAGGCTTTTTTCTTTTCTCGTTTTTGACAGGTCGCCTATCCAAACAGAAAAAGGATATGAAAGGAAAGAAGACATTTTATAACACTTTACTTGTTTTAATAAAGCAGGGTTGGCTTAAGGTAGTATGTAACAACTCTCCCCTTCTAAAAAAAAAGAACTTCTTTCTTTTCATTTCCTTTAAAAAAATAAAAATTACAATTTAATATTTGTTCTTTCTAATAGTTTTAAATTCAGATACATATCTTTTAACAACTTTTTTTTGTTCTATTAGATCTTCGTAATAATATTTCATCTTTACTTTTTGTTTCAGAAGGATTTTCAATATCTTCTTTTTCATTCTTTACTAAATTTTTGTTACCATTTTCAAAAGATTTATCATCATTCTTATTACATATTAATTCATCATTGCTTTTATCTATATCTTTTACATTAATGTCTGATAAAAAAATTTTATTTTTGGAAGTTGAACATTTAATTTGGTTTTGATGCACATACTTTATCAAACCGTTTACTTTTATCAAGTATCTTAAGTTACTCAAAACTTCCATAATCTGGGCTGGTATCCAGCGTACCAAATGCTTATGTGGATTCAAATACAAAATTAAATCACCTTTTTTAAATTTATTTTTAACATTTTCAATTTGTTTTTGTGTTTTTGGAGCGAAAGTATTTTTATATTCACAAAACTTGCTGCTAAAATCAAAATTTTCCTTAAACTTATTACATATTTACAGTATCTAAACTATACCTAGGTTTATATGAAAAAGCATTTCTGATGGAGTTTTAGATGTGGATGTGGACGGCATATTCCTATCATTATATAAAAATTTGTCAATCTTATTTTGAAGTGAATTTGTGTTATTTTTATCCAAGCAAGATTTAACCAACACATTTTTGACAGACTGAACTCCACGCTCTGCCAACCCATTTGACTGTGGGTGGTATATCGGTGATTTTAAAACTTCTATATCTTTATTTTAAAAAAAAACGATTTAAACTGAAATGAATCGAACGGTGGACCGTTATCAGATACAACATACAAGTTGTTTTGGATATCCAAAAATTCGAAAAGTTTTATCCAGTGCCTTTAGTGTTTGAACAACGTCTGTATAACTCAATAAATGTATGTCTTTAAATTTACTGTTAGCATCTACAATAATTAGGAAACTTTTGCTTTGGAAATAAAAAAAATCAATATGAAATCGCTCAAAAGGAAAATGCGTTTCAGGCCATTTTGTAGTGACAACTTCTTTCTTGACATTTTCAGTTAAAGTGCAACTCTGACAGCTTTTTATGCATGCATCAATGTCTTTGTCAATTAGTGGCCACCACACATAAGAACGTGCCAGCATTTTCATTCGACTAATACCACAATGGTTTTCATGAAGCAATTTTAGAAAAGAGTTCCTTAAACACTTAAACTATAATACGATTTCTATAAAATAAACACTTATTTTCTATAGATAAATTATTTTTTTCTTAAACAGGTTGGACGAAAACTCATGTTTATATTCTTTATCATGCAAAATTTTATACACATCCGTTAGCTCATTATCATGAGCCATGTGATGCTGTATGACGGACACCTTTAACATAGGACTCTCTATTTCTGAGAAATAATTTATCGGTATTTGTTCAACCTCGGTGCTTTTATTTAATGGTAACCTTGATAAGGCATCTGCAGGTGCCAACGACTTTCCTTTACGATATTTAATAGTATAGGTGTATGACGACAGTATTATACTCCATCTTTGAAGCCTAGAGACTGAAACGGCTAAATTATTATTTGGACTGAAAATTTCTTGCAAAGCCTGATGGTCAGTGCATAAAGTAAATGTTTGCCCATATATGTAAATGTGGAACTTTTTCACTGCAAAAATTATCGCTAATGCTTCGCGATAAAGTTGCGAATAGTTTTGCTCAGCTTCATTAAGTGTGCTAGACACGAACATTACAGGTTTTTCAGCACCGTTTACCACACGTAAAAGCACTGCACCCACCCCATAAGGTGATGCATCTGTCGTTACCACTATAGATATATTGGGGTCACACAGTTCCAATAAACTTTCATTAGTTAAAAATGTTTTACTTTTTTTAAAACTTTCTTGACAAATCGAATTCCAACAAAATTTTTGGTTACCTAAAAGATCGTAAAGCGGGCGTAATTTAGATGACAAGTTTGGAATATATTTTGAATAAAAATTCAATAGCCCGAGATATGACTGCAACTGTTTAAGGTTAGTTGGGGACGGAGCTTGAAGAATAGCTTCAAGTTTTTCTGGATTTGGACATATACCCAGTGATGAAAATCGACTTTTCTCAACTGTACTGAAAACTAAAAAGAAATTGTACTGAATAGTACTCAAATTCAGTATGTTATCATCGGCCTGCTTTGATACCCCCTTCAGCATTTAAGTCTTGCAAAATGTTAAGCATGTGAGTTCGTGTATACATACGTACGTGGGTCTAATTATGGTTTTGTGTGCAGAGAGTTCCCGGAAGAAAGAAGTCCTTTCACAAAATTTCATTCGCAGATGTCGATTCGTTTGGTTGGACTATGGACTATTTTGTGTTTTTAACGAACAGACAGATCGACACCGACTGACGGATTGACCGACATGGCTAAAGAATTGCACCCTGATTCAGAATATTTATGACTTATGGGATATAAGGGGACTTCTTCTTGACGTTCGAAATGTAAGTGTATATTTACATATACCTTCCAGTGAAGGGTGTAATAAAGGCGCATTTAATTGAATCTAAAGCTTAGTACGCAGTTCGAGCGAAACTAAATTTAGCTGCTCTTCAATTTTTCTTTTCAAACATTAACTAAAATCCTAGCTAAATTTTGACATAGAGTGCGCTGTGGATATAAGTGTCACAGAAAGCAGCTGTTCGTTGAAAATAACTCCCTCAAAAATGCATCGACGCGAAAAAGTGTTATATTTACTTTTTTTTCCTTGTCTGATATTCCTTGATCTCAAATTTATCACTTTGATAGGATTCCTCATCGAGGTATTCATTAAAAAACCTAATCCTTATTTACTTTTCCGCAACCCAAAAACACAACAGAAACAAGTAAAAGTGTTATCATCGGCCAGGCCGATGCTTTGATACCCTCCACTATATTATGTACTGTCTAATATTGGTTTTGTATGGGAAGTACCAGAACTACTTGACCGACATAGACAATTTTTACAACCAACTTGACAACGGTAAAAATAAGTCCTCTCACAAAATTTCATTCACCTAAGTCGATTTGTTTGGACGGTAAGGTGTTTTCAACAGGCAGAGAGATACATTGGTCGAATATTGGCTTTGTATGTGAGGTAACAGAACTACTTGACCGACATAGCCCATTTTCAATACCAACCTGACGACGATAGAAAGAAGTGCTCTCACAAAATTTCATTCACCTAGGTCATTTCGTTTGGACGCTATTGTGCTTTCAACAGACAAACAGACAGGCGGACATGGCTAAATCGATTCAGAATGTGATCCTGATTCAGAATATATATACTTTATATGGTCTCCGCTGAATACTTCTTGGCGTTACAAACGTAATGGCAAAGTGAATATACCTTCCTGTGGAGGGTATAAAAAACAACATGATCTGTCTAAATTTTGCTTGAAAAAAATGTACCGAACCATTAATGTGCTCGCTAAATTGTGACAGATACATGCAGTACAGTCTGAAATTAAAATTTAATTTTTTAGCTGAAGCTTAGTACGCTGCTCGAGCTCAATTTGTTTTATTTATATAGCTATGGCAGCCTTAATTTTTAATAAGATTTTTAGATTCTAATAGTGTATATTTACGCCTGGATTCGATTCGTTAGCTTTGGTTATATTTCTTTTATAATAGCTATTTTGATAAGAAAACATTCTTTAAACGTTTAAAAAAATAAAAAATAAAAAAATAAATGGCGCAACAGGCGGTTGACACCCAAGGCCTAGCTTCTCGCAACCATTCGTTTTGTGTGAGTTTCAATGTTTTGGGACGAATGGAAGGGACCTACAATTTTATGCCGAGTCCGAACGGCTGAATTGAGAAGCTTTTTCATGACAGTCATACTCTCGGATGTTTGTCAGACGTTCGCGAGAGGTGGCGCAGTAGAAAAAACTTTAAGATGTAATTTGGGTTTTTCCGGGGATCGAACCTGGGATCCCTCGCACAGTAGTCCAGCACACTAACCACTGCGCTACTGCGCCCACTTTAAACGTTTGCGGAAGAATACGAATGAATACAAAAAGCACCATAGACTATCCGGTGTAGGATTTGAAAACATGAACATGAACTCGTTGCATTCATTTGCATTTCAGCCCAAAACGAAGAAATAGAAGTATGTACCAATTTCTATCGCAGTCAGATAAAGCTCTATATTCATTATTGATAATTTAAATACTTTTTTGTTTACCAGGAAAAAACCTTCAGGCAAATTGGACCATTGAATATACTTGATCGTCCAAATGACAGTTTGTGAAAAACGTTGTAATGAGCTCAAAAAAATGTCTCCGAAATCAAATCTTTTTCCACATCTTCAAGAAATGCAAGAACTTTCAAACGTCATTTTTTAACTAAGTATGTACCATGTACGATGAGTAATGAATGCATTCAGAATTTTAAAACAAAGGAGTGCGTTCAGCTTATTTTTGTTTAATCCTTTGATTTTAAAGATATAAAAATAAAATTTCAAAAATTTAAATTAGTACAAATAGTACCGAAAATTGGGAAGTGGTATTTGCGTACTCAGGAAAGTCAAATTGTACTGAATTCAGTACAATAGTAAGCCTTTTTGCAACTGTGATATACCCTTACCCGAAATCACATGACCGAGATATTTAACAGACGGAATTAGAAACTTTGACTTATCGACATTGATTTTAATATTGTGTTCATTAAGGCGTGACAACACCACAAGTAATTTTTGGTAGCATTCATCTTTTGTTTTGCCTCCGATGATAATATCATCTAAGTAGCAAAATACACATTTAAGTCCCAACAATACTCGGTCCATGACGGATTGAAAAATAGAAGGAGCACTAGACACACCGTATGGAAGACGTGTATACACTAAAAGTCCTATAAGAGTATTTATCACTAAAAGTTCCGTAATGTTGACAAGCTCTCCTTAGATCTACGACACAGAAAACTTCACACCCCGCTAACTCCGCAAAAGTTGCATCCATTTTCGGTAATGGGTAATGTTCCATCAATATACATTTGTTGATGGTCACTTTGCAGTCCATGCAAATCCGCAAATCACCATTGGCCTTTGGAACTATCACGATAGTGGTAGCCCATCGGCTAAATTTAATAGGTTCTAAATTTTTTTCATCCACAAGGCGATTGAGTTCGGCTTTTACCCTATCCCTTAACTTGATTGGTACACTGTATGCACAATGGAAAATTGGTTTCTGACAACCATCTAAAACTATATTCGCGGTAAAACCCTTAATTGGTTCTTTATTATTGTCATCAACAATGTTTGGATAATTTTCCTGAATGGACTTTAAAATGGGACACACAAATTCACTTTTCACACTGTTCATACCTGTTAAACTTTCCGCGTACATTTTGCGCCAGTTTGGGAATAAAATATCCTGTAAATTTCTTCCCAACAAGGGTTTTCTCGGCCAACTTCCTTTGACAACAATTATTTCACAATTCCAACATCCACCTCAAAACTCCACCACAACGCTCATAATGCCTAGTTCTTCAATTTTATTACCTAAAACACAACACAAATTATTACACGACTTTTTTAATTTTACACTAGAAAAATAATCATAATAATGTTTTGCTGACATAATAGTTACCGATGCTCCGGTATCGATCTCGAAACCAGTTCTGACATTGTTGATAATGAGAGAACACTCTGCTGGTTCTGTGTGATGACTTCTTTCTTCCTCTGCACTAACGACGTTGACTGCGACTTTTTGACTATGTGACTTTCTGTACCTGCAGACCCTTGATGTGTGACCAATTTTGTGGCAGGTAAAGCACTCCCAATTCTCTCTCTTGGCTGGGCAGTTATTTTGGTGATGACTATTTCCACAGCGCCAGCGATGACAAGACTTCGGCGATGATGAAAGCTGTGGTACAAGACGATTTTTTCTGTGGTTTCCCCCTGACGTTTGATGTTGTGTACTTGACGACTGACTATTTACTTTATTGTTAAGCAAAGAATTTGTATGTACTTTTGACGGCGCGTATTTATTGTTTTTTTGTTGAAAGACGGCATGTAGGTATATTTTGCTGGGATTGTAACGATTTTGTTGTTTTTTGCGAAAGCTCCATATTTAATGCCTTCGTGGAGTATTCTTCGAAAGTAAGGTTATCCTCACCTAACAAGGCCTGTTGGATTTTTTCACATGTTAATCCCACTATGAAACGATCACTCAACACATCGTCTAACATTTTAATTTTGTACTTTTGGACGTCTTCCTTAGCTTTTTCCGGGATGATATCGCCGAAATTACAGAACTGAGCTTGAGCTTTTAGACGCACAATAAATTCATTGATAGGTTCACCATCCTCATCCTGTTTCAGCTTATTAAATTTATATCGCTCTGCTCGTTTATTATGCTTTGGAGCAAAATGAGCTCGTAGCAGCGATATAAGTTCTTCAAAAGGTTTTGCGCTGGGTAAATCTGGTACTGTTAACGATATTAAAAGCTCGTGAATTTCTGCTCCTGCGATCGTGATAAAGAGTGGTGTAAGGGCTTCCTCCCATTGGATGTCGTTGACTTTAATGAACTGACGAACCCGATCTTCATATGCCAACAAATTTCCTCCGCTGACGAACGGCTCCACACAGCCGATTAACCTTAACATTTTTTATCTCGTGCTTTGCCTTACACACGTGGACGTTTTTACCTCGTCGTCAATTGTTAGGTTTCTTCGATTGATTTTCTTCGAGTTGGTTAAATGAAAACTGTGGACTTTACTAGAGTATTTCTTTATTCCTTAAAATAACTATGTATGTATGTATGTAATAGAGACATTAGCACAGGCCTCGGCCTTCATTGAAGCTAAGCTCTGGGCCTCAGGCTATCGTAGAAAAGCGCCAATGCAAATGGACAAACTAAACCCGTAAATAAGCTGATTGAATAATTACAGAGACGTAAATATTCAAGGTTCTTACATATAACCGTATTTATCAGGAACATCCCAAGGAGCATTTAGCGACTTCATGTGTCATGTGTCTTGCGCGATGTCGGTCGTTAAGTCGGTTTTTTTACCAGAAAATATTCCGAACAAGTAACATTTTCGAAACATGCTTGGTAGCATTTCCCAATTAGGAATATTCCTATCTATGCATTTTTTATCGACGCGAATGCGTTATTGTGACAAAATTTGTTCGTCCACGAAAACATTTTGTCCGCAGTGTGTAAAATGTGTGAAGGTGTGTCTTCGCGCACCCAATTCCTATAAAGTACCAGTGTACCAGTGTTCGTTAAGTTTTTGTTACACACAGCGATGAAACTGTGCCCAAGAATTCTTATGTCATATAAATCGGGGCAACATACATAATTCACCATGCTAATTTTTTAATCAGTTGAACTAACTTATACATCAAAATATGTATGTCCTAAAGTTAAATTGAATCATAAAACGATTTATAGGCCATTTAAAACAACTACATACACCCTTTTATCGAAAAGTGAAAAAAGAACTGGATGTACAAATCTTAATATCGATAAATTAAACACTGCTTGACGTTTTGATTTTTTAGCACGCAAATAAGAACAAATGCCTAAATAGGAACTTATTTTTAACACAAATTTAACGCGTTTGACGATTGGGAAGTTTTTAGCACGTATAATAACCACAATTCCCAAAAAGAAACATTAAGCATGCAAATAAGAACATACTCCTAAATAGAAACTTCTTGTTGACGCAAATTAAACGCGATTCCCAATTTAGTACGCATAATAGGCACAATTCTCAATGAGAAACATTAACTAATTGGGGATTTTTTTTACTGTAACCACTATTCCCAAATAGGAATTTGTTAGGTATCCATTTTGTATTTGTAAAAAAAAATGCAAATTGAAAATAAGAAATTTTAAATTTAGGAACAAGGTTTTTTTTGAAGTAAAATAGTAACATTTCAAGACAAAATGATGTTCCCCATATAATTTCCGTAGTTGATAATGATAAAATATTTTATCCAGTCAGCGGGTGACACCCGAGGCCTAGCTTCTCGCAACCATTCGTTTTGTGTGAGTTTCTATTTTTGGGACGAATGGAAGGGACCTACAATTTTATGCCGAGTCCGAACGGCTGAATTGAGAAGCTTTTTGATGACAGTCATACTCTCGGATGTTTGTCAGACGTTCGCGAGAGGTGGCGCAGTAGAAAAAATTTTAAGATGTAATTTGTGTTTTTCTGGGGATCGAACATGGGATCCCTCGCACAGTAGTCCAGCACACTAACCGCACTGCGCTACTGCTTTCTGGTGACATTTCGAAATAAATATAGTATGTATCCCAAAATATGGTTCGTTTTCTTTTTATCAAGCTATAAAATAACAAATTCCATTAAAGGATGGCTACGATGTCAATGGATTAAAAAACGTCTACGAAATCTGCTGCTGAACTCGTACATGAACGGGACCATATATGAGATTGACTACTGGTGTCATTGACATACTATACATGGACTGCTAGCAGCCAATTTTTCGTTGAAGCAAGCATAAGCCCTAGCTCTTTTGGTTCACGGCGGAGAGAAACGAAAACACTCAAATGTCATCGAGCAATTCGTGTGATTTTGTTTGAGTGTTGAGTGTACCATCTGTTATAGAACGTTTGAAATAATTTTAATGTAGTTATTTTTGCGCAGTTGCTATGTTTCTACAATGGATGGCAATCTGTTCAATTAAAAATATTAGCAATTTCGAGCAGAGGTTCCAACCTCTTTCCTACTTTCGCCGCACTGAACCAAAAGGGCTAGTGCTTATATTTGCTTTATTTTTCCTCGGTTTGTATGAAACTGACATTTCACTAGCCGACCATGAATAGTATGCTAATGACTGGAATAGTTGATGCTATTTATGTGTTCTCTCGTACATTTTGTCCGTTAATGTTTTGTTGTCATTATCTCTGTATCATATCCAATAATCTGTTTTTCTTTTTATGTTCACACTTTATGAGAAAGATTAACAAAGGGCATTAGGCAAAGAACAATATTGGGCAGCGGCATGATATCAAGGCAAAGAAGAAGAATTCGGGGCCCAGATCACGTAAAATGAATACGATCGAACGATGTCGTTTCGATACTATCAGTCTCTCTCTATTGTCACAGATATGATAGAGACAGCTTTAGTGAAAACGATGTCGTTCGATCGTTTTTATTTTACGCGATCTGGCCCAAGGAAATTACAAATCCATTTAAATTTTAAAATGAAAAACTTTGATTCTTCTTGTGGATTATTTTTATTTGGTCTTTTAATTTTTTTTACATCAAGTCGAGAATATGATGTCATGTAAATGGCCGCCGCCACAGTTGATTGTCATTTGAGCCCTTTTTATGGCATTTTCCATCACTTTGGCCAAAACTTCCGGCGATAGGTCCTCACAGTCTTGACGGATATTGTCTTTAAGAGCTGCAAGAGTCTGAGGCTTGTTGACAAAAAACCAGCGACTTCAAAAAGCTCCACAAAAAGGTCAAATCAGGCGATCTTGCTGGTCAGTGCAAATCGCCAAAACGGGAGATTAGGCGCCCGGAAAATGCATCCTTCAGCATATCGGTTGTGGCACGTGCAGTGTGTGCCGTTGCACCGTCCTGTTGGAACCACATGTTTTCCAATCCCAAGTTGCGGCAAAAAGAACTCGTTGATCATTGCTCTGTAGCGCTCACCATTCACAGTAACCGTTTGGCCCGCGACGTCTTCGAAGAAAAAAGGTCCGATGACTCCTCCAGCGTTCTCTGCAGAACGGCTACTCCGGGGTCTGCCACGCCTGGCAGCATCTCGAGTTGTGCCAGTCTCTTCGAGGCGAGCGGCTAAACGTCGCAGTGTTTCACTAGTAGGCGTTGGACGGCTAGGAAATCTGCGACGAAATTCACCTTGTGCCAAAGTCACCGACCGATTATTGCTCAAATAAATAGTCACCAATATTCCGCGTTCTGGAGCAGTGTAGCGTAACATTGTTTATTAACGTGTATTTCGCATGTGTTTACTACACAAATGTCAAAACAGAACTGACATTAGGGGCCAATCGCAAAATTTATAGCATTTTCTGATAGGACGATTACTTTTGCGCCACCTTGTAGAAACTTATATAAAAAAAGCATGTATTATGTATTAAAAAATGAAAAAGAATCTGAAGATATGCACTTGTATGCACTTATATATCCTTATATACCTATCCATATTCATAGGTACGTATATTGCTTTTTAATTTATGTGTGAATAGGATTTTTTTTGTTTTGTTCACGTCTGTATTTCTGTTTGCACCAATGTTTGTATCAACTAAATAAACTATTTGTAATATTCGTTCACGTGTGTATGTGTTTGTAGGTATATTATAGGTATACAAATATAGGTAATTATGAAGAAACTTAAATACCTACCTACTCTTAATACCTAATCCATAACGTCAGGCCTGATGTTTGGTTATCGATGATTTCGAACCGGTAAAATATTTTTCGTAACGCGAACGAATAAGGCTTAAACAAACTAACCCAAAATTATAATAAGAAAATGAAACAAAATTTACCATACCTATTAAAGAAAAAAGCTACATAACGAATTTCTATTTTACTAAAATGTATTTTGTTCCCCTTTTTTTCTTTATAAAATTATATGTACCTACCTACTTAATTAATTTCTATGCCATGTGATGGAAATTGATTCGGCAGGAACAATGATCTAATAGCCAAATATGCAGCAGGTATGATTTGGGAACAGGAGAACAATTCTCGCCAGGACACGAGATGAAAGATTGTTTAGGCAATTATTCATTTGCCCTTTTTCTGTTTGTTGGGTGGAGGGGTAAGGCACCGTTTTTCTATTTCTTGGCAGGATTTCACTTTTTGTGTTTGTAACAGAAGGGGAAGGAACAGTTTTTCTGTTCTTGGTAAGATGCACAATTGCACTTTTCTGTTTGTCGGGTGGTGATGGAGAGGTAAATAACAGATTTTTTTTTGTTTCTTGGTAAGATGCACAATTGCACTTTCTGTCACTTTTGGGTTTGATTTTTGTTTTTGTTTTTTTTTTGTTTGTTTTAGGATATGCACTTTTTTGCAATCTGCACACTATAAACACGGTTATTCGCGAATGCAACGAAAACGAACATTATTATTATGTTTGCTGTTTTGACAACATTTAAAGTGCGAACAAGCAGATAACTCCCGGGAATGCAAAAAAATATGTTACATACAAAAAAACCGGTTAGATCAGGCAGGCGTGCTTTCTAATGGGTGCTTCCGACTTGGAACCAGTTCAAGACACGTATATACCTAAGTCCGCGAGAAAGCAAACAAAGGCAATGGTTGAGTAGGTGGAATGTGTTACGGGACCATGTAATGCAAGTAGTAAGGCAAAACGTAGTTAGGAACCTGAAAGAGAAAAAAAATTTTAAACAAAAAATTTCCACTGGAGTTTGCCGATGGAAATATACATTAAATGCATATCCCAGCAGGCAAACTCCAATATCAAAATACTCCACTTACCTGTTTGTTTATCCCACCACCCTGGAAAAGAAATTCCAATAAATAATTGGGAATTTATAATAATAAAATTTCTTACCAGAATTCCATGATATCCCATGACCACGATGTGTCTCCATGAGGCTTTTACTTTTGACATTTTGCTATTGCAAAAGTTGTCAAGCTTTGTTTCTCCCTTTTGTTGTGTTTAGTTTCAATTCCAGTCGTCGTCGTTTCGCGCAGTTTCGTTAAATGTGATCGTTACATTTCAATTAAGTGTTATTTATTTATTTTTTATTCTGTTTTATGTAGAATTATGTATAGGTAGTCATAGCTATGTATTTAGAATGAATTTGTTTGGATATTAGAGGAAAGACTGACAGAAGTTAACGATGATATACAACTCTCTTAACTTGACTTTGACTCACTCTTATACGAAGTTGAGACGAGAATTAAGCACAGTAATATAGCCCGTCCCAACTTAAGTGAAAATTTCTTGCGCAGGTCTCTTCACATCAGTGATTTTATTCTCTTAGCAACAACAAAACAACTTTTCCAACCAGAACTACAGCTAAAAAAAATATGTGCGCATTTCAAACAACAAGCATACCCCTGCTTGCGAAGACATATCTCTCGATCAACGATCGAGTCATGACTGATAACTGATTGTCCACACAGCAGCAGCACAGCAGAGTATATCCATTATAATGAGTAGGGACACTCTCGACAATTTCCTTATCCCCAAGTATTACTGTGTCACACAGACATGAGAAATAGACGGATATATAAAGTGGGTAGTGAGAGAGAGAAAAAAGAGGAGGAATATTTTTTCGGAAAATGGCGCAGGGTGCTCCGTTAAAAAAAGGAAATTTTTAACTTGTCATACATTTTTATTAAAATCAAAATTATAATTACATGTGTGTTACGCTAAAATATTTATGCTTATTGTTGGTTTTTTGATTGTCTTATTGAATTTTTTGATAATGTGAAATACTCGAACACGTACATACAATTTTATAAGAAATTTTTTGTTTTGATTTTTACAGCAAAAGTATTCAAATTCATTTTTTAATATGTCGTACATTTTCATTTCAAAATTATTGCAAAAGTACAAATTGGGAAAACGAGAAATAAATTTTTGTTCTAAATTCTCTAATGCATCTAAAAATTCTTGAGGCGGACGTGTTAAATGAGCTCCTTCATATTCCTTAAGATCAGTAAATATGGAGAAAACATTAGGTTGCTGACTTATTTCCAAATCACACTTGTGTTTTTGACGGTACTTTTTTTAAATATAGGCTGCAAAATAATAAAACGCGTTTTCACTACCGAAATCAATGGTTTTATAATCAGATTCAGTTTTGAAAGCGATAATTCCCTTGTCCTTAATTTTTGGTGATTCAAACTGCATTTCAACGTCGGGAAGCTCTAAATTTGCAGTTGGCTCGCAGTTTCCATTTGTTATATCTTCCATGTATTTTGCTGGAAAAGATCTTTTAAATGCACAAATGAATTGAAATGGAGTCAGTAACTTATTATTTCCTCCTCGATTGCGTAAGACAGCAAATGTGTTTTCCAGACAATCCTGATTGAGGTTTCTCGTTAAAAGGAACTCAATACCATCTGTCCTTAAGTCCATTGACATACCAATAAGAGCGTTTATATTTTGCTGCCATCCTTTTAAAAATCGCATCTTTTTAGTTATATTTGCAGACTTGTCAAAAAAAGCAATATTCTGAAAAAAAATGCATTTCATTTAAGAAATTGATTTGCTCTTCATTTCCAAAAAATAGCCTTCTGAATTTTTTGGGGTCTTTAAATTTAGAAGAATTAAAAATGTCGTATAACCTGTCTAATTTTTCGATCACTTCAGCGGTATTAATAGTGGTTGAGGATACAGCACCTACACTGGCAAGAGTATAAATACCAGCTGAAACTGTTGCACTTAATGTTTGACTAGCAAGCCTCACCCGCATCTTCTGAAATTTATTTGGAAAAATGTGTTCGTCTGTTAATTTAGGCGCCAATCGGAATGAACGAGTTTTGTCCCACAGGTAAAAATTAACTACATCGTTCCACTTTACTCTCTTATTATCAGGTGCAACAATGTCGTATTTCATGAAATTGCGCCAGAAGAATTTCAAAAGATGAGGACTGTCGAACATATTTTTGTATTTTCGATATAAAGGAAAGGTTTTTCCAATGGAATACCAAAAAGCCGATTAAGACCAATGAAATTTCCCACTTGATCAGATATGACAAGCCTTGGTTTCATGCCTACTTCGATCAACTGTTTTACACATGTAAATAAAATATCTTTCAAAGTTTTTGCTGGGCATGCGGAATTTACAAACTGATACCCAAGTAACTGTTTATAACCGTGAGTAATACCTCTAGCCATTACAACTATGGCATAATTTGCAGTTAAACTTGTCTTATTATATCCATCGTCTTCTAATCCTACCATTTCTCCTTTATTCTTATCAAAATATAAGTGGCTTTTCAAAGACATTTCGTCTAAACATACTTAACAATTCCTATCTATTTCCGGTAGAAACTGTAGTTTAAGATTTAAGGCATTAAACAATGTTTTATGAAACCCAGGTCCAGAAGGCCAATTTTTTGTAAACCGCGTTAAAGTTTTCTTGTTGGCAAATTTAAATTGCGCTCTAAAAAGTAATAGCAATTAGGTGCAATGAAATATATACTTAAACAAAATTTTTTAAATTCGGTAGTGTACCTTCACCCCTTTCGCTTTTTTTGAATGTTCCTAACATGGTTTTCCACAATTCTTGATAACTCGGTAGGTAACTTATTTTTGGTTTGTTCTAAATACCCTGCTACTGATTTTTTTCCCTTTTTAGAATTTCAATTTGTTTTTTTAAATCCTCACACTCTTTTTTTAAATAAAATACCTCTGTGGTTTCTTCAAAAGATGTCTGCGTCGTTTGGTGTTTTGCTGCTGCTTTCAGAGTTTCCTCCGCCGGAACTTCAAGTTCTTCAATACCCTCACAGATGGGCTTATATGATTCGTCCACAGGGTTGTCGAAAATTATAGCCTGTATATTTTGATTTAAACAATCATTTGCTTCGGCTTCAACCACAAGTCCGGTTAAGTCCTCCTGCACTTGGATATCTTCACAAACGGGTACATTCTTAAAACTTTCTGTTTCCTTCGGAGTGACTCCTGAGTTTTCCCCAATAATTTTATGAATTTGACCTAAGAAAAACAAAAATTCGATGTCTTAACTTTATGTGTCTAATTTTCCTTCGATCTTAATTTATTTAATTTAATTAATTTTTCCGGGGATCGAACCTGGGATCCCTCGCACAGTAGTCCAGCACCTAACCACTGCGCTACTGCGCCCACCATACCACCATACCATACCAAGTACCTTCATAATTCTCATGGTTCACCCTTGCTACCTGTTACCTTTGTCTGTAACTGGTCAATAGAATGTAGCATAAAACACGAACAATAACTAACTGAAACAGCAATAAATATGAATTATTTTCGTTAATAACCAACTATTTGTTTTCCTTGTTTTATCTATATTTCTTAATGCGAATATTTGCATATGTAATTTGATAATGCGAATAATAATAATAATAATTGATTCGGATTACCGAGACATTACCTAGCTACTCTAATAATAAGAAAAACCATTCAAATTGATATGGAGAAATTAGAAAGTTAAGCGTTACGGTAATCGACACGATGATTTTACTCAAATTTCTTTATAAATTAAAACATTAAAACTAATCTAATTTTGCTTACCTTTCACTATTTATAGGCATATAAAAATATTTTACACCAAACACTTCAAATTATGTTTTCCCATTTTCCGTCTAAATTTATATTATTTCAAAACACTTGAACTTTTAAAAAAACGCTTGCACTCTAATTTGTTTCACCGAAAATATCACGTGTGTGATATTTTCTACTTCACTTCTTTCGAACAACTGATACGAATTCGAGTTTACCGCCTTTAAAAATACATTATGAAAAAACCTACCCCTTTCTCAGTGCAGAACCAATGTGACCAGTTATTATAAAAAATAGCAATTATGGAATGAAATCATTTGTATTGCTACTGCGCCCAATATCGAATTACATTATTTTTAGCAAAGTCAGAACAGAAAAGAAACATTTATTTTCATATTTTTAGATAGAAATATTAATGGTAGGAGTTCAGAATTAGGTGTAATTCCTGGAAAAAATAATCATAAAAAATCATTTTCCAAAAAACAAAGCAGGTCACACTGCATAAAAGTGAAAAGGTACACACATCGAAATCGAGTTTACCGGCTTTAAAAATGCTTTATGAAAAAAAACCACAATCGTTCGTCGTACGCAGCAAGCCGTATGTAGTGGTACAGGTAAAATGTGTTGTGTACCCTTTTCTTCTCAAGCAGTCGTTGTATTCAGGTAAAAAGTATTCTTTCGACCTGCTTCCACTTATTGCACGATTTTTTCTGCGTTTTGCTTTGTGGTAGAATGAAATGCATATGTAGAGAGAGTGTCCCTACTCATTAATGGATATACTCTGGTCCCTACTCATTAATGTATATACTCTGCAGCACAGCACCGTCGTTGGCTTATGCAAAAGATACACTTTACCCACCCCAAAGAAGTGGGAAATTTGCTGGGTGTTGCACTTTTCAAATAGCTATGTGTTTAGTAATGAAAGCCAGATTTCTGAGTAAATTTATTATAACAGCGGGAAACCCACTATGTATTAAAAAGGGTTGAAATAGAATTTTCGGTATACTTTGTATTAAAGTAGAGAAAAGCATTAACTATTTCATGAGATCAAAAATCCTTAAGAGAAAAAAAATGTAACTTAAATAAAGTGCTACTGCGCATGTTGGGATATTTCTTTTGCTTTGGGACGGGCTATACGTTGCACTGCACATACAAAAGAACTGAAAATTAGAAGAAAGAAAGAGAAAAGAGTTAGGGAAAATAAGCAATATCAATAATGTTGACATAACAAAGATAGGACTAAATGCAGCCGAGAAAATAAAGGGAGGGATATTAAAATCAACGGAGTTTTCTTTTGTCGACGTTGGTGTAGATGGTATTCACCCTTCATTTGTCAAAATTATACTTCCTTTCATACTTCCGGTTATGACTCATGTCTTTAATAATATAATTACGACCTCTACGTTCCCGATTTCATGGAAATTAGCAAAAATTATTCCGGTACTGAAAAGGAAGGCGTCAGCAAACTCTATGGCTGAGTACACCATGAGACCAGTTGCTATTCTTCCTTATTTGTCCAAGGTGATGGAGAAACTTATTCACCATCAAATATCAGTTTTTGTCCAAGGTTAGGTTAGGTTAGGTTTGTGGGCTGGCGAGGATTTTCTCCGTGCCACACTCAGGTCAATACTGACCCATTGTGATTCCCATGGGGGAAAGAGGTTATCCCTTACCCATTATAACCCTGTATTCAAATTACTTACTGTGCTGCTACATACAAACCATCTTGTTGATTTGACGAAGTTCATTATCTTGTCTATTGATGTGCTGAAAAGCTCGTCTAGGTCGTTGAAGCAGTGACTCCCTAGGAATTTATACCTGGTATGTTGCAGACTTGGGCAGTGACATAAGAAGTGGGTTGTATCCTCAAGAGCTTCCTCATCACCGCAGCCTCTGCAAAGTTCTTCTTCCGTTAAGCCCATTTTCTTCATATGGTACCGCAAGGTGTTGTGCCCTGTTATGATACCTACGAGGGTGGACAGGGATTTCCTATCCTTCCGCATTATCTTCTCGGTTTTGGTTTCATTGAAGGACGGCCGTAGCATTCTTGTGGTATTACAAGTGTTTAGGGCGGCCCATCTTGCGTTCGCCTCACTTGTGGCTTTTCTCCCTGCTTCAAGCTTGAGTGTGCAAGGCGGGATGTCCACAGAGGGATCAGCTTGTTCTGAAACAGCTGTCGAACCTTGTCTTGCTAATTCGTCTGCTTTCTCATTGCCTGAAATGCCTTCATGTCCCGGAACCCAGCAGAGTGATACCTTGTGCTGTGTACCAAGAGCCTTGAGTTCTTCGCGACAGCACTTCAAAAGCTTCGATTTTATTTCTGGTGCAGTTATGGCTTTTATTGCTGCCTGGCTGTCGATAAAGAAGGTAATACCTTCAGGTGGTATTGCCCTTACCACAGACTCATGGGCTGCTGTTGTCACTGCCAGGACCTCTACTTGGAAAAATCGAGGCGAATCGATTTTGATATACCCAGCGATTCAGAGAAGACACCTGACCCTACCCCAGTGTCCATTTTTGATCCGTCTGTGAATACGGCTATGGTTGGTGTGCTAGGTACGAGTCCGTCTCTCCATTCTTCCCTGCTGTGATAGGCGCTAGAGAAGGGTCTTGTAAACTCTAGATAAGGCGTAATGTAGTCCGTGCCGTGACAGGTACATGGCCGAAATATTTCTGTAGGATCGTAGAATGACCCGTTGCGTTCAAATTCCATTTTACCGATTGGCTGATTCTCATATGAATGTCTAGCGGACACAGATTGAGGATAGCCTCAAGTCCTGCGGTTGGAGTTGTCCTCATCGCACTGGTGGTGCCGATGCACGCTAGTCTTTGAACCTTCGTTAACGCTTTTAGGTAGGTGGCTTTATTGGTTGCCGGCCACCATACGAGACTGCCGTAGGTCAGTATGGGTCTTACTATAGCCGTGTACATCCAGAGCTTAATTTTGGGAGATGGTGCCAAGGTTTTCCCAAAGATTCTGCTGCAGGAATAAAAGGCTATTGGGGCTTTTTTGATTCTTTCATTGATGTTCAATTTCCAGTTTAGTTTTTTGTCTAGTATAAGTCCCAGGTACTTTGCGCTATCAGAGATTCTGAGGGGTGTGCCGCCAACAGAGGGTGTAGCAAACTATGGTATTTTCCTTTTATTTGTGAAAAGTACCAGATCAGTTTTCTGGGGATTGACTGTTAGACCGCAGTTCCTGGTCCAGGTGTAAAGGGTTCTTAGGGCGCTTTCAATTTGTTCCGACAGTGTTGGAAGGAATTTGCCCGTTGCCAACATTACGACGTCATCCGCATAAGCTGTAATTCTGATGCCATTGTTCTTAAGTTTCGTGAGTGCTTCATAAGGAACAATGACCCACAAAAGTGGGGAGATCACCCCGCACTGAGGGGTTCCTCTGGAGGCATAAGCTTCTAGCTTAGAGCCCCCAAGTTCGGCTATAATGTGTCTTTTTTCAAGCATGCTGGTTATCCAGTTGACAATAATACTGTCAATGTTGAGCTTGCTTAGCGTTCTGTGTACGGCAGCAGTATTAACATTGTTAAACGCTCCTTCAATGTCTAAGACTGCCGCTAAAGTGTATTCTTTATCTTTCAGTGTTTTCTCTATTGTGCCGACAACACAATGTAGCGCGGTCTCCAGATTAGATTTAGATTTTAGATTAGATTAGATTTTATTAATTAATTAATTATTTACAATTATTTTCTTTGAACAATTCAAAAATCAAAGAAAGCATGGCAATAAGCCGTCTGCCGATTGACAATATTTTTTTAACCATTGCTACTTTTTCTTTATTTTATTATTTATAGATTGCAATTTTAAAATAAAAACTAGATTTATCCATTAAAGTTAAAAACTTTCTGCTAAAATTCTTTGCCTATAGGCCAAGGCTGTCCTACAGTAGTCGAACAGGAGAGACACATTCAGTTCGTTTAATTTGTTTACGATTTCTTCATCGGAAATTTGATCTACTCCAAAAAAGTGTCGTCTTGTTTCCCGAAGCATAGGACATCTTCCCATGAAATGTAATGTATCCTCCCTTTCCGCCATATTACACATGTTACACAATACCGGTAGCTCTTCTCTATGAGGTTGATAATTAAGTGGAAGTAGTTCCGCTCGCAGTTTTATCATAAGTGCAATTTTTTCGCCACTACAATCATCGTGGAAGTAGTTCCGCTCCCCCATATCATAATTCAGCTGACTGTAGATAGATCGATGCAGTGACTCTGATGCTTCTCTTTCAAATTGTTGTCTGAAGTTAAGATCTACTGCTGCAATCAACTGATATAGCTTTGGCTTCCATACTTCGATGTTTGCTTCATTCAAATCCAGGCTCATTCCACACGCGAGTGCAAGGTCGTTCCATTTACTGTACCAACTATTATTGCATCGTAGTGCTTCCCGCGCCACTTTTCTTGGTAATCTTTCCAAAGGCATATTGAAAACTTTCAAAATGTAGTCTACCTGCAGCTTAAGCGTCTTTGTAGCCAATGGAGAAAGACCAGTCTCCCAGCATTATGAAATAGTTGGGGGTGTTGAGAGGTAGTCGGAATATCCTTTTGCTGTAAAATCGCAATAGTTTTTCCACTTCCACAAACCGGCTTCCACCCCATACCTGGGCCGCGTACAGCATGGTTGACTCTGCTACCGCCTCGAAGACACGAAACTTGCTGCTATGTGCTATATACTTGTTAGCAAAGCATTTTCTGTATGTTGTATTTATCACAGTTTTGGCCTTTTGTAGCTTACATTTAAGGTGTTCTTCCATGCTTAGGTTTTGTGAGAAAAGCATGCCAAGGTAGCTGTACTTTTTTACGACTTCTATCTGTTCGCCGTTCAAAAACCATTTCTCGTTGCTGCACAACCTTCCACTACCCTTTTTAAAGATCATCACCTTTGACTTTTCCAGGTTTATTATAAGGCCCCACATTTTACAAAAATCGTACAAACGATTAATCATCCGCTGTAGCGTCTCTGGGGAATTCGCCATCAATACAATATCGTCTGCAAAGAGTAGCGCCTTAATCACTATCCCTGCAAACTCAATACCCCCAGGTAGTGAGTCAGTAATGTCATCAATGAAGAGTGCGAATAACAATTAACTTAACGTGCATCCTTGCCTAACACCTGTGGTCGCTTTAAACCAGTTCGACGTATTT
Organism: Cheilosia soror; assembly: GCA_949372485.1. Classification (NCBI taxonomy): domain Eukaryota; kingdom Metazoa; phylum Arthropoda; class Insecta; order Diptera; family Syrphidae; genus Cheilosia; species Cheilosia soror. The sequence continues at coordinate 59,118,045 of OX443561.1, read as the reverse complement.
TCACCGGTCCATACTGCTGCTAGCGTCTCTTCATAAATGCTTTGTATTACCCTACCAAACTTTTTAGACATTCCTTTGGCAAAGAGCTTATACATTAGGGAACCCCTGTTTATCGTGTCGAAAGCTGCTTTGAAGTCCACAAAAAATACATATAACTTTTTACGTTGCGCTACATATGATTCCGCAATGCTTTTGAGTACGAAAATTTGATCGACCGTTGAATATCCAGGCCGGAACCCGGCTTGGAACTCTTTAAGCAGACCATTTGTGTTTATCCATGAGGTTAATCGCTTTTGTAGTACGGTTGTAAATACTGTATACGAAGCATTCAAAAAGGATATGCCTCTATAATTGGATGGCTCAGCATCCTTTTTTAAAAATCGAGAAAAACAAAGCTTCTTTGAACTGTTGCAGCACCACCTCATGTTCCAAGACATTATTAAATAATCTTTCCAGAATCTTAGTCAACTCGCGTGTTCCGTATTTATAGAATTCCGTGGGGATTCCATCCGATCCAGGTGCTTTACCATCTTTCAAACACCTATATGCAGCTTCTATTTCCGCTACGGTAATTGGTGCATCCAATTCTTCATTGTAATAAGCCGGCTGTGCATAGTGGAACGTGCATGGGTCAGTTATTGGATTTAACAGTTGACTAAAGTGCTGGAAAAGGGTCTCCACACTTTTACCTTTGGTGTAGGCGTGTTGGGCCGGTGATAAATCTTCCGGGCGTAGTCTGCTACGAATGTATATACATATCGATCAGTCTTTCTAAAGTTTTCAGGATGAAAGAGGTGAGGCTTATTGGCCGGAAGTCTTTTGCACTGGTGTGACTTGGTTTGCCAGCCTTTGGTATAAAAATTACCTTCACTTCTCTCCATGTTCTTGGTATATACCCCAGTATGAGGCTACCCATGTATAGTTCTTTTAGTACCGGTATGATGGTGTTGGTGGTTCTCTGCAACATGAGAGGAAAGATTCCATCGAGCCCTGGGGATTTGAAGGGGGAGAATGATCGGATAGCCCATTCTATTCTTTCCTCTGTGACCAAATCTGCAGAAGGGTTCGTTTCGTTTGGTGTATATACAGGGGTGTGGCTGAGTGGTGCACCCTGGAAAGTGCGTGGTCAGTAACAGCTTTAAAGAATCTGAACAAAATTCAGTCCAGTTTCCTTCGGGGTCCTTGAGAGATCCCAGAGTTATTGCTTCCCTGGTTAGGATTTTCCTTAGTCTCGCGGTTTCTGTAGTGCCCTTTATTTCATCACAGAATTTGTGCCAGGATTGGCGTTTGGATTTCTGTATTTCATTTTTAAAATTTCTCTGACTGGCCTTGTATATTTCCCAGTCAGAGTCTAATTTTGTCCGGTTTGCCGTGCTTAGAAGTTTCCTTGTTTTCTTTCTAATTGCGGCCAATTTCTTATTCCACCATGGAGGAGAAATTTTAGTTTTCGGTTTTGCCACTGAACAAGCCCTTGCGAATGCCTCTTTATAAATAGTGTTTATTTTCTCGGCTTTCTGGTCAATGTCTGTGGGGCAATTTAGATTTCCTTCTTGTAGAACGTTTTTTTTTTCTCGATCTCTTTGCTAAAAAGGTCCCAGTCAGTCTTTCTAGGGTTTCTATGTGACTGGGGAGGGTTGCAGCAATTTCCTACAAGAAATTCGATCAATCTGTGATCTGAGTAGGACTGCTCACTCAAGATGTTCCATTTATCGATAGTGAAGGTGCTGGAGCTGTTAAATAGTGTTATGTCTATAACCTCCTGCCTGTTCCTAACTACAAATGTTGGTTCATCACCTCTATTAGCTACTAAGAGATTATTTTCTATAATGAATTCAAAAACTGACTCACCTCGTGGGTTAATATCTCCACTGCCCCATTGTGAATAATGGGAGTTTGCATCACATCCCAGTATCAGGTCCCATCCTTCCTGTTCCGCTTTGTGGACTAAGGTGTGGGTAATTGGAGCTGGTGGTCCTTCTTCTTCGTAGGGCATGTAGACGGCTGATATAATCAGTGGGGGAAGTCCCCTCCGTTCATGCCTTACCACGGTCTGGTCTAGATTGCTGTAGGTAGATAGAAGTAATAAGTTAATATGTCTCCTAGCTACGATACAAGTTCTATTCTTACTCTCCGCATTTAGCGGCTTGATGCAGTATGTTATTAGATCTTTGTGGTTTAGACCACATATTTTGCCACGGGATACACATGGCTCTTGCACCAAGGCGATGTCTATGTTTCTATCACCTAAGAGATAGACGAGGTTAGCGCTAGCTGCTATGCTGTGGTGCAGGTTTATTTGAACAATCTTCATATTGGTCTTACCTGATCATCCTCCACCCTCCTCTTTCTCTCTGTTCTTTCCGTAAAGGGTCGAACCTTGCACCGGGTAATTCCAGTGCGAACCTTGTTGTTGAACTTCCTCAGCAAGGGCATGGATTTGTGGCTGAGTAAAACCACAATTTCAGTGCCCGGCTCGGAATGTTCGCCAACCTTGAGTACCTCCCAGTTCTCGCTCTGGAGTTCCGGATTGAGATGTCGGAGGTTTCTTTCTATCCTTTCCTGATATGCGGGCCGGGAATTGAGATCCGACATTTTGGTCGAGTGAACTCCAACAGGTCCTTCTTTACGACAAGTCGCAAGTCGGCGTTTGCCCATGGAGCCTGTATTTTCGCGACAAAGGTCTTCAACTAGTTCACCGTGAACTCATTGTCACACAGCAGGAGCTTAAAGCCTTTGTAGGTCGAGAGTTGCTCAAAGAAGGGGGTTTGTACCTTTTTGTTAAATATGCTGTCGTTAACGCCATCCAGTATGCGCAACTCTATGAGCCTCCATTGGTCTTTACTCAACCTGCGATCTGGCTTACTGAAGTCTACAATCGCCACCTGGAGGTTGGGGTTAGCAATCATTGTTAGATTGGCCTTCTTGGCAACCCTACTCGATGGTGGCGATATTGTATCATCGTGGGTATGTCCCGATCCACCTTACCAGTACTAACTACTGTCGCGAAGCTACATTTGGTAGTATTCCCATTGTATGCAGGGCTGCTGTCGCCTGACGTAGTAGTGGCGACGACTTCTCCTCCAGAGAGTAGCTGCGGCTTGTCTTGTCTCTTTCGGATTGGTCGTTGCCACATTACTGTCTTCCTTAGATACACTCTCACTCAACTGCGTGAATGCCCCGATCGTCGTTGAGGAGGATGAATCTTCGGTCGGCTTCTGCGTTGCCGCTGAGAGGGTTGAAGACCCCACGTTAGCTGATGCGGCCACCGTTGGTCCTGACTGGCGAAGACTTGTCGCGGATTTAGGTGATCCCATCAGTGTACTCGCGCTCAGGTTACCTGCGGGTGTATACGATGACGGGGTGCATTCCATTGGAATGTCCTCCGATAAGGACTGCTCCTGAAGGTAGGCCCGTGCGTTGTGGAGTCTTTTTCTATCACCTTCGGAGAGCTCCTCCCACTTTTTCATCCCCAGCCTTTTAACTGTCAGCTTGCAGTTCTTTGCGCGCCTTGAGCTGGTGGAGCAGCAGGAAAAGGATGAGCCAGCGACGGAGCAAATGTCGCTAGAATCCAGAAGGAGTTCTTCCAGACTTGCGTCAATTGCTCCGACGCTTTCTCCGTCCGAGAAGGGTAGAAGCGCATCTTCCACTCCTTCTTCCTTTTGCCGATCAGTTTTTGTTAAGCTGGGAGTGCCTGGTCGGTCCGCACTCTTCGCTTTTTGAATTTTATTATTATTTTTTGAATTTGACATTTGGGTCTCACAAGTAAGGGGAAGAAGATGTCCGCCTGCACTCACCCCCTGTATGCAGGTAAGGGGAATTGAAATTGAAACTAGAGGTCCCCAGGTATCTAGAGTTCACCGCTAGAAGACACATAACATGGTGCCATACATCCCATGGGCGCGGTTGTTCACCCGGGATTACGGGTTTTATCGAGTTATTCCCCTCTAGATCCGTTATATTTCGTTTAAAGCAGTGGCACCTCGTGCAGGATGTGGCTCTTCACCACGTATAACGGTCTTAGGCAATCAGTTTAGTCGATAGCCCCTGGTCTCTAGACTGAGACCTCGCCAACCAGTTTTTGTCCAAAGGAATAAGATTCTCTGCGTAAATCAATCTGGTTTCAGAAAAATGCACAGTTGTACAACTAGCTGTTGATGAACACCTCGTTACATTCCTAACGCTATTAGACTTTTCCAAGGCATTCGACACAGTCAACCACATCATTCTAATCAATAAACTTAGATTGCTATATGGTTTTCCTGATTCTGCTGCAAAATTTATTTTCTCCTACCTCAACTAAAGAAAACGAGCAGTGTTTTACAATAATATTTTTTCCAAATTCATAGAAATATTAACAGGAGTTCCACAAGGTTCAGTTCTTGGTCCTCTTATCTTTATGCTTTTTATTAATGATCTTCCCAATTTAATTAAGTATTATCAGCACACATGTATGCAGATGATGTTCAACTCTACCTCAGCTGTAAAGCTGAGCTTACTACGGAAGCTGTACTCAAGCTAAATGATGATATGCGCAGGGTTTTAAATTGGTCTCAAGAAAACTTGTTAAAACTGAATCCCATTAAATTTAAATGTATGGTAATCGGCAGAATTGAATCAGATGCAAACCGTTTTCCTGCGTTATGTCTGGGATGCTTCATTAGGACCATCCAAGACCTAAGGGAGGAAGGCAGACGAGCTGAACGACATTTGACGAAGTCGACGATTTCCTTGGGAACAAACCCTATAACGACCAGCAAGAGGACATAGAGGACAATGAAGTGGAGATTGCTGCTCTCCAACATCAAAGAACGAACCGACCTACAACTTACAATTGAACGGACAAGACACATAGAGCAGACCAACAAAGGGTTACAGAACAGTAGGCCAAACTAGACCGCCAATGGCGATTCCACCGACATGCCCGTCAAATTTTCATGCCCTGACTTGCTTTATCTGCGGTCAGGGCAACATAAGCTTTCAATGTGAAAAGTGTCAGGGAAACATTAGGATCAGCGGTGCACCCGGGAGCAACCCGCTGATGGGACCATCTCTCCCGGAGAATCAGGACCTAGGGTAATTCAAATCCTGAGAAGAGATCCCGCGGTGCCCAATACTCCTATTAAAAAAGAGACTTCACAAATCAAGAGCCTACAGGGTGTCCCGGAACAGAACGTGATTTTTTTTGTTTGCTAATTTTGACACGCATACCCTCTATTTTTGTTCGATTTAGGTCTAAGTACTTGAATATACAATTTTATAGCGATAGGATAACAGGAACCCGTGCCGACTTGTTATCAAACTTAGAACCTAGCAATTTGTACTGGGTAAATTTTCAAATACTTTAGAATTGTATAAATAAAACTTTAACTAATCAAAATTGTTATTGTTATTTATTACAAGAACAAATCTTATTTATTCTTTTAAGAAATTCACACACCATGTTTTCTTTTCAAAGTTGTCCTCTTACAATTCTGGTGTATCTTCCTGTGTTCCTGTACACAACGCAATAGAAACTGTTTTTGTTCATCTTCAACCGTAATTAAGCCATCGAAATCTTGCATAAGCTTTACAGCTCTTTCAGCTGTGTCATTGACTACTCTGAGCGTAGAAACAGCGTTTTTTTCTTCTAAACGAAGCTGTCACTTGGCTTATTTTAGCTTCAAACACACCTTTGAATACCAACTCGTAGACATTGTGACGGCAAGCAAAACGAAGCACTTCCCTCTCAAGTTTCTGTTCCAGGATTCACAGGCACCATCGATGCGCCCTGTTTTCGACGCCGTAGTATTGAATCAGAGAATTTTTACTTTATCTGTAAGGTCCCAATCTACGATCGCGTTCCAAACAGCCTGGGCCTTTTCTTTGCCACTAGAACTTTCCAATTTAGGTACACCAATAAGTTGCTCTTCCTTACCAAATGTTATCACAATAGGGAGACTTTCTTCTTTTGATTTTCGAGCATCTAGGCCTGGAAGTAATTTGCCATCCCAATGTACTGTAACAACATCTGGAACTTTGTTCTTAAAATTGATTTTTATGGTTTTCGCACGTTCCTCTCGGTTTTGTATGCGGATTCAGAATGTAGACAGAATCTCTAATACTCAACTGACACCAGTCTAAGGCAGCTACTAATTTAGGAGTAATGAAATCTTTTCTCACCATGGTTTGACTGGTTCCGGGTAGTGTGCTCTCGTTGGCAATCGATAAATTTTCTTGTAGATCCATATTGTCTTCAGAACTAGAAGATTAATCGTCATGTAACGGTCTACAGACATATGAAGCAGACTTCGATTTGATTCGGCGGTTTTCTTCTTCAATATTTCTAAGTCGCTTCTTTTGCTCTTTATCGGTCAATTTTTTATCCACGCCCCAGCTAAGTGACCGGGTCCTGGCTCTCTTTGGCGAAGTAAAAATATTCTGTCTTATTCTATCTTTATCAATTGAAGTGCATCCGCGTGTGAAATACATATCAAATAAATTGTCCAAATTGATTGCAAACTCTTCCTGACGCTGCTTGAAGACATGCTGAACTTTTTTCGCATTTTTCTGCAAATCTCTCCAAACTTGGTATACGTCCGGAAGTTTCTTTACGCAATTAGGTAAAGATTTAGTTGGAATCCGTCCTTTTTTCCAAAAAATTATAGGGTAAAACCCCCAGTACTGAGCCCCCTTAAGGATAGTTTTGAGTTTGCTGCTTTTGCAAAATTAATTGTTTGCATGTATTGGAACAATTATTTCATTAAATTATAATGTGATTAATTCTAATTTGATAAATATATTTACTTTTTTGTTAGTTTTGGTAAGATTTAAATAAAAGGAAAATAATTACAAAAAGCGAAGTAGTCCAGTAATGAGCCCCCCTGTTCCTAATTTGAGCTCTTACCGTTCCAATAACGAGCCCCCATATAAAACCATTTTTTTTTTTTGCTTTTTTTATAAAGTTATCGTTACTTTTAAAATTGTTCAAATATTTATTGCCAGTTTTATTTAAGAACATTTAATTTTATAAACTAAATAAATAAGTAAGTAGGAACTTCATAGGTAAATGTTATAAAACACAAATTATGTAGTATTAGACAAACAAATACATACATACATACATACATTTTCAATGGCCCGCTTATCCATTAAGTGGGTCGCGGGTGTAGGTTACCTAAGTGGACCCTCCACAGCTCTCGATCCTCCGCCATCGACTCCAAATCCTCAAGGGCAATCCCCATACGGGTAGAGGAGAGATTATGAATTTGATCTAACCATCTCATCCTGGGTCTACCTAGGGGACGCCTACCCGATGGTACGGATTCCATAGCGCGTCGTGGGATCCTGGTCGGGGACATACGTTTAACATGACCAAACCACCGAAGCATTCTGGTATTTCTAATGCGATCTCTACGAGTCACACCAGCAATACCACGGAGAAATCTCATTTCGGCAGCTTGTATCCGCGATCTTATTCTTTCAGTCATTACCCAAACCTCATGACCATAGGTAAGAGTTGGAACAAACACCGAATTAAAGACTGACAACTTAGCTTTGACACAAACAAATTAAAGTATTAAAAAAAAGCATAAACTAGACTATTTTGCACCTTTTGCAGCTAAAAAATTCAATATCGTTCGATATCTTTTCAGCGCATTTAACATGATACTGTTTTGAGCATATGAAACATGATGTTCCCTTTTCAGCTTTTGAAATATTGCCCCGCAATCAAAACAAAGCCCAGTTTCAATGTAGGTATTCTTTACATATATTTTCTTCTTTTTCAGGAATAGGTTCATAGTCTCGTTTACGTTCCTTCTCTTTAGGTTCTTAGGCGGAGGGGGATGCTCAGATAAAGATGCAACGTCTTGGAAAGCCTCTTGCATGATTTTCAAAAATCCAGTTTACAATTTAAGAATTGTCAACGGTCCTTTTTGGTTTTTAAAGGAACGTTTATGCAACCGATTTTGAAGAGTGGGTCTTGGAATATTATAACATCTTGAAGCAGCATGTATTGAGAGACCATTTTCAATATCTTCTAGATTATTTTCTCTTTACATCCATTTTAAAGATTTGAAAGTTGGTAAATCTACGAGTTGGTGTAAATAAGCGATGTAACATCTTAATACCTATGGGAAAAAGCCCCAGGGTATTTCAAGCAGAGCTCCATGACATTAAAGAATGCGCAAACCTTATATATAATTCAGGCATTAAAGGCGCCAACATCCATATATTCACGGATAGTCGAGCAGCTATAAAAGCACTTAGCTCACACATTATTGACTCCAAATCAGTACTACACTGCTTCGATTCCCTCCAAACACTTAGTTACAGGAACAAAACCAGTCTATGGTGGGACCCGGATATAAGGGAATTGAAGGAAACGATTGGTATTGGGAGAACATCCCATCAGGCCTATAAGACAGGCCAAAAGAGCTATTCAGCCCTTCAAAGCAGATGCCAGAAAGATACTAAATCTTCGCAGGCATGATATTAAAAATCTAGTATACCTACTAACGGGTCACCACGGTCTGCGATATCACCTAAATAAAATGCATTTAGTCGACTCACCGGAGTGCAGACTATGTCTATAAGAAGACGAAACAGCCGAACACATAATATGTGAATGCCCGGCCTTTTACGGTATAAGAAGGAAATCATTTTTCAGGGAAGTAATAAGTACCGAAGCAAGTGTTGCAATGGAAATCTATGCAATGCTCAGCACGCATACTTAAAAGGTAAATCAGTAGAAACAGCTCTACATGAAGTGGTAGGCAAGATAGAACATAGCTTACACCATAAGGAATTTGCTCTAGCTGCCTTCTTAGACATTGAAGGTGCTTTCAATAACGTTAGGGCAGAGGCAATAAAACGCGCTCTGGAAAGGATTAAGGTAGACCATAGCATCACCAATTGGCTTTGCACGATGCTTGTCAACAGAAATATCAATTCCACTCTCGGACACAGTTCAATAAGAAAATCGGTTACTAGAGGCACTCCCCAGGGAGGGGTTATATCTCCTCTTCTCTGGGTTCTTGTCATAGACGATATTCTTAAAGAACTCAGTAACGCAGGGTTTAGCGTAACCGCTTATGCGGATGATGTGGCGATTTTAGTTCGGGGCAAATTCTTGAACACATTGAGTGAAACCATGGAATCAGCCCTCAACAAGCTCAGAAAGTGGGCTGAAGGGTGTGGACTTCGTGTCAACCCGGAAAAGACAGAACTAGTACTTTTTAGTACAAAATACAAGATACCACCCTTCAAACTACCCAAGATTGGTGGAGTGGAGCTTTCCCTTTCGGATAGCGCAAGATATCTTGGTATAGTCCTAGATAAAAAATTGAATTGGAAACTTAACGTTCAGGAAAGAGTCCGAAAGGCTCATAATGCTCTCTTCGTCTGTAAGAGAACAGCAGGAAAAAAATGGGGATTGAGTCCAACAATGATGCACTGGTTATACATCATGGTGGTTAGACCCATCCTTACCTATGGGGCTCTTGTTTGGTGGAAAGCCACAAATAAGTTATATATACGGGATATGTTGACCAGGGTACAAAGAACAGCCGGCACTGCCATCACTGGTGCTTTACGCACCACACCCACAGCTGCACTTGAGGCGTTCATGTATCTTTTACCCCTGGACCTACAAATAAAACTGCAAGCAGGCAATAGTGCGCTTCGGCTAACTAACGCAGGGTTTTTCAAAACAACACAGGTAGGACATAGCTCCATACTAATGGAATCCTTCTCCAACATCCCCGACAAAACGGATGAAAGTTTGTGGGAAATTGACTTCGATACTCCGTACGAAGTACAATACCCAGTTAGGGAGGACTGGCAAAAGAATGAGGTATCGAAGGACAATGAAATCTCGATTTATACGGATGGCTCCAAAACTAAGGAGGGTACAGGATCAGGTATTTACTCTAGGGATATAGACCTACACGTGTCATTACGACTTCCGGATACATGCAGTGTGTTCCAGGCAGAGGTTCTGGCCGTGCTCAAAGCCGCGGATCTACTTGATATGGGATCAATATCCAACAAGAATATCGCTATCTACATTGATAGTCAGGCTGCGCTAAAGGCGCTAGAGTCCTTCATCATCAAATCTGAACTAGTCAGGAGCTGCCGCACAATGCTCAGAGCATTATGCGCGCAGAACCAGGTCAGATTGTGTTGGGTACCCGGACACTGCGATATAGAGGGTAACGAACGGGCTGATGTTCTGGCGAAAACTGGAGCTGAGCTTCCACCTAATGAAACAATTGAGGGCATTAGACCACCAATAGCCGTGGCCAAGAGAATTATTCTCGAGGATATGAAAAATAGGGCAGATCAGAGATGGTTCAATATAGAAGGGCACAGGGTCTCAAAGGCTCTGTGGCCTAAGCTAGATAGGAAAAAATCTTTAGAATTACTAAAGCTCAGCAGATCAAGGCTAAGAATGACAATAGGAATACTCTCCGGGCATTGTCTTCTAAGGAAGCACGCTCAGAGATTAGGTCTAACAGATACAGACATGTGCAGGTATTGCGAAGACTTACAGGCCACAGAGGATATTACCCATCTCCTCTGTGAATGTCAAGCTATTGCTCGGTACAGGAGGAAATACCTTGGTAGGTACTTCTTCGACAATTTGGAAGAGGTCGGCCTCGCGAACAAAATTGAGGCAATTTTCAGGTTCTGTAGGGAAATTAATTGTTTGGGCGAAGTGGTTTAGGTTATTTGACCGTTATGGTTCCCCAGGGATGGCGATGGGTCCAATATGGTGCCTAGTCCTATGTGATGAACTCACACCCTATTCAACCTAACCTAACCTAACCTAATAAGTACCGAAGAACTAAGAAATTCCTCTGCTGAATGTAGGTCGACGTGCATCCTAATATAAAAAATAAAATAAAAATGTATTTCCCAATTAATAATAAGATATGTAGTATTAACATACCTACATGTTACATAATACACCCATAAAATAGGCATTATAATACATAGTGTTGTAGGTATGGTATAGGTACCTATATATGAATAATTATTTTATATTTACTAGCATTTACTCGAAGCTGCGCTTCCGTTGGAGAAGTAGCTAGTTACCTTGTGTGCTTTGATATGCGCTCGATAGATGAAAGAATATGTTCCCCATAGATATTGAATCCCCTTTCCCGCCGCTAATTACTCGAATTTTAAGTTAGACTTTCTCTAAATCGGTCGTAAATGTTCAACTTGACCATAAAAAGATATTTTTGTTTCAAAATATCAGATTCCTGGGCGTTGATCACTAATGGCCATTCAGTCATCAGGACAAACTGTTTTTACCTACGTTATATGAGATAACTAAGTTTGCTGCGAAATTGATTTGATATAAAAATTGGCCTGGCTCATAAATGGAACAAGGGTTTTTGGTGTTTGCCCAATAGTGAGCCAGCCCCCCCCCGGGCTCATTTTTGGATTTGCTTGTTTCAGATTCCCAATTGTGAGCCCCCACTATATTTTAATAAATTAGCATTTTTTTTTAAATTTTAATATGAAAATAAGTACAATGTAGTCTAATTGTTAATACAAACATATATTAGTTAATATAAAATATAAAGAAAATACTTAATCACTTGCTTTATGTAAAGAGTTTGTTAAGAAAACTGTTTATAAACACAATCGCACAACACACGAAGGATATGTCCGCAATTACCGAATTTTTTTCACCAATTGAAGTGACATTTTATAGGAAAACAATTAACAGAATACAAGTAAAGAAGTAACGGAAGACTTTGATTAAAACAAAAATGTATTTTTAATAACAGGGGCTTAGCTTTGGAGCGAAATGCAGACAGGGGGCTCATTACTGGTGGGGGGCTCAGATTAGGGGCCTTTACCTACATTTGCGCAAAGCTAAATTTGTACTTTCATTGACAGTTAAATTCACTTCACGGATATTGTAAAAAAAACAGCGAGAACTTGTCTATTGGACGGAAGTCTCGATCATGTTATTTGGTGTTTTGTTTCTCCTATTAAAAATATATTATTTTTAGAACTACGCAATTCCCCGGACATGATAAATAGCCAAAAACAATACATTCACTAAACAATTCAACTCAATATAATAGGCTAATTAACGAAAAAGCGCGCGCTCGATAAGTATGCCAGCACTGACATGTATCGATGCAAGTCGGCACGGGTTCTTATGATCCAAAGTTTATGAAATTTTATTTATAGGTGTTTTGACACAAGGGGAACAAAATAAGAGGGTATGCGTTAAAAAAAAAACACTTTAATTTTTTTGGGACACCCTGCCCTACATGAAAGGCTACTAAATTATAACGAAGTTAGAAAGCGGATTTTTGGAGAAGAAGTGACGCGGTCGGTACAAAATACAAGAATTATAAAATTATAGAAAAATTAAAAGACTTAGAGAACTTTGTGCAATAAATAGACGACCTATGAGAAATATTATTTCATCTGTGATAACAGTAACTGACAACAATTATAGGCCCTACGCTACGGTTTCCAGAACATTTCTTTTAAAGTGAACATGTCCTCTTTTTTGTACGCGATCTATTTGACACTTTCTTTTTTCGATTGGATCCTTTTTTGTCCTCTTTATTTCTTGTGTCCTCTTTTTGTTTCCTTTTTTAATACCTTCAATTTCAATATAAAAAAAAACAATGTAAGAAGTGTGAAAAGAGCAGGCTTGAACACAGTTTTATATCAATTTAAGTCCAGTACCTATGAGAATTGGAATGAGCCTTAATTGAAATTGGATGCCGAGTCCATATCACTTCAAACGCAGACAAAAAGGGATTCGATTCATTTTCAATTGATATCGAAATTTTTGTAATAAAAATATACCTATTATTTTTTTCCATATGCTATGCAGTGACCGAAATAAGCATAAAGACACGGGCGGCTCCATTGTTTGATTTGATTATACTACGAAATGAGGAAATTTGAAGAGTAGGTATATTCTAAGGGGGAAAAATATTTATTTTATTACATTTTATAATCAAACCAAAAAACACTATGGATTGTTTTTTATGTTAATTGTTAATGAGCTCCAAAAACATTAATTTTTCCTGCGAAATAAGTATAAAGACAGTGGGCCTTACGAATAATCATTTTTAATCTTCAGGTTAAATATTTTGACGGTCACAGTGGATAATTTTATATGGAAATTTTCGCCATTGTGACTTCGTAAAAGTTAGCCTGGACGCTAAAAATGATTATTAGTACCGCGGAGTAAGCATTTTAAGCATTAAAACGACGAAATTTGTAGTTTTGCCTATTAAACTGTAACTCAGTACATCGTACAGCCGCCTCGGTTCTCAATAACTTCAAAAATTCTATTCGGCATAGAATTTATCAAGTTGTGCAGAACTTTATCATTGAGCTCGTTTTATGTCTGGATCATTTAAGCTTTAAGCTCTTCCACATTACTGTACTCCCTCACATTCGAATAAATTTTTCTCGCCATGATCCCCCATGTTTTTGATTGGGTTAAGGTCGGGACGGGACTACATGATGGCCACGGTAAACACCTTGTCCCGCTGACTTCAAACCACTCGCGGGCTGTTCTTACAGTGTGAATGGGAGCATTATCTTACTGAAAAATAAAATGTTCACCCGCCGGAATTTCTCCAAATTCGTTTAGGGCATATTCCAGCAATTCCTGTATTTTATACCATTCATTCTGGGTGGTACCCACGTCAAAGGGATTTTTCCATGGAATCCAAACGCACCCCAAGCAATAACGCTTAATCCGCCGGAGTGCCGGCTCATTTTTACTGCTTTTTTTTGTCTCGCAAATCACGCCAATAACAGCTGAAACGTCTGGACCGTCCAAATTAAATTTTTTTTCATTAGAAAAAATTACGGAATCCCACTCCCTGGTCCATGCCATGTGGTTTCTGGCGAACCTTAGTCTGGCCTCCTCATGATGCTGCTGCAATAGCGGCTTTTTCCAGCATCTTTGTGTATCGAAGGTTGGAATTTCCTTTAACACTTGCTACACTCTTCTTACGCCTACTGGAAGATCCAACTTGCGCCTTATCTGACCAGGGGGCGGATAGGTATTTTTGTATTTTCAAAAGCTGGCAAAAGCGATAGCTATTCATGTGACGGATTGCTGTCGGATTTATTGCCAGCAATTCTCACAATAGCTATCGCTTTTGGAAATATAAAAAATACCAATCCGCCATGAAAAGCTATCCGCCGCGCATTTGGGAATAAGCCCCCAGCATTCAGTTTGTTTCTCCTGGCTTCATGTGAAATAAGATTCTTTTCACGGGCGCTAAGAAGGCTTGGTCTAGCAGAGCCATCATTTTCACCCAAATTAACAAATTATTAGAAACGGCGGTATGGGATCGTCCTCTCTTAATAGCAATTATTGACCGATTTGATAGGCTGTGTTCTTTGTGAGTTCTGATTATTGCCTTTTCTTCCGTAGTCAAATGGGTTCCGCTGACTTGCTCCGGCATTGTACTAAAGGGTCCGCCAAATAACTTTTTTTTTGAAAATGCTATAAAAAAAAACTACTGAATATTTTCTCAAATTTCTTTTTTTATTTGAAAGTACAATCCTTCCGGTTAATAATGGAAAATAATTTCATTCAAATGGCTGCCTCGGCTGGCCATGCAGTAGCCTACACGATCGGTCCAATTTTTAAGCACATTATCGATTGTGTGCAGCTGTATTTCACCAATGGCTTCACGAATATTGTCCTTTAAAGCGTTAATTGTCTCTGGCATGTCGGCGTAACACTTATCTTTTACGCCACCCCACAAATAATAGTCCAACGGTGTCAAATCGCAGCTCCGCGGTGGCCAAACGACATCAGCTCTGCGGACTGCGGCTGATAATGCGATCTTCAAAAATAGGGCGCAAAACATCGAGTGTAGCTTCGGCTGTGTGGCACGTAGCGCCGTCCTGTTGAAACCAAATGTTGCCAATATCCTCCTCTTCAATTTTTGTGAACAAAAATTCGTTCAACATGGACCGATAACGATCGCCATTGACTGTAACGGCCACTCCTTGCTCATTTTCGAAGAAAAATGGCCCCATTATGCCTCTGGACCAAAATCCGCACCAAACAGTGACTCCTTTTGGGTATATCGGCTGTTTTTGGCTTTTCACGCTTTGGTTTAGCGATGAGGATGCCAGTTTCTTTCACTTTTTTCACAAGATAACGAACATACGGAGCTGACGGTGTTTCTCTTCTTCCAAAATCCGTACGCAATTTTCGCACACATTCTGCAACATTTTCAAAGTAATGTCGCAATATTATTAAGCGAATTTTTCGACTGCCACCCAACGTGCCTAACTATATGATTATGTTGGAAACAGGCTTATCGCCTCTCTTCATTAGAACGCTTAAAATGCAAATAGACTATGTGCTGAAAATTATGAAGTTGGAAAATCACCGCCTCCCGAAGATAGCGGCGCTTCAAGTCATTCGCTCAAAAACAAGTTGGTTTGCTGACTGGATAAACCTTGCTAGCGACTGTGAGATGGATCTCAATCTGGATCATTTAATCAACTACGATGATTGGAAAAGACAGCTTTACCAGCTTGTTTCTGCAGTTGACTTAAAATGCAGAGAGAGATTTTTGGACAACGCCACAGGATCACTCCATAGAAACCTGTACTCTCGATTGAATCATAACCTGGAAGAGAAAAACTATTTTCGAGATGAAAATGCCGTCGA
Source organism: Cheilosia soror (assembly GCA_949372485.1). Lineage (NCBI taxonomy): Eukaryota > Metazoa > Arthropoda > Insecta > Diptera > Syrphidae > Cheilosia > Cheilosia soror. The sequence goes on along the minus strand of OX443561.1, from coordinate 59,102,369 downwards.
CGAAATATCGATGATGGTCAAGTTACGTGGAGAACTCCTGCAGTTAAACTTTATGCCACATAGAGAGGATTTACCCATCCTGTGCACATTGTGTAACTCTGTCGAAAGAGAAGATACTTTTCACTTTATGGGAAAATGTCCTATTTTAAAAGAGTTTAGGAGGAACACATTTGGAAGCGATTTTTTGACGGAAAACCAAGTTATATCACTGCTCAACGATATGGAAGTTAAAAAACTATTCCAATACTGTAAATTGGCGCTAGGCTATAGAGAGCGGATTATTAGTGAAAGTTTTTGAAAAAAAGGGGAAAAAAATATGTAATTATTGAATCTATTTTGATAAAAGATCCTAGTTCATTGTATTATAATTTTGTTTTGTCAACTAGGCAGACGGCATAAAAGCCATGCTTTTAATTTTTTTTTGTAAACTCTGTAAGCACTATTCTATCAATTGAAATCAAATAAAAAATCTTATCTATCTATCTATCTATCTAATGTCGCAATATTTCCCAGTGTTGTTCAAGCGTATACACAGCCATATTCGTTCAGCGGAAGGATAAAACTAATTATCTGTCAAATCAGACATGAGCTAAGTGTTACCATTCGCGAAATAAGCACTAGTTGAAAAAAAAAAAACGTTAGATGGCGGACCCTTTACTAGTAGGTGCTTATCATTGTAACCTACTATTAATACAGTTTTACAAGTATTTTCAGATCTTTAGCAATGTTTTTATCTAACGAAAACTTTCCGGCAGTTTGGACAACTTGAATTCAAATCTAAGAAGTGGAGTCATTGAAATTTGAAACGGGCTGCCTTTAAATAGGTACTATGAGAAATGTTATGAATTAATTGAAAAATTGACATTACAATAGGGGGGTCTGTTGATTGTAAATTATGTTCTCTTTTTTCGATTGAGGTATATGGACACCCTACCCTACGCTAAAGTTAAGGAAAAGGACGAAGAGCTCCTGGGCCTATTGGATAGTGGAGCTTCGACAAGCTGTCTTGGAAAGGGGGCAATATAATTCCTTGACAAACACAATATTAAGATTACTAACATGACAACGGGTATAAGAACAGCGGACGGAAACCACCAACGAATACTAAGACGATACACGACGCAAGTCTCATGGGGTGGCAGTCGCACCACCTGGAATTATACGTGGTGCCCGGACTCCAGCAAGTGTTATATTTAGGGGTAGATTTTTGGAGGACATTCAAGGTCGCTCCGAACAGCATTGACGAACTGGACATTCCATCGCCGACCGAAGAACAAACACCCTCCAGGCACTCTCATTAGCACAACAACACCAACTTGAGCAAATCAGGCAGTTCTTCCCCTCATTCTCGGCGTTGGGATTGGGTAAAACAAACCTCGAAGAGCATATCATCGAGGTGGAAGACGAAAAGATTCCCATTAAACAAAGGCATTATCCAAACTTACCCGCGATTCAGAAGCTTTTATATGACGAGAAAGATCGAATGATTTCACTAGGAGTCATCGAGGAGAGCAATAGCGCTTGGAGCTCACCGGTGGTGTTGGTGAGAAAACCCGGCAAGAATAGACTGTGCCGGGACTCAAGAAAAGTAAATGCGGTAACAAAAAAGGACGCATATCCTCTTCCACACATTGAGGGACTTTTGAGTAGGCTTCAAGACACCAGATATATTTCTGGCATCGATCTCAAAGATGCGATCTGGCAGATTCCTCTGGAGCGCAAATCAAGGGAGGAAACAGCCTTCACAGTTCCTGGGCGACCTTTGTATCAGTACACGGTAATGCCGTTTGGCCTGTGCAATTCCACCCAGAGAATGTGTCGGCTGATGGACAAAGTCATATCCGCTCGTTTGAGAGAGTGTGTCTTTGTCTATCTCGATGACCTCTTGGTTTGCTCTCCAGATTTTGAATCACACGCCAGATCGCTAAGGGAAGTAGCGGGTTGTCTTAGAAACCCGGGGCTTACTATAAATGTCGAGAAGAGTAAGTTTTGTTACCGCGAAATCAAATACTTGGGGTATATTGTCGGCGATGGATGCTTAGGAACTGACCCGGACAAAGTATCGGCGGCCGAGGGCTTCCCGGTCCCTAAGACTCCCAAACAACTCCGGCTTTTTCTCGGAATGACAGGATGGCACAGGCGGTTTGGTGTCCGCACCCATACTAACAAATCCAGGTTTCACGAGTAGGGAGTAGGGAGCGTTCTTTTCCAGATGGATGCAGAAAATGTTGATGGACTACCTTTCACGTTCATCACGGACCACGCCAGTTTGAAGTGGCTAATGACACAAAAGCATCTGTCTGGCCGTTTGGCCAGAGGCTTCAAGGGTTTGACTTCAACATCGAGCATCGGAAGGGTGTCCAAAACGTAGTCCCTGACACTCTCTCGCGCATCCATATGGACAAACTCAATCCCGAAACTAACATACTTCAGGTGGACCTTAGCTCACCATACTTTTCCTCAGAAGAGTATGATGAGTTAAGGAAAATCGTGACCGACAGACAGGACCAACTTCCAGACATTTGCGTTTCGGATGGATTTGTATATAAACGAACAGACATACGAACAGGCGACGCTAGGCAAGAAGATAGGTCCTGGAAGTTATGGATTCCGAAGGAGTTGCGTGGGAGCCTTGTAGAATCCGCTCACAATTCCCCGTCAGCAGGACACGGGGGTATTCATAAAACTTTAGTCAAGTTGCGGCAATTGTACTTCTGGCCCGGCATTGCCACTGAAGTACAGAATTGGGTAAAATCCTGCGAAACCTGCAAGTGCAATAAACCTCTCAACGTGATATCTCGACCGCCTATGGGACAACAGACCATCACGGAGCGACCTTTTCAGCGTTTGTACATAGATTTCTTGATAGTAGATAGTACTTGACTACTTTAGCAAATACGTATTTTTAAAACCTATTAGGAAAGCAATGGCAGCGGAGGTAGTTAGATACGTAGAAGAAAGTGTGTTTCATGTCTTTGGTGTACCAGAATTCATCCATTCGGACAACGGCAAACAATTCATCTCGGAACTGTTTGCCAGCTTTTTACAGAAGTATGGGGTCAAACATGTTCGCACCGCGTACTACTCCCCTCAAGCGAATGCGTCGGAGTGAGTTAACAGATCAGTCCTAGCTAAAATCAGGTCTTACCTGGAAGACGACCAAAAAAACTGGGACCGACATGTTAGCGACGGAGCGTTCTCCTTGAGAAGTTTGGTGCACAATGCGATCATGGTTGAGCCCTACCATGCGGTGTTCGGCACCCACATGATTCAACACGCAGGTGCTTATGAGATCTTAAGACGACTGGATAACATCAAGGACTTGAACACAGAAATAGTAAGTAAGAATGTAAAGAAAGACGCGCTGCAACGTGCAGTTTGGAAGCAGCTCTTCTGAACTTTTTCAAACATGCACCGGATTTCGGCAAGGAGACGCTCTATCATGCGACTTCTTCAATCTCGTACTGGAGCAGATAGTGCGCAGGGCAGGTGTCAACACGGAAGGCACTATCTTCAACAGCTCCGTCCAGCTGCTTGGCTATGCGGACGATATTGACATCATCGGTCGCTCCCAGCGTGCCGTGATAGAAGCGTTCACGGCGATTGAAGAACAGGCGAAATCCGTTGAGCTTGAAGTAAATGAGGACAAGACTAAGTACATGCTATCAACAAACAAACAAGCATCTGTCCACCGCCTAGGACAAAACGTCACTATTGATAGCAACAATTTCGAGGTACCTAGTTAAGGAGTTCACCCACCTCGGAGTAAACGTAAACTCCACGAATGACACCCTAGTGGAGATCCGGCGAAGAATTACCCTAGGAAACCGTTGCTACATCGGTTTGGCAAAACAACTGGGTTCAAAACTCCTAACTCGAAGGACGAAATGTGTGCTCTACAAAACCCTTATCCTGCCAGTTCTGCTTTATGGCGCCGAGTGCTGGACCATAAGCAAGAAGGGAGAGTTGATACTGGGCTTCTTCGAAAGAAAAATACGGCGGATTTTTGGTCCTGTGTGCGAGGAGGGCGAATGGAGGAGAAGATACAACCGCGAACTCTATGAGCTGTACCAAGATGTGGATGTAGTCCAAAAAGCCAAAACACGTCGACTACATTGGCTCGGTTACATCGAGCGAATGGACAATAATGCTACAGCTAAGAGGGTCTTCGAATCCCAGCCCCCAGGTTCGAGAAGACAAGGAAGACCGAACCTCCGTTTCAAAGACCAAGCCATCGCGGATGCCAGAGCGCTTGGTCTGGACAATTGGAAGCAGCGTGCCCGGGATCGTAGAGGATGGAAGGCTGCAGTGTCTCAGGCAGAGACTCTTCACGGGTCGGGAGCCTGATAAGTAAGTAAGTAAGTAGAAGTTGGGACCCAAATTTATCCTCAGAACGATTGGCAACTCGCTTTACGAAGTAGTCAATTTAAACGGAGAAAAGGCAGGCGTATACCATGAGACCTACAAGCCTAATGAAATAAACTTGACGCAACCATGCCTGCCGTTGCTTACTAGATTATCTGTGATATTTACACTTGGTTATGTCTTTTATGTTATTTATTTATCAGAGTATTTTGATTTATCAGAGTTTGTTTATTTATTTATTGCAGAGTTTATTTATTTATTTATTTATAGTTTATTTACATATTTATTTAATTATTTATTTATAGTTAGACATAGTTTATTTATTTATTTATTATTGTTTTGTTTCCTTTATATCCAATATGTACCTAATTCCATCCCATCGACCTATCCATATAATGTATGTACACATCCCCGCATGTGTATTTACAAACACAATTCCTATGTCAATATATCTATAAAAACTGTGATGAGTAATCATTCAGCAACACAACAATACAACAACAAACACAAACCACCACCATTCGGAATCATAATAATTTATATCGACGAAAATACACAATTGCATGCAATTGCACGTATGTTCTCTGGGATGTTCTAAGATCCTTTTCCTTTCAGACATATCCAAAAGTAATCCAGACCCCTATTTTACAAGGCCGCCTGCCTCACGACCGCTTGGCTAACGTCGTCGAGCATTTTACGGGGCCATGTAATGCAAGTAGTAAGGCAAAACGTAGTTAGGTACCTGAAAGAGAATAAACAAAAATGTTACACAATTGTAAACAAAAAAATTTCCCCTGGAGTTTCCCGATGGAAATAGATATACATTAAATGCATATCCCATCAGGCAAACTCCAATATCAAAATACCCCACTTACCTGTTTGTATCTTCGTCTGGCAATATGGCCGTGAAGGTACCCGTCGTTACTGGATGTGCCATCGGGCCACCCAAACCCAGCGACAACGACACTAGCGGGAAAACGACAGCGTTGGCTGCTACCGTGAACCGCAGCAAAGCAACCAGCAAAGGCAGTGGAAGTGCTGTTGGGCATGCCACACCTAGCGGGTATGGGTGTAGTTCGAAGGCGACTCCTAACGCTCCGTTGTTTCGCTCGAGCACCACAACTAAGGGCACAGCAGCCCATAAGTCCGGAAATTCGGCAAAACCGAGTAACGCTGACTTTGGTCGCGCCAAAGGTAGAAGTGAGTCGGCCAGGCTCTGCACAATTGGTCGTACTGGACAGGCTGCCTGTCGCAGAGGAAAGGGTTCTAAAAAAGCCCAACTACTCCGCCAGGCTAGATCTTCTACAGATCAATGAACACCTTCAAGGTGTTACAGGCGAATCTCCATCATGCTAAGGGTGCGTCTGCTAACCTTAATAAGAGATTCGCCGAGGAGAAGATAACCCTAGGTCTCATACAGGAACCCTGGGTTATCGGCGGACATATAAGGGGACTTGGAAATAGGGCAGGTGAGCTTGTATATAAACGCGATGAGCCAGTGCCAAGAGCGGCCTGCTTAATCGACAAAAATATCGACTTTCTTCCCATTCCAGAATATACAACATCATCGGGTGTGATGCCAATGCGCATAATATGAACTGGGAAAGCAGCGACGACAACAAAAGAGGTGAGTGTCTTTTAGACCATCTGTTGATATTCTTAACAAAGGCTCTAAACCTAGAGGTTTGCGATACGAGAAGAGGTAATTGACCTCACTCTTGCTAGCCCATTTATCTATAATTTCATTGTAAATTGGCATGTGTCAGATAAAGAATCGCTGTCAGACCACCAGCACATTAGGTTTGACATACCAGGTCAATCAACACAGGCCCCAGACAGGTACGATCCCAAGTCAACGGACGGAAAATGTATCGAGGACTTGTCCTCTCTAAGACGGATATGCTTGTTTCGTCAATTGAGTTCACGTGGGACCTTGATGAGGCAGCGTACCAGCTAAATAAAGTGTTGATAACCTCCTATCCTTGTGTAAACGTAAGGTTCCCTGGTGGAATGACCAACTTGCTAAGCTCAGGAAGAGGGTTATAAAACTATTTAACCGAGCTAAACAAACCAAAATGTGGGACGAATATAGGTTCGCCCTCACAGAATATAACTCAGAACTGAAACGATTGAAAAGAGCATCATGGAGAAAATGCTGCGAAGACATAGCAGACATGCCGGTTGCAGCACGTATCCATAAAGCTCTGCGTAAAGATCATACCAACTGTGCAGGTTTGCTAAAAAAAGCAGATAGTACCTACACGACGGACCGTACGGATACAATTAAAACTTTACTTCAGGTTCATTTCCCAGGTTCGTCTCTCCGTGAAACACACGATAACCCGAACGATACTGATACTAAGGTCTCTAATACAAGTAGGGTTAATAATCTATCTGGCAAGATTTTCAGTCCAGACAAGGTAAGATGGGCAATCGGCTCTTTCAAACCTTTCAAGGCCCCCGGGGGTGACGGCATATTCCCAGCCCTAATTCAAAGGGTTATAGACGTTATACTTCCTGCGGTTATTGCCTTATTTAGAGCAAGTTACAACTGGGGTACATTCCATTCCCCTGGAGACAGGTGAATGTGATATTCATCCCAAAAAATGGCAACAGGCCAAGCGAACTGCCTAAATCATACAGACCTATCAGTCTAACATCCTTTGTTCTTAAAACTATAGAAAGACTCATTGATGTTTATATTAGAGAACAGTTAGAAAAATCGAATTCTCTTCACTCAAGTCAATTTGCGTACAGAAAGGGTAAATCCACTGAGGGTGCTCTTCATTGCCTTGTCAGAAAGGTAGAAGAAACTTTCAGATCCAAGGAAATTGCCCTTTGTGCCTTCTTGGACGTTGAGGGCGCCTTCGATAATACTGGCTATGACTCGATCGCTAAGGCAATCAGATGCAAAGGTATTGAAGACCCGACCAACCACTGGATCAGAGCCATGTTGGAAAGTCGGATAATTACAGCCTCCTCCGGAGGTGTGTCGGTGTCTGTGACAGCAACAAAAGGCTGCCCTCAAGGTGGAGTACTGTCTCCTCTCTTATGGTCACTAGTCGTCGACAGTCTACTAGTCAGTCTGCATAGCCTGGGCTTTAGTGCCATCGGCTACGCTGACGACCTAGCAATCATCATCAGTGGCAAGCTCAGCGCTACCATTACTTGTAGAATGCAGAACGCACTTCTACATGTCTCAGAATGGTGCAATTTGAAAGGACTTGCCATAAATCCTAGTAAAACCATTCTAGTGCATTTTACAAGGAAGAGATTAGTTAATCTTAACACTGTAACCGTAAACGGCACTTCTTTGAGCTACTCCAATGAAGTCAAATATCTCGGAATTGTCCTTGATAAGAAGCTCAATTGGAACTCACAAATCAAGTCCGCCACAGAACGTGCCACTAGAGCCATGTGGGCCAGTAGGCAACTTTATGGCAGAACTTGGGGTTTAAACCACAAAATGATACACTGGCTGTATATCATGATGGTAAGGCCCATTATCACATACGCGGCAATTGTCTGGTGGCCGAAAGTTCTTCAACGGACAACGGCAAATAGACTACAAAAATTACAGCGTATTGCCTGTCTCGGCATCACGGGTGCGATGCGCACTTCCCCTACTACAGCATTAGAAGCTATTACAGGGCTTTCACCCCTACATATATTTATTAGGAATGTGGCAGCTAGATGTACTATTAAGTTACAGCTAGAATACAAGTTTAAAACAGCTGACCATGTGGGACATCTGGAAATACTTAACTCAATCCCAAATATGGACATGTTCTGTTTCACCCCCGACATTGTGGTTAGGGAATATAGTTTTGGGAAATTATTTGAGGTAGAAATACTGGACGGCGCGAAATGGGACAATGGTGTCCCGACACTAGACCCCAATGGTTTGGTATGGTACACGGACGGATCGAAAATGGAATCTGGAGTTGGTGCTGGTGTCTTTGGACCCAATACCAAAGTCTCGATACCCATGGGAAAGAGTCCACGGTTTTTTAGCCTGAAGTCCATGCCATTGAGATCTGCGCCGTTTTAAACTCCAATAAGGGAATTAAAGGCGCCAAAATTCAAATATTCTCAGATAGTCAAGCGGCCTTACAAGCCCTATCGTCCAACACGATAGACTCAAAAACAGTAAAGTGCTGCTACGATGCCTTGCAAGTCCTATCTAAACACAACAAGGTCAAACTTGGTTGGGTACCTGGTCATCAAGTTATTGAGGGCAACGAATCGGCGGACCAACTAGCTAGGGCTGGTTCTGAATCCGCGTTCTGTGGACCAGAAACTTATTGCAATGTCAATTGGACTACTGCTCTGGGTTTAATTAACAACTGGGAACACCAACTTCGTCTGCGCCACTGGGAAAATGTTCCGGGCTTAAGACAATCCAAAAGTTTAATCAAACCTTATTCCTACAAGGAAATCCTCAACCTAAATAAGGATAGTATCAGAAGGCTAGTGGACTTTCTCACAGGCCATTGTGGCTTGAGATATCATCTTAACAAAATGAATTTGTGCCCGGAGACAGAATGTCGGTTTTGTCTTGAGGATGAAGAATCCTATACTGGCCTTCATTAAGGAGGTCACACGTCTCTTAGAATAATCAAATCTCTCTTCGATACAATAGATCTTTTTAGGTCGCAGTGTCAGCAAAATGGACGGGAACTTAAAAAAAAATACCTGTTTGTTTGTTTCTTTATCCCACCTCCCTGAAAAATAAATTCCAAAAATAATTGGGAATTTAATATAATATAATTTCTTACCAGAATTCCATGATCTTCCACGATGTGTCTCCATGATGCTTTTACTTTTGACATTTTGCTATTGCAAAAGTTGTCAGGTTTTATTTCTCCCGTTTGTGGTGTTTCGTTTCAATCTCAGTCGTTACATTTCAATTAAGTGTTATTTATTTATTTATTACTCTGTTTTATGTAGAATTATGTATAGGTAGTTATAGCTATGTATTTAGAATTAATTTGTTATCATCTGTTCGCAGTTAGCGGTCAATACCCTGTTAAAGGCGAATTTTTAAATTCCAACAAGCACAAAATTTCAAAGTTTTTTTGTGGTAAGCTCGAAATCGCTTCAGGTAAAAATTACCTATTATTTAACCAGTTTTTTTGCGTAGGTCGAGAATAACTAATTTGTTAAAACCAGCGACAAAGGTAAAATCGGTGGAAGATTGGTGAAAAGGCTTTGCTTTAGACTTAGAGGTATAGGTAAATTTTCTTTGTGGTAACTATTTCTAAAAGACTAAGTGTTTCCCTTGTTAAAGAAACTGTGGACACAAATTTAAATGTCCTCATTTCTGGATCGGCGTCCAGAACCTAGCTTCCATTACGTGCACTTGGACTTTCTTTGTCCAAGCCAGAACGGGTTCAAACGAGCTAGCGGTCTCTCAGCGGTGCCACCGTTACCGGTCCGATATACTTACCGGAATCCCACGGCGTCGGCTAGGACAAAGCACCCCAATCGAGGTGGTCCCCACAATACCGACGAAACCGACAAGACACAATTGGTGCTCCCCCACCAACAGGACAAAGTCCTCAAGAGGCGCTCCATTGAGACCTGCAAAGAGCACGCCCAAAACTGGTGCTCTAATGAACACAGAAGCAAGAAGCAGAATTTCATAGTGAATTTTAAATTTGTGAAGTGCCATAGTTTTAGATTTAGCTTTGTATAGAATTGCTATTTTTTTTAATATGGAATAAAAGTAAGGTTAGGGATTAAGGTTAGGTATAATTAGTATAACATAACATAGTTCTGTGTTTAGCATTTTAGCAGAACAACGGGGGACGAATTAAAACCGTGAGGAATTTTTTTTCTATATATATATTTTTGAATTTTAGTAGTAGATAAATAGTGTTAAGTACACAACCATTTTTCTTTTTCTTTTTTTATTAATTTTTCTTTTCTTTTTATTGCATTCATTTTTGATTTTAGTTTTAAGTAACGTAGAGTGTAGAGCATTAGGGTGTAAGAATTTAAATAAAACGGCACTATTTTCACCTGTAGTGAATATTCTTTCGATTGACTATTGCCATCTGCGTAATGTGCGGTTAAGTCTTTAGTGCATTTGGTGTGTGGATCAACGGGAAGGGCGTCCTTCTTTGGTTGTACGATGACGTGACGCAACTTTTACTAACTTTGACGACGTGACTAACTTTCCGCTTCTTTGATATAGGTTGGGACTGGAAGACACACCGAGGGGCTATCACTCACAACATCGGACGGAGTGATAGCAATTGGACTATGTCACCGGACATAAGGGTGGGCTGGCCATTCTTGCCGACAACATCTGGCAGGTCTCCGGTTTATTACGAACCTTTATCCTGGAGAGACAATGGGAAGAAAGTTGCGTTTAGGGTAAGAGTAGGCTAGTTATAAGTTATTGTAGTTGTAGTATAGGGCCTAGATTAAGTGTTAGGTTAGTTTAGTTGTAGTTTAGGATAGTTAGGATTAGTTTCTCGGTTCTTTCCTGTCCTCCCTCAGGGGTATTGGCACAGGTCCTTAGGCACTTTCCTTCTCTTCACTCTTCACTCTTAACAAACGTCCAAGAAATCTTCAAATCAAGCGATTTATTTTTTGCTCTCCGAAATAGCCAGTCAGATGCGCAATAAAAGTATTGACTTTGTGAATGATTGATTTGGGGCTTGTGTCGTTCGTTCTTTACTTAACGAGTCAGATGCGCAACAAAAGTATTGACTCTGTGAACGATTGATTTTTGGATTGTGTTGTTTCGTTCTTTCTTTACTGGCTAACCGAGATAAATGACCCAGTCAGAACAAAAGTATTGATTCCATGAACGATTGACTTGAGGTTATGTGATTGCAATCACCAATACTTTATTGTGATCGGGTCAAAAAGAACGAATCAATCACGATTGACACAGCTCTAAGCGAAAGGTTCTGTGCGGACGAATTTGTTTGCAAAACGTCAACCCTTGTGCAAAAAAAATGTTTTTTTTTTATTATAATAGGCAACTTCAAACCAATTCCACTCCACTTAAAAGTTAATCAACAATCAACATACTTATGAACAGAATACTCTCTCTGTACACTCTATTGTCGTTTCACTTACACTTACTACGCTGAACCCTTTCACACGCACTTATTACTAGTATAGTTAAGGGACTACTTTTTGCCGACGAGACCACCTTATACTTATTCCATCATGGTCCCGACCTTCCAATTCAATTAGTATGGGAGCGCGCAGACTGGATGCGAGTTCGTCGTACATATAAGTTGAAATATTAAAATTGGATGTTTATAGACAAAGAACAGGGTAAGGGACACGGGGCACTGTCTATTTTACACAGAAAATCGTATTCAGTGCGCGCACTCTCTTTGTACGACCATATTCATTCGTTTACGTACGATGTAAATTCGTATCCAATGTGCGGCTAGCCATAGCCTGCAGCTGCAGGTTGCTTGTCAATTCTCTAGTTCTAGCGGAAATGCAGAGAGTCATATAGGATTATAGGAAGGAAAAAAATATGTACCTATTTTGGAATAGATAACCAAATGTAAGTGTTAGAGAAATTAATACATAATCGGATGATTTGTAAACGGTCCGTACCTATATGCTTTAACGACTGACTTGGTCGTTGGACCTCGCCTGTGCATTTACCAGCCAATTCTACTTCACCATCTGAGTTGCCATTACAAATATCTTCTTATCTTGTTGGAAGTGATAAAGGGTCAGACTTATCCATAAAAAAAGTTTTCTTGCAGAGCTCAGAGCACAAATTTATTCCAAACTATGAAACGATCGCAAAAGAGCAACGCTTAATCGAATCGTTTCTACGATGGTATTTGACAGTTGTATTAGTAACGTGACAGAAGGCGATTATCTTTGAAACTTTATTATTATTTTTATTACACATCGTCGAGACGACGTCGTTCTACAGTTTTCGCTTTATACAACTAGAGCCAACAAATTTGCTTAAATCGTTGACTACAATTTACTTCAAGAATAAAAAACCAATTCAAAGCCACAATAAACGCATAAACGTTTTCTTAAAATAGATTGTAGGTACAAAGATTTGTTTCTTTGATATTCTTTTCGTTTTTTGTTGTTAAAATTAAGTATAATGATTAAACGTAGATATGCAATTGTAAATTATATTTAATTTTTGTCTTTCCGTTATATGCAGAATCAGCTAAAATAAATAAGTCAGTTTTATACATATGTACAAATTTCTTTTTAAATTAAATAAATATCTTTTTCTTTGTTTTTCTATTTATATATTTTGGTGTTGACTGTTGTTTTTACTAAAAATAACTGTTTACATTTGTTCTTAAAATAAATGTTTCATGTGCAAACTTGGAAAATCAAAATACAGCTGATTCAAAACCACCAAAGCCAGCTATTAAGTCATCAACACTTCCGCGTACGTCGTCGCAAGGTAATCAAAAACTAATTCTGTAAGAATTTAATGAAAATTAATACCCGCACGCATTAAATTCTTGCTTTCTTTTTACTCCTCTATTGATTGTATATAAATGTTACTTTTTTACTACATCTAGCAGAACGAGACCGACTCAAACCTCCTCCACCTCCAAAACCACTTGCCTTGGCCACAACTCATCCCACGTACCGTGCGGATATAGCTTTAGCACCTGAGGTGTACAATCATTTGCGAGGCTTACAAAAGAAAGCAAAAGATTTGCGCATGGAGGTGCGTACCTTACGTCGACTATCACAAGCTCAAGCCGTCGCGGTAAGGGAGGATATTAAAGATGCATTTATGAGGATTCGTGCGACTTTACTTACCAGTAGCGGAAACTATTGGGGACAGGGAGATCAAGAGAAGACTAGAATGTCACGAGAGGAGGAGCTATATAAACAAGAAGTTATACGGCTAGAAAAGGATCTAAGTGATTTGGAGTCATCAGTGGAGGGACTGCGTGGTGAAGTGATCAATAGAAGAACTAGAGTAAACATGGCTGCTGTCGAAGATATGGCATTGGTGCTAAGCCGAGCGAGGTAAATACCAATACATATTTAAGGTTATGTAAACTAATTGCTGATGTATTTTTCTTCTTAGCAAAACTGTCGCTGAACTGAAAATACGTTTCCCGAGTCTACAAAATGGTCTGCGAAATATTTTATCCAATGAAATGGAGAAGGTCTTACGTGAAGAAAAGTTCCTGAAAGAAGAGCCTGATCGTTTAGAGTCAGCATTGCGAAGATGTAAAAAATTGACTGGTACCTTAGTTACATTAAAAAGGTTTTTGCGAGGATACTAAAATAGAAAATTGTTTCACTGCATATTGTGTTTCCCACAGATTGGCCAGTGTTCAAGAACAACGATTGCCAGTTAACGAAACTGCAGCAGAGGATGCTCTTCGCTCTGCCGATATTTCATCTACAAATAAGGTAGGCATAGTTATACTTAGCTACTTGTTGTATTGTTTTTTTAAGTTTTCTTATTAATAATATTTTCTTAGTTTAAGAACAAAACTTTCTTGAACTATTATTATTATTACTATATAATAATCTCCAGTGTTATATCTAAATTGTGTCATTTGATTACAATTTTAATTTTTTTTCTAAGTTTCTAAATGAAAATTTAAAGTACCTACATAATAAAAGTTTTTAATTTTTTTTTTGTTCAGTTCTTATCTAGCTTAAATTAAATGCTTAGTTTTTTTTTTAATGAATTTATTTTTTCTACATTTCAGTTTAAAAAATGAGAGACATAAATTATTTATATTGGTATTAGTTTTAATTGGCAGCACCTTAATGAGCAAAGCTAATATAAATTGTTTAATTTTATTTTTTATTTACAATTTTTAAATAGTGTTTTATGATATTTTAGCATATTTCACCATCACAGTCAATTATGTTAAAGTTGAAATGGTTTCATAAATATATAACTATAATAATTACTGTACATAAGCTCAATTTCACCGAAAATATGCTTTATATGTAATTATATCTGCCCTATTATTTATTTATTTTTTCCTTTATTTGCATGCTCTTTTATGGCATCTCATTACATATTTTCGGTTCATGATCATGATATAGATATGAATTCACCCACTTGGTACCATATTTGGGATTGCCTTCCCCATTTATGTCATGATGATATTAAGAACACGAATTATTCAATACCCAGTTTCGGACAGTGGATATAACTTCCGCTATTTAGGAAGCTGAAAGAAACTAAAATATGACCTTTTTTGTTTAGTTTATCAATTTGATCATAATTTAATTTATATTTTCTCCAAATATATTTTTTTTTTTTGTACATGTTTACTTGTTTATTGGGTCGCCTTCAACACGCGTAATAGAATTCACATAAGAAAATAAGGAACTATCGGTCCAACAATATCACTGAGATATAAAACATAGCCAGATAATAATGTACAGGTACAGGTACAGGTACTTTCTACATCTAGGTAGTAAGCGTTCGATGTGGTGTAACAGCAAAAAATGCAGATACTTGCTCCGGGGATAGTAGTAATACCAACTGTCGATAAGCGCTACGCATTGTATCCTAAATTTCCCGAATGCCAGAGCGCAATGGCCGCCGCTGCACCATGATGGAATGCATTTTACGTAGGTGCGCCCGCGCTGTGCTAAATTCATTATCATTATGAATCACAAAGAGGACTCCAAGCAGTTTCATAGTCTCCGCTCAGGATTGATCAATTTGCTATAATGTACCGAGCTCGGCCATCCACTGCGTTCAATAGACGCTGCAGCTTCTGCTTATCTATGTACCGCGGACTACTGATCACTTCCGATATAGTTAGGTTAGGTTAGATTCAGGGTTGTGAGGAGAACCTCACAAAACACTAGGCACCTTATAGGGTCCATCGCGATCCCTGGGGGAACCATCATTTAAAAAGATGGAAAACCCTAATCACTTTCCCCAAAGCATTTTAATTCCCTATCTTTTTTATGCCCTATCTCTTCTATGTTGTTAAAGAAGTAATTTCCCAAAACTTTGAACCGAGTGAGTGCTATGCCATGACATTCACACAGTATGTGTGTGATGTCTTCCTCGACACCTATATCATTGCGGAATCTACACAGATCTGTGTCTGAACGTCCTAGTCTTTTGGCACGCTTTCTAAGAAGACATTGGCCAGACAGGATTCGCCCTCCTAAGTTTAAGAATTTCTCTAGTCCGTTTGTGGTCCGTTTCAGGACACAGGGCTTTGGACACCCGGTGTCCAGTAATGTTGGCCCACCTTCGGGCTGCTTGTTTTTGTATAGTACTTTAACTTTTGATAGTTTCCTTGAAGGTACTCAATGGTGGGTTGACGTCAACTTGTTGATTTCTCGTCAATTCCCATTTCTTGCCAATTTGTCGACGAGTTCGTTTCCTTCTATGTTTCAGTGACCTGGGACCCAGCATAAGCTGACTTGGTTCTGTACACATAATGCCTTAAGTATTGTGCGACAATCCCTGACTATTGTCGATTTGATGTAATTTGATTCTAGTGCTTTGAGAGCAGCCTGACTGTCGATGTAAATAACGATATTCTTATCGGATATCGATTTCATCTCTGGTAGTTCTGCGGCCTTAAGTACGGCTAGAATCCCCTACTGAAAGACACTGCAACTATCCGGTAGTCTTACTGACATTTGCGGTTTAGATTTACAGAATAAATGCCAGATCCTGTTCCGTCCGAGTAGAGTTGCGCTAAACAGTTCCAATGATGGAACGAACATGGAACGATTCTTTTTTTTGATCGGAACAAGTTCCTGGAAACATGTCCGAGGAACTATATAGTTCCTGTTCCATAGGCATTTTCTGAACGAACTGGAACTTCGAACAAAAGTTATATGATGGAACTAAAAGAACGTTAGAACTGTGAACATGGTGATGGTACTGGTACGTATGGATATGGACATGGACATGAATCATGATACAACATTAAGGCCCTAGTTAAAGCTATCATTGAAATATATCATTGGAACAAATCAGTGGAATGGTGCTTTAATTTTTTTGCCTAGTCGGTTATAGCAATCATTGAAAAATTCCTGTCAGTGAAAGAACTTGTCAGTGACTTTTCAACAAACGAGTCTAGGCTTTGAGGTTAGAGTTGATCATTGAAAGCAAAACTGACAGCTGAGAATAGGAAGAGAATCGAACACATCAGTGAAACGATTGGGTTCCAAATTGGAGAAACGAGAATCAGCTGTTCATTGAAATCGATTTCGATCAGTGAAATAATAAAATTGAATTTAAAGAAGAGTTTTAGTCAGAATTAAGTAATTTCTTTCGTAAAAAAATTCCACAATTGATTACCTTAATTTTGATACCAACTAAAGCTAATATTGTTTGATTAATCATCTTAAAATCGGAAAACAAAATCAATGATGCATTTCAATGATAGCTATAACTAGGGCCTAAGGCGCGAATTTCGCCATGTGTTTATAGGTAGTACAAGTACGCTGTATGCAGTATGCATAGGTTAGGTTGGGTTAGGTTGAATAGGGTGTGAGTTCATCACATTGGACTAGGCACCATATTGGACCCATTGCCACCCCTGGGGAACCTTAATTTCCCTACAGAACCTGAAAATTGTTTCAGTTTTGTTTGCGAGGCCAACCTCCTCCAAATTGTCGAAGAAGTACCTACCGAGGAATTTCCTCCTGTCCTCTGTGACATGCAAGTCTTCGCAATACCTGCATATGTCTGTATCTGTTAGACCTAATTTCATAGCGTGCCTCCTTAGAAGACAGTGCCCGGAGAGTATCCCTATTACCATTCGTAGCCTTGATCTACTGCGCCTTAGTAATTCTACTAATTTTTTCCGATCTAGCTTAGGCCACAGAGCCTTAGAGACCCTGTGCCCTACTATATTCAACTATCTCTGATCTGCCCTGTTTTTAATATTCTCGAGAATAATTCTCTTGGCCACGGCTATTGGTGGTCTAATTCCCCCAATTGTTTCATTAGGTGGAAGATCTGCTCCGGTTTTGGCCAGAACATCAGCCCTTTCGTTACCCTCAATATCACAGCGTCCGGGTACCCAACACAATCTGACTTGGTTCTGCGCGCATAATGCTCTGAGCATTGTGCGGCAGCTCCTGACTAGGTCAGATTTGATGATAAAGGACTCTAGCGCTTTTAGCGCAGCCTGACTATCAATGTAGATAGCGATATTCTTGTTGGATATTGATCCCATATCAAGTAGATCCGCGGCTTTGAGCACGGCCAGAACCTCTGCCTGGAACACACTGCATGTATCCGGAAGTCTTAATGACACTTGTAGGTCTATATCCCTGGAGTATATACCTGACCCTGTACCCTCCTTAGTTTTGGAACCATCCGTATAAATCGAAATTTCATTTTCATTCGAAACCTCATTCTTTTGCCAGTCCTCCCTATCTCGATATTGTACTTCGTACGGTGTGTCGAAGTCAATTTCCCCCAAACTTTCATCCGTTTTATCGGGGATGTTGGAGAAGGATTCTATTAGTATGGAGCTATGTCCTACCTGTCTGGTTTTGAAGAACCCTGCGTTAGTTAGCCGAAGCGCATTATTGCCTGCTTGCAATTTTATTTGTAGGTCCAGGGGTAAAAGATACATAAACGCCTCAAGTGCAGCTGTGGGTGTGGTGCGTAAAGCACCAGTGATGGCAGTGCAGGCTGTTCTTTGTACCCTGGTCAACATATCCCGTATATATAACTTATTTGTGGCTTTCCACCAAACAAGAGCTCCATAGGTAAGGATGGGTCTAACCACCATGATGTATAACCAATGCATCATTGTTGGACTCAATCCCCATTTTTTTCCTGCTGTTCTCTTACAGAGGAAGAGAGCATTATGAGCCTTTCGGACTCTTTCCTGAACGTTAAGTTTCCAATTCAATTTTTTATCTAGGACCATACCAAGATATCTTGCGCTATCCGAAAGGGAAAGCTCCACTCCACCAATCCTGGGTAGTTTGAAGGGTGGTATCTTGTATTTTGTACTAAAAAGTACTAGTTCAGTCTTTTCCGGGTTGACACGGAAACGCCCACGGACACGCCCATTTTCTGAGCTTGTTGATGGCTGATTCCATGGTTTCACTCAAAGTGTTCAAGAATTTGCCCCGAACTAGAATTGCCACATCATCCGCATAAGCCGTTACGCTAAACCCTGCGTTATTGAGTTCTTTAAGTATACCGTCTATGACAAGAACCCAGAGAAGAGGAGATATAACCCCTCCCTGGGGAGTGCCTCTAGTAACCGATTTTCTTATTGAACTGTGTCCGAGAGTGGAATTGATATTCCTGGTGACAAGCATCGTGCAAAGCCAATTGCTGATGCTATGATCTACCTTTATCTTTTCCAGAGCGCGTTTGATTGCCTCTGCCCTAACGTTATTGAAAGCCCCTTCGATGTCTAAGAAGGTAGCTAAAGCAAATTCCTTGTGGTGTAAGCTTTGTTCTATTTCACCTACCAC
This sequence comes from Cheilosia soror, assembly GCA_949372485.1. NCBI lineage: Eukaryota > Metazoa > Arthropoda > Insecta > Diptera > Syrphidae > Cheilosia > Cheilosia soror. The sequence goes on along the minus strand of OX443561.1, from coordinate 59,083,574 downwards.
TTCATGTAGAGCTGTTTCTGCCGATTTACCTTTTAAGTATGCGTGCTGAGCATTGCATAAATTTCCATTGCAACACTTGCTTCTTATATGGATATCAAGAAGCCTTTTGAATGTCTTGAGGAGAAATGACGAAAGACTAATGGGTCTATAGTCCTTCGCAGAGGTATGGCTTGGTTTACCTGCTTTGGGTATGAAAACCACTCGTACCTCTCTCCATGCCATGGGTATGTAGCCAAATTTAAGGCAATGTATAAAAATTTCCCTGATTCTACCTGTAACCATAGCCGGGACCTTTTGCAGCATAGCTAGCAGAATGCCATCAGGGCCCGGTGCTTTATATTGAGAGAAGGACATTATAGCCCAACACACATTTTTCCAAGTGAAAATGTGTACTATTTCGGCTTCGGTTGACACGTCAGCGTACTCATAATGCCTATTCGGGTTCGAAGCCGTTGGAGTGTTACTTCCTGGAAAGTGAGCTTCAACTAAAGCTTCTAGAACTTCATCACTGCTTTCAGCCCATGCACCATTCGATTTCCTAATAAAGCTGGGTACTACCGCAGTTTTAGCAATAATCTTGCGAAGTCTGGAGGCTTCGCTGGTATCTGCAATCGATTCACAGAAAAGCTTCCAGGATTTCCTTTTAGATCGCCTAATCAAGTACTTAAACTCTCTCTTGCTCTCTACATATTCATCCCATGTAATATCATCCCCTACTACTTTCGCTCTGTTGTAAAAGTGACTGACCTGTTTTCTTTTGGAGCTTAGCTCAACTGAGGTTGAGAATTCTTAGCCGTTTTCCTGAGTGGACAAACTTTTTTCATATGCTTCATTCAAAGTTGTGCATAGATTGTCCACCGCCCTGTCTATACCCGGAGGATTGGTCTTACGAGTTGGCCCCTCCCCAAGGTGTGCCCTACTATTACCTTGTACCTATCCCAGTCAGCTCTTCTTGGGTTTCTATAGGTATTGTTTTCCTTATTTCGAAAGCTTATTTGAAAGCGAATCTATTTGTGATCCGATAGGGATGCCTCATCTAAGACCCTCCATTTACAATTTGTGAGAGAATCAGTACAGGATGCTAGAGTGATATCTAACACTTCCTGTCTGTTTCGCACCACAAAAGTTGGTGTGTTGCCCTTATTACATATAGTAAGCCTTGTTGATAAAATAAAATCAAAAAGTGTTTATGTCAGTGCTACCCCACTGAGAGTGATGCGCATTAGCATCGCAGCCCACGACAAAAAGCCAATCGTCCCTGGCCATCAGCTGCCTCATCTTGTTAGACGGGACTTCCGTAGCCTCGTAGGGGAGATAGGCCGATACCAAACAAATCGGTTTCTTCCCTTCTCGTTCACATGCAGTATGCATAAGCATTCCATTTATTTTTCAAGGAAAAATAGGAAAAATCAAAGAAATTTTTTTCATCTCACAGGATTTATTTTTCCGAATACAGGATAGTTTTTTCTTCGAAATCTAATATAAGAATAATATAGTAACTAAAAAAACAAAATAAGTTGTTGGCGCAACAGGTCCGTATAGACACCCTAGCTTCTCATAACCATTCGTTTGTGTGAGTTGTTCTTTATGAGGCAAGTGGAAGGGACCTACAACTTTGTGCATAGTCCGAACGGCTGAATTGAAAATCTTTTACATGATATTACTTTTACTCTAGGATATTTGTCAGAAGTTCGCGAGATGTGCAGTAGTGGCAAAAACCTTAAGTTCGTGGATCTAACCTGGTGCCTCTTGCACAGTAGTTGACCACTCTTACCACTGAGCCACTGCCCCCACATATAGTTAGAGTAAATATTAGTACATTCCGAATATGAACGAATAAATATTTTGATATTTAAATTTTAATCATAGTCAATGGTTTCGTTGTCTCATTGGTCTTCAGTTCGACCAATTATTTGATAAAGAGTTTAACCCTAGAAGGCTAATGCTCGTGGCTACCAAACATTTATCGAAACAACGAACACGCACTATTAAAAAAAAAATAACATACGTTTTTTAAATACAAGGTACCTACAAGTGTCATCTGCAAGAGGTCATCGGTGACCAAGATAGATACTATACGTTGCTATGTTCCCGTGTTAAGAAGATACAGCAAGATTATGATTATGAGACATCGTCAAAACGACGAACATTTGGTGCAGGGACATAAGGCCCAGGGACATAAAGCCCAATTTTTATTTTTGGGCCTTATGTCCAACTTGAGTGGTACATAAGGCACCAAAGTGGGACATAAGTTCCAACATTTTTTTTGTCGAAGATGGGACATAACTCCCAAATTTTCGGAAAAATAATATTTAGCAAAACATTCTGGATTTCAATTAGGCATCCAACAAACAAACTTTAAAAGTAAATAAAATTTTATAAGTTTGTTTTCTTTTCTAGTTTTTGAGAATTTGAGAAAAAAAAAACTAAAAAAATCGCGCTATTTTGTTAGCTTTATTTTCTCAAATTCTCAAAAACTAGAATTTTATAAGTTTATTTTCTAGAAAAGGAAATATTTCTAGAAAATAAAACTAAAAAGTAGCTACTATTACATGTTCCGCATGGGATATATACACCACAATTAATAATTGGCTGCATTCACAGGATGGACGAACATTAAATATGCTACCAAATTAAAATGTCGTTCTGATTGAGGCAATGTTTGAATTTACTCAGCGATTTTAGATGCCCGGAATTATGGTGTATCCAAATTGACTTTCTAAAATCGTGTTCTTAAGTAAAACTATTTTTTAACTTTCTCGTATACGTAGTATCTAAGAGAAAGATATTGTTTTCGTAAAAAATTTCGAACTCGAGATTTTGATCAATTCTGATATTACGATGATAGGGGACCTCAAAAAAGTTGTTCTCGCAATTCTGTCCGTCCGTATGTCTGTCTGTCCCACCCCTGGGGAATCTAAACGCTTGGACGGATTTGCTTCAAACTTCGTATTTAGAGTTTGTAGGCTTCCCGCTTCGGATGTTTTTTTTTTTTAAGCTAGCCCTAATATTAACGGTACCTCCCATATAAAAATTTTACGAAATATGACGAAATATGCCTAAATTTAGATTTTTTCGAAATCGGCTCTAACGATTTGAACCAAAATTGATAGTTGAATTAATGTAAGCATGCTTAACATGACTGCATACCCAGTTTTTCGGTAAAAAGTCCAGCAACGGCAGTTTTGAAAATTGGCTTTTTCTCCAAAACGGTAAAAACGATTTTAAAAAAAAAAATTTTTAAGGTACTATTGTCATTCTTAACTTAATAGCAAACTCAGTTTTTCCTTAAAAAGACTGCGTCCTTTTATATCCACCCAAATCCCTAATAATAGTACTTTAAAAAACGGCTCATATCTCAAAAACGCCATTTTCGATTATAATAAAAATGTTACTTTCAGGTAATGCTTAAATACATAGTAATACCACTCGCTCAGTTTTGAGCTAAACAGTTGAAAAACAGTGTTTTTTGAACCATGAATGCGTCCTTCACAATTGCTAAAACCGGTACTTTAAAAACTGCTCATATCTCGAAAACGCTATTTTCGATTTGGATGAAAATATATCTGCTAGGTAATGTTTATATCTTGAAGAATATATCGTACTCAGTTTTCAGCTAAACAGTTTAATAACAGTACTTTTCGAATCCAAATTGTAACATTTGGCAGCATAATTTTACAAAAAACCGCTCTAACGATTTTGATCAAAATACATATTTATGACAACATAAGCATTCTTAACATGATCACGTACTTAGTTTTTCTCAGAAAACTCTAATATTGCCGTTTTGTGAATATTTCTCAAAAATGACTACCCAAATCCCGCTCTGTATTCACACACGGTATATTTTTGTAAAGTCCAAAACTTCAGTAGGTACATAGCAATATAAATTGTGGGTGAAATTTGAAAGTAATAAAGTGTTCTAGTTAATATGTAGGTTTATGTTTATGCAGTATGTATTTACGGTATATTAATTACACCTTGAGAGGGTATGATTTTAAGCGTAAAATTTTTCTAAAATGACTCTGACATTCTGCGAGATTCGCAATAAACTAGAAAGTTACGTGCGACCCAGTCGTGCACATTTTTTTATTATACCTCGACGTACCGTAGTTTAAAAAAAGGTTTTCGTTTACAAATGATTCCTTTATTTCCAAAAGACTTCGTGGCGGTTTTCGTTTGCATTACTTTTAGCAAACTGCTATCAACTGTATTTTAGTTGTAAGAATAAGTCATTTTTAAAACTTTACCAAGATAACAGAGCCAAAAATTTGTTGTACTCGTTATCGTTATACTAATTTAGTACGTGCTCTTCTATCTATGTGAATTATCCAAGCTTATCTAAAGAAATAGGTTGAGTGGGACATAAATCCCAAAATAAATGTTTGGGACTTACATAAGTCCCATTTGGGTGGGACTTAAGGCCCAAATTGAATTTCGGCGTGGGACATAAGCCCCAAAAATAAATGTTGGGCCTTATGTCCCTGGGCCTTATGCCCCTGCGCCCGAACATTTGCCTTCTATGGTTAAACAGAATACAGAGAATACTCTCTCCTTACGGACACCTCTAACTTTCATGTCCTCTTATAACCGGACATATTTCAAAAAAGGAATAAATACCTGATTTTTCAAAAAAAATTATAAAAGTCAATGCACGTGCAGTGCACGATATGTTAAACCTGATCTCAGGCCTGAGAATGGGTTTCAACGATTTAACTTTCTATTGCGAACACTCGTTCAACAGTGTTTTTAAAGATTTTAAGTCAATTTAAATAAAACAGGATAATTACAGGATATTTACAGGGTTTTTCTGAATAATACAGGAGTCATTTTTCTACAGGATTTTCGTTGAAAATACAAGGGTATCTAGTACAATACAGGATGAATGGCATGGTTAATATGCATGGTGTTTTTTTCTGTATCTGTTTACATACACACATTTTTCTTGTCTATCGTTTGTTGCCGTTCAGTTTCATTTATCTCTTCTCTGTGTTGGACTCGGAAATATAATGATATATGGGTGGACATGTTTATATGCAGTTTACGGAAAGATAGGAAATGTTTCCGTCAGAGGACATAGTTCCTGGATCTATACAGCTCCGGAACGACCCATCTCTACTTCCGAGGTTTTTGATGCGTCGGTATATATTGCCAGCTCATTTGGTTTTATTACTGCGTTTCCGTGCCATTCTTCTCTTTCTGGATATGATATACTATATGGTATGTCGCAGTCCAGCGAAGGGCATACTTCATCCGTTGTTATTGGATTGTCATTGAAAAATTCGCACATAATTGAGCAGTGTCCTTTGTTGCTTTTAGGAAAGGAGCCCGATTTTGTGAGCCCGAGCGCACTATTTCCATCTGTTAACTCAATCTGTAGATCAAGCGGCAGTAAGTTGAGAAAGATATCCGCCGTGGGTGTTGAACGAAGTGCACCCGTAACGGCGATTTCGGCCCTTTTCTGTGCTGTTGCTAATTTTTCCGCTGTCGTTTTCCTACTTGTTGCTTTCCACCATACAAGTTACATACCTATAGCCAGTGCATCAGTGTTGGTTTCAAACCCCAGGCTTTGCCTGCTGTTCTTTTACATATGAAAAGTGCATTGTTTGACTTTTTATTTATTCTTTCCTGTGTTTAAGTTCCAATTTAATTTCCTATCGAAAATTATGCCAAGATATTTTGCCTGTTCGGAGACTGGTAACTCCGTACTATCTAGTTTTGGCAGCCTGAATTGTGGTATCTTGTACTTCCTAGTGAAAAGAACAAGTTCCGTTTTGGATGGATTGACGTTAAGTCCATTTCCTCTTGCCCATTTGCTAAGGGTAGCCAGAGCGACTTCCATAATTTAACTTAGTGTGTCTAAGAATTTTCCTTGAACTATTATTACTACGTCATCTGCATATGCCGTGACATTGATGCCTATTGATTCTAGTATTTTGATGTTTTCATTGATAACTATGACCCATAATAAACAAAAATTGGTTGTGCTTGTGTTTAGCGTTGGGCAGTCCCTCTTGTCCCACTCCAATTCGTTTGCTGTTGACCTTTCTCAGTCGTTGCAAGCGCCTTATGATATTTTTTCATTTGAGCGTTTGCAATGACTGAATGAGAGCATCATCTGGCGGATAGCGTGTTGTGTGTTAAGATTTTGTTGGTGGACATTCAAGTACACATTCAAATGGAAGCAAGATTAATGTCGAACGCTTCTGAAAGCGTTCGATTGGCACTCAACTGACAGTTCTTCTACTGAAAAGAAGAGAAATTTGCTTCTGGATTTGAATTCAGAATCACGGAGAGTTCTTTCGGACGGTTCTGGACGACCAACCGAAAACGACATTAGTATTCATCGTCTATTCCATTCGAATAATATCGACCCCTATTCCTATCATGGAGGTCACCTTATCTTTGATTGACACTATGGAGCCTGAAAGAGCATTCAGCATGTTTCTAGACGACATGTTACCGGAATATGGCTTTCATAAAAACTTCTCTATCATCATCCCGCCAAGGGAAGAATGGGAAAAATACAAACCCAGTCCATCGCGACTTGACCTAGTCTGGTACACAGACGGTTCCAAGATGGATTCAGGGACTGGATCTGGCATCGCCACTCGTCGGACCTGAACCCTTCTGCGGTGTCAGTAAGGGGTGCTTCAGGGAATACATTAGGAGCTTAGCTCAAATCGAATCTAATGAACTCTGGCTTAAAACACCTGGGCAGAACTGCACCAAACAGTTCTTCCCAAAATTCTCCTCCAGAAAATCATATTTTCTTACTAATCTGGACAAAAACAACTTAAGAATCCTCACAGGTATTATTACTGGCCATGGTCTTATGAAAAAACATCTTCACCGAATTGGAATCTCACCGGACCCCACATGCAGACTGTGCCTAAAGAGTGATGAATTCTCTCTTCATATTCTCATGGAATGTCCGGCTCTCTTCCGTCTCAGAAAGAAAGTCCTTCGCGAAGAAATCGTTTCTACAACCCCCAGAGAAGATTCTTATCTTCCTGACTGTCTCCGGAGTCAAAAAATAGCTCTAGGATCTCACCAGGGAAGGCACAATAGGCTCCTTTAGAGTGGCCGCAGTGCCAGGGCCGGTGAAAGCTCTCCCGACCTGTCATCTAATCTAATCTAATCGTTGACGTAACGTGACAAAATACAGATATCAAAACGTACGTAAAGTCATGTGAACTTTGCCAACTTAATAAAAAACTGACCAAAACCAAAGAACCAATGGCAATAACACCAACAACTGAAAAAGCATTCGATATTGTGCTAATAGATATCGTTGGTCCACTACCTTTAACGGAAACAAATAATGAATACCCGATAACTATGACATGCGATTTGACTAAGTGTTATTTGGTAGGAATACCCATTCCAAACAATAACGCAAAAACAGTAGCGAAAGCTATTGTTGAAGGTTTTGTGTTGAAGTATGGTCCCATGAAGGAATTTATATGGGACATTTGAACTGAATATAAAAATCAAATTTTAACTGCTCTTTGCTCCTTACTACATACACTCGTAGATAAAGAAACTTCAACAGCTTCTCATCACCAACCCTTAGGCACAATAGATCGCAGTCATAGAACGTTTAATGAATATTTACGTTCCTATTGCATATTGTTATAATAGCACTCTATCAGTGCTGTACACGGCTACTGTCCATTTAAGTAAGTACATATTTGGAAAAAACCCAAACTCCCTTCAGTGGTTAAAAGAAAACTCTATCTATAGACCCAGTGCACAATATCGACTCTTATAACAAAGAAATTAAGTTTAGGTTACGGTCTGCCAATGCACGGGCCCAAACGTTAATTAGAAATGCAAAAATAAAACAAAAATTACAGTATATGACACAAAAATAAAAAAGCTAGAAATTAATATAGGATACTTAGTTTTATTAGAGAACACAGCAGGCCACAAGTTAGATACTGCTTTCACATTTCCATTATAAAGTATTAGAAATTAATGAAAATAAAAACAGCGTCATAGAAGACAGACACAGTAAACAGTTGTTAGTTCATAAAAATTGGCTTAAGAAATTGACAAAAAAAATGAGTGAACATGATATTGATTATTTAAAGTACATTATATATGTACATACAGTCATGTGAAAAATAATAGGGACACTTGCATTCAAATTTTTCAGAACACAACTCTCTTTCAATTGCCATAAATTGGTTAAAAACGGCAAATTAAATAATTTTTTTGGGATGTCGATAAAGTAAATACCGCTATCATAACATAACATAAGTTCTATTATTTTTCACATGATTATATATCTATAAAATATTTTCTATGCAAGAAATACTGTTGATTAAATTCCAGATATGTATTACATATCCATTAAATGTATATATAAAAAAATTTAAATTTAAATTTTATAAAAATTATAATTCTCAAATTTAAATACATACATAGCTATTACCCTTAGCAATATTCCTAAGATTTTTTTTTTTTTGATCTTACAAAAAAAAATTGAATACCTAATTAATAAATTTAATAGGTATTGAAAAATAAAAAGTTAAAGTAAGGTAAATAATAAAAAAAATTAATATATTTTTAAATTGTTTTAGCATAACATTAGTCGTTTTTTATTATCAGCTATGATCCATATAGATCATCGATTTACACGCACTAACAACAACAACATGTGATCCTGCTTTCCATTGAGATCACGAATCATGATCTGATAGGTAATTAATTCAACTATTTCTCGTTGTTGTTTCGTTGCGGTGTTTATTTCATTCACTTAATGTTGTTGTCCCCGTAAACTATAGCCACACTGTAATGTGGCCAGACAAAAATATGAAACACTACGTCTGTACACGGTGTGCATAGAAAAAAGACACTGAAGTGAAAAATTAAAAACCTTCGCTCCACTTTTTAAAAAAAAAAAAAAAAGGAGATTCCAAATTCTGGAGCACTCAGACGAATCTCGGTCCATTGTACTACCAAGCAGAAACCCCTTTTTTGGTGTAGTGGTGGAGAAACTCTGATATTATTCGTTTCTCTTTATGGTCGGTGGCGGAGTATTGCTGTCCCCCGCCGGGGCTTGAACTAACGAGCGCCCATCGGGTCACAAGCAATGACTCTAACCACTACACCATGGCCACCGCCTAACACTTAACATTAATTATTTATTTAAAGAGCTATACTTCTTTAATTGACAATTCAATATAGGATGTATTTTACAAAGTTTGTAAGTGCAGATAATTTGCTTCCGATCTCGTCGTTACCCAACTGTCACTACCTGAGTCGTCTCTTTTCGTCTAATCATCATCATCACCGTTGTCTTCTTCGAGTTGTGGTTGAGTTTGAGTTCAAACATGCCGCCCCGCTATGCCAAATACTTCGTATAAGACTCGATTACTGATGATGGAATGATGACTTGATTTGCTGCTTCTCTAGGTTAAATACAACTTGATTGTGAGTATTTTGGGAAACTAAAGATCGTTGAAATAGAATAAAAATTTAACTAAAGAAATTTGGAAAATGGTTTTAATTTAGGTGAGTGTGTGCGTGGTTTTTCCTAAAAGCTAAGTGTGTTTTCAATAGGCAGCTTGCAGATTTTCCGAATCAATTTGTCTTCGCCTGGATGGGTCTCTAAAATTCGACCTATTTGCCATTGGTTCGGTGGTAATCGGTCATCCTTTATGAGCACCAAATCGTTAGTCTGTAAGTTATCATTCTGACGACACCATTTTCGACGAGACTGCAAGTGTGTGAGCCAATCTGACGACCATCGAGACCAAAATTGCTTAATCATCCGTTGAAGTTGGAACGTTGGAAGTACTGGCGATGAAGTGGTTGCCCGAGTGCTGCTGGTTCCGGTGGAGTAAAGAATCACCAATAACGAAATGAGCCGGTGTGAGTACCTTCACGGTCGAAAGATTGCATAAACCTTTTGGTGTTGTTTTTAAGCACAGTGTCTGCGCCAATAAAGTTGGAGCCGCAGTCACTGTAGATATCGTTACATAACCTTCGCCTTCCGATGAAACGCTGAAGAGCACATAAAAATTGATCCGTTGTCATTCCTGTAACTGCCTCTAAATGAATGACCTTTGTGGCCAAACATATGAATATGGCAATGTACCCTTTGTATATCATTTTCCTTGCGTCAACCATCCAGAATTGCTTTCGAATAAAAGCAGAGTTAGGTCTAATTCCACCATACAGGCTATTTAGGTGGCTAAATCTAATAACAAGATCAGTGAAATGATGATTTTTGGGCAATATTATTGGATGCTTTTCATCGTAGGATAGGTTTGACACTGCAGTAGACCTCCAACTCTCAAAATCCTATTGCTGTCCAGGAACGGGGTCAAATTAGCCAGATTATTTTGGTTTGATACCCGCTCATTTTTGAATAATGTGCTGCGCGTATCTCTGATTGGAAACATTTAGTTTGTACGATTCGAACTTAAGTCATTAAACTTTTGCGCAATTCCTGCACTGTAAGTGCTCCAGACGCACGTTTGCACTGTCTGCAGTTGTGATAGAAACGTAGAGACCATGCTGTTATTCTGAATAATCGATGTTCCCGGTGAATCAATGATAGTGTTGTTGATTTGTTCTGTGTTTTCGGTACCCAAAAATGTCCAGTTTGAGGTTGGCCAAGTTTCTCGTGATTCACTTAACAATTTAGATCCATGCCAATACAAATCCGAACCCATTAACTGCCTTGCGGTTAAACCATGGGAAGAATGATCAGCCGGGTTCTCATGGGTGGATACTTGATGCCACTGATTAATATTGGATGCCGCATAAATGATACCAATCCGATTTGCCACAAATGCCGGCCAACGATTGATGTGCCCACGAATCCACGAGAGAACAATAGTTGCATCAGTCCAGTAAAAGACTGTGATAGGTGTTGATGCGAGCTGAAGATGTTTTAATACCCACTTGACAAGTTTAATGCTTAAAACAGCCGCGCATAGTTCAATGCGAGGAATGCAAATCTGTTGTTTTGGAGTAACCTTGTTTTTAGCTATGATGATGTTCTATGAAATTGGTTTGCTATCATTTTGTAACCGAATATATACGACAGATACGTACGTTTGTGTCGATCCATCGCATGAATATCAACAGATCCTCTTAATTTTGGCGAGAAACTAAGCCAGCGTGGGATTAAAATTTGATTGATTGTTGGTAAATCGGCGAGAATCGATTTCCATTCGTCACTGAGTTCTGCAGAAAGTTGTTCATCCCACTCTAAACTGATTGACCAAAGACGCTTGAGAAATATTTTTGCAACTGCGATGACTGGATTGATAAGTCCCAAAGGATCAAAAAAATTTTCTATAGTGGATAATACATTCCGTTTGGTAGTTGGGCTCTCAGGAAAATCAAAGTTTAGCTTATATCGAAACTGATCCATGTTTGGTTGCCAGCACATTCCCAAGGTTTTGATTAATTCGTCACTAAGTAAGTAAGTAGTAAGTAAGTAAGTAATTCATTTATTGTTTCGGTTTTTTTGGATACATTGTTTATAATTTTTATGAATTTTGTAGCTATGGCATTGTCGTCAGCTCGGTTAGCAAATTAAATAAATAATATTATTGGTATAAATGTAATTTTTAAATGGAATTTAATGAAATTTAGACAGATTCAGTTATAAGTAACATCCTATATTTATAAATAGTTTTCAAAAAAGAATAGAGTTTTTTCCAGTCGAATTCGTTTAGCACTGTGATTGTTTCTTGTAGCGTCATAGTTTCCCTTCCAAATATTGCTTGTCTGTAGGCAGCAAAAATGGGACATATACTCATGAAGTGGAAGCAATCTTCTTTTGCTCTCAAGTTGCATAAGGTGCAAAACTGGATAAAACTGCCGTTGTATGGTGACCCGTTTAGGCCAAGGACTTCACATCTTGTTTTGAATATTAAAGATATTTCTCTGTAATTAAGTGCATCATTGAAGTAGTTTTTTTCCATAAGATTCAGTTTCAGTTGTGAGTAAAGTAGTCTGCTTTGTGATGTTCGGGCTTCTTCTATAAGTGCTTCGCGTTCAAAATGTTCATGACTTTGTATTATTTTGTATATTTGATCTTTAGAATATCGCAGATTTAATGGGTTAAGCGATACAATTTCTCCACACGCATTTCCCAAAGCTTTCCATTTCGACAGCCACCAGTCCTCGTTTCTTAGCTCATAGAGTGCCATTCGTTTTGTCAGTCGGTCATAGTGATGAGATAAAATCTTGACAATGTAGTCAGCTTGCAATTTTAGCGTGCTAGTAAACATTTTAGGGAGACCAGTTTCCAGATACAGGGCATAGTTCGGAGTTTTTAGAGGTAAATTAAAGAGTTTCTTCAAAAAACATCTGTGAAACTTTTCTATGGCCTCGTATTCGTTGTTTCCCCACACCTGGGCAGCATAGCAAAGCGAACTCTTAACAACAGCATCAAATATCTTGTATTTCGCTGATAGTACTATTCGCTGGTTTGAAAATATGTTTCTCCAAGAAATATTTAACAGACTTTGTGAAGTTTTAGCTTTAATGTTAACATGATTGTTGAAATCCATGGTTTTATTAAGATTCACTCCCAGGTACTTGTACTCGTTAGCTATCTGTAAAGGGTTTCCATTGAAGTACCAGTTATATGCAGTTTGGTTCCGGGCGGATCTTGAGAACACCATTATTTTTGATTTATCTGCATTAATGACAAGTCCCCATTTAATACAATATTCGGCTAGGCGATTAATCATAAGCTGGATATTGTCTGGGGACTCAGAAAGTAACACCAGGTCATCGGCATATAAAAGAACATTTATGGTCAAGTCAGCAATCCGGACACCTCCAGGTAGGTGAGCTTCTACATCATTAATAAAAAGCGCAAATAAAAGAGCACTTAAAAGGCATCCTTGTTTAACACCGGAGTCTGTTTCAAACCATTCCGAGTACGTTGATCCATCCCAGACCTTTACTATATGGGTGAACTTCGTAGATATGCCGAGTTGGGAGATTTTGTAGAAGAGTGCATTTCGATTCACCAGATCAAAAGCAGACTTAAAGTCAACGAAAAATGCGTAAACTTTCTTGTTCCTTGCTTGGAATGCTTTTATGATGGAGGTTAGCACAAAAATATGGTCAACGGTCGAGAAATTTTTCTGAAACCAGCTTGGAATTGGGTCAGTATATTATTGGTTTCCACCCATGTCTCAAGCCTGTTAACAAGTACACCACAAAATACTTTTGAGATGACGTTCATAAACGATATGCCTCTATAATTTTCCACATTATTAATGTCTCCTTTTTTGTGAATAGGGAATATCACAGCTTTTTTGAATGACGCAGGAACATCTTCTTTTGAAAACACTTCATTGAAAAAAGATGTTAGTTGGCAAATAAAGGCTGGGGTGGCGTTCTTGAAATATTCGTATGGAATTCCGTCTTCTCCTGGAGCTTTTCCATTTTTTGCTTTGGCAAGACCAAGCTGAACATCAGCTACGGTGATTTCGCTATCCAATATGTCATCAGTGAATAGGGGTTCAGCATACGAAAATTTAAGGTCTCCTTTGTTTTGAAGCATGTTTTTGAAGTGGATGGCAAGATCGTCAGCAGATACTCCGGATCCTATTTTAAAGGCCGATCCATTAATTTTTTTTGTCACCTTCCAAAATTCTTTAGAATCTTTTGTTTGGCCAAGTACATAAGCTTGATGGTTTTCGAACTCAGTTTTCTTTTTGAAACATAGATTTCTATACTGTTTATTTGCTTCGTTGTACCAATTTTTTAAATTTTGGCAGTTGAAGTTCCGGAACGCATTCAAAAGGTTAAAGGACTTTTTTCTCGCGTTCATACACTCTTTGTCAAACCATTTTTGTTTAAAAGACGTATACCCGATTTCACACTGCGAGCTTAAGTGTCGATCCAAGGATAAACTCAGGATTAACACAAATTTGGTTTCCACAGTGCAGGTTTAACGAAAAACTTCACTTAAATAATTAAGTATCAATCCAGAAAATACAGAATTGCCAAGTGCAATAAAATAATATTTATCCGAAAATACTCTGAAGAAAACCTATATAAGCAACAATATAATTATGTTTGGCAATGCTGTTCAAGAGAAATGACATACTATCTCTTCGTTATTGGTGGAAATACTCTCTAACACTGAGCATGCAACAACATCGACATGCTTCGCTTCCACGCACACTCGTAGTTTTAGTTGGCACACCCATTCGCATACAGTCACCAGGTTTGTATATTCATGATAAATGGTTCACAATGACACTCATTTGGTGGCTTTACTAAACCAAGCTTAACTATGGACTGTGAAAACGAAAAATACTTAAGCGAAGTTTATGTTCAATCTTACGCTTAGCTAAGTCCAGGATTAAGCTGCCACTGTGAAATTGGGTATTACAGATGTTCATGGGTGCTCTTGTTACGGATTCTCTTATACAAGCTACAAGTTGGAGTGAACGTTCATCGGCTGAGTTATTCATCTCACTTACTGCCGAAAGATTTATATCCAGTTTGTTTTGGTATATCAATACGTCAACCTGTTTCCATTTGAGTCGCGGGATAAGTTGAAGATTACGTTGGATTGTTGTTTTTTCTTCTGACCATTGAACAGTAGGTAATTGGCATGTGGTCTGAGTAATTTCTACTTTGTACTTCAAATTGTTGTATAAGGTCAACCCAATCGTTATTTACAGCGCAATAATCAATTACAGATTTACCTTGACCTCCCATAAAAGTATAGTGAGCTTCTGTATCTCCGTTGGTACAACCATTCAGAATTATGGAATCATACATCTGTAACACTTCAAGAAGATTAGTACCATTTTGATTGCATACATTGTCTTTGGAATTTCTGCTGTTGGGGTTTATTGTAGAGTTATTTGTACTGCGAATTGACTTTACTTGTAAGTTGTTAGTTCTTGAATTGAAGTCGCCTATAGTAAGAACACTTTTGCTTGATAATTGTAGCATAATGTTGTTAAACCGTTCATAGTCTTCAGTCCATATGTTACAATTTATGTAGAACGGGACAATGTACATATTATTTTTGTGTAAAAGTTTTACAACAGTAGCACCTTCAACTTCTTCAAAAGTATACATTTTTAGTAGTGATGTTTTTATACCATACAGTGTTCCTCCACTTCCACGCCCTTTTGTATATGTTTTAACTGCCGCATTTGGAGCTAATTTAAAGCCATTAAAATATTTTGCAAATTTACTTAGGTTTTCACTTGTTACATGCGTTTCATAAAGGAAAAATATATCAAATTCTTTAACATAGTTAACAAAATCTATAAATAAATATTTATTATTGAGCCCTGACACATTACATGATAAAATCTTAAAAGTACATAAAGGTAGTAGGCTGACGACATTACGATTTCAATTTCGTGATATATTACTAAAACTCGGAAAATTTTGAAAAAGTGGCATCCCTGGTGCAATAGTATCAACTGGTCTAGACCATTCGCCATGACGTCTATTTGTTGACAATGTGTTCTTGACAGCTTCAAAATTAAGTTGTCCAAACATTTGACACAGGTGGTTTTCTCCATCTTCGTTTTTATATTTTAGTGAATTATTATTGTTTAAATAAAATGTTTTTTCTGAAACAACAACTAGAGAATTATTGTTTTTTTATTATTACTCGTTCTGAAGGTTTCTTTGATTTGATTATTTTCCTGGAAGGATTCAGCGTTTGTGTTGTGATTGCTTCGTGAGATCACGCTGTATAAAAACACCTGTGCCTTTTAGCTTGAAGGCGTTTTGCAGCATTTTTGTTGAATTTTCATTGGAACCAGTGTTGAGTTTTAGTTTGATGATATTTTCGTTTCCGGTTAATTTTGTTGTCTCTGTCATTTGAAGTTATTCGCCAAGTAAAAGTTGGGTGACGGATTGGATTTTCACCTGTGGCTCAATATTTTCCTTGGGTATAGTGATGATGATGTTTTTTCCTTTCAATTCACGGGCCTGCATCTCCAGTTCTTCTTCCAGAACATTACACCTAGCCTCGAAATGTCGAACCTGTATGGATAAATCCTCATTTTGTATCCGTAGTGAATTTATTTCTTCATTAAGCGTTGTGAAATCTTCTTTTGTCGCTAACTTTGCGGTTGCTCTCTCAAGTTCTGTATGAAGAGATTCATCGATGATTGTTTTTGTTCTGTTTATGATCGGTGTCTTTGAATTACGTTCTTCCTCTGGTGAGGTTTGGATTAATTTTCTTTTGTTCTCGGTCATGTGACAAGCAGCACAACTTTTGGATTCGTTTAAAAGCTTATATAACTAAGGTTACCTGTTATATTATCACTTTTTTGGGAAATATTTGACAAAAACTTGGATGTGAATGTATTTTTAAGTATTTTTTGTGAGTTTATCTTATTTAAATTTAAAAATTCGTAGGAGCGATATAAAAATTGAACCAACTACTTTCACAACAGTGTCGTCACTATTAAATTCAAGAGCTTTGGCGCTACTATGTTGATGGGGCGGTATTGACTGAACATTTGCGGGAACATTTGCTGCCCACTTGTGTAATTTGAAGCCTGCTGAGAGTAATGCGTGTTGGGTTTGATTACGTATCTCGAGAACTTGTTGAATTGTATCTCCTCCAGTGAAAATGTCATCAACATACATTTCTCTTTTTAGAACATTTTCCCGCATCTCGATATTCATAAAGGCACTTGGAGATCTCCCGATCAATCAACCGTCAACCAGATTGACATTGCGATCGACGCAAGGCAATCCTCCAGTATTATGGATGTCCGAACGTTCCGAGGAGCCAACATTGACTCGGACCACTACCTTGTAGTAGCCAAGGTACGCCTTCGGATATCCCGAACACCGCCAAGACAAGTAAATACTGTGAGGAAGTTTGACGTCGGAAGGCTAAAATCGCAAAAGATCACCAGATCCTTCTCCGATCAAGTCTCTTTCAATTTCTCAAGAGGTTCTATGCAGCCAGCATCAAGTATTAAAGACCAGTGGCAACATTGCCAAAAAGCCATCAGAGACGCCGCCTCTAATGTGCTTGGTTTCACTCGACCACCACAACGAATCCCCTGGTTCGACGATGAGTGCCGGCAAGTACATACAGCGAAACAAGAAGCATAAAAATCGGTGCTGCAAAAAAGGACTAGAGCTGCTCGTGAGCTCTACGCACAGAGAAGAAGAGACTAAACGTCCGCGTTAGTTTTGCGGAACGTCAACCTCGGGACCTCTATTTGTCCTTTTAACAAAGGATAGGAAGATCCCGGTTGCTGAGTTTGGCCGATTGCCAAAACTGGTGCCAATATGTAACAACGACATGAGCGAGGAGCGAAACGAGCTAGCGAAAATGAAAGACGAGATTCCACAATGGTTTTTAACTACGAATTCATAAAGCTTTATTTTGTTCGGGGGTTTTTATACAATTCAAAATAACAGTTTATTCGCTTTAAAGAGAGCAATTACGTTAATTTTAAGAGTTTATTACTTTTGAAGCGAATTGGCAAGTTACAAATATGGCCATTGGTATAATAAAAGGCGGCAGATTTAAAATACAAACTAAACTACAAATTGCGAATTTTAGATATAGATTTTAGGATGTATCCTATAGATACGATGATAACGATTAGGATGATGACGACAATGATGCTGATGACGTTGATGAAGACGATGATGTTGACGATGACGATGAATAAATCATTGCCCAATTTTTGACAAGTAAGGACTGTTTTCTTCTTTTCCAGCTGGGATTCCTCTGGGGAAAGTTGAATTTCGACAGCGGATGGCCATTGGTCCTCCTCTTCTGCCAGAAAATTTGGCCCTCCAAACCGCATCGAAGTTTCGAGCTCCTTTACCGTACAACCTCTTGAGACTATAACTGCCGGATTGCGAAGGGTAGGAACATGATTCCAAGTGACATCCTTGGTATTCTCCTGTATTTCAGCTACTCTGTTTCCTACGAAGGTACTTGGTAGTTAACTTCGAAGAATGCGTTGAAATCTAGTGCAGAACTATTGTTGCGTCCGTCCAAAAATAAACTGCTGAGGGCGCAGTTGCGAAGATCGTTCTAATCTTGGTCCACAACTTAGCCAACAAATGTGCTGCGCACAGTTCCAAGCGAGGGATTTGTTTCTTCTTTGCCGGTGCTACCCTAGACTTGGCCACAAGAAGCTTTATCTGAACTAATCCATCTGCACCTACTGACCAAAAGTAAATGCAATATCCATAAATGCATTAATGGATGCATCCGCAAAGCCGTGGACTTCAAAAGACATTTGATTTGATGTTAGTGCAAATCTTTGAACCCTAACGTTTTCCAACGATTGCAAATCCAACATGAATTGACCCCACTCGTTTTCAATGCTTTGAGAAATTGGGGTATCCCAATCCAATCAACACATAATTTTTGCAAAATTATCTTAGCCCTTATAATGATAGGACTTACTAGACCCATTAGGTCAAACAGAGATGATGACAGCGAAAGTATTGATCTCTTTGTGAACTCAGAGTATGTTCGATCGGGTTTATATGAAAAGACAAATATATCGACGAGTGGATTCCAAGCAATTCCTAACGTACTGCTAAGATTTGATTCATTCAGCTTGATTTCCTTGTTGTGGCGATGAACAACGTCGACCATTTCAGTGCTATTGCTATTCCATTTCGATAGCTCAAACCTTGCTGAATTCAAAAGTGCGACGACCTCAACTTGTAGTTTTACTAGCGTATCCATGTCGTCCGCTCCAGTCAGCATATCATCAACATAAAGGTCTGACTGTAGTACTCGAGAACCTATTTCATAATGTTCCTTGTTTTTCTCTGCAAGGTACTGAAGGCATCGAATGGCCAGAAATGGCGCAGATGATGTACCGTAAGTAACGGTGTTCAATTGGAATGTTTTTACCGGTGTATGTTCATTCTCCCTCCACAAAATGAACTGAAATCTACGATCACATGGGTGCACTAGAACCTACCGATACATCTTTACGATGTCCGCTGTCAGTGCATACCGGTGCAAATGAAAACGAAGTAAAACTGTAAACAAATCATCCTGTATTGTCGGTCCGACCATAAGGATTCCAGTGTAACGTGCGTTGAAGTCTTGAAGTACAGCACGACGCATCAAAAACTACTCGTAATTTTGTGGATGTACATTCCGGCCTAACTACGCATTGATGTGGAAGGTAATAATGCGGTTCGTCTAACTTGGGATCTTTTACCAGAGTCATGTGACCCAAGCCTTTAAAGAAATATTTTTAGCCAGTCGACGTTCAAGAGCTAAGAATCGCCTAAACGCAATATCGTATGAGGTTCCCAAACAACTAGGATCATTCTTAAAAGGAAGTCGAACCATTAGACGACCGCTGGGGAGAGTCTCAGTGTTATCTACAAAATGCCTTTCGCAGTCCTTCTGCTCCTCAGTCCAATTTGATCCATGACCAAGAACCTCTTCTATTTCCCAACATTTCTCAACGTATTGATCAAGTGCCTCGTCGTTCGAACAAAGGCAACAGGATTTTCTTGTTATTGCATGATTATTTTTATATCTTCCTGAAACGATCCAACCTAGCCATGTCTTTTGTAGCGAAGGAAGTTCCTGTCCCAGTTTGATTTGACCTACTTGAAGAAGATCGAAGAATGCTACGGCACCTAGCAATAAATCTATCCTTGATGGCTGATAGAAATATTCATCGGCGAGTTCGATGTTACTGGGAACATTCCAGTCCTTCACACTCATTGCTGATTCCGGCTGATATCCAGTAATCGACGGAGCAATAAGGAACTCCAAGGTTACTTCAAAGATGTTATACCTGGAACGAATTGTTGTTTGCGTCTGGAAACTAATCTTTGTCTCCGATACCCCTATTCCGACAATATCGACACTCTTTTTTCGTTTTTGCAACTGCAGTGCTTTTGCTAATTTCTTACTCAAAAAATTCTCGCTCACAAAATTAACTTGTGAGCCAGAATCCAGAAGAGCTCAAACGATTTGAAAGCCGCCTGAAGAATCCTTTACTAACACAAGTGCAGTTGCCAAGATGACCTGAGCATCAGGACCATGATCCCTCTCCACTGCAGCATTGACTGCTGCCGATGATAACGCTTCTCTACTTCCAGAGGCGCTCTTCGACGGTTGCTGTCTATGCAAAAGACTGTGGTATGGTTGCCTACACTGTTTGCACCTATACGACGATGCCATGACCCTTTCCTAGACAATTTAAGCAAAGTCCTAATTTCTTCGCATTTGAGAAACGATCCATTACTGAAAGTTCAGCGAAGCTCGTACAACTGGAAATTGTATGCTTATTGTCTCGGCAAAAGGCGCAAGAATGTTGGGTAGAAATGAGGAAAGTTTGAGAACGTTGAGTGGAATTGGATAGCTTTGTCTTAGCAGACTTTGTCTGGCTTGACTCATATCTCAGTTGCTTACTATCACGCACTTCAAGATATTGGTAACGTTTGTTAAGAACCTCTGCGCATTCTTTCCAATCAGGAAGATCCTTGTAGTTTAAGTGTTCATCCCACTTGGACTGTGTTTCCGAGTCAACTTTGAACATGGCAATGTATATAATAATTGCATTACATATCTTTTCAAATGAACCAAGGGACTGTAATAAATTGAAAATAGCAGAAATATCGTCAACCAAACTTCTTAGGCCGACTGCAGAAGCTTTAGAAACCTTAGGCAACTCATATAATTCGGATATGTATTCTAGGAATATCATTGTGTCATTGTCATAACGTTCCTTAAGCCGGGCTATTGCTTTCGGGTAATTTTCCTCCGTGACTTGAAACGCTTTGACTGTGCTGAGCGCTCGGTCACTCATACATGTCAACAAGTAATTGAATTTTTCAGTTTCTGTTAAACTCGGGTCATTATCCACAATTGCCGTGAATGAATGAATGAAATTTTTATAGTGCGAATATTTTCCACTGAATCATGGAAGCTTATGTTTAGGTAAATGATTTACCGAATGTGGCATTGCAAAAGTTGTTTAGGCAGTACTACTCATTCGAAGCGAAAGAATTTTAGTTTTTGAGGATATATACAAATCTTCTAGATCAGCTCGACAAGTATCAGTGGGTGCTAACCGCTCTATTTGATTTTGATAAACAAGGACCTGTGTAAAGTAGGACTCCAAAATGCCTAAACGACATTCCAATTCGGTTTAAGTGAGAGTATCCGCTTTAGATTCCACATAATTTTTTAACCTTCTCATGCTTCCCTTCGTTGATGAGCGCTGCTGTCTCAAATCTTCGAGTGAAGTAGCAGAAGCATTCGAATTGCTAGGGTTTAATTCGCCTAACATTTTGAGCTTGACGTGTAAGCAAAGGAAAATTAAAATTAAAATTTTAAAATTAAAAATTATTCCTCCTTGACTGCGACGATAGATAACAATAGATGAAGACGATGATGTTGACGATGACGATGAAGAAGATGATGATGATGAAGACGGTGTTGATGCCCCAACAGAGACGAACACCGGCTTCTCAGGAGAAAAAAGAAAGAGCACGAGAAGCGGGCAATCGAGGAAATAGAGAGATGCTACAGCAGAAATAAGGTTCGGAAGTCTTACCAAAGGGTAAAAAGAACCTGCCAAGGCTACAGATCCGAACCGAAGCCTGCAAGGATGAACAAGGAACATCATAGTAGAATCGCAGTCGATGCTGAGGATATGGAAGAACTACTTCTGCGATGACGAACTAATCCCGCTGTCAGGCAGAATGAACCATCCAACCTGGACGATGAAGACCAACAATTCCGTCCACCCGACCTGGACGAAGTGAAGATAGCCATATCTAAGCTTAAGTCCAACAAAGCCGCTGGAGCAGATGGCCTAGCCGCCGAGCTATTCAAAGCGGCAGGCGATTACTTGGTTAGGAGCATGCACCAACTCATCTGTAAAATATGGTCGTAGGAAAGTATGCCCGATGAATGGAACCTCAGCATTGTTTGCCCGATCCTCAAGAAAGGAGACCCTCTGAACTGCGCCAACTACAGAGGTATTAGTCTTCTTAACATAATATTCAGACTGCGGCAGATCTTGGAGAAAGCCCAGGAAGTCCAAATCGATACCCACCACCTTTTCATCGAATTTAAGGCCGCCTATGACAGCATTTATAGAGACGAGCTATACAGAGCAATGTCTAGTTTTGGCATCCCTGCCAAACTCGTCCGTTTGTGTAGGATGAAAATGGATAATGCACGCTGCTCCATCAAAGTCGGTAAAGAACTCACCGAGACCTTCGATGTCAAAAAAGGATTTAGCAAGGCGATGCGCCGTCATGTGACTTCTTTAACATCGTTCTTGAAATAATAGTGTAAAACTCAAACGCCTACGCCGACGATATCGACGGTCAAGGTTGTTTTCATTCCAAAAGCAGGAAAAACCTCCGATATACACCCCAAGGACTTCAGACCAATTAGTCTGTCTTCCTTTCTTCTCAAAACTCTCGAGAAGATCATCGACCTCCACATCAAGGACACTGTGGACCGATCACTGTTTTCAAGATCTCAACATGCCTACCAAAAGGGCAAGTCAACCGAAACTGCTCTTCACTCGATTGTTGGCTCGATAGCTGTCTTTCTTGACATATTATAAAAACACAATCGATCCAAGCCAAGCCAAGCCGATCCAAGCCTTAAACAAGCTAAATATTGGCGATCAAATCACCCACATTCTAACAAAAAGGATGGTGAGGGCCACCAAGTACTCACAGACACTTTCCGACATCCTGCAACTCGGATTGCTTAAACTAGTCTCCTGGACCGACAGTTGGGGTCTTAGCGTCAACCCTAGGAAATCCCTAGTGGCTCTATACTCCTGCAAAAGGGCTGTAGGCTCTCGATGGGGCCTTCAACCCGATATAATGCATTGGCTTTATACTGCGGTCATCAGACCGATAATTCTATATGGAATCGTTGTGTGGTGGCCGGCCTTGAACAAAAGTTCCATCCTAATGGTCTTAGAGAAGTTTGAGCGCTTGGCATGTATGTGCATCACGGCCGCACTGAGGACATCTCTAACCGCCGCTCTGCAAACCATGCTTAACCTACTTCCACTAGACATCGTCAGTAAAGAATATGCCACTTATGTGGCGATCAGATTAAGGGAAGTCAAACACTGGAGAGGGCAACCAACTGAACACGCCAGCATACTTCTGCAGACGATCCCCCTGCCCACTACTACCGACTATCTGCCTATGAAAATCAATTTCGAAAGAGGCTTCACTCATGAAATACCGGACAGGAACCAATGGGATTCACAAAATGTCCTACACAAAACACAAATCACTGTCAATATTCACAGACACTAGAGGGAATGGGCGCCGGAGTCTTTTCAGAGGCATTGAACCTAGGCCTCTCCTTCAGTCTTCCGAAACACTGCAGTGTTTTTCAGGCCGAAATTACAGCTATTCGTCAAGCTACAGCGTGGCTGTCGATTAATTCGGAATCAAAAAGAGATAGCGTTATATACATTTATAGCCAGGCTGCAATCAAATCCCTAATATCCAGCGAAATAAGATCCAAGGCAGTGGAAGATTGCCGTTTATCTCTAAACGACATAGCTGGACAGTACAACCTCACCCTCTGCTGGGTTCCTGGTCACTGTGACATCCCAGGGAACTGTGCAGCAGACGAACTAGCAAGGCGAGGCTTCTTTGGCGTGGAAAGTATAAGCCTGCACAACGTGTATGCACCACTTTCCCACGCTAAACAAATAATTCATGCGGACGCAGTAAAGAGTGCAGGCCTCAGATGGAAACATTTGGGATACTGCGACACTCCCAAGCTCACGTGGCCAGCTCTGGACGCAAAGCGATCCAAGGAGCTTCTTCGACTTAAGAGATCCACCATATCGAAAGTCGTTAACGTAATCTCCGGGCACTTCATATTAGGCAGACACGCGCAAAGGCTCGGTCTGCCTTATAATGACTTCTGCAGAAGCTGTAGAGACGAAGAGGAGGACGAGTCCGTCACTCACTTTCTTTGCAGCTGCCCTGCCCTGGCCAATCTAAGAAAGGCCTACTTAGGAAACTATTTTCTCAATGATCTCAGTGATCTAGGTAACACCAGCGCCGCTAACATTCTTAGCTTCAAAACAGGCAGCAAATGGTTTACATGAGTAGCCAGTAAAGAAACAGCTCCCCAAATCCCAGTGGTATGCACAATGGGCCGAATAGCGGCCTAAGTGTTTCTCTCATAGAGAGCCACTTTAACTAACTAACTATATGCTGTCATCGAGAAAAGAAACCCAACTCCAACGTCTTGGACAGAATGTCACTATAGACAGATATAACACAAGACGTCGTCAAGCACAAACCACTAAGAATAGACCGCCGACTTCCCGTACACCTACCCGATTCCCCCCGGAAAAAATTTCCCTGTCTGTGAATACATGTAAATGTCAAAATTAATGGCGGCAATGATTTTCCATGCTATACCATGCGACCAGGATTTTTCAAGTATGCGTGCGTTAATGGCGCCCCTTTGATTTTGTACAGCACCAATACATGAAAAATCCTGGTCTCGTCGGCAGTTTGTAGGCAAAGTCCGTTATGTGGGAGGAGTCGACGGTCTGTTCTTACTGGTTTGTGTCGTCAAGTGCAGACGTGTTTCTTAAAGTGTGGTGGGGTGCGAAGCTTTAATTTTTTCTTTTCTTCCAAAGTCAAATATCTTTTCTTTTTAAAATGAACTTCCCGGTTTGCAATGGCAAAATAGATTGTAACGATGCAACAAAAATTCTGTGCGGTGGCGCACGCAAGTGGAAGGGGACTTTAACCAACTTAGCGTGCGAAACTGGAGACAGCTGGCCAAAGATCGTGCTGGCTGGAGACGCTTGTTGGTTGAGGTCCAGCTCCACCCCGGACTGTAGCGCGAATCTATGTAAACGCCAATTTAAGAGAACAGCTGGTAAATCATTTTGTAGAGCTGGCCCATTGCACAGCAAGTCATTGAGCGAATGGTTGCTTGAAGTTTTAGCCGAAGCATCAAACACAACACGACATTTAGTTGTGACAGGCTATCTGTTTTCAGCACGGCGTGGTGGGGTAAAAAGCAGCAGGTATAGAATGGCTGATTGCTCGAGTTAAATCGCCGATGTTGACGCTCAGTCGTTTCCGTTAGTGTTATTTGCTGAAGATCTCTAATCGCTCAACTGTACTGTTCTCGTAAATGAGAATTATTGTTAAGTTTGCGCTCGGTCGAATGAAAACGATTAAATGGCATATGTTTGGATCTTCCCAAGATACACTGCAAGTCATAAGATTAGAAACATTAAATGATGGATAAAAAAACGACTATGGTAAATGAGAGACTATTTTGCTAACAACAAAATATAAAATTTGTGTATAGGATAGATTTAGCTAACGGAACTTTAAAGACAAATTGTAAATTGATTAAAGAATAATGGGGAAATAAATCGGGTCATTAGATTAGAAGCAGTGAACAAATCAACGTTTTTTTTTTTAAGTGAATACTTGTTTTCGGTTTAAACGGTTTAAACGGTTTAAACGGTACATTTTATAAAGTAATTGTTCTTTATTGAGTGTTAAAAAAAATGGGCAAGAAAAAATGTTTAACAGTGGAGGAAAGGGCAAGATTAGATGTTTATTGCTCTGTAGTATTACGTATTACGCAAAAAACTATAAAGGAACCACTTCTTCTGCCTTAAAACTTCGCGAAACGCGAAGTATCCTTAGAATAGCGCCAAATTCAGCTTTATCGGCAGCTAAAATTGGTGAGTAATCTAATGCTAAGGCCAGTTTATTCACTGTTACCTGCACAATTCGCCGTGCTAAACACTTAAGGAACCTGAAACTTAAGAAAAAAACAACACTTAATGACACAAGAAACAAACAACGCTTGTGTTTCGCGAAAGATTACATGAGTTGGGATTGGGATGTGCATAATGGAATGAGCATACAAATCATTGGCGGAAGGTTATTTTCGCCGACGAAAAAAAGTTTAGATGGTTCGAATGGTTAAAACTATTACTTCCAAGACCTGAGGAAATAGGAGCGGTTTTCAAACGATCACCATAGCAGAGAAGTTATTCCATTTTGCAGATCTCAGTTCATGTGATCTTTTGCGAAACAGAAGCGTTGTTTGTTCCTTGTGTCATGAAGTGGTGTTTTTTCTTAAGTTTTAGGTTCCTTAAGTGTTTAGCACGGCGAATTGTGCAGGTAACAGTGAATAAGCTGGCCTTAGCATTAGACATTTTTTCTTGCCATTTTTATTAGCACTTAATAGAGAACAATTACTTTATAAAATGTTCACTTAAAAAAAAACGTTGATTTGTTCACTGCTTCTAATCTAATGACCCGATTTATTTCACCATATTCTTTACTCAATTTACAATTTGTCTTCAAAGTTCCGTTAGCTAAATCTATCTTATACATATATTTTATATTTTTTTACATTTTGTTGTTAGCAAAATAGTCTCTCATTTACCATTGTCGTTTTTTTCTAATCCAACATGTAACGGGAGAAATATCGATTTAACTTTTCAAAAATGCCTGCTTTTAATCTTATGACTTGCAGGCATTTTTTAAATGCAACAATGAGTTCAGTGGTAAGCGAACTAGGTTCTTGCCGTTGGCTTGACCTTTTTGAGTCTGTTTAAAAAAATCTTCACATCATTGCTCTTCTGGCGTGTATCGCTACTCCGATGGAATGCTCTCAAATGCGTAGAATTGTTTAACTAGTGTATCAAGTTGCTGTAGGGAGGGAAACATGCGAACAAATTATTGAATCAATTGAAGCTGCCTACACCGTTTGTTGAAACGCTTCTCCGTAGACAATCCAGCCGAATCGGGTCTGCAAATATTAGCCTGGTCAACCAAAGACTTGCGCTCGAAATCGAAACAATCCATTGCCAGGAATTTTGGACAACGACGGATAAGGTGCGTAGATTTACATGCAACCAGCGGTGCCAGATTCCACGATTTATCGTATTTTTACGATTTTAGGGCTTAAAAGTTATTCCACGATTTTTGAGCTAAAAAAGCATAAAATTCCAAGATTTTTCAAATTTATCGAATACAAAAATTCATTTGCAATTTTCCAAATATCTTCTAAAAATGTGAAGGTGAACGAGCACTACGAGCAGCCACAAATACATAAAATGTATGATGAAGTGAAGCAATTAGTTTTTACAAATTTAGATTATTTTCCTAAACCCGATATTTTAAAGGTATGGTAAATATAAAATACCTTAGTGATGAATTTAGATTGCCTTCGAATATTGTTTCTTTTGAAAAATGTTATCTCGGTGTAGTAGTTCAAGACCAATTGGATTCTTTGAATCTAAACAGGAACGATGTTGAAGCATTCGAACAGACTTGCTTGGGTTTCTATACAGAACTTGTCCATCAAATCTTAAAAAACCAATTGCTTCAAAGTTAAACCCTTGTAAGTCCACTAAATATAGCTAATTGAAAAAGAAGTAGATTCTTTTTATCCATTATTCAAGACACCGCCGATGCCGAATTTCGTGAGATAAGAAACCTAAATTTTGAAAATCTTTTTTTTTCTGAACATCGATCTTCAATAGTAACAGTTTTTGGAAAAAACGTTTTACAAACAAAGCATGGTAATGAAAGTTTAGCATTTCCGTTAATCAAAAAATTAGTTTTTGAATTCTTATCAATTCTGAATTCATCTGCTTTTGTTGAACATATTATTTTCGGCGGTTAACCTAAATAAAACCGTAATAAAAATATTATAATAAAATATTATGTTTTGAAAAATGTTTATGTTATCCAAACTTATTTATGTTATAATAAATTGAAGTATAATAACGTTCTCCTGTGTTTTTTTTTATTTCTAACAAAATCGTATTTCCACGATTTTGAAAGCTAGTAATTACGATTTCTGGTAAAAATATCTGGCAGCACTGTGCAAAACATGCATTGGGCTGGGACTCTCGACTATTGTTTTGTAACGTGGTAATGTGATGGATATTGGATTCTCCACGATAGTTTGTTTTTGTGTTGTTTTTATGAGGTGCTTTAAAATGGCATGCTGTATTCGATTTTGAGGTTCCAGAGCGATTGGGAAGGTTTAGATTGTGCTGGAGATCGATGGCTTCCAGAATGCGATATCTTATGTCGAGAAAGTCAGTGAACCTTTTGAAGTCAGGAATTTCGACGGATTTCCCTAGCTCCTGCTCCTATAATTAGTGTGTAGCAGGTGGCAACTTAACAATAAGAAAATTAACGATGATTTGATCGCATTCATCGATTTTTACTTTCAAACTGCGCAAAGCACTGACACACGAACGAGAAGTATTAAGTAAATGCTTTATTTCAGAAGCACTTTTCTGTTAATGGCTGGTTGAGAAGATAACAAGTTCATGTAGTGCGAGAATAAACCACAATTGTTGTTGTATCGGCCTACCAATGTAGTCCATGCGGTTGTATAATTTGTAGAGGTCACGAATATCGCTATCAAAGTCATCCGGTAATGATTGTTTCAGATAATGAAACTTTTCGATATCCACGATGGATGAATTTGAATTAACCGAAGAAATGAATCGTAAGACGACGGCCAGTCGGTGTATTTGCCAGACAATGATGATTTTCGGCAGACGAACCGTGGTTGTTAATTCAGTTCTCGGTTGAACGTGTGGTACGGGTGCATCACTGGTGGGCGATGGCGCAGGCGGAGGAATAGAGCTGAGTTCGCTAGGAAATTTGGCATTGTATGCTTCAGTAACGGTAGAAACCACACGAATAGGGGACACTGAAAACCAGATTGATTAATGTCTTCTAGTTTTTAAGAAAATGGAAAATTTCTTGGACAACAGAACGGCGTGAGATAGACCCTCCTTTTCCATAATAAAAAATGCTTGTTAATACGTCATTAGTTTTCATCGCAAATTTATCGTTCTCTCCCCATTTCTTGCCCTTAAATTTCAAGTTCGAAATTGGTTTTTACAAAAACTATTAACAGGAATAACTTCATTTAAAAATAATATTAAAGAACAGATCCCTGGCTACAAAAATGCAAAAATCCTTTATTGTAAGTGTTGCTATTATTTTTTAATATTTTGTTTTTAATTTTAAGTATTATTATTTTTAAATTACCCCTCCCGCCTAAACGAAGCGAGATAAACTCCCCCCACCTCCCATAGTAAAAAATGTTTGTATTTAACCCCTCTACAAAATACCGTTATCAATTTTTGGCGCCTGAGTTATCGTACTCTCCCCTTCAAAAATCTTAAAGTCCTTTATTGTAAGTGTTGCCATTGTTTTTAAATAGTTTTTTTCATTTAAAATATTATTTTTTTTTAAATTGCCTCTCCCGCCTAAATGTAGCCAGCCCCCCTCCCATAGTAAAAAATGCTTGTATTTAACTCCTATACAAAATACCGTTATCAATTTTTGGCGCCGTAGTTATCGTACTCTGCAATATCCTCCCAGAAATATTGGTCTTTTGAACTGAGGGACGATTGAATGATCTCGATGTGATTATCGTTGAATTTAGTGTATAATTTCTCTAAATTTGTTAATCGTACTTCGAAGTATGACTTTACATGACGTTCTGAACTACCTTTTTTAAAATTGCGAAGTGCATTTCCTATCTGCTTCAATATGTCTAATTGGACTCGGACGAGGCTTTGAGGTCTTCATCTGATTCACTCACTCATTTCAAATTTGGAAACCAACGCTCTCACAAATTGCCACTAACCTAGACACACACACATGCTTTTCCCTTTCCTATATGGAAGTGGATAGTAGATGTAGATGTCCAAGTTGTTCCAACGCTTGACTGGATATTCGCTTAGAAGGCTCGTAGTCCCAGCATCGAACGTGATAGAGACTGTATAAGATTCGAGTAACTTCCAGTTAATTTGTTCGAAAAAAATCGATGAGTCCAAGTACCCGCTAAGATTCACAAATCTAACGGGAAGAGCAGAAGAAAATTGTACAAGCGGTAAAATGCAGGCAAAGGTTGAGTTAAGCAAAAAATCCAATGGGATTAGAGAGACACGTAGCTGTCGTACACTGCCCCTTGTGATGAGCTATAATGACCTTATAATAGCTATAAGGGCAATGCTGACGAAAATGTTTGTGTTTCTTTTTTACGTTAAGCTTTTGTCAGGTTAGCGAATTCAATACTCACAGGAGGCACCATATGTTTGTGCATGGTGTGCATAGAAAAATACACTGAGGTAAATTAAAAACCTTCGCACTTAACATAAATTATTTACTTAAAGAGATATACTTCTTTAATTGTCTTCTTCGAGTTGTGGTTTGAATCAAACACACTCGGCCTTACCAATAATCAACTTTAGTCTGGCAGCTAACACAAAGACTCCACACTTTCCAAAATGCTCATACCAATAAACAAATTTAGTTGCCAGAATATCGTTAACTGTAGGGTTAAATGTTAATGTTAAGAAAGTCATGTTTATCTCGGCCATTAGCTAAATAGATCCACCCTTATGTCATTTTCAAGAGGAGTGTTGCCTATGCAATCAAAATTAGAGTATCAAAAATTGTAATAGGAGTGTATTTAAATACATTGTACAGATCATTTGCATTTATTAATTAACTTTGGTAATTTTGTAACATGATTCTTTAATTTATTGGTTGGTATAAAACAATTCAAATGTTTGCTGAGCCTGAAATTGAAATTGAGCAAAATCATTCAAATATACGCTAGATAATAGAATATTCAATTTCTAAACACAGTAAAAAAAATAAATAGTATCTTTTTCTGTCGATGACTTTAATTAAGAACATTGGTTAACATTTTAAATTACTTTTCAAAGCTAAGTTTTTTTTCAACTACAAGCAGTAGTTTATAGAATGTGATGGCGTATACACTTACAGCCTTATTCATAACACTTAATTAAATTTGAATTAAGGTTTATGTTGGTTTAATGGCAGAAAACGTTATTCATGAACTTTTTTCAAAGTTAATTTTCATTTGATCAAGTGTCAACAAATTAAATGCCGAAATCGGCATTCAGGAGCAAATTAACTCTGAATTAAATTGTTCATTGAGTCAAATCATGGCATATAATAATTATTATGTTATTAGTTTATTACCAAATAGCTTATATCAAAGAATATATAATTACCAAGAAGACGCATCTCATACAAATGTTTCTACTGAAAATTTTTGTATGGCGGGTTCCAACATTGCTGCCCGCTCACAGCTTTTGCTATTGCTTTTCTTATCAAGAACTTTTCAAACTTGCGCTCAGAGAATTTCATAAAACGAGAAGTTACAACAATACAAACAGCGACACAGTCATCCACAGCACATGATAATACCACCTACGATACCTCTTTATGCCTATAGCCAGGTACACGCACATATACAAACAGAATATTCTGCTTTCCGCATAATCGGTTCTTGATGAACAACGAGACGATGACGAGGATTGACGAAACGAAAACGAAAGGCACACGATCCTTGACACAGTAACGATTTTTTCATTTGCTCCGTTGATGCACATGCAGATGGTGGTGGACAATTTATTTCTTGCGTTGCGAAAAAATGAATGAAAAGAATTGTTTACGATTTGGCATAAAATGCTGTATAACTGATTGTTATATTTCAAGAAGGCATTTTTTTTAATCGCAGATCGCATTTTGCTGTATTGGAGATTTCCATGGTGTATTGAAATGGAATTATGGATATGGATACCTACCTACATGTGGATCGAGGTTGTATGAGAAAGAGCTTTACTCTCAATTATTTTTCAGTCGGCTCTTTTTTCATTATTTAAAAAAGAGCTTTCTGTGTTTGATTTCATTTTCAAACTTCAAAGTCAGATGGTACTTCTTGGTAATTATATATTCTTTGCTTATATATAGTAATTGATTTGTACATTAGCACAACAAAAAGACAGTGTTATCCAAATTTAAATAACAAATTTCCGTCAAAAAAAATCTCATGACAACTGCGTAATACCATTTGCTTAAATCAGAATGGCGTTTTATGAATGAACTTTTTTTAATTTTTAATTAAAATTACAGTTTCGAGTTAGCTGAGACACTGATAATAATTAACAGCTTAAATGAATCTAATGAAGAATGCTGTTATATTTTATTTGGTGTCGCTTTCATTCTGAAAGTTCAAAAACGGAGTCAACAGTCTGGATTCATATAAATGATGTTTTATATATCAGTGTGATTTTTTTTTTGTAAATGTAGGTACAACATAAACAACGTTCCCTGAAATCGGCAAAAAGTACCTACCTATGTTCACATATTCATGTGATGTTTCAGTAGTTTTTCTATTTGTTACATTGTAATTGTGATTTGTATACTAAAAAACAAATTTGTTTTTCATTAATAGCCTACGAATAATTAAAAAATTCTGTTCTTATTATTATTCAATAATCTGAAATGAATTTTATTAGAACAGCTCTCAATTTTCGAAATTTAGACAAAAGTACCGAAATGCGTAGGAAAACGTATTGTAAGTAGTACTGAAAATATACCCTATTTGATACGTCATTACTAATTTTCGTATGAATCTGACAAAACAGCTGACAATTTGTAGATTTCCTAATTCGTGTTTCGGTTTTTGCTTTTAATAAGCGTTTTAAAGCATTTGGGTATAAATTCGTTTAGAATAATTTATTCGGCATAAACATGATCAGTGGTCTTTTTTCCGCGAAACCAAATTATGGAATTTGAGTCCTGCAATGACAGAAAATGTAATAGATCCCAATAAAGTTGTTGCACTAGCAAATGTGGAGATCAAATTGTTTATTGGTACCATTTCAATAAAGCTATACATTTTATTTAAACCTAATAGGGTTTGATTATTAGTAAGGCCGACTATTAATAACACAAAAAATCAATTAGCATTTTTTCAAATTCAAATAAGTTACTACTCCGACATTCGAGATGTTTTTTTACTATATAGCACAGATATATAAATGGAAATATTAGCAGTATCTACAATACGGCTAATATGAATATATGTGGCTCTGACGTAATTTTGACGTCAGCGTATGAAGCCAATGGCTACATACCGTGTACTAGCCCTCTTTTCCACTCGCATAAGGTACCTACTCACACGTATGAAGCACGATATGAGGCACTCGTGACACATACGCATTGTGTGGCTGAAGAATACTAGATCAAATCCAATTTAGTAGTTTTTTAATTAATGAAGAATTCAAATATAACAATAATACAAGTTAATTTAATTAGTAATATAATATAATAGAAATGGTTGAGTTACGATCGATGAAGTGTGTTGGTTGAAGGTGGCGGCAAAAAAGAGAGATATGATAAGTCACAACGAAGTTAGGTTCGTCGGTTTGTTGTGACAGCGAAAACAGCGACCGCTTCTAGCTACTCGGCTAAACGATGCTTGTGTTCAGACACAACACCCCTCCCAACTTAGCTTGAAGTAGCGTTCCTGCTGCGAATTCTTTCTGAACGCCTCAGATCTGTTATTGGTTGCCCATGTTGATCCGGAAGCTGCTTTACCTTCTCGCTCTTCATCATACGTCTCTGTGCTGTGGTCTTGGCTTCTAGCGCGAAGCTGATCTAAGCGCCTCCGGATCGTGTTACCTTCTTCTGTTGTCACAGCGTATGAAACGGGGCCATTTTGTTTCGCATCTATGGCTGGAATCCATACAGGCCCACTGGAGTAGTTTCTCGCCCACACTGGTTCGTTGATATTAAGCTGTGCCACAGGAGTTTTTGAATCGCTCTTTTTGGTAGCTCGTACTGGATTGTTGTCCGGTTGTAGCTTGTTGAAATAAGGCATCGGTTTCCTTTTAAGAAGTAATTCAGCTGGTGATTTAGCAGTTGTTGCTGATGGTAATGTGTGCTGTCTAAAGGCTCCGCCAATAGAGCTGTGTCAATCGTTCAAATTCAATGATCGAATCGTTCAAGTATTGGTTGAAAAAATGATTCGGTCATTTCAATCAATCATTCAATCATTCCATGACAGATGAGAATGAGTATTGTATTGCTCCATTCAATTTCAATACAATCAATCGTTCAATTTTGTTTCGGTAGAGACAGATACATTCTGATAGATTGTAAGAGTGAATCACTTATGAAAGCTTCAAAACATGTTTATCTAAAGACAGAGACAATAAAAAAAGAGATGAAACGATTGTTCCATTTCAAAAAAAAGTCGCCTCAATTGAAGATTTCTTAGACGTTTTTTAATCCATTGACATCGTAGCCATCCTTTGATGGACTTTTTTACTTTATATCTTGATAGAAAGAAGACGAACCATATTATGGGATATATGCTATATTTATTTCGAAATGTCACCAGAAAGCCCTAAAATCTTAATTTTTCCAAGCGAAAAAGAAATCACTCAAATTTTTAATATTTTAGGGCTTTCTGGTGACATTTCGAAATAAATATAGCATATATCCCAAAATATGATTCGTCTTCTTTCTATCAAGACATAAAGTAACAAATTCCATCAAAGGATGGCTACGATGCCAGTGGATTAACAAACGTCCAAGAAATCTTCAAATCAAGCGATTTATTTTTTGCTCTCCGAAATAGCCAGTCAGATGCGCAATAAAAGTATTGACTTTGTGAATGATTGATTTGGGGCTTGTGTCGTTCGTTCTTTACTTAACGAGTCAGATGCGCAACAAAAGTATTGACTCTGTGAACGATTGATTTTTGGATTGTGTTGTTTCGTTCTTTCTTTACTGGCTAACCGAGATAAATGACCCAGTCAGAACAAAAGTATTGATTCCATGAACGATTGACTTGAGGTTATGTGATTGCAATCACCAATACTTTATTGTGATCGGGTCAAAAAGAACGAATCAATCACGATTGACACAGCTCTATCCGCCAAACGCAGCGGTGAAACGCTCTCTTGTGAAAAATTACAGATTATTTCTCAGACGCGGAGCGGTGAAAGTAATTTTTGAGTGTTCAATGGAAATAATAATAGAATTTGAAAGAAATTAGCCATGTCTTTACGATATGGTTGACGAAATGTAAAAAAACATTGCTTTAAAGGGTAAAAATAATTATTTTTCTTTTCGAAAATTACGTAGCAGGGCAAATAAAATCAATAATTGGTCATCCGAACAAAACTGCTTGACATTTTGAGAGAATTTGATGATAGCTATCTGTTTGACGCCGTCTAACGCGGCGTTGAGAGCGTGGCGTCAAAATAGTCTTAACGCTGCGTAAAATAATCTCACCGCGGCGTTAATAACGCGTTCTGTTTGACGAAACCTCCTTAAGTAAGAACCTTGCCAGTCGAAGATGTAAGCTACCCACCGGGTTGCGCTTTAGGCACTCCTTCGTATTTCGAACCATCTTTCAGCTTGGCCATTGCTCGCTGGATGGAAAGGTGCTGCTAGCACATGAGAGATCAAGTTTCTTCTACAAAATACGCCAAATTCATCCGAAGTGAAGGCAGTTCCATTATCGGAGACAATGGAGTCTGGTAACCCATGAGTTGCGAAGATGGATCGCAAACTATTGATTGCACACGCTGCACTGGATGTTGACACAGGTTTCACCTCAACCCATTTGGAGTATGAGTCAACGAGTATAAAAAAGGTTTGGTCCTGAAAAGGGCCCAGGAAATCCACATAGAGGCGGGACCATGGCTTAGATGTCTCCTCCCAAGCTTTTCTGGACGTGATTGTTGACACGTTATGCACCTCTTCACGGTTGTTTCGCTTTGGCCACCATATGTTGCTTCTGGCGAGAGCTTTCATCTTTACCACACCCGGATGACCAGCATGTAGCGTTTTCAGAAGGTGTCCTCGTGCAACACCTGGAATTATAAGACGAGAACCAAGGAGTAAGCAGTTCTTATTTACCGTAATCTCGTTCTGGTGGTGTAAATATGGCTTGAAGTTTTCATCTAACTGGCGATCCGGCCATCTCCTTAACGCCCAATGAAGAATTTGTTGGAGGGTTTTGTCCTTCGATGTCATCTGGCCAATGTCTCTGGACTCCAAAATGTCCATGATAAAATCGATCATGTTCATATGGGAATTGCCATTCGCCTCTGCTGAGATGATTGGTAACCGACTGAGTGCGTCAGCATTGCAGTTCTTCTTCCCCGGTCGATGTTGAATTCTGAAGTTGTATCCATTCAAGAAAACACTCCACCTGAGCATCATGGGTGAAAGTATCACCGGAGTTGGCTTTTCTGGGTTAAACTGTCGTCCATAAAGGAAACTGCCGAACTTCTTCACACTCGCAATAATTGCCAGAGCCCCTTTGTCAATCTGAGCGTAGTTCCTTTCTGTGGTAGACAAGGTACGCGAATAGAACGAGATTGGGCGCTCTTGACCATTACATGCGTAAGTACTACACCAATCCCATATGGCGACGCATCGCTGACCAATGCGATTGGAAGTTTCTCACTGTAAGTAATTAGAATGTTCTCACCTGACAATAAGGCCTTGAGTCGACTGAATGCCTTACGCGACGCGATAACTTAAATACACCCAAAGTAATAAAATAATTAGTACCTACAGTTCTTGTGCAAAACTGCACACAGGGCAATTAAACTGCGGATAGCATCATCATAAACGAATAACCAACGGCCAACCGATATACCGTGAGCGCTATGCTACATTGCGTGTACTGGCACAATTTTATGTAGCCACTGCACTACATACGAAAAACGAAATGTTTACCATATGTGTACACTATCTGGTGACGCCAGAGCCATACGAAAACTGTCATAATGGTATTGGATTTTATATGTGATGAAAAACAACTGTTGCCATAACTTAAATATAAAATCTTTCAATGATCCAGTTTTTTATTATTTTGATGACCTGTTCCGGATCAGATCGCGCTGATAAAAAAAAGGTTATTATTAATTGAAAAAATTATTTTATACGTACCTAGCTTAAGAGTACCTTGACTCAAGAGTAACTAATTTAAGAATACCTAGTTTAAGATTAACTAGTTTAAAAATACCTAGCTTAAGAGTAACTTGTTTAAAAATATCTACTTTAAGAATACATAGATTAAGAATTTTTGTATTATGTAAAATGTTAGCATATGCTAAGTTTTTTGTCTATTGAAAAAGGGACTTAAGGCATAAGTCAAGCATAATTTCATTAAAATAAAATTATACTTCTGAAGGAGGAAGGTGTAATAACAGCCTTAACATGCGAATTCCAAAATTCTAAATTACACCCTCGGAATCATCATTACTTATAGTTCTCCAGGTGTATCATATTGTTCACTTTGCTTCATGTTTAATCAGCATTCAATTACAATCTGGGAATCATTACTAACTATGGTTCTCTAGGTGTATCATATTATAGCACATGTCGCTGCATGCCGTTGCTGCATGCTAAGTAATTTTAGTGCTTGGCCTATGCCGCCAGTTCGACTTAACCTTAACGACGTGCGTTTGGAAATGGCAGCTTTCTCCTAAAAGAGAAACTTAGGCGGCTCTCACATTGGGGAAATAAGCAATAAGCAACTGGAAATTGGCAATAAGCAATACGCATTACGCGACTATAATTTAACCTATTCTCACATTGAAGCAACATTATTGCCAGACATTTCTAGCTATCCTATCAGGTATATTTTGCCACTACTTATACGAACTTTGTATTAAAAACTGGGAAAAGATAAAACACTATTCTGTTTACTTATCTTCAACAAATCACTTTTATTTATAAGACCAATATCACTTAAAACAACTTTTCCACTTATTAGAATCTTTCCACCTATTATCACTACCGATACTCTTTCGAACTTTACTTCAAACGGTTTGAAAGCAAACTGCGCTCTCATCCCATTTCGCAACCCAATTTATACTCCCAACTAAAGCTTCTCGAATATTCCATACTCCAAATGGAACAATCGAGAATATACTAGTTTCGTTTTAGACCATTCACCATTCGATGAGTTTCGTTTAGAAAGTCCGAAGGTTCGTTGAATAAGTTCATCTACTACTTTCCATTAGCTGGCGCTGCGGTCAATAAGAGGTACTTTTCAATCCACATTACAATACCCCCCTCTTAAACTTGTTCGTCCCGAACAAATGCGTCAACATTTTCCCCAATGTAACGATGAAGACGATCCACATGGACAATTTTGAGTTTGCCTCTTTCTCGTTAGATTCGATAGACCACGTCGTTGATTCGCTTGACTCTCAGATGCCTCCTCATTACAACGCCAAGTACTGCAGTGTGAACAACTAGCCTGTTTTGGTGGAGCTGTGCACTGTCGCTGTAGATGTCCTATCGTGTTGCAGTTCCAGCAGCGTATCAGTCCCCTTCGAGCACTGTTTCGTTCTACGACGTCTGCCCTTTGGCACGAGCTTTCACCTGTTATAATTTCTCCCACGTAATGAAACCCTTGTGATGCTTGATCAGCAGCTTTCATTAATAAGGCAAATGCCAGGTCTTCAGGGAGAGTATTCTTTCCAGCCATTCGTAGAGCTGTTTGCAGCTGCCTGTCCTCTATGGCTTGGATAAACACCTGTACAGCTTTTTCGTTGATGACATCCTCGCCGGCATTGGGATACGACAAATGGGCCAGACGTTCGATATCCGCTTGCAACTGCTGGAGGGTACCCTGTATACTTACTGCATGTGGTCATCACCAAAGCGAATTTCGATAGCCTTAACCAATGTGTCGTAGTTCCATTGCTTTTCTTCGGAAATAGTTTGAAGCAATTCTGCATCAAAAACAGGCGGTTGCATCTCCTTCCTTCTTGGGTCAACCGCAGAATATTCTCGGGCTTTCTGTTTTTTTGACTTTGTCCAGTTCTCTAGCTAGATTCTCGAAGTTTGCCTCATGCTCTTGCAACGTTTGATTGATCCCGTCGAACTTTTTTTCTACCTTCTCAAGTTGTGTCTCATGCTGGTTTAGTTTGCTATCAATCGCATCGAATTTTACTTCTATAACATTTTTAAACTCTTCCACTGCATCTTTCTTCACAGTGACAATGGAATTCTTCTGTTCTGCGAATTTAGATTCAATAAAATGCCTCTGTTCTGCCAACTTAGATTCGATAGAATTCTTCAGTTCTTCTAGAGCATTTTTCTGTTCTTCGAACTTGGCAAGAAGTACTGCCATCATAGCGGCCATGTCAACGCCTGTACTTATGCCCAATTCACAACGGCGCTTTGCCGCTTGCGTGCGTTGACAGGCGTTTTAGAAACTTTACCGTACTTTATGTCAACGCGCGAGTTATATATCTTCAGTTGCACCAGTTATAGGTTTTCGGTTGCGCCAGTTATAGGTATATCTTTTTTCAAATAAAACTCAAACACGTTTTAAGTCTGTGATTTTTTCATTCTAATCCTATTTTTAATTTTTAGAAAACACATCAAAGTCTAAGTATACTAAATAATATGAACATTAGGTATAATGTATATACATAGTATATTCTAAGCTGAGGTTTTTGTTGTTTTTCCACCCATCGTCGTTTTCTTGTTACGTTGCATACGTTGTTGACAAGCCAATCTGGTCCTTTATGATACTGATGATGATGATGCTTGTTGCCAGCTATGTAACTCCTCCCGTCTAAGAATGAACTGAGAGTATGAGCGATCGAAGTTCATTGAGCGTTTGCACGGCGTGTTGCAGATGAATCGTTGAATAGGGTAGGCAGTCATATAAATCGTGGGTAGAAGAGCTCGGCCAATATTTGATGCTTGTCATATCTATTTGTCGGTGTGGTAAGGGGGGGAGGAAATTGTGTACCGAAAACTCAGCAAGTATTATTCGAACTACATATTTATAAAGTATCCTATAGCTAATTTTATATAAACATATATTGTATCGAGAAAAAAAAGGAGTTAGTTAGTTGAGTTACTTCAATATGATAATAATCGAAATCTTTCTACAAAAAAATATTTATGTGCGTACTTCTAAATCAATTATTTAATATGGCAAACCTACTAATTACCTTCAAAGTAACATTTTTCATTGACTGAAACGAAAGAAGAGCAATTGTACAATTCACCATTACCTAAGATATACACACATTTTTTTTCCTTATTTTCTGTTTGTGTACCTTTCTTTTATTAGTATCTACGGTTATTTTATGGTTTGCAACTATATTGTGTTCGTTAAATTTGGGAGCCAGCTTGTTTCTTCTATCGTCCAATTCATATATTGTCTCGTTTGGTTCGTATTCAGGTGGGTCTTTACGTGTTTCATTGCGTCTATTGATAGTGTTCTGCTTATAGTTTAAGCTACGTTCCCGAACTAATTTCGCTAAGGTTTCATAATTCTTAGTATGTTGCAGTAAGTAGTCTTGTTTTGTTTCGTATGAGTTTGTAATTGCTAGTGGGTTAGGCTTGTCTATATGTCCATTAAGTAATTCAAAAGGAGATAATTTCGTCGTAGAATGAATGCTATTATTATACGTGATGACAGCTTCATCAACAATTTCACTAAAAGGTTTACTGCTGTTTTCAGATTTTATAATTCGAATTAATTCCGTTAGTGTAGAATGGAATCTCTCAATTGGGGAATTACCATTAGAGCTCTTAGCACATATTGTGTGGGATTGGATATTATAAATTTCCAAGAAGTCTTTGAAAATTAAAGAAACAAATTCACTTCCATTATCGGATATTATTAGTTTCGGTATTCCGTGGTGTGAGAAGAAATGTTTCAATGATTTAATAATATTTATACTATTTCTAGCGGATATTAAGTAAACACTTGCAAACTTGCTGAATTTATCTATGATCGTGAGAAAATTTTCTTTATGGGCGGAATATATATCAACATGAATTATATCTAGAGGCTTAGAAGGAGTTTCAGTAATTTCGAATTTGAGACTTTCCCTTTTTCGGTCATATTTATATTTCTTGCAAACGTCGCAATTATTGATG
Source organism: Cheilosia soror (assembly GCA_949372485.1). Classification (NCBI taxonomy): domain Eukaryota; kingdom Metazoa; phylum Arthropoda; class Insecta; order Diptera; family Syrphidae; genus Cheilosia; species Cheilosia soror. Next base: position 59,042,789 of record OX443561.1, on the reverse strand, counting down.
ATACGTGTAATTGTGGATTTCATTTTAGGAAAGTATGAAGATCTCCTTAAGTGTTCAAGGGTCTCATTTATACCTCTATGGTTTGAGGTTTTATGGTATTCACGTATCAGTTTTTCTTGGTCATCTGTTTCTGATATATCTTTTAGTAATATAAAACACCTTACCAATTTTGGATAATTATTACTGCTAAAATATTTAGAATACACAGATTGAACAGTTTTGAAAGTATCATCGTCTGCAAGTATAGCAGATATTCTTTTTGTATTTAGAAAGTCTTTAAAGATATTAATTACAATAGGTTCGCTATTAATGTGTTCGTGTTCTATTATTATTCGTTTTTTCCTTTTAAATAAAATAGTTAATCTATGGCTAAGATTTTTTTTGTTTTTGTTTGACTTAAGAATAATTTGGTTTGAGAATTCATTAAGGGGGCGCTCAGAAATCGGAATTCCGTCGCCCAAGTTTTCTGCTGCAGAATGTATTGTAGATATACGGTCTTGCTCGTCCAAGTTGTTTTGAATTGATGCTAAATCTAACTCTTCTACCTCTTCTATATCATTATTATTTATTTCTATTCTAGATAATGCGTCAGCGTTTGAGTTCTGCTTGCCTTTCTTATATGTAATGTAATAGTTGAATTCTTCCAACTGAAGCCGCCAACGGATTAGTTTGGAGTTGGGTTCCTTTAAAGAAAATAACCAAGTAAGGGGCTTATGATCTGTAACTATTTGGAATCTTCTACCATAAAGATACGGGCGGAAATATTTGGTTGCCCAAACTACTGCTAGAAGTTCCTTCTCAATCGTGCTGTAACTTTCCTCACTTTTGGATAATGTACGACTTGCGTAGCAAATTGGTTTATCCATGCCTATTGTACCTTGGGACAATACTGCACCTAATGCAACGTTACTAGCATCGGTAGTAAGGTTGAAAGGTTTAGCAAAGTCGGGGTACTGAAGGATAGGGTCATTACATAGAAGTGCTTTACAAGTGTCAAAGCACTTTATATATCTTTCATTGAGAATAATGGTGTTATTTTTCCGTAGGCACTCAGTCATCGGTTTTGTCAGTTTTGCGAAATCCTGAATAAAAGTGAACTATTAAATTACCCTTTATTTCGTCCCAGTCTACAGAGGTCCCATACATATTAAGGGCCTCGTTAGCTGGTCCCGTTATTTTGTTTCTAATTGCTCTTATTATTACTTTTTTATAATTAAGATCAATATTAATTTGAGGGATAAGACTTAAAATTTCCTCGACATTACTTATAAAATCGAAAAGCAATCTCGGGTTGCCATCATAAGTTGGAATATCTTTAATTGCATCCGGTATTCGGAGGGAATTAAAGACTTCTTGTGAAATACTTGCGCTTGGGAACATTATTTCCGTTATAAATTCTTTTACGTTAGCCGCGATAATTTCGGAATTAACGATTGAACAACTCACTCTACAATTATCTACTTTCTTTCCTCGATAATATTGCTTATTTCTCCAACTTGGAGTCAAAATACACTTTTTTAAATTTACCTTCTGAGTTTTGGATTTAAGGATAGGAGGCATAGGAAACCGACAGTAGATAAAAACAACAAACTTGGACTTACCCTGCCACGACGACGATTTACTTTCAGGTTCTGCTCAATTTTTATGATTAACTTTCAGGTTCTGCACAATTTTTAAGGGATGAAATCACACACGCCGATAAACAGTCGGAGTGCACTCGTTCGTTATTCCAGCTTCCGGATGTAGCTACTTGAAATTCACTAATTAGATTGCTGGATAATTCTCCTTTAATCGACTGCGCCAGTTATATATCTTCAGTTGCACCAGTTATAGGTTTTCGGTTGCGCCAGTTATAGGTATATCTTTTTTCAAATAAAACTCAAACACGTTTTAAGTCTGTGATTTTTTCATTCTAATCCTATTTTTAATTTTTAGAAAACACATCAAAGTCTAAGTATACTAAATAATATGAACATTAGGTATAATGTATATACATAGTATATTCTAAGCTGAGGTTTTTGTTGTTTTTCCACCCATCGTCGTTTTCTTGTTACGTTGCATACGTTGTTGACAAGCCAATCTGGTCCTTTATGATACTGATGATGATGATGCTTGTTGCCAGCTATGTAACTCGCGCAAGCCGCAGTTTTCCAAAACTAAATTCCGCTTCAGAGCTTTGGCGCGTTGAGAGACTAGAGTATGAGAGATTGAAAGTTCTGTTTGGTTTATGTTAATATACCCCAATTCAGAGCAGAATGCAAGTCTACTCCTTTTTGCTTATACCTGTTATTTTTAATGCACGATTTAAGAGGAAATTTGTTCAAAATAGTAAGAAATTCATAAATAAATAACAGTTATTCTATTTTCACTTTTCTTGTCGTGGAATATTTTTGTGGCAGAATTGTCTGGTGCATGAAATGTACATAGATACACAGGTACAAGCCTTCCCATGAAAGTCCTTTCAGGCGAGGCAGGTAGATGTTTAGTTTGGTTGAGAAAATGTGGATAAATTACACCGAAAATCCCTTCCCTTTAAATTTTGAATTGATTACTTTGTGGAATACTTGTAAAACGATTTAAGTGTGCAAGATTACCAAATGGCCAGCATATTTTATCTACGCTGTGGAAAGAAGTTCAGTCACTAAAATACAGAGGTGCAATTTTGTTAAAAACTTGCCTTGGCTATTTAAAATCTATTAAGAAATTCTCAAATATGGATACCGACGATCTACTCGATTTTTCAATTCATATTTATATTTTATTTCAGTTATATTTATACATCTGGTGGTATGCTGGACATTCATTCGGACGATTGCGACCGCAGGTACTGTTTTTCGTCGCTCGCTGGGTTTTTACCACATCCGTTCACATATCGCCAGTAATGGCAATGCATATTGAAAGGATTTTATGACCCTCTAAATAGGGTCATTTGCCTGGTATTAATTAAATACACGAACATTTTTTTTTGCTATATTTCCGCGAAGATCTTGCTGTCCTGTCCAGACATTTTTTTATATTCCTATGGCTGGACTTCAAAACCTACCCGCCTATGGAGTTCAAATTTACAGGGAATCTTCGATATAGGACGGAGAATTCCCGTGAATTTAGGTCAAAGTCGGTACGCATATTCATGTTCATTGTCCCGATAGACCAAAAAAAATATGTAGCTATATCTACCTAAGGATTTCAATTCATTGGCACGAGCAAAAAAGCGGGTACACCAAGTAATAAATTAATACCAATCATTTGCACATAGCAGAAAATTAGATTTTCCCTCGACTAGAAAAAGAAACTATAAATATTCTAAACAAAAATGTTTATTTTGTTTATCAATAATTGTATAAAGCACAGAGTAGTTTGAGAGATAATTAAAATTTCAAAAGCGTGCACATAACATTTGGGCACATATTTTTTTGTTCAACAATCTGAAGAAATCACTAGTAGCATTACAACAAAAATAATATTCGTCATTTCCACACAGTAAAATAATTAATTTGTATTGCAAAAACCTCATATTCTACTAAAAACGAGTACGTGTATACCCACGCTACTCCAACATGAACGGCATATGCTCTATCACAATAAATATTATCAAATCGAACAAACCAAACCGAAAATGAAATGTCAAAGCCGTCCAACGCCACCGAAAGTAGAAAGTTGCTCTACTTGGGCGTCGCGTTGGACTTTACGATATTTACGATCTAAACGCGACCCGAAGCCTGACGCCGCATTTTGGCTTGCACCATATGAAAGCATTGGTTCTACTTTATCTGTCAACGCACGCAAGTGGCAAAGCGCCATTGTGATTTGGCTTTTACTTGTTCTTCTTTTTCTTCTGCCACTTCGAAAAGCATGAATTTTGGATCTCTTCCCTCGTTTTCGACAACTTCCTGCAGACGAAGTATGAGGTCACTTTTTCCCCAGCTGTGGAGAGATTCCGCTTTTCCAGCTCAGTTTCTAACTGAGGTATGCTGAATTGTAGTAATGCCAACGTGCGAGCCATTTTTTTCTAATTCACTTTTTTTTCGTTACTACACTTCCCAACTAACATTTCAGCTTCGATAAGCTTCAATAGAGGATTACTTTTAGTTTCCAAAAGAATCCTATAAAACTTCGGTAAGGTCCGAAAGGCGAACACTTATCGAAAGCATTTTATCTATAAAGCCTCTAAAACGATTTCTATTAGGACTCTAATATCTCAATAATCGAAGCTTTACTGAAACTACGAATTTGTAAAAAAAGAAAGATAGATGTTTCATTTCCATTCATTTTATTTATTTTTTCATTTATTTGGTAATTATAGTAAAGTAGTATTAACTATGAATGAATGTGAATGTGGTTGTTGTTATTCTGTATTGTTTTATTTATTCTCTCTCTTTGGGATTCTTTTAGGCCTGGAATGAAACATGAAAAGACGTAACAAATTTATAGAACGAAAGAAAAAAACCCGAACTACCGCGGGATTCGAACCCAGACTTCTAAGTATCAGAAGTATCTTACTCATCATATGCGCTACCTGTAATATGCATTTTACAAACTTAAAACTTAACCAGTTCAAACTTTTCTCTATTATCAAAACAAGCTTTGTTAAGAGTTCCATTCGGATTACATATTTACCTTCGGAAGCATTACATATTTATCTTCGGACCTTTAACCAAACTGAAGAAATGTTTGCCTACGATGTTTTATTCTTCCTCCCATCATATCTATAAAGCTTCGCTAGTAAAATAATGCAAGCCACAAAGAAGTCTTCCGTAAAGTTTCGATTAATGACTCTTGGAAGTTTTATACAAGTTTACTTATAGAAGCTTGTGTAATAATATTTAATCGAAGCTTTATAGAAACTGTAAGTTCCTCTTCTTTCGATAACTACAATAAACGAAGCTATGAGTTTAATTGCTCTTTAAAGCTTCATCTTATTTTTCTAAAAGGCCTTAATGAAGTTGTTATAGAAGTCAAGACTTCGGTAAAGAGTTTGCTTCTGCTAGAAGCTTTACAGAAGCTCTAAAGAAGCCTTGACCTGTCGGATCTGAAACATTTGTGTCTTAAGGAAGTTGAAATGTTAGTTGGGTTCACTTCATCTTATTTAATTTTGTTTCTGTACTTTACAAATTAGATAATCCACTTCCACAATTTTTTTTTTCACTTCACTTTATTTATTTTGTTTCTAGGTACTTCACAAATTAATTCACTTTCACACTTTTTTTTCTAATTCACTGTTTTTCTTTTCACAACACTCCGCCAGAATAAGTTTTATCCCACTTCTGACACCAATGTTACATTCGGCTGGGATTCGAAAAGATAAAACACTATTCTGTTTACTTAACTTCAACAAATCACTTTTCTTATTAGACCAATATCACTAAAAACAACTTTTCCACTTATTAGAATCTTTCCACTTATTATCACTACCGATACTATTTCGAACTTTACTTCACACGGTTTAAAAACAAACTGCGCTCTCATCCCATTTCGCAAACCTATTTATACTCCCAACTACAGCTTCTCGAATATTCCATACTCCAACCGGAACAATCGAGAATGTACTAGTTTCGTTTTAGACCATTCACCATTCGATTCGATTTCAATCCACACTACAATATTTTTTAAAAATTAATACAACGAAGTAGCTATGCGCAAACGTCTAGCGACACGTCTATAACGGTAATTAGTGTGGTGAGAATAGACCTTCCCCTGGTATAGGTTAGGTTAGGTTTGTGGGCTGGCGAGGATTTTCTCCGCGACACACTCAGGTCAATACTGACCCATTGTGATTCCCATAGGGGGAAAGAGGTTATCCCTTACCCATTATAACCCTGTATTCAAATTACTTACTGTGCTGCTACATACAAACCATCTTGTTGATTTGACGAAGTTCATTATCTTGTCAATTGATGTGCTGGAAAGCTCGTCTAGGTCGTTGAAGAAGTGATTCCCTAGGAATTTATACCTGGTATGTTGGAGACTTGGGCAGTGACATAAGAAGTGGGTTGTATCCTCAAGAGCTTCCTCATCACCGCAGCCTCTGCAAAGTTCTTTTTCCGTTAGGCCCATTTTCTTCATATGGTACCGCAAGGTGTTGTGCCCTGTTATGATACCTACGAGGGTGGACAGGGATTTCCTATCCTTCCGCATTATCTTCCCGGTTTTGAATTCATTGAAGGACGGCCATAGCATTCTTGTGGTATTACAAGTGTTTAGGGTGGCCCATCTTGTGTTCGCCTCACTTGTGGCTTTTTTCCCTGCTTCAAGCTTAAGTATGCAAGGCGGGATGTCCACAGAGGGATCAGCTTGTTCTGAAGCAGCTGTCGAACCTTGTCTTGCTAATTCGTCTGCTTTCTCATTGCCTGGAATGCCTTCATGTCCCGGAACCCAGCAGAGTGATACCTTGTGCTGTGTACCAAGAGTTCTTGAGTTCTTCGCGACAACACCTCACAAGCTTCGATTTTATTTCTGGTGCAGTTATGGCTTTTATTGCTGCTTGGCTGTCGATAAAGAAGGTAATACCTTCAGGTGGTATTGCCCTTACCACAGACTCACGGGCTGCTGTTGTCACTGCCAGGACCTCTGCTTGGAAAACGCTGCTATGCTCGGGGAGGCGAATCGATTTTGATATACCCAGCGATTCAGAGAAGACACCTGACCCTACCCCAGTGTCCATTTTTGATCCGTCTGTGAATACGGCTATGGTTGGTGTGTTAGGTACGAGTCCGTCTCTCCATTCTTCCCTGCTGGGATAGGCGCTAGAGAAGGGTCTTGTAAACTCTAGATAAGGCGTAATGTAGTCCGTGACAGGTACATGGCCGAAATATTTCTGTAGGATCGTAGAATGACCCGTTGCGTTCAAATTCCATTTTACCGATTGGCTGATTCTCATTGCACTAATTGCGGCCGATAGTTGTATATGAATGTCTAGCGGACACAGGTTGAGGATAGCCTCAAGTCCTGCGGTTGGAGTTGTCCTCATCGCACTGGTGGTGCCGATGCACGCTAGTCTTTGAACCTTCGTTAACGCTTTTAGGTAGGTGGCTTTATTGGTTGCCGGCCACCATACGAGACTGCCGTAGGTCAGTATGGGTCTTACTATAGCCGTGTACATCCAGAGCTTAATTTTGGGAGATGGTCCCCAGGTTTTCCCAAAGATTCTGCTGCAGGAATAAAAGGCTATTGTGGCTTTTTTGATTCTTTCATTGGTGTTCAATTTCCAGTTTAGTTTTTTGTCTAGTATAAGTCCCAGGTACTTTGCGCTATCAGAGATTCTGAGGGGTGTGCCGCCAACAGAGGGTGTAGCAAACTGTGGTATTTTCCTTTTATTTGTGAAAAGTACCAGATCAGTTTTCTGGGGATTGACTGTTAGACCGCAGTTCCTCGTCCAGGTGTCGAGTGTTCTTAGGGCGCTTTCAATTTGTTCCGACAGTGTTGGAAGGAATTTTCCCGTTGCCAACAGTACGACGTCATCCGCATAAGCCGTTATTCTGATGCCATTGTTCTTAAGTTTTGTGAGCGCTTCATTAAGAACAATGACCCACAAAAGTGGGGAGATCACGCCGCCCTGAGGGGTTCCTCTGGACGCATAAGCTTCTAGCTTAGAGCCCCCAAGTTCGGCTATAATGTGTCTTTCTTCAAGCATGCTGGTTATCCAATTGACAATAATACTGCCAATGTTGAGCTTGCTTAGCGTTCTGCGTACGGCAGCAGTATTAACATTGTTAAACGCTCCTTCAATATCTAAGAATGCCGCTGAAGTGTATTGTTTATCTTTCAGTGTTTTCTCTATTGTGCCGACAACACAATGTAGCGCGGTCTCCACACTTTTACCTTTGGTGTAGGCGTGTTGGGCCGGTGATAAATCTTCCGGGCGTAGTCTGCTACGAATGTATATATCGATCAGTCTTTCTAACGTTTTCAGGATGAAAGAGGTGAGGCATATTGGCCTGAAGTCTTTTGCACTGGTGTGACTTGGTTTGCCAGCCTTTGGTATAAAAATTACCTTCACTTCTCTCCATGTTCTTGGTATATACCCCAGTATGAGGCTACCCATGTATAGCTCTTTTAGTACCGGTATGATGGTGTTGGTGGTTCTCTGCAACATGAGAGGAAAGATTCCATCGAGCCCTGGGGATTTGAAGGGGGAGAATGATCGGAGAGCCCATTCTATTCTGTCCTCTGTGACCAAATCTGCAGGGGGGTTTGTTTCCATCATGCTGTTGGTGTATATACCGGGGTGTGGCTTAGTGGTGCACCCTGAAAAGTGCGTGGTCAGTAACAGCTTTAAAGAATCTGAACAAGATTCAGTCCAGTTTCCTTCGGGGTCCTTGAGAGATCCCAGAGTTATTGCTTCCCTGGTTAGGATTTTCCTTAGTCTCGCGGTTTCTGTAGTGCCTTTTATTTCATCACAGAATTTGTGCCAGGATTGTTGTTTGGATTTCTGTATTTCGTTTTTAAAATTTCTCTGACTGGCCTTGTATATTTCCCAATCAGAGTCTAATTTTGTCTGGTTTGCCGCGTTTAGAAGTTTCCTTGTTTTCTTTCTAATTGCGGCCAATTTCTTATTCCACCATGGAGGTGAAATTTTAGTTTTCGGTTTTGCCACTGGACAAGCCCTTGCGAATGCCTCTTTATAAATAGTGTTTATTTTCTCGGCTTTCTGGTCAATGTCTGTGGGGCAATTTAGATTTCCTTCTTGTAGAAAGTTTTTCTTTTTCTCGATCTCTTTGCTAATAAGGTCCCAGTCAGTCCTTCTAGGGTTTCTATGTGACTGGGGAGGGTTGCAGCAATTTCCTACGAGAAATTCGATCAATCTGTGATCTGAGTAGGACTGCTCACTCAAGACGTTCCATTTATCGATAGTGAGGATGTTGGAGCTGTTAAATAGCGTTATGTCTATAACCTCCTGCCTGTTCCTAACTACAAATGGTGGTTCATCACCTCTATTACCTACTAAGAGATTATTTTCTATAATGAATTCAAAAACTGACTCACCTCGTGGGTTAATATCTCCACTGCCCCATTGTGAATGATGGGAGTTTGCATCACATCCCAGTATCAGGTCCCATCCTTCCTGTTCCGCTTTGTGGACTAAGGTGTGGGTAATTGGAGCTGGCGGTCCTTCGTCTTCGTAGGGCATGTAGACGGCTGATATAATCAGTGGGGAAAGTCCCCTCCGTTCATGCCTTACCCCGGTCTGGTCTAGATTGCTGTAGGTAGATAGAAGTAATAAGTTAATATGTCTCCTAGCTACGATACAAGTTCTATTCTTACTCTCCGCATTTAGCGGCTTGATGCAGTATGTTATTAGATCTTTGTGGTTTAGACCACATATTTTGCCACGGGATACCCATGGCTCTTGCACCAAGGCGATGTCTATGTTTCTATCACCTAAGAGATAGATGAGGTTAGCGCTAGCTGCTATGCTGTGGTGCAGGTTTATTTGAACAATCTTCATATTGGTCTTACCTGATCATCCTCCACCCTCCTCTTTCTCTCTGTTCTTTCCGTAAAGGGTCGAACCTTGCACCGGGCAATTCCAGTGCGAATCTTGTTGTTGAACTTCCTCAGCAAGGGCATGGATTTGTGGCTGAGTAAAACCACAATTTCAGTGCCCGCCTCGGAATGTTCGCCAACCTCGAGTACCTCCCAGTTCTCGCTCTGGAGTTCCGGATTGAGATGTCGGAGGTTTTTTTCTATCCTTTCCTTCGGGATATGCGGGCCGGGAATTGAGATCCGACATTTTGGTCGAGTGAACTCCAACAGGTCCTTTTTAACGACAAGTCGCAAGTCGGCGTTTGCCCATGGAGCCTGTGTTTTCGCGACAAAGGTCTTCAACCAGTTCACCGTGAACTCATTGTCACACAGCAGGAGCTTAAAGCCTTTGTAGGTCGAGAGTTGCTCAAAGAAGGGGGTTTGTACCTCTTTGTTAACGATGCTGTCGTTAACGCCATCCAGTATGCGCAACTCTATGAGCCTCCATTGGTCTTTACTCAACCTGCGATCTGGCTTACTGAAGTCTACAATCGCCACCTGGAGGTTGGGGCTAGCAATCATTGCCAGCTTGGCCTTCTTGGCAACCCTACTCGATGGTGGCGATATTGTATCATCGTGCCTGCCTCTCTTCGAACTTCCCGCCATCGGCCCGGGTGCTCGTCCGGGGACTGCCTCCGCGTCGATTGGCGGTCGCTTGAGTCTGTCCGAGACTGAGGTGGATGGCAAAAGGCTTTCCCTCCTCGTCCCTGCCGTACGTCTCCTGTCGTCCTTGCGTGCGTCGGGCTTTCTCCCAATCGGACTGGATTTAGACTTAGTGCCCTTCTCCTGAACGGTTGGGAGTGGTTTGGGTCTGTTTGCAGCTGAGGTGGATAGCAAACGGCTTTTCCTCCTCGCTGCGTCCAGCTCTCCACCAGTGCCTTTCGCCTGTCGGTCCCGTACGTCTGGGGGTTTGGAACAGCTTGCAACTGGCTCGGAATCGGGTGATTTCGAGTCGGCTGCTGGCCGAAGTCTCTCAGCAACTGAGGTGGGGAGCAAGCGGCTTCCCGCCCTCGTCGTAAGAGGTCTTCTTACCTTTTTTCCCCGTTTGTTGCTGTCTTCCCTAGTGGACCCCGCAGGCTTAAGCGTGTTGTGGGCTCTCTGTAGAGCCGCTCTTTCCTTGTCCGTAAAGGACTTCGGATCACGCTTACTAAGCCGCCGAATTAGACGAAGTGCATTGCGTCTACGATTCCGTATTGGCGTACTTGTCTTGTCGTCCCTAGTCATTACTTGTGGACGGGGTATGTCCCGATCCACCTTACCAATACTAACTACTGTCGCGAAGCTACATTTGGTAGTATTCCCATTGTCTGCAGGGCTGCTGTCGCCTGACGTAGTAGGTGGCGACGACTTTTCCTCCAGAGAGTAGCTGCGGCTGTATCCCCTGGTATACAATTATTTGTTCGGAACTTCACGAATCTCCCCTTAAAGGATTATTCTGCTTAACTAGGACAGCCTGTATTGTTACTACGAAGCAGTATTTCTTGCATTTCAACATGCGTTGTCTATCGCCAACGATAAATTAATATTGCCGCAATCAGCAACATTTTTTTTTTGACGATATTGAGTTGCTTTGATGTAAGTCCTTTAATTTAATTCAGAGTAAAAAATTGTGAGCTTTAATGTTGCGTGTTTCCTATTGCCAGTTGTTGAGTGGTTATTATCTCAATGTGCGAGCTGACTTATTGTTTCCGGTGGCAATAATCAACTCTTAGAAGGAATTCTAAAATAGACATAATTAAGTAAATAATGTATGTGTATATTGTTGGTACGAGCAAAGCAAAACGAGTAGGTTTTCAAGTATAAATTCTTTTGGGTTTGACATAAAAATATGCAGATATGGGATTTAGATAGGTAGGTAAGGTACCTACCTTGGAATCAAAGATATGATTCTTATTACTAGTGGCAGATAAAAATTATGCCATGCCTGAAGGTGTTATAATTCCGAGGTTTGCATCAGTCAGAAAAGAGCTTCAATACAAACAAAATGTGTTTAAACGAGCCGCATAATCGCACTCTCCATACATTTCGTTAAAAACACTTTTACCTATTTCAGCGAGTGCTTGAAAATTAACATTCATCACTGATATAATTTTGAAAATAAAAATGTTATCTAAACAAAACCTTAAGCATTACACGTTTTTGACAAGATGACATATTCGTTTATATAAGTTTTTCTACCTATTGCAAAAAGTTTTTTTTAATGCTCATATTCACAGTCGTACGTTATAGCAGATTGTAATGAAAGTCAGTTCGATCAATAAAGTCAGCTCTAATTTCAAGGCTCTTTCTTGTGAGTCTAACAAAGCCGTCTTAACTTTCCTTTAAAATTGGAGCTGGCTTCAAACGACTGTGAATAGCGGCAAAAGTATTTAGAATCGCATTTGTGGATTAGTATATAACCAAACCCATTTCTGGTATCGTTTTCTTTTTTATAGTACAACTGGCGATGGAGTTCTAACTTCAAAGAAGCAATTACTGAGTAATTTTTACTTAAATATTCTGTTAACATATGTTTTTTTCTATTAATAAACAATTAAAATGCAATCGGACTGTCTATATTCTTTTTGTTTCAAAAACTATCATAAATATAATATTTTTGCATTTAACTAAATATATTTTATATATTCACTGTCTAAACGCAAATTCTTTTCGCAAAATATAAGCAAACAAAAAATCTACAAAAAAAAAAATTAATAATAATAAAATATGTCTGCTTTATTATTCTTTCATTGAGTTCTGAAATTTTGTATATTCAGTTTAATTGTGTTTTGCTATAATTATTTCTATGGTCGATGGTAAATGTTCCATTATTTCGTTTCATGTTATTTTTTTACTATTTTAAGATTTAGCTAGTTATTTTATAATTATTATTGGCAAATAAAAGTTCAGAAAAGCTCTACAATTTAACTGTATATTTTCACTGTAGGTTTTTACTAAAATAATTGTCACCAAAATTTACTTTATTTATTGTATACCTACTTATTGGATGTTGTTTATTAAAAAATGGATGAGAAACAAATTAATTGCTCACCACAACCACCAATCAAATAAGGTATAGGCACTCAGAAAATGCTGTTTTAGCATTTCATTATGTACATAGCTAGCTAGATACATATATTTGCAAATTGTATTCGGGTGATAGACTCGATAACGTAATGTGAAAAATGATGGACGATTTTAAATGAAAGCGTAACTACTTTGTCAATTGTCGTAATGGAACAGAAAATAAATCGGGATCGAATCTAAGACCTCTCCGCTCAGTAGTCCAGCATACTAACCACTGTCCACTATGCCACAGCGTTTAAGAACTTCTAAAATGAAGCTCTCTCAGGACAATTCTGTTTTATTTTTATGATTCAGCTCAGATTTCGAGAATAATAACAAAAAAAAAACAGTTTTTATTTCATATTCTCCATCTTCCTCACACAACCTGCATACAATTTGAATTTATATTTTAACCCCATCGTGACCTGTACCTACTTCACTATAGGTTTTTGTGCAACTGTTTATACCTACAATACCATACATACCATTTAATTTTTTTGTTGCAAATGAGGTAGGTATATTTAAAATAATTATTATCTGCATGTGTACTGTGGCTTGCAATTGGGTAGAAGTACCACTTGTGAAATATGGTTATATATTTCTTATAATGGTCTGTGCTAATTCTTCAACTGTACATTTTTTTTAAATATAAATGCATTCCCTCCCTCATATTTCACTAATTCAGTCCCACCCATGAATGTAATGTCTGTCAGTCCTTTTTGTTCGTCCACCTACGTATGAATTTTTTTATCGCTTAATCTAATCGTTTAAAGAAAAAAAATGTATCTATCGTAAGATTTCTTTGTTTTTTAATGTTAAATTGAATATTGTACCTACCATTAGCAGCAAACAATTTATAGATTATTCATAAAATTGAGTTGTGATAACGGCACATCGTTTTTCTTAGATTTATTGAAGTCTTTTCAAAAATATATGTAAACGTATATATTATACATTATACATGTATACAAATATACGTGTAGGTATATTATAATTTTTTTTTATATACATACCTATATGCCAAGGAGCCCATATTATACCTACTCGTTTTTTTTTCGTGTTTCTACACATCGGGCACCGGGTAACATTTGACAAGTCTTAACTTTATATATATATATAGATTTCTCGTTTGTAAAATTGTATAGGAATTATAGGCATTGATGTGCATTGTCCAAACAAACAATCGCGCGAAGTGTGGGTGGGATTAGAAACGGGCCATGGCACCACCCTTACAACAAAGTTATTTAAATCACTATATCTGTATTTTGTAAAATGCTTGATTAGAGCATTTTACAAAATCTGGCGGGATCACGCAACTCATAACAAAAAATAATTTTCAAACGATATTCTTCGACTGTATTGGGTAAAAATATATCTAGACAATACAATTCGTTTATATGCATAGGGTAAAGTACCCAATAACCGACACCCTTAAGAGAAATTTTGACTTTGAAAATTCATAACTTTTTCTCCGTTGCATCAATTTTAATGATGTTTATTTAAAATATAACTGTACGTAAATTGCTGTAAGAAAGTTATAACAACAGATATGTAAGGAATTCCATGAAATAAGTAAAACAGGAAATTGTAATACCTTACCAGGTTTTTAGTTACGGACACCCCTTTTCTTAACAGGCCAGTTGTAAATTTTGGGCAAATAAAATATAATAAAAGACAACATTCTCAGCTCAAATAAAAAAACTAAGTTTTTTTTTTTTAAGTTAGCGGACCTAAAAAACGTTGATTACCCTGCTTGTACATTTTCATTGTCCTTCAATTGATCTGCAGCCGTTCTATTTAACCGATGTGTCCGGACTGATTTCTGATTTTTCTGAATTTCTGCCCTTCGTCTTGGAAAAACGCTTTCATGATTTTAGGTAATCCGAAAGTCCAAAAGTCCAAAAGTTCGCTTTTGTATCTACTTGCGGACCAGTTTGAGGAACGTTAGATTTAGCCGCAGACCTTTTTTTTGGCATTCTCAAATAAAATTTTAGCATTTTCAAATAAAATCCCGAGAAATCGTTAGAGATTTAAAACTAACGGCTAAAAGGTATGCAAATACAAAGATAATATTCGTGGTGTCCATAATTAATATCCTTAAAAATTTCCATTTTCGCCAGTAATAGACACCTGTGTCGGTCACTAGATTTATTGAACATTTCATTTCAGTTACGGACCGGACACCCCACGTAAATTTAAATTGAATAGATCGACTACTTAATTATTGTAAATAAAATTCAATGTTCACAGTGTTACTATACACGGTTATATTTTAAAATAATGATCTGTACTTACGTGTTTCTTAAGGAAATCTCAAGTTTTCTGTTATTCCTAAGGGTTTCAAACCAAAGTCTATTATCACAGGGCACTGAACGACTACAAAATATCAAGAGAAGTCATTTCTTATGACATTTCAGTGCCTGAACACGTTAAAAATAGCTTCCGTAACATCCAGCCACAGGAAACCTTAGAAAAATGGAAAAACCGTGGCAGGTGACCATAACTGAAAAAGTGTCGGTCACTATGTAGTTTACCCTATATACACAACATATATTTTTATGTTATTATATTTTTCGTTTTCTTTTTCTATGTTTTTATTTTGCACGATCAATCACGTTACTTATTGTTTCTTCTTAACTTTATCCTCGTCTCCAGATTTGTTATGATTGTAATAAAAGACACAGTGTTGTATCGCTGAAGTTGGAAAAGAAAAATTGCGTTGCGGAAAATAAAGATCAATTCCGATACTTGGTTGATTTTATTTGCTGTAGAAAATCATATTAATTATACATATGTACATACTGCAAAGACAAAGGACTTACATTCCTGACAACTTTCCCCTTAAATCCAAACTCTCGTGCGGCGATTACAAACGTGCCCTTCTAATTATGAAAATAGATAATTACATATTAAACGCGAATAATAATTTTTAATATAAAGAGCAAACCTTTTCTTTAAATAAAGTAAATCGAAAGAAGTTAATTTGCCATCCACCCGGCCGGCAACGTGCACAAAAATGACGTTTATTAGAATTTGCTCGATTTACAAATGCAATTGCGAAAAAGAGATAACTGCAATGAGCAACTTATAATGAAGAGTTCAGGCAAATAATTGCCGCACGAGTTCAGGTGGGATCACACCCCTTGAAGACTATTACATTAAATTCAATTCAATTCAATTAGCTGGATTGGAAAATTCAACTTTAGTATGTAATTACATTTAAAATTAAAAATAAAAAAACCGAAACGGCTCGACAACATCCCGGGGCCCGTCTGAAACTAGGATGAAGACAAATCCAAAACTGCGAGCCGGCCGACTGATCTTTTCAGCTTGATGGACCCATTTGCGACTTGAACATCTGCAGTTCTTACAACTCCATCAGGACCAGGGTATACCTTGGTTATTCTGCCTAATTGCCATGACGATCGGATTTCGTTGGGGTCTATGATTAGGACCACGTTGCCTTCTTCGACTGGTTTAGTATTCTGATGCCACTTGCTCCTTCGGGTTATTTCTGGTAGGTATTCAGAATACCAACGCTTGATGATCTGAGCCATTAAATGTTGAGCTCGACGGCTGTAGAGCTTGCTGCACAAGTCCCTCTCACAAAACACGCCAGGCGCGGTGACATCTGGTAAATCTTCGCCAAACAGCATAGAATTGGGAGTCAGTGGTTTTGGGTCTTCTGGATCTACAGGAATATGAGTTAGAGGTCTCATATTTATCTGCCCTTGAGCTTCCAGTAGCGCGTTACGTAAAACATCTTCTCTAGGGGTAACACCCTTTAGTATAAACTCGATGCTTCGCTTTATGGACTGTATCAGCCGCTCCCAAGCACCACCCATCCAGGGTGAGTATGCTGGTATGAACCTCCAGAGAATGCCCTCGTACTTTGCTGCATAGTCACCTAAGGCTGCCTCCATATCCCTTTTATCTTTATCCAATTGGTTTTTCGATCCCACAAAGTTAAGACCGTTGTCACTATAGAGGTAACGAGTGACAACGCGGTTAATGACGAAACGACGGACGGCCATTGTGCACTGGTCTAAACTCAAATCGTTCAACAGCTCGATTTGCACTGCTCTAAACGTCAAGCAGGTGAAGATCATGCCGTAGCGTTTTACCGTGCCTCTTCCAAATTTCACCAGTAAAGGGCCGAAACAATCCACTCCAACATGAGTAAAAGGCTTTTGATGAAAAGCTAAGCGAGCCTCAGGAAGCTGACCCATTAATGGCATCACCGGCTTAGCCTTCAAACGCTTGCATGTATTACACCTTGATTTGACCCTTTCCACCGCGACTCGAATACAGATGACCCACGCTCGCTCCCGGATATCCGAGATGACCGACGCTGTTCCTACATGTAAATTCTTCTCATGATGGTGAGTGATGAACAAGTCTACCAAAGGATGAGTTTTTGGTAAAATCGCTGGATTACGTGCTGCATAGGAGACAAAAGCCTTTTGCCCCCTAGAGCTCATTCTAATTGTGCCCTCGTCGTCCAAAAACGGTGAGAAATTGATGATTTTGCTCAAAGTGCCTACTCTTTTTCGAACCGTTAAAGCAGCTACATCTTCCGGGAAAGCATCAGCCTGAACCTTTCTGAATAGCCAATTTTCAGCTCTTGCGTACTCCACCGGGGTGACGAAGTTAAACTTTTCAGAACATCTTTTTTTTTAGAATGTCTCTAAAACGAAGTAAGAGTGCCATAACGCGAACTATAGACGACCATCTTGCCCGGAATCTCGGCTTGAGCTCTTCATAAATGCTGTAGGAAGCTAGGAACTGTTTACCGTGCAACAAAATCTGGTTGGAGGTTGTATTTTCTGGATTCGCTAAACTGAGAGCACTTTTTCCGGGTGTGACCGGCCAAGAACCAATTGGCAAACGGAGAAATTCAGGTCCTTTAAACCATCTCGAATCTGTGTCACCTACTGAGGCATCCTTCCATCTCGTAGCATCGTCAGCGACGTTGTCCTTGGTCCTCACATGATACCACTGGCGTGGCGAGGATGACTCTAAGATTTCCCCAACTCTAACAGCAACAAATGATGGAAATTTGAAATTGGTAGAGTTTATCCAAGACAACGTGGTGTTCGAGTCGGAGAAGTAAAAGCAGTTGTGAAAACGAATTGAATGAGACTTCTTGACTGTGTCCGCTAATCGGACGCCAAGAACTGCAGCTTGCAATTCTAATCGCGGCACCGATAGCTTCTTCACAGGAGCGACCTTAGCCTTGGCCATGATAAGAACCACTTCTACTTTGCTGTCTTGTTCGAATCGCAAATACGCCACTGCAGCGAACGCTCTTTCTGACGCGTCGACAAAAACTACCAAACTCACCTCTGAATCGTCTGGGTTCCAAGAAAGATATCGGCGAGGAATCTTAAGCGTCTCGATATTTCGCAGTTCTCTGATGAAATCTATCCATGGGATCCTTAACTTTTTCGAAATGGGTTCGTCCCAATCGAAGCCTTCGCGCCACACTTCTTGAAGGGTGATACGTCCTCGAATGATATAGAAAGAGATCAGACCCAAGGGGTCGAAGATTTTCATGACCATCTTTAGAATTTCCCTCTTAGTGATTTTCGAGTCGGGTAGAAGCATCGTTTCCAAAGCTTCGTTGTTCGATAACTTGTAAGTGAACTGGTCTGATGAGGGCAGCCAATACATACCCAAAATCTTAGTGATAATAGTGTCGCTAGCGCTTGGATCAATGCTTACAAGTTTCGAATTGATGTTGTTGTCTGGAGTGTTTTGGAGAAAAACTTGGCTGTTTGACTGAATGCCCACAAGATCAAAGTTCATAGTTTTGCAAATACGAATTGCATCTTGAGTGACGCTAATAGCCTTGTCTACAGTGTCGTGGCTATTGAAATAGTCATCGACATATGTTCGCTGCGTCAAACCGTCCACGGCTTCTGGACATTCGAGTCGAAACTTCTCCGCGTGATGATTTTTGACAAATTGGGCGCAGGTTGGGGAGCATCTTGGCCCAAACATCATTACTTCCATTATGTAAACAGATGGCTCTCGACTGCTGTCACCGTCCCTCCATAATATTCTTTGGCATTGCTGATCATCTTCTTTAATACGGATCCTGTGAAACATTTCTTTCACATCGGCGTTGACTGCAACTGCGCGCTCGCGAAATTTAAAAAGACCAGCGTGGAGCGGGACTAGATTGTCAGGGCCTTTTAAAAGGAAACTGTTAAGTGACACTCCTTTCACTTTGGCAGCAACGTCAGCAACATCCCTCGGTTTCGGCGATAACTTGTTCGGATTCTCTATTATGAAAGTAGGCGCGTACCAAACTCGACTCCAAGATTTCTCCAACTCTGCAGCAGTCGCTATTCTGGCATAACCCTTCGAAATAAGTTCTCTCATATGATGATTTTTCCACTCGAGTAAATGAGGTTTCTTCTTTAAAGATTTCTCCAGCCCTTTCAACCTGTTCAGAGCCATGGGATAGCTATCCGGCAGCGTAACTCCATCACTGTTCCAGAGTAAGCCAATCTCGTATTGGTTACCGACTCGCCTTAGAGTTCGCTGCATAACGTCGACTGCTCGAGCGTCTTCTTGGCTTACCAAATCGCCTTGGGGAACTTTAACTCCGAAATCCTCCGTTGAAAAATGGTGCTTCACAAGTTCATGAAGGTCAACTTCAGTCCTTATAGCATCGTGAAAAAGAAGGTGCATCGTTGGTTTGGCAACTTGGTTGAGGCACGACACGCTCAAAGCAGGAGCCGATTTCCCATAAACCACCCATCCCAACAGCGTCTTAATAGCACATGGTTCTTCGTCCGTGCCATGTCGTTGACCATGACCCCACAAGAATTTGGCTTGATCAAGGCCAACGAGAATCTTTGGCTTGGCGTTAACTAGATCTGCCAGTGGAAGTCCTCGTAGATGAGGATACGATCGCTTCAAGTCAGCCACATCAATTGACTGGCTGGGGAGTTCCAAATTCTTGACTGTGTAGACATTTTTCAGCTGGTGACGTTTGCGGCTCTGGACCCCCGAGACTGCCAAGGAAGTACGAAAAGAGTCTTCGTGTCTGGAAACTCCTTTGGTCCACTGAAGAACCAAACTCTCGGAAACACCACTAAGTCCAAGTTCGTCAAACAGGTCCTTCTCCACCATAGACAGCGATGAGCCGTCGTCCAAAAACGCATAAGTATCGACGAAAGTATCGTTAATGCCATGAATACGGATTGGTGCTATCTTAAACAAAATTGAAGAATCCGTCCCAACATGCGACGAGTGAATATGCTGCGGAGGCACAAAAGGGATTGCAGAACTGTTCAACTCAGAGTTATTGTTTATGGCTGACTGATGTAGAAGCGGGTGATGACGTTCTGTACAGCTTAGGATCCGACAAGTTGACTTTTGTCGGCAGGCTCTCCAATTGTGTTTTATCGGATCCAGACAGGAAAAACAAATACCCTTGTCTTTGACGAAAGCCAACCTTTGTTCTGCTGACAAATCCTTAAAGTCTGAACATTGATTCAGAGAATGCCTCCCACCACACCGCACACATATAACTGAAGAATTACTTGATGGCACTGGATTATGAGTTAAAACTAGATTTGAAAGCCTCGGTGTTTTAGCAGGTTTTCTAGCATCCGTAGATTCAGCGTGGCTAAGTAGATCAGGTGGAAGATTAACAACTTTCTCCGTCAAAAACTTCGCGAAGTCCTCTAAATTGGCACGTGAGTTTAATGATTTTCTTTTTACCCAGTCTTGATAGAGACTAGCGCCCAACTTGCAGCCGAGGCAGGTAAGAACATATCCATTGTCGAGATCTTCATCCATTTTTAGCGACTTAACATCAGCCACAAAGCCGTTGAGTTTCACAGCCCATAACCGCAGCTTGGGATCACATTTCGAGGAAAGTCGCGGAAGATTCAATAATTCAGCGGTGAGGTCATGAACCAAAACATCGTGACGACCAAACACCGATCGCAAAGAATCCATAATGGCATCCGCATCTGACGAGTACTTAAGACGATCGCTCACAAGTTGATATGCTTCGCCATGTAACGCCTTGCGAAGCCGAGAAACGTTTTCCTTCCCATTGTATCGTCCTTCAACTGTGGTCGATTTGTACACCTCTTCGAAATATGGCCACTCCCGTTTGTCGGCACCAGTAAACGATGGCAACTCCTGCACGTTGCTTCGATTCAAAATTGTCAATAAACTTGCCATATCTGCATCGCGGAACGAAGTTTCCATTTGTGGTGGTGTTGTGAAACCAACGTTACGTAGTGCTGTCGACTGCTTTTGGTGAACGTTATCCAACAATGAATGATGATTTTCCTGAATCTTTTTTATCAATTTTAACCTTTCCCTAACAATATCCGATTCCGTTTCCTTTGGAACAGGTTCCGCTGATTGTTCAGGAACTGACGTGGCTTTGGCCAACTGCAACCTCATTTCCTCCATCTCCTTTCGAAGAGCCAGAAGCTCGCTGTCTCTTTGTGCCACCGTCGCTTGCGCTACAGAAGCCGCTTCAATAAGAAGGTCGACCGAAATTCCCCTACCGTCATCGCCTGCAGACATGGGAGCGACCTTCCCTTCGTCAATAGCCTGAGATTCACAGCTTGCTTCCTCACAAAACCATGGAGTAGCAGTCTCATACTTATCGGGCTCGAATTTGGCACAAGCATAGTGCCACCATCTCTTACACCGATCACACGACACCATGTCGTCATCATCAGCTTTCTTACAAGCTTTGGAAGCACAACTATGTTCCATTACAAAGCGTATATTACAAATTCAGAATTTTTGCACGTTCGAGAACTAACCTCCAAATATAGCCTTCAATTCACCACGAACAAAATGGTTGATCTCGCTACTTACGACCAAAGGAGTTCTCGAATTGCCGGCAGCACCAGAATCAAATAAAATGATGTTGTATCGCTGAAGTTGGAAAAGAAAAATTGCGTTGCGGAAAATAAAGATCAATTCCGATACTTGGTTGATTTTATTTGCTGTAGAAAATCATATTAATTATACATATGTACATACTGCAAAGACAAAGGACTTACATTCCTGACAACTTTCCCCTTAAATCCAAACTCTCGTGCGGCGATTACAAACGTGCCCTTCTAATTATGAAAATAGATAATTACATATTAAACGCGAATAATAATTTTTAATATAAAGAGCAAACCTTTTCTTTAAATAAAGTAAATCGAAAGAAGTTAATTTGCCATCCACCCGGCCGGCAACGTGCACAAAAATGACGTTTATTAGAATTTGCTCGATTTACAAATGCAATTGCGAAAAAGAGATAACTGCAATGAGCAACTTATAATGAAGAGTTCAGGCAAATAATTGCCGCACGAGTTCAGGTGGGATCACACCCCTTGAAGACTATTACATTAAATTCAATTCAATTCAATTAGCTGGATTGGAAAATTCAACTTTAGTATGTAATTACATTTAAAATTAAAAATAAAAAAACCGAAACGGCTCGACAACACACAGTATTACTTAACTTAGTGCAATTCTTTATTTTAAATTCAAGGGTATACCTATAATATATCTATAGGTTGCGCACTGGGGGATGAACAACGAGAGAGTGAGCAAAATGAATGTTAGTTAACAACAGTAATACTGAGTAGGAATTGAATTCATATATGTATATATTAGTGTACCTATGTAACTTGGTATATGTAACACTCATATTCATCCATGATCTATTGTCTATTACTTCTAATTCAATACACTCTTTCGCTGATGATAGTACCCTCAGTTTTTCATATTCGTTTCCTGACTCATGACCCTGCTCTTCGGCCGTGGAACTGGAACGGCAACGTATGCTAAACACATTAAATTTCGACCTTGACAGCATTATTAAATGGGGTACAACCAATAGAGTGGAATTTAATGCTTCCAAAACACAATGCTGCCTTCTATCATTAAAACGTAGCCTGAACCCTCACCCATTATCCATGAATGGGACTTGCATCGACGAAACCGAACGACTTTCCATACTCGGTATGTCTTTCAACGATAAATTCCGTTGGAATAACCACATAAATGAAGTCACCAAAAACGCTGCGTAATATCTAGGTTTCTTAAATCGATGTAAGAAGTACTTTACACCCTCCGACTTAGCTTCAATATACAAGAATAAACAAGGCCTTTATTCGGCCTAAGCTTGAGTACAACGCTCATATCTGGTCAGGTGCACCAAAAACTTCATTGCACCTACCAGACAGAATTCTAAAGCGCGCGATAAAACTTATAGGCGATAGAAATATAGTGGAGTCTATTGACCCGCTCGAACATCGCAGAAATGTTTCTTGCCTTTCCTTATTTTATCCATATTTTCACCACCGATGCTCTGATGAAATAGCTAACTGCATTTTGCCCCTTCAACAATTCTCTCGCAACACCCGTGACACATCGAATGCGCATCAGTTCACCCTTAAGCCTACCTTCGGATGTACTGTAAAATATATAGAGATTCTTTTGTGAGTCGAACAACACGCATGTAGAATGCATTGCCTCGACGTCAGAATATGTCATAAAAGGGTGCATGTCTTGTAATCGGCATATTATTGACGCTGACATATGTTAGCATGCATCTGTCACCCATATGTCCGACTCAGAATGGCTTGATAGAAAGTATACGAACCTTATTTTCGAATATACTTACTTAGGCGGCTCTACAATTTGGGGTGAACCGAGGCCTCAGCTAACAAGCTTCGGGCTAACTGCACTCCTCTACCTTCCTAACCATCCGGGTTAGAATTTACGAGCCGGAGCATTTCCATCCGCTCCACATATCCTAGCCATCTTAAACGACTTACTCGCAGTTTTTTGACCAGGTCGATATCGCTGTACAGCTCGTATAGTTCGTCGTTGAATCTCCTTCTCCAAAGCCCGTCAACGCAAACGGGACCGAACATTTTACGAAGAATCTTTCTCTCGAAGCGACCGAGGATATCTTCATCCGCTTTAGATAGAGTCCAAGCTTCAGCGCCATAAAGAAGGACTGGAATGATCAAGGTCTTATACAAAATCTCCTTAGTTGTTCCGGATAGAGACCTACTACTCAATTGCCTTCTTAGCCTGTGAGTTCCGGACAATTCTTTCAAGTATGATGTTGAAAAAGTCGCACGACATCGCGTCACCTTTTCTAAATCCTTTTTTGACATCAAAGGTTTCGGTGAGGTCGTTACCGACTTTGATGCAGCAGCGAGCTTTCTTCATTGTCATCTTACACAATCGAACGAGTTTTTCAGGGATGCCAAAGCTAGACATGGCTCTGTATAGCTCGTCTCTATAGATGCTGTCGTACGCGACTTTGAAATCGATTAAAAGATGGTGGGTGTCGATTCGAACTTCTTGGGTTTTTAACTTTCTGCCTAAGTGTAAAAATTTGATCGACGGTGGACTTTCCTGGCCTAAAACCGCTCTGGTAGGTGCCAATCAAGTTATTTAAAAACGGTTTAAGGCATTCACACAATATGGCAGACAGAATCTTGTATGCGATGTTTAGGAGACTGATACCTTTTTAGTTGGTTATAGGGGTCTCCTTTCTTGTGGACCGGGCAACCGATGCTGAAATTCCATTCATCAGGCATGCATTCATCTGACCAAATTTTGGAGATGAGTTGGTTCATGCTCGTTACCAGGTCTTCTCCACCTGCTTTAAAAAGCTCCACAGGTAGACCATCAGGCCTTGCAGCTTTGTTGTTCTTTAGCTTGGATATTGCTACCCGTATTTCGCTTTGGTCAGGTGGACGGAAGTTTTGTCTATCATCGTCTATATTGAATGGTACGTTCTGCCTAATAGCGGGAGTCTGGTATTCGTCGCCATTATAGAGTCTGCAAAAGTAATTTTTCGACATTCTCAGAACCGACTGTGATTCTACTACAAGGCTTCCTTCATTATCTCTACAGGTTTCTGTACGGGATTGTCTGCCCTGGCAAGTTCTTTTTACCTTGTGGTAAAACTTTCGTACATTGTTCCCGAAGTAGCATCTCTCAATTTCTTCTATCATTCTTTTCTCGTTCTCTTTCTTTTTCTTTCTGGGGATCCGATATGGAATATATACTATATTTATTTCGAAATGTCACCAGAAAGCCCTAAAATCTTAATATTTCCAAGTGAAAAAAAATCTCTGAAATTTTTAATATTTTAGGGCTTTCTGGTGACATTTCGCATTCTGATAGTTACATTTCTATAATTTACGTGAAAAGTCGTACATATTTTCAAAAAATAAATTTATTTTATCCAAAAAAGTGCACTTCGATTTTCTAAAAAAAAAAATTAAGAAATACAACACAGATTTATGTTCTTTCTTGCCCGATCTATAACTTATATTACTCTCACTATTTTCCCGTACAGTATTTTGAAATATTTAACTCCAACATTTTTTTTCTCCTCTCGCCCACACGCCAAACATTTAAAATAATGTTTTCCCATTATTAATTTAGAGTTTCTAAACTATGCAAACTTGCACTTCAACTTTTACTTTTCTCTTCTTTTAATTGTTTGCCACAAACGATGACACTGAACTGAACACCCTTTACTTCGTCAATTGATGGTAATGAAAGACTGATAAGAGTCCAACTCCGGACCGCCTTTAAAAATACGTGCGTAAAAAATCTAAACAATCCCGTCTATAACCAAACTAAGTAATTAATATGACCATCTGCTGTGAAATGGTGGTTGGGTGTGTATGAATCGGGTAGGCGCTGATTGGCATCAACCTGGCGGTGCCCAGCTGTTGCAACTTTTTCATACCTACACATCAATTGAGCTTATTTTACCTCCGCGTGGTAACCACCGGGTACTGGTCTCGCCCATCCAGGCTTGGCTTGTTATAAGCGCGAGTGTTGAACACGAAGAAAATACCAACACTATAATGCTCTGTCGGAACTGACTGTCTGCTCGAGTCTCAGAAGTCTAACATGAGCCCCTCAGAAAGAGGACGTGCGGCGGAATAATTCACGCGATTGAATCAACGGTGACGTCAACAGTCGGCATGGCAGATACTTTAATGAGCTACTTCGACATATTTGGAGCTGAGGTCATTAAGGATTTTTCAATACTAGTCAGGGTGTTGAAATAGAGATGGTGGCGGAAGAGCCCTTCCTTAATGGATCAACGGCAGCACTCAAATCCCCGAAGCGGGTTACTGACTCCGGAATATCCGGCCCCTTTCGTCCAAGGGGTCACAGAAGGGGCCTGGCCCTCCAGGTTGGGGGTTGTGCGTGGGGTTAACTACCCAACCACGGAAAACACTACCGGTTACGAAGCAACCAAAAGCCTCGGATATGGATGGATTTACTGTTGGCGAACCAGCAAAACGAAAAAAGGACAAAGACTTTCGGCTCTGCACGTGGAATATTCGAACCCTGAACAGACCGCGTGCAGCCGAAACCCTAGACTGCTACAAGGCAGATATCACCGCCAGCCAGGAAGTGGGATGGGCCCGGCAAAAGAAGGATGAAAAACGGTGACAGCGTCTATTCGGATTCGGATTCGTTGTAAGCGGCAGACTTAGGCAAGAAGTCTTGAGCTTTCGACACGTTAGTGAGCGCCTTACAACTATCCGCATCGAGGCTAAATTCGCTAACATCAGACTGATATGCGCTCACGCACCCACAGAAGAGAAAGACGAAACTACCAAAGAATGTTTCTATGAGCTCCTCGACAAAACATATGAGCAATGTCCTAAGTATACACTTATACAAAATAGGAAAGGAGGACATCTTTGGTAGCACAATCGGATAGCACAGCACACGACACCACGTCCGGAAACGGACTTAGGCTAATTGACTTTGCTGCGGGACGTAATGCTACTATAGCAAGCACACGGTTTCCACACCTCAACATTCACAAAGGAACATGGCGGTCACCAGACCATCAAACGGTCAATCAAATTGACCATGTTGCGATCGACGCAAGGCACTCCTCCACTATTCTAGATGTCCGAACTTTTCGAGCGGCCAACATAGACTCGGACCACTACCTTGTTGTAGCCAAGGTACGTATGCGGATATCTCAGACACTACAACAACGAGGAAATACTGTGGGAAAATTCAAAGTTGAACGACTACAAACGCAACAAACCGCCAGAACTTTTGCCGATCGCGTCTCCCTCAACCTCTCGAGAAGTCCTGTGCAGCCAGCATCAAGTGCTGAAGACCAGTGGCATCGATGCCAAGAAGCCATCAGAAAAGCCGCAACTGATGTGCTAGGTTTCACCCGACCACCACCATGAAACCCTTGGTTTGATGAAGAGTGCCGGGAAGCACATGCAGCAAAGCAACTGGCCTACAAAGCGGCGCTGCAGAGGAGGACGAGAGCAGCTCGTGCGCTCTACGAGCAAAAAAGGAGGAAAGAACACCGGCTTCTCCGGAGGAAAAAGAAAGAGCATGAGAAACTCGCGATCGAGGAAATAGAGAGGTGTTACTCCAGGAGCAGGAACAATGTTCGGAAGTTTTACCAAAAGGTAAAAAGAACGTGTCGCGGGAACAAGGCCCGAGCAGAGACCTGTAGAGACGAACAAGGAAACCTTGTAGTAGAGTCACAGTCGGTGTTGAGGATATGGAAAAACCATTTCTGCAGACTGCTTAACGGCGAAAACGACACAAATTCCGCTGTCAGGCAGAATGAACCATTCAACCTGGGCGATGAAAGCCAAGACTTCCGTCCACCTGACCAAAATGAGATAAGGATAGCAATATCCAAGCTGAAGTCCAACAAAGCTGCAGGGCCGGACGAGCTTTTTAAGGCAGCAGGTAGAGAGCATACACCCACTCGTTTCTAAAATTTGGTCAGAGGAAAGCATGCCTGATGAATGGAGCCTCAGCATTGTTTGCCCGATCCATAAGAAAGGAGACCCTCTGAACTGCGCCAACTATAGAGGCATCAGTCTCCTTAACATCGCTTACAAAATGTTGTCTGCCGTACTGTGTGAGCGCCTGAAACCATTTGTCAACGAACTGATTGGACCCTATCAGTGCGGTTTTAGGCCCGGTAGGTCCACAACCGACCAAATATTCGGACTACGGTCCAAATCGATACTCATCACCTATTTATCGACTTTAAAGCCGCATATGACAGCATTTATAGAGACGAGCTATACAGAGCCATGCCTAGTTTTGGCATTCCCTGCCAAACTTGTCAGATTGTGCAGGGGCCTGTAACACAAAACTACAAGTCTACAGGTCTACAGTTACTTGTAGGTCTCTATTAGTTACACAAGTGTAGATTATTTCCGTAACACAAAAAAAACTTTACAATTGTACGAAATAAAAATTCCCCTCGACTTGTAGACTCTCTGTACAAGTGTTTATATAAGCAATCGAATAAATTAAAATGAATAAAGACTCTGTTGAAAGTGCTTGCAAAAATCCAAGAAAATAAAAAAATTGTATTATTGCATTTTCCGATGTCAAAAGAAATAAAAAGCAAAACATGGAAGGGAGTATTTAGTTTCGGCCAAAGCCTAAATATTGTTCTGTCGAAAAACTGCAGTACAAACTACAAAGTCTTATTAGGCAGTCTTTAACTTCTTCGAAGTTATATCTGTCCATTGTGACGCTTTGCTAGAGTCGCCGAGCCCTTTCTCGATAACAACATAGTTATGTACATATTTCGATTTGTCCTCATTAATACTCAAAAGAAGTAAAATCAATATAATAATTTTTGCTGCTCTATATAAGAGAACTTGGCTCTTTTTTTACATTTATGTTTTGGTGTTTGTCATTACTGAACCATTGCTGGTTTTCTGACCGTCTCCTACTAGCTTGTTTGCTGCATTTTCCGATGACTTAACAAATTTGCAAACGATGATTCGTCAAAATTGATAATATTGATGCAGTAAAATTGCCCTTTCTTAAAAAAAATTGTATCTAAAATTTGTTACTTTTAACATCATATTATAACAAGCAGCCATGCATTTTTCTAAATATAGGGATCATAAATATACAAAAACTAGCTGTACCTGCCCGGCTTTTCCCGTGCACAGGAATTGTATTTCTTAGGTCTTAAATAATAATAATCTTTCGTAAAATGCGAAAAAAAAATGCACCTTTGTCCGATTTTGACCAATCTTCACAGGAGCACTCCACGGTCAATACCTAAGATTAAACTGAACTGAGAAAAATGTTGCGCCAAATCGGTCCAGCCGTTCTCAGTTGATGAATTACTATACACTTTTCACACCATTTTTATATAACAGAATTGACGTTTGAAACTTATTTTCCGATTAAAAGAATGGATACAATCGCGATGAAGAAATTTATTGAAATAATCTATTAAAAAGATGTAATATTTCTGCCTAATTAAAGCCTCTACAAGTCTTGAATCACATGTAAGATTTCATCTACTAGTCTACAAGTCAGCTTTACTTTTTTTCTATACATTTTTCGGTGTCCATTTTATAGTTGTTGAGTCGTTGTTGTGATGGTACATTTATTATGTGAAGCATTTCTTTTGTATACCTTCGTATGTAGTTGGTTTCTTCTTGCAGTATTTTAACGTTGTCGAAGTCAGGGTTATGTCCGAATTTTATGCAATGGGCAGCTAACGCATTTTTTTGTTCTAATGGTGTAGACAGAGCTTTTTGGTCAGATTTATGTGAGGCTATTCTTGTCCGTAGTTTGTTTTTGGTCGTCCCAACATATGCTTTGTTGCATAAGTTGGACCCGTCTCCACTACAGGGAATTTTGTAAATCAGGTTTGATTTATCAAGCTTGTCTAGTTTTGTTTTTGTATTGCTGTATAGTTGTCGTAAAGTATTAGTTGTCTTAAGTGCAATTTGATATTTATTTTTGTCATATATGTCCGATTTTGTAAATCTCTCCGAGAAGTCAGTAACATACGTCATTGATTTATATATTAGGTTAGGCTTTTCTTTCAGCACAATGTTGTCTCTTTTATAATAATTGTTGATTAAATCCCTCGTAGTCTTCTTTGGAAATCCATTTTTGTTTAGTATTGTGGTTATCTTCTCAATGTTGTCCTTATGAAATTGTTTGTCGCTGATATCTAGTACTCTTCTGATAAAATTGTTTGCAGTATTAAATATAATTCTTTTAGGATGCTTCGAATAGAAATTTATGAGTCGTCCTGAGGCCATAGGTTTCTGGTACCAGTCAATTATTAATTTGTTTCCTTTGCGTATGATAAGTGTGTCCAGGTATGGTAATCTTCCGTCGGTTTCTTCTTCTTTAGTAAATTTAATGTGTCGATGGAATGCGTTCAATTTATTTAAAGTTTCATTTATTTGATCAATTTTAACTATCGCGAAAAGGTCATCTACTTACGTATTTGGTTACTAATCTCGGTTTAGTTTCCAGCTCGTCAATGGATTTATCTAAAAGTTCTTCCATAATTATGTCCGCTATCACTGGTGATGCCGGGGATTCCATGGGCATTCCTCTTTGTTGTGTGTAAATGGCGTCGTTATGTTTAAAATATCTGTTCTCTTTTATGCAGAAATTTAAAATGTCCATGAAAGTGTCTTTGTCCATATTAGTAAACTTCTTAATTTTTGTCCATTTGTTTTGAATGACATTTAACGCTAAATTAACAGGAATGCTAGGGAATAATGAGACTACATCAAACGAGATAATCATTTCATCGTCATATATAGGTGTCATTAATACGGTTCTTGAATTCTACTCCATTGTTAATATTGTACTTTGAATCTTTAGTCAAGTTTTTCAAAATCGTTATAATATATTGGCATAGTCCATACGACGGGGAGTTTATGGAAGAGCAAATAGGTCTTAACGGTGTATTTTTTTTGTGTATCTTAGGTAGTCCATAGATTCGGGGTGCTGTCGCTGTCTTCGTGGTCAATCTTCTCTTAAGTGAAGTCAATGAAAAGTCCAGCCGTATGCAGATTATTGTTTATGTTTTCATATATCTCACTGCAAAATTTCAGCAATGCATTTTCAGTTGATTTACCAGCGCGAAATTCATATTGAGATTCACTAAAAAAATTATTTTTATTTAAGAATGCTAAAATTCTAGTTTTGATTGCCTTCTCAAAAATTGTTGAGCAAACAGATAGATAGCAGAGATATCGGTCTGTAATTATTTAGATCACAAGGGCTAGACTTTTTATGGAGAGGAATGACTTTAGCAATTTTAAGCGCGCTTGGGAAAATTCCACCGTACACACTTTTGTTAAAAATATGTGCTAAGCAATTATTTTTATAAATTATGCTTGAGCAACCATCGTGAGTAATGGAGCTGGAATTTTTTTAGCGATTTAATGATGCTGAGTAGTTCGCCAGACGAAATAGGATCAAAAAATAAACTATTACTTAAAAAACTGTCTTTTACTATACCTCTAGCACTGTCAAAGCTATCATTGTTGTGCCCAAAAACTCCCGTAGATACATTTTTAGCTATTGAAATGAAAAAGTCATTAAAACGATTTGCTATTTCAGTAGTATCAGTAATCCTGATATTATCTTCTTCAATTACTAAGGGCTTCACAGATTGAGAACTACGATTTAAGATTTTGTTAATTACACTCCATTCACCTTTAACATTACCTTTATGTTTGTCGAGCTCGTTTACATAATAATTTTCTTTACAGGCATTAATTTCTTCAGCTAAAATGTTGCATACTTTTTTGTACTCAGCTTTTAGTTGAATGTTATTTGGATATTTCTTTTTTGAACTGAACTGAACTAATAGTACAACTCTTAAGTAAAGTACCCAATTTTTATGAAATTATCATAGGCAATAGAAGGATCAGTTTCACTATAAGCATTGTCCCAAAATCAAAAGCGCAAAAGCAAGTTGAGTTTTACAAAATCAATCTTGCTAACATGCACATAGTCTACCTCAGTTTCATCTTCATCCACAATATCCAAATAATGAAGGCTAGTCATACAATGATCTGTGATTCCTAAGTCGGCTATTGAATTTACTAATCTGACATTCCGAGATAGCTAAACTACCCCTGCAAAAAATATGGTCAATACATGTCATTGAATTATCACCAATTCTGGTGGGCTCCCTTATACAGCATTCCAAACCATTAGCAGCTAAAAGCATTAAATAATTGTCCACGAAGTGCGTTTTCGTGGGTTATGTCACCAAGAAAAATAAGGTTTTTAGATTTTTCATCCAACAACAAAGTATTAATTTCTTCAAGAAAAACATCTCTACTCATGAAGCCTACAGATGCACAAAAAACAGTGCTTCTCATTATTTAGGTTAAATG
The DNA here is from genome assembly GCA_949372485.1 of Cheilosia soror. Lineage (NCBI taxonomy): Eukaryota > Metazoa > Arthropoda > Insecta > Diptera > Syrphidae > Cheilosia > Cheilosia soror. Next base: position 59,011,002 of record OX443561.1, on the reverse strand, counting down.
TAACTTTTATAATATCTGCAGATTCCAAATTTGTATTAACAATATCACAGCCAATATATTCATTTTTAAGAAAAACCCCAACACCACCAGCAGAGTAGAAACTGTTACATGTAGGGAAAAAAGTATAGCCCGGTATTTTATAATTACCTTTCTCTTCGTCAAATATCCAAATTTCAGTAACAAAAATAACATCTGTGTTATTTGAACACGATTCTATATGGACCAACAATAAGTCGAAATTAGCACGAAGACTGCGAATGTTTTGATGAATAATAAAAAAACTATTTGGGTATTTATGGGTATTTTCATGTGATCGTTGATCAATGGTTAGAAAACGGGCTTACATTATCCGTTTTGGGCTGTGCGTTGATGACTTAGTTATTTAAAAAAAACAATAGCTTACTTAATTTTATAGCAAGAATCTTTTTATCTGAACTGCAAGTTTCTAAATACATATTCATCAATTTCCTATATATGTACTACAATAATCCATATTTTAAAAATGTATATAGGGATGATTGCTGCAATAGCATTCAGCGTAGCACTGCGACCTGCGTATAGCTGTTCCTATAAAAATTGTATCTAAATACACATGGTTAAGTTTAGATTTAAAATTAAAATAAACAAACTAACGCGAACTGTCAGCCTACAAATCGCATACCTACTTATGCACAGTTTGAAACAAACTACTAGAGGTACAAACGAACCGTCCTGTCGTTAAGAATAGAGCTACTTACCACCACGCAGAAAAACAGGCAGACCGAATTGCGAGACTCAGTTTTTGAGCTGTACCTACTATCATCTTAATATCATAATTAATTGATCTAAAAATTTGGACTTAAAACAATATCTTTCTCACACTACCTACAATATGAGAAAATTGAAAATTTGGATCGATCTAGGTACGAGATTTTATTTGCTAAGATCCAACCAATCTTCCCCACTAGTGCACCTCACATGCTCACCCACCCCATAATTTTCAAATCATCATCATATCATAGCCTACCCTTGACACCTAAGTCCAAACGCCACGATAATGACACCACTGCTGCCCATAACTCCAAGAAATACAAAATAATGTATTGTTAAAAATCCGATCTATGATTTCATATTTCTCTTTTCCACATTGTTATCCTCTTAAATATCAATTCCAATCGTCATCACTCAACAGCAGCCGCGTTTTATTATCGCTAATGATCCATATGGATCATCCTCTGATAATAAAACGATCCAGATCATGAAAAAATATTACTTTGCAAGTTTGGCACCCCTGATTATTTTTCGACATACATACGAAGCAAATAGTAAACATAACTCCAGCTGTAATTGATGTACGTTGAATAGGAATGGAGGAAAGGGATTATTTCATCCCTCGTCCAGACTCTTGTTTGTCTTAAAAATATTTTTAATGCGTAAAACGACATTTCACATTTGCTATTTATTTGCATTTATATCCATTGCTTGCTGTTTTATTTGGATTTTTGATGACATTTTTCACACAGCTGTTTCTCTGTATTTACTTTTTAATGGCGCTGCCATTCGTGAGTTTTTTCTTGTTTTATACAATCTTTAGAAAACTCGAACAACATCAAACTACGGTTATTTTCTTTTAATTTGCTACAGAATTGCTAAAAACTCTATTAATATATAGATGGCATATTTAGATTTGGAGAATTTTGCTTTAAACACATTAAATTCGTAGTTGCAAATTTTTATTCTGCCATTTTACGATGCGGCAACTCCGTACTTGATAGCACAGAGCAGAAGTGGAAACATTCAGAAGTAAAAATTACTTAAATCTTTGGGTTTTGGGATAGGCTATCTGGATCATAAAAATTGAACCCGATAGAACTCAGGATCTCGTAGATTTGCTGTAGTGCGGGTAAATCGATGATCCTTCTTTTCATATTGTTATTCTCATAAATGCTAAAAGTACACTTCGCCTAACCTACACACCACCACTACTAACTACCTACGAGTATAGGTATATCGTATATGCGAAAAGTACCCACTTACTTCCACTCCTTACTACTGGAGAATAAAATACAACAAAAATAATAATTGTTCTTTCTCTTTCATCTGCACGTTGACAATGAGATGAATAAGAAAAGAAGAAGGGGAATCATTTCGTTTCAAATATTCAAATACAACAACCATGTTCGATTTGAGTAGTTGGTCTTAGAAGTGGTTGGTGGTCTCATATATATATATATATATAGACACTATAGTACTATCAATTCGCATTTATGCAATACCGCCACCAACCACCTCTGAGACCAACTACTCACATCGAACATGGTTGTTGTATTTGAATATTTGAAACGAAATGAATCCCCTTCTTCTTTTCTTATTCGTCTTATTATTAACATGCAGATGTAAATGTAAGAGAAAGAACAATTATTATTTTTGTTGTATTTTATTCTCCAGTAGTAAGGAGTGGAAGTAAGTGGGTACTTTTCGCATATACGATATACCTATACTCGTAGGTAGTTAGTGTTAGTGGTGGTGGTGTGTAGGATAGGCGAAGTGTACTTTTAGCATTTATAAGAACTAGGCTCGCCCGGTGGTCGAAATTCGCCCACCATACATAAACACAAAGAAACGCAACATGCAAAAAATTAGTATGTACCTCAACTACATACACTCTATACTGAAGTGCATCTCCTTTCCTTTGTTTCCCTCTTCCTATAAAATCAAAAAAAAACTACCCCCCAACGGCCCAACCCAATCCTCCCTGGTAGCTGTATGTCTCTTCTCTTATGAAGATTTATTAATATACCCCAACCCCATGCTATGGGCGATCATAAATCATAATATGTATAGGTGCATAAAGCTGCTGACCATTGTCTATCTATAGCACTCACTAAGAAAACAAATCAACCCTTTTCGAATGAGGTATAGCCCGTCCCAAAGCAAAAGAAAGATCCCAACATGCGCAGTAGCACTTTATTTAAGGTACCTACATTTTTTTCTCTTAAGGATTTTTGATCGCATGAAATTGTTAATACTTTTCTCTACTAAGTGTACCGAAAATTCTATTTCAACCCTTTTTAATACATAATGGGTTTCACGCTGTACTCAGAAATCTAGCTTTTATTACTAAACACACATAGCTACTTGAGAAGTGTAACACCCAGCAAATTTCCCTCTTCTTTGGGGTGGGTAAATGTTTATCTTTTGCATAAGCCAACGACGCACAGTGTGACAATTTGCTTATTTAGCGGATTAAATTAATAACGCTCAGAAATAAATGTTTTTGTAAAATTTTGTATACTTATTTTTATGAAAATTGTTTACAGAAAGGATTGTAGTAAATTATATTAACATTTACACACAAGTTTTGACAAAAAAATGCTTAAAAGAGCCGACAACCTGCACTTTTTGTAATCGTTTGGGATGTCCAACAGTGGCAAAATTTCATGTTCAATTCAACTTTTTTTTTTTTGAATACATTTTATACTTGCCAAATATGAGTCCTGAGGATATTAACAATCTATTCAGAAGGTCTGTGTTCGTGTCGACTCGCGAAGTTTTTCTGGTAAAGAGTTCCCTAAATGTTCTATTTTTCTTATTCCTGGCTTCTTGAGCTTCCTCCGAAAGTTGGCCGATTGGAAGAATACAAGTGGAAATTATTTCTTTACCATGAAATAAGACCTTGTGTACACTAACAGGCATATAATACCAGCTATATTTTTTGAGATACAGTTCCCTTGCTTCTGTTGCAAAACTTTCGAAGGCATTGAAGTTAATTGGGAACCCTGACCCAAGAGCTTCTAAGATGATATGAAATTTTTGATCAATTCTTTGTCGATTCCTGTTATTTTGGCAGTTTTGGGGCTGGGTTTTGCCAAAGTACTTTTTTAGTATCTTCTTTTAAGAAATACATCTGGATGGGCACCATCGAGATACTGAAAAGATTTTCATCGAAATGATCACCTGATGAAAATTTTTGCTTATATGATTTTTGTTGAGCACCATCACAACCCCATTTTATTATAAGAGATATTTCATTTAAACCCATTTTAAAATCATCAACAGAACTTAACACCTCTTTTTGAGCTAAGCATATACGCTTAACGCTATGATTTACTAAGCTTTGTAAGCTACATTCAGCAGAAGATTCGCTCACAGTTCTGCTATCGGGATAGCACTTTGCTTTAGCCTCCTTAATTTTGTGATAAGAAGGAAGTAAATTGGCAAGAGTTTTATTTATTTTCTGGCGTATTATTTCATATTGATGAGTAGATAACTGTGAGTCTGTTATCATTGCTAACGCTTCATCTGCGGACACTGACAAACAGCCAGAAGTAGTAGTTTGCAGTGTTTTCCTTACTATTGAACCTTATTAACGATCAAAAAATTATAAAAAAATAAATTGACTAAAATAAAAAAAGCAAACCTCTTTTGGGAGAGTATATAGATAACTGCTTAATTTCGATACCAGTATTTCTTTTTCCTGCTTTTCTAAGATTCAGTTCATTCGCAATTGCAATCTCGTTAGCACTAAACGAATCCAAAAGGGTGAGTGCTTTTCTTTTCTTGCTTTTTTCACAACATTCATCAAAGATTTTTCTTGGTCTTCCTACCTGGTTTACATGAGATGAAGAAGGAATATCATCTAAAACTGTTTGTGGTAGTGTTAGGGTTTCATTCAACCACGAACAATAAATGCTTTCGAAGGGTTCTCGATGGCGACCACTTTTAGTCATCTTTTCGTCAAACCTCAAGCATAAGTGTCTTAAAGTTGTCTTTATTGACTTAATTGCTTCCTCAGAAAGCGAAAAATTATTAAAGCAATCCATAAAAAACAAAAAAACTGCATCAAAGCGCTTAATTTTGATTTTAGAAATCCAAACATCATAAATTTGCTTTTTCGTAATTTCGATAGCCATCCTAAAAAATTAAAAATTTAGTATGGGTGTCGCACCTGTGCGCAAAAAGACATAATAATAAAATAAAACTTTCAATTAAAATCACGCGAACCACATGAAAAAAAACTGAAACTCTTCAAACGTTACCTTCTTGTGCATTTGTACACAACTTGAACTTTGAGATCATTTTTTTGTTGTTGCAAATGCTTCTAACATAAAAATTTGTTCACAGCCACTAAGTGGGAGGTGTTAGCTGTAAGAAAAAAACGGTTTTTGTTTACATTTGTGCAAGTCGATTTTTAATTAAATCCCGCTAAATAAGCAAATTGTCACACTGTGCGTCGGTCGTTGGCTTATGCAAAAGATACACATTTACCCACCCCAAAGAAGAGAGAAATTTGCTGGGTGTTGCACTTCTCAAGTACCTAGCTATGTGTGTTTATGTATTAAAAAGGGTTGAAATGGAATTTTCGGTATACTTTGTGATAAAGTAGAGAAAAGCATTAACAATTTCATGCAATCAAAAATCCTTAAGAGAAAAAAATGTACCTTAAAAAAAGTGCTACTGCGCATGTTGGGATCTTTCTTTTGCTTTGGGACGGGCTATACCATTGAATAACTACAAATAGAATTATAGTTCTTTCGGGGCTCGTGGCAAAATTGCGAATACAACGGATTCTGTGATCATCCAGATTATACCTATGAGAAAGATATTGTTTTAAGTCCAAATTTAGATCTATTAATTATGATATTAAGAGGATAGTAGAGATCAAAAAGTGAGTCTCGCAATTCTGTCTGTATGTCTGCATGGTGGTACGTAGCTGCACTCTAAACGACAGGACGGATTCGTTTGTACCTCTAGTAGTTTGCTTCAAACTGTGCATAAGTAGGTAGGTATGCGATTCGTGGGCTGACAGTTTGAGTTCATTTGTTTATTTTAATTTTAAACCTAAAATTAACCTTTTGTATTTTATGTACAATTATTTTAGGAGCAGCTGTGTGCAAATCTCAGTGCTACGCTGAATGCTATTGCAGCAATCAACCAACTCATCCCGATAAATTTCAAATCTGGATTATAGTATGTAGGAATATTAAGAATATTTGCAGTTTAGATTAGATTCTTGCTACGAAATTATGTTATAGTACTTTTACACCTCGCCTAAATTCAACATTTCAGGCGTTTTTCTTTTGTAGTTCAGAGCTGAACTGTCAAAAAAAGTTAGTGTTTTTTTAGCTCTAGTTTGATGGTCTGCTGTCTGACATTAGGGCTCAAAATTTGTGTTTCTTTTTTCGTTCAGAGCACACTGAGTAAAAAGGTGCTTACAGACTTTACAGTAACATTTGACTGGACAAAAACAGGATAAACAAAATAGGTAGGTATAGTTAAAGTGGTGAACGAGTGTTGTTGTTCTCGCACAGAAGGTAAACCAAATTAATAACTAATAACAATTATTAATATCTAAACAAAAATATGACAGCTATGTGCTCAAGTGTGTTTCAGTTCAGATGTTCAAAATTTTCGAGCTTTGTTCAGAGCTCAGCTAAAACTAAAAACAAAAACACCATATAAAGGTATACTAGCTAAGCTACTCCACCCTGTCGGCTTTGCTCGTGCCTAGGAATTGTATTGCCCAGATACATTTTTGTCTATCAGCCCAATGCATGTTCCATATTTTAAAAAGTGCTTGCATTTTTTGTACCTTTGGGCCATTAATAAAATTTTTTTTTTTAATTTGATACCTATGTAGATTCTTATGGTTTTTATTTAGTCCGATTGTTCAATTTTGACCAATCTTCACAGGAGCATTATAGTGACATATCCACATCTGTATACAAAGAAAACGAACCCAACGTTCGCATTTTCTAAGAATCAATTTGCCTTAAGCAAATTGATATCTACTTTGTTTATATCTATAATTCAGTCGCCTTTTGCGATACTTTGTTTATAATAACTCAGTCGCATTCTGCGATACTTTGTTTATAATAATTCAGTCGCCTTCTGCGAAATCAACATTTCTGTGTGGCCACCTCCAGCGACTTTGCTTTCGCCAACGTCAGCATTACTTAAAATAATAAACGTCGCCTAGATAAACTTTATGCATCATCATCAATGTTGCATTTGCAGATAATCTCATATCGAAGCATCGCTTTGAATCAAAACCATTTGTTAGTTGAATTCGAGCACTCAATACGAGAGCATACCAATAAAGTTTTATAAAGTTTAAACCAAACTTGTGCAGTGTTTTAATTTGGCTCCTTCTGATGTTGATCAGAAGTAAAACTATATTTTTTGATATATTTTATATTAAAAGATATTTTTAAATTACGGCGATAACAAAGGCAAATGGAAAAGATGTCCCGTTGAATGGTGGGTCCAACAAGAAGAGATTCATTTAAGTACGAGGAGTGATTTGATTTGGCAGATGCATCGAAAACAAATCTTATTTTCGTTGTACTGCTATCATTCTTAAACACTACACTATGCGGCAGGTAGTATAAAGGTCTATGATTGAAGATGTCATCTCTTGGAATTTCTTCCATGTGACCGAGAGAAAGATATTCGTCGATGAATGTAGAGTACTGGGCCTTCAGGTCATTGTCGACCTTGAATCGTCGTTCTAATGAATAAAAACGATGCACCGCTGTATTGAATGAGTCTCCAAAATCAATTTTTTTCCGATGGTTGAAATGGTAGTTCGACTTCATATGTACCATCTGAACGTCGGGTATGAGTCTTAGCGAATGTTTCTTCTGCTAGTTGCTCTTCGAGAGATAACGGCAGCTCGCTTGAAATTTCCGCAAGTTTCCAAAATCGTTCAAGGTCAAATTGTTGGCTGTAGTCCAAATAAGTACAGAAGGTGCTTGCTTCTGCGTTTTTAATTGATAATTGCGAGTTTCCTCCAGCAATTACTCACACGAACATAGTGGGAATTGAAAACAAATTGGTATTCGCATCGGAGGTTGATGCTCCTTTGATAATACCATTGTATATAGACACTATAGCACTATCCCTTCGCATTTATGCACTAGCGCCACCAACCACCTCTGAGACCAACTACTCACATCGAACATGGTAGTTGTATGGGATTTTTTTTTTGTAATCGGAATTCGCTGGAAGGAAAAATCATCGAAAGACATTGCAGAGCTATTACGCGAGGGATGCTTCTGCTATAGTGAGGGACTTTACCCGATCTAAAAAAAACTCCCAAGGGGACTGACTTAAGTCATCCCGAATTGATTGCACCTAGTCGTTCGACTAATCGGCAATTTATTTTTGATTCATTTTAAATTGGATTATTTGAAACGAAATTAAATGATGCCTTATTCTTTTCTTATTCATCTCATTGACAACATGCAGATGAAAGAGAAAGAACAATTAGTATTTTTGTTGCCTTTTATTCTCCAGTAGTCAGGAGTGGAAGTAAGTGGATACTTTTCGCATATAAGTTAACACCGGCAAACCACTCAAACGCGCAGCGGAAATGCTGACCGAGCGTCTAGGGCAAGAAATTCCACGGAAATTCACATTGGAAAATAGATTGCAAGCTATGGAAAATTGATACTGTAATAAATTAATAATTAAATGCAAGCTTTGATAAATTAACTTGAACATGTTTTCATTATTCTTTAAGTTAGTCTTAATCCATCATTGAACAATAAAGGTAAGAGCAACCAGCTCTTAAAATATTTTTTTTAGTAATTTCGGCGTAAATTTTATTAACTGGCGCCCGAGCAGGGACCCTGCAGTTTTCGCTAAACAGTCAATACGCGTGTAATTAAACACATAATAATCGTTCGCAAAAATAGTGCTAGTTCGTGAAAACAGTGGACACCAAGCCGCGAAATCATTACTAGTGCGTGTAATCAAAACATAGTGGACACCAAGCCGCGAAGTTTTTGCAAGAGCATTTAAGCAATAAAGTGGACACCAAGCCGCGTTATGAGAATTGAAGCCGTTATACTTCTGTAAGAATATTTTTCCTTTTTGTAATTTGTAATTAGACTCAACTAGAATAAGACCATATTTTTAGTTATCATATTATAGAACATAGACTCAATTTCAATTTTAAATCTCGATTCCTAAACACAAAATGGCAAACCAAAATAATTTAATTAGACCAGCTCGATTAGAAATGCCGGGAGAACATGCCGCTCCTCATCCTGCTCCTAATCCCGCTCCCCCCATTCCAAACCAAACTGACGATAATTTAATACATCTCATAACAAGACTTGTAACCGAAACACTTCACATTCAGGGACGACAGATATTTAATTCAATTATGAATCCAGCCTCAGACATCAATAATGATGTTGATCAACCGATTAACACCACTGACCAGAATCTTTCTAACATGGACAAAGTTCCAGACGTGGTTAAGAGTTTGCGTGAATTTTCAGGTGAAGCTCAGGAGTTCAACTCGTGGAAAAAAAGTGTTGAAATAATACTTAAGGGTGGGTCTCCCTCAGCTACGAACTCTGTGCTCAAGTAAACGTGTTTACATGTATTAGTGCACAGAATTTAAAATAGCCGAGCACACCCTCTCTTACCAAGATCACAATTGTGACTGCAGAGTGCAGACTCGCTCAGCTCAATTAATAAAAATAATACAAAATTGTCTGCACAACAAAATAAATCAAAACAACCAAAGGGAAGGGAAAGGGACAAGCTGTGCTTGCTGTTGCTTTTGCTCCTGTTGCTGCAAACGTTGTTTATCTAATACACTGAAACCAAAAGTGTGTGTGATATAGAATTTCCTAACGCACACTTATGAATATCGCCTTCGTCATAGCGACGTACAATCGCAATCGTAAGCACAAATCGAAATATTTTAATAAAAATATCCAAAATCCATAATATGTATACAAATTTTCATTCCTGATCCTGATCCTGACCTTAGCTTTTATTTTTTGGCATTTTATGCTGGCTGTTTATAAAAACCTGTTAGGGCTAGTTTGTTATTATTGCTTTGTTTTGTGGGTTTGGGTTCCTTTTTAGTATATCTACAATATACTATATTTATATAGAATATAAATCCTATCCAAAAACAAACGGCTGCAGCCCTGCTCGCACCATTTATGATTTATGGATGTAGGTATGGATTATCTAATTTAATAAAAAGTTTGTCCTGGCTGATTGGGGACGCCTAGCCCAAATGGTAAGAGCCAAACTCAAGTTTCATCAAAGTTTATATAGGAAAATTCATATTTTCCATTCGATTGATGGATGGATATATGTACATATGTAAGTATGTCCTATCTGTACATATATTGTACTACTCCCAATTAGTGTTTAAAAAAAAAACTAATAATAGTTTTTGGCTTTTTTGGAATTTTTTTTAATTATCTCCCTCCACCGTTTAGAAGAGAAAAATTACTAATTGTAATTATCTTCATATGACCGAGGATATGACTATAATGAGATCAATTTTGTAGATATACGGCAGCATCATGCGGAAAAAAAACAAGTAAAAGTGTTATCATCGGCCTGGCCGATGGTTTGATACCCTCCACTGTATGTACTGTATAGGTACAGGCATGTGTCTAATATTGGTTTTGTATGGGAGGTACCAGAAGTACTTGACCCACATGGACCACTTTTAATAGAAAACTGAAGGCCATAAATATAAGACCTTTCATAAAATTTCAGTTACCTAAGTCGATTCGTTCGGACGCTATCGTGATTTCAATAGACAGAGAGAGACTTTGGTCTAATACTGGTTTTGTATGGGAGGTACCAGAACTACTTGACCGACATAGCCCATTTTCAATACCAACCTGACAGTAAAAAGAAGTCTTCTCACAAAATTTCATTCGCCCATGTCGATTCGTTTGGACGCTATCGTGTTTTCAACAGACAGACAGACGGTCATGGCTAAATCGATTCAGAATGTGATCCTGATTCATCCGGTGAATCCTTCTCGGCGTTACAAATGTAATGACAAAGTGATATGTACCTTCCTGTGGAGGGTATAAAAATAACATGAACGAAGCCGGGTGTGACTGCCATGCTAGTACGTAGATAGATATTGAGTATGTATTAATAACTAAATTTAATGTGCACTGCGCGAACTCGCCAAGCGCCCTTGCAAGCATATACGAACTGCGATCTTAACACAATATGTCTGACTCACTTGACGAGCTGCAATGTGCAGACCTACACTAATACTATGACACCTTTGAGCAGGAGGGATTTCCCTGCTCAATGAAGCTATACCTGGTTCGCATGTTAACAGTATTATCATTTTAAGTATTTTAAACACTGCGAAGTCGGTAGGCATTGAAAAGGTTGGGTTACCCCTAATAATATTTTTTAGAGGAGCTTTGAAAGCTGCACCTAATCTAGGGCCGCCTTACAAACCAACCACATGCGGCATGAAATACAAAAATAGCATCCTGTAGAACACTGTTTTTATATCGTGAATGAGTTACCTGGACAACGTTTAAAGTGCAACGAAACATTACCCAGTTCTTTATATGTACTAATTTGCCTTCAAATTTTGTAATAACAAACAATGAGTTTGCCCACAGGAACACATTTTATTGTTGTGTCTAGAATTTTTAACCTCAACACAAATTAACAATTCTTCTCCAGATTGGTCATGCAAAACATTGACCAATCATTATGATTTATGAATAGATGACCATTTCAATATCACCAATAAAAGCGGATGTTGTGTATATCTATATATTTATACTACACACAATAATTTTCAAAATATTAAAACACACAACCACTAATCTATTTTGAAAAGTTCGGCCTAAAATAGGGAACAGCAAAGCAACCAACCCCTTTCCTCATACAGTAGGTATTTTATTTACGATGACCCAAAATTGCATTTAGGTAGTTTGATTTGAACTCAACTCATAATAAAAAAAATCATCATTCACCTCCCATCTCCCACTCCCATACATATTCTCAAATCTTCTCAAGCCCTCAATCCATATCAATCATCATTCATCATCCCTTAAAAATATTCCGCTCTCAATATAATTTTTCATTTCGATTTGATTTCCCTATCATATTCATAATTATGTTACGTACGTGTACCGTTTTGTAGGTAACGTCTACGATGATATTTTATCCAATCTGCCTCTATGCCTCACAATGCTCGATTGACTTAAAACAACAACAATAATATTATTAAGTAATTAGTATGTATCTATCAGAAAACCAAAAAAAGGATCCAAACTTGTTTTCTCCATATCCCAGTGGCAACGAATGCGGCAAAACAACAATCTGCAAATTACAGACTCTCGCGAGAGAGCAAAATTATAGAGAAAACGATTAGCGCTGTGTCGGATATTTTGTGAACTACATTGCATATGTGAGCGTGAGTTCTGAAACAAAAATGAAACTGCTGTTAAATTGTTAACTTTTCAAAATGCAATTTTAACTATTTTATGAACCAAATCTTTAATTTGTATTCAATGAACGGATACATAAATGTTTGAATGTTATTCTGTTTTGAAAAGCTGACAAAAATAAGTTCTGGTTGCTCTACAAACACTGTTTCCTTTTGGTCACCTTAATTTGCAGATTATAATAGTTAAACTCAAAAAATCAAAATTCGAAGACGGTCACTAACTAATTTAACCCATTAACTATAAAATAAAATCATAAAAAAAATAAAAAAGTTCCATTTAGATATTGCCCCACCGGGGCGAAAAAAAAAACACCCAAAAAATGACGTTTTTGGGACTTTATGGTACATAAAAGTCAAAAAATAAAAATTCTAAGACGGTCACTAACAGCGTCTATTTATTTACTGTCGAAAGCCGTTTACTGCAATCAATTATCTCTTAAGCCCTGCAAGCCCCATCGGGGCGAAATATCATATACCCTCGAACACCCAGCCTTAAGATCTACGATCACCTTAAGGGTACTCCAAAATATTATGGCATATTATCCGTTATTAGGAATAAAATAACAGGCCATGCCGATATAGCGCTCGAATCATATAATACCCCTTTAAATTGGGAAAAGATTTCTAAATGTTTGACTCTGCATTATGCAGATAAGAGGGATCTAGGAACCCTCGAGTACCAAATGACGACTTTGGTACAGGGTAACAATACAATACCCGAATTCTATCAATCAGTTTATCATCACTTATCTCTGATTCTTAACAAACTTGGTTGTATTGACATGAGCCATGAATCGTTAAATAACATGACTCAATGTTATAGAGACAAGGCACTTGATACTTTCGTTAGAGGGTTGAAAGGTGACCTTCCCAGATTACTCAGCATAAGGGAACCCGCGGATTTGCCGCAGGCTCTCCATATTTGCCTTAAACTCCAAAATGTTGACTTCAGAACTCAACATGCCAATAATTCTCAGGCAACAGCTAGGAAAACTTTTCAGCAAACACCCCCACCGGTTCTTCCGAGAAGATTCAATCTTCCACACCCAGTTCCTGTTCCAGCCCCAAGGCGAGAGTTCTATCCACAACTACTTCATAACCCTCGTCAACCTCAGCAACCCCAATTTCACAGGGAAGCACAATATTTTGATCCACCGCAACAAGTTGATGACATATGTTTTTTAGATTAAAACACTCTTCGCTTCCTTATTTCGAGCACGTTGCAAAGAGTGGACAGGTGTATAAATTTCTAATTGATACAGGCTCGAACAAAAACTATATTCAACCACGACATGTACGAAATCCTCTCTCCAACAGAAAGTGTTTTTATGCTAATTCCGTAGGGGGTAACATTAGAATAACCCACCATAGTCTTATTCCTCTTTTTGGTAATGAAATAGGCTGCTTACAATTTTTCATACTTCCTACCCTTATATCATTCGACGGCATAATAGGGAACGACACCCTTAAAAGTCTGAATGCGGTTATTTACATAAAAGATAATTATATGAGAATTCATCAGAACACTTTTATCCAACTCAAACAGCATCTAACTGAAACCGTAAATAACGTAAATATCCGAACTTCTCATTTGAATGACGAAGATTCTAACTGTCTCACTAAAATTATTAGTTTTTTCCCCAAACTCTTCTCCGATCCCGACGAGAAACTTACTTACGCGACAACTGTGAAAGGAGAAATTCGTACAATAAGTAACGAACCAGTCTATTCCAAATCCTACCCATACCCAAGAGGACTTAAAGAAGAAGTCGAAAAACAAATTAACCAACTTCTAAATGACAACATTATCAGACCATCGAAATCTCCATATAATTCGCCAGTCTGGATAGTCAACAAAAAAATGGACGCAATTTTCCAAAGAGCTCTCGATGATATCCTTAGAGAGCACATCGGAAAACGATGTTACGTCTACATTGATGACATTGTCATCTTTGGAAAAGACAAGGCCGAACATTTTAAAAACCTTGAAGCCGTTTTTGAGACTCTAGAACGCGCCAACATGAAAATTCAGTTGGATAAATGCGAATTTTTCAAGAGCGAAATTGAATTTTTAGGTTTCGTCATTAGCACTGAAGGCATTAAGACTAACCCCAAAAAAGTACAAGCCATTACAGAATTACCACCTCCGAAAACACTTAAAGACTTGCGGTCGTTTCTAGGTATGTCAGGGTACTATCGCCGATTTATTCAAGATTATGCGAAAATAGCGAAACCCCTGACATCCCTTTTAAGAGGGGAAGACGGACGAGTGTCCAAATACTTACTTACTTACTTACTTATCGGGCTCCCGACCCGTGAAGAGTCTCTGCCTGAGACACTGCAGCCTTCCATCCTCTACGATCCCGGGCACGCTGCTTCCAATTGTCCAGACCAAGCGCTCTGGCATCCGCGATGGCTTGGTCTTTGAAACGGAGGTTCGGTCTTCCTTGTCTTCTCGAACCTGGGGGCTGGGATTCGAAGACCCTCTTGGCTGGAGCATTATTGTCCATTCGCTCGATGTGGCCGAGCCAATGTAGTCGACGTGTTTTGGCTTTTTGGACTACATCCACATCTTGGTACAGCTCATAGAGTTCGCGGTTGTATCTTCTCCTCCATTCGCCCTCCTCGCACACAGGACCAAAAATCCGCCGAAGTATTTTTCTTTCGAAGGAGCCCAGTATCAGCTCTCCCTTCTTGCTTATCGTCCAGCACTCGGCGCCATAAAGCAGAACTGGCAGGATAAGGGTTTTGTAGAGCACACATTTCGTCCTTCGAGTTAGGAGTTTTGAACCCAGTTGTTTTGCCAAACCGAAGTAGCAACGGTTTCCTAGGGTAATTCTTCGCCGGATCTCCACTAGGGTGTCATTCGTGGAGTTTACGTTTACTCCGAGGTAGGTGAACTCCTTAACTACCTCGAAATTGTTGCTATCAATAGTGACGTTTTGTCCTAGGCGGTGGACAGATGCTTGTTTGTTTGTTGATAGCATGTACTTAGTCTTGTCCTCATTTACTACAAGTCCAACGGATTTCGCCTGTTCTTCAATCGCCGTGAACGCTTCTATCACGGCACGCTGGGAGCGACCGATGATGTCAATATCGTCCGCATAGCCAAGCAGCTGGATGGACCTGTTGAAGATAGTGCCTTCCGTGTTGACACCTGCCCTGCGCACTATCTGCTCCAGTACGAGATTGAAGAAGTCGCATGATAGAGCGTCTCCTTGCCGAAATCCGGTGCATGTTTGAAAAAGTTCGGAAGAGCTGCTTCCAAACTGCACGTTGCAGCGCGTGTTTTCCAGCGTCACGCGACACAGCTGAATCAGTTTTGCCGGGATTCCAAATTCGGCCATCGCCATATAGAGCTCCTGACGATGTATGCTATCATACGCGGCTTTGAAGTCGATGAATAGGTGGTGAGTTTCGACTTGAAATTCGTTGGTCTTTTCCAAGATTTGCCTCAGTGTGAAAATTTGGTCTATAGTCGATCTGCCGGGCCGGAAGCCACACTGGTACGTGCCGATTAGTGTGTTGCAGAACGGTTTTAGACGTTCACACAGTACGTTGGATAGGATCTTGTATGCGACATTTAGCAAGGATATGCCTCGATAGTTCTTGCAAGACATAGGATCGCCTTTTTTGTAGATGGGGCATATGGAGCTGATAGTCCAGTCATCGGGCATGTTTTCTTCCACCCATACTTGGTTGATGATTCGGTGCATGCTCCCTACCAAAACATCACCACCGTATTTAAAGAGCTCCGCTGGTAGACCATCAGACCCTGCGGCCTTGTTGTTCTTAAGCTTTTTTATAGCTAAGCCAACTTCTTCTATACTAGGTGGTGGAACTAGTTCTTCATTGACTGGACGTGGGTTCTCTTCTTGCCCTATCACTCTCTCTACATGATGCCCATTAAGCAGCTGCTGGAAATGCTGCTTAAACACATCTACTATTCCCTGCGCTTCGGTGACTAGGTTCCCTTCGCTATCTCGAAGAGCCTGCGTTCCGGTTTTGTAGCCAGCAGCCAGTTGCTTAGCTTTTTTATAAAACCTCCGGATGTTATTACGATCGCGCGACTCTTCGATCTCCTTGAGCTGGGAAGCTGCGTAAGCCCTCTTCTTTCTACGCAGGATCTTCTTTTCCTCCCTTCTCCCTTGTCCAAATACCTCTCTAAAAATAAACCAATAGATCTTGATGAAAATTCTATTAACTCTTTCAACCAAATAAAGGAATCCTTAATTTCAAAGGAAGTAACTCTCACTCACCCGAACTTTGACATGGACTTCGAACTCACGACAGACGCATCCGACTACGCAATTGGCGCCGTGCTATCTCAAGATAGTAAACCCATAACCTTTCTTTCGAGGACACTGACAAAGACAGAAGAAAGCTATGCCACTAACGAGAAAGAAATGCTCGCTATAATTTGGGCTCTAAACTCGCTTAGGAATTTCCTTTACGATCAAAGAAAGTAAAAATATATACGGACCACCAGCCATTAACATATGCGTTGAGCAATCGTAACAAGAACCACAAGATGAAGCGATGGAAAGCTATCCTGGAGGAGTATAATTACGAACTCAAATACAAACCAGGAAAGGAAAATGTAGTTGCCGACGCTTTATCTCGACTCCCACAAGAGACACAAATAAACTCAATGACTATGACGCAACATAGTGATGAGAGTTCTTCGCATAACTTAATACCAGCAGTTGAAGTACCTATTAACGTTTTTCGAAATCAGTTGATTTTAAAAATCGGGGACGCAACTAGTCACCAATTCTCAATTCCATTTCCCACATATCACAGACACGTTTTTATTCAACCCAGTTACAGCAACTCCGATATCATTTCCATTTTTAAAAAATTTCTAAATCCCAGTGTAATAAATGGCCTGCAAACGAAGGAAGAAATTATGGGCAGAATACAAAACATTTATCCTGAACATTTTCCCAAATATAAAGTTAGGTACACTCAAACAATGGTTGAAGATTTGGCTAATGAAACAAAGTAATATTTTTTCATGATCTGGATCGTTTTATTATCAGAGGATGATCCATATGGATCATTGGGGATAATAAAACGCGGATAATAATAAAATGGCTAATAGCCGCGTTTTAAAGCGTCCCCCAAATAACTTTTTTTTTTTTTGAAAATGCTATAAAAAAAACTAAGTACTGAATATTTTCTCAAATTTATTTTTTTATTTGAAAGTACAATCCTTCCGGTTAATAATGGAAAACAATTTCATTCAAATGGCTGCCTCGGCTGGCCATGCAGTAGCCTACACGATTGGTCCAATTTTTAAGCACATTATCGATTGTGTGCAGCTGTATTTCACCAACTGGTTGAGGGTAGTGATGCGATTATATGAGAACACAAGCGTTCCCACTCTAGCCTCTCACTACCAACTCCTACTCTCACCTCCACGTTGGTGACTGGTGGGTGCCTAGTACCTCGACTGGAGATGGGGTAACCAACCCCTGTGGAAGGTCGTTGGTGGCAGCGAACGAGAGAGGGGGGAGGAGTGTCTACGCACTAAGACACTTCCTCTTGTTTCAGGCGGCAGCGGATGAATTCCCTAGATGGAATCAACGGTGGCGTCTACAGTTCCGGTCAGGTCGAACTAAAGTGTAATCCCTGTATGAGCTGCTTCGACATATTTGGATACCAGGTCTATGGGGATCTCCAATACTGAGCCAGGGTGTTGGAAAAGAGTTGGTGGCGGAGGAGCCCTCAATATGGGTCAACGGCAGCGCTCATATCCCAAAATGGGTTACTGGCATCGGTTTTTCCGGCCCGCTGTCCTAGGGTCAAAACAAGGGCCTGGTCCTCCAGGTTGGGGGTTGTGCCGTCGGGGTAACTTCCCGACCATGGAAAAAACCAGTAGTTATGAGAGAGACACAACCAGCCTCGGATAATGGAACTCCTCAAATGGCAACCAGACCCGGAACGTCAATGGACTACGATCTGAGAGTATGTACCTGGAATGTACGAACGCTCTACACCCCAGGTGCTACTCAAAAACTTGAGTCTGTCCTCACGCGGTACAAGGCAGATATAACCGCGATCCAGGAGATACGATGGATAGGATCAGGTATGATGAAAAGAAAAGATTGCGACATTTATTACAGCTGCAACAAAAGATTGCATGTATTAGGATGCGGATTCGTCGTGGGAAATCGGCTTAGGACAAAAGTCATTGACTTCAAGCCGATAAGTGATCGCCTTTCTGTGATCCGCATCAAAGCTACCTTCCAAAACATAAGCCTAATATGTGCACACGCCCCTACCGACGAGGCAGAAGATCCTATCAAGGAGGAGTTTTATGACCTCCTGGATGGAGCCTACGGAGCCTGTCCGGAGTATGATGTAAAAGTTGTACTCGGGGATTTCAATGCTAAAGTCGGAAAGGAAAACATCTTTGGCGGATTAGTTGGTAAGCACAGAATCCACGAAACGACAACAGACAACGGCTACCGACTAATCGATTTTGCAGCAGCTCGTAATACGGTGATAAGTAGCACTAGGTTTCCAAGGCTAAGGATCCACACAGCAACCTGGCGCTCTCCAGACGGTCGAACCGCCAACCAAATCGACCATGTGCTAATCGATGCGAGGCACGCATCCAACATCCTCGACGTGCACACATTCCGAGGGGCAAACGTCGACTCTGACCATTTTCTTGTTGCGGCTAAATTCAGAGCTCGACTGTCCAACGAAAAGAAGCTGCGAACTGCCCAGAAGAAGAAATTCGACGTTGGACGCCTTAGCACACCTGGAGTAGCCAGAGCCTACAGCGAGCGCCTGAGTATGAAACTCTCCTCTGTGCACTCACCTACCACAAACGCCAACAATCAGTGGTGCCAGTATCGCGACATCATCAAGGAGGTAGCCGAAACCACCGTAGGGTACCAGCCACCCCAGAGAAAGAGCCCGTGGTATGATGATGAATGCGTGTACAGGAAAAAGGTGACAGAAGATGCACACAAGAAAGCGCTGCAGCGCAAAACAAGGGCAGCGAGAGAAGAGTATCGAGCCAGGAGAAGGGAGGAAAAGAAGATCCTGCGTAGAAAGAAGAGGGCTTACGCAGCTTCCCAGCTCAAGGAGATCGAAGAGTCGCGCGATCGTAATAACATCCGGAGGTTTTATAAAAAAGCTAAGCAACTGGCTGCTGGCTACAAAACCGGAACGCAGGCTCGAGATAGCGAAGGGAACCTAGTCACCGAAGCGCAGGGAATAGTAGATGTGTTTAAGCAGCATTTCCAGCAGCTGCTTAATGGGCATCATGTAGAGAGAGTGATAGGGCAAGAAGAGAACCCACGTCCAGTCAATGAAGAACTAGTTCCACCACCTAGTATAGAAGAAGTTGGCTTAGCTATAAAAAAGCTTAAGAACAACAAGGCCGCAGGGTCTGATGGTCTACCAGCGGAGCTCTTTAAATACGGTGGTGATGTTTTGGTAGGGAGCATGCACCGAATCATCAACCAAGTATGGGTGGAAGAAAACATGCCCGATGACTGGACTATCAGCTCCATATGCCCCATCTTCAAAAAAGGCGATCCTATGTCTTACAAGAACTATCGAGGCATATCCCTGCTAAATGTCGCATACAAGATCCTATCCAACGTACTGTGTGAACGTCTAAAACCGTTCTGCAACACACTAATCGGCACGTACCAGTGTGGCTTCCGGCCCGGCAGATCGACTATAGACCAAATTTTCACACTGAGGCAAATCTTGGAAAAGACCAACGAATTTCAAGTCGAAACCCACCACCTATTCATCGACTTCAAAGCCGCGTATGATAGCATACATCGTCAGGAGCTCTATATGGCGATGGTCGAATTCGGAATCCCGGCAAAACTGATTCAGTTGTGTCGCGCGACGCTGGAAAACACACGCTGCAACGTGCAGTTTGGAAGCAGCTCTTCCGAACTATTTCAAACATGCACCGGATTTCGGCAAGGAGACGCTCTATCATGCGACTTCTTCAATCTCGTACTGGAGCAGATAGTGCGCAGGGCAGGTGTCAACACGGAAGGCACTATCTTCAACAGGTCCGTCCAGCTGCTTGGCTATGCGGACGATATTGACATCATCGGTCGCTCCCAGCGTGCCGTGATAGAAGCGTTCACGGCGATTGAAGAACAGGCGAAATCCGTTGGACTTGTAGTAAATGAGGACAAGACTAAGTACATGCTATCAACAAACAAACAAGCATCTGTCCACCGCCTAGGACAAAACGTCACTATTGATAGCAATAATTTCGAGGTAGTTAAGGAGTTCACCTACCTCGGAGTAAACGTAAACTCCACGAATGACACCCTAGTGGAGATCCGACGAAGAATTACCCTAGGAAACCGCTGCTACTTCGGTTTGGCAAAACAACTGGGTTCAAAACTCCTAACTCGAAGGACGAAATGTGTGCTCTACAAAACCCTCATCCTGCCAGTTCTGCTTTATGGCGCCGAGTGCTGGACGATAAGCAAGAAGGGAGAGATGCTACTGGGCTCCTTCGAAAGAAAAATACTTAGGCGGATTTTTGGTCCTGTGTGCGAGGAGGGCGAATGGAGGAGAAGATACAACCGCGAACTCTATGAGCTGTACCAAGATGTGGATGTAGTCCAAAAAGCCAAAACACGTCGACTACATTGGCTCGGCCACATCGAGCGAATGGACAATAATGCTCCAGCCAAGAGGGTCTTCGAATCCCAGCCCCCAGGTTCGAGAAGACAAGGAAGACCGAACCTCCGTTTCAAAGACCAAGCCATCGCGGATGCCAGAGCGCTTGGTCTGGACAATTGGAAGCAGCGTGCCCGGGATCGCAGAGGATGGAAGGCTGCAGTGTCTCAGGCAGAGACTCTTCACGGGTCGGGAGCCCGATAAGTAAAGTAAGTAGTATTTCACCAATGGCAGGGGCGTAGCGAGGGGGGGGTGTGTGGGGGGGGTGCGACACCCCCCCACCGTGTTTAAGAGTCGGCAAATCAAGGAAGTAACATTTTAACTTGAGCAGCTAAAAAAAAAATCAAAAAATTTCAAAAAAAAATTAAAAAAATTTTAAAAGTTGACTCGGAACAAAATGTTAAAAAATAAGAAGTGAGTTTGGATTTTCATTAGGTATATGTTTTCAAACTCGTAAATGTATACAAGACGGCATTTTCAAAGTTTCCACCTTTCGGAAATGCGAATTTATATTTTTTTGACTGTATGTACCTTTTCCGAGTTTCGATTTTAAAAATGATGGTCAGCATTGGTGAATTTGTGCCGACTGAACACATTAAAATTTATCGATTTTCGATTCGGTTTTAAAAAAGATTGTCGGCATCGATGAATTTGCCGAATGAAAACATTAAAATTTAGCGAGTTTCGATTCGATTTTAAAAAAGATTGTCGGCATCGCTGAATTTTCCGACTGAAAACATTAAAACTTAGCGAGTTTCGATTCGATTTTAAAAAAGTTTAACATTCATTTATTTATTTCATTGTTATAATTTATTTATTATAAATAAATGTGTTCGGATGCGTAAAACTTGAAAACGACTTGACCAAATTGGATACTTCCTTCTGCGGGTTTGTTCGTAATTGCTACGCGAAGGTTTAGGAAAAAAAGTCGGAAAATTCTCAGCAGGTGGCGCTGTAGCCCCACATTTAGATATCTCGAAGACCACCAAATCGATTTAGATCCAATTTACAGGTAGTATTAGGTATTGGCACAAGAGTGTTCGTCTTAAGATTGATCAAAATTGGCCAAAGGAGCGTGGCGCCTCCCATACAAAAAAAAACATTCAAAATCCTATATCTCGAAAACCAGGCCAGGGATTGTTCCTGTGAAAATTGGTCCAAATTGGACAAAGGGGTGAAACTCGATGACGTTATAACTCGATAACCGCTGGCCCGATACAGTCGGCAAGTTCCTGAAATAAGTCGGCATTTCAATGAAAGTCACCCCCCCACGGCTCGAACCCTCGCTACGCCCCTGCCAATGGCCTCACGAATATTGTCCTTTAAAGCGTCAATTGTCTCTGGCATTTCGGTGTAACACTTATCTTTTACGGCGCCCACAAATAATAGTCCAACAGTGTCAAATCGTAGCTCCGCGGTGGCCAAACGACATCAGCTCTGCGGCTGATAATGCGATCTTCAAAAACAGGGCACAAAACATCGAGTGTAGCTTCGGCTGTGTGGCACGTAGCGCCGTCCTGTTGAAACCAAATGTTGCCAATATCCTCCTCTTCAATTTTTGTGAACAAAAATTCGTTCAACATGACCCGATAACGATCGCCATTGACTGTAACGGCCACTCCTTGCTCATTTTCGAAGAAAAATTGCCCAATTATGCCTCTGGACCAAAATCCGCACCAAACAGTGACACGTTTTGGTATATCGGCTTTTCAATGTATGCTTTTGGCTTTTCACGCTTTGGTTTATCGATGAGGATGCCAGTTTCTTTCACTTTTTTCACAAGATAACGAACATACGGAGCTGACGGTGCTTCTCTTCTTCCAAAATCCGTACTCAATTTTCGCACACATTCTGCAACATTACCATGATTTTTAAAGTAATGTCGCAATATTTCCTTGGGTTGTTCAAGCGTATACACAACCATATTCGTTCAGCGGAAGGATAAAACTAATTATCTGTCAAATCAGACATGAGCTAAGTGTTACCATTCGCGAAATGAGCACTAGTTGAAAAAAAAAAACGTTAGATGGCGTACCCTTTATTATCGCTAATGATCCATATGGATCATCGATTTACCCGCACTATAGCAAATCTACAAGATCCTGTGTTCTATCGGGTTAAATTTTCATGATCCAGATAGCCAATCCCAAAACCCAAAGATTTAAGTAATTTTTACTTCTGAATGTTTCCACTTCTGCTCTGTGGTATCAAGTACGGAGTTGCCGCATCGTAAAATGGCAGAATAAAAATTTGCAGCTACGAATTTAATGTGTTTAAACGAAAATTGTCCAAATCTAAATATGCCATCTATATATTAGTGTAGTTTTTAGCAATTCTGTAGCAAATTAAAAGAAAATAACCGTAGTTTGATGTTGTTCGAAATTTCTAATAATTGAATAAAACAAGAAAAAACTCACGAATGGCAGCGCCATTAAAAAGTAAATACAGAGAAACAGCTGTGTGCAAAATGTCATCAAAAATTAAAAAAAAAAAAAGCAAGCAATGGATATAAATACAAATAAATTGCAAATGTAAAATGTCGTTTTACGCATTAAAAATATATTTTTTAAGACAAACAAGAGTGTGGACGAGGGATGAAACAATCGCTTTCCTCCATTCCTATTCAACGTACATCAAAAACAGCTGGAGTTATGTTTACTATTTGCTTCGGAGGTATGTCGAAAAATAATCAGGGGTGCCAAACCTATCCTACCTCAGACTGGTTTACAACAAAAAATGACCCATCCAGCATTCCTTAGAGGGTTATTTTTGTTGGGATTTTGTTTATCCAATCTTCAATCCCAGATATGCCCAGATCCATTTCACAAACCAGCACAAGCGATCGCAGCGACGTATGGACCGCGTAGCGGATTATTGCATCGGTGCCGATTCTATTTGTAGTTATGCAATGATAGTACCATTGAGTTTATATACATAGAGGAACCACCTCGACGAAATCAAAATAGTTGGTAAACTCCTCGCCAGATAGCGTCTCTATTTGCCCCTGAAAGTATGCTTATTTACCCTTAAGATATGCTTATTTTCAACTTTTCCAACCATGTGGATTCTGGATTGTGGATAATTTGGAATGTGACTTAACACAACCACACTGTGCGGTATTCTCATAAACATGAGCACAAAGGCAAACTACATGTATAAATATAGGTATAGGTTGTTTGAGAGTATGAGCTGAAGAGCTGGCTAGCAATATACGTAGCGTAAAAAAACCAGTTTGGATAAGGATATATGTATCGTTGGAAAAATATTTTTTGAGCACACGATCGAAGATAAATGATTACATAATTCGATTGAGGAAAAAAATTTATACTTCCTATGGAAATTTTAGATATGTAAAGGGTTTGTCGATAATGATGGGTCGATGTTGGAATGGAATAAAACAAGCAGTGTATTAACGAAATTCTTTTTTAATTAGAAGGCACATACCTACATGTATGCCATTATGTATGAAATACCTATAACATCGTTTAAACGTCCGGCGCGGGGCTTATGAGGGGTGACACGGATGCGAGTGGTCCATAATTTTGGCCGAAAAATCATCTTTAGCGACGAGGCGCATCTTCGAGTGAGGCTAAGCTTTTTTTTTCATAAAACAAACAAAATTGACAAATATGGGACAAGGTTCACCAGGTGGCAATGCATCCACAAAAAAGTTACTGTTTGGTGCGGATTTTGGTTTTACGTGAGTTCCCCTTGCCTCTCACTGGGGTGCTTGTTTTACGTGAGTTCCCCTTGCCTCTCACTAGGGTGCTTGTTTTAAGTGAGTTCCCCTTGCCACTCACTGGGGTGCTTGTTTTACGTGAGTTCCCCTTGCCTCTCACTGGGGTGCTTGTTTTACGTGAGTTCCCCTTGCCACTCACTGGGGTGCTTGTTTTACGTGAGTTCCCCTTGCCTCTCACTGGGGTGCTTGTTTTACGTGAGTTCCCCTTGCCTCTCACTGGGGTGCTTGTTTTAAGTGAGTTCCCCTTGCCACTCACTGGGGTGCTTGTTTTACGTGAGTTCCCCTTGCCTCTCACTGGGGTGCTTGTTTTACGTGAGTTCCCCTTGCCTCTCACTGGGGTGCTTGTTTTACGTGAGTTCCCCTTGCCTCTCACTAGGGTGCTTGTTTTACGTGAGTTCCCCTTGCCTCTCACTGGGGTGCTTGTTTTACTTGAGTTCCCCTTGCCTCTCACTGGGGTGTTTGTTTTACGTGAGTTCCCCTTGCCTCTCACTGGGGTGTTTGTTTTACGTGAGTTCCCCTTGCCTCTCACTAGGGTGCTTGTTTTAAGTGAGTTCCCCTTGCCACTCACTGGGGTGCTTGTTTTACGTGAGTTCCCCTTGCCTCTCACTGGGGTGTTTGTTTTACGTGAGTTCCCCTTGCCTCTCACTGGGGTGCTTGTTTTACGTGAGTTCCCCTTGCCTCTCACTGGGGTGCTTGTTTTACGTGAGTTCCCCTTGCCTCTCACTAGGGTGCTTGTTTTAAGTGAGTTCCCCTTGCCACTCACTGGGGTGCTTGTTCTACGTGAGTCCCCCGTGCCTCTCACTTGAGTGACACCTTCCCTTGGCACTCACAAAAATTTGTTGGATGGCTTAAACAGTTTTTTTCGGACGATTGTGGTGGAACTTCTGTTAATCGTCTTCATGTTAATTTTTTTTAGTTTACCAGTGCCCGAAGCTTTCAATATATTTTTTTTTATGTTAAGATTTTTTAAGGAATTATTAAAATTCTTAACAGTAAACCTTATAAGAACTTTTGTTATACAGCCCATTATAAAATCGGAATGAATTTCACAACTGCAATTTAACTGGATTTTTTTGGAAAGAATTAAATGCATTTGCTTGTACACGCTTGCTTTGCTTTTAAAGTATTTAAAGTACTTTTCAAACACTCCAATTATTGACTTTAAATCAGATTCAAAGATGTCAGACGGTGTTGTCAAGCAAAAGTTCTTGTAGGCTCGAAGATTTATCAATTCAGCTGTTTTTTTTTCATAATTTTGAGTTTCTTTCAAATATTGTGCGCAATCATTACACTGATTTTTATCCATTATCTTTTTTACTAACCACCCTGCTACATACGCGTTGGCACAATTTTGTAGATCTTGGCTATGTAAAGTTTTATCTTCAATGCTTAATTCCAAAATGTCCTGCAGATCGTTTTCATCATCATCCCGCATTTCGTCATCAGCTGCGCTTATATTGAGCAAAATGGCTTCTTCAGTGTCCATGCTTTGGTTAAACTGCGATGAACTTGAATGATCAAGTAAGTTCATAGAATTAGAACATTCATACCCGCTGAGCGAAGAGGATTTTAAGTTTTGAAAACATATCAATTTTAAATTTTTGCAAACCCGGGCAGCTGATGGATTCTTCTCATATGATCCTCTGCTTGTCCTAAGCATTGAAATATTATTCTCAAGAGGGTCTTGATTAAGATGAGATGTGATAAGATATTTTTGTTCTGGGTCCTTCGAAATATGTTCCCATAGGCCAAGAACTCCATTTAAAGTCTGCTGGAGTCCATCAAAACAATGTGGTACTTGCATTTTTCCTTCGGACTTCCATAAAGATATTCTTTCACACGATTCCTTGAGATTTGTTAAAATATCGGATTTAATAAGAGATATAGAATTCTTATCTGGATTCCTGGCATATTTACTGCTGCTATTTAAATTATCAAAAAGCTTATTCATAAATAAAATGAAATTTGCTGTGCTGATTGCCACATTTTTTTCAGCTTCTGTAAAGAAGTTATTGGCAACAGCTGCGAAAATTGCCATTGCTACCTTGCAACTAAATATTTGTGTTGCCAATTTTACAGAAAGCTTCTGAAATGCATTTGGTCGCAAGTGTTCCTTTGTAAGCTTGTACAACAGTTTTACAGTGCCTGAATCAGAATCAAATAATTTTTCGAGGATTTTCCAAGAAACTCGATCTGGAGTCAGAATGTCAGCATTTAAAAGTCTGTTTCTTACGCTCTTTATAAGGTGTGGTACATCATGGAGTAAGAAAATTTGTTTTCCATTAAGATTAAAATATGGCTGTTCAATTGTCCCTCCTAAAATTCTGTACGCACTTCTGTTGTTGCTTCCTTGGTCGGTGCTTACTGCACTAACTTCAAAACCTAAAGATGTTACCTTAGCTATGCAGTCCTTAATAACATTGCTTAAGTGCACTCCATTAACGTTTCCTATAAAAATGCCTATAGTTTGTTTCCAATTGCAATTTAACCCTCTCAACATAACAAGAAGTGCATGTGTAGCGATGACATTTTTCCGACCAAAACTGCCATGATCTATAAAGCCATATATTATATCTTCCGACGAATTATATTCCAATTCAGGCTTTATAGCCATTTCATCTAGCAACAACACACATTTCTTGTCTATTGTTGAGAGGGAATTGCTTTTTATTTTTAACAAATCAAGAATGCCTTGAGATATTCCTGGAGAAAACTTTATATTTGAATGCCACCTTCGAATTGTTGAAATAGAGGGTAACGAAAATCCAATCTCAATTAAATAATTGTACATTACCGGAGATTTATAAAAAAATTTTAAATATAAATCTTTTTCTTCATTTTTCCACTGACAATTTTTTTTATGTACTAATTGAGATAAAATAAGGATTCTCACAGGATCGGTTTTGGTGCTGAACATTTCATTTATTTTGTTTTCTATTTTTTCATCATCACTCTTGACAATTTTCTTTGGAGACCTGAAAAGAAATCGTGGAATACGAGATGACTTGGCGATTTTTGCTACATCTACGCTTTTTTTCGGTGAAGACTGAAGCCCTGTTTCTGAGTCACAAGAATAGTGTTCTAGCTTTGTATTACAGTAAACCCTTAAACTAGGACCAGGTGGTGATCTATTTCCTTCTAAGGATAAGAAATTATCTTCATCTAAGGGTAAAGAGCAATCTATAGACGTCATTGTCGCAGTTGGATGTTTTCGTTTAAGATTGTTTTTTTTCTCTTCATTTAATGTCTGTTCTGCCAAAAAAGATACTTTCATAAGTTCTCCACACATTGAATCCCTATAGTTTTCAGAACAAGAACATATATTAGGCGAAGAAATTGGTACACAATCCGATGTGATATTTTTTTTTGTCCCACGCACAACCAAATTTGAAACAAAAAAATGTTTTTCGCAAAACCTTATATTTTTCTTTCCATATTTTGCTAAATTGTTTAAATTTGCATTTCCTGAATGCTTAACCCAAAGCACTTGCCTGTAATCATTAGGCAAACTGAAAAAAGATAAGCCCCCACTTCCATAAGCATTGTAGCAATTCGTGTATGCACACACAGCCGGCATCTCTGAAATTTGAAATAAAATTACCTACGTGTTCTCAAGCCAAGACCGAAATTGGTAATGAATTGAAATTGCAATGCAATGACAACCAAATACGATACGAAGACGAACCACCAAAGTCGACAAGTAAACACATATCCATACATACAATTCCTTTTTTACTTTGAGAACATCCCTCACACGCCACACACAAGGCCACATTGCATTTCATAGAGATATTGGATACACAATCATATGCACATGCTCTTTGCATGCTTTCGCACTTTCGCATTCTTTCGTGGTGTTGTGAATGGGTTCCACCATGTTCCACACAGATTTTCGATCTCGATGTAGTGTACGTGGTGCCATCTACTGAGGTTGTTCTAAGCTCTCGTGGTTCCTCTATGTATATAAACTCAATGATAGTACTATAGTGTCTATATACAATGCTATCACTTCGCATTTAACACTAGCGCCACCAACCACTTCTAAGACCAACTACTCAAATCGAACATGGTTGTTGTATTTGAATATTTGAAACGAAATGATTCCCCTTCTTATTTTCTTATTCGTCTCATTGTCAACGTGCAGATGAAAGAGAAAGAACAATTATTATGTTTGTTGTCTTTTATTCTCCAGCGATTGTATAGTAAGGAGTGGAAGTGCAGTGGGTACTTTTCGCATATACGATATACCTATACTCGTAGGTAGTTAGAAGTGGTGGTGTGTAGGTTAGGCGAAGTGTACTTTTAGCATTTATGAGAATAACAATATGAAAAGAAGGAATCTGAAATGAAAGATCGAATCGATTTATACTTTTCGCATATAGTGGTTGTGTGTGGGAAGAGTACTTTTAGCATGATGATGAGTGTGATGCTGTTGAGTGATGACGATTGGAATTGATATTTAAGAGGATAACAATGTAGTAAGGAGAAATATGAAATCATAGATCGGATTTTTAACAATACATTATTTTGTATTTCTTGGAGTTATGGGCAGCAGTGGTGTTATGATCGTGGCTTTTGGACTTAGGTGTCAAGGGTAGGTTATGATGATTTGAAAGTTATGGGGTGGGTGAGCATGTGTGGTGCACTAGTGGGAAAGTATGGTTGGATCTTAGCAAATAAAATCGCGTACCCAGATCAGCGATGCCAAACCTAGCCCAATTGTGAAATTCTAGCACTGTTTCATTCGATCTAGCACTGTAAATTGAGCTTTTAACACTGTGTTTAATTTATATTTTCAAGCATTACGCATTTAATTAATGCTATAAAACGGTTTTTCTGTGAAAATTTTAGTTAATTATTTAAAACTAAAATTTTGTTTCAGTATTTTGTACGTCAAAAACGTCAAACAGTGTATATATATATACTGAAGTCGTTTGGTCTGGCCCTGAACTAGCCCTGAAATCACATTTCTGGCTGTAAATCACATTTTTAAGTTGGCATTGCTGACCCAGATCGATCCAAATTTTCAATTTTCTCATATTGTAGGTAGTGTGAGAAAGATATTGTTTTTAGTACAAATTTTTAGATCAGTTAATTATGATATTAAGATGATAGTAGGTGCAGCTCAAAAACTGAGTCTCGCAATTCTGTCTGTCTGTTTGTCTGCGTGGTAGTAGGTAGCTGTATTCTTAACGACAGGACGGATTCGTTTGTACCTCTGTCTAATATGTAGTTTGTTTCAAACTGTGCACAAGTAGGTATGCGATTTCTAGGCTGACAGTTTGAGTTCATTTGTTAATTTTAATTTTAATTAACCTTTTGTATTTAGATACAATTATTTTAGGAGCAGTTATATGCAGGTCGCAGTGCTACGCTAGATGCTATAGCAGCAATTATCCAAATCATTGATCAACGATCACATGAAAGTGAGGGAAAATGAAAATCAAAAAGGAATAAAAATATGTAGGAGAATTTGTTAACGACTTTAACATATAGACGCACTAAACCAATCATTTGGTAACGAGCGAATAACTCACAATTATCTCCAGACCAGAAATGACAGCATCAGGCGGGTAACCCCAAATAACACAAGCAAGACCATCACGGGACTGCTAGTAATCTATTTTTTATGTTCCGTTTATAACTCGAGTTTGGCTACACCGAATTTGATGATTCTTTTTTTTTTCTATAAAGGTATATTCTTCTGAAGCAGGTTTGTATATAAAAAAATTGAACAAAGGGGCGTGGCACCACCCATTTAAAAATCGTCGTATATGAACTCACATTTTGATAAAATGATAAAATCGTTGTACGAAGGCTATTCTGTGAAGTTTGGTCAAAATTGGACAAAGGGAAGTGGCGCTATTCTTCGACAATCACGGGAGCAAAAGTTTGTAAAATTTGTAACATTTGGTATGCATTGTCCTGATAGACAAGAATACTATCTATGCAATACGATTCCTGGAAAACCCAAAAATGTGTACCATGTAGCATTACAATAAAAGCTGTTTATCACTTATTTAAATAATTTGAAACTGATATTTTTATTTTTCTATTTTGCACTAAAAATTTCCCTGAATATGTACCTATGTGTACATATGTATCTATTCTTTAGATTTAATTTCCTATATTAGTTTTATCGAAATGATTATGTATTAGTGGTTATGGGAAAGGAAAAATAATTACACTACATTACATATAAAGATAACCGACTTTGCACGTGCCTAGGTATTGTATCTATACCTATTATTGCATCAGGCACGAAGCGTTCATGTATTGAAGGGAAGCAGTGCTTCCGTAAGAATTTCAGAAAAAAAAATATAAATTCATAACAAAAAATTTATTTATTCGAAATTACACAAAAAAAAATCATTTTAATTAATCATATAATAATAAATCATATAATTGAAACTTTTCGACACAGCATTGTATGAACATTTTAAAACTAATTTTCCTGTTAACTTGCTCAATAATTTACAGAGCTCATACCCGGAATATTTTGACATTCCAGCGTTGAAAACAGAACTAAAGTTGATTTTCGATGATTAGCATTTTACGTCAACAACTGATCTTAAAGAAATATTAAGATTTTTATAATCGGTACTGATTTTGATAAAAGTTTCACTGAATACTTTAATCTTTGTAAACTATTGTTGGCTTTCCCCCGTGACAAAAGCATTTGTAGAAAGATCATTTTCGTGTCTAGAGAGAGATGTAGAATGTAGATACCTATAATAGTTAGCTGCTCGTTTTACCGACATAAAATGCTTCTACATTATAAACCTCATAAAGTAGACACATGCCTATAATATTTTAGAATCACTTAAATACATTAACATAACATACATTATTTTATGCCCAATCCTCAAATCTTCTGCAACGACAGAAAGAACAAACACACAAATCCTCCACCACCACCATCCTATCCTACACGCTAC
The DNA here is from genome assembly GCA_949372485.1 of Cheilosia soror. Taxonomy (NCBI): domain Eukaryota; kingdom Metazoa; phylum Arthropoda; class Insecta; order Diptera; family Syrphidae; genus Cheilosia; species Cheilosia soror. The sequence continues at coordinate 58,979,411 of OX443561.1, read as the reverse complement.
ACCACCATGCTGTTGATTTATACTTGTTCTTGCTCATAATATTGCACCAGTATTGCAGTTCCTTTCCTCTATTCTCCTTTCACTAAGAAAAACCAAACCAGTTGCAGTTCCCTACCCTGTTACATCACTAGAGACCGGATTATATGCAACATAAAAAGCCTAAAATATGCATGCAAATATGCAGGAAAAATGCTGGAAATATGCATAAAAATTGCCAAAATATGCAAGAGAAGTGGTAAAAAAATAGTATTTTTGTTTTAGTTTACACATAGTAATTCAGCATAAAATAGTTGAATAACATTCTTGTTATAATTAAGAATAATTTAAATATTCAAACTTCAAATATTTTTATAAGTGGAAAGGGACAGTTCACCAGTCCCATTAATAAATCTATTAATCCATTCTACCCACCGCTTGAAAGCCTGGGATGTTATTCAAACCTTTCTTTAAGTTTACGTCTGAATTCTGCTGTTAATTCGGAGTTCATTTGACGGATTTTATTTACCTACTAACTGAATAGATTCAGTTAATACTAAACATTGAGTTTCGAGCTTTCGAGAGAAAAATAAGTGCATATTCATAATACAGCAATGTTTTTTTGTTAATGTTCGAGTCGGCTAAAATTAATTGGCGAAAATATGCATCATCATTAGATTTTAGTTAGAATATGCCATTACCGGTTATACTGGACAAAATATGCGAATGCATATGCAATATGCAATTGCATATAATCCGGTCTCTATACATCACATTTCACATCAGAACAGAAATAATTTTATACTGATGGATGGGAATCACAGGTGCAAAAAAGGCTTACTCTTGTACTGAATTCAGTACAATTTGACTTTCCTGAGTACGCAAGTACCACTTCCCAATTTTCGGAATTACCTATTTATAGTAATTTAAATTTTTGAAATTTTATTTTTATATCTTTTATAAATCAAAGGATTCAACAAAAATAAGCTAAACGCACTCCTTTGTTTTAAAATTCTGAATCCATTCATTACTCATCGTACTTCTTTAAAAATTGACTTTTGAAACTTCTTGCATTCCTCGAAGATGTGGAAAAAAGATTTGATTTCGGAGGCATTATTTTGAACTCATTTTTCACAAACTGCCATTTGGACGATCAAGTATATTCAATGGTCCAATTATTTAACTTAAGGTTTTTTCCTGGTAAACAAAAAAGTATTGAAATTATCAATAATGAATATAGAGCTCTATCTGACTGCGATAGAAATAGGTACATACCAGAGTATATCCATTATAATGAGTAGGGACACTCTCGACAATTTCCTTATCAGCAAGTATTACTATGTCACACAGACATGAGAAATAGACGGATATATAAAGTGGGTAGTGAGAGAGAGAAAAAGGAGGAGGAATATTTTTTCGGAAAATGGCGCAGGGTGCTCCGTTAAAAAAATGAACATTTTTAACTTGTCATACATTTTTATTAAATACAAAATTATAATTACATGTGTGTTACGCTAAGATATTTATTCTTGTTGTTGGTTTTTTTGATTATTCTATTAAATTTTTTGATAAAGTCATGCTCTCAAACACGTGCCTACATATAATTTTATAAGAAATTCTTTGTTTTGATTTTTACAGCCAGTAATCAATCACATTTATTCTTTAATATGTAGGTAATACATATTCATTTCAAAATATTTTTTTTTTTATTTTGCTATAAACTTTCTAATGCATTTAAAAATTCTTTAGGCGAACATGTTAAATGCGCACTTTCATCTTCCTTAAAAATTTGTAAATATGGAGGAAACACTATGTTGCTGACTTAGTTCCAACTCACACCTGCGTTTTGAGGTTTTTTTTTTAATATAGCATGCAAAATAATAACATTTTCACTACCGAAATCAGCAGTTTTATAGTCAGATTCAGTTTCGAAAGCGTTTATTTTAACGCCGGAAAGCTCTAAATTTGCAGTTAGCTCGCAACTTTTTTCTCCATGTAGCTACTTTGCTGAAAAAGATCTGTTAAATTCACCAATTAATTGAAATGGAGTCAGCAACTTACTATTTCTTCCTCGGTTGCGTTAAAATGGCAATTAGGTGAATTGAAATATCAATAAGACTATTTATATTCTGCTGCCATCCTTTTAGTTATATTGGCAGACTTATCGAAAAAAGCAATACTTAAAAAATGCATTTCATAAGAAATTGATTTACTCTTCATTTTCAAAAAATTGACTTCTGAATTTGTTGGGGTCTTTAAATTTATATGAATTAAAGATTAATATAACTTAGGGCACATTTCGACCACAAGCAATACTATTCATTTTAAAACCAAAAGGCGTAGATATGTATTTTAAATGTGTTCAAGCAAAACAAAAGCAAAATAAACAGCGCGTAAAAAAATTGGAATGAAAAATTACACCCTCAAAAAAGGAGTCAGAAAAGGTTTACACCCCTATCGTGGAATCCGTCGGAATTGAGTTTCACTTCACCTATTCGATTCCCTTTCACCTTCTACTGCTATCGTGGAATCCGCCGGAAAAGTTTCCTTATCGACACGTTTTTGGGAAAGGTAGTTTCACTGTCAAACGGCTGTCTTTCATTTGTGAACACAAATCCGTGTAGCAGCATTCGTCGGAGGTTATGAAAAGTTTGTTTCAAAAGTGATTTAAATAAAAACCAGTGTTTATTATGTAATAATGTATACGATAACTCTATTCTTGTAAAAATAAGAGGAAGAACGAAATGAGCGATGTTCTCAGAGAAGAATACGAGACAGGCTGAAATAAGCAATGAGTGGTTTCACGGAACTTCCAGACGAAATGTGTTTTTAGAATGTTTATTTTTTTATTTTAATAAAGTTCAATCTGTGCAATAGATTTATTACAAATGTTGGGCTTAATGAAGCAGCAGTTTTGTATGTAAATTTTGTATATTAAAATGCTCACAACATGCAGCAAGCAAGAAAACCTATGAAATCCGCAATGAATTTGATGCGGGCAAGAAATGTCATTTTGTTCGGGAAAAATTCGATTTGAACGTTTTCAACGATACAGTGAAACTCATTCACATTACCCACACGGGGAACTGTTCACTTTGCGGATTTGACGATACCAAAATATTTTTTTCCGTGAATGATTCCCCCCGGCGGATTCCACGATAGGGGTGTTAGTTTCAGGAGTTATCACTAAAAAACCAATAAAGTTCAACTTTACCCTCCATTATCGGCACATAAAAATGTTTTTTGTTTCCGACCGCGCATGCTAAACACTTCAAAATATGTTAAGCATTCTAGTTTACCGCCTTCAAAAATGCTTTATGAAAAAACCCACAATCGTCCGTCGTACACAGCCAGCCCCATGTAGTGGTACCTACAGGTAAAATGTGTTGTGTACCCTTTTCTTCTCAAGCATTCGTTGTATTCAGGTAAAAAGTATTCTTTCGATCTGCTTCCACTTATTGTAAGATTTTTTCTGCATTTTGCTTTGTGGTAGTACGAAATGCATATGTAGAGAGAGTGTCCCTACTCATTAATGGATATACTCTGGTTATGTGCTCCCGCTTGCGATTTTTAGATTCTCTCTGGAATTCTCTTTCAGCTTTTAAATTTCTCGCGTCCAATCGAACTTTTGTTGGTATACGTGTATTTGAAATTATGTGGATAGCAGTTGGACAAGGTTAGCTCTGTGTGTGAGTAAGTTAACCACTCTCTATATGTCGAATTTGGTGAGTTAAGTTATCCGCTCGTTAAACATGTCAGTGAAAGCTAAGATATGTTTAAGTTTATGAATAACAATTACGAGTTATCAGATGTGATAAAGCTAATTTGCTTTATTTATGGTAAACTCATAAGGGGACGTCAACATCTCAGTTCCCCTTATTACCTCGGCTCGTATTACATCGGCTCTGGTGGTAGATTGGTTACAGTGCGACCCGTGGTACAGGGATTGCTATGTGTAGATAGTACCTGAGGCCAGTTCCTGTGTCTTCGTTAATAAGCATGTTCGTTACAGGTGGCGCCCAACGTGGGGCCCGATTTTTACATATTTTGCACCAATTTCGTTTAGGTGTTTTTAATTTTTTTTCTATCAATGTATTCTAGCCAGCTGTCGTAGTAATTTGTCTTCATTTTGAGTTTAGTCTCAACTATTACTTACGTCTGCTGCGGCTCATTGAGCTTAACATTTATTCTCCTTCGACATCGGTTTAATCCACGGACCTTTGTAAGAAACTCATCAGGGAATTGGCCTGCATTTGAGCTTATCAAGTCAAGTATATGCTGAAGCATTGCTCTTAGTTTCCACTAAGAGAAATAAGTTCTGCATTATCTATGGCACCTCGTTGAATACACTCATACTTCGTTAGATGAAATGATTTCAGTGAGAAACTTGACCTTTTCTCAAATCCTTTTCGCCTGATCCAACGGAATCTCTCACTTCCACCGCAAGACATGAATATTATGATATATTTTCGATACCTTTTGTTTTGCACATCACCATAATACTCATCAGTTTCATTTAGAGTAAATTTTAAAATTTTTATTGAATTGAATTATTTTATTTTATTGAAATACTTAAATATTTTTTGAATTGTTGCATGCGTGAGTTAGCTATTTATCCCAACCACCAATTTATCTTTTTTTCGTTTATTTGAACTAGATACAGTTCAATCCAATTTATATTGTATCTTCTTTGTGGCGTATAGGGATGCCCACACATCTTAAACGAAGTTTCGTAACATTTAGAACAAATACAATGCCTAGCGTAAATACCACTAGCCAGTGATGAAAATCGACTTTTCTCAATTGTACTGAAAACTGAAAAGAAATTGCACTGAATAGTACTCAAATTTCTTAAATGTATAAAACCAATCGAAAACATACAAAATAAATATATTATTAAAAAAAAAAAAAAAAAAAAAAACAGTATCAGTATGTTATCGTCGGCCTGCTTTGACACCCACTTCAGCATAGTCTTGCAAAATGTTAAGCATATTGTGAGTTCGTGTGTATACATACGTACGTGGGTCTAATAATCAGGCCTTTTCGGCAAAATCTTTTATCTATTTTTCCTGTTATTCTGTTATGAATTTCCATACAAAAGTTCGAACTGTCAAAAAATCCTTTACGATCTCCAAAATTGGTATTATGCGTGCAAAAATCTTTTATGAAATCTGTTATAAATCATAAAAGAATAAAAGACAGAATTTTGTGACTTTTATCATAAACGATTTTTATTAATTTGGATTGAAATGTATATCTATACAATTTTTCGTCAACGAAATGTTTACAATAGAAGACAAATGTAATAAATGTGTATAAACAAGTGGGTATGTAATTGAAAATAATTTATCAATTTATATTTTTGGTTTAGACGAAGACACCAACCACTTTTGCTGGAACTAAAATTAAATAGTGATCCATTTGATCGTCCTGATGTGCGTTTTTTTCAGCTCTTTAGATTGGATGCGGTGAATGCTAGAGTTCTAATGAACAAATTGGAACAATTTACGCAAGACATGAATACAGACATTTCATATCAAATTCAGGTCAAGTGCATTTCTAATAATGTAATAACGATGTGAAGTTGGATATTTATTTCAAGTTTCTAATGACATTTTTACGGATACGGTTCATATCAGGCATCAATAGGAAGCAAACCAAGAACCTACTAAACAGAACCCGCCCAGATATCGCTAAAATCACAGCAATAACCACGGGGCATTGGCCAATTGGAGACCATGCGGCCAAACTAAGTATCCCGTACAAATACAACCCTCAATGCCGCAGTTGCGGAAATACAAATGAGAAAGAAACTCTCTCTCTCTCATTTCCTCTTCATCAGACTGCGCGCACTAAACCAACTATTCTTTGACGACTTTAGCGACGTTTGGGGCAAAGGGATACTGCATCTTATTTATCCGCTTTCTTAATTCTACAGGCTGGCTATAGGTACCGACCGGATCACATCCTTAACAATCATCACAAAGAAGGTCATTTTTGGTTTATCGCATTTATCGCCCAGTGGCCTATTTCACCAAATTACAATTATAATTACACATTTGTATTTGTTGATTACATTTTTAAATTTGTTTTCGGATCTTCTGTTTCACATAATATAAAACTTAATTCCAACAAATTTGTTAAAAAGAGAAAAAAATAAAGGGAAATTGTATTTGTTATTTACAAATATCAAAAAAAAAACTGTTTCACCGTTTATTTTTCAGAGTTGTAAACAACAACTCTTTTTAATATTTTTGTAATTCTAATTCTAACTGAGAATATCGAATTATGTGAATTTCTTAACAGATAAGAAATGTTTTACACGGAAAATTTTCTAACCTGTTAGAAATTGATGTATCGGTGTCAGTGAAAAGTTTTTTTTCAGACTGATTTGCAATCTGTGACCCAATTTGTACTAAGGATTGTTCATTCGTTTAGACAGTTCGTTCACATGAACACTTTTCATTGTCGCGACATTTCGCGAATTTCAGACATCAGTTTCTACTAGAAATTTCTCTAGCGGTTTAATAGATTGCGAATAAACTTTGACAATTCGGGTCGAAGTGGTTTTCATTAGCGGAATTCGCTGAATTTTGGAATTCGAAATTTTGTTGTTTATACTATGTATTTTAAAAGTTTTTTTCTTAATAGGTACATTTTGATGGGATAATTAATTATCCTTCTTTTGGAATAGCAAAATGCTGAATTTTTTGTTATAAATGCATCGAAAGTGGTTCGCTCTCATGTGAATGGTCGTTTATTTCCTCTGCCTTAACATGTTTTAACCGAAACTTTTCATTGAAAACAAAATAATCTGAAATGTCGTAGTTAATTCGTGGTCATAAATTTGTCTTCGCCTATTTAGCACAAACTTACACACTATCGGTGATACTATGCATTTGACGTAAAGACATTTTTTGGTATGAAAAGCGATTCCTTTGAAAAATAACAAATTGTTATTAAATCGACAGAAATTTTAAGTAATTGAACAAATTTGTAAAATTTCTTGATTTGGTGAAACAAAAACTTGAAAAAAAAATTAATTTTTACATATTTGTACTTGTAAGCAACAAAGAAATTTAACTTTTGGTGAAACGGAAAAAATGAAATTTCTACAAATTTCCCTTTGTAAACAACAAAAACAATTTTGTAATACAAAATTTTTGTGAAACAGAAAAAATCGATTTTTGAACAAATTTGTTAAAAAAGTGCCTGTAAACAACAATTTGTAAGTTGGTGAAATAGGCCACTGGCCGATGCTTTGATACCCTCCACTGTATGTACTGGTACAGGTACACGTATGTGTCTAATATTGGTTTTGTATGGGAGGTACCAGAACTTGACCGACACGGACAATTTGTGGATTTGTATAAGAGGTACTACTTGACCGACATAGCCCATTTTCAATACCAACCTGACGACGATAAAAACAAGTCCTCTCACAAAATTTCATTCGCCTATGTTGATTCGTTTGGACGCTATCGTGTTTTTAACAGACAGACAGACGGACATGGCTAAATCGATTCAGAATGTGATCCTGATTCAGAATTATAATACATATATACTTTATAGGGTCTCCGGTGAATCTTTCTTGGCATTACAAATGTAATGACAAAGTGAATATACCTTCCTGTGGAGGGTATAAAAAGGTTTATAAGTTGACCAACTGCATTGGGACGCCATCTATTTGGAGTAAAATTGTTAGGTATACGCTGTTTCAGGTTGGGGTATGAAATGCACCATCTAGTAATAATGTAAAAGGTACATAAGTATACAGAATAGTGTTTTATCTTTTTGAATCCAAGCCGATTGTAACAATATATGTATTTAGAATTAACTCGAACCCAAATCTATTTCCAATGCGAATACCTAAAATGTTCTCGTCAGCATCTCAGCAGAAAAAAATAATTCGATTAATGTTGATTATAATATTTAAATGTTTTATTATTAAATGACATAGCATATTGATATTTAATAACGGCGCTAGATCTGGTGCTTTTTTAATGTATTCAGAGCGCTTTAAAAAGTTTTAGCTCTTGGCGGACTTCTTAGCGCTTTTTATTTAAAAAACTTTTATATGGAAGCTCCACTCGAAAATATTAGTACGTAGGTACTAGACTTAAACATGGCATCACCCTACAATTCATGTAAATTCCCGTTTTTTAGATATCTCGTTTCTTGGATTTCTCTTTGCTTAAAATTTCAATGTGCCTTTCGGCCTATATAATTACCTATGTGTGAAAATAGAGATACGTATGCAAAAATGTAGGTACATATATGATTTTTGAAATCCAAATTTTTTCTGTGTTTTTTAATTGAAAAGTATAATGTTCCTACTCTGTTGATGAAAATAAAATCTAGCGCAATTTAGCGCTTTTTATGAATTGTTTTATCTCCGAGTGGTTAAAGCGACCTGGCAGCACTGGTCTCCCTCAGCTACGAACATGTTTACATGTATTAGTGCACAGAATTTAAAATAGCCGAGGACACCCTCCCCTATCAAGATCACAATAATTGTGACTGGCAGTGTGCAGACTCGCTCCGCTCAATTAATAAAAATAATACAAAATTGTCTGCACAAAAAAATAAATCAAATCAATCAAAGGAAAGGGAGTAGGGGACAAAAGCTGATAGCTGAGTCCATGATGGAATAAGTATAAGGTAAGGTGGTCTCGTCGGCTGCCGAACGGGTTGCCAGAATTTTGTTTGCTTTAAGCGCCCAAAACTTAAAGAAATGTAGCCCAATATCGTTGCCCAGAAATAAGCCCACAAATCGTTGAAAATAATTCGGTTCTTGTATTGTATTATAAAACAGGTACACATGCATGCGTATGCGCATCAAAGCATATCGTGAGATTCCGTTGACAATCGTTTTCGCGGTTTGGTCTTAATTAAATTCATAAATGAAAACGCTCTTTCTTTTACAGCCGAGTTTCCCAAAGTGTGCCGCGCGGAACACTTGGTCCTCCGCTATAAAAAATGCAAGTGCTTCGCGGAAAGATAAGCGCAAAATATGAAAATTTCAGCAGACTAGCTAATTTTGTGCTTCTGGAACCTTGTCATTTTGTTCGCAACAATGTAATTTGTGTATTGATTACACAGTACAAAAATGGGTAAAAATTAATCGTGTACTCCAGAACTTCCTAACTATCAAAATGGAAACGAATCAATGGCGTTGATTGCGAAACGATTTGTTTTTCTACGAAGCTTGTTTTTGGGGAAATACAAGTTTCTAAGAAGACCGGAAGTTTTGAGAACCCCAAAAGAAATGAGATTGGACGCAAAACTACTCCAAAGAAAGATTTGCCGGACAAGTATAGAGCCAATCCATTTTTAATGTCCATTAAAATTAAGGAGATTGTTGCACCTAAACTCCATCAAGAACTCAGAGCGCTGTGTCGTAGAACAAAATCTTTGTGGATGCATGTTCCACAAAAAACACACATTATGTCAACAGAAACCTAAGCAAGAGCCGGAATTTCGAAAGACTCCACTTAAAAAACACATTTGCAATTTTGGAAAAAAGTTCTTTGGAATGCCAAATCCAAGTTTAATTTATTTGGATCCGACTACTGTGCGAGAGGTCACAGGTTCAATCCCCGTAAAAACACAAATTACGTCTTAAGGTTTTTTTACCTCTCGCGAACGTCCGACAAGCATCCGAGACTCTATATCCTGAAACTGTCCTGAAAAGCTTTTTAAATCAGCCATTCGGACTCGGCCTAAAAATTTAAAGTCCCTTGTATTCGTCCTTAAAAAAATTTAAAAAAACAAATGGTTGTGAGAAGCTTGGCCTAGGGTGCCTATATCCCTATATGACCTGTTGCGCCAAATATGTCGGATTTTAGTGGAACATCTTCAGAAAAGATTGACTGCCCTTTTAAAAAATTTAAAGGCTATTCCAGTAAATATTGGTAATTATTATTATTTTTTTTTTTGAAACTGGAATTTTCAAGCCTTTGTTTTTCTGTGACCAACTCGAAAATGAGTTAAAAATGTTTCTGAATTCTTTTTTTTTGTTTTTAAATATCTACTAGTTAAAATATTTTATAAAACTATAACTACGAAAATTGGGATACTGACAGCGAAGTGCTCCGCGAGGAATTTCTCTCCAGAAAAGTGATCCGCGACCAAAAAAGATTGGGAACCGCTGTTCTACAGCATTGCTCAATGTAAGTGTTAGCAATTTGGTTGCATGAAAATAAATTTAACTCCTTCAAAATTGCTTCATTCGATCCATTTCTTACGTTAGATAACACGTAAGCCAAAAATGTTCCAGATTTTGGCTCGTGTCAAATAAAAAGCCTTCAAAATAAATTAGAGTGCGTGCAAGTTGAACGACTGTTCGATGTTACTTGACTGCAAGAGTGCTGCCATGTTTTAAAAGTGAGGACTTGTCCAAAATATTTATTTTTTTAGTTTTATGAAAGAGTAAAACAAACAAAATTAAAACAAAATTTGTAAAACGATATATAGCCCAAAATTGTGTTGGGCGCTCATGGAAGAAATTTCTATCGTTTTTTAAGCAAAAAGATAGCCCAAAATACGACAAAGCGCCCAATCTGGCAACTGTAAGCCGAAGCCGAATCGTTCGTTTTTTGGTCCCTTAACGTTCAGTGAGCGTTTGCTTGTTGAAGCGAAATGTTGTGTGCGAACGAATTTGTTTGCAAAACGTCAACCCATGTGCAAAAAAAAAAATGACATTTTGCAGTTTTTGCCGCAATTAAAAATAATAATATCTATAATAAAAATTAGATTATAAAAATATCTTCAACTCATTTTATTATAAAAGGCAACTTCAAACCAATTCCACTCCACTTAAGGGTTAATCAACATACTCATGAACATACTCTCTCTGCACACTCTATTGTCGTTTCACTTACACTTACTACGCTGAACCCTTTCACACGCACTTATTACCAGTGATGCCATTCGGACCGGATTCCGGTCATATCTGACCGAAATCGATTTACTTTGACCGGAGAAAATTTTGAAATCCAGTCTAACCGTTTTTTGACCGGAACAAAAAATGTTTTAACCGGAAAACGTGTTTTTGACTGGAAAAACAAAATTGCTCTATTAACTATAAATAAAGATATATTTATATAATTTGAATAAAACTTAGCCTTACATTACGAACACACTCCCATGTTCAAACAGAAACCAATTTACTGCGAATAATGAGATATTTACAACATGACGTATGGAATTCTGCTCCGGGAGCATTATCTTATAGGCTAATTTTTGGACGTTTTCTTTTGCTAGAATGTTGAAATTAAACAATGAATTTTAATTAATTAAAGTGTTAAATTCGATAAATCTCAGATTGGAGTTTGGTGAACTACTCTTTTCAAGTGTCAGAAAATTATCCCAGAATACTTATTTAGCCCAATTGACACACGGCCTTAGTGTATGCATATGGCCATACACGTCTTCCCATGACTTTCATTTCCATTAATGACTTGGCTGCAAACAAAAACGAGGCGTCATTGCAATGAAATAAAATTTGACAGGTAAAAGAATTTTAAAATCGGAAACACAAATAAATTTTATAGTAGGTAAAGCCGAAGCCGACGCCCGTTTTTGACGCCCTCACTCTATCAATGCAAATATCAAATGCAGATTTATATCGAAAGCACAATGGTACGAAAAAGAACCTTTATGCCCTGCCCAGGCCATGCCAGAATTATTTCTGAAAATGGATTTTCTGCGCATTTTCTATGCTATCTACTTTTCTTCTTTCTACTCACTCAAAATCTGCCTCGCTGGACATTGGAAGACGTTGCATGGTCATGCACTAAAAGTGTATTTTAGTGTCATATAAAATGAAACGAAATAAAACACAAGTTTACAAACTCAAGATTCGCATATTATAAAAACGTTTTCTCAACATGGATAGTGTTTATAATGTAAAAAAATGGCTAATGATAGCTAACATTTGTTTTATATTTTTAATAATACATATTATGTTACCATAATCTATTTTTGACCGGGTTTCTGGTCAAAAACTCTGATTTTGACTTTTGACCGGATTTTTTAACAGGATTAAGAAAATAAAAATCCGGTCATACGGTCAGATTTGACCGGATTCACTTTTTTTAGTGGCAACACTGCTTATTACTAGTATAGTTAAGGGACTACTTTTTGCCGACGAGACCACCTTATACTTATTCCATCATGGCTGAGTCCTGAGCTGTGGCCTGTGCTTGCTGTAGCTGCAAACGTTGTGTATCTAATACACTGAAACCAAAAGCGTGTGTGATATAGAATTTCCACTTATGAATATCGCCTTCGTCATAGCCATGATGGAATAAGTATAAGGTGGTCTCGTCTCGTCGGCAAAAAGTAGTCCCTTAACTATACTAGTAATAAGTGCGTGTGCAAGGGTTCAGCGTAGTAAGTGTAAGTGAAACGACAATAGAGTTTGCAGAGAGAGTATGTTCATGAGTATGTTGATTAACCTTTAAGTGGAGTGGAATTGGTTTGAAGTTGCCTGTTATAATAAAAAAAACATTTTTTTTTGCACAAGGGTTGACGTTTTGCAAACAAATTCGTCCGCACACAACCTTTCGCTTCAACAAGCAAACGCTCACTGAACGTTAAGGGACTAAAAAACGAACGATTCGGCAGCCGACGAGACCACCTTATACTAACTTATTGAATCATGGTCATAGCGACGTACAATCAGTGATCCCAGACTTTGGAAGCAGGTTATCCCACAGTTATGCCAAAAAAATCCCTTTTATCCCCCGCCGACATTTAAAAAATCCCACATTTATCCCATAAAATAATAGATACAAAAAACATGTATTTTATTAAATTCATTCTTTTTTACTATGAACAAATACGAGTTACATTAACTATGCAAGTTAACTATGCAAGTTCAAAAAAGTCTGCTTGAACAAACAAGCGACACATTTTCAAAACCAATATCTTGCTCTCCCGCACAATGCAATGAACTAAAACCTTTCTGTTTTGAAAAAGTGAGTTGAACTGATTAAATAAAGCAAGTACATGTTTGAAGAAATAGGAATAAGCTCTAAACTTTCATTGTTCTTAATGCAACTAGCAAATTAAGAACAAAAATTGACCAAAGAGTAAAATCTTTTTTTTTTTTGTACTATGAGGTGGAAAATCCCTTTGACCCTTTTAGCTTATTTTAAGTGAGAAAATCCCTCAAAAAGGGATAAATCCCCCGATCTGGTATCACTGCGTACAATCGCAATCGTAAGCACAAGCACAAATCGAAATACGTACATATTTTAATAATAATACATATCCAAATTCCATAATTATACAAATTTTCATTCCTGGCCTTAGCTTTTATTTTTTGTCATTCTATGCTGGATTTTTATAAAAAACCTGTTAGTTTTAGTTGCAGTTTCTTATTATTGATTTGTGGGTTTAGGTTCCTATTTAGTACATAAATTACATATATAGGTATAGTATATAAAATATAAAACCTATGGAAACACAAACGGCTAAAGCCCTCCGCGCACCATTTATGGATGGATGTATGGATTACCTAATGGGGATCAACGCCTAGCCCAAATAATGGTAAGAGCACAATTAATAATAGAACTACTGTAGGAACTTTAGTATCTGTGCTAGGAGCTAGAACGCCTTACGATGGATGGATGGAGATAGTGTATGTACTCATATGTAGATATGTACATATATTGTACTCCTGCCCGAAAAGTGTTTAAAACAACTAAAAGCGTTATCATCGGCCTGGCCGATGCTTTAATACCATTCACTACATAAAAGTCATGCAAAATGTTTGCCAGGCGAGCTAGTATGTACTGTACAAGCATTTGTATAATAGTGGTTTTGTATGGGAGGTACCAGAACTAAGTACATGCTTGACCGACCAACAGAGCCCATTTTCAATACCAACCTGACAACGGTAAAGAGAAGTCCCCTCATAAAATTTAATTCGCCTAGGTCGATTCGTTTGGACGCATCGTGCTTTCAACAGACACACAGACGGACAATGCTAAATCGATTCAGAATGTGATCCTGATTTAGAATAATACTTTATGGTGTCCCCGGTGATCCTTCTTGGCTTTACAAATGTAATGACTAGTGCTTATTATACCTTCGTATGGAGGGTATAAAAACCAATAGTTTTTGGTTTTCGGCATTTTTAAAAATGACCTCCCTACTCTCTTTTAAAAAGATAAATTATTTATTGTAATTATCTTCACTCTACAGAGATATGAGATCAATTATGTACTTATGCATCATGAGATGATTCTACAGCTGCTTTCTTATGACGTGTAGTTGAATCTATATATATATTTCATTTGTCGTTTGTTATTTAAGACAGTTGAAGCAGCTAATTTCTGTACAGAATCGGCACAGGATGGATTCCCTGCTGGACTTGCCTGAATCAATGCACACCTCTAGGCTAATAAGGCCCACCCTAGGCCATAAAAGGTACACTGAACTTCTAAAAACAAGAGCGGTACCACTGCCATCATAACAGAACACTGTGAAGTCGGTAGGCATTGAAATTGCAAAGGTTGGTTAACCCCTAAAAAAATTAAAGGGACCTCCTTACAAACCAACCAAATGCCGCATGAAATACAAAAATAAGATCCTGTAGAAAACTGTTTTTGTATCGCGAATGAGTTACCAGCTCCCACTCCCATTCATATTCTCAAATATTTTCAGCACTCAACCCCTCAGCCTCAATCCTCTTATCAATCAACATTCTTTAAAAAATATTCCTCTCTGAATATAATTTTTCATTTTGATTTTATTTCCCTTTTCCCTATCATATTCATAATCATAATTTAATTATCACTATGAAAAGTGTAGGAATAGGTAACGATGATATTTTATCCAATCTCCTCTACGCCTCACAATGACACAATGCTCGCTTGACTTCAAACAGCAACAATAATATTATAAAGTAATTATTATGTATCTATCAGAAAACCAAAAAAAGGAACCAAACTTGTATTCTTGAAATATATATATCATATTTTTTCTTTTTAATAATTTTTACTCGAACCTTACATCTGTGATGACTTTGACGAAATATTAAAATTAGTAACGAATAGAAACAACTTTAAAGCTTGGAAAGATATTGATTTAGGGGCGGATAGTGTTAGAGGATAGAGGACAGAGCATGTGAATGAAGTTAAGAAGCAAGTTAACGATTTCATTCTTGCTTTACTAAGAGAAATGCGAAAAAGATTATCTGACTTTAATACACTTTTTGTTTCTTTGGGATATTTTTCACCAGGCGTGAAAATCCAACTGCCGACCCTGTTTTGAAAGTCTGCTTGTAAGCTTTATTCCACCTAAAAGCTTACAAATTACTAATGTCGTTTTCGGTTGGTCGTCCAGAACCGTCCGGAAAAACTCTCCGCGATTCTGAATTCAAATCCAGAAGCAAATTTCTCTTCTTTTCAGTAGAACAACTGTCAGTTGAGTGCCAATCGAACGCATTCAGAAGCGTTCGGATTGCTTCCGGACGGTTCTGGACAACTACCAAAGCTCAGTGTGAAACATTAATTTCTGTCAATTGGGCAATTGGTGAATTTCATCTAGAAAATGTACCAGAAGAAGACGTTTTGAAGTTTTGGAACAAGGTGTTCAAAGTGACAAATGCCTTAGGACAGCCAGAGTTCCAGGAGCTTGGGTAATTTGTATTATGTTTTTTTTACGTAAAAATTACGAGTAGCGCGAATTCATTTGATTTTTATGGTTTTTGAATTTTGAGTGAAAAATTTTGAAATTTGGCGATTTTTTGGCGTTTTATATTTTACGTTTGGCGATTCCGGTTTTTAAAACCTGACAACCCTGACCAATGGCAAGGGGCAACGGCTGCGGCAGTGTGGCATGCGGCCAACGACAATCTGCAAATTACAGACTCTCGCGAGAGAGAAAAATTATAGAGAAAACGATTAGCGCTGTGTCGGCTATTTTGTGAACTACATTGCATATGCCAGTGTGAGTTGTGAAACAAAAAAGGAGCTGCAGTTAAAATGTTAACTTTTAAAAATGCAATTTTAACTATTTTATGAACCAAATCTTTAATTTGTATTCAATGGACGGATACATAAATGTTTGAATGTTATTCTGTTTTGAAAAGCTGACAAAAATAAGTTCTGGTTGCTCTACAAACACTGTTTCGTTTTGGTCCCTTTAATTTGCAGATTATAACAGTTAAACTCAAAATTCGAAGACGGTCACTAACGAATTTAACCCATTGGCTATAAAATAAAATTATAAAAAAAATAAAAAAAGTTTCATTTAGGTATTGCCCCACTGGGGCGAAAAAAAACACCCCAAAAAGGACGTTTTTTGGGACTTTATGGTACATAAAAAATTTAAATTCTAAGACGGTCACTAACAGCATCTATTTATTTACTGTCGAAAACCGTTCACTGCGATCAATTATCTCTTAAACCCTGCAAGCCCCATCGGGGCGAAAAATCATATACCCTCGTATACCCAGCCTTAAATGGAGAAACATCAGTGCATCATATCATTGTATATACACACTATAGTACTCTCATCCCATCGCATTGAATTACGCGTCTTCGACGATCCAGGTGGCGCTTCAGTTAATTTAGTTTGTACACTGCCAGCCATCTCCGACCATTGGGGAAATGTGTATAGAGAAACCAAAATAAACAAAACAAAGTCAAACTGGTATGCCTCTTCTCTTTCTTCATTCATATCGCCATTTCCATCCATCATCATCAGTAGGTAGGTATAAAATTACTTCTGATGTGATGTAACAGGGTAGGGTAGAGAACTGCAACTGGTTTGGTTTTTCTTAGTGATAGGAGAGGAGAATAGTGGAAAGGAGGTGCAATATTATGAGCAAGAGCAAATATAATTCAACAGCATGGTGGTGTAGGATAGGATGGTGGTGGTGGAGGATTTGTGTGTTTGGACTGGAGAGGGGTGCACGATGCAAGGGGTGATCAGTTGGGAAAGACAAATTGAATAAAAACTGAATTTGGCTTCCTTTCTGTCGTTGCAGAAGATTTGAGGATTGGGCATAAAATAATGTATGCTAGACTCTCACTATTTTGCTTATATTTTTGTCAAATATGCATCGATTTAAGTGATTCTTTTTTTAATTGATTCTAAAATATTATAGGCATGTGTCTACTTTATGAGGTTTATAATGTAGAAGCATTTTATGTCAGTAAAATGAGCAGCTAACTATTATAGGAGTCTACATCTCTCTCTATATAAAAATCAATTGTTTGCAAAACTCGAGAAAGGATAGATGCTAGACCGATTTGGATGATTCTTTTTTGTTTTGTTCGTCTTGAATCAGGGTTTGGCAAAAAAATAAAATTCGGAACCCCCAAATGAAAAGCCGAAAAATTGATAAAAATCTGAATTTCCATTTTGTATGAGAATATAAGTACCTACACCACTAATGATCGCAAAACTCGAAAACCACCGAACCAAACCCAAAGGTAGGTATTTCTGTGAAGTGTGGAAAATTAGACAATACAAACAAAAGATTTCAAACGCTATTCTTCAACAGTTTTTAAAATTTGGAACATTGATATGCATTGTGCTGATGGACAAAAATATATCTGTGCAATAGAATAGATACAATTCCTAGGCACGTCAAAGCCGGTTATCTTTATATGTAATGTAGTGCAATTATTGTTCCTTTCCCATAACCACTAATTATACATAATCATTTCGATAAAACTAATATAGGGCATTAAATCTAAAGAGTAGATACATATGTACATAGGTACATATTCAGGGGATTTATGCGGAACTATTTAAATAAAAGTATGGTTTTCTAACAATGTAGGCACTACTATGTATTTAGAAGAAGTTCTAAGTTTGATTATCATGCACTTCGTAGTGCAAAATATAAAAATAAAAATATCAGTTTCAAATTCATTGAAATAAGTGATAAACTGCTTTTATTGTAATGCTCCATGGTACACATTTTTGGGTTTTCCAGGAATCGTATTGCATAAATAGGTAGATAGTATTCTTGTCTATCAGGACAATGCATACCAATGTTACAAATTTTACAAACTTTGGCTCCCGTGATTGTCGAAGAATAGCGCCACATCTCTTTGTCCAATTTTTACCAAACTTCACAGCCTTCGTAACAAAAACAAAGATTTTATCATTTTATCAAAATGTGAGTTCATATACTACGATTTTTAAATGGACGGCGCCACGCCCCTTTGTCCAATTTTTTTTACATACAAACCTGCTACAGAAGAATAATACCTTTATAGAAAAAAAAAAGTCATCAAATTCGGTGTAGCCAAACTCGAGTTATAAAAGGAATATAAAAAGGAGATTACTAGCAGTCCCGTGATGGTCTTGCTTGTGTTATTTGGGGTTACCCGCCTGATGCTGTCATTTCTGGTCTGGAGATAATCGTGAGCTATTCGCTCGTTACCAACTGATTGGTTTAGTGCGTCTATATGTTAAAGTCGTTAACAAATTCTCCTACATATTTTTATTCCTTTTTGATTTTCATTTTCCCTCACTTTCATGTGATCGTTGATCAATGGTTAGAAAACGAGCTTAGATTATCCGTTTTGGGCTGTGCGTTGATGACTTAGTTATTTAAAACAAAAAATAGCTTACTTAATTGCAAAGCAAGAATCTTCTAATCTGAACTGCAAGTTTCTAAATACATATTCATCAATTTCCTACATACTACAATAATCCATATTATAGGTACTACAATAATCCATATTTTAAATTTATATAGGGATGATTTGGATGATTGCTGTTGCTGCAATAGCATTCAGCGTAGCACTGCGACCTGCGTATAACTGCTCCTAAAATAATTGTATCTAAATACAAAAGGTTAATTTTGGGTTTAAAATAAACAAATGAACTCAAACTGTCAGCCTACAAATCGCATACCTACTTATGCACAGTTTGAAAAAAACTGCTAGAGGTACAAACGAATCCGTCCTGTCGTTAAGAATACAGCTACCTACCACCACGCAGACAAACAGACAGACAGAATTGCGAGACTCAGTTTTTGAGCTTTACCTAATATCATCTTAATACCTATCATAATTAATTGATCTAAAAATATGGACTTAAAACAATATCATTCTCACACTACATACAATATGAGAAAATTGAACATTTAGATCGATCTGGGTACGTGATTTTATTTGCTAAGATCCAACCAAACTTCCCCACTAGTGCACCTCACATGCTCATGCTCACCCACCCCATAATAATTTTCAAATCATCATAACCTACCCTTGACACCTAAGTTCAATTGCCACGATCATGATTCATGACACAAATGCTACCCATAAATCCAAGAAATACAAAATATGTATTGTTAAAAATCCGATCTATGATTTCATATTTCTCCTTTCCACATTGTTATCCTCTTAAATATCAATTCCAATCGTCATCACTCAACAGCACCACACTCATCATCATGCTAAAAGTACTCTCCCCACACACCACCACTATATGCGATAAGTATAAATCGATCCGATCTTTCATTTCATATTCCTTCTTTTCATATTGCTATGCTCATAAATGCTAAAACTAAAAGTACACTTCGCCTAACCTACACACCACCACCACTAACTACCTGCGAAAAGAATCACTTACTTCCACTCCTTACTACTGGAGAATAAAAGACAACAAAAATAATAATTGTTCTTTCTCTTTCATCTGCATGTTGTCAATGAGATGAATAAGAAAAGAAGAAGGCATCATTTAATTTCGTTTCAAATAATCCAATACAACTACCATGTTCGATGTGAGTAGTTGGTCTCAGAGGTGGTTGGTGGCGCTAGTGCATAAATGCGAAGTGATAGTACTATAGTGTCTATATACAATGATCATATTATTTCATCCGTTTCTCTATTATAGTAAGGTACGAATGGCATTGAAGGTGATTGAGTTTCACTTTTAAAAATACAGTTTTCATGAAACAATAATTTGTGTAACGATCATTGTGTAATTTCAAGATTTAAAAACAAAAATTTGAAAATAATTCACAGATTCTACCTTACTAGATAAAGCTAGTGATGATTTTTCTTTGTTTCATTGATTTTATGATTTAGTTATATTTTTTATTAGTATATTCATATTCTTGTATATAACAATTTTATATAAAGTAGATTAGATGTTCATATTCGCTTATTGCATGCACATGAGTAGAAGGCTTAATTTTTAATTATGAATATTTTTTTTTGTCAAATATAAGTTAGTTCAAATCATAGATAGGTATTTCGTATTTTGCTTTGTTTGTTTACAATTTAAAACTAGTAGGTATTTTTAATGTTAAATGTGCATGATCTATAAATGGTATACTGAAATTTCAAAAATACTTATCTATATGTATCTACTTATTAAGTAAATT
The DNA here is from genome assembly GCA_949372485.1 of Cheilosia soror. NCBI lineage: Eukaryota > Metazoa > Arthropoda > Insecta > Diptera > Syrphidae > Cheilosia > Cheilosia soror. Next base: position 58,959,070 of record OX443561.1, on the reverse strand, counting down.
TCTATACGATAAAAAGTTAAAACAAATTGTGTGGATTATCATGGTGACAGTATATATAACTCTAGTAACAATAGTAGCTACCTAAGGTGCTAGTACACGATATGTAGCACGCCTCATATATATGTACAGGTACACGGCATTTACCCATTGGGACCATTCTCTGACGTCATTTTGACCTGTACAAGCTCTCTTTGTGCACTCTCTGTTGACGTCAGAGTCACATATATATGAGGCGTGCTACATATCGTGTACTAGCACCTTTACAGCTATACTTTTTTTTCAGTGAACGTCTAGGTAATCCGAGCACATTGAATAACATAATTTTTTTTGCTCATTAATTTTCACATATCTCGTCTATCCAATTCGCGGGTATAGTAGGATGTTCAAGTGGACCCTTCTTAACTCTTGATCTTCCGTAACCGTATCTATATAATCTGGGGCGATCCAAATTTTTTTAATTTTTTCATCTTCAAGAGAAAATGAAATTAAAAAAAAAGAGTTTGAAAGTTTTAATTTTATTCTCGCTTTTTGGTTCTGATTTTGAATCGTAACTTGTTGCTTCTGAATTCTGCAACATATTAGGACCGTACCTTACCTTTGTAGTAAAAATGGAAAGACTGTCAAAATGGAAGTGGTGGTGATGAATTCCCTCTCAAAGAGAAAAACTTACAAAAACGTTATAAAACGCTTTGGTAGTAATCGATGAAAAACGACGATGTATTTTATTTTTCATAAATTCCATATTAGTATGAATGAATCCAAGTATGCGGAAGAGTTTGTCAGTCAGAACTTCTACCATTCGAGAATAAAAAAGTTGCACTATTTTCCCACTTACTGATATCATTTTTATACCAATTTGTTTCTCATATTGCAGGAAATCAAAATCTTGTAAATAGCCGTTTACAAGACGACAAATTTGAAATCATCTGTAAAAACTAGTAAGATTCTCAGTGGAGGAGTAACATTTTACTCTCTCGAAGTCGCTCTTTTTACGAATTTTTCAAGTTAAGGAACGACATTGAGTAAAAATCTTAAGATTTAAAAGTAAAGGAACATACATATTATTGTAATGAACCAACTTTGGTAATCGACAAAAGAAAGGTTCGAAAACACTGAATGAAACAAGAAAGTTAAAAATGACTATGCAACATTACATACCACGGTAGGTACTCCACCACAGTAGCTACACAATTAGGGGTATCGCGAATAAATTCCGATGGAATTTTTTCCCTTGTCAGCAATGTAATTCATTCAAATTGCTGAATGGGAAACATTCCGGGGGAAATATTGTTCGCGATAGGGGTGAATATCTAATACAATCACCCCTATCGCGAATAATATTTTCCCCGGAATGTTTCCCATTCAGCAATTTGATTTACATTGCTGGCAAGGGAAAAAATTCCATCGGAATTTATTCGCGATACCCCTAAATAGGTAAGATATTGAGTTCGATATAATCACATATAAATATAAAATATTTTGCTGAATACCTCGAAAATGAATATAGAATACTTATTTTATACCTATATACTTACTTTTATACCATTATTGTATATTGTAAATAAATAAACAATATCCGAAAATATACAATCATTGAATAGCTACAAATAGAATCGGCACCGATGCAATCATCCGCCACGCGGACCATACGTCGCTGCGATCGCTTGTGCTGGTTTGTGAAATGGATCTGGGCATATCTGGGATTAAAGATTGGATAAACAAAATCCCGACAAAAATATTCCTCTAAGGCTGAAAACACACCGGATAAAGCAAAACGTGTTTTTTTGTTTCGTGAAACAAGAGAACATGGTTTCTTATGAGACAAAACACACCAAATCAAACGAAACAAAACACACGTTTTTGTTTTGAAGCGTTTCGGTTGTGGTTGTCGAAAATACATGCCATTGCATACGAGCAACACACACCGAATACAACAAAACTGTTTCGAATCAGCGTCGTTGTTGATAATTGCATACTTTCTTATGGCGCAACACACACCAAATGAAACGAAACATAAAAACCAAAGCAAATCAGAAAAACATGTTTCGTTGCCGATAGCTGACCTGTTGTTTTTGCGAAACAAAATTTAAAATCCGTTGTTTTTATTTTCTTCTCTCGTTGCATTTTTCACCTTTATTTGCTTCTATGTTTACTCCGTGCGCAAATTTTAACAAATATGGACGTAGATGGAGAAAAATTGATTTTTTTAATTGAGGCAAGAAGCCCTATCTATAATTATAAGGATAAGGAACATGCATCATGCATTCATCGTCTGAGTCCGACCACATGTTGAACAACACTAAAAGCACTAAAAGCATCGGAAATTCCGTTTTGTTTTATTTCAACGCACACCAAACGAAACAAGAAAACAAAACGTTTTGTTTTGTTACATTCTGTTTCGCTCGGTGTGTGTTCAAATAAAAAACGTTTTCTTGATTTAAGAATCAAAAACGTTTTGCTTTATCCGGTGTGTTTTCAGCCTAAGGCTGACCTGTTGTTTTTGCCTAAGGCTGAAAACACACCGGATAAAGCAAAACGTTTTTGATTCTTAAATCAAGAAAACGTTTTTTATTTGAACACACACCGAGCGAAACAAAACGTTTTGTTTTCTTGTTTCGTTTGGTGTGCGTTGAAATAAAACAAAACGGAATTTCCGATGCTTTTAGTGCTTTTAGTGTTGTTCAACATGTTCAACATAAAACTTACCTTGACAATTCATTTCAGTTGCTATTTCTTTCCACAGCTTATCAATAGTAAGTTTATTGGCATGTTCCTTATCCTTATAATTATAGATAGGGCTTCTTGCCTCAATTAAAAAAATCAATTTTTCTCCATCTACGTCCATATTTGTTAAAATTTGCGCACGGAGTAAACATAGAAGCCAATAAAGGTGAAAAGTGCAACGAAAGAAGAAAATAAAAATAACGGATTTTAAATTTTGTTTCGCAAAAACAACAGGTCAGCTATCGGCAACGAAACATGTTTTTCTGATTTGCTTTGGTTTTTATGTTTCGTTTCATTTGGTGTGTGTTGCGCCATAAGAAAGTATGCAATTATCAACAACGACGGTGATTCGAAACAGTTTTGTTGTATTCGGTGTGTGTTGCTCGTATGCAATGGCATGTATTTTCGACAACCACAACCGAAACGCTTCAAAACAAAAACGTGTGTTTTGTTTCGTTTGATTTGGTGTGTTTTGTCTCATAAGAAACCATGTTCTCTTGTTTCACGAAACAAAAAAACACGTTTTGCTTTATCCGGTGTGTTTTCACCCTAAGGAATGCTGGATGGGTCATTTTTTGTTGTAAACCAGACTGAGGTAGGATATTTCATGCTTAACTTTGCTGTCGAAATGTGTATAGAGAAAACCAAAGAAAAAAAACAAAAAACAAAGTGGTTTGCCTTTTCTCTTTCTTCATTCCCCATCCCCATCCATCAGTATAAAATTCTTTCTGATCATATGACGAAACAGGGTAGGGAACTATACTCTGTCCAACAAAAATTGTCAGTACAGGCCTTATGGGGGAGCTTTTTTTCTAACAAGGGTGCCTGTAGGTACTCTCACGGCACTCAAACACAAGAATTGCCACTGAAAAACAAACCAAACCACTGACTTACCAAGGAATTATTGTCATAATTTCCCCAAAATTCGCATACAGCCCACCAGAACCAGTCTGCCACACAACTGCAGGCACAAACCAGTAAGAATAGACCGTCGACTCCTCCCACATAACGGACTTTGCCTACAAGCTGCCGGCGAGACCAGGATTTTTCATGTATTGGTGCTGTACAAAATCAAAGGGGCGCCATTAACGCACGCATACTTGAAAAATCCTGGTCGCATGGTATTGCATAGAAAAACATTGCCGCCATTAATTTTGACATTTACACGTATTCACAGACAGGGAAATTCTTTCCGGGGGGAATCGGGTAGGTGTACGGGAAGTCGGCGGTCTATTCTTACTGGTTTGTGACTGCAGGCAGAATGAGCATGATCGTTTTGTGTTCGCTTGCTATTATCATCCACGAAAATAAGCAGTGTGTGTGAGGAAAGCACATCAGAAGAGTGTTACCAAGCATACAATGAAAACATATCATTAAGGATTTTTCTATGGATTTTGTCAAAGAACTTTCGGTTTTGGTGCTTTTGAGAACGAATTATTATGTGGGGTGTTGCCATTCGGTTTTAGTTTGTTTGTATTTCTGAAGGACCCATAATATTCAGTTAAACCATTTTTTAATGTTGTCTTTTTGAAATAAGGTTTACTCGTGAGGTGTTTAAATGCATTCATTTCATTAACGCAACAAGTGATCATAAGTGCGTTGTAGTGATATTGCGATAAATTAATAGTGATTACTATAGGGCAACCGGATTCATGCAAAAGCACAGTTTTTCTTTGGGATATCTTATTAAATATCTTAATATACAAAATTAAGTACATATTTTCAGTCCTATTCGTTAGGGCATATTTCTGCATATTTTGGTATAGATGCATTATTTGACTTTGTAGACTATATTTTTGGCATGTCGATAGGTATGTACAGCTGCACATGTGCAGTCCTTTTACCATCTGTTTGGGTATATGACCATTGCGTCGTGGTTATATAATTTTGTATTCTGTTTTTATTTGTCTATTGTTTCATCAAATAGTTTTTCACACTACAAGCGAAGCAGGTAAACCTATATTGTTTATTGTCGGTCGTTGGGTTTTACCACATCCGTCCGCAGTAAAGATAATGCCTTAAAAGAATTTATTTTATGATCCTTTTTTTGCTACTGCTACCGCGAATATCTGCACTGCCGGGTAATCATTTTTTAACAATTATGTAATCTAGGTATCTATGTCTAAATAAAAAGAAAAAGATGAAATAAAGAAGTGGTTGAGGTCTAATGCGATAAGTTTCGAGGATGATATGATTAAAACAGAGTTGCTTGAAATCGTTAAACGCTATAAGGCCAAGTATGAAACATACGTCGTGGATGAAATGGCTCATAATGCGGGACATAAAGTGCTTTGCTTGCCGCCTTATCACTGTGACCTTAATCCAATAGAATTGGTTTGGGCTCAAGTGAAAGGGTTTGTAGCAAGCCAAAACAAGACATTTAAAATGGCTGAAATAAAAGATTTATTAACGACAGCACTTACAAGGGTAGAAATGGACGTTTTCGCCGAGGAAGCAGTTAATAGGTTAATAATAGACCTACATAAATAACGAGAGCAGTAGCAGTAATTACTCATCGGATTAGTTGATATTTTAATAAGTCATATTAGAAATTAGTATTTTATGTTTTCCAATATTTATAACAAATTAATTGGATTACGATGATATATTTTTCGTTTTGATATTTTTTTTGTGTTACGAAACTTTTATTTTTTGTTGGAAAACAAACTAAAGCGATTAGGCCTACTGGGGATACCCTTAAAAAAAGATAAATAAAGATAAACGGAATTTATTTCGTTCAGCAATATTTGTATTTTAAATTGGAAGGTGGTAACCCTAACAGTTTTGCTCTCTGAGTTATGGCGAATTATCATACAAACTATGGTAACCCTGTAAGAGCTTTAAAGTGGGACCGATTTATGTAAGTGATTGCAACCAGACTGAGAGACAAACACCCTATCTTCCCTGTACTGACAATTTTTGTTGGACAGAGTATAGTTTCGTATGGACAGTAAAGGAGATGCAATATTACAAACAAGTATCATGAGCAAAAGCAATGTGTAGGATTTACGACTTTAGGAGAGGGAGGGCGATGCAAGCGGTGATCAGTAGTTGGGAAGGATAAATTGAATAAAAATGATTTTGGCTTTCTTGCTGACATTAGCTACACAAGATTTTAAGATTGTGCATAAATGTTCTATGTTAGAGTATCACTATTTTGCCTATATTTTTTGTTAAATATGCATAGATTTTATTGATTCTTTTTCTAATTAATTAAAAAAAAAGCTCAAATTAAAAAAAAATTCAAGCACTTTTTAAAATATGGAACATGCATTGGGCTGATAGACAAAAATGTATCTGGGCAATACAATTCCTAGGCACGAGCAAAGCCGACGGGGTAGAGGAGCTTAGCTAGTATCATAGACAAAATAAAATATAAAGACACTTCACTTCATACTACGAAAACCAACCCAATTTTTCAATTTCTACCTCCTCTTTCATCGCATGAGAACATGCGATGCATCAACCATCCCTCCACGCTCCACCATACATCCACCAGTGAGCAAGGCATGATGAAAAACAGCGCACTCCACTAACCGCATTCTAGTTTATTTTATTGTTCTGTCTGAGTTACTGAAAACCAGTTTCACATACTGTGCTTTGTTTGTATCTTTTGTTGCGGATCATGGATCAGTGTATATAAAAAAAAACTCCACAGGGTAATATGCAATTGCAGGTTAATATTCAAACCGCGAAGAACAACAAATTCAACGCCAAAAATGCCCCACGTCGGGTGCCAAATGTTGCAAAATATATTTGCCGCGATCAACTACTCTTATTTACTTTAATTGGGGAAACAAAACGAGAAAAACTGAAAATGCAGTCGCCTCTGCCCGAAGAAAAAAATCGAATGTGACGAGCTGTCACTGACCACAGACTATTGATCTCAAAGATCGCGAACTTTTGCAACCGCAGCACTTGGACTGGTGCTGCGTTCCGTTTTGCTCAGTGGGTCGGGTTCGTCGCTATAATATGGTTGAATTCACCTGAGTCAAAATGAGATTATGTACCTTTATTTTACCTATTATTTGATCTCGTTACGATTAATGGGCGCCACGTAATTTTGCGGTAAATTACGAAACCTTCCTATCTGAAATTCAAAAAGTTCCGAAAAAAAGCAATGATTTTTACTACGTTATAAGGGCTCCGTTGGAGCGCGGTCCTTTATTTAGGTATACGTGGCAAAAAAGCGAATATATTTTTATTCAATTATGCAGGTGATTGACGACAAGATTTCTTGTTGAAAAGTGTTTTTTTTTTACGGGTGGACCGTTTGAATTGGACTGCTATCGCGTCGTCTGAAACGTTATGTCTTATAACAAATTAACGGGTCGCGTGTCAAGCGTGTCAAACTGATGGAACGGGAGCCTACCGAAACTCAATTTTTAAAACCCTAACCAAGCGAAATTTTATGATTTTCACTGTACTTATCTGTTTTTTTATGTCCAACACCTGTTGGATTCCTTCCTTTTTCATGCGTGCGTCCCTTTCTGACACTTTCTCTCAGTCTTCTGTCCACCTTCCTTTTTCTCTCTTATCTCTTCCTTCTTTCTTTCCTCACTTTCTTTACTCTACTTTAGTACTCTACTTTACTTTTATTCTATCACTCCACGATACTACTTGCACTTCTTTTCAAAAAAATTTAAATTGCTAAATTCGCAATATCAAATTAAATTTCTACAAAAAAAAATTTCTCAAAATACCTACTACTCGAAAGCTGGTTCGCCAAGAAGTGACGTCCAGGTTTTTGCCATCATTCGAAGTTGCTCAGCTTCCTCACTTACACTCTCTCATTCATTCGCTGGTTTTTGGCCCAACGGCGGGTTTTAGTTGGCATTCAGCAATCTAGTGCTTCATATGCCCCCGCATCCGTATACGACCACATTCATCCGGTTAGTGGGTTGAACGGTCCTTTTTTGCGACACCGTGTTATGTTACACAAATGCGCTGCCGTAACCCACTAGTTCTCTCACTCTCTCAAGCACACTTTCCAGTGTACTGGAATTCGCCCGTGGGGGATCCTTCCAGTATTTTGGAATTAACCGACCGACTTCGAATATGATCTATATACAGAGAAATCACTCTTTTTATATATTATTTTTGACATTTAACCAAAACGAAAATAGTTCGTGGAGGTCATGTTGCGGCGGCAATTTTCCCCACGTAAGCTAAAATGAAAATATGTTTATAAAAATGGAGAAAGAAGTAATGTTAAGAGTGGATGAAGATAAATCTACCCTTAGACCTGTACCCTTGCTGGTACGTGGTAAACCCCAAATTATTTGTTGTAGGAAGGAATCCGCAGCTGTTGTGTGTTTACGTTTTTTTCTCTAATTCGCGAATAGTTAATCTGTTTCGGTGGACTCTCGCGCAGATTTTGGGGTTGGGACTTGCAGATAGCAAGCCAATCCTTCCAAATTTGAATACTTTAGGGTGGGCTCTTGGCCATGAAAAGTGATCGCAGCATTTTGGTTGTATTTTTAGTGTCATTCGTTTTGTTTGCTTTGTGATTTTGTGTCTCGTGTCCCCTTTGAATTTGTGTTATTGTGGTGTTGTATATTGGGTCGTGTGCCCCTTTTGGATACGGTGATGCTGCGATCGTCGACGATTATTGTGTTTCGGTGTTTCATGTTTTATTGTGCTCGTCCTTAGTGTTCTCACGCACGATTGGTGTGGGTGATTTGTGTTATTATCACGCACTCTTCCGTGCGGGTTGATTTGAGAGGGTGTGTTAATACTTGGCCGTCCGCCCACACTCCCCTGTTGCTCCTTCGTTGCTCCAACGTCGGGGCTTTGATGTAGGGATCGTCTTCCCTATGCCCATTGATCTTGACTCCCTACCGTTATGGTGGTAGTTCAGATTTAGTGTTCAGTGTTGAAGAGTGTCTTTTTTTTTGCTCGGCCGTTCGCCTACACTCCTCTGCTGCTCCTTCGTTGCTCCAGCGGCGGGGTGATTTGTGTAAGAGATCGTCGTATCTCCACCCATCGAACCTATCTTTTCGTCACCTTTAGTGGTGTGACGATCGTTGGGGTGTCCGCCGCACCCTTCGCATAGCCATGGTATTTTGGATGTCTATTCGTCCCACGTTGGAGTGTTGCCTAAGGGGATCGTCCTCACCCCACTCTTTGTAGCTTACGACCGCCTGTCGGTATTGTTAGTGTCGGTGGGACGTCTCCTGACGGCCTGTCAGGCTCACCACCCGATTGTACCTCGGTATTATCGACGGTTAGGAGTTTCCCTTCCGTCCGAAGGGCTACGTAACCGGATGTTATCTCGTTTGCCACTTAGACCGTCCGTCTGCTGGCTTGTGACCGCCCTGCCACAATCGGCAACCTATTTGGTGGCACCCTTAAGCTCCAAGGAGGTGGTCCGGAGGCTGATGGGAGCCTCGGATGCCCGTCCACTTCCCCTCACCTCTGATGCTCAGCCAAAGTAAAAGACGGACCAAAGGTAAGGAAGAGAGGAAATAGAGCAGATCATGTTGCGCTAAATTTTAACGCAACATTGTTCCAATCAATTGACGAACAATCACTAAAAAGACTTTCAACATTGACACGACGGAAATCACGCTACTGAGTGGGCTGCGCTAAGTTTTTATTTGCATGTAAGTCAAGTGAGACAAAAATTAGATCATGATACGAAAACACGGGGACAGATAATTGACTAAAACATTTAACAAGGCTTTGATCACTAGCTAGGAACACATCTAACAAGGACGGCGCGCAGTTAAGCTTAAAGTGCGTTGGCTCATTATAGTTAACGAAAGAAAGGCCAAAAGAGTTCATCGAAGTTTTGAATGAGTTGGATGACGATTGCAACAGGTTTATATTTAAATCTCCACAAAGAATAAATTCTCTGGTGTCAGGTAGAAAGGGGTTAAATCAGAAATAGTAGTTTTCCGCAAAATGAGATTGAAGATTGAACATTTTTTTGTAAATCCAGATTATCTTTTTTCGAAAAATTAATGATACAAAACAATTATCAAAATGGTTGTCTGTAATAACCAGGGCTAGGATTTTCATGCAAATGCATGTTTTTTTGAGACACTTTGGAAGAAAGGGACTTTATTATCTTTACGAATCATGAAATTTCCTTTAAACTGGCATTCATTCGTTAGTGCATATTTTTGCATATTTTACTATAAAGGCATATTTTTGCATATTTTGCATATTTTTAAAATAAATGCATATTTTTTGTGCATATTTTCAAAATAAAAAATATAAAATTGAAAAACATGGGTTTCAATAAATTGCGCACGCACCTTTATTTTTTTTTTCAATTGCAATTACTGTGAATTGACATTTGTGAAACATAATATAACAATGTACCGATTACATCAGTTGTGGACATAGAACGATCGTTTTCTATGTATAACGCCCATATTATTCACTCTGAGTGTAAATTAGGTTTAAATTAATTCAGCTAGATCAAAAACGGATTTAAAACAGTTTAAACCGATTTTAACTCGTTTTAAACCAATGTAATTTTAAATTTCACATAAAATGACATTTGTTTTTGCTGTTTTTGACTAATTGAGGATTGATTTGATGTGTTGTGACATCAACATTTGGTCTATATCACTAATTGTTGTGTCCAATGTGAAATGCGTGAATTGGTGAACAATAATATTAATACATTTATTTTTTAATAGAACAAAAACAAATTTTTAGATACATACTATAAAGTTAATTTCAAAATTTACATGTGGTGCCATAACAGTTGTCAAAACTAATAAAATTTTTCTTATATTCTTGCTTTTTATTATATTTTCACTTTCATTTAATTTAAATTTGAGTTCTAATACTGGTCAAAGTACTTAAACTAGTCTACGGAGTGCAGTTTAGATTCAATCGGACTAAACACCGACACGTTAAAAAAAAAAAATTATTATTATGGGGTTTAACGACTGAATATTATGGACTTGGGTTAAATTGTTGGGCTAAACTTACTTAAACCCGGGTGTAAACTTTAGTTCGGATTGAAGTGGGTAAATAATATGGCCGCGAGACATTCCAAAGACTGAAATGCCAAAGTTGTACCTTCGAAAACTTAAAAAAAAATTGCATAATTTCGAAATAAAGCATATGAAAATTAGTTTATTTCTTATTTTAAATAAAACAATATTTAAGAATTGAATTTACTGGATAAAAAGTGTTTGATTTTTAAGGGAAAATATAGCTTCAAAATAATATTTAATAGTTTTATGTGCATATTTTTAATTTTTAGGTGCATATTTTATGCGCATATTTTTAATTTTTTAGTGCATATTCTTCATTTTTAGGTGCATATTTTATGCGCATATTTTGAATTTTTTAGTGCATATAAATTCGAGCCCTGGTAATAACGTTAAAGGCTGTTGACCAAAAAATAAGTAATTGCCAAATTTTCTGATGACTTATCTCCTTATAGCCATTTGTTGTTTTGTTACCTGTTAATATAAAGTTTTTCTAAGGACTTAAGTCAAGAAGAAAAAAATCTTTATTTAATAACTCAGTTAAATTATTCATAAAGAAAACTTGGAAACATAAAATTATTTAATTAAATAAAAAATGTAATAATTATAATGAGTCACAGAAGTAAATATACACCATTAACTGATGTTATACTTGATTAAGTATACTTTCCTAAGATGACTTAAGCCCTTATGAGCAACTTATATTTCTAGTTATTTTTATTTCAAAATATGAAGTTAGTATAAATACAAAGGACTTAAGTCAACTTAAACCCTTAATACCAAACAATTTTAAAAACTTCTTGACTTATACCATTTGTACAAATTAATTTCTAACAAACAAATTATGCTAGACTTATGCCGATAGGACCAAACGAAAGAGAAAAACAAGTAAAAGTGTTATCATCGGCCTGGCCGATGCTTTGATACCCTCCACTGCATAAAAGTCATGCAAAATGTTTGCCATGCGAGTTAGGTAGTATGTGTCTAATATTAGTCTTGTATGGTAGGTAGCAGAACTACTTTACCGACATAGACAATTTTCAATACCAACCTGACGACGGTTAAAAAAAGTCCTCTCACAAAATTTCATTTACCTAAGTCGATTCGTTTGGACGCTATCGTGCTTTCAACAGACAGAGATATATGGGTCAAATATTGGCTTTGTATGGGACGTACCAGAACTACTTGACCGACATAGCCCATTTTCAACCGACATAGCGACGGTAAAAAGAAGTCATCTCACAAAATGTTATTCACCTAGATCAATTCCTTTGGACGCTATCGTGCTTTCAACAGACAGACAGACGGACAGACAGACAGACGGACATGGCTAAATCGATTCAGAATGTGATCCTGATTCCGGTGAATCCTTCTTGGCGTTACAAACGTAATGGCAAAGTGAATATACCTTCCTGTGGAGGGTATACAAAATTTACTTAAGTCCAATAAAATTCCAAAAATTGAGTTTTTTGACTTAACCCCTTTTTCTGGTCTCAGCAGAGAATTTAGGTGCAAGATGATATATTTCTTCCACAATTGGGGAAATGACACCCGAATTAGCGATATGTGGTGGCATATAAAAAGCGCCAATGATGCATTTATTTTCGCCATTGAGGATATCGATGAAATAATAGTCACAAGGCTGGGAGCCATCCGAATGCGTAACGCGACTAGACTTGATATAGTTCCTTTTATATAGAGCAAAGCCTAATTAAAAAAATATATACATATACCGCGGTACTAATAATCATTTTTAGTGTCCAGGCTAACTTTTACGAAGTCACAATGGCGAAAATTTCCATATAAAATAATCCACTGTGACCGTCAAAATATTTAAGTTGAAGATTAAAAATGATTATTGGTAAGGCCCATAGTCAATATAAATAAGCAACTCACAGCAATGAAAATATTATTTACTTAATTACTTAGATGGCATCAAGTGGTTTAAGGTCACCTTCCACTTGTACGCGCTGGTCAAAAATAAGTGATTTTAATATTATATTATGTCCTACGCGGTCGTCCACGGAAAGGACTGAAGCATTAGGATAAGGATTAGGATTGCTCAGGGACCGGGGCCCTGTTTCATAAAAATTGACAATAGGGACAGGTGACAGATGACAATTTGTAAACTGACAATCTGACAATTGTCAAATTTCTGTTTCATAAATAATTAGACAATTTTGTAGAATTGTCACCTGTCAAGGTTTATGAAATGAAATAGGTACTTGGATTTTATTGGCATCACTATCACCATCTCTTAGACATTTTCTGATATCAAACGCGTCGGTAATGTAGGTAGGTAGGTAGAAGTGCTTGTTCATGCCTTTGAACCCAATTAGCACTGGATGTGCTTTTTTGTTACCACCCTCGTTGTAGTGATTGTTAAGGATGTGGTCCGGAAAACGGATAAGATCCTGTATCCATTTGCCCGAGATGTCGCTAAGGTCGTCAAAGAATGGTTGGTTCAGTGCGCGCAGTCTGGCTCTCGCTAGAGCTGGACATTTGCAGAGGAAGTGAGATAGAGTTTCTTTTTCATTTGTAATACCGCAACTGCGGCATCCTCCATCTAGCTTTCTCAGAAAGGAAGGGTTGAAGTGTTCCTTGGACAGAATTTTACTTAGCCTGGCAGAGCCCTTTATTTATTTATTTATTTATTTATTGATTTATTTGGTCTACCGAATACAAGATTCTTACAGACTACACTAAACCTAAAGTACAATAATAACTTATATCTAAACTAAATTTGAGCTAGGTATACAATATTGTTTAATTGCTTTTTTACTGCATTTCTGGTATCGGATAAATTAATTACATTAGAAACACTAGTATAAGAATTGCAGTAACGACTTATTGGCTCATTTTGACCGTAAACTGTTCTGAGTGTTCCAATACACAGTAAGGGTCTATCGCGCAATTATCTCTGTGGAGCGTTGGGACCAAATTTCAGCAGGCGGAAGCTCTGGACAAATAATTTTAGAGCAAAGAATATCTCTTACGAAGAGAATTTCTATATTTTTTCGTCTAACTGATAACATTTTTAAATGGATAAGAAGACATCTTTGCTTATAAGAGGGTAAAAATCCATCCCAATTAAATTTACGTAGCATGTAGCGAGTAAATGATTTCTGAACTCTTTCGATTCTAAGGATATGAACGTTGTAATGTGGATTAAATATGACAACACAGTATTCCAAAATTGGGCGTACGAGAGATATATATAAAGACTTAATAGTATAAGGATCCGAAAATTCCTTACAAGTTCTCTTAATAAATCCCATCATAGAGCAGGCTTTGCGAATAATTTGATCAATGTGCATATTAAAGTTGAGTTTATCGTCGAAAGTAACGCCCAAGTCATTGACAAATTTACATATATCAAGAGCATTATTATTAAATAAAATATTGAGTTTTAATAGGAGAGCAATTTTTATAGAAGGGAATTTGCTTATATTTTTTAAGGTTTAAAAACAGTTGATTATTTTTGCACCATATAAAAAATTGTGTTTAAGTCATTTTGAAATAAGACTGCATCTACATAAGATTGAATTTTGGCAAACAGCTTAATATCATCCCCGAAAAGTAGACACTTACAGAAGGATAAGGAAGCAGTGATGTCATTGATAAAAAAAAGGAACAGAAGGGGTCCAAGGTGGCTTCCTTGGGGTACTCCAGACTTGACATCAAAATATCTAGAAGATATTCCATTCCATTTATTACAACACATTGCTTTCTATTGAAAAGATAGCCAATGCAGCATCCTCGAGTGAAAACCAAAGGATTTTAGTTTATGGGTCAATAAACAAATACTGACCTTGTCAAAAGCTTTTGAGAAGTCAGTGTGTCTTGGTAACCAGCTTCTATATTGCAATGCAAAAAGTTAGAGAAGCAGTTGATTTTCCTCTTAAAAAACCATGCTGTTCTGATAAGATTAGTTCTTTCACCAGAAAAAATAATTTGTCTTTATTCCGGCTCTGAGTTGCTCCACTTCCACTGGCGGCGCTGGTCTTTCATGAGCCATATATGAGATATATATATGTTGTCTGGTTCTGGTTCGCACACTGTAATTTAACCACTGATAAAAAGTCTGAGCTAAGATTGGGACATAAAAAACCTTTAAGATGTTTCTTAGCGAGTATGCAAGTTCTAGGCTTACCTGTGGCCTGATGTTTGTAAAACAGGTCGTATTGTTTGTCTTGGAGCCCCTTTATGGACAAGTCTCTCACCCAGGGCTCCTGTATAATGCCGATGTTCATATTTTATCGGAGGCACACCTTGAGTGCCTCAGGTTAATCTGTACGACTTTCAGCATTATCCTTTGATATTGATTGGGTTGTGTCAACGATCATGAGTTCTTCCAACAGCTTGTCGGTTTCGACGATGTCTGCATCGTCCTCAGGACCGGAGGAAATAAAAACTTTGAGGTTGGCATGCCGTATGCCAAACCTGAGTTTGTGGTCTGTTTTAGCGAGAGCCGCCAGGCACTCGTTGTTTATGAGCAGCAGGAAGGACATCGCGTTTTTGTGGGATTCCTCCGCCTTGATGACTGCCCAGTCATCCATTGGAACCGCCGGGTTGTGTAGTCTAAGACATTGGAGGAGCCTTCCCCCGTCTATCTTCATATTGGGCAACAAAATGCGGGCCCTAGGTCTCCTCGGGATTTCGTTAGCTGTGTTAAGCTTGAGCTTCAAACCATCCCAGTCGTCGCTAACCTTAGCAACGCACTCGCTACGGAAGTCCTTTGAGAATTGGTCGGCGCACTTGATCACCCGATATCCCCTAACCAACTCGGCGGAGTCGAAATCTGGCAGAGTTCCCCCTTGGTTGTTGACAATGTGGTCGATCACCATGTCGGAAAGCTTGGCCTCAATGCTTCCCCACGCCTCGGCTATGGACCTCCCATTTATGGATAGCTCATCCACTAGTGCGACCTGGAGATGGTCCCTTACCACCTCGGTAAATGGCCGCTTCTGAACCGCACTAGCCGCCGACGTGCTTGATTTGGGTGTTGCTGTCAAACCTTCGGCAAACTTGATTTTTTTAGGGGCTGGGCGATGGGAGGACTCATCTAGAGACCTATCCCGCTTCGCTGCTTGCTTTGTCAGCGATTGCCTGATATTTTATTTTATCCGCCTGGTCCTTATCTTAGACTTTACCGGCAGCCTCGTGCTTTGCAATCTTCCCTAAGACGAAGAGGGCCATCTGGTACTTGCTTCTCCTTGCTTTCCCTGCGGATTTGTGTTTGGTTTGGGTGTGTGTTTTGGTTGTTCGTTTGTTTGCAGTCGAGGTACTAGCCTTAGCACTCTCACTGCGTGGTTTAGGGACGATTGTCTCCTGACTGGAGGCCAGCAGCAGAGTATATCCATTAATGAGTAGGGACACTCTCTCTACATATGCATTTCATACTACCACAAAGCAAAACGCAGAAAAAATCGTGCAATAAGTGGAAGCAGGTCGAAAGAATACTTTTTACCTGAATACGACGAATGCCTGAGAAGAAAAGGGTAAACAACACATTTTACCTGTACCACTACATACGGCTTGCTGTGTACGACGAACGATTGTGGGTTTTTTCATAATGCATTTTTAAAGGCGGTAAACTCGGATTTCGATGTGTGTACCTATTCACTTTATGCAGTGTGACCTGCTTTGCTTTTTGGAAAATGGTTTCATGCTTCGTTTTTATGATTAATTTTTCCAGGAATTACAACTAATTCTGAACTCTTACCATTAATATTTCAATCTAAAATATGAAAATAAATGTTTCTTCTCTGTTCTGACTTCGCTAAAAATAATGCAATTCGATATTGGGCGCAGTAGCAATACAAATGATTTCATTCCATAATTGCTAGTTTTTATAATAACTGGTCACACTGGTTCTGCAGTGACAATGGGGTAGGTTTTTTTATAATGCATTTTTAAAGGCGGTAAACTCGAATGCTTATCAGTTGTGCGAAAGAAGGGAAATAAACACAATACAGGGTGACCCGTGATAGTTTACGGTGAGAACAAACTACAGTGCAATTGTTTTTGGATTAAATAGAAATTTAAATAGGAAATGGGAAAACATATTTTGAAGTGTTTAGCCTGCACGGTCGGGAACAAAAAGAAAATGCAGGTGTAAAATATTTTTATGTGCCGATAATGGAGGGGATTAAAAGTTTAACTTTATTGGTTTTTAGTGATAACTCCTGAAACTATCCCTTTTCTGACTCCTTTTTTGGCGGTGTAATTTTTCATTACAATTTTTTTTACGCGCTGTTTATTTTGCTTTTGTTTTGCTGAAAACACATTTAAAATGCATATCTATGCCTTTTGGTTTTAAAATGAATAGTATTCTTGTGGTCGAAAAGTGTCCTAAGTTATATTAATCTTTAATTCATATAAATTTAAAGGCCCCAACAAATTCAGAAGACCATATTTGGAAAATAAAGAGCAAATAAATTCCTTATGAAATGCATTTTTTAAGTATTGCTGACTCCAATTCAATACATTTGTGAATTTAAAAGATCTTTTTCAGCAAAGTAGCTACATGGAGAAAATAGTTGCGAGCCAACTGCAAATTTAGAGCTTTCCAGCGTTGAAATAAACGATTTCAAAACAGAATCTGATTAGGTATAAAACTGCTGATTTCGGTAGTGAAATTATTTTGCATGCTATATAAAAAAAAAACGTCAAAAACGCAAGTGTGAGTTGGAACTAAGTCAGCAACATAGTGTTTCCTCCATATTTACAGATTTTTTAGCGCATTTGAAGTGCGCATTTAACACGTTCGCCTAAAGAATTTTTAGATGCAGTAGAAAGTTTATAGCAAAATAAAAAAATTCATTCATTCATTTTCAATGGTCCGCTTGTCCATTAAGTGGGTCGCGGGTTTTCATTTAAAAAAATGTTTTTAAATGAAAATGTATTACCTACATATAAAGGAATAAATGTGATTGATTACTGGCTGTAAAAATCAAAACAAATAATTTCTTATAAAATGATATGTAGGCACGTGTTTGAGAGCATGACTTTATCAAAAAATGTAATAGAATAATCAAAAAAAACCAACAACAAGTATAAATATCTTAGCGTAACACACATCTAATTATAATTTTGTATTTAATAAAAATGTATGACAAGTTAAAAATTTCCCTTTTTTAACGGAGCACCCTGTGCCATTTTCCGAAAAAATATTCCTCCTCTTTTCTCTCCCTCTCACTACCCACTTTATATATCCGTCTATTTCTCATGTCTGTGTGACACAGTAATACTTGCTGATAAGGAAATTGTCGAGAGTGTCCCTACTCATTATAATGGATATACTCTGGCCAGCAGTTCGTCCGCTGATGAGGTGCCAACCACTGGCAGCCTCAGCTGGTCTTTTTGTTTTTTCGTATCTTCTTCTTTTCTGTCCATCTTTTTTTTCAACTGATTGGCTACAACTCATTCAGAGGGGTGATCTTAGACCATCCCTCTGTTGTTTGCGCCTTCCACATGTCTCGTAGGGCTACTACAAGCCCTTTCGCCCCGACAAGGCATCAACCCGTCGAAAGAGCGTCTGTAGTGTGCTTACAAACTTTGATAGAGCAAACATTCCGTTAACAATTATTTCCTTGTCTTTTTATAATAATTTAGTTAGTATGCTGGACTACTGTGCGAGGGATCCCAGGTTCGATCCCCGGAAAAACACAAATTACATCTTAAGGTTTTTTCTACTGCGCCACCTCTCGCGAACGTCTGACAAAGATCCGAGAGTATGACTGTCCTGAAAAAGCTTCTCAATTCAGACGTTCGGACTCGGCATCAAATTATAGGTCCCTTTCATTCGTCCCAAAAAATAGAAACTCACACAAAAATGAATGGTTGTGAGAAGCTAGGCTTAGGGTATCTACCCGTCTGTTGCGCCACCTATTAATTATTTATTTTTGAATTCATCATACTTTGAATTTTTTACAACAAAACGTTAAATTTCCAGAAAACAGGCAGAAAACTTCAGCCTGTACATTTTGTCAACCGTGACAGGACAAATCCTGATCATTTAAAAGAAAAACAAGTAAATGTGTTATCATCGGCCTGGCCGATGCTTTGATACCATCCACTGCTTAAAAGTCATGCAAAATGTTTGTCATGCGAGTTAGTATGTGTCTAATATTAGTTTCGTATGGTAGGTAGCAGAACTACTTGATCGACATAGCCCATTTTCAATACCAACCTGGCGACGGTAAAAAAGTCGTCTCACAAAATTTCGGACATGGCTAAATCTATTCAGAATCTGATTCTGAATTAGAATATACATAAAGTCATGTGAAAAATAATAGGGACACTTGCATAAAAATTGCTCAAACCCCAACTCTGTTTCAATTGCCATAAATTGGTTAGAAACGGCACATTAAATTATTTTTTGGGGATGTTGATAAAGTAAATACCGCTTTCATAACATAACATAAGCCTATTTAAAAATAAAAACACTACTCCAAATTTAATGAAAATATTCTTGTTCTTTGTATTCTCACGAAATATAGCAATGTGTCCCTATTATTTTTCACATGACTATATATACATACTTTATAGGGCCTCCGGTGAATGCTTCTTGGCGTTACAAACGTAATGACAAAGTGAATATACCTTCCTGTGGAGGGTATAAAAACAATTAAATTTAACTAGCAGTGTGATATAGATTTCTAATCAAACTGAAAGTTTTAAATTAAACCATTTTGCAGTAGCAGAAACGATAGCGGGACCGATAACGGGTGGTTTCACGAAAAAATATAAAAAAAATTCGAATTGTGGCAATGCAATTAAGTATGGTGAATTCAAGTATTACAAAAAAAATGAAAATTTTTGAAAATCCCGAAAACCCACAATCCCGAAAACACACAATCCCGAATTCCTTTTATCCACCAAATTAAGTTCGAAGATGAGCAAGATCGGATGAACACTACTACTACCTCCCATACAAAAATATCGGATTTATATAGCTTTTTGATGTTAAAAATTAAATTTAAATAACTACAGTAAAGAAAGCAAGTTTAAACTTTGCACATATTGTTTTAATAACATTTAAAAATTGTTGACAAAAAGTGAGCTTGGTCGAATAAAAACTACCCATACATCCCATAAAAATATATCATTTTTTAATACTAAAATATTTTTTTATTTTTACAATAATAGGCCTGTGTTTTTGCTCACCCATCTCAGTGAAGTAAAGTAAAGTAAGAAAATGTGCGAAAAAACAGTCCCCAACCACTTTTCTGAACAGTCGGTCTTACCCCTGAAAAGTTAACAGCTGGCATTGCTGTCAAAATGGCCATCAATGAAAAATTCAATTTAAAAATCAAAATCCTTCTAGAAAAATGAATAATTAACCTCTTAGCGCAAAAAAAATAATGATTGTCAATTTGTACAGAATATTTACTTTTTCTGTTTACTTTTTTTCTCTTCCTGGCGTCTTGTATGGTCAAAATAAAATTTTGAAAGAAAGAAGTTCATTACCAAATAATTTTGAAGGAAAGAAGTTCATTACCAAATAATTTAATTGTATGAATTTTATTTTCGAAATCAGCTGTATAAATATTTCACTGTCGATTGCCTTGATTTTGACTTTAATTTGAGAAAGGATGGGTTTATTTACACATTCTTGGAGGAAGAAACGATCAAATTGAACAGAAAAAATGCAATAAAAATTAAATAAATGAGCACTTCAATCGTTTTGGTTTGTTCATTTTGATTGTGACATACGATTATTTACATTTGAAATTTTTTCTCCATAAGACGAACAAATGTTGCTTCCAATTTTATATGTTTTATGTATATTTCACTATAAACATTGTTTAAATAAAGACTTAGACCACAAATTTTCAATGCAATCGAAAATGAGAATGTGCGAAGAAATGAACAAAAAAAATCCCCATAGACATCAAAATTTGGAATGTCAGTTGGCTGAAATCGAATAACTTTCACTTAAAAAAAAGAGTAGCTATGTAAATAATACTTAACCTTTATTACATAGTTCAGTTAAAAAATCAACAGGGAAAACAAAATGGGAGGATTTGCTATTTATTATCTACAAAAAATGTATCCCATAATGACATATCAAAGATAGTTTTCAATTATTATAAGTCTATGTGTATATATAATTATATTTTGTAAACAAAATGCAACTTAAATAAAAACTGAAAATATTTAGTATTTTATTACTTTCCGTAATATTCAGTTGTCATTTAAAAGTTGTTTAAAATATGCAATTCCTTATATGTACATTTACACCCACCACAGCCGACAAAATAGTAGTTATCATAAAAGGAGACACTCTGTGAACAGATCCAAATTACACAAAAATGTGCTCCCCTTGTGTTCAGAATTGAAGAATGC
This sequence comes from Cheilosia soror, assembly GCA_949372485.1. Lineage (NCBI taxonomy): Eukaryota > Metazoa > Arthropoda > Insecta > Diptera > Syrphidae > Cheilosia > Cheilosia soror. Next base: position 58,938,038 of record OX443561.1, on the reverse strand, counting down.
TCCAAAGTTGGTCCTGCTGGAAATGAATAGCTTGTGTGAATCTCAGTGGTGTCAAATTGAGTGCAGTTGTTGTTATTGCGTGCTGAAAATCCTACTTCACTTTACTTCACTGAGATCGATGTGCAAAAAACAGACCTAATATAAGGTCTGTTTTTTTGCTCACCCATCTCAGTGAAGTAAAGTAAAGTAAGAAAATGTGCAAAAAAACAGTCCCCAACCACTTTTCTGAACAGTCGGTTTTACCCCTGAAAAGTTAACAGCTGGCATTGCTGTCAAAATGGCCATCAATGAAAAATTCAATTTCAAAATCAAAATCCTTCTAGAAAAATGAATAATTAACCTTTTAGCGCAAAAAAAATAATGATTATCAATTTCTACAGAATATTTACTTTTTCTGTTTACTTTTTGTCTCTTCCTGGCGTCTTGTATGGTCAAAATAATATCACAAATTAATTGCCAAAGAAAAAAAACAAAAACATGTGTGGGTGTGTTTATTAGGTGAGCCCTAAAGTGAAGAACGTGCTAATTCTGAGATTCGATCGAATCGAGTATTCCTCGAATTTAAAACTTTCAATCGAATGAACTTCTCACAATCTAAGTTTTGAAGGAAAGAAGGCCATTACCAAATGATTTAAATGTATGAACTTTATTTTCGAAATCAGCTGTATGAATATTTCACTGTCGATTGCGTTGGTTTTGACTGTAATTTGAGAAAGGATGGGTTTATTTACACATTCTTGGAGGAAGAAAAGATCAAATTGAACAGAAAAAATGCAATAAAAATTAAATAAATGAGCACTTCAAATCGTTTTGGTTTGTTCATTTTGATTGTGACATACGATTATTTACATTTGAAATTTTTTCTCCATAAGACGAACAAATGTTGCTTCCAATTTTGTATGTTTTATGTAAATTTCACTATAAACATTGTTTAAATAAAGACTTAGACCACAAATTTTCAATGCAATCGAAAATGAGAATGTGCGAAGAAATGAACAAAAAAAATCCCCATAGACATCAAAATTTGGAATGTCAGTTGGCTGAAATCGAATAACTTTCACTTAAAAAAAAGAGTAGCTATGTAAATAATACTTAACCTTTATTACATAGTTCAGTTAAAAAATCAACAGGGAAAACAAAATGGGAGGATTTGCTATTTATTATCTACAAAAAATGTATCCCATAATGACATATCAAAGATAGTTTTCAATTATTATAAGTCTATGTGTATATATAATTATATTTTGTAAACAAAATGCAACTTAAATAAAAACTGAAAATATTTAGTATTTTATTACTTTCCGTAATATTCAGTTGTCATTTTAAAGTTGTTTAAAATATGCAATTCCTTATATGTACATTTACACCCACCACAGCCGACAAAATAGTAGTTATCATAAAAGGAGACACTCTGTGAACAGATCCAAATTACACAAAAATGTGCTCCCCTTGTGTTCAGAATTGAAGAATGCTCCAAAGTTGGTCCTGCTGGAAATGAATACCTTGTGTGAATCTCAGTGGTGTCAAATTGAGTGCAGTTGTTGTAATTGCGTGCTGAAAATCCTACTTCACTTTACTTCACTGAGATCGATGTGCAAAAAACAGACCTAATATAAGGTCTGTTTTTTTGCTCACCCATCTCAGTGAAGTAAAGTAAAGTAAGAAAATGTGCAAAAAAACAGTCCCCAACCACTTTTCTGAACAGTCGGTTTTACCCCTGAAAAGTTAACAGCTGGCATTGCTGTCAAAATGGCCATCAATGAAAAATTCAATTTCAAAATCAAAATCCTTCTAGAAAAATGAATAATTAACCTTTTAGCGCAAAAAAATAATGATTATCAATTTCTACAGAATATTTACTTTTTCTGTTTACTTTTTGTCTCTTCCTGGCGTCTTGTATGGTCAAAATAATATCACAAATTAATTGCCAAAGAAAAAAAACAAAAACATGTGTGGGTGTGTTTATTAGGTGAGCCCTGAAGTGAAGAACGTGCTAATTCTGAGATTCGATCGAATCGAGTATTCCTCGAATTTAAAACTTTCAATCGAATGAACTTCTCACAATCTAAGTTTTGAAGGAAAGAAGGTCATTACCAAATGATTTAAATGTATGAACTTTATTTTCGAAATCAGCTGTATGAATATTTCACTGTCGATTGCGTTGGTTTTGACTGTAATTTGAGAAAGGATGGGTTTATTTACACATTCTTGGAGGAAGAAAAGATCAAATTGAACAGAAAAAATGCAATAAAAATTAAATAAATGAGCACTTCAAATCGTTTTGGTTTGTTCATTTTGATTGTGACATACGATTATTTACATTTGAAATTTTTTCTCCATAAGACGAACAAATGTTGCTTCCAATTTTGTATGTTTTATGTAAATTTCACTATAAACATTGTTTAAATAAAGACTTAGACCACAAATTTTCAGTCGAAAAAACTCATAACATTTAACTTAGGTAATGCAATCGAAAATGAGAATGTGCGAAGAAATGAACAAAAAAAATCCCCATCGAAATCAAAAGTTGGAATATCAGTTGGCTGAAATCGAATGACTTTCACTTAAAAAAAAGAGTAGCTATGTAAATAATACTTAACCTTTATTATATACTTCAGTTAAAAAATCAACAGGGAATACAAAATGGGAGGATTTCTTATTTATTATCTACAAAAAATGTATCCCATAATAGATAGATAGATAGATAGAAAGATAGAAAGATAGTTTTCAATTATTATAAGTCTATGTGTATATATAATTATATTTTGTAAACGAAATGCAACTTAAATAAAAACGGAAAATATTTAGTATTATATTACTTTCCGTAATATTCAGTTGTCATTTTAAAGTTGTTTAAAATATGCAATTCCTTATATGTACATTTACACCCACCACAGCCGACAAAATAGTAGTTATCATAAAAGGAGACACTCTGTGAACAGATCCAAATTACACAAAAATGTGCTCCCCTGGTGTTCAGAATTGAAGAATGCTCCAAAGTTGGTCCTGCTGGAAATGAATAGCTTGTGTGAATCTCAGTGGTGTCAAATTGAGTGCAGTTGTTGTAATTGCGTGCTGAAAATCCTACTTCACTTTACTTCACTGAGATGGGTGTGCAAAAAAACAGACCTATAGTACCGGGAATTGAGCGTCGGCATAGTCGAAGATAATAATTATTGTCTTAGGGCCACTTGCACCAAATCATTGGATATCTAAATAAACTTCTGAATAGCTAACCATAGATAAACCAATAAATAGTTAGGTACTTCCCGTCTTTGTCTTGCACCATTGCAAAATTGTGCCTGGATAAGTAACCTTCGATTATTTTAAATTTGACAGTACTATCAGTACTAAAAACGCAAACAATACATTGAACTGAATAAATGGCAAATAAAAGCTACAGACGTAGGTAAATAAACTCTTGCAGTGCAGTGGATGAAATTAATGTCAGATTTCAGATAATTCCAATAGCGCTATAGGGCTCCAAATTTTAGAAATCTAGGTAGTCGTGCCACGCTATAGGAATTTGTTGCAACTTTATCTATTGTTCTGCTGTTGTTTCTGAAAATCAAAAGTATGTATTTTGGTCTGAGTTGAGCTATCTCATGCGAATATGGATTATACGACTGTCGATTCGATTTATGGTTTTTTTTTCTATCGAATATTCCACGCATATAAAAGTAGCTACATATTTATAAAACCACAATCGTCGGAAATTAAAGTAATATCCAGTCTTTGTGTTGATTTTATTTTTCACACTACCAAGTACTTTTACTATTTGACGTTTGGGCACGACTATCCAGCCTTTCGAGACTGGATAAATATTTTATGAATTTATCCACGGATAGATAAATAAGTGTACATGTGCAACACAATTTTTACCTAATCAGCGGAATAGAGCTAAACAGTGAATAATAGAATAAATATTGCTGTCAAATTAGTTTGGTGCAAGTGGCCCTTACTGGTTTTATAGTGTGTGAGTTGTCCTTACACAACTGCTCACACTCCCAGTAAAAGTTATCCTTGTAGTTTTTGTTGACATGGTAACTGTAGCCGTCAGTAAGCAGTTTCTAACGCTGTTTGTTGGTCTTCACAGCGTTACCGATGGGCGACTTTAGTCGCCATTTGGCGACTTTTTTGATCTCTGGGCCCCCGGCGACGACTTTTCAAAAATTCTCTGTTTTAGCCACTTTTTACAACATTGGCGACTTTCGGGCGACTTTTTCCATAAAAGAAATCGAAAAAGCTGTTGAACAACTCAAAAAATATATAATATAATCTGTATCCATAATTAACCCTTCCCAATATCAATTCCCTGTCAAGTAAGTACGGTTTGTTTTACCTCTGCTTCACTATTGTTGAATCTTTGATTATGCATAGAGCAAACCATTACGAATAAAAATTGCTGAAGACAGTTTCAAGTGACGAATGCTTTTTTAACTATTTTGAGGAACCAAATGTTAAAGAATTTTGGTTTAAGATTGTCCAAATTCCAAACTGCATGGGGAAAGCCCTATTTATATATGTTTATTGATTTGTAGTGAAAATACTTACTCTGATATACCTCTCCACTGAGAAACTTACAAACTTTTTATTTATTATTTCTGGTAGTAAGAACTGAAAAAGGTATCAGCCACAAATTGACAAACATTTGTCGTCCTATTTGTCATATGCGTGAAATTACTATTCACATTTGTGGTTTGACTTCATCAAAAAAAATTTTCGATTAATTCCAAATCACTTTCGCCGGTAGATGAATCAGCTAATATTGCTAACAAATTAGTAAATTATTCGCCTTTATCAGACATTTTAAAGACCTTTTTACCACTGCAATTTATGAATTGACAAACAAAAGGTCACATCACAAACTGTAATTTACAAAAAGCATCTGTAATTTTTCATATATTACGACAAAAGCGTTCCTTTAATTTTTCGTAAGTTTCTCTTCCTGAGAAAGACTTTATCCCCACTGAAATGTTGACAGTCTTTTCCATTTTTACTACAAAAGTAAAGGAAAAACCTATAGAACATGTTCTGTTGAAAATACTGCATCGAGAATTTAGTTTTGTTTGTATAAGCCCCTTTTTAAACTCTTGGCGACCTTTTTTGGCGACTTTATCATTTTGGCCATCGGTAACGCTGGGTCTTCACGATAGACAATTTCTTTTTTACTTAAGACACGATACTCACTTTGCTATCACACTAAATTAGATCAACAACTGCATGCACATTGCGAATTGCAGCGCAACATTACAAAACATTATTACGGTAAATGGAATGGACAAACACTGCGCAAATTTTTAATTTTATATAATTTTTCGGGATTTCGTTTTCAGGATTCTTTATTTTGTTTTGAATGTAAAATAGACAAGTGTTTGTCCATTCCATTTACCGTAATCCATTGTGGGTTTTCGTGATTTTAGATTTTCGGAATTTTGGGCTTTCGGGATTTAGAATTTTCGAGATTTTGGGCTTTTGGGATTACATTTTTCGGGATTCTGTCCGACTTCCTTAACAAAGTCATGTAAAGAACCTGTTGTCGTTGTTACGATTAAGAAATTAAGTAGCTATTAGTACCATTAAAATGTTATCTCTGCTGTCTTTACCACTACAATCCATACATTTTAAATAAGGGGATGTATCGAGAAGTGTTGCAATTTTCGTTGTTGTTAATGTTTTCTACAAAAAGCAACTTACGACTGACAGAATAAACCTTAACTCGCCAACCTATTTGATACATCAACACTTAAACTTAATTCTAATTGTAAAATAAAAATTGCCTTCAATCAATGGTCTACAAAATGTTTATTGGTATATATTCGTTAGCCATTTAAAGTTACCTCCAAAATATTTAGCCTAACTAACAACAATTGGTTTATATTATAACAATTAACAGCCAATCCCAAGTCCCAGGCTGGGGACGGTCTCTGTCGGCGGGGGAATCCCACCCGAAAACGCACTCGATGCTTTGTTAGATGAACTACAAACTTTCTCCAAACCGCTCAATCAAAATAACGATGTAAGTATAATAACGATACTAATATAAACTTTGATTAAGACTCGTCTTTTTTTATAGTTACGCCCTGATGATTCAACATCTGATGATAGTTCCCAGGCTATCCACAGTACCGTGACCACTCAGCTATCTCAAGCCAGCCTATATATACCGGGGGAGTTACAATCACAACTGGCCAGCGCAGCTGCAGCAGCAGTCACGGGGACTAGCAATACTTTACATGTTAACGCAAACATCGGTAGCCTTCGTCGTCTGCATTCATATCCTAGTGGTTCTGACACCGACACGAGTCCCCCGCAGCCTATCCGACTGATGAGCAAACCACCAGTTCCGGAGCGTAACGCAGAGCTTTTATCTAAGGTAGGCAACAAACGCATACCCCCACCGCCTCCTCCGCGCACAAGTTCTCGTAGTCCACTCGCCAGTCCAACAAGCCCGAACATACCCCAGCACCTACCGTCGCTGAATGAATCTACTGGAGACATTTCTATGGGCAATGGTGATGGTAGTGGTAATTCGAGTGGCAATGAGTCGGGTAATGATCATGTCCAACGACAATTGGCATTGGAAGTGCGTCACCAGGAATTACTGAAAAAGCAGAAAGTATTGCAGGAACAGTATGCTCGTTTGCAGAAGATGAGTAAAAACTCTGTGACTTTACCGCCATCGGACATTATCCTTTTGAAAAAAACGGGTAGTGAATCGAATTTACCTCAAAAAATGGGTCTCAACATGTCAGTCACCGGTTCCATGAAAAATCTCAATACAGAGATTAACGTACCAGAGAAGAACGAAAAGAATCTTGCCAATAATTGTGTTATCGTTAATTTGGTGGGTAACGGTGCCACAGGAAAGGGACAACCACATCATTCACAAACTACGACCACTAGCAAAGTATACGAAACAGATATTCTATAGCAAAGGGCTGGGACAGCATGGAATGAAACCGATATCGATAAATAGAAAGCGAACCAGTTGGTAATAAAACACACAAAAATTAATTAATTTGTATTTGTATAGTATATGCACTCGAAAACAGTTATGTCATATTATTTCAACCAGGCATACACCGGTATGCCCTTTACACAAATAGGTAAAATGTCAATATAATTAACACAATAATTCACATTCTATAATAGTATGCAATTTGATAGTGTTGAGTTGGGAGCTTAGGACATATTGCTGCTAAAACGCATTAAAGCACTTTTTTTTGGTAATCCTTTGCAATTATAATAAATTAGAAAATAATAACATAATGTACTTAATGATTATAATATAAAGGATACTTTTATTTACCAATAGAGCATAACCATAGGAGAATATAATCACATCAGACACCTTACCTACTTCTACAGCTGCACATAGGTATGAGCGGAATGAGCTGGAATTTTAGAGGCGCCAACTTTACTTAGGCTGCAGCTATAGCTATCAGAAAAGTCCATCCGTAAAAACACGCAACAGAACAAAACTGAAACATTTAACCATAGCATATCATAGGAATTCAGTGGAATACTTCGTGAAACTGGTTGAGAAGTTGAACAGAAAAAGTTTTTCGTACGGAAAAATAAAGAAATTCTGTTTTTAGAAAATTTAAAGATCAATTGCTTAATTTTTTTTGACAAATTAGTTTTGTAATTCAAAAGCTATATTTTAAGACCAAGATTGAGTTCAACGATTAAGTTTAAGTGCTCCAAAAAAGTGAAACAATTTTTTTACGGATGCATTTTACTGATAGCTATAACTGCAGCCTTACTTCCCTTATTATAAGTGGTTAAAACTAAAAAGTGACCTACCTAAACGAAAATCTATCGCACTGTTACCAATAAAAAAGAAACACCACTGAACAAAATGCATTTTCTTCATGTTTAACGATAGTTGATCCAACTACTTCAATATTAATGAGTATAGGTATCTACATTTTCAATTATTCGTAAGGAACGTATCTTGAATGATCTATTATGGCTACGGTGACCATCCGTCCCGTATTTCTTGGGACAGTCCCGCATTTAAATCGACTGTCCCGATTTTTTTTTTTTAAGATATACACGTACAAATGTCCCGTATTTAATTTTTAGTCCCGTATTTCCATAATAAACTTTTTAAATTATAATTTGAATAATAATTATTATTCAAACATTTTACTAATTTAAAAAAACATGAATTTCCAATACCCAAATGCACAACGGGGGGCTTATTGGGATTGGAATTTTTGTATTCTCCATAAACAATTCGATCCATTCAAAGGCAATAGCCTATTTAGGTGACGTATTGCTAGCGGATTTATTGCGGATAAAAAATAAACTATGGAAAATTGGAAGTCCAATTGGAAAAAACTGGAAAGCATAGTTCGCATTTGAGAATAAGCAAAAGCTAAGACGATCGAAATCAAAGTATCGCTTTCAATACGATCCGCCGCGCATTTGGGAATAACCGCCCGGATAGTAGTGGGGTCGCGGTCGCGGATCGCATAGTTTCTGTATTCATATTATCTGAAAAAGTAAACTGAAAGGGTATTTATTTGGTGTATTCTTTTTTCTTTACATATTTTCAATTCAATATGGAATCATCATAGCCTGATTTAGGAGAAACACTTTTGAAGGACACGTCTCATTTAAAAAATCGGGAAGTGACTAAAGAATAGTTTTCAAGCCGGGATTCACCGGGTATGAAGCAAAATTTGTCTTAGACACGTGTGTGTACGACAAATGTGTGCAACATGTTTTGTGCTATGTATTTATGGAATAATCCAATGCAAGAGTTTTGTTTTTTTTCCTGTTTGTTGCTATAATTTTCACATTTCTTTTTGTCCCGGGCTTCGCTTCGAAAAATATGGTCACCGTAATGGCAGTTGTAGCCCCAGGAACAGCACTCCAGTGTATTCAAACAATTCACGACAGAGACATACAAAATTCCTATTGTACTTCGTAGAATAAAAACTACACCTAAGTACTGTACTATAGAACAAAACGCTTTTGAATTCCTTAGCCGAGCTTTCCATAGGAAATTACTTGAGAAGAGATTTAGGTACATGTATTTTCGAAACTGATCGACTCCTTCGTTACACAGCAGCAAAGAATAAAAGTTCTTACTTAAACAATTAAATAAGAGTACCTATAATAAAAGCTTATTTCTTTAAGGTAAGTATGTACCTATCTACCTTTATGGTTAAATAAATATTTAATTTTAAAGCTAAAATTATATATGGGCAATATGTGAAGATTTGCTGCTTGTAGCTCAACAATAGTAAGCAAATAAGAGGGGCACTGAACTCCTCTGCTTTATAGGGTCATAGTGGTTAATTAAACGGTCCACAGAAGGTATATTCTTTTTTTTTTGTCGGAGGTTGTTACTATCCGATGGAGCACTCAGACACAACTACTGGTCCATTGTACTGCCAAACAGACACCTTACATTGCTGTACTCAGTTTTCCCGTCTTTCGAAATAAGATGAGAAGGAGCTTCAGTGATGAAGAGCTTAGATGTTCGGCACTCACCACGTCAGCCCCAAAGATCCGCCAACTGATGCGAGCAAAGGCAGGACAGCTACAGAGGAAGTGCCCCGCTGTATCGTCATCCTCTCCACAAGCAGGATAGATGTTGGTGTTGCTCAAGCCCAACACATTTAAGTGTTTGGCAAAAGCTTGGTGGCCCGAAAGGACGCCGACCTCTTGCAGATGTCCGGACGCAGTCGTTTGGTCTGTCTACACACAGCACAGTCACGCCAACGACACTCGTGTTCACGAGAAACCTAAGTATCAATGGATGACCTAACCACAGATGCAGGCAAACCCAACGCAGGTTCAGGTCCTAAGAAATCTTCTTCTGAACCCAACCTGGCAAGCCCATCAGCGATCTCGTTTCCCTAGATACCAGTGTGACCTGGGACCCAATGCTTCTAGCCCTCCACCTGTTTGCCACAATATAGCGCATAGCCATAAGGATAGCGAAAATCTCCACCTGGAAGACAGTCGCATGGTTACCCAAGGGGTAGTGTAGTGTAATGTTATCGCTTTCTACGAAGACTCCAGAACCAGATCCCTGTCCGGTTTTAGAGCCATCCGTGAATACACGATTCCTTCGATGGCATTCCTTCCCTGGCTCTGAGTCTGGCAAAAGCCATTCAGTTGCCTGAGGAAAGTTGACGTGGTAGTTTTGTCGCAGTAGGATTTCTGGTGTCACTGCGTCAGACGGCATATCCATAAGACAGGGGTCAAAGGATAATTCTCGCACAAGTTCTTCAAAATTCCAATGAGCGTGGTACCAAAAGCCACCTCTCTTTAACCGGGAGATGGTTTTCAGCGTACACCCTATGATAAAAATATCAAGGGGGGAGGTTCATCAAAGCATCTAGAGCAGAGCCCGGAGTGCTAGGGAAGGCCCCTGTGCACCCAAGACAAACCGTTCTTTGGAGTTTGGCGAAAGAGGCCATAATACGTTTCCGTGAAAGCCTGTTCCACCACACAACCGATGCATATGAGAGAAGTGGTTTTACCATTGCCGTATAGATCCAAAGGACCCTTTTAGGAGATAAGCCCCATGTCTTCCCAAAAGCGCCTTTGCACTGCCAGACAGTCGACAGCGCTTTATTGGTTTTGATATAACATGCTTGGACCAAAGAAGTTTTCTATCGAGGATTACTCCCAGATATTTGACTTCATCAGAGATCGGAATAGTGACACCTTTTAGCACAAGTTGAGACAGACCAGTGATATTCCTCCTTCTCGTGAAGAGAACAACCCTAGTTTTAAGAGGATTCACTGAAAGCCCATTCATTGTGCACCAATCATCGATCAAACCCAAGGATCTCTGAGCCAGAGAGCAGACAGTCCCAAGGTCTGAACCGACAGACAGAACGGCGACATCGTCCGCGTAAGCTTGTGTATAGGTTCCAATCAACATCCTGTCCTGTGCATTAGCATTGCTTCAATCCACAACACCAATGTCGCATTATCAAAAGCACCCTCAATATCGACGAAAATACCCAACGCGTACTCCTTCCGATCAAGAGCACTTTCGATTCTACCAACGAGGTTCTGAAGCGCAGTCTCACAGGATTTTCCGCGCTGATAAGCATGTTGCATCTCACAAAGAGAATGCAATCGAAGAGCAACATTGCGCATGTGCAGCTCCACCAGTCTCTCCAAGCTTTTCAGCAGGAAGGAAGACAGACTTATGGGTCTGAAACTTTTGGCGAGAGTATAGTCAGTCTTACCGATTTTTGGTATGAACACGACTTTAACCATTCGCCAAAGGGAAGGTATGTAGGCCAAGGCCAAGCTTGCGGTGAAAATTCTTTTCAACGTCGGCATCAGCTGACTAAAACCTTGTTTCAACATAGCCGCGTAAATTCCATACGGACCAGGTGACTTGAAACTGTCAAACGATGCAATTGCATACTTGATAGCGTCATCCGTCACCACTCTGGATGCAATATACCAGCTACGTCGCGTGGAGTTTGTCAGTTTCGTAGTGGCCACCGTTGCCGAAGAACGCGTAGTGACCTGATTTCCCGGGAAGTGAGTCTCCAGCAGAAGACTAAAAGTCTCCGCCTTTGTCTCAGTGTAGGTGCCATCAGATTTTTGGAGCGATTCCAGTTTACTTGGTCCGTCCCTTTTGAGGACTTTAACAAGCCTACTGGTTGCACTTAGTGATTCGACCTCCTCACAAAATTTCCTATAAGAGTCATTTTTCGATTTTCGAATTAGTCTCTTAAATTCTTTTTGTTTCGATCGATAGAGATTCCAACTTGGAGGAAAAGTTGGTTTTTAAAGACCGTTGGCGTGACTGTGCTGGGTGTAGACAAATCAAACGACTGCGCCCTGACATCTGCAGGGGGTCGGCGTCTTTCCTTCTGTCTCTCAGGAGAATCGACTGCAGACTTCTTGTGGGCGTCCTTTCGGGCCACCAAGCTTTTGCCAAACACTTAAATGTGTTGGGCTTAAGCAACACCACCATCTGTCCTGCTTGTGGAGAGGATGACGATACAGCGGAGCACTTCCTCTGTAGTTGTCCTGCCTTTGCTCGCATCAGGTGGCGGATCTTTGGGGCTGACGTGGTGAGTGCCGAACATCTAAGCTCTTCATCACTGAAGCTCCTTCTCATCTTTCTTCGAAAGACGGCACCGGGAAAACTAAGTACAGCAATGTAAGGTGTCTGTTTGGCAGTACAATGGACCAGTAGTTGTGTCTGAGTGCTCCATCGGATAGTAACAACCTCCGAAAAAAAAAAACTGTTTCAAACACTCACTAAATTTCAATTCTGCAATCAAATAATGCAGGCATTCTCACACAGTTCTCAAAGTGCATATGGTGCATGCATTTATTTTTGATCCATTAGCATTGCGAATGAAATAAGGGTTATGTTGCTATGTGCAAAATCCAAGGGGGCTCCCATTAAGAAGTGTTGCCTTCCAAAACTAGAGCTTTGCGGTGCTGTTGTCATGGCGCAACTCGTCAAACGCATTAAGGAAATTTTTAACTTCGTTCACTTCGAAAAGATTATTTTTTGGACAGACTCCACATCCACAATCGTCTAAAACTCAAAGGGCAGCAGCAAGGGTTAAACGTCTTCTTATTGTTAGTACCTTGTCCTCTCAATGTGGGCAGGATGTTGAGAATTAATTTTCAGTTTTTCATCACCCCATTTTATTATTTATTTACAATTGTGTCAACAAATGTCAAGGCGCTTCCGGCTGTCAAATTCTTTATTATAAAAAATTATCCTTGAATTCATGTCCATCGTTGTCTGACTCTTTTTTACCTGAAGCTATAATTTTGCACAAATATATGTAATTTGGGCATAGGTATATACAACAATGTATGTTCCTATGTATACATACCTATTAGAGTTGGGCAATTTAGTTCATTTGAGTGATCGATCCATTTAGTACAAATCACGCTACTGAACTCGCTCATTTTAGTTCAATTTAGTTCATGGGGTTTTTGGATGCAGAGTATAAAGTACCTAAAGAAGCCCTGTGGTAAGGGGTCGCCGACGCGATTCACATTCAAAAGCCACCTCGACAAATGGAGAAACAAAGTTGGGTCAAGCTGCCAATGAAACCGTATCGATTTATTGGGCACTCATTCAATAATCGCATGACGACACCGTTTCTACGATAGTCTTGCAACACGTAACATTGAAAATTGCTATCGTCTCCACGACATCGTTTCTACGATCCAACATTTGCTTCTTGTAGCTCAATAAACGACAGAGCACTATCGTCCAGACGACAGCGTTTGCACGATAGCTAATTAAATTAGATATCGTCATGCATTGATTTGTTTGTTTTGCAGACAGTTTTAAGCTTTTTACAGGAATTTTAAAGCGAGCAATTGAATTCAGATTTATTTACGATTTAAATTACATAATAACTCGAGTTATTTGTCAAATGTCATTTATGACAATAACGATGACGTCTAGTCCTTTTTTCAACTACTGTTTGTAGGCTCCTGAAAGGTACCGAAAGTTCTCAAACTTTGTGCAAAATAAACGAAAGATAAATAAGAAAATTTCCATATAAAATTACCCATTGTGACCGTCAAAATAATAATTTAATATAGTAATTTGAAGGTTAAAAATGATTATTGGTAAGGCCAATTGAAAATAATAACCGTGACCTAAATGAACTAGTGAACTTAGTTCACTAGTTCACTATAGTTCACTAGTTCACTATAGTGAACTAGTTCATTGAACTAGTTCGTTCGTGAACTACACAAGCCTAATACCTATGTATGCTATGGAAAGTTTAGAATCCAAAACATTCCACTCAATTGAGCTCAAATTTACAGGCAATCAGTATTGGCCCGGGAAATTTATTTAAAATCGGATGCAAAATATTCACAGCTGCAAAGTGCAATCCTTTTACCATCTGTTTAGGCATATCGCATATGACATCCCATTGTGGTTTCCTACTTTTGTAATCTAATTGTTTGTTTTTTTTTTTTTTTGGAAAACAAGCTAAAAAACTATTACACCTACCCTTAAAGAAACGCGCCTATTTTCTTGCTGATGAGGAAAAAGATAAATGTAATTTGTTTCGTTATATCGTATATTTTTAATTTAAATTGGAAGATGGCAACTCTAATGACATTGCTCTCTGATTTATGGCGTTTTATCATACAAACTTTAGCAACCCTGTGAGAGCTTTAAGGAGGGACCGATTTATGTAGGTAAGTCATTGCAACCAGACTGAGAGGCAAACATCCTATCTTCCCTGTACTGACAATTTTTGTTGAACAAAATATAGTCAGCCACGAAAAGTAATGAGATCTAAATTTACGCCAAATTCTTAAGCTACTGTTACACATGTCAAAAATCGTGTCATTTTTTGACATTCTGACGTTATTATGACATAAGATTTTGTCCTTAAGTTGTCAGTATCGCCTATCACGCGGCTTGTCATGCATCGTGCCACGCCGCGCCGCGTGAAACGATTGACACGACTTATATGTCACGACCAAATCTTTTCGTACTATGCAGATTCTATTGCTCTACCAAATTTTAACAATTTACGATACTCGAAAGTGGCCCAAGTAAATAATAACCGATTTTAAAAAAATTATCCTGAATGATAATTTGAAATTGTTGACCTTTTTCTTTGTGTACACTGCAAGTCCTACCGCTTTACCATAGTTCAACATTCTACGTGGGCGTATACCACGCCCCTGAATTGAAAATCTGAAGCTTCCGACTTTATTGCTATAAAATTCAATGTTTAATATTTCATATTTAATCATTAAAATATATTATTTCGATTTAGATGTGACGATAACGAGAACTGGTAACGAACCGCCATAGGTAATTGCACATACCTATAGGTGAAGAAAATAGGTGCATTATGTGCAAGTGCAATGTACATTATGGAATAGTTTTGTCGTTGCGGGAAGTAAATAAGTCTTCAGTTGCCACTGGTCTTCTTCACTAGCCTAATTTCATTAGGACTAATTGCGAGGCATCATGATACAATGTATTAATTTAGAGCCATTGTTTTCAAACCATCTTTGTTTTCCTCAATAAAGTTGTCCCATTACTTACACACTTATGTACGTGTAACATTTATTAACTAAACTATATCCACCAATACAATACGGTCGATTTATTTTCTATATCCAAAATACGAATATGTGTAGAATCTTATGAAATCGAAAACCAAACAAACTAAAAACATTGTGTACTAAAAACATTGTGATACATGATGTTTGTGCTATATAGCTAGTTTAAAATATAATTATAGGGCACATCCTCTAAAATATAAATTAAATTCCTCTTTTTATCGCAAACAGAAAATTAGATTTGAAAATGTACCAGCAAAACTGCAATAAATGTTAATGTCCTAACAAAATAATAAAGCATGTTACAAATAAATACCTTAATAATATGTACATAGGTATATACCTATACTAAAAGGACCTACTATTGACACAACACCTAGGCACCTTATAACACTTAAAAACACTCAATTATTTATGCAATGCCACTGGGCGTTGTACAAAAAGTTTTTACTTTACCTACTACTATGCATACATGTATTATCTAAATATATATAAAATTACGGTGTAATAATATTATTATTATTTTATTACTATATCGTGATAAAATCAAATCAACATATAGTATACAATACATACTTATACAACTTTGGTTATATGGATATACTGATGCTAATAATAATACAAACAAAATTAAAATTGTCCCATTTTTTGGTGGAGGTATATTTATTAACTAAGATTTATATTCGATATACATATAGGAATATTATAACGTGTGGCAATAAATAAACCTATAATGTAGATATGTATTTTTTTTTTATTATTTAGTTCTATTTTATCGTCTATTAGAAATTTAACATTTTTTATATATAAATTTAGTTGAATAGATTTAAATAGAAAAAGAAACACATACACAACACATTATTATAATAAAGTTATATTTTTTATTGCTTTCAAGGAAATATGTGAAACAAACCAAGAAATAATTATTATAAAAAATACACAACTTTAATTTATTATAAAAAAAATAGAATAAAAATGCAAGTATAAATATTTATGATTAAGACAAGGCTATGAGAATAACGAATCCAAACACAGAAAATGAAAAACAAAAAAAAAATAAAATGTGATTCATTAGATAATATTGCCATAATAATTACACAAAATAAAATAATATATAAAATTACGTAACACTGCCTTTTCATTTACTTAAGCAATGCAACAACGCAGAATATATTATATATTCCCAGGTCAATCAAGTAAATTTATTCATTCATCTTAGATTTTCAATCTTCCGCTCATGCCTGAATTTCGGCTATACTCCAGCCTCATGGAAGAGGGTCAAGGTAGTATTATACCAAAGAGCGGCAAGGCTTCCAATGTCTATCCAAAGGACTTTAGGGCTATCAGTCTCTCTTCGTGTCTGTTAAAATCCCTAGAAAGACTCATCGACAACTATATTCGAAACTAAAAGCAAACTCGCTATCCAATTCCCAACACGCATATCGTAAGGGTTTTCGGTAAAGACAGCTTTACACTCGCTAATAGGCAATATTGAAAAATCGATCGCTAACAAGCAGTTCTCGATGGTATCCTTTTTAGATATCGAAGGTGCCTTCAACCATGTCAAAACAGAAGCTATCTCCAATGCACTCCGCAGACTGGAAGTTGATAACTGCCTACGCTTGTGGATAGAAAACATGCTAAGCAGTAGAATGATTCTGTCCGAGCTGGGGAATTATGAAACCAAGAGGTCAGTGTGCAGGGGTACACCTCAGGGAGGGGTGCCGGTCTTTTCGACAACATTCATTTCGCAAATTTTATTCCGCATTTATCGATTCGCATTTAGTTTGTCTCGCAAATTCTCATTCCGTCTTTGAATTACCTATGTTGGGTCTACCCCGATATGTAGAAAAATATAATACAGAAAACAATAATTTAGAAAAAAAAAATATCGAAAAAAAAGATCTAGAATGAAAAAAATCTCGAATAGCAAAAATTTAAAAAAAAAATTAGAATTAATATTAATTCAAGATTTACTCATATGGAAAACTATTTGAATTGCATGTGTATGTAACAACAATTTGAGTCACTGTTTCGGCAAGCAAATGAGTCAGCTAAAAAATAATAGGGGCCTATAACAAAACGCGGCATATCAACAAGTCTTACAGGAGCATGTGTTGAATTTGTCCGCACGTGTAAGAAATGTGTAAGAGATTGTAGAAATTCACATACTTATTAGGGTGGGTCACTCTGGTTTGGAGAAAAAAACATTTTTTGTTGACTTCTAATAGCTCCTAATAGAGATATTTGAACTTGAAGTTGACAATTGCGAAGAAACTATTTTGGTTCTTTTTCGAAATAACAGTTCATATCTTCGGATGTATATGTAGTATGTAAGTAAATGATATTAGTACAAAATGAAAGGTACTTGCCTAATCTTTAAAATAATAATAAAATCATTTTTCTCCATTTAATACATTTTGAGATATCACATTTAAACTTCTTTAAAAGCATAATTTTTTTGAAGTGAAGTGCATTTGAAATGAAAAAAAAAACGTATTTATCTTAGTTTACATTTTATTTGTCGTAATAAGAATAAGTAATATTTAGTTTAAGTAAATGTCCTTTAATTCATACTTTTACATTTACATGTGCATTTTACACTCCTCGCCACTTGAATAGAACACCATGTATACTCTCTTTACTATTGTTTATATCTCCAAAACGGAATGATAAAATAATGGTATTTTTGAAAGTTATTTTTGGGTAACTCTTTTTCTCTGTGTCAAATTGGAAGTTTTAGAAAAGAGCTATTGCAACATTTTCGCTTAAAGGATGCTCGCCTATTTATTGACATATATGATTAGCTAAGAAAATCGGGAGAAGCCGAAACGTTATATCCATATTTTTAAGTAATCCGCCTAACTATGAATAAAAACATGGAAAGTCACATACATCGACTCTTTTCCAAAAATAAGGAAAAAATGTGGTATCAAAACAAGTCTCACAACTATTCCTTGTATTATTTCGAATGCTGAGCATATAAAAAGACAAGATCAAGAAGAAGTCACTCCTTAACAACGTTCGAAAAGCGCAAAGCCTCCGTTTTTGTGGCACACATGTGACCTGGACTTAATAGAAGCATTGTGTAGCCTTCTCAGACGAGAATTATCGTATCGTATTATGGCACCTGCAAATTAAAATGTTTGTCAACCACAGTGAATGCGTTGTCTTACAATGGCATATTCAAACAGGCCTTTCCATACTTTCATAACCTTTTTAGAAATATGGCTTGGATTTATCAGCATGATAATACACCAATACATACAGCCCGGGTTGTTAAGTCGAATATATAGAGCCAAAATGTGGAGCTATTAAGCTGACCGGTCTACTCACCGGATTTAAATATAATCGAAAATATTTGGGTACGGTTGACACGTCAAATCTATGGATCGAGATAACAATAATCGACTACATCTAAACTAACCCAAGCCATCAATTCAGCTTGGAGCTCTATTTCGCAAAATTATTTCGCCAATTTGTATACATCTCTCCAAATAAGGGATGTGTGCATTTTGGATCAGAAAGGTAGCTCAAAACAAAATTAAGCAGTTTTTTTTTAAATCTTAAATACTCCAATTACTTTAAATTCAGGTAGGTAATGTTCGTGTTAAAAAGAAGCAGAATTTTTTGTTAAAGTGTTCTATTTAAGTGTTCTATTGAGTTCCGATCTGCATCCCGCCGCGCACGCACGCAAATCTTACAATACCGGCCGTCCCTAATAATCGCGCACACTTAGTATCAATATTGATAAAACACCCCACAAAACAATAGATCAATAATACATTTGATTAATCCCTCGCGCGCCGCGCTTAATTTAATCAACAAACAACAAAAAAATATATATTCAGTGCAGTGCTGTTCTAAGTGCAACAAAAATAAAAATTAAATAAATCCACTACAACAACAATAAGAAATGGGTAAAAAATCTGGTGAATCAGAATTTGATCTGCCTGGGTATCGCTTAGTGCCATTATTCTTTCTTCATCGCGGTCTCGCCATTTATGTGCGTAATTATGTAGCCTACCAAGTTCCTCAAGATTATGGCCAGTGTTCCAATCCGGAATTTAATTTCAAATGGCTCAAATTCCACGTCCGTATGCAAGTAATTACTGTTTTCTTTATAGAAGCCCTAATTTTGACAGCAACTCGACTTGTAACGAGTTCGATATGCTGTCTGATTCCATAACTAGAATTGTTTCCCTGTACCCTCATACTGAAATCGTCATTGCGGGTGATTTCAATATTCACAATTCTGACTGGCTTCGACATTCTGGACAGACAACACCCGAAGGAATTTATGTTCAGATCTTTGCTGAGGTAAACCAATTAACCCAGCTTGTAAATGTGCCAACACGTGTACCAGACATTGACTGTCAAAATGCCAACACACTGGACTTGTTTCTCACCTCCCACCCTAATAAATATTCCATTGAAATATTATCGCCTCTAGGCTCGTCAGACCACTGTACCATATCAGCTAATTTCTCGTACTCTGACCACAAAGTTAAAGAAAAAACTCCGAAAAGAACCGTATGGCAATACGAGAAAGCCAACTGGAGCGGACTTAAAAGCTTCTTTAGGAGTTTTAACTGGTCGTTATGCTTTCTCGATAACGACGTGGATGCCGCCGGTGATATGGTAACAAATATAATAACCTTAGGTATGAAATCCTTTATCCCTAACAGGATAAAGAGTATCAAACCAAAAGAAAACGCGTGGTACGACTTGAGTTTAAAGAGGCTATTAGATTAAGGGAGTTGAGTTTTCGGTCTTACAAAGCCAACCCATCTGAGGAAAACCGAAAGAAGTTTAAACGAGCCAGAAATGACTGCAATGCCCTCATAAAGCGTGTCAAATTCTCCTTTGACCAAAACTGAGGCAAAAAATACTACAGTGTCCCAAGGGTAGTAAAAACTTTTGGTCATTTGTAAAAAATATTAAGAATTCGGTCCAAAGCTAATCTGCTGGCTGCACATTTCGCAGCCAGCTCTATACCACCTGATTGCGCTTTGTCTGCACCTGCTTATGAAATATCTTGAATCATGAAAACTCCTCAATGACCGACAGTACGGTTTTCGTACTTTGATGACTTATCTCACCGAAAGGTGGAACCAATCTCTCCATCACTTCGGTGAATCGAAGATTGTTGCGCTTGATTCAAGCGAGTCAAGAGTTTCAAGTCTGAAACTCACCATATACATGCTGGTGTTCCCCAAGGTTCCGTTCTGTCTCTCTTTCTCATTTTTATAAATGATCTCTTGTCTGCAACTTCTAATCCAATCCATTCCTTCGCTGATGACAGCACTCTTAGCTTCTCATATTCTTTCTATGACTTACGTCCCTGCTCTTCGGCCGTAGAACTGGAACGGCAACGTATGTTAAGCTCATTAAATTCCGACCTCGACAGCATTTTAAAATGGGGTTCAGCCAATAGAGTGGAATTTAATGCTTCAAAAACGCAACGCTGTCTGCTGTGTCTAAAGCGAAACCCAAACCTACAGCCATTATCCATGAATGGCACTTGAATCACCGAACCCGAAAGTCTTTCCGTTCTCGGTATGTGCGTCCATAACAACCTTCGTTGGAATGACCATATACACGAAGTCGCCAAGAATGCTGCGAAATGTCTAGGATTTCTCAAACGGTGCAAGAAATATTTTACCCCTTCTGATCTGGCTACAATATATAAGGCGTTCATTCACCCTAAACTTGAGAACAATTCCCACATCTGGTCTGGTGCACCAAAAACTATATTGCACTTACTGGATAGGATCCAAAATCGTGCGTTAAAACTAATCGGGGACACAAATATTGCGAATTCTATTCATTCGCTTGAACATCGTAGAAACGTTGCGTGTCTCGCTCTATTTTATTGCTTTTTCAACAAACAGTGCTTAGACGAAATTGCTAGCTGCATTCCACCCCTTCAGCAATTCAACCGCAATACTCGCTATGCTAGGAATGCCCATCAGTTTACCATACAGCCTACCTTCGGACGTACTATGAAATACAGAGACTCTTTCATAAGCCGTACAACAGGAATGTGAAATGCCTTGCTCAGCTCTATCTTTCCTCCTCAGTAGGTACAATTTACAGACATTTAAAACCTATGTGCATCGGAATCTCCTAACTTCTCTATCCCGATTTCCTTAATGCCCGCGCTGTGTAAATAGCATTACACTTAAGAGTAGTCATAACCTCTTTAGCGCGTGTTAATTATAAAAAAAAAAGTGGTGCAAAATTAAAACCCCATACTAAAAGCTTTAGTTGTAAACCTTCCTTCCGGTCAAATCACAACAATAAAAAATGTGCACGACTGGGCCGCACGAAACTTTCTCGTTTATTGCGAATCTCGCACAATCATTTCAGCGAATTTTGCGTTTAAAATCATATCCACTTAAGATGTACGCAGGTTTAGTAACTGAACCCTTGTTAATTAAAAAAGTAATACATACTACATAGACATACGTAGAACGTCTACGTAAAAACACTTTATTACTTACCTACATACTTTCAAATCTCACCCCGAACTGATACTTAAATGAGGCAAGTAGGCAATGAATTTCAAATTCCCATTTTTGATTATTTAAAAAAGTGGTCTCAATGGTCGGGATTTGGATAAAAATGTTTGAGAAATATTCATAAAACAGCAATATTCGAGTTTTCTGAGAAAAACTAAGTACGTGATCATGTTAAAATGCTTATGTTGTCTTAAATATGTATTTAGATCAAAATCGTTAGAGCGGTTTTTTGTAAAATTATGCTGACAAATGTTACAATTTTGGATTCGAAAAGCACTCTTATTAAACTGTTTAGCTGAAAACTGAGTAAGACGTATTCTTCAGGATATAAACATTACCTAGCAGTTACATTTTTAATAAAATCGAAAATGGCGTATTCGAGATATGTGTAGTTTCTAAAGAACCGTTTTTAGCGATTGCGGTAGACATCGAAGGACGCATTCATGGTTCAAAAAACACTGTTTTTCAACTTTTTACCCCAAAACTGAGCAAATGGTATTACTATGGATTTAAGCATTATGTAAAAGTAACATTTTTATAATAATCGAAAATGGCGTTTTTGAGATATGAGCAGTTTTTTTAAGTACTATTATTAGGGATTTGGGTGGATATCAAAGGACGCAGTCTTTTTAGAGAAAAACTGAGTTTACTATGAAGTTAAGAATGACAATAGTACCTTAAAAATATTTTTTTTTAAATCGTTTTTACCGTTTTCGAGAAAAATCCAATTTTAAAAACTGCCGTTGCTGGACTTTTTAGCGAAAAACTGGGTATGCATTCATGTTAAGCATGCTTACATTTACTCAACTATAAATTTTGGTTCAAATCGTTAGAGCCGTTTTCGAAAAAATCTAAATTTAGGCATATTTCGTCATATTTCGTAAAATTTTTATATGGAAGGTACAGTTAATATTATGGCTAGCATAAAAAAAACTAGCGGGAAGCCCACAAGTTCCAAATACGAAGTTTGAAGCAAATCCGACCAAGCGTTTAGATTCCCCAGGGGTGGGACAGACAGACATACGGACGGACAAAATTGCGAGACCCACTTTTTTGAGTTCCCCTATCATGGTAATATCAGAATTGATCAAAATCTCGAGTTCGAAATTTTGTACGAAAACAATATCTTTCTCTTATTACGTATAAGAGAATTATTAAAAAAATAAGTACCTAGCATGCTTGGTTTGGGACTGCTGGTACTGGCAATAGAATACCGACATACAGGGTATGATATTCAAGTGACGCGGAGTTTAAGATTATATTTAAGAAGATATTATATTTTACCGGTCTTTGTATTGACTCATCCATTTTTATATAAAAATATAAACAAAAATTATTTCTACAAAAGTAGAAATTAACCATTCATATACAAAATTGAAGTAATAATAGGGCGACATATTGAAAGGCGGTACATTTTACGGGACAAATTTTCAGTCCAGGACATTTTGCGGGACAATTTTCATTGCGGGACAATTGCGGGGCAAAAGCTTCATATCGGGACAGTCCCACACGGAGCGGGACGTCTGGCATCCCTACTACGATCACTATATCGTCAGATTTTAGTTTATATAAATATGCCAACAGCTCAATACCTTTCAAAGTCGGCACAAAACTGTGCAGCTCTAAAAATTTCTCAGAACTCATACCTAGCCAGTAATGGCAGAAAAAAGCATCCGTGTTACCAACGTCGCTAAAATTAATTGGCCTCATAGCAATGTTAGTTATCGCGTATGAAATATTACAGAGTATACTTTGAAAAAGCGGTAAACTATTCCGATGTTAATTCCCTAAGCACGATATGATGCCTTTTGAAGTAATTTTTGTTTATAACTAAATATTTATTGGAGAAATCACAGTTAATTATATATAAAACTAAGGTTATTAACTAAGGTATTTATTGGTGACAAATGAGGTATAAGTCATTCATTCATTTTCAATGGTCCGCTTGTCCATTAAGTGGGTCGCGGGTGTAGGTTGCTCAATTGGACCCTCCATTGCTCTCGATCTTACGCCATCGACTTCAAATCATCAAGGGCCATACGAGTATAGGAGAGATTATGAACTTGATCTAACCATATCATCCTTCGTCTACCATGTCGTGGATTCCTGGTCGGGGACATGCGTTTAACATGACCAAACTACCGCTCCGTCCGGAGAAGTAGCTGCTCAACATTGAGTTCCTCACGTATTCTGGTATTTCTAATGCGATCTCTACGGGTCACACCAGCAATACAACGGATTCTTGCGGTCATTACCCAAACCTCATGACCATAGGTAAGAGTTGGAACAAACACCGAATTAAAGACTGACAACTTAGCTTTGACATCAAGTTCAGTCCTCCTAATAACAAAATGACCAAGGTGTCTCAAAATTGACCCAGCCTGACCAATCCTACAGGAAAACTCGGCTTTGCTCCTTCCATCACTCGTAAATAAGACCTCGAGATACTTAAACTTCTCCATCTGTTTCAATGGGATTCCACTAACATGCAGAGTGCATTAGACAGGCGTTCTGAAGACGACCATCACTTTAGATTTGTTCACGTTAACCTTCATCTCAGCTTCAAAACAAACGGCTACAAACCGATCGAGTGCGCGTTGAAGTTCAGTCTGAGAGGACCCAAGGATGACCAAGTCATCAGCGAAAAGCAAATGACTTATCCTCAGATCTCCCAATTCGAAACCTTTTTCGCCAAGACTGCGCTGTAACATCCAGTCCATATAAGTAATGAAAAGGAGAGGAGACAATACGCACCCCTGGCGAAGTCCAACCGCCCACGGTGAAAGTTATTGATTTAACGCCGTTTACCCGAACACAGCTTTTACAGTTTGTGTAGAGAGATTGAATTCTTCCCAGTGGCCATTGGGTTGGTGGGAACTTTACGCTCTTGATATTAATCAACTGTCCAATCCTTACACTTTGCTTTTCTTTCCTCCATTTCTTCCTTTACTGTAGAGTAGTCAGATACTCTTCTTTCCATCTTTCCCAAAAATGTTTAATCATAGCTTTCCGTTCTTTCCATAGCCTAGCTTCAACCGTAGTTGGTTGGTCCTCTGGACCGAAAGGTAAGGCACGCACCAAAGGTTCTCCAATCTGGAAATGACCTGGTGTTACCGCTTGCATATCACATGGATCATCCCTCAGCGGATAAATTGGCCTTGAATTTAATATCGCCTCAATTTGCGCCAACAGTGTTAAAAACTGTTCATATGGCAACACTCTCTGTCCTACTATCCTCTTCAAATGGAACTACGTTAATTTACCGCCGCCTCTCAGATACCACCCTGCTGAGGAGCAGCTGGCGTTATGAAAATCCAGTCTGGCCCTTTTTAGTCAAGAGCTACTGAACGTTTTACTAACCTCATCGTTAAATGGGAAATTTATAAATATTATTGTTAATTGGAGTCTTGCGTTCGCAGAAATCGCCGTCTGGCACCCTGGAGCTGGGGCATTTTCAAGGGGCAGTGCCCCAAACATGTAAAAAAAAAGTGACCAATTACGTCATTGTTGCACGGCTATTTTTTTGTCAGGGAATGGTACTCGTACCCAGAAAACATTTTCATGTAATGCCAGACGTTTTTGACGGGTCCTTAATGCTAACAGACGCTCATCAAAGTGCAGAAAAAATCGCCTCATTTACGTCATCGTTTCATGGAAATAATTTTTTTTATTTAATTATACAAGTGTCTCTGAGTCCTAATATATAGTTGCCAGACGAAAATTCCGGGTCCGGGAAAAACGCATTGTCAACATTTATTCCTCTAAAGTGCTAAAAATAATACTTTAAAATCTTAAGATTTAAATAGCTTTCGACCATGAATTTTGGAGCTTTTTTAGGTAATTGGTTAAAGAAATTATTTACAGTTTTAAATTAAGTATCAGAACCTCTTATCCGCTTTAAAAAGGAAAGAAAGCGGTCCTTTTTAATATTATTTTTAAATATTTATTAATTACTTTCTGCTTTTCGCTTTTAGCTGCTATTTTTTAGGGAATTATTATACCTACAATTATTAAAGCTAACTTTCTGATAAAATGTTATCCACTGCGATACAACACTATACGGCTCACAGTGGGAAAAAATTGTCGATTTGGCGTATTTTTTAATTTTTTAAACTTTTTAATTTTTTAAATATTTGTTACAGTACTACCACAATATTTAATGTAAACTAGTTAAAACATGAGCAGTTCACATTTTGGAGGGGCTCACATTTCTGGATGCCAACAAATCCGTGGCATTTCATGCTTTTCAGAATGACCTGTAACTTGTTTTTTGAAAATAAAAGAAAAGCCACAAAAATATAGTACTAATGGCGCCGTATTCACAAACAAAACAAAAGAAAACTGAGTTCTCAGAGCACACTCACGCCTTGCCAAGCAAAAAGAAAAGACAAAAAACTCTACATAGATATACAGTTTTTGTCTTTTCTTTTTAAATATTGGACACCAATAAGTGATTTTTCAGACTGGATGTACAATTAAACCAATGTAGGGGTAAATTATATAATAAAAGTTCACATATTATTTGAGTATCAGGAATTTGTTTTGAGTTCACATTTTACGTAATGTAGGTACTAAATAAGCTAACTTTTTCCGATTTTCCAGTTCACATTTTCGAGGTTCACATTATCGAAGTATAGTACGTATTTAAAAAAAAAAATCAATTTTATTAAGGGTATCGTCATATTAATATCAATTAAGGACGCACAATCATTATACAATAACAGTAAGCCATTTAAAGAAGAGGATCTGCCGTAATTTGTACGAGAATTGGGTATATAAAAAAATATGTTATTACGCAAATTGAGGGACGGAACATTAAGATTAACAAGACTTAAAATGTCAGGACAGTCAACCTCCCCAATAAGTAGGTATTCTGTGGAGAAAACCAACTTTTGACACCTTTCTCCCAACCACAAGAGACTCGAGACCAATAAGTTGCAATCGTGCTGAATAAGGGGGCAAGTTATTGAAATCAGACCATAGAAGTCCTCTAAGGGCAAACCTAAGAAATCTTTTTTGATTTGCTTCGATTCTTGAAATATGACTCTTGTGGTATGGACACCAAACGACTGACGCATACTCCAACAAAGATCTATCCCAGCAGGGAGTAGACAGATCAGATTTGGTCAGCGAATTATATAATTATTGTTAATTGTACAAAATCAATTTCTTAAATTCAAAAAAGTTGAATTCATCTTTGTAATTAAAACATTTAGTATGTACCTATGTATTTAGTTATATTGGTCCTAATCCTATGCAGATACAATTCCCCTTATATTTTTAGTTTGCGCATAATAACATAAAAAGGTATAGATAAATTAATGAAATGTGCGATAACTTTACACAACATTGTTTCCAGAACTTAAACTTGTGCAACACTGTGCACCATAAATACATCGTAGTCTTCACCTGAACATTTAAAAAAATTGGCTTAAGAATTTTCACAACACAAAAATTGATTTTTGATCGCAAATCGACAATTTTTTCCCACTGTGAGCCGTATAGTGTTGTATCGCAGTGGATAACATTGTGCTAACATTTTATCAGAAAATTAGCTTTAATAATTGTAAGTATAATAATTCCCTAAAAAATAGCAGCTAAAAGCGAAAAGCAGAAAGTAATTAATAAATATTTGAAAATAATATTAAAAAGGACCGCTTTCTTTCCTTTTTAAAGCGGATAAGAGGTTCTTATACTTAATTTAAAACTGTAAATAATTTCTTTAACCAATTACCTAAAAAAGCTCCAAAATTCGTGGTCGAAAGTTATTTAAATCTTAAGATTTTAAAGTATTATTTTTAGCACTTTAGAGGAATAAATTTTGACAATGCGTTTTTTCCCTGCGTCTGGCAGGACGAAAGACCCGGAAATTTCGTCTGGCAACTATATATTAGGACTCAGAGACACTTGTATAATTAAATAAAAAAAAATTATTTCCATGAAACGATGACGTAAATTGAGGCGATTTTGTCTGCACTTTGATGAGCGTTTGGCAGCCTTAAGGACCCGTCAAAAACGTCTGGCATTACATGAAAATGTTTTCTGGGTACGAGTACTATTCCCTGACAAAAAATTAGCCGTGCAACGATGACGTAATTGGTCACTTTTTTTTACATGTTTGGGGCACTGCCTCTTGCAAGTGCCCCAGCTCCAGGGTGTCAGACGGCGATTTCTGCGAACGCAAGACTCCAATTAATAATAATATCTATAAATTTTCCATTTAGCGATGAGGTTAGCAAAACGTTCAGTAGCTCTCAGTCTATTTAGACTAAAATGATGCAAGGCATCGTTATCTGTCCACTTTCCAAATGCTTCCCTAAGTTCCCTATCTGCTCCTACAAACGCAGTACCGTTGTCGCTATACATACGGTCACACCTACCTCGCCTAACTATAAAACGTTCAAAAAAATAATAAATATGTGGCGCAACAGGCGGTAGACACCCAAGGCCTAGCTCTCGCAACCATTCGTTTTGTGTGAGTTTCTATTTTTGGGACGAATGGAAGGGACCTACAATTTTATGCCGAGTCCGAACGGCTGAATTGAGGCTTTTTCATGTTATCGGATGTTTATCAGACGTTCGCGAGAGGTGGCGCAGTAGAAAAAAACTTTAAGATGTAGGTAATTTGTATTTTTCCGGGGATCGAACCTGGGATCCCCCTCGCACAGTAGTCCAACACACTAACGTTCATAGCAAGCAATAAACGCATCAGATGTCAAATCCGTAATTATGGGTGGTATCGGTATGCATAAAAGACAGTAAATGCTTTTACTGGGGATTTTCTAAGTAAATACTAATTTTGCTATGCATAAAGATTAGGTGCATTATTGACTTCAAATAAAAGCAATTACTTTTTTCGCATGCATTTTTGTAATAAATACTTTTTTGGAAAGCATAAAAACTAGTATGTGCTTGTTTTTCTGCAATAAATACTGGACATTTTTCAAGTTGCTATTGACTAAGTTGAAAATTTCATAGTATCTATTCAAAAAACAGTATTTACTACGATATCCGATGAATTTTAAGTACCTATTTACTTGAATGAACTCAGTATTTACCTAAAGTATTTGCAATCTAGTTGTGTGTGATTGGGAGTGTGTTTCTTTGGTGTTAATGAAAAATGAAAAAAAAATTTTGTGTTTTTATGTTTTAATTTACAGTGTAATGTGTGGTACAATAATAATGTGTGATAGTGTTATGCGTAATGCTAGGTCTTTACTCGTAGCCAGCTGAATCACAAATGCCGTGAGACCGCAAGCAGGCGAACAAGCCATGACAAAATTTCTATATTCATGTTAATAGTACATTTTACATTAGAATGTGTATACATATACAATATGCATACAATATTTTATACCATTTGATTTAGCTAATCTGATACGAATGACAAGAGAGAGAGAGAGAAGAAAAGCAATTATACCAACAAAAATAGCGTGAGCTTGTAATATTTGGTAACATGTGGATCATATTTCTATACATACAACCCCCTCTGAAAGACTGTGGCAACTAAGGTCTTTCAGCAACAGGCAAAGGAGCCACCTTAATCGCTGGTCGAATAAATTCCCCAAATTTCGTGCGTACGGTAACAACTCTGCACTTATGATCGCTTCCGAGATGTATATTTGTAACCCATCCTATGACCCATTTCGATGGAGGCAAACTTGGCTCCTTCAGCAATACGACGTCTTCGATTTTGATGTTAGGATGCGCTGTCTTCCACTTGGGTCGTTGCTGCAATGACGTTAAATATTCGTTATGCCAACGAATCCAAAAGCCTTGTAACATTGCCTGTAAGAGAGACCAGTTAGTGCTTATAGAAATAGAGGCATTGGGAACAGAAGGTTGGGGAACTGCTGTATACGGTTCTCCTATTAAAAAATGCGAGGTACTAAGAGCCATTTGATCTGGGTCTGAAGTCTGCCACATCGGCCGAGAGTTGAGTAAGGCCTCTATTTTAACCAATAGAGTGTACAACTCTTCATAGGTGAGTTTTGTCTCGCCTATAATCCGCTTCAAGTGTATAGCTTTACTGATTTTACACCAGCCTCCCACAAGACTCCAAAGTGAGGTGCGGAGGGTGGTATAAATCTCCAACTGATGTTATCTTTGGAAAGATGGTCGATTATTATAGAATGGTGTTGCTGATTACATAAGAGGTCGTGCATTTCGTTGAGAAGACGTTTAGCACCGTGAAAATTTGTTCCGTTGTCGCTTCATATTTCACTTGGTTTACCGCGACGTGCGACGAAACGATCGAGTGCGTGCAGAAAGGCAACAGATGATAAGTCTCCGACGAGTTCGACGTGAATTGCTTTGGTCACAAAGCACACGAACAAGGCAATGTAAGATTTGACAAATCTGGGATTTCTTCCGCGATTCAAGCGCAATGTAAGGGGTCCTGCGTAGTCGCAGAAAACTTTGCTGAATGGTCGCGAGTATTTAATCCGTTCGGCGGGTAGATTGGCCATGAGTTGTTTTGTCGCTGCAGACCGTTGTCATATTACACAGTCATGTACAACCTTACGCAATAAATTCCTGCATCCGAGTATAGTATTGTTGTCTAATTAACTCGAATGAAAGCGACACCCCGGGGTGAAAATGTTGCTTATGTATGTGCTGGGCGAGAAGTTTAGCAATTGGATGCGATTTGCACAATATTATAGGATGCTTCTCCGAATACGATAAATCCGACTGTTCTAAGCGACCGCTGAAACGGAGCACGCCGACTGAGTCAATAAAAGGGTTTAGAGATAAAAGTCTATCTTTTGAGGGTAAACTCGATCCTCTTTTCAGAAGATTGACTTCATTGGAAAATGATGTAAGTTGGGCACATTTAATTAATTTACTTAGTCATTGAAAGTTTTATTTCTTCAGATGATAAAGGCTGATAATTGCCATAATTGATAGAGGCCATTGACTCCTATCCTCGCTAAGCCATTGAGGTCCCTTCCACCACAGGTCCGTTGAACATAATTTAGATGGCGACATGCCACGCGTAGCGACATCAGAGGGGTTCGAAGCAGAACGAACGTGGTTCCAGCATTTGAACGGAATAACTGTCATGATTTCTGATGTTCGGTTTGCTATGAACACCGACCATTTCTTGGGCGGAGCCGAAAGCCAATGCAGCACTATAGCAGAGTCCGTCCAGGCGAATATCTTAACATGTGTTTCCTGCAAAGAAACCTTTATCCTTTTTATTAAACGTGTTAGTAAGACGGCCCCGCATAACTCAAGTCGTGGAAGAGACAAAACTTTAAATGGGGAGACCTTCGTTTTTGCTGCAACTAGCCTTACTGAAATGCTTTTATCAGGATTAATGCTACGACAATAAACTACTGCAGCATATGCATCCAACGATGCATCACAGAACCCGTGAAGCTCCCAGTTGCATTTGTTTGTTACGATTAGCCTCGGAACTGAGACAGTGTTTAGCTCTTCTCGAATTACAGCCCATTGATGAGCTAATTCCTCAGGAATTTCCTCATCCCACTTCAGTTTCCTTCTCCACATCTCCTGAAACATAATCTTGACCGCAATGATGACTGGAGAAAGAAATCCTAGAGGGTCAAATATACGTGATGCGTCCGAAAAAATTCTACGTTTGGTAAAGCTATTTGTTCCACTGAAATTGACTTTGTAGGAGAAACAATCTTTAGACTGTAGACCTAAAATTTTAACCGAATGAGATTCTTCAAAGTCTACCGGAGGAAGTTCTCGCTGATCTTCTGGTAATGATATTAGGAGAGGCCAACAGCTGGTGGTCCATTTTCGTAAGTTAAGTCCTGCAGACCCTAATACCTCTACTAATTGTCTCTGAAGGGTTATTAATTATTATTATTATTAATCGTTCAGCAAGGTTGTTGAAGCAAGAGGGTGGGTTTTAGCTGAATCCAGAGCCAGTTGCTTAAGAACGCGTATTGCTAAAAATGGCGCTGCAGATGTACAATAAGTTACTAAAACTATTCGTTGAAAATCGATGTGTTTTGCGTGCAATACAGACCTGTCTATACATTTTCTCGATATCCCCTGACATAATATATAAATAGTGACATATCCACATCTGTATACAAAGAAAACGAACCAAATCTAAGAATCAATTTGCCTTAAGCAAATTTGCCTTAAGCAAATTGATATCTAAAATAAATAAATAAATAGGTGGCGCAACAGGCGGGTGACACCCAAGGCCTAGCTTCTCGCAACCATTCGTTTTGTATGAGTTTCTATTTTTGGGACGAATGGAAGGGACCTACAATTTTATGCCGAGTCCGAACGGCTCAATTGAGAAGCTTTTTCATGACAGGCATACTCTCGGATGTTTGTCAGACGTTCGCGAGAGGTGGCGCAGTAGAAAAAACTTTAAAATGTAATTTGGGTTTTTCCGGGGATCGAACCTGGGATCCCTCGCAGAGTAGTCCAACACACTAACCACTGCGCTACTGCGCCCTCTACTTTGTTTATATCTATAATTCAGTCGCCTTTTGCGATACTTTGTTTATAATAACTCAGTCGCATTCTGCGATACTTTGTTTATAATAATTCAGTCGCCTTCTGCGAAATCAACACTTCTGTGGGGCCACCTCCATCGACGTTGCTTTCGCCTACGTCAGCATTACTTAAAATAATAAACGTCGCCTTCTGCGACGAAGATAAACTTTATGCATCATCATCAATGTTGCATTTGCAGATAATCTCATATCGAAGCATCGCTTCGAATCAAAACCATTTGTTAGTTGAATTCGAGCACTCAAGACGAGAGCATACCAATAAAGTTTTATAAAGTTTAAACTAAAACACTTGGGAGAACTGAAGACAAAGCTAATACAGGAATTTGGTAAGAAGACAAGTATTGCTAATTTATTAATTAATTTCAATACAATTGTGTTTAAAAATAGTGTAGAAGAGTTTTATAAAAGTATTAACAATCATCTATGTGGATGTAAAGGTAAAATAATTTTAAGTAACGAAGTAGAGCTTATTAAAAATATGTATTCAATTGAATGCGAGAAAAAAGCATTTGAAGCTTTTCGGAATGGTTTGCCACCCCACTTTCAAGCAGTTATACTCTCTCGCGGCTTACTTAAAATTGAACCAGCATTCGAACTATTACTTGAAAATAATCTTGTTTCATATTGTTCAACAAATAACACATCAAAGCTCCGAGTAACACAAAACCAAATACAACAGTTCCCTTCTAATACAAATAGGAACTAGTTCCCACAACAAAGTTTTAGGCCTCAATATCAACAACAAAGTTTTAGGCCTCAATATCAACAACAAGCTCATAGACCTCAATATCAGCAACAAAGTTATATTCCCCAATACCATAACAACAATTTAAATAATAATCCCCAAAATCAAAATTTTAACTCAAACAATCGTATCCCCATGAAAAGGCAAAGAGAAAGCGATAGTAACCAATCAAGAATAAGAACATACGGTGTTTCAAGGCCAATGGATGTTGTTGAAGAAAATTTTCATCAACCAGCCTCGGAAAACTACCCCACATTAAACAATCAATAAACAATAATATATATAAAATATTAATAGATAGTTTCGTTAATCCAAATACATTAAAACTCCCAACAGCAAAAACTGAAATAAAAACCATTAGAACTATGACGGGAAAAACTACAGTAAATAAAACACAGTTAATTGATGCAGTAGGAACTATTAAGGGCAAACTAAAATTATTTGTTCACAAATTCAGTAACGATTACGATATCCTATTCGGTAATGACATATTAAATGTCTTGAAATGCAACATGGATTACATTAAATTACATTAAATAATAAAGAATATTCACTTCATTGTAAAAATGAAACGAACGAAGAGGAAAATTACAATACGGTATTTGACAAACAGAATGTAGAAATAGAAAAGGAAAAAAGGAGTGAATTTAGGTTAGATCATTTGAATAAAGAGGAAAAGTTTGAAATCAACAGAACACACAGAATTTCGTGACATATGTTACCATTGAAGGCGAAAATTTGACTTTCACAAACAAAATTAAACACGAAATTAGAACAAAACATGAAGATCCGATTTATACAAAACTATATCGATATCCTTACGTCCATAAAGATGAAGTAGAGAAACAGATCAGGGAAATGCTAGAACAAGCAATAATACAACCATCGCAATCACCATATTCCGCACCTATTTGGATCGTTCCAAAGAAAATGGATGCTAGTGGCGAAAAAAAGTGGAGGATTGTCATCGACTATAGGAAGTTAAACGACATTACTATTGATGACAAATATCCCGTTCCAAACATAGAAACTATTCTAGACAAGTTAGGAAAATGTAATTATTTCACAACGCTTGATTTAGCCAAGGGTTTTCACCAGATAGAGATACAACCAAACAGACAGCATTTTCAACTGCCGACGGGCACTATGAGTTCAAAAGAATGCCTTTTGGGCTAAAGAATGCTCCAGCCACTTTCCAGAGGCTGATGAACAATGTCTTATCTGATTACGTGAATAAAATATGTCTAGTTTATCTTGACGATATTATAATTTTCTCGACATCTCTACAGGAACACATTCAATCAATCAGAAAAATATTTGAAAGATTGCAAGAAGCGAATCTGAAGATACAGTTAAATAAGTGCGAATTTCTAAAAAGGGTAACGGAATTTCTCGGTCACATAATTACAACCGATGGCATCAAACCGATACCCATTACCAAAAACTCAAAAACATATAAAACAGTTTTTGGGTATGGCTGGTTTTTATAGGAAATTTATTAAAGATTTTTCTAAAATAGCTAAACCTATGACAAAACAATTAAAAGGCGATGTAAAATCAGTCAATTATCAATCCGATGAATTTAAAAAATCGTTCGAACAATTGAAACTTTTAATTAGTTCCGACCCAATTTTAAAACATCCAGATTTCGAAAAACCATTTGTGCTAACAACGGATGCCAGTAATTTTGCAATTGGGGCTGTTCTTAGCCAAGGTCATCACCCCCTTTGTTTTGCAAGTAGGACTCTCATGCCCAGTTGCACAGTCAGAGTTTAAACTCTCGTTTTGGTTTAAACCTTCGTTCAACAAATTTTCGGTTTCACTGTGTTCGTTTAAACCCAAACTGGAGTTCAACTCTAGGTTTAAGTTAAACGCCTGCATTCTGCCGTTTAAACATTCGTTTCGCATTTTGAGGTTTATTTTGACAGCAATTGGATGCGATTTGCACAATATTATAGGATGCTTCTCCGAATACGATAAATCCGACTGTTCTAAGCGACCGCTGAAACGGAGCACGCCGACTGAGTCAATAAAAGGGTTTAGAGATAAAAGTCTATCTTTTGAGGGTAAACTCGATCCTCTTTTCAGAAGATTGACTTCATTGGAAAATGATGTAAGTTGGGCACATTTAATTAATTTACTTAGTCATTGAAAGTTTTATTTCTTCAGATGATAAAGGCTGATAATTGCCATAATTGATAGAGGCCATTGACTCCTATCCTCGCTAAGCCATTGAGGTCCCTTCCACCACAGGTCCGTTGAACATAATTTAGATGGCGACATGCCACGCGTAGCGACATCAGAGGGGTTCGAAGCAGAACGAACGTGGTTCCAGCATTTGAACGGAATAACTGTCATGATTTCTGATGTTCGGTTTGCTATGAACACCGACCATTTCTTGGGCGGAGCCGAAAGCCAATGCAGCACTATAGCAGAGTCCGTCCAGGCGAATATCTTAACATGTGTTTCCTGCAAAGAAACCTTTATCCTTTTTATTAAACGTGTTAGTAAGACGGCCCCGCATAACTCAAGTCGTGGAAGAGACAAAACTTTAAATGGGGAGACCTTCGTTTTTGCTGCAACTAGCCTTACTGAAATGCTTTTATCAGGATTAATGCTACGACAATAAACTACTGCAGCATATGCATCCAACGATGCATCACAGAACCCGTGAAGCTCCCAGTTGCATTTGTTTGTTACGATTAGCCTCGGAACTGAGACAGTGTTTAGCTCTTCTCGAATTACAGCCCATTGATGAGCTAATTCCTCAGGAATTTCCTCATCCCACTTCAGTTTCCTTCTCCACATCTCCTGAAACATAATCTTGACCGCAATGATGACTGGAGAAAGAAATCCTAGAGGGTCAAATATACGTGATGCGTCCGAAAAAATTCTACGTTTGGTAAAGCTATTTGTTCCACTGAAATTGACTTTGTAGGAGAAACAATCTTTAGACTGTAGACCTAAAATTTTAACCGAATGAGATTCTTCAAAGTCTACCGGAGGAAGTTCTCGCTGATCTTCTGGTAATGATATTAGGAGAGGCCAACAGCTGGTGGTCCATTTTCGTAAGTTAAGTCCTGCAGACCCTAATACCTCTACTAATTGTCTCTGAAGGGTTATTAATTATTATTATTATTAATCGTTCAGCAAGGTTGTTGAAGCAAGAGGGTGGGTTTTAGCTGAATCCAGAGCCAGTTGCTTAAGAACGCGTATTGCTAAAAATGGCGCTGCAGATGTACAATAAGTTACTAAAACTATTCGTTGAAAATCGATGTGTTTTGCGTGCAATACAGACCTGTCTATACATTTTCTCGATATCCCCTGACATAATATATAAATAGTGACATATCCACATCTGTATACAAAGAAAACGAACCAAATCTAAGAATCAATTTGCCTTAAGCAAATTTGCCTTAAGCAAATTGATATCTAAAATAAATAAATAAATAGGTGGCGCAACAGGCGGGTGACACCCAAGGCCTAGCTTCTCGCAACCATTCGTTTTGTATGAGTTTCTATTTTTGGGACGAATGGAAGGGACCTACAATTTTATGCCGAGTCCGAACGGCTCAATTGAGAAGCTTTTTCATGACAGGCATACTCTCGGATGTTTGTCAGACGTTCGCGAGAGGTGGCGCAGTAGAAAAAACTTTAAAATGTAATTTGGGTTTTTCCGGGGATCGAACCTGGGATCCCTCGCAGAGTAGTCCAACACACTAACCACTGCGCTACTGCGCCCTCTACTTTGTTTATATCTATAATTCAGTCGCCTTTTGCGATACTTTGTTTATAATAACTCAGTCGCATTCTGCGATACTTTGTTTATAATAATTCAGTCGCCTTCTGCGAAATCAACACTTCTGTGGGGCCACCTCCATCGACGTTGCTTTCGCCTACGTCAGCATTACTTAAAATAATAAACGTCGCCTTCTGCGACGAAGATAAACTTTATGCATCATCATCAATGTTGCATTTGCAGATAATCTCATATCGAAGCATCGCTTCGAATCAAAACCATTTGTTAGTTGAATTCGAGCACTCAAGACGAGAGCATACCAATAAAGTTTTATAAAGTTTAAACTAAAACACTTGGGAGAACTGAAGACAAAGCTAATACAGGAATTTGGTAAGAAGACAAGTATTGCTAATTTATTAATTAATTTCAATACAATTGTGTTTAAAAATAGTGTAGAAGAGTTTTATAAAAGTATTAACAATCATCTATGTGGATGTAAAGGTAAAATAATTTTAAGTAACGAAGTAGAGCTTATTAAAAATATGTATTCAATTGAATGCGAGAAAAAAGCATTTGAAGCTTTTCGGAATGGTTTGCCACCCCACTTTCAAGCAGTTATACTCTCTCGCGGCTTACTTAAAATTGAACCAGCATTCGAACTATTACTTGAAAATAATCTTGTTTCATATTGTTCAACAAATAACACATCAAAGCTCCGAGTAACACAAAACCAAATACAACAGTTCCCTTCTAATACAAATAGGAACTAGTTCCCACAACAAAGTTTTAGGCCTCAATATCAACAACAAAGTTTTAGGCCTCAATATCAACAACAAGCTCATAGACCTCAATATCAGCAACAAAGTTATATTCCCCAATACCATAACAACAATTTAAATAATAATCCCCAAAATCAAAATTTTAACTCAAACAATCGTATCCCCATGAAAAGGCAAAGAGAAAGCGATAGTAACCAATCAAGAATAAGAACATACGGTGTTTCAAGGCCAATGGATGTTGTTGAAGAAAATTTTCATCAACCAGCCTCGGAAAACTACCCCACATTAAACAATCAATAAACAATAATATATATAAAATATTAATAGATAGTTTCGTTAATCCAAATACATTAAAACTCCCAACAGCAAAAACTGAAATAAAAACCATTAGAACTATGACGGGAAAAACTACAGTAAATAAAACACAGTTAATTGATGCAGTAGGAACTATTAAGGGCAAACTAAAATTATTTGTTCACAAATTCAGTAACGATTACGATATCCTATTCGGTAATGACATATTAAATGTCTTGAAATGCAACATGGATTACATTAAATTACATTAAATAATAAAGAATATTCACTTCATTGTAAAAATGAAACGAACGAAGAGGAAAATTACAATACGGTATTTGACAAACAGAATGTAGAAATAGAAAAGGAAAAAAGGAGTGAATTTAGGTTAGATCATTTGAATAAAGAGGAAAAGTTTGAAATCAACAGAACACACAGAATTTCGTGACATATGTTACCATTGAAGGCGAAAATTTGACTTTCACAAACAAAATTAAACACGAAATTAGAACAAAACATGAAGATCCGATTTATACAAAACTATATCGATATCCTTACGTCCATAAAGATGAAGTAGAGAAACAGATCAGGGAAATGCTAGAACAAGCAATAATACAACCATCGCAATCACCATATTCCGCACCTATTTGGATCGTTCCAAAGAAAATGGATGCTAGTGGCGAAAAAAAGTGGAGGATTGTCATCGACTATAGGAAGTTAAACGACATTACTATTGATGACAAATATCCCGTTCCAAACATAGAAACTATTCTAGACAAGTTAGGAAAATGTAATTATTTCACAACGCTTGATTTAGCCAAGGGTTTTCACCAGATAGAGATACAACCAAACAGACAGCATTTTCAACTGCCGACGGGCACTATGAGTTCAAAAGAATGCCTTTTGGGCTAAAGAATGCTCCAGCCACTTTCCAGAGGCTGATGAACAATGTCTTATCTGATTACGTGAATAAAATATGTCTAGTTTATCTTGACGATATTATAATTTTCTCGACATCTCTACAGGAACACATTCAATCAATCAGAAAAATATTTGAAAGATTGCAAGAAGCGAATCTGAAGATACAGTTAAATAAGTGCGAATTTCTAAAAAGGGTAACGGAATTTCTCGGTCACATAATTACAACCGATGGCATCAAACCGATACCCATTACCAAAAACTCAAAAACATATAAAACAGTTTTTGGGTATGGCTGGTTTTTATAGGAAATTTATTAAAGATTTTTCTAAAATAGC
Source organism: Cheilosia soror (assembly GCA_949372485.1). Lineage (NCBI taxonomy): Eukaryota > Metazoa > Arthropoda > Insecta > Diptera > Syrphidae > Cheilosia > Cheilosia soror. The sequence continues at coordinate 58,899,124 of OX443561.1, read as the reverse complement.
TAAACCTATGACAAAACAATTAAAAGGCGATGTAAAATCAGTCAATTATCAATCCGATGAATTTAAAAAATCGTTCGAACAATTGAAACTTTTAATTAGTTCCGACCCAATTTTAAAACATCCAGATTTCGAAAAACCATTTGTGCTAACAACGGATGCCAGTAATTTTGCAATTGGGGCTGTTCTTAGCCAAGGTCATCACCCCCTTTGTTTTGCAAGTAGGACTCTCATGCCCAGTTGCACAGTCAGAGTTTAAACTCTCGTTTTGGTTTAAACCTTCGTTCAACAAATTTTCGGTTTCACTGTGTTCGTTTAAACCCAAACTGGAGTTCAACTCTAGGTTTAAGTTAAACGCCTGCATTCTGCCGTTTAAACATTCGTTTCGCATTTTGAGGTTTATTTTGACAGCTGCTATTTCATACAGAGAGATATAGAGAGAGAACAGAAATGATAAATTGTTTGGGTGCTGCACTTCTTGAATTTATATGAGTGAAAAGTAGAGCTATGATTAGTTCCAGCATTACTGCGGTAAACCCACTGCTAAAAAATATCGGTCTCTGCTAACTAAATACAACCTAGAGTTGCGTAGATCCAAAAGAGCCTCCTGGCGCGAAAACTGCGAGAAACTGGAAAAGCTTCCTGCAGTCGCACGTCTGCAAAAAGCACTTACAAAGGATCCTTCAAATTGCATGGGGTTGCTAATTAAACCTGACGGCACAATCACATGCGACCGAGAAGAGACTTTGACTACCTTGCTCCAAGTCCATTTCCCCGGTTCTATTCTAATGGATCACACAGATGAACATATACCAGAGGTCCCTCTTCTAAGAAACCTCAGAAGAGTCAACAGTTTATCCGGAAAACTTTTCAGCCCGGATAAGGTTAAATGGGCTATAAACTCATTTAAGCCATACAAGGCACCTGGTATGGATGGCATTTTTCCAGCCCTCATCCAAAAAGGTTTGGACTTTCTCCTACCCACCATAGTTGTCTTATTTAGGTGTAGTTTCAACTGGGGCTACATACCACGAACTTGGAGGGAGGTCAACGTAGTATTTATCCCCAAACCAGGCAACAAGCCTAGTGAACTACCTAAATCATACCGTCCCATTAGCTTGACATCGTTTTTCTTGAAAACAATGGAAAGAATAATTGACGTTCATATCAGAGAATGTCTAACCAGTAGCATTCCTCTACACCCCTATCAATTTGCGTACCAAAAAGGTAAATCAACGGAAGGTGCACTGTTTAACCTAGTTACACGGATTAACAAAGCCTTCTGCAAAAAAGAGATCGCACTGTGTGCCTTTCTGGATATAGAGGGTGCTTTTGACAATACTGGTGTTTCGTATTTAACACATATTATATTTGTTTAGTAATTTTCTATTAGTTCCTTTTTTTTCTATTCTTAAATTCTAAAATGTTATCTCTATTTTTTATTTAATGTGCATTTACCCTATTCTAATTCCTATTCATTTCATATTCTATGTTTGCTTGCCTTCATCATTATGTAATATAGCTGTTACTTATTTACTTTATTTTTGTTAAATTTCGGTACCTTCTTGGAAGAAAATTATGTCATTCTCGCTCTCTTTGCTTTTGACCATCAACGAGTGCAGTTGGTGCACTGGACTACGGTAAAACAATAAAAACATATTATAACGTTTTATATTGGCAGTTTCCCTTCGAATTCATCGTCGCATCATATTCACATTTTGTCTCGTCGTCGTTGGTGCTCATTAGCAAACAACTGGATATAACTCCATATCAAATGCTCTGCACCAAAGAAACATAGACCACCACACAATAAACTGGATCAGAGCGATGCTGGAAAGTCGCAAAATAACCGCGTCCTCAGGACAAACCTCAGTATCTGTAACAGCCGTTAAAGGCTGCCCACAAGGAGGAGTACTCTCACCTCTTCTGTGGTCTTTGGTCATTGATGACCTGCTATACGAGTTAAGCAATTTAGGCTACGATATTAGTACTCCGATGAAGTCAAATATCTAGGAGTAATCCTAGACTAAAGACTTAACTGGAACTCCCACATCAATAATAAAATAACAAAAGCAACAAACGCTTTATGGGCTTGCCGACGAATGTATGGCAAAGACTGGGGGATTTCCCCAAAAATCACTCACTGGATCTATACAGTGATGATAAGGCCCATTATAACATATGCTTCTGTAGTATGGTGGAACAAAGTCAAACAGATAACCGCCATCTCAAAGCTCAAGAAAGTACAACGCCTAGCATGTCTGGGTATAACAGGCGCCATGCGCACCTGTCCTACGGCTGCTATAGAAGCCATTATAGGACTAACACCTCTCCACATTTATATCAACAAAGTGGCAATTCGCAGCTCGGTAAGTTTGTTACAAGCGAAAGAGTTAAGTCACAAGTACCATCCGGAACTTATGGCACTTCTTTCGGAAATTCCTGAACCTGAAATGATCTGCGCGGTCACTGACCGCATACAAAAAACCTTATGTTTCGACAAACGGTTCTCCACGGAGATCCCAAGTAGAGAAGCATGGGCAAGTAACTGCCCACCAAACTGCCAAAGTGGCCTAAAGTGGTATACGGATGGCTCCAAAATGGAATCTGGGGTGGGAGCTGGTTTTCATGGGCCAAACCGTAATGTCTCAATACCTATGGGGAAAACCCCTACTGTTTTTCAGGCAGAGCTCCATGCCATCAAAGAATGCGCAAACACCATCTTAAACTCAGGTATCAAGGGCGCTAACATCCACATATTCACGGATAGTCAATCGGCTATAAAAGCCCTTAGCTCATATATTATTGACTCCAAATCAGTGCTCCACTGCTTCAACACCCTCCAGACACTCAGTACCAGAAATAAAATCAGGTTATGTTGGGTTCCTGGCCATGAGGGTATTGTAGGAAATGAAAATGCTGATGAACTAGCCAGAAAGGGCTCGGTATCCCCTTTTATAGGACCAGAACCGTTTTGTTCAATCTCTAAATCAGCTATAAACGCGGCCATAAAAAGCTGGGAACGCAATAAATGCATCTCACATTGGGAGGACATCCCTGGACTTAGACAAGCCAAAAAAGCGATAGAACCCTTCAAAAAGGATGCCAAAAAAATCCTAAATCTACGCAGGCATGATATCAAAAATTTAGTAGGCTACCTTACAGGCCACCATGGTTTACGATATCACCTAAAAAATATGCAAGTAGTCGCCTCACCGGAGTGCCGACTTTGTCTTGAGGAAGACGAAACAGCTGAACATATCATGTGTGAATGCCCAGCCCTCTGTGGTATCAGAAGGAAGTCATTTTTCAAGGAAATTATAAGTACCAATGTACTAAGGACGACCTCTGCTGAATGTATTATCAGCTACATTAAGAAAGTAGAAACGCTACTCTCCTAACCAATTTCTGACGCTTCTAGCACAAAAGACCTTACAGGTCGAAGTGCTCTTTCTATATCGCCCAGGGCGAGTCAGAATGTTAAAAAAAAAAAAAAAAAATAGCATCAGAAAATTGCAATAGATTTTCAACCAAAATAATGCACTTTTCAATAAAAACGCCTTTTTTCCAGTGAACTACAACAAGCCTCGGATACGGATGATTTTACTGTTGACGAACCTGGCAAACGAATTAGGGACAACGAATTTAGGATCTGCACGTGGAATGTTAGGTCCCTTAACAGACCGCGTGCAGCCGAACAGCTAGCGGAGGCCCTGGACTGCTATAAAGCAGACCTAACCGCCATCCAAGAAGTGCGATGGGATGGACCCGGCAAAAAGAGGATGAAGAACTGCGACATATACTATGGCGACTGCTATCGGCAACAAAAACAGCGCTTATTCGGATGTGGATTCGTCGTTGGAGGCAGACTTAGGCAAGAAGTCTTAAGTTTCCACTGCGTGAACGAGCGCCTCACGACAATTCGCATCAAGGCTAAATTCGCCAACATTAGCCTAATATGTGCCCATGCCCCCACGGAGGAGAAAGACGACGACACCAAAGAGAGGTTCTACGAGCTCTTGGACAAGACATACGAGCAGTGCCCTAACTATGACATTAAAATTGTCCTAGGTGATTTTAATGCAAAGATAGGAAGGGAGGGCATCTTTGGTAGTACTGTCGGAAGGTACAGCCTACACGACACCACCTCCGATAACGGATTTAGGCTGATCGACTTCGCGGCGGGGCGAAATGTTGTCATAGCAAGTACGCGGTTCCCGCATCTCGATATTCATAAAGGCACTTGGAGATCTCCCGATCAATCAACCGTCAACCAGATTGGCCACATTTCGATCGACGCAAGGCACTCCTCCAGTATTATGGATGTCCGAACGTTCCGAGGGGCCAACATTGACTCGGACCACTACCTTGTTGTAGCCAAGGTACGCCTTCGGATATCCCGAACATCACCAGATCCTTCTCCGATCGAGTCTCTCTCAATCTCTCAAGAGGTTATATGCAGCCAGCAGCAAGCATTGAAGACCAGTGGCAACATTGCCAAAAAGCCATCAGAGACGCCGCCTCTGATGTGCTTGGTTTCACTCGACCACCACAACGAAACCCCTGGTTCGACGACGAGTGCCGGCAAGCACATGCAGCGAAACAAGAGGCATACAAAGCGGCGCTGCAAAGAAGAACTAGAGCTGCTCGTGAGCTCCACGCGCAGAAAAGAAGAGACGAACACCGGCTTCTCAGGAGAAAAAAGAAAGAGCACGAGAAGCGCGCGATCGAGGAAATAGAGAGATGCTACAGCAGGAATGAGGTTCGGAAGTTTTACCAAAGGGTAAAAAGAACCTGCCAAGGCTACAGAGCCTGAACCGAAGCCTGCAAGGACGAACAAGGGAACATCGTAGTAGAATCGCAGTCGATGCTGAGGATATGGAAGAACTACTTCTGCAGACTGTTTAACGGCGATGACGAACTAAATCCCGCTGTCAGGCAGAATGAACCATTCAACCTGGACGATGAAGACCAACAATTCCGTCCACCCGACCTGGACGAAGTGAAGATAGCGATATCTAAGCTTAAGTCCAACAAAGGCGCTGGGGCAGATGGCCTAACCGCCGAGCTATTCAAAGCAGCAGGCGATGACTTGGTTAGGAGCATGCACCAACTCATCTGTAAAATATGGTCGGAGGAAAGTATGCCCGATGAATGGAACCTTAGCATTGTTTGCCCGATCCTCAAGAAAGGAGATCCTCTGAACTGCGCCAACTACAGAGGTATTAGTCTTCTTAACATCGCCTACAAGATCTTATCTGCCGTGTTGTGTGAACGCCTGAAGCCTTTCGTCAACAACCTGATTGGTCCCTATCAGTGTGGCTTCAGGCCAGGAAAGTCTACCATCGACCAAATATTCACACTGCGGCAGATCTTGGAGAAAACCCAGGAAGTTCAAATCGATACCCACCATCTTTTCATCGATTTTAAGGCCGCCTACGACAGCATTTATAGAGACGAGCTATACAGAGCAATGTCTAGTTTTGGCATCCCTGCCAAACTCGTTCGTTTATGTAGGATGACAATGGAGAATGCACGCTGCTCCATCAAGGTCGGTAAAGAACTCACCGAGACCTTCGATGTCAAAAAAGTATTTAGACAAGGCGATGCGCTGTCATGTGACTTCTTCAACATCGTTCTTGAAAGAATAGTGCAAAACTCAAACGCTAACACCAGAGGCACTATCTTTCAAAAGTCCGTCCATCTACTCGCCTACGCCGACGACATCGACATAATCATTGAGACGGAGGCGGCGAAGATGGGTTTGGCGGTCAATGAGGGCAAAACAAAGTATATACTGTCATCAAGAAAAGACACCCAACACCGACGTCTTGGACAGAATGTCACTATAGACAGATATAACTTTGAGGTGGTAAAGGACTTTGTCTACCTAGGCTCCGCTATGAACTCAGACAATGACACCAGCGCTGAGATTAAACGAAGAAAGCAATTGAGTAGCAAAGCCCTCTCTCGAACAACTAAAGCGACCCTTTATAAGACCTTAATCATCCCAGTCCTACTTTATGGTGCAGAGGCATGGACTCTATCAAAAGCGGATGAGCTTACTCTTGGTTACTTCGAGAGGAAAATTCTTCGAGTAATTTTCGGTCCCGTCTGCATAGACGGTGAATGGAGGAGGAGATACAACGACGAACTGTACGGGCTGTACAGCGACATTGACTTAGCCAGAAGAGTGAAGGTCCAACGACTGCGGTGGCTGGGTCATATAGAGCGAATGGACGTGAATGCTCCGGCCCGGAAGATCTTCGAATCCACACCGGAGGGACGGCGCAGTAGAGGAAGACCGCGACTCAGGTGGCGCACGCAAGTGGAAAGGGACCTTAACCAACTTAGCGTGCGAAACTGGAGACAGCTGGCCAAAGATCGTGCTGACTGGAGACGCTTGTTGGTTGAGGCCCAGGTCCACCCGGACTGTAGCGCCACTTTAAGTAAGTAAGTTTTTCAAGTGAACATCAGGTAGATCTTAGCCCAAACATAATGTAGACAAGCGTAAATAATTGTATTGAGGTTTTTTCAATACAAATTATTTATTTTCGTGTGTGGAAATTACGATTATTTTTTTGTAATGCTACTAGTGATTTCTTTAGATTCTTCGCGAACAAAATATATCTATACATATACATAGGTACTCAAATCTTTCACATTTTGTTTTGGCTGAAACAAGACACTACCCACTCTATTCTTTTTACAATGCAATTTGTTTGTCCGATTTTGAACACACTTCTCGGTTCAAAGGTTTCGGAGTTCATACCATTTTTGTATACAGATCTAGATTACCTACATTTTTGTTTAAAAAAAAATAAATCCAGAACAGTTCAAACATGTGTCGAAAATAAATCAATTCACTTCGTTAATACCAAAATACACAATGTAATAATATTGCACACATTTTCTTTTATTTACAAATGGTAAAATAGATAAAGTAGAGAAAAGCAATAACCATTTACTTGGTCAAAAGTGCGCTGGTAGAAAAATATCCCCTTAAGGGAAATTGTTCTGCGCTTCCACAACTGCGTTTAGTTAACTGGCAGATTATTTTGTACTGTGAAACTGAACGAGTTAAACCAAAAGTTTAAACTCTCGGTCAGGTTTAGTTAAACTTCAGTTTAAACTCTGACTGTGCAACTGGGCATCAATGTACATGAGTTGAACTACTCCACCACTGAAAAAGAATTATTAGCAATTGTTTGGTCAAATAAATACTTCAGAGTTCAGACCATATCTCTATGGAAAGAAATTTCAGATATTTAGCGATCACAGGCCATTACAATGGTAACACAATCTAAAGGAACCTAATGCTAAACTACAAAGGTGGAAAATAAGGCTAAATGAATTTGACTTCGATATTAAATATCTACCAGGGAAAGAAAATCATGTGGCTGACGCACTGTCACGAATTAATATTGAAGAAAATTATAATAACGAAGAAGATAATGACGCAGATATACGATCAGACATAGCCACAATCCATTCAGCATTAGAAGATAATACATCATATATAGGAATTTCGGAAAAGACATTAAATACGTTTAAACATCAAATAATTTTTAAAGAAACTGAAAGAGTAGGGATACGTATTACAAAAATTCAAGATAAAACAAGATACGAATTAAAAACAGAAAAATTCACGGATAACTATTTTAAAGAAATGATTAAAAGGTATATTTTAGGAAAATACGTCTGTGGCGTTTACTTTAGTAACGATGAAGGATTTAATCACTTCCAACGAGTATATTCAAAAATTATTTTACCATCCTCGAACGTAAAGGTTTTAAGGACTAAAAGAATAGTAGAAGATATAGAGAACTACCAAAAATTTAAAGAAATCGTTTATGAAATACATTTAAGTGGAATACATGCAGGTATAAATAAAGTTATTAAAACTTTTGAAGAAAAGTATCATTTCACAAATTACGCAAGGTTAACACAACAAATAATAAATGAATGTGAAATGTGTAACACTTGTAAATTTGAGCATCAGGCTACGAATAGACCTTTTAAAGTAACGCCACCAGTTACAAAAAGACGAGAGAAATTTGTCGCAGACATCTGGGTCTGGGGAGAGCAAAGATATTTAACTTGCATTCATCTCTATTCAAAATATGCAATGGTAGAACACATCACTTCACGTACATGGCTAGAATCGAAAAAAGCTTTGTTAAAAATATTTAATACAATGGGAGTACCAAAAACGATTAAAATGGATAAAGATCCATGCTTAATAAGTGATTTACTACAAAAATGGCTAAAGGAGTTAAAAATAGAATTAGAAATTACAACAGGAAAGACAGGCATAGCTGATATTGAAAGACTACATGCTAGTTTAAATAAAAAATTAAGGTTAATCAACACAGGATCGGATAAAGAACTTAAATTAATTGCAATAGAGCAAATACTATTTACATATAACCATACGTTAATACATTTCTCAACTAATAGTCGACCTTATGAAATTTTCTTTGAAAATAAAGAACCAAATATTGATCCACAAGGCATTAAAGAGAAAAGGATAGGCAATATAAATAAAACTAGGAAAGATTATAACGTAGATCTGCAGTATATGACTCATTGTTGCAAAAAGGCTTATTATTGTACTGAATTCAGTACAATTTGACTTCCCCGAGTACGCAAGTACTACTTCCCAATTTTCAGTACTATATGTACTATTTTTAGTTTTTGAAAGTTTATTTTTATATCTTTCAAATCAGACATATATAAGGATTAAGCAAAAATAATCTGAACGCACTCCTTTGTATTAAAATTCTAAATGCATTCATTACTCATCGTACTTCGTTAAAAATTAACTTCTGAAATTTGCTGCATTCCTCGAAGATGTAGCAAAACGATTTGATTTCGGAGACATTTTTTTGAACTTATTACAACATTTTTTACAAACTGCCATTTGGACGATCAAGTAAATTCAATTTTCGAATTTGTCTTAAGGTTTTTCAAATCAAATTCAAATTTGTCCGAGAATTGGTCTTAAGGTGTTCAAATCACTTGGCCAGTGGTAGATTTTCTGTACAAAGTCTACAGTTTGCTCAATCGACCGTTGGACAAGTGATTTTGAACACGACTATACAAAGATTAGTCTTAATCTGTTAATATATACATACATATGTACATGGACTAAAAGTCATATCCGGCGTCTATAAGACTTATATTACCATAAGCTTAGTATACGCTGCTCGTGCTAAATTTTAGCTCACATACAAAATTGTCTCCAAAATTGAGCTGAGCTAAATTTAAACGAATCCATTTAGCCGAGCGGTATGCTGCTTCAGCTAAAAAATTAAATTTTCTTCTGTTCTTTTGTGTTGCGGAAAAGTAAATAAGGATAAGTAAGGTTTTTTTTCAATGAATACCTCGATAAGGAATCCTTCCAAAGTGATAAATTTGATGTTAAGGAATAGCAAAAAAGAAAGTGCAACGAAAATATACCTAACACATTTTCGCGTCGATGCATTTTTGAAGGAAGTTATTTTCAACGAACAGCTGTTTTCTGTGACACTTATATATTCACAGCGCACTCTATGTCAAAATTTAGCTAGGATTTTAGTTAATGTTTGGGGAGAAAAATTGGAGAGCAGCTAAAATTTAGATTCGCTCGAACTGCGTACTAAGCTTTAGATTCAATTAAATGCGCCTTTATAACACCCTCCACTGGAAGGTATATCTAAGTATTCACTTACATTTCTAACGCCAAGAAGAAGTCACCCTATATACCACATAAGCCATAAAAATTCTGAATCAGGATGCAATTCTGAAACGATTTAGCCATGTACGTCTATTCGTCCGTGCGTCGGTCTATCTATTTTAAAAACACAACAGAGCCCAACCAAACGAATCGACCTAGGCGAATGAAATTTTGTGAAAGGACTTCTTTGTTCCGGTACTTCCCTGCATGCACAAAACCATTATAAGCCACGTACTTTGTGTATACTTACTAACTAACATAAATGCTTAACATTTTGCAAGACTTAAATGCTGGGGAGGTTATAAAAACTGGCCGATGATAACACTGATAGGTACGTTTTATACATCTAAGAAATTTGAGTACTATTCAGTACAATTGTGTTTCAGTTTTCAGTACAATTGAGTAAAGTCGATTTTCATCACTTATGACTAACAAAAGAAATTTAAAATCAGATAACCCATTTATTAGAATAAAAAAACCAATTAGATCATATAAAATTTAGAGTAGATAAACAGGGTAAAACCAGAAAAAAGTTTATATACGATTTTCGCAAAAAGAAGAAAATTGAACATACAAATACCACCCCTTCTAGGGAACTGGGAACTTCAAAATAGAATAACCAAATTCACTGCTATAGATTCATTTTTTAACGCCGTTTCAGAATTTCATGATTACATAAAGGAAATACAGTTATCCATAACCTTAGCTAAAATTGGCATATTCAATCCAAAATTATTTGACATCGAGTTGTTTGAACACATAACTACAAACCAACTTGAATTTATAAAACTATATCTATCTATGGCAAAAAAAAATGAATTGCTATTTTTTAATTTTATCATTACCTGTATATTCTGAATTGAAACCCATATATAAAATTATCCCTATGCCTAACGAACAATATGAAGAATTAGACTTCAATAATATACACGACCTATTTATAAAAGAGAGCAATGGATTAATGACGTTTAAGAACGGCAAACTAATCCCAATATATGACGAATGTATCAAAAATATAATGAATAATAATGATATAGAATGTAATTTTAGAATAAACACTTTAGAAGAAATCGTAAGATTAAATGAAAATTCATTAATCATAAGAAATATTAAGAAGCAAGAACTACTAAATAATTGTGGTACCTTATTGAAAATCAATGTCGATGGTAATAACTTAATTAGAATTGAAAATTTTAAACTTAAAATAAATAACAGAACTTTTCAAGCCAGTGGGCTAATAAAAATAAATATTATTATACCTGAAATAGACAAAAACATAAATAAAAATGTTTTTGATAATATAACTTTAAACGAACTACATTTAAGACATAACAATTTGCACAAACATACATCTATCGGAGGAATTATACTTTTACTAATAATTGTGTTTTGCGTAACAAATATTGTATACTTTATTACTGTAAAAATAAAAAATTATAAAAATGTTAAAATTATAAATAGTCACGAGGACGTGCCTCTATCTAAAGGAGGGAGGAGTGACATATCCACATCTGTATACAAAGAAAACGAACCAAACGTTCGCATTTTCAGAATCAATTTGCCTTAAGCAAATAATCTCATATCGAAGCATCGCTTCGAATCAAAACCATTTGTTAATTGAATTCGAGCACACAATACGAGAGCATAGTTCGACTTCATATGTACCATCTGAACGTCGGGTATGAGTCTTAGCGAATGTTTCTTCTGCTAGTTGCTCTTCGAGAGATAACGGCAGCTCGCTTGAAATTTCCGCAAGTTTCCAAAATCGTTCAAGGTCAAATTGTTGGCTGTAGTCCAAATAAGTACAGAAGGTGCTTGCTTCTGCGTTTTTAATTGATAATTGCGAGTTTCCTCCAGCAATTACTCACACGAACATAGTGGGAATTGAAAACAAATTGGTATTCGCATCGGAGGTTGATGCTCCTTTGATAATACCATTGTATATAGACACTATAGCACTATCCCTTCGCATTTATGCACTAGCGCCACCAACCACCTCTGAGACCAACTACTCACATCGAACATGGTAGTTGTATGGGATTTTTTTTTGTAATCGGAATTCGCTGGAAGGAAAAATCATCGAAAGACATTGCAGAGCTATTACGCGAGGGATGCTTCTGCTATAGTGAGGGACTTTACCCGATCTAAAAAAAACTCCCAAGGGGACTGACTTTCGTCATCCCGAATTGATTGCACCTAGTCGTTCGACTAATCGGCAATTTATTTTTGATTCATTTTAAATTGGATTATTTGAAACGAAATTAAATGATGCCTTATTCTTTTCCTATTCATCTCATTGACAACATGCAGATGAAAGAGAAAGAACAATTAGTATTTTTGTTGCCTTTTATTCTCCAGTAGTCAGGAGTGGAAGTAAGTGGGTACTTTTCGCATATAAGTTAACACCGGCCAACCACTCGCACGCGCAGCGGAAATGCTGACCGAGCGTCTAGGGCAATAAACGAATTTCCACGGAAATTCACATTGGAAAATAGATTGCAAGCTATGGAAAATTGATACTGTAATAAATTAATAATTAAATGCAAGCTTTGATAAATTAACTTGAACATGTTTTCATTATTCTTTAAGTTAGTCTTAATCCATCATTGAACAATAAAGGTAAGAGCAACCTGCTCTTAAAATATTTTTTTTAGTAATTTCGGCGTAAATTTTATTAACTGGCGCCCGAGCAGGGACCGTGCAGTTTTCGCTAAACAGTCAATACGCGTGTAATTAAACACATAATAATCGTTCGCAAAAATAGTGCTAGTTCGTGAAAACAGTGGACACCAAGCCGCGAAATCATTACTAGTGCGTGTAATCAAAACATAGTGGACACCAAGCCGCGAAGTTTTTGCAAGAGCATTTAAGCAATAAAGTGGACACCAAGCCGCGAAATCATTGCTAGTGCGTGTAATCAAAACATAGTGGACACCAAGCCGCGAAGTTTTGCAAGATTATTTAAGCAATAAAGTGGACACCAAGCCGCGAAATCATTGCTAGTGCGTGTAATCAAAACATAGTGGACACCAAGCCGCAAAGTCTTACAAGTGCGTATAAACAACAAAGTGGACACCAAGCCACAAGTGTATAATGTGGACACCAGGCCACGAGACTGTCTAGTGTTCGTGTAGGGGAAAAGAGGCCCCCGAGTAATCCAGAAGGATAAAAAGGAGTTCCAGCATAAGGTACAGCCGCCCCCACCAACAGCCACGGTCCAGAACCACTTTCAACGTTATGAGAATTGAAGCCGTTATACTTCTGTAAGAATATTTTTCCTTTTTGTAATTTGTAATTAGACTCAACTAGAATAAGACCATATTTTTAGTTATCATATTATAGAACATAGACTCAATTTCAATTTTAAATCTCGATTCCTAAACACAAAATGGCAAACCAAAATAATTTAATTAGACCAGCTCGATTAGAAATGCCGAGAGAACATGCCGCTCCTCATCCTGCTCCTAATCGCGCTCCCCCATTCCAAACCAAGCTGACGATAATTTAATACATCTCATAACAAGACTTGTAACCGAAACACTTCACATTCAGGGACGACAGATATTTAATTCAATTAAGAATCCAGCCTCAGACATCAATAATGATGTTGATCAACCGATTAACACCACTGATCAGAATCTTTCTGACATGGACAAAGTTCCAGACGTGGTTAAGAGTTTGCGTGAATTTTCAGGTGAAGCTCAGGAGTTCAACTCGTGGAAAAAAAGTGCTGAAAGAATACTTAAGATCTACGAGCATCTTAAGGGTACTCCAAAATATTATGGCATATTGTCCGTTATTAGGAATAAAATAACAGGCCATGCCGATATAGCGCTCGAATCATATAATACCCCTTTAAATTGGGAAAAGATTTCTAAATGTTTGACTCTGCATTATGCAGATAAGAGGGATCTAGGAACCCTCGAGTACCAAATGACGACTTTGGTACAGGGTAACAATACAATACCCGAATTCTATCAATCAGTTTATCATCACTTATCTCTGATTCTTAACAAACTTGGTTGTATTGACATGAGCCATGAATCGTTAAATAACATGACTCAATGGTATAGAGACAAGGCACTTGATACTTTCGTTAGAGGGTTGAAAGGTGATCTTCCCAGATTACTCAGCATAAGGGAACCCGCGGATTTGCCGCAGGCTCTCCATCTTTGCCTTAAACTCCAAAATGTTGACTTCAGAACTCAACATGCCAATAATTCTCAGGCAACAGCTAGGAAAACTTTTCAGCAAACACCCCCACCGGTTCCTCCGAGAAGATTCAATCTTCCACATCCAGTTGCTGTTCCAGCCCCAAGGCGAGAGTTCTATCCACAACTACTTCATAACCCTCGTCAACCTCAGCAACCCCAATTTCACAGGGAACCACAATATCATTCAAGGTCTTTCCAACAAGCCCAGCCGCCACGGCTTCCACCAAACCAACGCGAACTTCCCCCCAAACCTATGGACATAGATTATTCCATTAGAACTCACAGGGTAAATTATCTAAATAGACCAAGAGGCCAACCAACTGCACACAAACAAGAGCATTCACAGCAAGTTCATCAACCCTATAAAATGCAACGAATCTACCATACTGGAGAATCCGTCGCCGAAGAACAAGAAATAGAACAATACGAAGGCATGATAAATCAAGAAGACCAAAACCACGAACAAACACTTACGGAATACAGTGACGATCAAACAGATGAACAATATTTTGATCCACCGCAACAAATGATGACATATGTTTTTTAGATTAAAACACTCTTCGCTTCCTTATTTCGAGCACGTTGCAAAGAGTGGACAGGTGTATAAATTTCTAATTGATACAGGCTCGAACAAAAACTATATTCAACCACGACATGTACGTGGTCCTCTCCCCAACAAAAAGTGTTTTTATGCTAATTCCGTAGGGGGTAACATTAGAATAACCCACCATAGTCTTATTCCTCTTTTTGGTAACGAAATAGGCTGCTTACAATTCTTCATACTTCCTACCCTTATATCATTCGACGGCATAATAGGGAACGACACCCTTAAAAGTCTGAATGCGGTTATTTACATAAAAGATAATTATATGAGAATTCATCAGAACACTTTTATCCAACTCAAACAGCATCTAACTGAAACCGTAAATAACGTAAATATCCGAACTTCTCATTTGAATGACGAAGATTCTAACTGTCTCACTAAAATTATTAGTTTTTTCCTCAAACTCTTCTCCGATCCCGACGAGAAACTTACTTACGCGACAACTGTGAAAGGAGAAATTCGTACAATAAGTAACGAACCAGTCTATTCCAAATCCTACCCATACCCAAGAGGACTTAAAGAAGAAGTCGAAAAACAAATTAACCAACTTCTAAATGACAAAATTATCAGACCATCGAGATCTCCATACAATTCGCCAGTCTGGATAGTCAACAAAAAAATGGACGCTTCAGGAGAGAAGGAATATCGAATGGTGATTGACTACCGAAAGCTTAACTCGGTCACCATTGCAGATAAATACCCAATTCCGGAAATTAATGAGGTTCTAGCCAACCTCGGCGTTAATAGATGGTTTTAAGAGCGGATTTCACCAAATTAAGCTCAGAGAATCTGATATCGAAAAAACGGCGTTCTCCATCAATAACGGGAAATTCGAGTTCACCCGTCTTCCCTTTGGTTTAAAAAATGCCCCGGCAATTTTCCAAAGAGCTCTCGATGATATCCTAAGAGAGCACATCGGAAAACGATGTTACGTCTACATTGATGACATTGTCATCTTTGGAAAAGACAAGGCCGAACATTTTAAAAACCTTGAAGCCGTTTTTGAGACTCTAGAACGCGCCAACATGAAAATTCAGTTAGATAAATGCGAATTTTTCAAGAGCGAAATTGCATTTTTAGGTTTTGTCATTAGCACTGAAGGCATTAAGACTAACCCCAAAAAAGTACAAGCCATTACAGAATTACCACCTCCGAAAACACTTAAAGACTTGCGGTCGTTTCTAGGTATGTCAGGGTACTATCGCCGATTTATTCAAGATTATGCGAAAATAGCGAAACCCCTGACATCCCTTTTAAGAGGGGAAGACGGACGAGTGTCCAAATACCTCTCTAAAAATAAACCAATAGATCTTGATGAAAATTCTATTAACTCTTTCAACCAAATAAAGGAATCCTTAATTTCAAAGGAAGTAACTCTCACTCACCCGAACTTTGACATGGACTTCGAACTCACGACAGACGCATCCGACTACGCAATTGGCGCCGTGCTATCTCAAGATAGTAAACCCATAACCTTTCTTTCGAGGACACTGACAAAGACAGAAGAAAGCTATGCCACTAACGAGAAAGAAATGCTCGCTATAATTTGGGCTCTAAACTCGCTTAGGAATTTCCTTTACGGATCAAAGAAAGTAAAAATATATACGGACCACCAGCCATTAACATATGCGCTGAGCAATCGTAACAAGAACCACAAGATGAAGCGATGGAAAGCTATCCTGGAGGAGTATAATTACGAACTCAAATACAAACCAGGAAAGGAAAATGTAGTTGCCGACGCTTTATCTCGACTCCCACAAGAGACACAAATAAACTCAATGACTATGACGCAACATAGTGATGAGATTCTCGCATAACTTAATACCAGCAGTTGAAGTACCTATTAACGTTTTTCGAAATCAGTTGATTTTAAAAATCGGGGACGCAACTAGTCACCAATTCTCGATTCCATTTCCCACATATCACAGACACGTTTTTATTCAACCCAGTTACAGCAACTCCGATATCATTTCCATTTTTAAAAAATTTCTAAATCCCAGTGTAATAAATGGCCTGCAAACGGAGGAAGAAATTATGGGCAGAATACAAAACATTTATCCTGAACATTTTCCCAAATATAAAGTTAGGTACACTCAAACAATGGTTGAAGATTTGGCTAATGAAACAGAACAGGAAGAAAAATTTTTAAGTATCCATCGTAGGGCACACCGTAATCCAGAGGAAAACCGTGTACATTTTTATTTCCCGAAAATGGCATCAAAAATCAAAAGATTAGTAAAAAACTGTAGAACTTGTAAAGAAAACAAATATGAACGCCATCCGAATAAACCTATTTTCGAACCAACTCCAATCCCTAATTATCCTGGCCATTCTCTGCATTTAGATATTTATTCAACAGAAAAAAAACTAGTGTTAACCGCTATATGTAAGCTCACCAAATTCGCCAAAACTAAAATTATCAAGTCACGAGCTGTGATGTGACTGACCTCAGACCATGATGGAATAAGTATAAGGTGGTCTCGTCGGCAAAAAGTAGTCCCTTAACTATACTAGTAATAAGTGCGTGTGAAAGGGTTCAGCGTAGTAAGTGTAAGTAAAACGACAATAGAGTGTACAGAGAGAGTATTCTGTTCATAAGTATGTTGATTGTTGATTAACTTTTAAGTGGAGTGGAATTGAAGTTTGAAGTTGCCTATTATAATAAAAAAAAAACATTTTTTTTGCACAAGGGTTGACGTTTTGCAAACAAATTCGTCCGCACAGAACCTTTCGCTTCAATAAGCAAACGCTCACTGAACGTTAAGGGACCAAAAAACGAACGATTCGGCAGCCGACGAGACCACCTTATATTATTCCATCATGCCTCAGACAACCTCTTCGAGAAATCTTATTCTCTTTTTGCATTCCCGAGAATGTTGTCATAGACAACGAAAAAGCCCTTAATTCAGTATCCATATTATCGATGATGGAGGATGAATTGAGCATACGTATTTACAGAACACCACCCTACTAGGGCTGCCAGATGAAATTGTATTAAAATCGGGACACCAAGGTTCAAAAATCGGGACAAATCGGGACATTAAAAAAGCATACATTTTTATACACGTCTTATGGAAAGCTAAAGGTTTTTTAACGCTACCTATACATAAGCATACGTTAAAAATAACAAATTAATAATAATAATTCAGGGACTTTCAATATTCAGTCTAACCGATAGGCACGGGTACATAACCATATTGCATAATATATTTATCGTTTGAACTTATTTTATAAATAATTATTTGACCAATGAGATCTTCCTTAAAAAACCTATGCAAACATCTTTACAACTATATTTGCAATTCATTTTAATAAAAGTAACCTTCTTAGCCACGGGTACATTTTCTATATGTTTTTGTAGCAAACCAATCTTTTGAGGGTGACTGGTTAACCAGAAGAAGTCATATCTGATAAATACAATATAACAATAACAATTATTAAGGACATCTTCTCATATATAAAACAAACAACGTATGGCGCCACCGATTCACCAGTTCTTAAAATGCCATCTTATATTGAATGCTATGCTTGGTCATTTCGCATTTTTTTTAGTTTCTTCTAAAATTCTACTCAGTTGTAATGCCAAAAACCACGTCGTCACCACCCGCTTGCCACTCGAAAATTAAACTCGTCCGAAGGCAAAGGCACCAAACTGGCATAACGCCACCACTGAAAAATGCCACGTCGCGTCAGTCGCCGCTCCTCCGCTTTGATGCGCGTATATTTCATTCGATCAAACTCGGTTAGTATAAGAAGAAATATCGAAAACCAATTTCACCAATTTTGGAAATTTTGTTTGGGCCCAATGGGGGTTTAGTTTGTATGGAGAACATTTCCTATCGAGCACTTAGCAAAGCGCATTAGGTACTTCTGCGACGAAAGCGAAGCTTCGGATAAAAATGCTACAGGTAATGTTCATTTGGTCAACATACTTTAAAGCAATACTCCTTATTATAATCGAAAATACCAGCCGCCACATACAATAATACTGCCGCCACAGTTGGTTTGAATTTAAAAGTACATACATATTTATATATGGGTTCTGTCGACTTGCACTTGACAGCTTATTGTTTCATATTTCTACATGGATGAATGCATTCACAGCAACAATTGCAATTTCCTATAGTCGTTAAGGTTTGTAACACATGTTAATATTGATTTATTTGTTATTTTCGATCGTTTTCAAACGATGTAGAATAAAAGTAAGAAAATCGGGACAAAATCGGGACATTTTGTAAATCGCGACAGAAATCGGGACAGGGTTCAAATATCGGGATTGTCCCGCCAAAATCGGGACATCTGGCAGGCCTACACCCTACAAAAGTGAAGTGAATGGGCAGATTGAGCGGTTCCATTCCACTCTCTCAGAGATCATGAGATGCCTCAAAGCCGAGAAAGTATCCCGATCTTTCGAAGAGCTGCTCGAAAGAGCCACAAATGAGTACAATTTTACAGTTCATTCCACAACTGGGAAAAAACCGGTCGAACTTTTCTTTGGCCGATCCCCTCAAATTACCCCTCAAGAACTGGATAAAACCAGACAAAAGAATATAGATAAAATTATGGAAAAACAAGAACAAGATTTAAGGTATCATAACCAAACCAGGAAACCATGTAAGACATACCAGCCTGGAGATGTAATTTTTATAAAGCACAACAAAAGAATTGGTTACAAACTCACAGTCCGATATAAAAAGGAAGTAGTTAAAGAAGATAGAAACAAAACCGTTATAACAGAATCCGGCAAAGTAGTGCATAAAAGTAACATCAGAAATTAACTTTATCTTTCAGATGGGCATGTTGCACTTGCCAGGCAACTATGCAAATATTGGACTTTTCAAACGCACAAATAGTAACCTTTCACGTCGGACAGACGAAGATACAAGACGGAAACTTTAAATTAATACATGTTATCGACTTAGACCAATACGACCAATTCATATCCACAATAACCGCTATCCTTAAACTTGAATCAACCCAAAACCATACCATATTCCCTTTGCTATCACACGAGCTGCAACAAATTAAAAATCTTTTGCATAACTTGAAACCGCGAATAACAAAACGTTTCTTGAATTTTATCGGCAGCACATGGAAATGGATTGCTGGCAATCCAGACCATGACGACTTTGTCACCATCAAAGAAAAAGTCACAGACGTACTAAATAATAATAACAAACAGGTTGTCATAAATCAATTATATAATGAAAGGATAAATAATATCACTAAAGTTCAAAACGAAATACAGAAACTGTTAAAAGAAGATAATAAATTAAGCTTCGAGGTAATAGCAAATGTACAATACAAAATTAAACTTGTAAAAGAAGAAATAGAAAATATTAATTATGCCATTCATTGGGCTAGATTAGGCATGATCAATTCATTTATTTTATCAAAAAAAGAAATAGAACTTGCTGCAAATATTTTAAATAAACAACAGCTACCGTATAATACAATAGAAGAAGCTTTAGATTTCTCAGAAATAAAAATCATAAGTAATAGCTCAACAATGCTCTATATTATAAACATTCCGCTGACAACAAATGAAACTTATGAAAGTCTTGTAATTAAACCAGTAAAGAAAAATAATATTGTAACAGAAATTTTATTTGAAGTAATTCTTAGGAATAATGAAGAGATTTATGGAACAGTAAAAAAATTGCAAAAGTTATAACTCTTTATCCATTTGTAATTCTAAAGACATTGTCAATATTAGAAACGATACATGTATTCCCAGCTTGCTCAACAGTCTCTTAGCTATCTGCAACACCGTCAATAGTCAGCATATTCCAACCATAGACGAGATATTAACAGGCAATGTACTACTAAATCAGTTTACCGGAACCGTAGAAGTAGAGAACACTACCCACAGCCTCAATGGAACATTCCTAATAAAATTCCACAATACAACTATTAATATCAATGGACGATCATTCATTTCCAAAAAAGTATGAATGGTTAAAGCATTACCAGCAATACTCCAAGCCAGTCCAAAAGAGAAAAAGTACAGGGAAATCCTATCTCTAGAAATGATGAAAGATCTTCACATCAACAACACAAATGAAATCCGACTATTACAAACAGAGAAGAACATACATCAAGTAACCACCTACTCACTCATCTCCTGTCTCGGAATACTTGTCATAATAGCCATGATCCTCAAGCTTTTACCTAAACGAAACAATACCGAGGTCACTATCCAAATTCCAAAAGAAAAGGCCCATGAAGAACATCCCGACCCAGGAACAATCGCATCACCCAACGCGCCCCAACATCTTGAGATGCCCCAGCAAAGTTTTAACAACATTCCCTATTTTTAACGATTGAGGACAATCGCACTTAAGAGGAGAAGAGTTAACACCGGCAAACCACTCGCACGCGCAGCGGAAATGCTGACCGAGCGTCTAGGGCAAGAAACGAATTTCCATGGAAATTCACATTGGAAAATAGATTGCAAGCTATGGGAAATTGATACTGTAATTAATTAATAATTAACTGCAAGCTTTGATAAATTAACTTGAACATGTTTTCATTATTCTTAATCCATCATTGAACAATAAAGGCAACCTGCTCTTAAAATATTTTTTTTAGTAATTTCGGCGTAAATTTTATTAACTTATACTATATACCTATACTCATAGGTAGTTAGTTGTGGTGGTGTGTAGGTTAGGCGAAGTGTGCTTTTAGCATTTATGAGAATAACAATATGTAAAGAAGGAATATAAAATGAAAGATCGGATAGATGTACGAGTACTTTTCGCATTTAGGTAGTTATTGGCGGAGCGGTGTGTAGCCGTGTAGGGCGAAGGGTTCTTTTAGTATGACGAGACAGATGGGGTAGCAAATTTAATAAAATTAAAAGGATAATAAGAAATTTGTAATGCGAAATGCGATACTTCTGTTTACATGCAATGGTAGGGTGGTCGTGGTATGATGTGTGTGGGCAGTATAGTGGACGTTAGATAGGTAGATCATTAGAGGAATACAAGTTTGCGATATTCATCATCATTTATTTTGGTTGTAAAACGTTAAAACTTATCGAACTGTACGATTTGACGGATTTGATCTAGATGTGTGATGGGGTAGGTTGGGGAATGGTATATTCCACGGAAGTGAGCGTATGTATGTATGCGATATATTAAGACTGAAGGCGAAGAATTGGCGAAGAGATGGTGGTGGAGTGGTTGTTTATCCAACGAGTTTGAGTATAATGAGTATCATGACTTGCAAACACCGCATCGGGGAAAAAATTTATCATTTGCAAACATTTGAGTTGTTTGCGAGTATTTATGTAAAAGTAGTTTGTGTATGGATATGGAGATAATGTGGCTAGCAGTGGAATCTTTATTGTAACACAACTGTAGGATTCAACATTTGCGGACACAATTCAGGCTGAAAACTACTACAAGGATTTTTACGATTTTTGTTTTGAAAGCAGGAGGGCCTTAGGATCTTTCTGTCATTAACACGATCCTTTTTTGGGGGTGTTTTTGACCAAAATGTATTTCCTTCTGACTACCTACATTTACAGGTAATAATTAATATCTACCTACAAAAAACCCCTAAACTATTTTTAAGGCAATATTGCTGCAAGAGTTTTGATCTTTTATTGGCCTTTCGTGTAAAAGAAACTAACAATTCTTTTCCACAATGGAATTACAGGGAAATTCCTAAATGAGCTGATAATGATTCAAGTAAAAAATTGTGAATTTTATGACTGCGAGTTTGTGAATGAACATAAAATAATTGTGACAAAGAAAGGTCAATTTTATGAACCAAATTGGTGGACGTGTAATAAAACGATCAATCCTTTACATATATTTAAAATGCTTGCTCGTAATTTATCACCATGTTACGCTCAATAAATTCTAAAATTATTGTTTTCACCCCGAAAATGGTTAAAACGTAGGTACCTACTGAGTACCTACTGAGTTGACAAAAAAAAGAGTGTTAAGGGGATTTTCAATATTTTTTATTAATGTACAAGTTAACATCAACACGAGCAACGGAAATGCTGACAAAGCGTCTGCCTCGATACAGCGAATTTCCACAGAAATTCATGTTGCAATTCAATTCAATACCTTAGGAATGCAAAGTACCGAGGTAAAATCGAATATAAAATTATTGATTGTAGTTAGTTAAGAAGTAAACTCAATAAAGGTCAGAGCAAACTGCTCTAGAAAAGATTTTTTTTATTAATTATTTCGGTGTAGTGATTAACTGGCGCCCAACGTGGGGCTTTCGAACTTACACGTTCAACATTAATTCGCAACTTCAGGAAAAGAGTTCCATCAGTAGTCCAATAACCAAGGATAAAAAGGAACAGAAAAGAGGTCCCCCAGTAGCCCGATAACCAAGGACAAAAAGGAGCAACTATAAAGCTGCAGCCGCCTGAATAGGAATAGAAGAACCACCAAAACAAAAAATATCGTTAATCAACACATGGAGCAACACTTCATACTATTATTGTAAGTCTAGCTCTAAGAAGTGAATCAATTTTTGAAATAATAAGAGAAATAATAAGAGTAAACAAGTGAAGTTAAATCCTAAAAGCACAACTTAAAAACCGTGTAAAGAAACCTATTGATTAATTAATTGATTTTATTTAACAAAACATTATTCAAACAAGTTTATTACATTAGAACTAAGATAACATCTGAAAAAATCGTTCCTCTTTCTTTGCCGTTATCTATTTCCATCCGTGCTCTTGCTTTTATTTCAAATTAGATACTTTGAAACGTTTCAGCCAATATGGCAAATCAAAATAACCTTATTAGGCCAGCACGCCTGGAACACGTCGCAGATCCACCTATCCCTGGCCCTGCTCCCCAACCTGCCCCCCAACTTGCTCAAGGTATTAATCCTAACGATTTAGTTCAACTAATCACCAGATTAGTAGCAGAAACGCTACAAATACAAGGAAGACAAATATTTAATTCGATAATGAATCCCGCGGCCGACATCAATAACGAAGTCGACCAACCCATCAACTTAGTTGATAATAATTTAGCCGACCTTGACAAAATACCAGACGTAGTTAAAAGTCTACGAGAATTCTCTGGGCAAGCTCATGAATTCAATTCATGGAAGAAGAGTGTTGAGAGAATAATCCAAATTTATGATCACGTTAGGGGTACTCCCAAGTACTATGGCATTTTGTCTGTAATTCGCAACAAAATCGTAGGACATGCCGACGTCGTGCTAGAGTCGTACAACACGCCTCTTAACTGGGAGAAAATCTCGAAATGCCTTACTCTTCACTATGCGGATAAAAGGGACTTAGGAACCCTTGAATATCAAATGACAACGCTAGTGCAAGGCAATAGCACGATTTCTGAATTCTATCAGATCGTCTATCACCACTTGTCATTAATCCTAAACAAACTGGGATCAATGGAAATGAGTCAAGATGCTATGAACAACATGACTCAATGCTACCGTGACAAGGCCCTCGATACCTTCGTCAGGGGTTTGAAAGGAGATCTGCCTCGCCTGCTTAGCATACGTGAACCAGCAGACCTTCCACAGGCCCTGCATTTGTGTTTGAAACTACAAAACGTAGACTTTCGCGCCCAGTACGCAAACAATTCCCACAGTTCTCCCAGATCGTCTCAACAAGCACCTCCAGTTCCCGCTAAAAGGAACAGTCCTCCAGGACCTGCACCAGCCCCAGCTCCTAGACACAATTTCTATCCCCACTTACTGCACAACCCTCGTGCTCCACAACAACCTCAACTCTATAGAGATGTCCAATACCAACCTAGGTACCAACAACAAAGAATACCACCAAATCAACGACCTCTCCCACCGAAACCAATGTCCATTGACTACTCCCTGAGGACTCAGAAAGTAGACTATCAAAATAGACCAAGGAATCAACAATTCATACAAAAACGACAACATTCGCAGCAAATACACCAACCACAAAAGATGCAGCGAATCCATCACACAGCTCAACTCGGTGACGAAGAAAAATCCATGGAAGACTACGAGACAGAAATTGCAGAGGAAGACCAAAATTATGACGAATCACTAGAAGAATACACTGAACAGAGTGGAGGAGAAAACTTTGACCAACACGAAGAACTGGATGACATCTATTTTTTAGACTAACGCCCTCTTCACTTCCTTATTTCGAACACATTTCTAGAAGTGGAGAGACCCTGAAGTTTCTTGTTGACACAGGTTCCAACAAGAATTACGTTCAACCACGTCACATAAAGAATCCCCTACTAAATGCTAAACCCTTCTACGCTCACTCCGTGGGGGGAAATATTAAAATAACCCATCATGCACTTATTCAACTTTTTGGCCCCCAAACTGACAAAATTACATTTTTTATTCTCCCTAGTCTTATTTCATTTGATGGTATCATAGGACATGACACACTAAAACATTTGAATGCTATCATTAACACAAGTAGAAACCATATGTCTATTCACCCTGGTTTCTCTCATCCAAGAATTTCCATTCCGCTCAAACAACATCAATCACAATTTGTCAATAACATAAATATTAGAACCGACCACATGACTAAAGAACAACATTCCGAACTTATTAAAATTATTCATAAATGCCCCAATCTCTTTTCGGAACCAAACGAAAAGTTAACCTATACCACCATGGTCAAAGGAGAAATTCGAACCACAACTCGAGACCCCGTGTACTCGAAATCATATCCTTACCCCATGGCACTTAAAAATGAAGTCGAAAAAGAAATACGGAAACTATTAGAAGACGGTATCATAAGACCATCAAGATCTCCCTACAATTCTCCTGTTTGGGTTGTCCCCAAAAAAATGGATGCTTCAGGAGAAAAGAAGTTTCGAATGGTAATTGATTACCGTAAGCTAAACGCTATAACTATCGCCGACAAGTATCCAATCCCTGAAATATACGAAATCCTTGCAAACCTTAGTAAAAATCAATGGTTTTCCATAGTGGACCTAAAAAGTGGTTTCCATCAGATCCCACTTAAGGATTCTGATATAGAAAAAACTGCCTTTTCGGTAAATAATGGCAAGTTCGAATTTACTCGTCTTCCATTTGGGCTAAAGAACGCCCCCTCCATTTTCCAGAGAACGCTAGATGACATTCTAAGAGACCTCATTGGAAAATGTTGCTATGTTTACATTGATGACATTGTCATCTTTGGGAAAGACGAAACCGAACATTTCTCAAATCTGGAAAAAGTATTTCACACCTTAGAAAAAGCAAATATGAAAATTCAGCTCGATAAATGCGAATTTTTCCAGAAAGAAGTAGAATTTTTAGGGTTTATTATTGGAAGATTCGGAATAAAAACCAATCCAAAAAAGGTACAAGCTATAGTTGATCGACCTATTCCTGAAAACCTAAAAGAACTTCGATCCTTTCTCGGAATGTCAGGGTATTACCGCCGCTTTATACGAGATTACTCAAAGTTGGCAAAACCACTGACATCCCTTTTAAGAGGGGAAGATGGACATGTGTCCGCAAATATGTCAAAGAAAAAACTTATTCAGTTGAATCAAGATGCCATCGAAGCATTCCACAAATTAAAAAACTCTCTCGCCTCCGAAGAAGTTATTCTTCAATATCCAGACTTTGACAAAAGCTTTCAATTAACAACTGACGCTTCCGACTACGCCATTGGAGCAGTCCTCTCACAGGATGATAAGCCAATCACATTTCTCTCCAGAACCTTAAGCAAAACAGAAGAAGGTTATGCCACGAACGAAAAAGAAATGCTGGCGATTATTTGGTCCCTCAATTCTTTGAGAAACTTCCTTTACGGATCCCGGAAAGTCAACATTTTCACAGACCACCAACCACTTACCTATGCTCTAAGTAACAAAAATACAAACTCCAAAATGAAAAGGTGGAAAGCCATATTGGAGGAGTATAATTATGAGCTAAAATATAAACCAGGTAAGGAAAATGTGGTTGCTGACTCTCTCTCGAGACCCCCAAAAACTGAAATACACTCAATGACCCCTACAGAACACAGTGCTGACAGTTCAGCGCAAAACCTAATTCCATCTGTAGAAATCCCTATAAACGTTTTTCGAAATCAACTTTTACTCAAGATAGGAAATGAAAATAGCTATCAAATCCAGAACCCCTTTGACAACTATACAAGACATATTCTGATACGCCAGGACTACTCAACAAACGACATCATTAACATTTTCAAGAGATACCTTAATCCAAATACTATTAACGGACTTCTAACAGACGAAATGACGATGGGACGAGTACAAGAAATTTATCCGTTACATTTTAAAGATTATCGTATTCGATTCACCCAAAAATTTGTTGAAGACATAACCGGCCAAATAGAGCAAGAAGAAAAAATTCTGAAGATACATCGAAGAGCACATCGTAACGCCGAAGAAAACAGGATTCAACTGTTGGAAAACTATTACTTCCCTAAAATGTCCTCAAAAATTAGAACACTAGTTAACCGATGCGTAACATGCAAGGAGAATAAATATGACAGGCATCCTAACAAACCACATTTGAATCACACACCGATCCCTAGCTATCCTGGTAACATCCTCCATATAGACATATTTTCTACGGAAAAATACCTCGTGTTGACCGCCGTCGATAAGTTCACGAAATTCGCACAGGCTAAAATAATATCATCCCGTTCAATCGAAGATATCAAGGAACCTTTACGTGATATCTTGTTCTACTTTTGTGTCCCCGAAGTCGTTGTTATAGACAACGAAAAGGCTCTTAACTCAGCCTCGATAACCTCAATGTTAGAAGATGACCTCCAAATCAAAATTTTCAAAACACCACCATACAAAAGTGAAGTGAACGGCCAAGTCGAACGCTTTCACTCCACCCTATCTGAGATTATGAGATGTCTCAAATCGGAAGGACCTTCACGGTCTTTCAAAGAACTGTTACAGCGAGCCGTTAACGAGTACAATTTTACTATCCATTCAACTACAGGTAAAAAGCCCATAGAACTTTATTATGGGCGAATACCCAGACTAAACCCGGAACAATTTGAAAAGACACGTTTAATTAACATCGAGAAAATTAAAGCAAAACAGGAAAAAGATATTAAATATCATAATAAAAAAAGAAAACCGCAGAAGGACTATCAGATAGGACAGGTCATTTATGTAAAAAACAACAAACGGTTAGGTTCAAAATTAACAAATAGGTATAGACAAGAAATCATTAAGGAAAATAGAAACTCTACAATAGTAACAGAATCCGGAAAAATAGTCCATAAAAGTAATATAAGAAACTAATTCTCTTTCAGATGCACCATCTATTTTGGTCGAGCGGAGATCCAGATCATGGATTTCTCAAACTCCCAAATTGTCTCCCTACATACAGGGCAAACAAAAATTCAAGATGGACATTTCAAGTTAATACATAGCATTAATCTTAAACAATATGAGCAATTCCTTTCCGACATATCACCAGTCCTTAATCTCGAAACAACCCAAAGTCAAATCCTTTTTCCCTTAATATCACATGAAATTCAACAAATCCGTAATCTTTTACATAACTTACAACCCAGAATAGCGAAACGTTCTCTAGACTTTATAGGCAAAGGTTGGAAATGGATTGCTGGCAACCCAGACCACGATGACTTTGTTACAATAAAAGAAAAAATTACAGATGTTCTAAAAAACAACAATAAACAGGTTATTATTAATGAATTGTATAACGAACGAATAAACAATATTACGAGAATCCAGAATGAAATCCAAAACTTACTTAAAAATAATAATAAAATAAATTATGAAATTATATCAAATCTCAAATATAAAATCAAAATTGTAAAAGAAGAACTAGAGAATATTAACTATGCCATTCATTGGGCTAAACTAGGTACAATAAACTCTTTTATATTGTCAAAAAATGAAATAGAATTAGCCACCAAAGTATTTAATGAACAAAAATTACCCTACACAACAATAGAAGAAGCCCTAGACTTTGCAGATATAAAAGTTTTAAGCAATAGTACGTCAATCCTCTACATAATAAACATTCCCTTAACAACGAATGAAATTTACGAAAATTTGTTAATAAAGCCAATTAAAAAGAAAAACATTGTAACAGAAACATTGTACGAGGTAATTTTAAGAAATAATGAAAAATTATATGGAACAACAAACAAATGTAAAACTTTTAACAATCTATCCATTTGTAACTCAAAAAATATTGTCAATATTACAAACGATACTTGCATTCCTAATTTATTAAAAAGTCTACCAGCTACTTGCAACAAAATAAATAATCATCATATTCCGACCATAGATGAAATATCAACGGGCATAATGCTATTGAACCAATTCATCGGCACCCTTGAATTTGATAACACAACACACAACCTAAATGGAACATTCTTGGTAAAATTCCATAACATGACCATCACTTTGAACGGAATCCAATACATCTCCAAAGAAGCCTCAATGATTAAACCACTTCCGGCAATATTGCAAACCAGTCCCAAGGAAAACGAATACCGTGAATTACTCTCACTAGAAATGATGAAGGATCTCCATATTAACAATACCAATAAGATCCACCTTCTACAAACAGAAAACGATAATCAACGAGTAACAACATATTCCCTCATCTCCGTACTAGGACTACTTATTACAATAGCGATCATATGCAAAATCTTGCCAAGAAGAAACAACACAGAAATCATAATTGAACAACCGACAACAAAGACGAATGGACCAGTAACAATCATCGATAGACTTTCCGTTCCTGAGGTCAACTATCTCCAATATCCAAGCAGCCCAAAGTTCAACAACCTACCATACTTCTGACGACCGATGACGATCGTTTTTTAGAGGGGAAGAGTT
Organism: Cheilosia soror; assembly: GCA_949372485.1. Classification (NCBI taxonomy): domain Eukaryota; kingdom Metazoa; phylum Arthropoda; class Insecta; order Diptera; family Syrphidae; genus Cheilosia; species Cheilosia soror. The sequence goes on along the minus strand of OX443561.1, from coordinate 58,869,763 downwards.
AACATCAACACGAGCAACGGAAATGCTGACAAAGCGTCTGCCTCGATACAGCGAATTTCCACAGAAATTCATGTTGCAATTCAATTCAATACCTTAGGAATGCAAAGTACCGAGGTAAAATCGAATATAAAATTATTGATTGTAGTTAGTTAAGAAGTAAACTCAATAAAGGTCAGAGCAAACTGCTCTAGAAAAGATTTTTTTTATTAATTATTTCGGTGTAGTGATTAACTTACACAATTTAACTTTATTATAAATTCGGTAATGCTGTTCTTACTCATTCGTATTATTTGTTATGTTACGCCCAACAAATTAATTATTTTAACTAAGATGAAAATTAAGAAACAAAAACACATAAAAAGCGGAAACTTACACAATTACCCACATAGTAAAAATAAATAATAAACATTATCTGCTTTCAAATAAATTCTGTATTTTAGTTGTTGTTATATATAATTTTCATCCATTGTACCTATATATTTTCTTAAAGTCCTCTAATCTGCACATTTGCAAACATACCTACTAATCAAAAAGTCACCTAAAAGTTTATTTGCATGCATATTGCATAAGTACAGAATACAAGATACGCCCGCGTATATTTTATCTCTTTTTCCCTAAATTAAGAAAAAAAGAACAAAAACAACACGCATTTCTTCTAAAATGAACGACTTGTTTGACAATCTTAATTGCGACAGTCTAAGCTCCAGAAATCCCAATCGACAGCCATTATCGGAATCGACAGATACCCTACAGTCGATTAAAAGTGCACGATTGTGGAGAGCATCGTGGGATTATAGTGGAACATTGCAAAAACCTCCTTGCTTTTCCGGCTTAGTGCAGACACTGCTGGGAATTGAGCTGGTGTGGACACATCTAAGGAGCACTGAGCAGAAGTTTCTCCTTCTTGCGCACCTTAACACAGATGTAGCAGAGAACTTGTTTTCAATGGCGCGTACAAATAGAGGATCTTACGAAAAAAATCCCTCAGCTTACAGATTTATAAGAAATCTAAAGCAAATCATCTTCCAGCATTTAAAGTCTTCGGAAAATGCAGGTTATGAAGATGCTGGAGCAGAACCTTTATTGAACGACACAGATCGTGAACAGCTGGATATGGAATTAGCAGTCAATGAAAAGTACGCAATTGAAGCTCCAGTGGAGGATCACATCCTAGAGACCGATATTACAAACAATATCGAGTACGATGAATCGAATGAAGATTACACAGGCAATAAAATAGAGACAGTTATATCCAAAGGATGCTCAGAGAAGCTACAAGAAGCGGCCCTAACACTTTACGCAAGATTTGCAGCTTTGAAGTTGCGAAAAAAGATAAATTGCGAAGGGTGTACCAAATTTATGATTGATGGGACGAACAAGTATCGGGAACAAGCCTTGTTAATACGTCTCAAGGCTTATGAGACTACAAAAACGATGCCAGAGTTTGGCCAGCTCACAGTACCAACAACAGAATTTGAAAATACCGTCAAAATACAGGAGATATTCGAAACAATTTTCCCGGAGGACCGTAAACAAGAAAACTTGGTTGAACCTCTCTTGTGGCAGTTTATTAACCAGTTCAAAGTGACAAAAAACATGAGGTGTAGCACTTATGGACACAATGAAGATATAGTAAAATTTATTTCAATCGGGTTGATTAGATTTTCCATTAAAACAAACAATAAGGATTTGAGAATGCCGAAACATACGCTTAAGCATAACGTAATGTAACTAGGTATGTAAATACATTTTTGGAAATAAACTTTTATTTTTTATTGGAATTTTTTTTATTGCTTTTATTGCTATTATAATGCTTATGCATTTATTTGATATTATGAATTTGTGATTTTGTTTAAGAGCAAATTTATCCAGATACCTAATCATAAGTAACTTCATATTCCTATTAATTACAACTGCGATGTTTATACACAAACCTCCTATTTTTTATTAGTTAAGCAGGTATGTCTTATGTAAGCCATTTTCGATTAAGCCGTTATATTTATTAACTTACCTATTTATATTTACACATACATAATTAAGTACATAATAAGAATAACGAGGATAAGGCCTACTGGCGATATATCGAAAAAAAAAATACGCATCTAATGTTCCACCTCCTGGGTGATGCGGAAGAGAACATGGGTTGGGTATATACTTAACCCAATAATCAATAATTTTCATTTACTACAGAAATATGAGCAGGCATAGGTATGTAGGTAGGTAGCGAAAGTTCTAGAATAGAACGATTCCACATAAATCAGATGTGGATATTGTAGGTATAATACTTCTTTAAATTTATGATATTTACCTGCTTATTATTTTACGTATACCTACATATTATTCTGAAAGTACTTAACAGCACGTTATACAAATGCCAAATGATTCTACCTATTATGTATTTCATAATATGTAATATATTTTTGAATAAATTACAAAAACAATCACTTAAATCGATGCATATTTGACAAAAATATAGGCTAAATGGTGAGAGTCCAATATACATTTAATGCACAATCTTAAAAAAATCGTCTGCATCGACAGAAAGGAAACCAAATTCAGTTTTTATTCAATTTGTCTTTCCCTACTGATCACCCCTTGCATCGTGCACCCCTCTCCAAACACACAAATCTTCCACCATCCTATCCTACACCATGCTGTTGATTTATACTTGCTCTTGCTCATAATATTGCATCTATTTTCCTTCGTTCCCCTCTTCTATAAGAAAACAAAACCAGTTGCAGTTCCCTACCCTGATACATCACATCAGAATCAGAAACAATTGTGTATGTGTATACTCTGGAACGATAATGCCGATAATGAAAGAAGAAAGAGAAGAGGCAACCAGTTTGACTTTGTATCAGTGATGAAAATCGAATTTTCTCAATTGTACTGCAAACTGAAACAAAATTGTACTGAATAGTACTAGTAGTTCTCTGTCGGAATGACTGACTGAACGAGTCTCAGAGGTCTTACATGAGCTCCTCAGAAAGAGGACATACAGCGGATGAATACACAAGATTGAATCAACGGTGTTGTCAACAGTCGAGATGGCAGATACCTTGCGTGAGCTTCTCTGACATATTTGGAGCAAAGGTCTGTAAGGATTTTCAGCACTAGTCAGGGTGCTGAAATAGAGATGGTGGCGGATGAACCCTTTATGGGCCAACGGCAGCACTCATATCCCCGAAGTGGGTTACTGACAACGGAGTATCCGACCCGCTGTCCTAGGGTTATCTTAGGGCCTGGTCCTCCAGGTTGGGGGTTGTGCGTGGGGCTAACTACCCAACCACGGAAAAATTAATGGTTACGAAGCAACCAAGAGCCTCGGATACGGATGGATTCACTGTTGACGACCCTGCAAAACGAAAAAAGGACAATGACGTTCGGGTCTGCACGTGGAATGTTCGAACCCTGAACAGACCGCGTGCAGCCGAACAATTAGCGGAGGCCCTAGACTGCTACAAGGCAGATATCACCGCCATTCAGGAGGTGCGGTGGGATGGGCCAGGCAAAAGAAGGATGAAAACCTGTGACATCTACTACGGTGATTGCTACAGAGAGCAGAAGCAGCGTCTATTTGGATGCGGATTCGTTGTAAGCGGCAGACTTAGGCAAGAAGTCTTGAGCTTTCGACACGTAAGTGAGCGCCTTACAACTATCCGCATCAAGGCTAAATTCGCCAACATCAGCCTGATATGCGCTCACGCCCCCACAGAAGATAAAGACGACGCTACCAAAGAATGTTTCTATGAGCTCTTCGACAAAACATATGAGCAATGTCCTAAATACGACGTTAAAATTGTCTTAGGTGATTTTAACGCCAAAATAGGAAAGGAGGACATCTTTGGTAGCACAATCGGAAAGCACAGCCTACACGACACCACGTCTGGAAACGGACTTAGGCTAATTGACTTTGCTGCGGGACGTATTGCTACTATAGCAAGCACACGGTTTCCACACCTCAACATTCACAAAGAAACATGGCGGTCACCAGACCATCAAACGGTCAATCAAATTGACCATGTTGCGATCGACGCAAGGCACTCTTCCAGTATTCTAGATGTCCGAACTTTCCGAGCGGCCAACATAGACTCGGATCACTACCTTGTTGTAGCCAAGGTACGTATGCGGATATCCCAGACACCACAACAACGAGGAAATACTGTGAGAAGATTCAACGTTGAACGGCTACAAACGCAACAAACCGCCAGAACTTTTGCCGATCGCGTCTCCCTCAACCTCTCGAGAAGTCCTGTGCAGCCAGCATCAAGTGCTGAAGACCAGTGGCATCGATGCCAAGAAGCCATCAGAAAAGCCGCAACTGATGTGCTAGGTTTCACCCGACCACCACCGCGAAACCCCTGGTTTGACGAAGAGTGCCGGCAAGCACATGCAGCAAAGCAACTGGCCTACAAAGCGGCGCTGCAGAGAAGGACGAGAGCAGCTCGTGAGCTCTACGAGCAAAAACGGAGGGAAGAACACCGGCTTCTCCGGAGGAAAAAGAAAGAGCATGAGAAGCGCGCGATCGAGGAAATAGAGAGGTGTTACTCCAGGAACAATGTTCGGAAGTTTTACCAAAAGGTAAAAAGAACGTGTCACGGGAACAAGGCCCGAACAGAGACCTGTAGAGACGAACAAGGAAACCTTGTAGTAGAGTCACAGTCGGTGCTGAGGACATGGAAAAACCATTTCTGCAGACTGCTAAACGGCGAAGACGACACAAATTCCGCTGTCAGGCAGAATGAACCATTCAACCTGGGCGATGAAAGCCAAGACTTCCGTCCACCTGACCAAAATGAGGTAAGGATAGCAATATCCAAGCTGAAGTCCAGCAAAGCTGCAGGACCGGACGGTTTATCGGCCGAGCTTTTTAAGGCAGCGGGGGATGACTTGGTAGAGAGCATACACCGTTTCTAAAATTTGGTCAGAGGAAAGTATGCCTGAAGAATGGAGCCTCAGCATTGTTTGCCCGATCCATAAGAAAGGAGACCCTCTAAACTGCGCCAACTATAGAGGCATCAGTCTCCTTAACATCGCTTACAAAATCCTGTCTTCCGTACTGTGTGAACGCCTGAAACCATTTGTCAACGAACTGATTGGACCCTATCAGTGCGGTTTTAGGCCCGGTAAGTCCACAACCGACCAAATATTCACACTACGGCAGATCCTTGAGAAAACCCAAGAAGTCCAAATCGATACTCATCACCTATTTATCGATTTTAAAGCCGCATATGACAGCATTTATAGAGACGAGCTATACAGAGCCATGTCTAGTTTTGGCATCCCTGCCAAACTTGTCAGATTGTGCAGAATGACGATGGAGAACGCTCGCTGCTCCGTAAAGGTCGGAAACAGTTTCACCGAGACCTTTGATGTCAAAAAAGAATTTAGACAAGGTGATGCGCTGTCATGTGACTTTTTCAACATCATTCTTGAGAAAATTGTGCGAAATTCGCAAGCCAACACCAGGGGCACAATTTTCCAAAAGTCTGTGCAACTACTTGCATACGCTGACGACATCGACATCATTGGCAGGACACAGCGAGCTGTCACTGGTGCGTTTGCAAGTATCAGTACAGAGGCGGCAAAAATGGGTTTGGTGGTGAATGAGGGCAAAACAAAATATATGCTGTCAACGAGAAGGGACACACAACATCGACGAATCGGACAGAACGTCACGATAGACAGCTATAACTTTGAGGTAGTTCGGGACTTTGTCTATCTCGGCTCCGCTATTAATTCTGAAAATGACATCACATCAGAAATCAAGCGAAGAATTACACTTGCCAACCGCTGTTACTTTGGCCTAAGAAGGCAATTGATTAGTAAGGCCCTGTCGAGAAACACTAAGGAGACTCTATATAAGACCCTCATCATCCCAGTCCTGCTTTATGGCGCAGAATCATGGACGTTGTCAAAAGCGGATGAAGATCTCCTTGGTCGCTTCGAACGCAAAATTCTTCGAGTGATTTTCGGTCCCGTTTGCGTTGACGGGCTTTGGAGGAGGAGATTTAACAGCGAACTCTACGAGCTGTACAGCGACATCGACCTTGTCAGAAAAGTACGTATCAGTCGACTAAGATGGCTAGGACATGTAGAGCGAATGAACACCAACGCTCCGGCCCGAAGAGTCTTCGATTCCAACCCGGAGGGACAACGCAGTAGAGGAAGACCTCGCCTTAGGTGGCGCGCACAAGTGGAAGGGGACCTCAACCAACTTGGAGTGCGCAACTGGAGGCAGTTAGCCAAAGATCGTGCTAACTGGAGAGGCGTGTTGGTTGAGGCCCAGGTCCACCACGGACTGTAGCGCCATCTAAGTAAGTAAGTAAGTACTAACATTTCTTAAATGTATAAAACCAAACGAAAACATAAAAATAAATATCTTAGTACCTATCAGTGTTATCATCGGCCAGTTTTTATAACCTCCCAGCATTTAAGTCTTGCAAAATGTTAAGCATTTATGTTAGTTAGTAAGTATACACAAAGTACGTGGCTTATAATGGTTTTGTGCATGCAGGGAAGTACCGGAACAAAGAAGTCCTTTCACAAAATTTCATTCACCTAGGTCGATTCGTTTGGTTCGACTCTGTTGTGTTTTTAAAAGACAGATAGACCGACGGACGGATAGACGTACATGTCTAAATCGTTTCAGAATTGCATCCTGATTCAGAATATTTATGGCTTATGGGGTATAGGGTGACTGCTTCTTGGCGTTAGAAATGTAAGTGATTATGTACTTACACCTTCCAGTGGAGGGTGTTATAAATGCGCATTTAATTGAATCTAAAGCTTAGTTCGCAGTTCGAGCGAATCCAAATTTTAGCTGCTCTCCAATTTTTCTCTCCAAATATTAACTAAAATCCTAGCTAAATGTTGACATAGAGTGCGCTGTGAATATAAGTGTCACAGAAAACAGCTGTTCATTGAAAATAACTTCCTTCAAAAATTCATCGACGCGAAAATGTGTTATATTTTCGTTGCACTTTCTTTTTTGCTATTCCTTGATATCAAATTTATCACTTTGAAAGGATTCCTCATCGAGGTATACATTGAAAAACCTTATCCTTATTTACTTTTCCGCAACATAAAAGAACAGAAAAAAATATATTATCTGTAAAAATTTAGCTAGAAAAAATGTGCCGAATCACTAATGGGCGCGATAAATTGTGACATATACAATATACATGCAGTACAGTCTGAAATGAAAATTTAATTTTTTAGCTGAAGCAGCATACTGCTCGACTAAATGGATTCTCTTAAATTTAGTTCAGCTAAATTTTGGAGACAATTTTGTATGTGAGCTAGAATTTAGCACGAGCAGCGTAAAGGCAATATGAGTCTTATAGACGCCAGATAGGAACTATAGTCCATGTACATACATATTAACAGATTAAGACTAAGTCATCTTTGTATAGTCGTGTTAAAAATTACTTGTCCAACGGTCGATTGAGCAAACTTTGTAGGTACAGAAAATCCATGATACAACAAGACAAGATATCGCATTGCGCATGTCGTTCATTCTTGCTGTTCATCGGTATTCATCTGTCAACAGATTATGACGTAGTAGCTGCGGAGATAATGGATGTACTATTGGCGCGAAATTACAAATTTGCGATTTTGATAAATTATATTGTTATTAATTGAACAAATAATAGTACATCTGTAAAAGGGATATTTGCTCTTTATTTGAGTGCACATATAATTAATGAAAAACAAAAAGAATCATTAGAAACAGCTCCATAACTTTTCTAAGAAAAAAAAAATCTTTTACGGCAAAGAATCTTTATCTTTAAACGATAAGACACAATTAATAGAAAAATAAGGACTTTGTAGACTGCATTTTGTGAAAAATGAGTTAATAAATGTTATTCAACATGAAAAGGGTGGACAAACTGGCATTATAAATGCAGTTGCATTTATGCTTAGACACGCACTTTCTTTGGTAGGATTTAGAGTCTGCAGCATGGTTGGTCTTCCGAAGCCATCAGAAGCTATAATGAAAGACAATAGTGAAGCTATATTATCCACTGAATTGATTTAACTGCAATATCCGCATCAAAAACACTCTTCTTCCGCTTGCGAATGCACTTTTGCATTCGCTTCCTTAATCGACAAACAGTGGACGAAAAAACACAAGAAAACCAAAATAGAATAAATAATTGACAAAACTACTTGTTTTTTTAAACATTTTATTCACATTCGATTCAAAACACAAGTTTTTTCATCAATTTTATTAATATGACGCGTCGAGCTGAACAGAAAATAAGTAATTCTGGGACTTAATTGAAAGGAACAACAAAAAAAAGTCACATGTTATGGACGATAAATGTTTTTCCAAGCACATTCACAGAATTCCGATACTATATCTTCTATATTTTCCTTTTTATTTAAACATTTAAAGAACCAACACAATTCGTTCCATATAAAACACACGTAAATACCAAGAGTCAAAATGTACACTCCGCAACTATGACGTACATGCGCAGAACAAATCAAAAATGAAAACTTCAATGCGCTATCTTGTCTTGTTGTATCATGCAGAAAATCTACCATTGGCCAAATGATTTGAACACGACTGTACCTCATTCAGATAACAACCTACTATACAGGCAGTTTGTGAGAAATGTTGTAATGAGTTCAAAAAAATGTCTCCGAAATCAAATCGTTTTTCCACATCTTCGAGGAATGCAGCAAATTTCAGAAGTTAATTTTTAACGAAGTACGATGAGTAATGAATGCATTTAGAATTTTAATACAAAGGAGTGCGTTCAGATTATTTTTGCTTAATCCTTATATATGTCTGATTTGAAAGATATAAAAATAAACTTTCAAAAATTAAAAATAGTACTGAAAATTGAGAAGTGGTACTTGCGTACTCGGAAAAGTCAAATTGTTCTGAATTCAGTACAATAGTAAGCCTTTTTGGAACTATGATACACACTATAGTACTCTCATCCCATCGCATTGAATTACGCGTCTTCGACGATCCAGGTGGCGCTTCAGTTGATTTAGTTTGTTCACTGCCAGCCAACTCCGAGCATTGGGGAAATGTGTAAAGAGAAAACCAAAATAAACAAAACAAAGTCAAACTGGTATGCCTACTCTCTTTCTTCATTCATATCATATCGCCATTTCCATCCATCAGCATCAGTAGGTACAAAATTATTTCTGATGTGATGTAACAGGGTAGGGTAGTGGTAGACGGTAGAGAACTGCAACTGGTTTGGTTTTTCTTAGTGAGTGGAGAGGAGAATAGAGGAAAGGGGGTGCAATATTATGAACAAGAGCAAGTATAAATCAACAGCATGGTGGTCACAAACCAGTAAGAATAGACCGTCGACTCCTCCCACATAACGGACTTTGCCTACAAGCTGCCGGCGAGACCAGGATTTTTCATGTATTGGTGCTGTACAAAATCAAAGGGGCGCCATTAACGCACGCATACTTGAAAAATCCTGGTCGCATGGTATTGCATAGAAAAACATTGCCGCCATTAATTTTGACATTTACACGTATTCACAGAAAGGGAAATTCTTTCCGGGGGGAATCGGGTAGGTGTACGGGAAGTCGGCGGTCTATTCTTACTGGTTTGTGATGGTGGTGTAGGATAGGATAGTGGTGGTGGAGGATTTGTGTGTTTGGAGCGGGGTGCACGATGCAAGGGGTGATCAGTTGGGAAAGACAAATTGATTAAAAACTGAATTTGGCTTCCTTTCTGTCGTTGTAGAAGATTTGAGGATTGGGCATAAAATAATGTATGTTAGACTCTCACTATTTTGCCTATATTTTTGTCAAATATGCATCGATTTAAGTGATTCTTTTTTTAATTGATTCTAAAACATTATCGTCATGTGTATACTTTATGAGGTTTATAATGTAGAAGCATTTTATGTCGGTAAAACGAGCAACTATTATAGGTATCTACATTCTACATCTCTCTCTATAAAAAAAATCAATAATTCTTGTGCATTAGTCTCGAAATTCGCAAAACTCGAGAAAGGCTAGATGCTAGACCGATTTGGATGATTCTTTTTTTGTTTTGTTCGTATTGAATCAGGGTTTGGCAAAAAAAAAATCGGAAACCCCCAAATGAAAAGCCGAAAAATTGCAAAAAACCTGAATTTCCATTTTTTATGGGAATAGGTATAAGTACACCACTAATGATCGCAAAACTCGAAAACCACCGAACCAAACCCAAATGTAGGTATTTCTGTGAAGTGTTGAAAATTAGACAATACCTACAAACAAAAAATTTCAAACGCTATTCCTCAACAGTTTGTAAAATTTGTAAATTGATATTAATTGTGCTGATGGACAAAAATATATCTATTCAATAGTATAGATACAATTCCTAGGCACGTGCAAAGCCGGTTATCTTTATATGTAATGTAGTGCAATTATTGTCCCTCTCCCATAACCACTAATACATAATCATTTTGATAAAACTAATATAGGGAATTAAATCTAAAGAGTAGATACATATGTACTTAGGAACATATTCAGGGGATTTATGCGGAACTGTTTAAAAAAAAGTATGTTTTTCTAACAATGTAGGCACTACTATGTATTTAGAAGAAGTTCTAAGTTTGATTATCATGCACTTCGTAGTGCAAAATAGAAAAATAAAAATATCAGTTTCAAATTCATTTAAATAAGTGATAAAGAGCTTTTATTGTAATGCTCCATGGTACACATTTTTGGGTTTTCCAGGAATCGTATTGCATAGATAGTATTCTTTGGCTCCCGTGATTGTCGAAGAATAGCGCCACATCCTTTTGTCCAATTTTGACCAAACTTCACAGAATAGCCTTCGTACAAAGATTTTTTCATTTTATCAAAATATGAGTTCATATACCACGATTTTTAAATGGACGGTGCCACGCCCCTTTGTCCAATTTTTTTTTACATACAAACCTGCTACAGAAGAATATACCTTTAGGCAAAACTTGTTCACGCAAAACAATTTTCCGTCAATCGAATTTACGCGCGCGATTTGGGGCCGGCGAGTTCTGAAGAACACAGGCTATTTGGCGACTCGATGCACTGCGAATAGTTCCGATTCTCAGCAAAATTGGCGTATGGAAATATCCTGCAAAATGTTTGACGCCCAATGAGCATAAAAATGTCACCGTTATGACATTTCAGTCAAAAATGGGTACTAGACCAGTTTTTAGGCGTATTAGTCGTTAGTACGGTTGATAAATTTAGCTCCGGTACTAGCAATGTGAAGAAATACACAAGTACTAAGTTTTCGTTAGTACCGAGTATCAGAGCTAGTACCAGGTCTAGCTAGACCGGGTACTAGTACTCATGTGAAGAAATCGGCCTTTAATTTCATAGTAAGAATCTAATCTGAACTGCAAGTTCCTAAATACATACCTACCTATTCATCAATTTCCTACATACTACAATAATCCATATTTTAAATGTATAGGGATGATTGCTGCATTCATAGTAGCACTGCGACCTGCGTAAAGCTGGTCCTAAAATAATTGTATCTAAATACAAAAGGTTCATTTTGGGTTTAAAATTAAAATAAACAAATGAACTCACACTGTCAGCCTATAAATCGCATACCTACTTATGCACAGTTTGAAACAAACTACTAAAGGTACAAACGAATCCGTCCTGTCGTTAAGAATACAGCTACCTACCACCACGCAGACAAACAGACAGACAGAATTGCGAGACTCAGTTATTGAGCTGTACCTACTATCATCTTAATATCATAATTAATTGATCTAAAAATTTGGACTTAAAACAATATCTTTCTCACACTACCTACAATATGAGAAAATTAAAATTTGGATCGATCTGGGTACGTGATTTTATTTGCTAACATCCAACCAAACTTCCCCACTAGCGCACCTAACATGCTCACCCACCCCATAATTTTCAAATCATCATATCATAACCTACCCTTGACACCTAAGTCCAAAAGCCACGATCATGACACCACTGCTGCCCATAAATCCAAGAAATACAAAATATGTATTGTTTAAAATCGGATCTATGATTTCATATTTCTCCTTTCCACATTGTTATCATCTTAAATATCAATTCCAATCGTCATCAGCATCACACTCGTCATCATGCTAAAAGTACTCTCCCCACACACCACCACTATATGCGAAAAGTATAAATCGATCCGATCTTTCATTTCATATTTCTTCTTTTCATATTGTTATTCTCATAAATGCTAAAAGTACACTTCGCCTAACCTACAACACACCACCACCACTAACTACCGACGAGTATAGGTATATCTTATATGCGAAAAGTACCCACTTACTTCCACTCCTTACACCGCGTCTCCACGAGCAATATTTCATAGCTTGCCATCTGCCATTTCTCATAGAAAGAAATAACGATAGTATGCAATAAAATGTAGGGTGGGCATTTCATATCTTACTATTTCCATAGCCATCACACGAAAACACATGCGTCACAACAAAAAAGTACACCCCATAGAATACTATCGATAGCAAGCTATGAGCTGAGCAATAGATGGAATACCATTTTTCATAGAATACTATTTGTGGTCTCCACGAGCAATTTTCATAGCATACTATATGGCAAGCTATGAAATATTGCTCGTGGAGACGCGGTGTTACTACTGGAGAATAAAAGACAACAAAAATACTAATTGTTCTTTCTCTTTCATCTGCATGTTGTCAATGAGACGAATACGAAAAGAAATCAAATTCATAATCTCTCCTCTACCCGCATGGGGATTGCCCCTGATGATTTGGAGTCGATGGCGGAGGATCGAGAGCTATGGGGGGTCCACTTGAGCAACCTACACCCGCGACCCACTTAATGGACAAGCGGACCGTTGAAAATGAATGAATGAATGAAAGATATACCTATACTCGTAGGTAGTTAGTGGTGGTGGTGTGTAGGTTAGGCGAAGTGTACTTTTAGCATTTATGAGAATAGCAATATGAAAAGAAGAAATATGAAATGAAAGATCGGATCGATTTTTACTTTTCGCATATAGTGGTGGTGTGTGGGGAGAGTACTTTTAGCATGATGATGTGTGTGATGCTGTTGAGTGATGACGATTGGAATTGATATTTAAGAGGATAACAATGTGGAAAGGAGAAATATGAAATCATAGATCGGATTTTTAACAATACATATTTTGTATTTCTTGGATGTTTGTATATGGGCAGCATTGGTGTCATGATCGTGGCTTTTGGACTTAGGTGTCAAGGGCAGGTTATGATGATTTGAAAGTTATGGGGTGGGTGAGCATGTGAGGTGCACTAGTGGGGAAGTTTGGTTGGATCTTAGCAAATAAAATCACGTACCCAGATCGATCTAAATTTTCAATTTTCTCATATTGTATGTAGTGTGAGAAAGATATTGTTTTAAGTCCAAATTTTTAGATCAATTAATTATGATATTAACATGATAGTAGGTACAGCTCAAAAACTGAGTCTCGCAATTCTGTTTGTCTGCGTGGTGGTAGGTAGCTGTATTCTTAACGACAGGACGGATTCGTTTGTACCTCTAGTAGTTTGTTTCAAACTGTGCATAAGTAGGTATGCGATTTGTAGGCTGACAGTTTGAGTTCATTTGTTTATTTTAAACCCAAAATTAACCTTTTGTATTTAGATACAATTATTTTAGGAGCAGCTTTACGCAGTGCTACGCTGAATGCTATTGCTGCAATCATCCAAATCATCCCTATATACATTTAAAATGTGGATTATTGTAGTATAATATGGATTATTGTAGTATGTAGGAAATTGATGAATATGTACTATTTAGAAACTTGCAGTTCAGAGTAGATTCTTGCTATGAAATTAAGTAAGCTATAGTTTGTTTTAAATAACAAAGTCATCAACGCACAGCCCAAAACGGATAATCTAAGCCCGTTTTCTAACCATTGATCAACGATCACATGAAAGTGAAGGAAAATGAAAATCAAAAAGGAATAAAAATATGTAGGAGAATTTGTTAACGACTTTTACATATAGACGCACTAAACCAATCAGTTGGTAACGAGCGAATAGCTCACGATTATCTCCAGACCAGAAATGGCGGAATCAGGCGGGTAACCACAAATAACACAAGCAAGACCATCACGGGACTGCTAGTAATCTCCTTTTATATTCCTTTTATAACACGAGTTTGGCTACACCGAATTTGATGACTCTTTTTTTTCTATAAAGGTATATTCTTTTGTAGCAGGTTTGTATGTTAAAAAAATTGGACAAAGGACATTTTGATAAAATGATAAAATCTTTGTTTTTGTTACGAAGGCTATTCTGTGAAGTTAGGTCAAAATTGGCCGAAGGGATGTGGCGCTATTCTTCGACAATCACGGGAGCCAAAGTTTGTAAAATTTGTAACATTGGTATGCATTGTCCTGATAGACAAGAATACTATCTATGCAATACGATTCCTGGAAAACCCAAAAATGTGTACTTACCATAGAGCATTACAATAAAAGCTGTTTATCAATTATTTAAATGAATTTGATATATTTTTATTTGTCTATTATTCACTACGAAGTGTGCAGGGGGTTCGCTAGTACTATAATGATAATCAAACTTAGAACTTCTTCTAAATACATAGTAGAGCCTACATTGTTAGAAAAACATACTTTTATTTAAATAGTTCCGCATAAATCCCCTGAGTATGTACCTATGTACTTGTACATATGTATCTACTCTTTAGATTTAATGCCCTATATTAGTTTTATCGAAATGATTATGTATTAGTGGTTATGTGAAAGGAACAATAATTGCACTACATTACATATAAAGCTAACCGGCCTTGCACGCGCCTAGGAATTGTATCTATACTATTGCACAGATATATTTTTGTCCATCAGCACAATGCATATCAATGTCCCAAATTTTAAAAACTGTTGAGGAAAAGCGTTTAAATTTTTTTGTTTGTATTGTATAATTTTCCACACTTCACAGAAATACCTACCTTTGGGTTTGGTTCGGTGATTTTCGAGTTTTGCGATCATTAGTGGTGTAGGTACTTATATTCTCATACAAAATGGAAATTAAGATTTTTTGCAATTTTTCGGCTTTTCATTTGGGGGTTTCCGAATTTTCTTTTTTTGCCAAACCCTGATTCAAGACAAACAAAACAAAAAAGAATCATCCAAATCGGTCTTGCATCTATCCTTTCTCGAGTTTTGCAAACAATTGATTTTTATATAGAGAGAGATAGACTCCTATAATAGTTAGCTGCTTGTTTTACTGACATAAAATGCTTCTACATTATAAACCTCATAAAGTATACACATGACGATAATGTTTTAGAATCAATTAAAAAAAGAATCACTTAAATCGATGCATATTTGACAAAAATATAGGCAAAATAGTGAGAGTCTAACATACATTATTTTATGCCCAATCCTCAAATCTTCTGCAATGGCAGAAAGGAAGCCAAATTCAGTTTTTATTCAATTTGTCTTTCCCAACTGATCACCCCTTGCATCGTGCACCCCGCTCCAAACACACAAATCCTCCACCACCACTATCCTATCCTACACCACCATGCTGTTGATTTATACTTGCTCTTGTTCATAATATTGCACCTCCTTTCCTCTATTCTCCTCTCCACTCACTAAGAAAAACCAAACCAGTTGCAGTTCTCTACCGTCTACCACTACCCTACCCTGTTACATCACATCAGAAATAATTTTGTACCTACTGATGCTGATGGATGGAAATGGCGATATTATATGAATGAAGAAAGAGAGTAGGCATACCAGTTTGACTTTGTTTTGTTTATTTTGGTTTTCTCTATACACATTTCCCCAATGCTCGGAGTTGGCTGGCAGTGTACAAATACAAACTAAATCAACTGAAGCGCCACCTGGATCGTCGAAGACGCGTAATTCAATGCGATGGGATGAGAGTACTATAGTGTGTATATACAATGATAATACTAAAGAATCTGTCAGCACCTATCAACATTTCGATTTGTCCAGGGATGTTGTAACTTGGATCAGCAAGTTCGAGTGTAATAAAACTAATTAGGAAATGCTTTATAAGGAATGGTGGCAACAGAGATGTTAGTTTGGGCAATACAAACCAGTCGATGTTTGCTTACTAATCCGTTAGTACCACCTGCAGATGATGAAGCGATTCCGACAATCGGAATTCGAGAACGCTTACGAGATATTCCCAATCGCTGAACAAATCTCTGGGTTATAAATGAGACTTGGGATCCCGAATCGAGTAATACACGAATGTCATGAAAGTTTCTTGATTGTCCTGAATCCGAGCAACAGCAGTAGGAAGAATGGATGATGAACGACGATTGGATTCAAGCGAATGGTTGGCTATTAAATGTTCAGTAGATTGCAGCAGAGATGACGAACTAGCACTCGAAGTCCGACTTGAAGTATTTTCAGTTACTTGTTGAGATAATTGATTTTGCATAGGATGCACCAGCGAGTGGTGCCGAGAATTACTTACACTTACTGAAGGCATGGCCATGCCGAAGGCAGTTAAAACAGAGAGAGCTTTTTTAACAAAATCACGACGGGCGTCCACAGTGAGGTCTATAAACTCCTTACATTGTGGTAGTTTGTGATCGCCTTAGCATTTTACGCAACCTTGGCGAGACTACTAGATGGGACCGAACTGCGTTTGGGGTTTTTGCACGGGTTTGGCTTGGTCGGGAGTACGAGTAGCATGATTCTAAAGAGCTACAACGAGTTTGTAAGAATTCAATAAATTCGAGTATGGTACATTCATCCCTCGAACCTACTTCCTCTGCCCACGATTGACGAGTCTCAAAATCTAGTTTTTGACTAATACATAAATTAGCCAGGGGTCTTTATCTGTAGATCCTAAGGCATTAAGTCCTCTAATCGCTTCATCCGCGCCATCCGAAATCTTTCGAAGAAGTTGAAGATTTAAAGTTGTACAAACGGGAACGGGAAGCGATAAAAACGATTGGATAAAGGATTGCACGATTAAATGGCGTTGATCATAGCGTTTTTCTAATTTATCCCAGGCCTCAATACAGTTGGTTTCCGAACAGTTTATATGTTTTACTAAATTGGCTGCATCCCCGCGAAGAAAAGATTTTAGATAATGGAATTTCTGCGTACATTTGAATCTACTGTTCCCGTGAACAGATTTCGAAACGCCGGCCAGTCTTTGTAATCTAACGAGAATGTTGGAATGGAGATTTTAGGAAGATGGACATAATGGTTACGGTTGCTGGTCTCAGAATGTGCCGCTGATGAAGCACTACTTCCCGGTTCCTCAGTAACCGCTATCTTTGTTGATTGTCTATCGCGAATTGCCTTCGAAATTATCGAGTGAGCTTTGAAATACTTTGCCTCGTATTCGGCAAATTGAGGCTCGGAGTTCTCGTAATTTTCTTCGTCGGCAAATTCATACTCGGACCACGTTTCATCTAATTTCGCTAACCGGATTTCTAATGAAGCAAGAGGCGTGTCGGCATTAATAGCCTCTGCAAACTCTAGCGCACGTGTAAGGCAACCTTTAGCGCGACCTCGCTTTGCCACAATGACATTCATTTTTAACTTTCTCGTATACGTAGTATCTAAGAGAAAGATATTGTTTTCGTACAAAATTTCGAACTCGAGATTTTGATCAATTCTGATATTACGATGATAGGGGAACTCAAAAAAGTGGGTCTCGCAATTATGTCCGTCCGTATGTCTGTCTGTCCCACCCCTGGGGAATCTAAACGCTTGGACGGATTTGCTTCAATCTTCGTTTTTATAGTTTGTAGGCTTCCCGCTCGGGACGTTTTTTTTTATGCATGCCCTAATATTAACGGTACCTCCCATATACAAATTTTACGAAATATGACGAAATATGTCTAAATTTAGATTTTTTTCGAAAACGGCTCTAACGATTTGAACCAAAATTGATAGTTGAGTTAATGTAAGCATGCTTAACATGACTGCATACCCAGTTTTTCGATAAAAAGTCCAGCAACGGCAGCTTTGAAAATTGGATTTTTCTCGAAAACGGTAAAAACGTTTTAAAAAAAAATATTTTTAAGGTACTATTATCATTCTTAACTTCATAGTAAACTCAGTTTTTCTCTAAAAAGACTGGGTCTTTTGAATTTTGATATCCACCCAAATCCCTAATAATAGTACTTTAAAAAACTGCTCATATCTTAAAAACGCCATTTTCGATTATGATAAAAATGTTACTTTCAGGTAATGCTTAAATCTATAGTTATACCATTTGCTCAGTTTTGAGCTAAACAGTTGCAAAACAGTGTTTATAAACATTTTACGAAATATTAAACAATTAAGATTTTTTCGAAAACGGCTCTAACGATTTGAACCAAAATTGATCGTTGAGTTAATGTAGGCATGCTCAACGGCATACCCAGTTTTTCCCTAAAAAGTCCAGCAGCGGCAGTTTTGAAAATTGGCTTTTTCTCGAAAACGGTAAAAGCGATTTAAAAAAAAAATACTTTTACGGTACTACTGTCATTTTTAACTTGATAGTAAACTCAATTTTTCCCTAAAAAGACTGCGTCCTTTGATGTCCACCCAAATCCCTAATAATACTAATAGTACTTTAAAAAACTGCTCATATCTCAAAAACGCCATGTTACTTTCAGGTATTGCTTAAATCCATAGTAATACCATTTGCTCAGTTTTGAGCTAAACAGTTGAAAAACAGTGTTTTTTGAACCATGAATGACGCATTAATTTCCACCCCAATCGCTAAAAACGGTACTTTAAAAACTAGTCTATCTCGAAAACGCCATGTTCGATTTGGTTAAAAATGTAACTGCTAGGTAGGTAATGTTTATATCCTGAAGAATGCGTCGTACTCAATTTTCAGCTAAACAGTTTAATAACAGTGCTTTTCGAATCCAAATTGTAACATTTACAAAAAACCGCTCTAACGATTTTGATCAAAATACATATTTAAGACAACATAAGCATTCTAAACATGATCACGTAGTTAGTTTTTCTCAGAAAACTCGAATATTGCCGTTTTATGAATATTTCTCAAAAATTACTACACAAATCCCTACCATTGAGACCACTTTTTTTTAAGTCATAATCAAAACTGAGAATTCGAAATTCATCGCCTCCTTGCCTCCTTCAAATGTTAGTTGGGGTGAAATCTGAAAGTAAGTAATAAAGATTTGTAGTTAATACGTACATAATGTCTTGTAGTATGTATTACGTGTTTTTTTTAACAAGGGCTCAGTTACTAAACCTACGTAAGATGTACGTAAGTGTAAAGAGTTTTAAACGTAAAATTTGTTGAAATGACTCTGAGATTCTGCGCGATTCGCAATAAACGAGAAAGTTTCGTACGACCCAGTCGTGCACATTTTTTTTTATACTAGCCCTAATATTAACGGTAACTCCCATATACAAATTTTACGAAATATGGCGAAATATGCCTAAATATAGATTTTTTCGAAAACGGCTCTAACGATTTGAACCAAAATTGATAGTTGAGTTAATGCAAGCATGCTTAACATGACTGCATAACCAGTTTTTTGATAAAAAGTCCAGCAACGGCAGTTTTGAAAATTGGCTTTTTATCGAAAACGGTGAAAACGATTTAAAAAAAAAACTTATTTTTAAGGTTCTCATTCTTAACTTGATAGCAAATTCAGTTTTTCCCTAAAAAGACTGCGTCCTTTGATATCCACCCAAATCCCTAATAACAGTACTTTAAAAAACTGCTCATATCTCAAAAACGCCATTTTCGATTATGATAAAAATGTAACTTTCAGGTAATGCTTAAATTCATAGTAATACCATTTGCTCAGTTTTGAGCTAAACAGTAGGTAGTTGCAAAACAGTTTTTATAAACATTTACCGAAATATTAAACAATTGAGATTTTTTCGAAAACGGCCCTAACGATTTGAACCAAAATTGGTCGTTGAGTTAATGTGGGCATGCTGAACATGACTGCATACCCAGTTCTTCGCTAAAAAGTCCAGTAACGGCAGTTTTTAAAAATGGGTTTTTCTCGAAAACGGTAAAAACGATTTTTACAAAAATTATTTTTAAGGTACTATTGTCATTTCTATCAACTTGATAGTAAACTCAGTTTTTCTCTAAAAAGACTACGTCCTTTGATTTCCACTTAAATCCCTAATAATAGTACTTTAAGAAACTGCTCATATCTCTAAAACGCCATTTTCGATTATGATCAAAATGTTACTGTCAGGCAATGCTTAAATCCATAGTAATACCATTGGCTCAGTTTTGAGCTAAGCAGTTGAAAAACAGTGTTTTTTGAACCATGAATGCGTCCTTCGATTTTCACCCCAATCGCTAAAAACGGTACTTTAAAAACTACACATATCTCGAATACCCCATTTTCGATTTGGTTAACTGCTAGGTAATGTTTATATTCTAAAGAATACGTCGTACTCAGTTTTGAGCTAAACAGTTTAATAACAGTGCTTTTCGAATCCAAATTGAAACATTTATCAGCATAATTTTACAAAAAACCGCTCTAACGATTTTGATCAAAATACATATTTAAGACAACATAAGCATTCTAAACATGATCACGCACTTAGTTTTTCTCAGAAAACTCGAAAATTGCCGTTTAATGAATATTTCTCAAAAATATGACTACCCAAATCACGATCTTTATTCACACACGGTATATTTTTGCAAAGCCCAAAACTTCAGTGGCAATATAATTCGAAATTCATCGAAATTCAAGTGTCAGTTCGGGGTGAATTTTAAAAGTAAATGTTGAAGTTAATACGTATATTTATGTAGTATGTATTACGTTGTTAATTAACAAGTGCTCAGTTATCTGAGTACGTCTTGAGTGAGTATGATTTTAAACGTAAAATTTGCTGAAATAACTCTGAGATTCTGCGAGATTCGCAATAAACGAGAAAGTTACGTGCGACCCAGTCGTGCACATATTTTTTAATTAAATATTAAATTAAAATAGCGAAAAAAAGGAATCAAATCGTATGAAATCACTCTTCCCAATATGAAAAATTGTTCCATATTAGATTCCAATAATTTTTATAAATGTATTGTATATCACATGCAAATATATTCAATTGATCCGTACTTACGGTACCGGCGATATCATTCGATCAAAAAAAAATGTCCACGACTGGGTTAGTTCGTTATTTATTAATTAATTATCAACATCATTTACAATAGACTATAATGTAATCTTTAAGTTATAAATGAAGATACAATGAGAGAGAAAACAATTTAATTTAATTTACATGTGAAGTGAGAACAATTCAATTTAAAAAGAAACATCTATTAAATACTAATTTGTTTACATTTAGGGTAATCTTACTATTTTGAGATCAATTCAATTACTTTATCAAATTATTTTTATTTTATTATTAAATATTATTAAATACCTGCCATATGCCTGAAGAGAGTGTGATCGAAGGAATTCGCATAACAAGATTTTCTTATGCTGAGAGGGAGTGCATTCCAAATGCGAATGGCATGAACGAAAAACTGACGCTCTGTGCAAGTATAATAATACCGCGGGAGGACTAAAGTTAAAGACCGATTAGATTGTGTAAAAATTAGTTTATTGAACCAATATGGAGGCTGTTTGGAGATGATGATTCTGTGGAGGCATTTAATAGTACAAAATTGCAGGTACTGGTCTAGTGAACATCCAAGAATATTCTTGGCATAAGCAGAAACATGATCAAACCGTTTTAGGGCATAGACATATCAAGTAATGTTGTTGAACGCGACATTAATGCCCAGTTGTACAGTCAGAGTTTAAACTGAAGTTTAACTAAACCTGACCGAGAGTTTAAACTTTTGGTTTAACTCGTTCAGTTTCACAGTACAAAATAATCTGACAGTTAACTAAACGCAGTTGTGGAAGCGCAGAACAATTTCCCTTAAGGGGATATTTTTCTACCAGCGCACTTTTGACCAAGTAAATGGTTATTGCTTTTCTCTACTTTATCTATTTTACCATTTGTAAATAAAAGAAAATGTGTGCAATATTATTACATTGTGTATTTTGGTATTAACGAAGTGAATTGATTTATTTTCGACACATGTTTGAACTGTCATCTACTTTCACCTATTAATTATTGCAGTAATTATTATTTTTTTTTCAATAATAATACATAATCTAGTTGTTGAAATGTATGTGGCATTCAGACGGATGCGATCACAGGTACTGCTTCTTTGTAACTCGCTGGGTTTTTACCACATCCAATCACCCGTCGCCAGTAAAATATTGAAAGGATTTTATGAGCCTCTAATTAGGGTCATTGTCTGGTAATAGGTAGGCGCAAAGTTTTTTGCTGGTGTTTCTACGAAAATCTGCGCTATCTTGTTCTGGTTTTACTTTTTTTTTAAAACAAAAAATGTAGGTAATCCAGATCTGTATACAAAAATGGTATGAACTCCGAAACCTTTGAACTGAACAGGCATTGTCCCGAGAAGTGTGTTCAAAATCGGACAAACAAATTGCATTGTAAAAAGAATAGAGTGGGTAGTGTCTTGTTTCAGCCAAAACAAAATGTGAAAGATTTGAGTATGTATAGAAATATATTTTGTTCGCGAAGAATCTAAAGAAATCACTAGTACATTACAAAAAAATAATTGTCATTTCCACACACGAAAAGAAATAATTTGTATTGAAAATCTATTGAAATTTTCTGATGACAGTGGGTTTACCGCAATATTGCTGAAACTAATCATAGCTCTACTTTTCACTCATATAAATTCAAGAAGTGCAGCACCCAAACAATTTCTCATTTCTGTTCTCTCTCTCTATCTCTCTGTATGAAATAGCAGCTGTCAAAATAAACCTCAAAATGCGAAACGAAAGTTTAAACGGCAGAATGCAGGCGTTTAACTTAAACCGAGAGTTGAACTCCACTTTGGGTTTAAACGAACACAGTAAAACCGAAAATTTGTTGAACGAAGGTTTAAACCAAAACGAGAGTTTAAACTCTGACTGTACAACTGGGCATAAGTCTTCTTTTCGTACTTGCTTTGACGGAGCAGCAAATTTCACAACCATAGGCTATGATAGGTACAAGAAGGGATTTTGCTAGCATGAATCTAGTTTTAAGTGGTGTATATCTTTGACATACCGATAAATTTCTTAAAGAACCATAAATTTTACCAATTATTGTAATGATATGATCATCCCAACTAAGCTTTGAATTGAACCAGATGCCGAGATTTTTAGCCTTAGTTACATACTCGATAGTACTATCTCCCAGACATAACGCAGGAAAACGGCTTGCATCTGATTCAATTCTGCCGATTACTACACATTTAGGTTTAATGGGATTCAGTTTTAATAAGTTTTCTTGAGGCCATCCAAAAACCCTGCGAAGATCATCATTTAGCTTGAGTATAGCTTCCGCAGTAAGCTCAGGTTTACAGCTGAGGTAGAGTTGTACATCATCTGCATACATGTGTGCTGATGAATATTTAATTAAAGTAGGAAGATCATTAATAAAAAGCATAAAGAGAAGAGGACCAAGAACTGAACCTTGTGGAACTCCTGTTAATATTTCCATGAATTCGGAAAAAATATTATTGTAAAACACTGCTTGTTTTCTTTCCTTGAGGTAGGAGAGAATAAATTTTGCAGCAGAATCAGAAAAACCATATAACAATTTGAGTTTATTGATTAGATTGATGTGGTTGACTGTGTCGAATGCCTTGGAAAAGTCTAATAGCGTTAGGAATGTAACGAGGTTTTCATCAACAGCTATTCGCAAATCATCAGTGATTTTGAGAAGAGCAGTTGTACAACTGTGCATTTTTCTGAAACCAGATTGATTTACGCAGAGAATCTTATTCCTTTGGACAAAAACTGATATTTGGTGGTGAATAAGTTTCTCCATCACCTTGGACAAATAAGGAAGAATAGCAACTGGTCTGTACTCAGCCATAGAGTTTGCTGACGCCTTCTTTTTCAGCACCGGAATAATTTTTGCTAATTTCCATGAAGTGGGGAACGTAGAGGTCGTAATTATATTATTAAAGACATGAGTCATAACCGGAAGTATGAAAGGAAGTATAATTTTGACAAATGAAGGGTGAATACCATCTACACCAACAGCTTTAGATTTGATTTGAAGTACCGCCTTGACCACATCAGTTTGCTCGACTCTGTGAAATTCAAAGGAGCCATTCATGGCAGTACTAAGAGGCTGGTTTGACAAAGATGATGCTACATGGACATCTACAAAATTGCCTATTTAGTTGATTGGGATCAAGGTCCTCATCCTTCTGCACTTCGACCGAAACCCAGCTCACGCAAGTTTTTCCAGAGAGTTTTGGAGGGAAGATTTTCATCAAACTGTTTTTTGTAATACATCCATTCAGCCTGTTTTACTTTGGAGGTAACCAGATTTCGCAGCTGGCGAAAGGCGTCAAAAAACTCAGGGAGCCTATAGCGCTTCCACCTGCTGTAGGGGGTATCGCGTTTATTCCTCAGCTCATCAATCTCTTCTGTAAACCAACTATTATGCACACATTTCACACGCTTTGTTACAATAGGGACATGCTTGTTAAATAAATGCATAATTGTACTCTGAAGATAATTAACTTGGGCGTCGGCGTTGGGTTCAAGGTATATTGGTTGCCAGCAAATTCTTTCAAGGTCATGCTTCAAGAGTTCAGATTTTAGATTTTTAAAATCCCTGTATGAGTATGCAAGTTCTTCCCGTGTAACTAGTAATTTAAATGTTGAGAAAATTAAATCATGTTTTGAAAACACCGGGGCACACACTTGATTATAAAAAACATCTAGGCCAAAACTAGACAAAAATAAATCTAGAAGTGTGCCAGAACTAGTATCAAAGTTTGTTGGAACTGAAGCGTTTGCTAGACTCAAGTTAAGTGACTTCATTGAATCTACAAAATTTTTAGATTCACAATGATTTAAAATGTTACAATTGAAATCACCACACAAAATTGTATTTGAGAAACCAGACGAATTAGTCTCAAGAAAATTAAAAACGGCGGTTAAATCGATATTTTTCTTTGGTCTGTACACCACACCAAGAAGACATTTACTTCTTTACTGTCATCGAGAAAGGACACCCAACACCGACGTCTTGGTATAAACTCAGACAATGACACCAGCGCTGAGATTAAGCGAAGAATAACTCTTGCCAATCGCTGTTTCTTTGGGCTAAGAAAGCAATTGAGTAGCAAAGCCCTCTCTCGAACAACTAAAGTGACCCTTTATAAGACCTCAATCATCCCAGTCATACTTTATTGCTTGCTTCAAGAGGAAAATTCTTCGAGTAATTTTCGGTCCCGTCTGCATAGACGGTGAATGGAGGAGGAGATACAACGACTCAGGTGGCGCACGCAAGTGGAAGGGGACATTAACAAACTTAGCGTGCGAAACTGTAGTCAGCTGGCCAAAGATCGTGCTGGCTGGAGACGCTTTTTGGTTGAGGCCCAGGTCCACCCCGGACTGTAGCGGCACCTTAAGTAAGTAAGTATAGGAATGTATATTCTCCTCGCCATTACATTTGTAACGCCAAGAAGAAGTCACCGGAGACCACATAAATCTGAATCAGGATCACATTCTGAATCGATTTAGCCACGTCCGTCTGTCTGTCTGTTCAAAACACGAGAACTGCATGATGGAGTATCCGGGCGCCATTTGGGAATAAATAAGACGCTTGAAAAGGTGCCAGAGCGCCAGAGTGCCAGATCCACTCAAGGGATGATGTAGAAAACTGGTGCAGAAAGTGCGTCACGTGTGCGGCCAGCAAAAGCCCGAGAGTAAAACCTCAAGGCAAATGCACCAATCCAATGCTGGAGCCCCTTTCGAAAGAATTGCAGTTGACATTGCAGGCCCGTTTCCTGAAACGATTAATGGAAATCGTTATATCCTCGTGGTTATGGACTACTTCAGTAAGTGGCCAGAAGCATTTGCTATCCCTAATCAAGGAGCCAAAACCGTGGTGGAGCAGATTGTTTTCAACTGGGTGAGCAGATTTGGTGTACCATTGGAATTGCCCTCGGACCAAGGGCGAAACTTCGAGTCCAGGATTTTTCAAGGAGTATGCCAGTTAGTTGGGATTAAAAAGACGAGAACAACGCCGCTCCATCCACAATCAGATGGGATGGTAGAACGCTTCAACAGAACCTTGAATGAACACCTATCTAAGATTGTAGGCGAAAACGATAGTGATTGGGATAAACAGATTGCAATGTTTCTACTAGCCTATCGCAATGCTGGGCATACCACTACGGGACATACACCATCTGAAATCATGTTTGGTCGAACAGCCCGGCTACCTAGACAGTTGATGTTCGGATCTCCAACTGAGGAACCCAAGAATTTGGACGACCTCCAGAGAAATCATCAGGGACGTGCATCGAAGAACTAGGGATAAGATCAAGATAGCCAGCGACCGCATGAAGACGATGTACGATGCCAAAGCAACAACTTCAAGATTCAAAGAAGGAAATCTGGTATGGCTGTACAATCCCCATAGAAAAAAAGGCATGTCACCCAAGTTGCAACAAGATTGGGAGGGCCCCTATAGAGTAGTAACCGCATGCCCTCCCGTAGAAGTCGAAAACCTGATACGATTTGCACAGCGATCCAAGACAGATATTGTGCTTGGCTGTGACTCTAATGCGCATCACACCATATGGGGGAGTACGGATATAAACAACAGAGGTGAGTCCTTACTTGATTTTATTACATGTAATAACCTAAACATATGCAATGTCGGGAGGGAACCCACCTTTATAAATTCAATTAGAAGGGAAGTGCTTGACATGACTCTAACAACCTCTCCATCTAACCACCTCGTCTTCAACTGGCATGTGTCCTCTGAACCATCTTGCTCAGATCACCGACACATTAAATTTGAAATAGACGAACCCAACCCTACTAACATTCAATTCCGTCCAAAGAGAAACACCGACTGGGCCTCCTACAAAGAGCACCTAAGTCATTCACTTAACGGAAAACTACCTCGAATTGACACCAGAGAAAAACTAGAATATTCTGCCGAACTAGTTAGATCCTCCATCATCTCTGCCTACGAGGACAACTGCCCACTTAAGTCTAAAAAGACTAAAAGGGAAACAGTATGGTGGAGTAAAGATCTCGAAAAACACAGATCTAGAGTAAGGCAATGGTGATTGGCAAACCTACTCTACTGCTCTTACCAACTACAACAAAGAAATAAAAAAGGCAAAAAAAGAATCATTCAAGCGGTTCTGTGAAGACATATCTGATATACCTTCCAGCTGCCGGCTACACAAAGTTCTTGCCTCTGACAAAACCGTCACATTAGGAACACTAACCGATGAGAATGGCCGTCAGACACAAAATAAGAAAGAAACACTTGAACTCTTACTTAAAACAATAATCAATATGGATCAATAATTTTTGATTCGCTCACTGCAAACCTATCTCCTCGACTCGAGCGGAAGTGCCTGCCGACGAGAGAAGACTGGAAAACTGCGAGACATATATGCAAAACCGATGCCATAAAATGGGCCTTATCCTCACTGAAGCCGTACAAAGCAGCAGGAGATGATGGCATATTTCCGGCACTACTACAGAAGGGAGCTGACACGCTAGCACCCATCCTGGCCAAAATGTTTACTTGTAGCCTGACCTATGGTCACATACCGGAAGCCTGGCGAAAAGTAACAGTCAAATATCTACCCAAGACAGGAAGAAACTCGGATTCAAGTCCGAAATCCTATCGCCCCATCAGCCTCATGTCTTTTATCCTCAAAAGCATGGAGAAACTAATTGATAGACACATAAGAGACAAAGCACTGCGAAACTTTCCGCTCAGCAAATCCCAACATGCCTATCAACCAGGTAAATCTACCGAGTCAGCACTCAATGACTTAGTAACTAAAATTGAGTATTCCATCAATCGAAAGGAAATCTGCCTTGTCGCTTTCCTGGATATTGAAGGAGCCTTCAATTACACATCCTTTGAGTCTACCAACAGGGCTCTCAACAACATGAATCTGTCCCCAATTATAGGAAGATGGATAATGGCTATGCTCAATAAAAGAGTAATCCAGACCCGCATCGACGATGTGGAACTTTCGGCGTTAACGACCAGAGGGTGTCCTCAAGGGGGCGTCCTCTCGCCACTCTTATGGTCCCTTGTCATTGACGACCTACTCCAATCCCTGGCCAATCTAGGGATTGATGCTATAGGATATGCCGACGACGTAGCAATCGTTGTCAGTGGCAAATTTGAAAGCACGATCTCAGAAATACTGCAGCATGCACTATCCATAGTTGAAAGATGGTGCAACAAAGAAGGTCTTTCTGTAAATCCTAAAAAGACGACTATCGTACCTTTTACCAGACGGAGGAAACTAGATCTCCTAACTCGACCCACTATGTATGGGGAAACCATTGAATTTTCACGGGAAGCCAAATATCTGGGAATCATCCTTGACAGTAAACTATCATGGAATCCACAAGTAGAACGCATCGCAAACAGAGCCACCAGATCTCTTTGGATCTGCCGTCGAGTCTGCGGTAACAATTGGGGTATAAGTCCCCGGATGATGTACTGGCTATATTCGCTTGTGGTAAGACCAGCGATCACCTACGCTGCCGTGGTCTGGTGGACAAAGACTAACGAAGTCACTACAGTCAAAAAGCTAGAACGGATTCAACGTATAGCCGGAAACACCGACCACTGCACTGAATGTCATTCTAGGCTTATTACCTATCCAAGTACACATTCAAATGGAAGCAAGACTAATCGCCATTCGAATAATATCGACCCCTATTCCTATCATGGAGGTCACCTGTCTTTCATTGACACTATGTATTTATTTATTTATTTCAATCAAATGAGTACATCTACTGTTCTCGCTAGATTAGATACTTAATACAAAAATTATACTTAAAAATTACCACCAAAGCCTAATAACAGGAGTAATTTATTCCTAAATGAATCTCTACTAAAATGAAAATCAATAACATCACAATATTTATTCGATTCTCTAAGGCATCTAGAAATTGGTTCATTGTAACCATAGTTAACCCTATGATAGGGTATATGAAATAAAAAGCGATTTCTTAGAACTCTCGCAGGAGCATAAAATCCAACTAATGATAATAGAAAAGGGCAATCGATATGACCATCTATCAAATCGCGAATAAACATAATGGAGAAATATTGCCTCCGTCTGAAAAGAGGTAAGATACCAAATAATTTGCATCTGGTCTCGTAAGATGGCATTTCAATATTCCATCGTAGTCTACGAACAGCTACTCTAGTCAGACGCTTTTGGATCTTCTCAATTCTAAAAGAATGTACTTCGTAAAATGGATTCCATACTATACTACAGTATTCGAGATGTGATCTGACAAATGCAAAAAATAAACATTTCAGAGTATGCGGATCTTGAAAGTCTTTCGAATTCCTCAATAAGAAACCTAGCATCTGATTACCTTTGGCAACCACAAACTCAATGTGCTTGCAAAAGCTAAGTTTAATGTCAAAAATAACTCCAAGATCTTTTTTGAAGCAGATAGTGGACAATGGGGTATTATCGATTACATACGTAAAGGGAATTGGAGAGAGGTGGCGATAAAAAGAAAGGCTTTGACATTTAGAGACATTGAGATGAAGGTCATTGTTATTACACCACACAGAAAGACGTTTAAGGTCTTCTTGTAGAAGAAGACAATCTTGAACTGAACGTATTGCTCGGAATATCTTCAAATCGTCAGCAAACATAAGACACTGGGAACTCAAAAACAAGTCAGGAATGTCATTAATAAACAAAAGGAAGAGCAGAGGGCCCAGATGACTACCTTGAGGTACTCCAGACGTAACATAAATTGGTGACGAGAGCATTTCGTTTATGCGAACATACTGGATACGATCGGTTAAGTAGGAATGAATCCACTTTAGGATATTGGAGTGAAATCCTAAGGTAGTCAGTTTGGAAATTAGTGTACTGTGATTGACGCGATCGAATGCCTTTGCAAAATCTGTATAAATTACATCACATTGCATGCCATTCTCAAGGTAATTCAAGGCAGTATTACAAAAAATTGAGAGATTTGTAGTAGTGGATCTGCCTGTAACGAAGCCATGCTGAGACGGAGAGATAAATCTTTTTAAGAGAGGTGTAAGTTTGTCACAAACTAGTTTTTCAAAGAGCTTAGGGATAGAAGAAATTTTACAGATTGGACGATAGTTAGTAATATCATGCCTCGATCCAGATTTATATATGGGCGTTAAAAACGATCTCTTCCAATCATTCAAAAAAATTCCAGACTGCAGAGATAAATTAAAAATTAACCACAAAGGTACAGAAAACGCGGATGAGCACTTTTGAAGTAATATTGGCGGGATGCCATCCATACCCGGATTTTTTTCAAGTTTTAATGAAGAAAGAGCTATTTGGACTTCAGTGATCGAACACTCTAAGTTGCCGATATTTACAAACTCAAAGGGCGTTGGGTAGTTACATGAGACTCTAGGTATGTTTGTACCACAAGAATAAACAGATTGGAAGTGGTTAGCGAACATGTTACAAATGGTTGACAGATCAGATGAGGATACACTATTAAGGCGCATACAGTTAGGAATACCATTAGATTGTTTTTTGCTATTAATAAAGCTCCAAAAGCGTCTACTATTAGTTTTTAAATTAGATTCGACAGAAAGAACATACTGTCTGTAAAGAAACTTATTTAAAACATCAAATTCTTTTTGAAGCGTCCGATAAACTTTCAGAAGTTCCGGGTCGTAATTTCTATTACGAAAACGTTTATAGGCCTTATTTTTCCTATTATTTAAGTTTATGATTCTGTCATTAAACCAAATGGGCTTGTTACCCTTGACAGACTTAATTTTAGGTGTAAACAAATCAATTGCCATTTTCACAGTTTTGATAAATACATTAAAAGAATTGTCCAAGTTACAATTATTGTTAAAAATATTGAACCAATTTATACTATCTAAATAGCTTGAAATGTTGCTGAAATTAGCTTTAGCATAATTATACTTAAAATAAGTGTCACCGGAACCCGGTTTAAAAAAATCATAAAATTTAAACTGCATGGATAGAGCTACATGAAAAACAGAATTACGACAAAGTGGGATAATGGAGTTGTTGATACTAATGTCAAGCTCGGAATCAACGTATACCAAATCGAGAATATTATTAAATTCATTAGGAAAATTATTTATCTGACAAAGGTCAAGCTGGGCAAGAGTATCAACGACTTCACGCTCATAATCTAACTTAACGTTAAATGGGAGAAGTCTAGAGTCATCACAATCAAACGACCAAATTAAGTTTGGCAAGTTAAAGTCTCCGAGAAGAATAACGTGTTGATGATCTTTTAAATTATTTAAGATAAATGAACAATTATCTATATGGGTTTTATATAACAAGTAAGGACTCCTTGGTGGTATATAACTTGCAATAACAATAACTTCAGTTCCAGAAATGCATTTAATTGAGACTGCTATTTGGTCAACATCTAAATCTAAATCAGCTGCTGTTGGAGGTAGATCGATTTCATCACTATGCAAAGAGGCCCGAACTGCAACCAATACTCCGCCGCCTCTCTCGCAATCAGTTACAACGGAGCAACGATTCTTGCGGTAAACTTCGTACTGGTCCTTGTTGAACATTTCCTCGTTGTGATGATTATGTGTCAGCCAAGTCTCAGTCAATACAATAACATCGTATTGAGCAGATGAAGAGAAGAGCAAGACATCGCGAAGTTTGGTTCTTAGACCACCAGTATTTTGGTAGTAAAGATTAAAGGCTGTAGGAGTTAAATCCTCAGGTCTGAGTTTTTTGGAAGGTTTTTTGGAGCGTTTTTTGACTGAGTCTTCTTTGAGCTAGTTCTGTTCACAAATTCTTTTACCAGAATATCTTTAGGCCAGAAGCTCGGGTTGACCAGTAATTTTCCAGTTGGTAGAGGGCATAAAAGTTTGAACGAAGATGTTAGGCGACCTGTAAGGTTATCCGGAGTCAGGCTATGGCATTTTATGTTGCTGATATTAATGCCTTTCGTAGCAATATAGTTCACAATATCACAGCTTTTGGTACCATATTCTAGGCGTGATAAAAATACTGCAAAATGGGGTGGCACTATCTTAAGAGTACAGGCCGTACTAGGAACACTGTCCAGTCGCTGGTGAATATTTACTGCCACCTCACTAGTAAGTGGTTTGTCAATTGTAGTTGAGGCAGTACTACATGTGGCCACTACATTATCGGAGACTCCGTTGAGTACGACACTTCCAGATGGCGATTTAACTTGCGAATTGGATCGCAGAGCTCTTTTCGCTATGGGAAGTTGGAGCTGATGTGTTTGTGGAGGATCTTGCAGCACATCCTGGAACGGGCGTTTAGATCCTTCCGGTAGATGTAAGATGGTACCACTGTGAGGAGTTAGACTATGCGGTTGAAGTTGCATGACTGGTTCGATCACTGTTGGTGTTATCAAAGCTGGTGTTGTGGCTGGTTCAAGCAAAGTTGGTGTTATGACTATATTTGGTGGCTTTTGCGCTGGATGAGGTATTAGGTTATCTACGTTCGGTTGCTCTTGGATTATGTTAGGGCTTTGCCTAGGTGATTGGTCTACCTGTTGCAGCTGATTTTGTTGTAGGATCCGATCCATGTTCGAGAACCCTTCAATCAGCTTGTTACCACTGCTAACGTCAAAGTTGAATATCTCCTGTAATACTGCAAAATGGGGTGGCACTATCTTAAGAGTACAGGCCGTACTAGGAACACTGTCCAGTCGCTGGTGAATATTTACTGCCACCTCACTAGTAAGTGGTTTGTCAATTGTAGTTGAGGCAGTACTACATGTGGCCACTACATTATCGGAGACTCCGTTGAGTACGACACTTCCAGATGGCGATTTAACTTGCGAATTGGATCGCAGAGCTCTTTTCGCTATGGGAAGTTGGAGCTGATGTGTTTGTGGAGGATCTTGCAGCACATCCTGGAACGGGCGTTTAGATCCTTCCGGTAGATGTAAGATGGTACCACTGTGAGGAGTTAGACTATGCGGTTGAAGTTGCATGACTGGTTCGATCACTGTTGGTGTTATCAAAGCTGGTGTTGTGGCTGGTTCAAGCAAAGTTGGTGTTATGACTATATTTGGTGGCTTTTGCGCTGGATGAGGTATTAGGTTATCTACGTTCGGTTGCTCTTGGATTATGTTAGGGCTTTGCCTAGGTGATTGGTCTACCTGTTGCAGCTGATTTTGTTGTAGGATCCGATCCATGTTCGAGAACCCTTCAATCAGCTTGTTACCACTGCTAACGTCAAAGTTGAATATCTCCTGTAATTCCGAGAATAACGTCGACATTCTTTTGAAGGCTTTTTGTAGCTTAACAATTTTCCAGTGCAAGGCATCCGGTGAAATGTTTCGATGCTTTATACAATAAAAGCATAAACCGGGAGTAGAGATAATTTTATCCACGTCCTTTCCTTTTAAGCCTAAGCATTTTGCATGAGCCGTATCAAGGCAAACACCGCACGAAATATTAACATCATTCGTGTTCATTCCACAAATGTAACAATTTTGTGTACTTTTTGGGGTATTCATACTCCAATAATATTACGATGGTAACTCTGCTTAAGTATCTAGTACTAGACGTCTGCACGAATGCATTCATTTGCTTTCTCTAACCTTGTATATTACTTCAGTGTACTCTATTCATTGCAATAATACGAGCAAGTGTACAGTAAAAATGAGTATCACATTAAAAAAAAAACAATTACTGTACACTACTCGGTCACCTGATAACAAAATAAGTACACTACTTGGTTCAATTCATACAAGTGGGTGCTTACTTTGAACAAAACATGTACCAGTTTAACTGTTAAAAGTACTCTGAGTATACTGAGTACAATGAGTGCACCCATTTCAAATGAGTGCACCCATTTACGTAAACGAATGCAATAGGTATTTGGTTTCTAGTTTTGATTAGGTGAAGACGAAACAGTTGAACAGCTGAACTCACAAACAATAAATATTATTGTGTATTAATTTTATTTAACAAAATGGAAATATATGATGTAAGTTAATTTTTTCTTAGAAATATATGTACAAACATACTTATACCTACTTACATTTTATTTTAAACTAGGAATCGACAAACGATTCGGATGTTTCGATGGCAAGCAATATCACGTTGCTAAATAGTTCAGCCATTAAAGCCAAAATTATAAATGGCGACATTAAAATAACACAAAAAAGAGGCAGGAGTAAGGTATGGGATGTGTTTGGAGCCATAGAAACTGAAAATGGAAATCAAATTCCAAATTTAGTGGCCTGCAGGAAGTGTTTTAGTGTTTTTAAATTTAATCTTAAAAGTACATCAAATCTAGTGAAACATAAATGTTACGTTTTAAAAAAGAGACAAATTGATATCGCGGAAAAAATCGAAGTGGAAGTTGACGATAAAAAAAACAGTGTACGCGTTATAACACAGTGGGCCATAGAAAATTGTCGGCCTTTTAGGATTGTTGAAGATTCGGGACTAAGAAATTTCGCGCAATTTTTGATATCAATAGGGGCAAGATATGGTCCAAATGTGGACATTGACAAGTTGTTACCACACCCTACAACAATTTCGCGAAATGTGCAAAATTTAAACAGTAAATATTTAAAAATAGTTAAAGAAGAAATAATAACAATTAAAACTGTTGGCTATGGACTAACATCCGATATTTGGACAGACAATTATCTAAAAACTGCATACATTTCACTTACTATTCACTACATTAAAGAAGGATCATTAATTACCAGACTTCTAGGACTAAAATCCATGAAGGGCGAATCATGTACGGGTATGTAATTAAATTATGTATACTTAACATAAATAACATCAGACAAGTTTAGTACTGAAAGGCTATATGAATTTCACTTTTTACAGGAACAAATTCAAAACGGAACAATTTAAGAGCCCCAAATTTATATGTACATACCTATGTACATAACCTTGAGTATACATTTGTATATGTATGTAAGTAGTTAAGCAGACAAATTATTATCGAAATTCGCCACAGACTAGGCATGTGCATTGAAATCTTATTCAAGGTCCTTGAAATCCTCAAAAAGGACATCTTTTTAAAAGTCCTTAAGAATTAGTTTTTTTGAAAGAATGCTTTGGCCAAAGGTTGATATAAATTCGATTTTTACTAAAAGGTCCTTGAAATCCTTACAAAGGACACCTTTTCAAAAATGAATTTAGAAATATCGGAAGATTTCGGGACTCACACATATTTCACACTGAGGTCCTTTTAACACCAAATAAGGACATTGCTCCCAAAATGTCCTAAAAATGAAAAAAAAATGTTTAATTCAATGAATTTCTTATCAAGAAGTCCTTAAAAATAAATTAGATTTTTACCGAAATGACCTTGGAATCCTTGAAAAGGAAATTCTACCAAAGTTTTCTTAAATCAATAGACTAATTTTCATGCATATTTTACGCTTAGATCCTTGAAGTTTAAAAATTCAAATTGATCCCTAAATTTCCTTTACAACAACAAAGTAGGTATTTACATAACATACATAATGGAGGCATGTGCAAATACATATTAAGGGTAGGTATTCATGCAACGTCGTAAGTTTACCATTTGCGTAGAATGGTAAGTTTACGACAAACGTTTCATGAACGCCACAAATAGCTGCTTGCGTAAATGATGGTAAACCAAGCTGTTTCACATGAGAGGGAACGAACGAATTGATAAAATGCGAACCAACCACTTTTGATGCAATTATAAAGAGAAAATTGCACATTTTACTATTCCAAGGATAATTAGTTAGTCCATCAAATTGTATTAAGAAAACGAGTTTTAAAAGGGTTTAAATAACGAAATTTCAAATACCAATCTTTTTGCCGCGAACGAAAACTCCCTTTGTTTGGAATTGAAAATTTCGTTATTTAAACCCTTTTACAACTTGTTTTCTTAATACAATTATGGATGGATGGATTAATTAATTATCCTTGGAATAGTAAAATGTGCAATTTCTATTTATAAATGCATCAAAAGTATTATAAATGC
This sequence comes from Cheilosia soror, assembly GCA_949372485.1. Classification (NCBI taxonomy): domain Eukaryota; kingdom Metazoa; phylum Arthropoda; class Insecta; order Diptera; family Syrphidae; genus Cheilosia; species Cheilosia soror. The sequence goes on along the minus strand of OX443561.1, from coordinate 58,833,737 downwards.
ATGCAAAGTAATTTATTTCTGATTTCGTGCCTTTATTTCGAGTATGAAACAAACACAATGACGCCGTCGTAAGTTTACCATCTCGATTTTCCACCCAAATTCGCGTAGAAAGCTTACCATCTTGTGGTAAATGATTTTCCATAAAAATTTTGACAGTTCAACGTCGTAAACTTACCAAGTTTACTACGTTTACGACGAGTTTACGACGTTGCATGAATACCCGTATTATTCCTATTTTTGAGACTTACTTTAACTACGTAGGTATGTAACATGCTACGTGCATAATAATTGTATATTAGACTAGCTGACCCGGCAAACGTTGTTCTACCTAAAATATGTTGTTCAATTATTTTTTTTAATAGGAATGAAGGCAGATAGCTTCAGTGTTTCAGCGGCCATTATCGGGCTTACATACGTAACAACGTTTTTATATAATACTAGCTGTACCCGCCCGGCTTTGCCCGTGCACAGGAATTGAATTGCCTAGGTCTTAGATAATAATGTTCTTATGTAAAATGCAAAAAATGAGAATAAATCGATTTGCTGGAATTTTCTATCATATCATAGAAAATAATAAGCTCACCTATTAGCGTTTTCTGTACCCCAATCCTGACAAATTGTTCTTAATTCTACGTTCTGAAGCTTATAACTGCTTTACTAAGGCTACGGACAGAGTGCATGCGAAAACCTAAGTGAAAGCTACAGCTAAAGTTTGACAGGTAAAAGCTTATAAACTCAAAGCATCGGCCAGGCCGATGATAACACTTTTACTTGTTTTTAATTTGATCCGGTAAAATGTACGATATTACCGAAATGGTAAATGGAAATGGCACAAATCAGCTGTGCAATTGGTTGTCGCTGAAAAAACTTTGTAAATTCGAAAAACAAACCTTTAAAAAACCACCCTTTAAATAACATAAGTGATAACAAACATTTTCAATAAATTTCCAGGTCAAAATATAAAGTCGAAGATAAGGAATCTTTTAAGCGAATTTGATTTTGAACTTAATGACAAGGCCATTATAGTAACGGACAGAGGGGCAAACATGGTTGCTGCATTTCGTTCATACAACCAAATTTTTTGTATAAACCACCTTATACATAATGCAATAGAAAAAAGTATGAAAGAAATCCAAGAAATAGCCGAATTATGTATAATGTGCACCAAGCTCGTTAAATTTTTTAAGAAATCCGGCATCAATTCTAATTTAAAAACCACTCTAAAAAGCCACTCCTCTACACGATGGAACACAATTTTTTATTTATTAGACTCTATAGAAAAAAACTGGGCCGAAATCACAAATATTTTAAGAGAAAAAAATGAAATACAAAGAATAAACAATATTAATTTAATTTATGTAAGTGGACTAATTAAAATCTTAAGATCATTTGAAGAAACGTCCAAAAAATTAGAGGGCGAAAACTATGCAACACTTCATTTAGCAATCGTTCATATTCACCGCTTAAAAAAAATATGTGCCCTCAATTTGGAAGACCTAGATGTGATTAGAAATTTTAAAGCAAAACTAAATTCTTGTTTGGATAACATTGTATTACAAAATTTAACCATTTTTCATAAAATAGCCCTTTTCTTATTTCCTCCCACAAATAAATTAATTCAATTTAATGAAGACGAACAAAAAAATATTAAGGAAGAATGCAAAGGTATTATGCAAACCTATGCAAATGAAATACCCGAAGCCGAAGATCAAGAGCGATTGCTAAATGAAGAGTTGCATAGTTTGTTATCAGATAATACCAATTTATTTGAAGACTTTATTACACCAATGGAAGTTGTAAATTCGAGTGATAAGGTAAATAATGAACTATGTGCATATGAAAATACTAATGTAACTTTTCATGATGATTTTAATGTTCTGCAATGGTGGCACTTGCATCAAGTAGAATTTCCACTCTTATATAAAGTTAGTTGTAAAATTTTATCTACTCCAGCAAGTAGTGCTGCTTCCGAAAGAGTATTTTCTTCAGCTAGACAACTAATATCAGAAAAAAGAAGTTTAATTGGTTCGGACCCAGTTTTGGTTAATCAGATAATGTTTTTACATTCAAATATAAGCAAATCTGAAATTCATAAAGATATACAAGAAAACCTAAATGTAGATATTTGAAAAAAATTTAAAGAAATAAAAAAATAATATACATTATGTATGTATATTTATTTTAATTATTATAACAATACCCTTTTGCATTGCCGGCGGTGTGGTCCAATACAATTCTGCAACAATCAATTATATGAATGAAGTAGATACTGAGTGCACTCATTTGAAATGAGTCCATTCATAGTACTCAGTGTACTCACAGCAGTGTACCCATTCTATATGAGTACACTGAACTAAATGTTTTGTAATAAATGGGTGAAATACTCACTCAGTAACCAAATATCAAGCGATTGATTCATTTTATATTTCAAAATGTAAGTAGAGTGAATAAGGTACACGAAAAAATAGTGAATGTCTTGAAACTGTTTTCAAGACATTCATTGCAGATGTCTATCTAGTACAACAACCAAAAAGCTCAGCAAATTGTGTGGTTGATGCAAATGATGAGATGTGGTGCGTGGAGAAGATTAAATAATGAAAATGGCGTGGTGAGTATCAATCTTGCTGTAATGGCAGAACAAATACCAAAATTGTACTCACACGGAGGAGGAAGTAGGAAGAACTCAGGTACAAATAATATTCCAAATGTTAGAAGAGGATCGAAATCAGTTTTTCACTCAAAGCGTTGAATACGGTTTCCAAACATGAAATGAGAACCGTATAAAGAATTCAGTGTAGGCCAGCAAAAATTGCTTCGTAGGCAGAACATCCACTAATAATTAAACTCACCGGGATAAATGAGTCATGCACTCATGCAGCTTCAAACTGAATGTGATGAAACGAGATGGTTGATCACTCAAATATAACACTCAGCAATTATTATAAGGCAAAAATGTATATGAATTTGGAATATTTATGTTTTTAACACAAAATTACAAGAAAAGATAAAGAGCAAGACAACTCGTGCACAATTGCAAACCCTAAATCAAGTCGATGCGTTTATAATGCAATACAAGTTGTGTTTATGTAAAGTTATTTTAATAGATAAATTTAATAATAAAGATGGAGGCGAAAAGAAACACAGGCGAACTTGCGAACTTACTCAAGTGAGTTTGAACTATGGAGCCTGAAAGAGCGTTCAGCTTGTTTCTAGTCGACATGTTACCGGAATATGGCTTTCATAAATTATCCCGCCAAGGGAAGAATGGGAAAAATACAAACCCAATCCATCGCGACTTGATCTAGTCTGGTACACAGACGGCTCCAAGATGGATTCAGGGACTGGATCTGGCATTTTTGGAGAATCTCCACAAGCGAACTTCTCAGTCAGCCTAGGCAGGTTCTCGTCCATATTCCAGGCTGAAGTCCTTGCCATCAATCACTGCGCTAGATTAAACTTACGTTCTAACACAAGTGGTAAAACCATATTTATCTTCTCAGACAGTCAAGCTGCTCTTAAAGCTCTGAACTCATCTGTTATAAAATCGAAGCTGGTCCTAGAAACTTACATGGCCATCTACGAATTAGCAAAGAAAAACCTAGTCATCCTACACTGGATTCCAGCCCTCAGGGGTTTTACTGGAAATGAAACGGCTGACTCTCTGGCCAAAGTCGGCGCGACAACTCCACTCGTCGGACCTGAACCCTTCTGCGGTGTCAGTAAGGGATTCTTCAGGGAATACATCAGGAGCTTATCTCAAATCGAATCTAATGAACTCTGGCTTAAAACACCTGGGCAGAACTGCACCAAACAGTTCTTCCCAAAATTCTCCCAACGAAAATCCTATTTTCTAACTAATCTGGGTAAAAACAACTTAAGAATCCTGACAGGAATTATTACTGGCCATGGTCTTATGAAAAAACATCTTCACCGAATCGGAGTCTCACCAGACCCCACATGCAGACTGTGCCTAGAGAGTGATGAATCCTCTCTTCACATTCTCATGGAATGTCCGGCTCTCTTCCGCCTTAGAAAGAAAGTCTTTGGCGACGAAATACTTACCTCGGCAAATCTCGCTGAATTACCCCCAGAGAAGATCCTTGTCTTCCTGACTGTCTCCGGAGTAAAAAGATGGCTCTAGGACCCTACCAGGGATGGCACAATAGGCTCCTGTAGAGAGGCCGCAGTGCCAGGGCCGGTTAAGGCTCTCCCGATCAATAATCTAATCTAATCTAATAGAGTAGTAAAGTGCATCAATGACGTGGTCAATCGAATCCAACGAGGAAGAGGCAAACTCAAAGTTTTCCGCGTGTACCGTCTCCATCGTTACATTGGGAAAAAGTTGACGCATTTGTTCGGGACGAACAAGATTAAGATGGGGATATTGTAGTGTGGAGTGAAAAGTACTACTTATTGATCGCAGCGCCATCTAATGGAAAGTGGATGAAGTTATTCAACGGAACTTCGAAAACTTCGAAACTCATCTAATACCCTATTCACACCAAGCCGAAAACTGGGTTTTCGCGAAAACAGTCGAAAACTTCCACGAAAACAGAAGTTTTCCCATAGGTACATATTGCAGTTTTCAAAACGAGTTATTTGAGGTCGTTTTCCATGAAAACGCCACGAAAACGAGTACAATCGTTGGGTTGTTGAAGCAGACACACCTTTTGCAACATTCAGCGAGCTCAGCAAAACTGCTGACAGGATGTGAGAGACTGAGTGAGAGTGAGAGTTTTTTTGTTATCTTTATAAAAAAAAAAACGAAAACAAGTTGGTATTCGGTGTGAATGCATTCACGAGTTTTCTAAACTTTGTTGACGAAAACTCGGTTTTCGGCTTGGTGTGAATAGGGTATAATGGTGAATAGAACGAAGCAGAACATTATCGATTGTTCCGGTTGGAGTACTAGAATATCCGGTTGGACTTGGAATGTTCGAGAAGCTTTAGTTGGGAGTAGGTATAAATAGGGTTGCGAAATCGGACGAGACGGCAGTTTATTTTTAAACCGTGTAAAGAAAAGTTCGAAAAGTATCGGTAGTGATATAAATAAGTGGAAAAGTTGGTTTTAAGTGATATTGGTCTTGTAAATAAAAGTGATTCATTAAATTTAAGTAAACAGAATAGAGTAAGTAAACTGAGCCGGCTTTTGGAGTCCTTTTAAAATTGACAGTTAGCGATTGCAGTGAGAACTACGATTCGTGTTTCATCATGTTTAAAATCGACTACGTTTTCGCTTAGTTGTTAAAAATGTGTCATTGTGTGAACTTGAGTTTTTTTTTTCATGAAAACTGAGAAGTGATGGTGTAAAGTAAAAAAGTGTTTTTTTAAGACCGCCAAACATTCTATTGGAAATATCAACTTTTTATTTACTTGAATAACTGTAAGTTTTGTTTTAACACATTGATTTAATTTTTTTTTTTTTTTTTTTGAAAAAACGCTTATGTGGTACAGTAGTCATGGGCTAAAGTGGTATAGTATACCACATTACCCACCTGAAAAGTTTTTAGTTGAATATTTATTTTTTTTTGGTTCTATCATGCAGGTTGTTTTGTCAACATGCCTAAAAACGGTGAAATTAGGAAGTGGGAACCGAATGCCATAAAGAGAGCGGTTCATGCCGTAAGGAATAATGAGATGGGTATTTTGCTTGCTTCAAAAACGTTTGGAGTCCCACATTACACACTGCAACGTCACGCTCGAAGCAATAAATCCGTTAAGGATCTTCTTTCAATGAAATTGGGACGAAAGCCGATATTTAGTGAATCTATAGACAAAGATCTTGTCAAATATATCCTTGAAATGGAATCTCGAATGTGGGGTCTTACAAGGGTGGACATAAGATCACTGGCATTCCAAATTGCAAAACGAAATAACATTCCTAATACATTTTCGCCGATTGCGGAATGTGCTGGAAAAGATTGGTTAAATAGCTTCTGTAAACGGCACAAAAAAAAAGCATTCGCGCACCGACTTGCATTCTTTCGATCGCGCTAAAGGATTTACGCGAGATAATGTTAAAATATTTTTTAACGATGATGACGATGAGCAATTTGAAGATGTTCCTCTATCGAGGGACGCCATCTGCAACTTCTGCAATAAACTGTGGAATGAAGATGTATTCCCAAAAAAAGTGCCATGTTTTTATGCTGTTCTTGCAAAAAAGCTTAATTTAAAAATTATAGATTTAGACACTGGGCCTTACCAATAATCATTTTGAATCTTCAGCTTAAATACTTTGACGGTCACAGTGGATAATTTTATATGGAAATTTACGACATTGTGACTTCGTAAAAGTTAGCCTGGACACTAAAAATGATTATTAGTACCGCGGACTGTGTTCAAGACTTTTATTACAGCGTAAGAAACGCATTTTTGTTTTTTGTTTTTTAAGCCATTTAAGCTATGGTCGACGCGGCTTTCGTCCCGGCAGAAGCACAACCGACCAGTTATTCACTCTCAGAATTGCACTTGAAAAGGCTTGGGAGTATGCTACATCTGTTTACGCATGCTTCGTAGATTTGGAGAAAGCATATGACTGAGTCCCTCGAGGAAAACTCTGGAGTGTATTACGAGAGTATGGTGTTGACGGTTCTCTCTTGAGAGCCATTCAATCTCTTTACACAAACTATAAAAGCTGTGTTCGGGTAAACGGTGTTAAATCATTACCTTTCACCGTGGGCATTGGACTTCGTCAGGGGTGCGTCTTGTCTCCTCTCCTTTTCATTACTTATATGGACTGGATGTTACAGCGCAGTCTTGGCGAGGAATTGGGAGATCTGAGGATCCTCTCAGACTGAACTTCAGCGCCCAATCGATCGGTTTGTAGCCGTTTGTGTTGAAGCTGAGATGAAGGTAAACGTGAACAAATCTGAAGTGATGGTCGTCTCCAGAACGCCTGTTCAATGCACTTTGCCTGTTAGTGGAGTCCCATTGAAACAAATGGAGAAATTTAAGTATCTCGGGGTCTTATTCACGGGTGATGGAAGAAGCAATGCAAAGTTTTCCTGTAGGATTGGTCAGGCTGGGTCAATTTTGAGACAGCTTGGTCATTCTGTTATTAGGAGGACTGAACTTGGTGTCAAAGCTAAGTTGTCAGTCTTTTATTCGGTGTTTGCTCCAGCTCTCACCTATGGTCATGAGGTTTGACCGCCAAAATGAGATTTCTCCGTAGTATTGCTGGTGTGACCCGTCGAGATCGCATCAGAAATACTAGAACACGTGAGGAGCTTCTTCTCCGGACGAAGCGATCCATGCTTTGGTGGTTTGGTCATGTTAAACGCATGTCCCCGACTAGAATTCCACGACGTGCTATGGAATCCGTACCATCGAGTAGGCGTCCTCTAGGTAGACCAAGGATGAGATGGTTAGATCAAGTCCATAATCTCTCCTATACCCGTATGGGGATTGCCCTTGATGATTTAAAGTCGATGGCGGAGGATCGAGAGCTATGGAGGGTCCACTTGAGCAACCTACCCCCGCGACCCACTTAATGGACAAGCGGACCATTGAAAATGATGATGATAAGCCATTGAGGCAATTTCGTTTTGTTATTCATTGTTTTTTAATAAAAATTAATAAAGATATATATTATAATGTATTATCTTTTGCCGTTACGTTCAAAATAGAAACATGTATACCACAATACCCGAAGTTCCTCTAGCGTTTTATCTTTTCGAATCCCAGCCGAATGTAACAGTATGTTCCACTCATGTGGAAGATTGCAGAAGTTATTATGTTATCAAAACCGGACCTCACATCGTCCAATTGCTGCACATTATAGTCGAAACATCCGAAACGATTTATTACTATTTTCTTGTAATTAACAATAAATAACTACCACCACATTAACTTTGAACTGAAACGTTATTGTTATTAATAAAGTGCGACGTGAACAAAAATACAAATTAGCTACCACCAACCATTTGCTCTATCATTATTTCATTACTAATGAAATGAGTAATGACAATGGGTATGAATCAGTAATAAAAAGGAAAATATGCGTATGTATATGTATATTATAATGGAGCATGTTGACATTAACAGAATAATTAGTGCTAAATAACATCCAACAAATTTTAATGCTGGCTTTCCTTAAGAAAAACGTTTAGTGTTTCACTCATTCTATTGCAAGTGTTCATTCTCTTAGGAATGGTTATTTCAGTGAAACCATTCAACAGCCAACAGAAGGTAACAATTTTATCGACTGTTGCTCAGTGGCATTGGCAGAACCGCCTATATTATGCAATGCGGGACACTTTCTTTGAGTACACCCGAGTTACCAGAGTCAATGGAATCTGGATGTTAAGAGAAAATCGTACTAAGGGTTTAATGAGGTAATAATATAGGATTTATATTTGCCGATTTTCTATTATATTTTATTTATTTATTATTTATTTTATCATTATGTAGATTAATATGGGCTAGTCTACTTTTGGGTCTTCTGTGGCTGGGCGTCTATCTATCGTTTCAACTTTGGCTAAAATTCTACTCATATCCTATTTTGAATACAATTGCGTCCGATTTATCAATAACCGATGTAGCATTTCCAGGCATCACAATTTGTAGCCCCAAGGTGGTGAACTTTGAAAAAGTTCAGAACTATATTGGAACGTTGTAAGTGTGAAGAGTGGAAGTTTAATTATGTTAAATTAATATACAAGTATAATATATATATCTATTAATTTACCTACCCTAAGGAAATTCCCCGATGGCGTCAACGCTAAAGACGTGGCTGTAGGATTTGACTATCTCAACGCATATACAGATCAAAACTGGTCTCCAAACAAGTCGGGATTCAAATCGACAGACAGCTTCCTTGCATACAATAATATCTCTATTTATGAAGCTGCTTTGGAAATCAGTGCCGGATGTGACGATTTTTTCCAGCACTGTTTCTGGGGAGGTAAGGAATTCCCATGTAATCAGGATCACGACTATCTTTCCTTTGTGGCTTCGACTTCATATCTTGGCCCATGTTGCTCTTTCAACTATAATCCTAAGAATGAATCATATATTCCTTTTTCGACAAACATCTTTGGTATGGACGGTGGATTAAGTTTTATAGGCAGAGAAGGCTCCGAAAAAAATTTGTCGACGGGATTAATTGTGCTTGTTCATCATCCAATGGATTATACAACTGAAACCGCTGCTTCCGTAACTATAACATCTAAATCGGAGTCCTTTGTAGAAGTCATGCCAACATACCAAAGTTCGTCTGTTGAAGTTCTGGAGCTAGCCGAAAAGAAGCGAGATTGTCTTACATCGGACGATGTGTCTTTAAAAAGCTATCGCCAAGCTGCCTGTATCGTCGCATGTCAAGGAAAAGCGATTTTCAAAGCATGCGGATGTTATCCGTATCATTTGCCAACTGCAAAAAATGAATTTGTGGACAATGAATGCAAACTAAGGGATGCCGTATGCTTCTCCGCAAATTTTGGTAGGTTCCTTGCGAATATAAAATGGGTAAGAAGTAGAAATGTATTATCATAAGCATTGTCAAAAATCAATATACATAAACGAGAAAATATTTTAAATTAGTTAAACCTTTAGTAGTATGAGCTCCAATTCGATAAGTTTTAGTTTTCTTTTTAACACTTCGCAAAATGCAATTTTAAATGGGTATTAACCACTACGAGCCACTGCATTGGGCCCAGGATTTTTCATGTATTGGTGCTGTACAAAATCAAAGGATCGCCATTAACGCACGCATACATGAAAAATCTTAGGCCCATGGTATAGCATGGAAAATCATTGCCGCCATTAATTTTGACATTTACACGTATTCACAGATTGGGTATTTTTTTTCCGGGGAGAATCGGGTAGGTGCACGGGAAGTCGGCGGTCTAGTTCTTACTGGTTTGTGTCTGAAACTGTTTTACTGATTTGGTATCAACTTTGTGTTTATAGTTTGAGTTGTGGGTGTGGGCTCACAGATTGATGGAATTTTTATTTTGCATGTTATTATTAGTCCAAAAATTACCGATACTTTCCTTATACCTAACGGTTCTTAAAAGTTTGATGTTTTTCAAAAACGGCTCTAACGACAACCGCTTTTAGGACCGTTTATAGAAAACAACATATCGTCGCTTTAGAATAGGTTTGACGTAAAGCCTACTGTTGTGAAACGAAATTTTCCGGCGACCTCCAATTGCGCAGCGAAACGGCTACGAAAAGACAGCGGAAAATAATTTGTGGAGAGTAGCATCAGCTGGTACACACATGACATGAACATTTGACAACAGCAAGAATTCTTGTATTTTGTAATTGAAAGCAAATACATATAATTAAAATTATAGAATTTCATTCAAATGTAAAACGAGGATATTAAAAACAATATTATTAAAACAGCAATATCTTCTTCATCCGCATTTATTATTTCTTCTAATGTGAAATTGGATTTTCTTTATTTCATTTTCACTTATGATAATGTGCTAATGGTAGTTGTAATATAAAAATTCCATACCATGTACTTCGTGATATTACAACAAAACAACCTGGAAAAAATCAAAATGTCAAAATTTTCGCAAGCAATTGCCCGAGACAATAATATATATAGTCTTTTGTTAAAAGCTCCTTTAAATTTAAATTTTGATTTTAATTGGGAAATATAAAAAAAACCCACACGGTACTCAAATAAATACACGGTGAGTGAAAAGTTTTGATTTTTGTATTGTGCACTGGTGATTTTATTGTGCATTTTAGGTATTATTTCGTGCATTGCACATATCAGAAATTGGCGGTCATAGAGGTCATTATCAGTTGTATGCTCGTGGCCGCCAACAGTCGTTACTTTGAAGAATGCGCAAAAAAAAGCAAACTTTAAGTCACAAGACGAGCCTATATAGGCACGCAAATTAACTTCAACAAAAATCCAGCTTAGAAGGCCCGATGGTGTCACTGTATCACCGCAGTCTCATCGGATGCAGCATCCCTCAGGGAGAAAATTATATGATCAGCAGTACCGTAAATCATAAAATTTAAATTTTTTTAACAAAAGAAGTCACTTGCAAATACAGTAAAATTAGATACAGTTAAAAAAAAAACGAAAGCACGGTCACCACAGTTATATTTGTTCGTGTGACGTAGCATAAAGAAATTTTGTTGGTAGATCGTATGAGATCGTATGCCACACAGTAGTGACAGAAAGTAAATGTTCACTATCAAACGAAATTAATTTTTTTAACAAGTTTTGTACCTATGATAAATAATTGAATTTAAATGTGGAATAATTTGCACAAGAAGAAAAAACATATATAATTACGTAAAGTTTACTTACTTGCAAAAAAAATATAGCAAAAAAAAATATTTTCAAAGACTATACCTAATATATGTGTTTTATATAAATGTATATAGCTATATCCATATGAATCGCAGCAAATAATACGCACATACTTATCATATATAAAGTACAACGCTTTCTAAGTAAACTTCGTAATTTTCTTTATTGTTGATTAATGTTGTTATAAGCAATTTAATTTGGCGTGATAATTTTTTTGTTTTATATTGATTTATTTATTATTTTTGATTACTTCTTATTGGTTATTTTTTTTTGGTTTGGTTTGTAATAAGTTTTGTTTCCCCTTCTCGTTGGTTTATATTTTTGTTTTCTTTCGTTTACCCCTAATTATATTTGGCATTAAGTAGCCCCTAAACAGAGCTCTCTTTAGGTAGGAACCGGGAGTGTAGCTTAGCAAAAAAAATAAAATATAAAAGATTTAACAACGGTAACGAAGTGTAGTTTAGTTCAGTTTTTTTTTTTTTTGTTTTATTTATTCTTTATTTATTTTGTTTGTTAATAAATAATAATTAAATATACACATATAATAAAAGACAGGACTAAGCCTAAAGTTTAGAATATTAGATTAAGATTGATTATTCAATAAAACATAATGCAAAGTGTTAGTCACGCCAAGATTACACATCTGTGTTTGATTTCGCTTTATGTGAGCACAATGGCTTGTTAAAAACAAGATTTTAGGGGTGCGGTAAGGTCGGCTAAAATACTTTCGGCGAGCATGGTCTAAGCGCAGCATCTACCAATATTGGGGAAGTTCAAAATTCAGCCATGAACTTCCAGGAAGGGTGGGAACTGGGAACTGGCCACAGCTGCAACACCATCAGCAGCCCTTCAGTGTGGTGGACGTCCATCCGCATTTTTAAGGTAAACATTTTTTGTTTGGCATGTTTAATGTTTTGTCGTAAGTCCTGTTAAGTGTGTAGGACAAGAACCACCCAATCCGGCGAGCAGAGCCGTGCTACGCAAGCATGCCACGCTCCTCGCACTTAGCACTCCATTCCTTTCTATTTCCGCTTCCTACCTTAAGTCCCATCCACATCCTGATTTCCGTCTTCAATCCACCTCCAACGGGGTCCCATTAGGAATAGTCCCTTGACCCCGATTTTCCATATCAAATGGTCTTTTTCTTTTTAAATAATAAGGTCTTGTATCAGAAGGTTGCGATACAAGGTATAGAATTAAAAAAATTCAAATAAATTCAGAAAAAAAATTTAAAAAAATAAAAATTTTTGTAATGGCTTAAATATTTCAGGTTCAACTCCAAAAAAAAATGTAATAATTCGTAGGGAATTCTAAACTGACAAAGCCAATACTATATATGGGTTTCTAATAATCATGATTGCATTGGTGTGTGGACTTAGGTTCAGGTTTTCCGCAAACCTATCTATGGTTGTCTGTTTGTTAGTATGTCCTGTCCTAAATCGTAAAACCTCTTCTCCGATATAACGAATTGTGACTGGTGTCTCAGATCCATGACGAGTGCCAGAGTAAATACTTTCCGAACTACCACTACTTGCTATCTGGCAATACCAAATGCAAGGATAGCAGGGTATCCAGTAAGCACTCTAACACGATCTAAGCTTCCAGGCTTTTACTTACGCCTCACATCGAACCAGGCACAGGGCCCTATTCCTACGGATAGCCGCTAGTGATTAAATCCAAAAATATATAAAAAAAATTACTCACGGTTTCCAAATTCGTCCCCCGTTGTTCTGCCGGCAGCACAAGAAGAAACGTCGGCTGATGATTCCAAATATGGTTCTTAATATTATTATTATTATTTATTTTCATTATTTCTTAATTTAACAATTGTTATATAAATACTTATTCTAACAAAGTTTAATTAAAACTGACATTTTTATTTGAAAATGAAAATAGTGATAATGTCACATCTTGAAAAATATAATTTAGAAGTGGGGTGAACAGTATTAAATTCAGATATACTGCACATATACATTATACATAATATAAAGAAAGTAAAAAAAAAAAAAACAAAATACGTAAAGAGAGAGAGAGGGTAAATAAAAGCTGAAGAAAAATAAAAAAAATACACTCCGCGACCAAAAAAAAATGCTAACCACAGAACTAATATTAAATAAAAATAAATAAATAAATAAGTGGCGCAACAGGCGCGTGACACCCAAGGCCTAGCTTCTCGCAACCATTCGTTTTGTGTGAGTTTTTATTTTTTTGGGACGAATGGAAGGGACCTACAATTTTATGCCGAGTCCGAACGGCTCAATTGAGAAGCTTTTTCATGACAGGCATACTCTCGGATGTTTGTCAGACGTTCGCGAGAGGTGGCGCAGTAGAAAAAACTTTTAAGATGTAATTTGGGTTTTTCCGGGGATCGAACCTGGGATCCCTCGCACAGTAGTCCAACACACTAACCACTGCGCTACTGCGCCGACAGAACTAATATTAAACTAACTAAACCTAACCTTAATCCCTAACCTTACTTTAATTCACAATTCAAAAAAAAAAAAAAAAAAAAACGCAATTCTACACAAAGCAAAAACTTATAGATACTATGGCACTTCACAAATTGAAATTCACTGTATAGTTCTCTGCTCTGTGTTGGTTGGAGCACCAGTTTTGGGTGTGCTGTTTGCAGCTCTCAATGGAACGCCTCTTGAGGACTTTGTCCTGATGTCGGCGGAGCACCTCGCTTCCGCAATTACGGTTATCCGTAGGGGGAGTTTTTTGTGTTGTATTTGGTTGTTGTATGTATTTGTTAAATTTGGTCGGTGTCGTCAATTTTGCAGCAAACGGGGTAAGGTTCCGGTATCTTATACCGGTTATCGGTACCTAACGGTGGCACTTCCAAGAGACCGCTGGCTTTGTCTAGCTGCGTTTTGGTCCGTTTTGACTAAGGACAAAGAAAGTCCAGCCAAAAACGGGAGCTAGTTTCTAGCCGCCAGTCCAAAATGAGGACATTTAGTTTTGGGTCCAGTCTCTTTGTGTGTGAGGAAACACTTTTAGTCGTTAAACATAAAAAAATTAACTTCACCTACCTCTACTGCGAAGTCTTTTCGGCAATTTGCACCAATTCTACCAATTCACTTCTTTAAATTTTACACGACACCCACACAAAACTGCTTTAAAAAAAATGCCAAACAAAATTTATTTTTTTGCTTGCCGAAAAAATTTTTGAATTTTTAACTCCCACACGGGTGATTATTTAACGCAACTGTGCGAAATTTATTCAAATTTGCCTGTAATAGGGCTTTGACCGATCACTGCGAACAGATAACGATTTGTGGGCTCGTCGACAAAAGAAAACGCAAAATCAGTTGTTTCTGTTACCCCTCCTTTGCTTTCTCTCCTGCATTTAGTCCTATCTTTGTTATGTCAACATTACTCAAATTGCTTATTATTCCCCACCTATTTTCTATTCTTTCTTTTATCATTTTGTTCTTTCGTGTGCGTAATCGATTACAGTGTCTTTAACCTGCTCTCATCTTCGTATAAGAGAGTGTCAAAGTCAAGTTAAGGCCCTAGTTATAGCTATCATTGAAATCGAATAATCAAACAATATTCCCTTTAGTTGGTATCAAAATAAAGGTAGTCAATTGTGGAATTTTTTTACGAAAGAAATTACTTAATTCTGACTAAAACTTTTCTTTAAATTCAATTTTATTATTTCACTGATCGAAATCGATTTCAATGAACAGCTGATTCTCGTTTCTCCAATTTGGAACCCAATCGTTTCACTGATGTGTTCGATTCTCTTCCAATTCCTAGCTGTCAGTTTTGCTTTCAATTTTCAACTCTAACCTCAAAAGCTATACTCGTTTGTTGAAAAATCACTGACAGTTTCTTTCACTGACAGGAATTTTTCAATGATTGCTATAACCGACTTGTCAAAAGAATGAAACCACCATTCCACTGATTTGTTCCAATGATGCATTTCAATGATAGCTATAACTAGGGCCCAAGAGAGTCGTCAGTCGTCGTTTATCCTATTTCAGTCAGTCTTGTTCTCTAATCAGGAATTCAATTACAAATACATAACTATAACTATACATAATATTATACATAAAACAAAATAATAAATAAATAGATAACACCTAATTGAAATGTAACGATCACCTATTACATTAAATACCTAAACTGCGTGAAACGACGACAACCGGAATTGGAACGAAACACCACAAAAGGAAGAGACAAAACTTGACAAGTTTTGCAATAGCAAAATGTCAAAAGTAAAACATCGTGGACATGGAGTCATTGTGGTACATACTTCTGGTAAGAATTATTTTATTTTCATAAATTTCCCAATTATTTATTGGAATTTATTTTTCAGGTGGGTGGGATAAACAAACAAACAGGTAAGTGGGGTGTTTTGCTATTGGAGTTTGCCTGCTGGAATATGCATTTTATGTGTATTTCAAAAGGCAAACTCCAATTGTAATTTTGTTTACATTCGGTGTCTGACTTTTCAGTTTTTTTTTTCTTTTCAGGTACATTATTTACAATATATGGCCCCGTAACATCTTAAATATAAATTCCAATGGACATCACACTCGTCTCCTCATGCTAAAAGTACCCTTCACACACCCTACACACCACCACTAACTTCCTATACATATATGCGAAAAGTACCCGATCGTTGATTTCATTTTCCTTTGCATATTCCACTTCTACTAAACAACCATTATTATGCAGTCGGTGCAATCTCTTTCATCTGCATGTTGTCAATAAGACGATTAAGAAAAGAAGAAGAGGGTGGTATTCACAAGAAAAATAAACATTGGAATATTTTGGGAAATTATTTTTATTTAATTCACGAACCTAGAAAAAGGTGGTAAATGCATACACTACCTTAATACAAATTTCCGCCGCAATGAAGGTCCGTATGTCGCTTAAAAATGAGCTGTGTCCACTTCTATTTGTAGTTATTCAATGACGCTATCTCTAAGAATAAGAAGTACAGGAAAGAGTGTATATCACATATACAGTGTACGTGAGTGAGGCCGCAAGATACGAAAAAAAAAACAGAGAAATTGAAACTCATCTGTCATTTTGCTGGGGAAATTTGCCGTGTTTGAAATTTGAAATTGTTAAAATAGTGAAATTACGAATTCAACTTAATAAAACAGTAAAAAAACAGTGAATACAGTGAATAAATACAATTCTTTACCGAAAACACAGAACACTTTTAAATTGGTATTTCATGGCATTTTGTTGCAAAAAAGGGAATTTGGTTGAAAACAAAAATATACTTTATTTATCTGATAGCATTTGATATAACTGAAACTCATCTGTCAAATCGGAAACTCTCGTTCAGGGACGAACTATTTTTTTGTTGGTGAGGGCAAGGAGCTTAAATCGGTTGAGCACCCTAGTGCAGTTTTCTGGTTATAAATAGAAAATATGTTTAAAGGTATTTCTTCTGTTGTCCTGTTATCGTGACGTTTGGTATCGTCGTCAAGATGTTGAAGATATGTGTCTTATACCAGAGAAACAGCTTAGAATCCAATCAAAACTAATGGACAAACACAATTTTAAGAAACAGAGGTCTAATCGCGTATGGCAACGAACGAACGACGTCGTCGATGCTGCTACTTCGTGTAACAACCAAAAAACGATGATCGTCGAAACGAGTGAACGATCATCGTTTCTTGTTGCTTCACGTAAACAATTTAACTGTCAAATGCTGTCGTCGAAATGATTCGATTGAACGATGGCTCTTTGGCAATCGTTTCATCGTTTTTGGTATATTTTCTTTCCATAAAAGCAAAACAAATGTTAAAAGAATATTGTTTCTATCAAATCTTTTATAATTTGATAGAAACAATAAATATTTTCTTGCACCAAAAAATGTTTACCTTTTACCTATTTCCACATAAAAGACAACAACACACACAAATTGCATAAATATACCTTTTTTATTAGTTTTCAATTGTCACAGTTTCTTTACAGCCCTGCTCAGACTGTTCAAATCGAAAACAATGAACGGTTCGATTGAACGACGCTATTATGATGTTACATGAAGCAAACTTAAAACGACGTCGTTTTGTTCAATCGTCGAGATCGAGACGATGATCGTCTGAAAAGTTACGCGAAGACCCCAGATGCATGACCGAATCCTTATCACAAAGTATACCAAATTCCATTTCAAACCTTTTTAATACAAAGTGGGTTTCACGCTGTTATAATAAAGTTACTCAAAAATCTGGCTTT
Source organism: Cheilosia soror (assembly GCA_949372485.1). NCBI lineage: Eukaryota > Metazoa > Arthropoda > Insecta > Diptera > Syrphidae > Cheilosia > Cheilosia soror. The sequence goes on along the minus strand of OX443561.1, from coordinate 58,816,252 downwards.
CATTACTAAGCACACATAGCTATTTGAGAAGTGCAACACCCAACAAATTTCCCTCTTCTTTGGGGTGGGTAAATGTGTATCTTTTGCATAAGCCAACGACGGTACTGTAGCTGTGCTGCTGCTGTGTGGAGTGTGGACAATCAGTCATGACTCGATCGTCGATCGAGAGAGATGTCTTCGCAAGCAGGGGTATGCTTGTTGTTTGATATGCGCACATATTGTTTTCAGCTGTAGTTTTGGTTGGAAAAGTTGATTTGTTGTCGCTAAGAGAATAAAATTCCTGATGTGAAGAGACCTACGCAAGAAATTTTGACTTAAGTTGGGACGGGCTATACCTTAAACAGTGACGCAACATTTGTAAATGTCTTACCTAATAAATTCTGTAACGCCCAATAGGTGGGTGCGTGAACTTAGCACCCCAAAGTTTAAAATATATAATTTTTTTTAGAGTTCTGGATAGCTGGACAAGAGTTCTAGAGTTCCTGATAAAAATTTTGAAAAGTTCTGTTCATTTAGCATTGTTTTTTTATTTTTTTTTAATGTGGGGTGCTAAGTTCACGATGCACCTCATTTGCAAATATGTTGGATTTTTCTTTTTTTTGTGTATAGAATCAACATAGTTCTAGAGTTCTTGATAGTTAAAAAAAAAAAACCCAATTAGAGCAAAAAAAAATTTTTTTTTCCAAAATATGCCAGCACCCCATTTTCGTAAAAGTAAATTTTTTTTACAAAATTTATGCACTACACCAAGAGTTCTGGAGTTCCCTAAACAAAGATTTTTTTTCGGAACACAAACAAAAAAGTTATGGAACTTTGAAAATTACCAAAAATTGCGAAAATATCTTTTCGGAGTTCCGAAGAGTTCTGATTAGAGTTCTGGAAAGTGCTCAAGAAACTCAACAAAAAATCATTATAAAATAATCTTCTAAGCCCAAACACAAAAAAGTAAGAGCCAATTGAAAAGTTACAAATTAATTCCGGCAGAATTAACATTTAAAGGTTTTAAAACCACAGTTCGCACTACAACTCTTTTGTGTTTTAGCAAAACTTAAAAAAAAAAAAAAAGACTAGCTTTGTACACCGTTCGAATTATTTATGAGTGCGTCAGAGTATATCCATTAATGAGTAGGGAAACTCTCTCTAATGCATTTCCTACTAACTCAATGCAATTTTTAAATTTTTTTGGGAAAGGTTTAGAAAATGAATTTTTGGAAATTTTTTGTTTTATGTTCTTGTGGATTTTTTTTGTTCTAAAATAAACGCACTTATAAATAATTTTGCAATTTTTCAGTTGGCTCTACCTTTTTTGTGTTTGGGCTTAGAAGATTATTTTATAATGATTTTTTGTTGAGTTTCTTGAGCACTTTCCAGAACTCTAATCAGAACTCTTCGGAACTCTGAAAAAAAAAATATTCTTTTTTGGTTAAATTTTTCAACTTTTGCTTTTAACTTTTTTGGATTTGGAATTAGACGATTTTGTTATATGAGAGTATTGTAGAAATTTTGGAGTACTTTCCGGAACTGTAACCAGAACTCACTAGAACTACATTTTGAAATTTTTAATGTTGTCTAACTTTTTTGTGTTTGCAATTTTGCAATTTTTCAATTGGCTCTAACTTTTTTGTGTTTGGGCTTAGAAGATTATTTTATAATGATTTTTTGTTGAGTTTCTTGAGCACTTTCCAGAACTCTTCGGAACTCCGAAAAAATATTTTCGCAATTTTTGGTAATTTTCAAAGTTCCATAACTTTTTTGTTTTTTTTCCGAAAAAAAATCTTTGTTTAGGGAACTCCAGAACTCTTGGTGTAGTGCATAAATTTTGTAAAAAAAATTTACTTTTACGAAAATGGGGTGCTATCATATTTTGGAAAAAAAATTTTTTTTCCCAATCCTCATTATGCAATCAGTGGACAATAAAAGACAACAAAAATAATTGTTCCTTCTCTTTCATCTGCATGTTGTCAATGAGACGAATAAGAAAAGAAGAAGGGAATTTCGTTTCAAATATTCAAATACAACTCACATGCTCTATGGGGTATGAGCATGATACAACAAGACAAGATAGCACATTGAAGTTTTCATTTTTGATTTGTTCTGCGCATATACGTCATAGTTGCGGAGTGTACATTTTGACTCTTGGCATTTACGTGTGTTTTATATGGAACGAATTGTGTTGGTTCTTTAAATGTTTAAATAAAAAGGAAAATATAGAAGATGTAGTTTGGGAATTCTATAAATGTGCTTGGAAAAACATTTATCGTCCATAACATGTGTCTTTTTTTTGTTGTTCCTTTCAATTAAGAAGCAGAATTACTTATTTTCTGCTCAGCTCGACGCGTCATATTAACAAAACCGATGAAAAAACTTGTGTTTTGAATCGAATGTGAAAAAAAACAAGTAGTTTCGTCAATTATTTATTCTATTTTGGGTTTCTTGTGTTTTTTCGTCGATTAAGGAAGCGAATGTCTTTCATTATAGCTTCAGATGGCTTCGGAAGACCAACCATGCTGCAGACTCTAAATCCTACCAAAGAAAGTGCGTGTCTAAGCATAAATGCAACTTCATTTATAATGCCAGTTTACCTAATTTAACAAAATCGCAAATTTGTACTTTCGCGCCAATAGCACATCCATTATCTTCGCAGCTACTACGTCATAATCTGTTGACAGATAAATACCGATGAACAGCAAGAATGAACGACATGCGCAATGCGATATCTTGTCTTGTTGTATCATGGTATCATGGGGTATGACGTATGAGAATATGACGTATTAGAATATATGACGTATTAGAATTATATGCAGGTAAATGCATACACCACAAACCACTAAGAATAGACCGCCGACTTCCCGTACACCTACCCGATTCCCCCCGGAAAAAATGTCCCTGTCTGTGAATGCGTATAAATGTCAAAATTAATGGCGGCAATGATTTTCCATGCGACCAGGATTTTTCAAGTATGCGTGCGTTAATGGCGCCCCTTTGATTTTGTACAGTACCAATACATGAAAAATCCTGGTCTCGCCGGCAGCTTGTAGGCAAAGTCCGTTATGTGGGAGGAGTCGACGGTCTATTTTTACTGGTTTGTGGCATACACTAGCTTAATACAAATTTCCTCAGCAATGAAGGTCCGTATGTCGCTTCAAAATGAGCTGTGTCCACTTCTATTTGTAGTTATTCAATGATAATGTGACATACAGGCAATACAGTCTAATCTTACCTTTACCGCCACACTATAGAACGAATAGAAATCAATGGGCGGTACTAATAATCGTTTTTAACCTCCAACTTAAATGCATTTAAAAATGCCTTACCTAAATTGCATTTCAGATAATTTCAAAAATATCAAATGCGAGCATTGCCTACCAAACTGTTTTGATGTCACATACAAGACGCTGTCATACAATACCGACTTGAAACAACATAATTTCTCCATTAGCAGTCTATAGTGAGTACATTACTTAAAGGAATTCCTAACCTCAAGCAGCTGTATTTTTAGCAGACGCAATGAGTTACGTGAAGGTGGCTTTATTGGGCGTGTCTACATGGCCAAGCAAGCGGTGCCATCGGTACGGAAGGTGACTGTTATGTCGTGGATTAGTTTACTATGTAAGTACAACGACGCTATTATATTTTGATAAGTATTTTTTTTTATAATTTGCAGTAAACCAAAGTTCAGAATATTTATATGGTATAAAAGCGTATAGGTATACATACTACTTACGTATTTTTCTTTCAGTTTTTTTTTTTTAGCTAGAATTCCTTTTAATCTTACTTTTTATTTATTTAAAGAATTCTCAGCTGTGTTTGAAAAATATAGTAGAAAATAGACTATTGGTCCTATCATTGGCCTTACCAATAATCATTTAACCTTCAACTTAAATATTTTGTCGGTCACAATTAGGGTTGAACAGAAATAATTTGAAGAAAGTAGTTATCGAGCATGAAAATCCCGGACTTTCCCGGAACATAATCTATCTATCTATCTATCTATCTATCTATCTATATCTACATCTATATCTATTATCTATATCTATTGGCGTATTTTTTTGGGAAGTGAGTATAACATAACCAAAAGTGAGTATAACAAAACCAAAAGTGAGTATACAAGTTTTGCATGTAAAAGTAAAAGTGAGCTAGCTATAGAGTCTCAAAAAAATACGCCTTATATCTACCTATCTACCTATAAAAATTGAGCCCTTAAGTGTTTGTCGTCAATTCACGCCTTAACGCATTTACCGATTTTAACCAAACTTTTACACATCTTTGGTATTGGGCCATACACGGTTTCTGTGAAGTTTGGTCAAAATTGGACTAAGGGGCATGGCACCGCCCATACTAAAAAAAACATTCAAAACCGTATATCTAGAAAACCACCAAATCCATTAAGCTCAAACTTACAGATGATCTTAGTTATTGTCCCTGGAGTGGTCCTGTGAAGTTCGGTCAAATTTGGACAAAGGGGCGTGGCACCGCCCATACAAAAAAAAAACATTAGAAACAATACAATCTCGAAAACCACCAAATCGATTGAGCTCAAACTTACAGATGTGGCACCGCTCATACAAAAAAAACATTCGAAATCGTATATCTAGAAAACTACCAAATCGATTAAGCTACAGATGATCTTAGTTATTGTCCCTGGAGTGGTCCTGTGAAGTTTGGTCAAAATTGGACAAAGGGGCGTGGCACCGCCCATACAAAAAAAGCATTCAAAATCGTATATCTAGTAAACCACCTAATCGATTGAGCTCAAACTTACAGATGATCTTAGTTATTGGCCCTGGGGTGGTCCTATAAAGTTTGGTCAAAATTGGACAGAGGGGTGTGGCACCGCTCATACAAAAAAACATTTAAAATCGTATATCTAGAAAACTATCAAATCGATTGAGCTACAGATGATCTTAGTTACTGTCCCTGGAGTGGTCCTGTGAAGTTTGGTCAAAATTGGACAAAGGGGCGTGACACAGCCCATACTAAAAAAAACATTCAAAATCGTATATCTAGAAAACCACCAAATCCATTAAGCTCAAACTTACAGATGATCTTAGTTATTGTCCCTGGAGTGGTCCTGTGAAGTTCGGTCAAATTTGGACAAAGGGGCGTGGCACCGCCCATACAAAAAAAAAAACATTAGAAACAATACAATCTCGAAAACCACCAAATCGATTGAGCTCAAACTTACAGATGTGGCACCGCTCATACAAAAAAAACATTCGAAATCGTATATCTAGAAAACTACCAAATCGATTAAGCTACAGATGATCTTAGTTATTGTCCCTGGAGTGGTCCTGTGAAGTTTGGTCAAAATTGGACAAAGGGGCGTGGCACCGCCCATACAAAAAAAACATTCAAAATCGTATATCTAGAAAACCACCAAATCTATTAAGCTCAAACTTACAGATGATCTTAGTTATTGTCCCTGGAGTGGTCCTGTGATTTTCGGTCAAAACTGGACAAAGGGAGTGACACCGCCCATACAAAAATAACATTCAAAGTTGTATACCACGAAAACCACCAAATCGTATATCTAGAAAACCACCAAATCGATTGAGCTTAAACTTACAGATGATCTTAGTTATTGTCCCTGGGGTGGTCCTGTGAAGTTTGGTCAAAATTGGACAATGGGGTGCGGCACCGCTTATACAAAAAAAACATTCAAAATCGTATATCTAGAAAACTACCAAATCGATTGAGCTACAGATGATCCTAGTTATTGTCCCTGGAGTGGTCCTGTGAAGTTTGGTCAAAATTAGACAAAGGGGCGTGGCACCGCCCATACAAAAAAAGCATTCAAAATCGTATATCTAGTAAACCACCAAATCGATTGAGCTCAAACTTACAGATGATCTTAGTTATTGTCCCTGGGGTGGTCCTTTGAAGTTTGGTCAAAATTGGACAAAGGGGATGTGGCACCGCTCATACAAAAAAAAACATTCAAAATCGTATATCTAGAAAACTATCAAATCGATTGAGCTACAGATGATCTTAGTTACTGTCCCTGGAGTGGTCCTGTGAAGTTTGGTCAAATTTGGTCAAAGGGGAGCAGCACTTCACTTAAAATTTGTAACACTGATATAAATAATGAAAGTCAATAATATGGTCTAGGCAATACGAAACAGTAGTTACTTCATGTTTCAAGGCCATGTGTCATTTGCGATGAGTAATTATTCTCGGCTGATTTTCTTACACATAGGAAAGGGGAAGAGATATAGAAAATCAATTTCTGGGATTTGAAAATGTTGCTTGGGACCGAAATTATTGGCGCCAAATATATTTCGTATTTTAGAAACAAAAAGATGTATATTTTCGGTGGATTTTGAAGTCTTCCAAATATTATTTTAGGGTTACTAACATAAGCAGAAGTCGTTCCACTGCTGGGTGAAGAGAATCTTTGATTTCTCCATAAAATGTTAGAGACACCTATTGGGCGTTAGTGAAATTGGCAAGTAAAGAGGTTGAAATTCAAATTGTTGCGTCATTGTTAACAATAGATGCCACTTCAAAAAGGGTGTAAATTTCCAAATTATTCCGCTCCGAACTAAGAGGGCTAGTGTCACTGTTGCCAACTTAGCGGAAAACGCGTCAGATCTGGCGGAATTTCGGATCTGACAGCGCGTAAAAAATATATTTAGTGCACAGCGCGAAATTTAGCGCATAATGAAATACACCAGAAATTCGTAGGTATTTTGTTATGGCTATAATTATTATGATCTTCCTAATTTTTAATAATACATATTTGAATGTGTCTATACATATTTTTTTTAAATAAAATATGTACATATGTGCATACATTACCATAACATTGTGTGTATAGAAAAATATTTACTCTTCACTTTTTTGTACTTAGGAAACATTAAAGGTATTCTGGGATTGCCAGAAATAATTTGAAGAAAGCAGGTAGTAATCATAAAACTTTCCCGAACAAAATAGGATCTAAAAAAAAAGAGTACAAAACAAGGAAAAAAATTCACGTATGTAGGTGCTATTCTTACAAAAACTTAACTTTCCCGCTTTCATTGCGGTAGGTAGGTACATATTTCGTGTTTTGAGGCCGCGTGTCAATTGCGCTAAATAATATAATAAATGTCGGCTGATTTTCTGACACATAAAAGTGTTGAAAAAAAAGTTCACTAAACTCAAATTATAAACATATCCTCAGTCGGATACACCACATTTTTCCAACTGTACATCTGGAAGAGACAAACAACTCATACGACTCTCTGTCAAAATTTGACATTTGTGATTGGCGTAACTTTCCGCGGTTGATTTCCGAGCCTAAATCAACGTGGAAAATTATGAGGTGTGCGTAAGCTATTCTCCATACAAAATCTGACAGTTGGTTTACGAAGTGGTAAATTTCTGCAGTTTACGCAGTTTATAGGGCCCTATACACGTTCAATGTTACTTGAATGACCCATCCTTCAAGTAACATTGATCGTTTTTATGCTTTTCAATGTTCTTGTCAAGTAACATTGATACATTGATGAATTGGTTTTCTTCAATGTTACTTGTCAATGTTGAAATTTTCTAAATGGTAATCTTGGTGAAAAGATGTCTAATTTTCACAAATGATCGATAATTGCACGACAGGCCTCTGGAACAATAGAACAACGATTCTAAAGTTCTGCCAGTAGTTACAAAACGAATAGGCTGCAAGCAGATCCAAATTATTATCCTTTATCCATCCTCATTGACACATCTGAAATGACTGAACATAATTCAGGCGAAAACATTGTCAATATTCATTGATACGTGTGTAGGCGATTTATAAATCAATGTTACTTTATGAAAAAGTGGCTAGTGTTTATGTTGGAACCAACGCAGTCTACTAGCAGTCCATATAATATGGCATGGGCATTGTTTATCGAGCATGTCAGTCACAAACCAGAGAGAATAGACCACCAGCTTCGGCCAAACATTTTTTTATAATTCAAAAGCAACATTTTAAGACCAAGATTGAGTTCAACGATTAGGTTTAAGTGCTCCAAAAAAGCGAACCATTTTTTTACGGATGCATTTTACTGATAGCTATAACTGCAGCCTAAACGGTATTCTTTGCAATTTTGTTGATAAACAATTTGAGCTTTTTTTCTTCTTATATTTTCAAGAAAATAAAATTATTTTTGATGATTGCGTCTGTTATTAGATAAATTGTAATTAATATTTTCGAATAAATAATTATAAAAGTTAACGAAAACTCTTTTGGTTAGGTATATATAAATATGCATGTTTATTGTTTTATTTTATAAGGAAAATATGATGAATAGATTTTGAATTATGTTTTACAAAGAATAATTGGTTGTTCAAAAATTAAAAATCAACATTTGTCACTTAAAACATGGATTGCTTGTCATTTTTATACAAAACCTGCTAAAAAACGTGTTTTAAAACAGCATATGCGCTAAGCGTAGCTTATAAACGCCGCCGTTAAATTTTAATGAAAAAGTAGCATTTTTGATTTTTCCAAGAAAAAAATTTCGTTTCCATAGTAACGCGTAAACTAAACCGAAACGTAATATTTTAATTTAAAACACGTAATTATCTTATTGGTTTTGTTATGTTATCATAGTTTTGCTTTTTGTGTAGGTATTCTTTTGTTTTTTACAATGAAATTATGTATAACATAATTTAATAATCCCTAAATTTTTTATATATAACATTCGCGTTTTTTACTATTTTGATTCTATGTAGTTTTGACATTCAAATATAATAGTGGAAAATAAGCGAATTAACTAATACGAAAACTGTTAACTTTAAAGAAAAAGACCGACCGACTTCTATGAAGTATAAAGAGAAACTATCTTTATTAGAGAAATTCATATGGTTTTAGTACAATGTATATAAGTGGGAGCCATTATTGCCAGACTTCAATTTTTCAAATAGATTAATAACTTTCAACACTCCCACTTTTGAATAAATTTAATGGAAACATAATAAGCATTACTTTATTTACTAGTAACTCCAATTAAAAAACGTAAATTCTCAAATTTATCTTTACTTAATGCTTTGGTGAATATGTCAGCCTTTTGTAATTCAGATGGAACATAATTAATTTTAAAATCGCCTCTATCATAACGTTCTCGAATAAAATGGTAACGAACATCTATGTGTTTTGTTCGTTTATGAAATTCGGGGTTTTTAACAAGCCTAATTGCACCCTGATTATCCATAAGCAACTGTGTCTCGCCAATGCCATTTGGAACCAATTCGAAAAGCAGCTGTTGAAGCCATACCATTTCCTTCACTGCCTGTGAAGCCGCTACGTACTCCGATTCCGTCGTGGATAAAGACACACACTTTTGTCTTTGTGATGACCAAGAGACTGGTCCATTTCCAATGGTAAAAATAAAGCCCGTGGTCGAACGTCTAGTTTCAGGATCGCCGGCATAATCAGCGTCACTGAAACAAACCAAAGAAAATTTATTACATTTTTCAAAAACTATACCCATTGTCCTGGTCCCGCTGATGTACTTTAGAATACGTTTGACTGCATTAATATTCGCCTGAGTTGGTGCCTCCAGATACCGAGAAACAACTCCCACTGCAAATGCTATGTCTGGACGAGTAGCAACTGCCAGGTACATGAGACATCCCACAGCCTCTCTGTAGGGAAATTTCACGCATTTTGAAGACACAGATTCTTCAAGCGAATAAGTTTCAGCTGGAGTTGACACTGGTTTACACGAATCCATGTTGAATCTTTTCAGAACACACTCCGCGTATCGTGCCTGATTGACGAAAATCGTACCATCAGATCTCTTCGTTAACTCCAATCCCAAAAACATCTCCGCATCTAATAATGTAATCTCGAAATGGTTCTTCAAAAATTTCACCAGGTTCATAGCATCCTTCTTTTCTCGCGCAGCAACCAATCCATCGTCGATATATATTGCAAGAATCAAACGCCTGTTTACGTCCGCCGAGATGAACACACACGGATCCATTTTGCTAGGTTTTAGATTAAACTCTTTCAGAACATCAGTAAACTTTTTATTCCAGCATCGGGACGCTTGTTTCAACCCATACAGGCTCTTTCGAAGTTTGCACACTCTTCCGGATCCGTCATCGAAGCCTTGTGGTTGCTTCATGTAAATCTCCTCATTCAATTCGCCGTTTAAGAATGCTGTCTTCACATCGAATTGTGTAAGACTTAGTCCTTCGTTTGCCGCAATAGCAAAAATTGCGCGAATGGATGTGTATTTTGCCACTGGGCTAAAAGTCTCCCCGTAATCAACTCCCTGTTCTTGGCTAAATCCTTTAATGACCAACCTGGCCTTATATTTCTGCCTTCCGCTCACACCTAAGTTTTTCAGCTTGTAAACCCACTTGTTGTCGATCGCCTTCCTTTGTAGTGGACGCGGCACCAAGTCCCAGGTGCGATTTTTATTAAGGCTATTCATCTCCTCGGCCATAGCTTCTTTCCAATGACATGCATCATTACAGGTTGTTGCATCAATATAGCTATATGGTTCACCCTGCACAAGGAAAGCATGTTTTTCAAAGAAATTGCACATACCTGAACCTTTATTTTTGCTGCTACGCAGACGATCTCTCAACGGAAGGGTTTCATCACCACCACCGTCGCTTAATTCATCATCTTCGCTTGCCGACTGAAAAACGTCATCTCTTCCATTTGGGTCCTCTTCATCACCTGTAGAACTACGAGCATCGTCCTTCTGTGAATCATCATCCAAGGCTGGAAAAACCACAGCTTCCTCCGGTGCCTTATTGGTATCATCCAATCTTACCATGTGATGATGTTCATTGTCGTCCTTCTCGTTGAATGTGACATCCCTGACTATGTCGACTTTCCTAGCTGCAGGTATCCAGATCCTGTATCCCTTGGTATTATCCGCATAACCCATAAATAAACCCTTATCCGATTTCTTGTCCCACTTTTTGCGTTTTTGTTTCGGAATATGTACAAAAGCCTCGACTCCGAACACTTTGAAATCTTCAACCCTGGGACTACTGCCCCACCACAGCTCATATGGGTTTTTACCTTTGCAAGAACTTGTTCCCGTTCGATTCAGCACATACACCGCGGTATTCACGGCTTCCGCCCAGAACTTCTTGTGTAAATTCTTCGCATGCAACATTGTCCTGGCAGCTTCAACTATTGTTCTGTTCTCCCTTTCAGCAGACCCATTTTGCTCTGGAGTATAAGCCACAGTAGTTTCGTGCCGAATACCATGCTTGGCTAGGAGAGATTTCACACCCTCGTTGACAAACTCTGAGCCATTGTCTGTCCGAAGTGTCTTAATTGGACTTCGAGCCTCACACCTTGCCCGACTAATGAATTGCTCAATCGAGTAACAAACTTCCGACTTATGCTTCAGAAAGAAAACCACTTTATAATGCGAAAAATGGTCCTTAAAAAGCACAAAATATCTAGCACCACCCAAGGAATTTTCCTCCATTGGACCACATACATCCACATGCACAAGCTCACCTGGTTGGTTGGCTTGAAAAATGCTCTTCGGAAAAGGTAATCTGTGTTGCTTACCGAAAAGACAGGAATCACATAAGAAATTTCCATCATCCTCAAACTCTATGCCATTCTGTTTCAAATGGGTACGTACATGCGAAACATTTTGATGAGCCATCCTCTCATGCCACATTTTCAGTGACAAAATTTGATTACTTGCAATATTCGCCGCTTTAGATACTTCACTTTGTACCCTAATACACATTTCAAACAATTGTTGTCTCCGTTCTCCCACTGCTTGAATTGCACCATCCGTATTCACAAATTGACATTTCACACTATCAGAAATAAATCTCAACCCTTTGTCCAATGCACGACTTTGTGAAAACAAATGAACAGAAATCTTCGGTACATAAAGCACATTTGAAAGATGTTTTTCAATCCACATTTTACCATTTGAAGCTTGAATATTAATGTCTCCAACTCCCATCGCCGAAATTTTTTCTCCACTTCCAATTCTTATTCCAATTGGATCTGAAAAACTTCGATAGTTTATCAACCATTCCTTTTTATAGGTCATATGATCGCTTGCTCCTGAGTCTAAGTACCATCGATTATTAATTTCTCGATCATCATTAACCATCAGCGCGCTTGCTGTCAGTTTTCCTGCCCTCTGTTCCTCACTTCTAGTTCCAGTCCTCATCCGATCATCTGCATCCCCCTTTTGCAGCTCGCCGACACTTCCAGCCTTCATTTGATCATCAATTTTTAGACAATTGCTAATGAGTGCGTTACCCCTTGGTACTTCACTTCTACTTCCAGTCCACAATTGATTATGTACATTTCCTCTTAGCTGCTCACTCCCACTTCCAGCCTGTGCTCGATCATCGGTTGTCAAAGAGTTGCGTCTGCAAGTCAATGCGTTCCCCTTTGATGCTTCACCTCTACCTCCAGCCTTTTTTCGCTCAGCAATCTTCTTCGGACATTCTCTTTTCCAATGCCCGAACTCATTGCATGCAAAACACTTGCCAGGCTTAGAATTTTTTTCTTGCTGTTTTCTCCCTCTTTGCTTGGCCAGTAGTGCTGTTGTTAAAGTAGATGTACTAGAAGAATGAGATAACATTCGAGTCTCTTCCATCACCAACCGTGACGTCAAATTCTCCAAAGTTTGCTCTTTTTTGACTGAGGACTCCCACGCACAAAAAAAATGTTTGAAGTTGTCTGGAAGAGTCATTAATATTTTTGTAATTACCATACTCTCTGAAACTGTCTCTCCAACATCTCTTAGCTGCCGAACTATGTTCTGCAATTTGGAGATGTGTGTTGCAACGTCATCATCTGGATCCTTATTGAAACTATAGAAACGTTGTAGCAGCATATGAACATTCGCCTTTGATGTTTGTTCATATACCGCCCTCAACTTCATCCACATATCTTCTGCAATTGTGCAATTGACAATATGCCGAAGTGGGGTTGAACCAATGCTTGTTGCAATTATTCTTTGAGCCTTGCTATCCGATCTCATCCAATCAGCTAAACGTACATTGAACACTGCTTGTTCTTCATTCTGTGCTTTAATTGGGAATGGGATTGATCCATCCACATGTCCTAAAAGCCCTGATGCATTTAACAAAATCGTTACTTGGAACTTCCACACTGAGTACTGCTCGGAATTTTGCAATTTTTCCACTTTAAAGAGTTCGCTCTCCATTTTCTCTTTTCTTAAAGAACAAACTTTTTGGATATAGCAATAGGTTTCCCAAAAACGCGTTTACCAGAAAAAAACGATTTGACCAAGGTGACCTTTATAATATAACCTTATCGAATTTATTTTCTAACGTGGTCTGGGCCCATAACCTGTTAACTTTAAAGAAAAAGACCGACCGACTTCTATGAAGTATAAAGAGAAACTATCTTTATTAGAGAAATTCATATGGTTTTAGTACAATGTATATAAGTGGGAGCCATTATTGCCAGACTTCAATTTTTCAAATAGATTAATAACTTTCAACACTCCCACTTTTGAATAAATTTAATGAAAACATAATAAGCATTACTTTATTTACTAGTAACTCCAATTAAAAAACGTAAATTCTCAAATTTATCTTTACTTAATGCTTTGGTGAATATGTCAGCCTTTTGTAATTCAGATGGAACATAATTAATTTTAAAATCGCCTCTATCATAACGTTCTCGAATAAAATGGTAACGAACATCTATGTGTTTTGTTCGTTTATGAAATTCGGGGTTTTTAACAAGCCTAATTGCACCCTGATTATCCATAAGCAACTGTGTCTCGCCAATGCCATTTGGAACCAATTCGAAAAGCAGCTGTTGAAGCCATACCATTTCCTTCACTGCCTGTGAAGCCGCTACGTACTCCGATTCCGTCGTGGATAAAGACACACACTTTTGTCTTTGTGATGACCAAGAGACTGGTCCATTTCCAATGGTAAAAATAAAGCCCGTGGTCGAACGTCTAGTTTCAGGATCGCCGGCATAATCAGCGTCACTGAAACAAACCAAAGAAAATTTATTACATTTTTCAAAAACTATACCCATTGTCCTGGTCCCGCTGATGTACTTTAGAATACGTTTGACTGCATTAATATTCGCCTGAGTTGGTGCCTCCAGATACCGAGAAACAACTCCCACTGCAAATGCTATGTCTGGACGAGTAGCAACTGCCAGGTACATGAGACATCCCACAGCCTCTCTGTAGGGAAATTTCACGCATTTTGAAGACACAGATTCTTCAAGCGAATAAGTTTCAGCTGGAGTTGACACTGGTTTACACGAATCCATGTTGAATCTTTTCAGAACACACTCCGCGTATCGTGCCTGATTGACGAAAATCGTACCATCAGATCTCTTCGTTAACTCCAATCCCAAAAACATCTCCGCATCTAATAATGTAATCTCGAAATGGTTCTTCAAAAATTTCACCAGGTTCATAGCATCCTTCTTTTCTCGCGCAGCAACCAATCCATCGTCGATATATATTGCAAGAATCAAACGCCTGTTTACGTCCGCCGAGATGAACACACACGGATCCATTTTGCTAGGTTTTAGATTAAACTCTTTCAGAACATCAGTAAACTTTTTATTCCAGCATCGGGACGCTTGTTTCAACCCATACAGGCTCTTTCGAAGTTTGCACACTCTTCCGGATCCGTCATCGAAGCCTTGTGGTTGCTTCATGTAAATCTCCTCATTCAATTCGCCGTTTAAGAATGCTGTCTTCACATCGAATTGTGTAAGACTTAGTCCTTCGTTTGCCGCAATAGCAAAAATTGCGCGAATGGATGTGTATTTTGCCACTGGGCTAAAAGTCTCCCCGTAATCAACTCCCTGTTCTTGGCTAAATCCTTTAATGACCAACCTGGCCTTATATTTCTGCCTTCTGCTCACACCTAAGTTTTTCAGCTTGTAAACCCACTTGTTGTCGATCGCCTTCCTTTGTAGTGGACGCGGCACCAAGTCCCAGGTGCGATTTTTATTAAGGCTATTCATCTCCTCGGCCATAGCTTCTTTCCAATGACATGCATCATTACAGGTTGTTGCATCAATATAGCTATATGGTTCACCCTGCACAAGGAAAGCATGTTTTTCAAAGAAATTGCACATACCTGAACCTTTATTTTTGCTGCTACGCAGACGATCTCTCAACGGAAGGGTTTCATCACCACCACCGTCGCTTAATTCATCATCTTCGCTTGCCGACTGAAAAACGTCATCTCTTCCATTTGGGTCCTCTCCATCACCTGTAGAACTACGAGCATCGTCCTTCTGTGAATCATCATCCAAGGCTGGAAAAACCACAGCTTCCTCCGGTGCCTTATTGGTATCATCCAATCTTACCATGTGATGATGTTCATTGTCGTCCTTCTCGTTGAATGTGACATCCCTGACTATGTCGACTTTCCTAGCTGCAGGTATCCAGATCCTGTATCCCTTGGTATTATCCGCATAACCCATAAATAAACCCTTATCCGATTTCTTGTCCCACTTTTTGCGTTTTTGTTTCGGAATATGTACAAAAGCCTCGACTCCGAACACTTTGAAATCTTCAACCCTGGGACTACTGCCCCACCACAGCTCATATGGGTTTTTACCTTTGCAAGAACTTGTTCCCGTTCGATTCAGCACATACACCGCGGTATTCACGGCTTCCGCCCAGAACTTCTTGTGTAAATTCTTCGCATGCAACATTGTCCTGGCAGCTTCAACTATTGTTCTGTTCTCCCTTTCAGCAGACCCATTTTGCTCTGGAGTATAAGCCACAGTAGTTTCGTGCCGAATACCATGCTTGGCTAGGAGAGATTTCACACCCTCGTTGACAAACTCTGAGCCATTGTCTGTCCGAAGTGTCTTAATTGGACTTCGAGCCTCACACCTTGCCCGACTAATGAATTGCTCAATCGAGTAACAAACTTCCGACTTATGCTTCAGAAAGAAAACCACTTTATAATGCGAAAAATGGTCCTTAAAAAGCACAAAATATCTAGCACCACCCAAGGAATTTTCCTCCATTGGACCACATACATCCACATGCACAAGCTCACCTGGTTGGTTGGCTTGAAAAATGCTCTTCGGAAAAGGTAATCTGTGTTGCTTACCGAAAAGACAGGAATCACATAAGAAATTTCCATCATCCTCAAACTCTATGCCATTCTGTTTCAAATGGGTACGTACATGCGAAACATTTTGATGAGCCATCCTCTCATGCCACATTTTCAGTGACAAAATTTGATTACTTGCAATATTCGCCGCTTTAGATACTTCACTTTGTACCCTAATACACATTTCAAACAATTGTTGTCTCCGTTCTCCCACTGCTTGAATTGCACCATCCGTATTCACAAATTGACATTTCACACTATCAGAAATAAATCTCAACCCTTTGTCCAATGCACGACTTTGTGAAAACAAATGAACAGAAATCTTCGGTACATAAAGCACATTTGAAAGATGTTTTTCAATCCACATTTTACCATTTGAAGCTAGAATATTAATGTCTCCAACTCCCATCGCCGAAATTTTTTCTCCACTTCCAATTCTTATTCCAATTGGATCTGAAAAACTTCGATAGTTTATCAACCATTCCTTTTTATAGGTCATATGATCGCTTGCTCCTGAGTCTAAGTACCATCGATTATTAATTTCTCGATCATCATTAACCATCAGCGCGCTTGCTGTCAGTTTTCCTGCCCTCTGTTCCTCACTTCTAGTTCCAGTCCTCATCCGATCATCTGCATCCCCCTTTTGCAGCTCGCCGACACTTCCAGCCTTCATTTGATCATCAATTTTTAGACAATTGCTAATGAGTGCGTTACCCCTTGGTACTTCACTTCTACTTCCAGTCCACAATTGATTATGTATATTTCCTCTTAGCTGCTCACTCCCACTTCCAGCCTGTGCTCGATCATCGGTTGTCAAAGAGTTGCGTCTGCAAGTCAATGCGTTCCCCTTTGATGCTTCACCTCTACCTCCAGCCTTTTTTCGCTCAGCAATCTTCTTCGGACATTCTCTTTTCCAATGCCCGAACTCATTGCATGCAAAACACTTGCCAGGCTTAGAATTTTTTTCTTGCTGTTTTCTCCCTCTTTGCTTGGCCAGTAGTGCTGTTGTTAAAGTAGATGTACTAGAAGAATGAGATAACATTCGAGTCTCTTCCATCACCAACCGTGACGTCAAATTCTCCAAAGTTTGCTCTTTTTTGACTGAGGACTCCCACGCACAAAAAAAATGTTTGAAGTTGTCTGGAAGAGTCATTAATATTTTTGTAATTACCATACTCTCTGAAACTGTCTCTCCAACATCTCTTAGCTGCCGAACTATGTTCTGCAATTTGGAGATGTGTGTTGCAACGTCATCATCTGGATCCTTATTGAAACTATAGAAACGTTGTAGCAGCATATGAACATTCGCCTTTGATGTTTGTTCATATACCGCCCTCAACTTCATCCACATATCTTCTGCAATTGTGCAATTGACAATATGCCGAAGTGGGGTTGAACCAATGCTTGTTGCAATTATTCTTTGAGCCTTGCTATCCGATCTCATCCAATCAGCTAAACGTACATTGAACACTGCTTGTTCTTCA
This sequence comes from Cheilosia soror, assembly GCA_949372485.1. Classification (NCBI taxonomy): domain Eukaryota; kingdom Metazoa; phylum Arthropoda; class Insecta; order Diptera; family Syrphidae; genus Cheilosia; species Cheilosia soror. Next base: position 58,798,715 of record OX443561.1, on the reverse strand, counting down.
TTCTGTGCTTTAATTGGGAATGGGATTGATCCATCCACATGTCCTAAAAGCCCTGATGCATTTAACAAAATCGTTACTTGGAACTTCCACACTGAGTACTGCTCGGAATTTTGCAATTTTTCCACTTTAAAGAGTTCGCTCTCCATTTTCTCTTTTCTTAAAGAACAAACTTTTTGGATATAGCAATAGGTTTCCCAAAAACGCGTTTACCAGAAAAAAACGATTTGACCAAGGTGACCTTTATAATATAACCTTATCGAATTTATTTTCTAACGTGGTCTGGGCCCATAACCTGTTAACTTTAAAGAAAAAGACCGACCGACTTCTATGAAGTATAAAGAGAAACTATCTTTATTAGAGAAATTCATATGGTTTTAGTACAATGTATATAAGTGGGAGCCATTATTGCCAGACTTCAATTTTTCAAATAGATTAATAACTTTCAACAACAGGCAGTTTTAAAAATTTTAATTGTATTAAAAAATATTTCCTGATATTTGCAAAACGTATTTTTTCTTAAATTCCGATGACCAATTTATTTGTTGGTTAAAATAAATTCATCACATTTTCTCTCCTTTTTTTAATTATTTATTCCAAAACTCAGTAGACTATAGAAAATATAGAAAAAGGTCTAAATTTATATCAGCAAAACTAAAAAATCATGTTTGATGATTTTTTTATCATCCATTTTAGCTTTGCAGCTTAAACTAATATTTTTTTTGTAATAATGTCAAGGAATTAAATTATTACAGTAACTTAACTACCTACCCATTTATATTTGTATGCTTTTTAATGAAATATAAGTTGGTAATAATTTCACAACACCGAACACACAATTTGCTTAACACGACCCAATAACGGCCAATTTATTGGAATTATTTGAATTTTTCAAAGTTACCACCGAATAACTGTAAATGTTACTATGTGCCAGTGTATGCGTGACCAAATTCACCCTCCGTTTACTTTAACATTGCACGCATACTTAACCACGCAGTAATTTTTTGAAACTGGCTCTATGAAACTCTCATTTTTGGCCGAAGCTGGTGGTCTATTCTCTCTGGTTTGTGATTTTAAACCGCCTATTAAAATGGATTCATCGCTAGAGTCGTAGTAAAATAATATATTTTGTAATAGTTTGCCAATTTTACTTTGATTTGTAGTAATAAAAAGTGGACGAATGAGTCCATTAAATTATTATTGGCGAGTACCCGAATTCAATTTGAGCCCGATTTTCGAAACAAAAGAAGGAAGAAAAAGGTGCTGTGGAGAGTAGTTTTGGAGGAGGTCAAAAAAAAAATAATTAATTGGTGTTTGAGACATTTTTATGATAGTTCGCATCAAAGTCGTCCCAAAACGTCAAAAATTGCAAAGCATAACAAATGCAAAGCAGTGCAAAAGAATTCATAACCTTGCATCAGAAAAGCAGTGTGCATTCACAATGCGCATTTTTTGACGTTTTGGAATTCAGCCAACCATTTAATTGAAATGGCTGGTGAGTGGTGGCTTTCCGCGGTACTAATAAACATTTTTAGTGTCCAGGCTAACTTTTACGAAGTCACAATGCGAAAATTTCCATATAAAATTATCCACTGTGACCGTCAAAATATTTAAGTTGAAGATTAAAAATGATTATTGGTAAGGCCCTAAGGGCCTTAGATCTAATTTTAATCAATTACATATATATATAGGTACATGTTTGAAAGTGTGTAATGAATAAACAAGTACAATTTTATGATTGTCCAGAAAGGATGCCTTAAATTCTCTTTTTTTCTAATTTTTTCAGCTGATCTGGGCGGTGTTTTCAACCTCTGCTTGGGGCTAAGCATCATATCCCTCGTGGAATTTCTTTATTTCTGCACTTTTAGGTTTTATAAGAACTACAGTCTTCACAGTGTTCTCATATACAAATGATGTAAAACGTATGTGTATACGTACGAAATGTTCTTAAGAAATACAATTTAATAATTATTGTAATAAATGAAATTAACAAAATTAATTATTTTTTCTTTTTCTTTTTGTTTCCGCCATCAGTTTCATTTGTCCGTCTTTTCGCTGCTGACATATCCACTTCTTCTTCGACGTCCGAAACGCCCTCACTAAAAACAGGTAAAATAATAGTAACAATAAATGATGTAAGCAAGATTAATTTACCAAATCCTTTGCATATTCTCAAAAATGTCATCGTATTCATCGTCCCTATCCTGCGGCTGATCAGACGATTCTGCTAGATCATCTTCATTGTCTTCCCCAACTAAAACACAATCATCTTGAGCATTCGATATATTTACTTCGTTTCGGATCAAAACTCTCGTTGCTTTGGACTTCACATAACACTGATACATCATCACGCAGGATTCTGTTTGATGTACACGTATATATCGATCCAAACTGGCAGAAACTATGAATTTTCCGCTTTCATCTAATTGTACATCACTTATACTTCCAGTAAATCCCTTGTATGTGTGAACGAAATTCTTCATACGACGAGTGTCGAATGCTTTTAGCGCCCCCATCGTTGTTCCCGTGTATATGTAGTTTCCCTTTGTTACCAGAGATACAAAATTCAAAGATTCATCCGCCGCGTATTTCTGAACAGGCCTCCTTTGTGCGCGTGTATCATATAATCGGACATAACCATACCTTGAGCAAGTTGCAACTGTATATGCATCAATGAAACCTACATCAGAATCCCAAACGGGTACTTCCAACTGGAGAAAGTCATTTGGAAGATTTTTCGAAGAAAATACTTGTTTCCCAGCGTTCATATCAAATATTTTTAAGTTGTTCTGGCGACCCTTACCGCCAGTGGCAATAAGTTTTCTCTCGAATTCGCATTGTCGCAAGTGGGACATATTATCGCCAGCGGATAGTATCATATCATCACTCATTTGAAGCTTCTGTACCTTTCCTGTGCGAAATCCAGCAATGATTTGCGTATCATAGCGGCATAAACCCACAACCGGAGAGGCAATCATTTCAAGATTTGTTGTAGGCCTTTCAGTTTGAAGTGAGTAAACTTGAACAAATTTATTTGATCGTCCAATAAGCACTTCCGATTTTTCTTCATTCCCGAAACCAAGGGCTGTAATACGAGAGTCTTTGTTTAGTTTTTTGATTTGCTGAAGGTTCCGCTGGAGAAATGGATTTTCTTCGTTGGACACAATGATTTCTGAAAGACAAAGTGAAAATATAAGGCACTGATTGATTATTCGAAAAAAAACTCACTTTTAAATGAACCGGTATGTGTACCCACATACAACTCATGATTTTCCGTATAATTAGGATGTTTTAAATTGGTAGTTGTCCACTTCATTTTTAATTAATTGGTGGAAAACTATGCAAAAATAAAAAAGAAACAGAAAATTAAACACACGTGCCAATGTCGGATGCTTCTGTCATTACTTCAACGCTGTCAACCGTCAGTCAAATCTATCAACAAATACCACCCACAATCGTATAATACTAATTTCGATTGGCAATCTTAGATTTTTTTAGATTTCGTCTGGCCAATCGTAGAGTGGTTACAATTTGCAAGTTTTACATAAATTTTCAAATAACTATAAAAGAAAACTCATAATAAATATTCCGAGTATATGTTAACCACGGTCCACGTCCTGCACAAAATTGCAAACTCGATGCTTTTTCTCCCTTGCAAAGAACAAATACTGCAACTGCATAAATTGCTCGTATGACGAAGACGAGCCAGCATTATCCGAAGAGGACGACGACGATGATGAAGATGTGCCACATGATGAAGATGAAATTTATACCTCTATTATTTGTTCCATATTTATCAAATTTTGGTTTAAATTATTTATTTTAGTATGGTTTTTCAGTAGCTCGACCGACTACACAAAACGTAAACAAACATTATGCCAAATCATATGTAAGTGTGTTGGTAAATCTCGAAAGACTGAGAAAAAATGTAGATTCGCAAAAGTGCTCTCGACTCTGAAAAAGATTGTTTTTTTTTGTATCAAACGAACGAAAAAAAGTGATCTCGGGCAAAAAAAATGATTTTTTTTGGTCGAATCGAAATCAATATAAAAATAAAACCCTAAACGCGATCCACATCGCATGGAACAGACCAGCGACTTAACAAAATGGACGCATTCAAGAATCTAGTTATCTTAAAACGACGAAAAAAATATATCAAGGCAATGGATTTTTATTTTTAAACGAAAACACCCAATCAATAGAAAAACAAACCCCGTGTTAATAAACAAATTCGCACTTGTTAGTTAGCTAGCATCCGTCAGATAGCATACACAAATTTGACGTAGCGGCTGTGTATCCGCCTGATTTTGTATAAGGTGACTTCACAAATATTATTAAATATGAAATGGTTAGTTAAACGGGCATTAAAAATGCACTTGCATTTCTGCTTAGTAACGCATTTTCTTTGGTAGGATTTTCGAGTCTACAGCTTATGGGTGGTCTTTCAAAGCTATCTCAAGCTATGATGATATAGTCTAAGAGCCAGCGACATAAACGGTAACGTCATTTCATTAAGAAAATTTTTGGTATCATTGGATAGTATGCATATAAATAAACATTAACAGCCGTATTTATAAACATGTCGTAGAGGTTGCTTAACTTTACACACCCTCTAAAATGCCCTTATGCAGGAAAACCTTATTTATAAACAATTTTCGAGTTTAAGCAACGTAGTTTTGAGGCCGCGTAACTTAAACACAAACATTTGCGTTTAGAGGCTGCGTAGAGCTTGCGTACATTTTTATCTTTGGAAATGTTATTTTTCGGATGGAATCATGAATCTGAATAGTGATTGCAAAAATTTTCAAATTAACGCATATTTTTATTTTATTTCGAGTATTATTTTAAATCGACCTATGTGTTAGTGCTTTCACTATCTTTTCGCGTGTCTCAAAAAACGAATAGGTTTTCTAACTGAAGAGGATATAAATGCTTAAATTCGTGTTTAATTATTGCGGCAATTATTCTTTCATTCGTGCTGGTGATGTTATTCTTTTCGTTTTGAGAAGCATATCCTTTAGATTTTTTTTTATTTCATCTCTAATTTATTTATGTTCCTTGTCTGTGATTCAAAATTGGATGAAACAATTTAGTTTTATGTGTGTGCAGTGTGCTATGGAAACATTGTTCACAAAATATGAAATAAATGGTCATCCGGTATAATGATACCATTGTATATAGACACTATAGTACTATCACTTCGCATTTATGCACTAGCGCCACCAACCACCTCTGAGACCAACTACTCACATCGAACATGGTAGTTGTATTGGATTATTTGAAACGAAATTAAATGATGCCTTCTTCTTTTCTTATTCGTCTCATTGACAACATGCAGATGAAAGAGAAAGAACAATTATTATTTTTGTTGTCTTTTATTCTCCAGCGAATGTATAGTAGGTAAGGAGTGGAAAAGGGGACTTTTCGCAGATACGATATACCTATACTCGTATGTAGTTAGTAGTGGTGGTGTGTAGGTTAGGCGAAGTGTACTTTTAGCATTTATGAGAATAACAATATGAAAAAAAGGAATATGAAATGAAAGATCGGATTGATTTGTACTTTTCGCATATAGTGGTGGTGTGTGGGGAGAGTACTTTTAGCATGATGATGAGTGTGATGCTGATGACGATTGTTGGAATTGATATTTAAGAGGATAACAATGTGGAAAGGAGGAATATGAAATCATAGATCGGATTTTTAACAATACATATTTTGTGTATTTCTTGGATTTATGGGCAGCAGTGGTGCGTCATGGGACTTAGGTTATGATATGATGATTTAAAAATTATGGGGTGGGTCAGCATGTGAGGTGCACTAGTGGGGAAGTTTGTTTTGGATCTTAGCAAATAAAATCACGTACCCAGATCGATCCAAATTTTCAATTTTCTCATATTGCGGGTAGAGTGAGAAAGATATTGTTTTAAGTCAAAATTTTTAGATCAATTAATTATGATATTAACATGATAGTAGCATTGAGTTTATATACATAGAGGAACCACGAGAGCTTGGAACAACCTCAGTAGATGGCACCACGTACACTACATCGAGATCGAAAATGTGTGTGGAACATGGTGGAACCCATTGACAACAACACAAAAGGACTGTGGGTGTGGGAAAGCATACAAAGAGCATGTGCATAATGAATATCCAATATCTCTATGTTATGTAATGCACCATTAACCTTGTGCGGCGGGTGAGGGGTTTTCTCAAAGTAAAAAAAAGGGAATTGTATTTGCATTGTGTTTACTTGTCGATGTTTGGTGGTTCTTATTTGATTACAAGTGCTGTGGGTTAAGCATTTATTTTATCTCAATTAGTAGATCCATAAAAAAATTGTCAGTGGAAAAAATAATGATGAAAAAGATTTATATTTAAAATTTGTTTATAAATCTCCGGTAATGTATTTAATTGAGATTGGATTTTTTACCCTCTATATCAACAATTCGAAGGTGGCACTGGCATTCAAATATAAAGTTTTTACCAGGAATATCTGAAGGCATTCTTGATTTGTTAAAAAAAAATCCCTCTCAACAATAGACAACAAATGTGTGCTGTTGAAATGGATTGGAATATAATAATACATATAATGGCTTTATAGATCATGGCAATTTTTGTCGGAAAAATGTTATCGCTACACATGCACTTCTTGTTATGTTGAGAGGGTTAAATTGCAATTGGAAACAAATTACATATATATGTAGTCAATTTTATGGGAAACGTAAATGGAGTGCTCTTAAGCAATATTATTAAGGACTGCATAGGCATAGCTAAGGTAACATCTTTATGCTTTGAAGTTAATGCAGTAAGCACCGACCAAGGAAGCAACGACAGAAGTGCGTACAGAATTTTAGGAGGGACAATTAAACAGCCTTATTTTAATCTGAGAAACAAATTTTCTTACTACATGATGTACCACACTTTATTAAGAGCGTAAGAGACAGATCTTTAGAGGCTGGCATTCTGACTCCGGATCGAGTTTCTTGGAAAATACTCGAAAAATTATTTAATTCTGCACTGTAAAATATTTGTACAAGCTTACAAAAGAACACTGGCGACCAAATGCTCAGAAGCTTTATGTAAAATTGGTATGTAACACAAATATTTGGTTGCAAGGCAGCAATGGCAATTTTCGCGGTTGTTGCCAATAACTTCTTTACAGAAGCTGAAAAAAATGTGGCAATCAGCACAACAACTTTTAACTTCTCACACCCCAGTGAGAGGCAAGGCCGCAAGGGGAAGGGAACTCACTTAAAACAAGAATTACTAAGATACCTAGTTCACCAAAAAAAAAGTTAAAGAAAGTGACTAAAGTTACTCGAAATTTCCTAGAAAATCCATTTATTAATTTTTCCGTGCTTAAAACTTTCTCTGTTCAACTTCTCAGTCAACTCCAAAACATGACCCACTGAATTCCTACGAATTACTGGGGTTAAGTGTTTCAGTTTTGTTCTGTTTATTGTTTTTACAGATCCATTTTCCTGATAGGTATATCTGATGTAGGTACTACAACGATTGATTGATGAAAAGAAAATTTTGAAAGAATTCACCTGCAGCGCTCGTTGACGGTGATGGCATCACCAAGGTCATTTTCAAAAAAGTGCGGATTAATGCCGACGCCGCACCGGCCGGCCCAAAATCGCATTGATTGATGCATTGCCGCCTTGTGAACCGCGTCTCATATTTGTCAATTTGGCTCAAAAAATGTGCCTCGTCGCAAAAGATGAATTGTCAGCCAAAATTAGGACTACTCGGATTTGTGTCACTGTCAGAAGCCATTTCAACGATGTTATATTCCATACATAATGGCATGCCTATTTAAATTAAAAAAGAATAATTTCGTTAATACACATTACACACTGCTTGTTTTATTCCATTTCAATATCGACGCATCATGATTGAAAAACCCTTTACATACCTATGTAAATCGAATTATGTAATCATTTATCTTCGATCGCGTGCCTCAGAAAATATTTTTCCAGTGACATATCCTTATCCAAACTGGTTTTTTACGGTACGTCCAGCCGGCTCTGCTGCTCGTGCTCACAAACAAGCTATATCTATATACATATAATTTGTGCTCATGTTTATGATATGAATTTTATGAGTATACAGCAGAGTGGAAGTGTGGTTGCGTTAAGTCACATTCCAAATTATCCACAATCCAGAATCCACATGGTTGGATATGAAAATAGGCAAATCCTTAGGGGTAAGTAGCACAGCTTCAGGGGCAAATAGAGACGCTATCTGGCGAGGAGTTTACCAACTATTTTCATTTCGTTGAGGTGGTTCCTCTATGTATATAAACTCAATGGTAGCATTGAATAACTACAAATAGAAGTGGACACATCTCATTTTGAAGCGACATACGGACCTTCATTGCGGCGGAAATTTGTATTAAGCTAGTGTATGCATTTACCACCTTTTTCTAGGTTCGTGCATTAAATAAAAATAATTTCCCAAAATATTCCAATGTTTATTTTTCTTGTGAATACCACCCCCTTCTTCTTTTCTTATTCGTCTTATTGACAACATGCAGATGAAAGAGATTGCAACGATTGCATAATAATGGTTGTGGAGCAGAAGTGGAATATGCAAAGGAAAATTAAATCAATGATCGGGTACTTTTCGCAAATATGTATAGGAAGTTAGCGGTGGTGTGTATGGTGGGGGAGGGGTAATTTTAGCATGAGGAGACGAGTGTGATGTGCATTGGGATAACAATGAGGAAAGGAGAAATAATATGAAATCACAGATCAGATTCTTTACAGTACATATTTTGTATTTCTTCGATTTATGGGCAGCAGCGGTGGCATGGTGGTGGCTTTTGAACTTAGGTGTCAAGGCAGGTTTTGATGATTTGAAAGTTATGGGATGGGTAAGCATGTAAAGTTCATGGTAAGTGTACTAGTAGGGAAGCTTGATTGAATTTTAGGAAATAAAATCACGTAGGTACCTAGATCGATCCCATTTTTCAGTTTTCTCATCATGTAGGAAGTATTCTGGTTGATCACAGAATCCGTCGTATTCGGAATTTAATTCGTAGCAAAAATTTCCACCAAAACGGAATCTGTGATAGTTCTTTCGGGGTTCGTATAGCAAAATTCCGAATACACAATGGAAAATAATTTAATCGATGCAAACAACTGTGCATTGGAAAAGTCGCCAGCATTAAAAAAGACTAAAAAAAAGTGTATGGTCTGAAGTTTGTGATATAATTCTTGTTTTCTGTGTGTTTTTTTTAAAACTAGGCAGTCGACGACACTTCCTTTTTATTAGATATTCATATTGGCGAAGGGGATAGGTATACCGTCAACATGAACATACCGTGATCATCAAATAGTTTTGAGTACATCCGCAAAAAATTGCGATATAGTTCTGGCTCCTCAGGTCGCAATTCGACGAGTAATTTGGAGTAGAATCCCTTCTGCTGACGACGCGACGGGCTATCGAATCCTTTGTATAAACACGACGTCGTTTTTAAGGAAATTCATCTTCCTCGTTGTCTTCCAACATGTAGGCAGTTAAAATAGTTGCGAGTGCAATATTTTAATTCATTATCCTTATTACAAAAAAAAAACACAAGACTTTGAATTTATCTGCCAATGTCTGACAACAGATCGACCAATGTTTCATATTCAAATATCTGCCGAGTGCCGACCGTGTGAACACACAATTTTCAACCTTACAAAGTTGTCAGAAAAGTAATTGTAAGACCATTGTAAGACATGCATCTGACAATGAAATTGTAAGACTTTGAGACAAAATCTTACAACCGTTTGAAACGCACAATTTTGTATTGTATGTAAGGTAGTTGGCTGTTGTAAGCTCATTGTCTGTCATTGTCAGAGCATTGACAGATCTGACAATATTGTAAGATCTTACAATCATGTGTACTTAGCTTTACACACTTTACAGTGACATTTGACAGGATAAACAAAATAGGTATGTATAGTTAAGTGGTGGACGAGTGTTGTTGTTCTGGCACAGTAGGTAAACCAAATTAATAAATAATAACAATTAATATCTAAAAAAATATGACAGATATGTGCTCAAGTGTGTTTCAGTTCAGATGTTCAAAATTTTCGAGCTTTGTTCAGAGCTCAGATAAACCTAAAAACAAAAACGCCATGTATAGGCATAGCTAAGCTACTTTACCCCGTCGGCTTTGCTCGTGCCTAGGAATTGTATTGCCCAGATACATTTTTGTCTATCAGCCCAATGCATGTTCCATATTTTAAAAAGTGCTTGAGTTTTTTTTACCTTTGGGCCATTAATAAACATTTTTTTTTTAATTTGAGCTTAATCGGGTAGGTGATTTTCGTGATACCAATGTAGGTATGAGATTCCTATGGTTTTTATTCAGTCCGATTGTTCAATTTTGACCAATCTTCACAGGAGCAATATCGGTCCAATACCAAAGATTGCCTGGAAATTGGAACTCAATCGATTTGGTAGTTTGCGAGATATAAAATTTTTGAATTACATAATTAGAAAAAGAATCAATAAAATCTATGCATATTTAACAAAAATATAGGCAAAATAGTGAGACTCTAACATAGAACATTTATGCACAATCTTAAAATCTTGTGTACCTATATAATGTCAGCAAGAAAGCCAAAATCATTTTTATTCAATTTATCCTTCCCAACTCACCCCTTGCATCACCCTCCCTCTCCTAAAGTCATAAATCCTACACATTGCTTTTGTTATTGATACTTGTTTGTAATATTGCATCTCCTTTACTGTCTTCCAAACCAAACTAGTTCCCTACCCTGTTACGTCATATCAGAAAGAATTTTATACTGATGGATGAGGATGGGGAATGAAGAAAGAGAAAAGGCAAACCAGTTTGTTTTTGTTTTTTTCTTTGGTTTTCTCTATATACATTTCGACAGCAAAGCTAAGCATGAAATATCCTACCTCAGACTGGCTTACAACAAAAAATGACCCATCCAGCATTCCTTAGAGGGATATTTTTGTTGGGATTTTGTTTATCCAATCTTCAATCCCAGATATGCCCAGATCCATTTCACAAACCAGCACAAACGATCGCAGCGACGTATGGACCGCGTAGCGGATGATTGCATCGGTGCCGATTCTATTTGTAGTTATTCAATGATAGTAGGTACAGCTCAAAAACTGAGTCTCGCAATTCTGTTTGTCTGTTTGTCTGCGTGGTGGTAGATAGCTGTAGCGACAGGACGGATTCGTTTGTAGGTACCTCTAGTAGTTTGTTTCAAACTGTGCATAAGTAGTAGTGTGTATATACAATGATGAGACCTATTTGTGTTTTTTTTTTAATCTTCATAAGGCCATCAGGATCAGCAACATAGAGCTAAGTTGCTTTCAGGCACGGATTTTTTTAATGAAAGTTTGCATTAGCTGCCTTAATATTTGATTTCTTTATTTCAAATATTTTTGTTTACACAAAAAAATTGTCAGAAAACAGCTGATGTCGGTTTCAGTGGAAGAAAGTACTAGTTTTCTGTATTTTTCGTAATAGTTTCTCATATATTTCCCCTTATCTGGACACCAACCCTGTTTAGTAAAGCAACAGTGAAGCAAATGTTTATAAATAACAATTTCAGCAATATAGCGTAGAACGCGTTTGAACGCCGCGGTAAGTTCAACGCGATTTTGAAAACGCGCTGTGTGTGTCAGAGGATATGTGTTGCAGTTGATTATAACGCGGCGGTGGAACGCAGCGGTGATACGCGTCGTTAAAACGCGCTCTGTTTGATGGAGCCTTAAATTCTTACGCGATGTTTAACTAAACAAGCTCTTGGTGCTCGTCGGTGGGGAGGCTGTCGGTAGGGGGCCAAAGGGTGAAAAAATGTTAGGTCAAAAACGTGATTTTATTAAAGTTGATTTTTGGTTTGATGACGCTGAATAATATTTTAAGTAATAATCCAAAAAGGCAGACAGTTTGGGTGTTACGAAGATGGTGGTAGACTGCGGGGAATGTTGAGAAAATAAGAGGTAAATTACGTCATTTCATTAAAGTTGGGAAAAATGCTAGGTAACATTTTAAAAATACCATTATAATCCCGTAATCAAAAAGGAAGACACATATTTCAGGCAGACGCAATGTTACAATTCATTTGTATTAGTAAAAAAATAAAAACAAGTCAGAAATTGGTACTTTTCGAAGAAATCATTAACACATATTCTCCTAAGAATAGTTTTGTGCCATTCTGCTGTCCTCATCGTAATTGTGAAGTGGAACATCAGTAATGATTCCATCGTCATCATTATCCTTATCCTCTTCATTGTATGTCAAATTAATTGCCACGAGAACGATAACTTAGGCGCCGAAAATTAATAACGGTTTTTTGTAGATGGGTTGAATGCAAGCATTTTTTCTTGAGGGGAGGACTATCTTTGTTTAGGCGGCAGGGGTAATTAAAAAAAAAATACTTAAAATGAAAAAAAAAACATAAGCAGCAGAGATTAAAATGCGCGTGATTATTCAAAGGAGGTTAAGAACAGAAAGAAAGAGTTTATTCATACATTAATATACAGTGTGTGTTCAGAGACAATAAAGTAAAGACAAAAGTAGAAAGCTTACAGAGTGATTCCAATCAGTGCCGTAACTAGGCTTTTATGTGCCCTGTGCGAGCTTCTATATTTCCACCATTGATATACTATACATGGACTGCTAGCAGCCAATTTTTCGTTGAAGCAAAAATAAGCACTAGCTCTTTGGTTCACGGCGGAGAGAACCGAAAACACTCAAATGTCATCGAGCAATTCGTGCGATTTGGTTTGTGTCAAGGTTTGTGTTCTGAGTGTGCCATACTGCCATCTGTTATAGAACGTTTGAAATAATTTGAATAAGTCGTTATTTTTGCGCAGTTGCAATGTTTCTATAATGGATGGCACTGTGTTCTATGTAAAAAAAATAGCAAAGGCGCTCAGAGGTTGAAACCTCTTTCTTACTTTCGCCACACTGAACCAAAAGGGCTAGTGCTTATGTTTGCTTCATTTTTCCTCGCAGGTTTGTATGAAACTGACATTATTCACTAGCAGTCCATGCATAGTATGTTAATGATTTGCGCCCTCCAAAAAAATACTGATTTTTCGGATATCTAAATTTTTGTTTAGTTTATTTGTTAGAATTAAAATATATTGTAATACCTATTCTTGTCAAATGTAACGTAGCCACTAGAACTGTCATCATGTGAGAGCGCCATCTACACACTAAATGATTAAGTATCAATTGTATAGCCAACTTAAGAAAAAGATAGAATTGTACGAAGAGGGAAGGCGGCCATCTTGGGTGTGGCATTCTAGAAAGGAGACGACACACGACAAGTCAAAAATAAAAATCGGCTGACATCGCCATTATAGAAAGTGTTCTTTTATTTGGTCTTTAAATCTCAGATGTGGGGTAAACCCAAACAATCAGAATCAATACATATTAAACAATTTGAAAAGTTTGTGAATAATGACAGATCCGCGTGCAACACGTCAAATAATGGTGGACGCGCTCAACAACGCAGAAATTGCGTTCCCACCAAAAGCCACAGTGTCCCAAATACGACCACTATACGACGAGCTTTTGCGAAGTTATGCTGGAGCAGAAAACATACGCAATCCGACGGATGAAGTTTACGACGACGCCATTGATGACGAACCAGCAGCCGCTGTCGAACAATCCGATGTCCAACAGACCGATGTCCAACCAAACGATGTACAACAATCCGATGTCCAACAATCCGCTGTCCAGCAATCTGCTGTCCAAGAATCCGCTGTCCAGCAATCCGCAGTCCAACAATCCGCAGGCCAGCAAGCAGCCGCAGTTCAACAATCCGCAATGAGAACCCCAGTGGACGAAGTCTCTGCCCAATTAGAAGCAGAGCTCAAAATTCTGCGCATGCGTCGTGAAATGTTGGCGCTCCACCAAGAAATCAGGAACATGGAAGCCATCTCATCGAATGCAAACCATAGCCGCCGAAATGTTAATTTCGATCATCTTGAGAACGCGCTAAATCCATTCAGTGGAAAGAACCATTGCGACATTCGGAAATGGTTCGACGATTTCGAGCAGTACACTACAACACGTAACTACACACCAGATGAAAAGTACATGGGGGTGCGTAGATTGCTTAGAGAGACGGCTAAGGATTTCCTGAGTACGATGGGTGTCGTCGATTACGACGAGTTAAAGGAAGCGTTAGTGGAAACCTTCGGTAGGCAAGTCACTTACCGGGACATTTATAGACAGCTGGAACATCGACGAATAGATGCAGATGAATCATGTCTGGAATTCGTCATTTCGATGAAATCGCTTGCCGCCAAGATATCCATTCCAGAAGCGGAATTGGTGACTTTTATCATCGATGGATTTGATGACGACAGTGCCAACATTACACTGATAAACGACGCAAGGACCATCTCGGAACTCCTAAGCCGACTCGATCGATATCAGGAAAAACGTGACGTATACCTCAGACGTAAATCTACAGCCAAGCCAGGACCCAGTGCTATCGCCGCAGTCAAACAGAAGTCCGCCGGTGCAAGACCAAAGGAACTAGCCGAAGTACGTTGCTTTAATTGTTCGAAGTTTGGCCACTACAAAAGTAGCTGCACAAAACCACCAAGGCCAGCAAATGCTTGCTTCATATGCAATGAAGTCGGCCATTTTCATCATAGTTGCCCGAAAGCCCAACGAAAGCACCAGAAAATTGTAGCTGCTGTTACTAAGGCATTAGCCGAAGAAGACGAAGACAGTGAAGAAGAATTGGCTGGTGCCATCAGCGCCATGCAAACCGTAAGTGTTGCCTTTATTTGTGATCAGGTTAGATGCATCAGATTGACTAATTGTTTTTCTCTTTTCGATACCGGTAGCGCAATTAATTTCATTAGACGTTCCATAATCCCAAGTAACATTAGAGTGTCCAAAGTGTTAAGAGAAACTAAATATTTCGGAATCGGTCGAACCAAACTCCATTCATATGGTATAATACAGTGCTTTATTACATTTTTAAACGAGAAAAAAAAAATATCCCTTTGGATTCTTCCAGATAACGTGATGACACTACCATTAATTTTGGGACGGAACTTTTTGCGAACTTTCAACATTCATTTAAGTCGATTTAAAACAACAGAAACCGCGAATTTGTCAATCGAAGAGAATTCTAAATTAAATAAAAAGCAATTTGTTACTCAGGATGCATTTAACTTGAATAAGTTAGGTATTGTTAGTGTTGTTAGTGATTTTAATTGCCTGATGAACCCGCTGTTAATTCCGCCGTGTAGTGTAAAGATAAACAAAACAGATGATGTATCGGCTTTGACAACTGATGATCCGAAGCCGGCACACTGTGATGAAGAATTTATTTTTGGAATTTCCGCGGTCGACTCTTGTGAAATGCAGTCTGATGTTGATATTTGTCCGCGTTTAGATATGTGTCAGATTGAAGCTGTTGGGGCAGTTATTGATTGTAATTACTTGAACCCGACCGATATTGAGCGTAAGCCACATAACTATCAGATGAAGATTAATTTAGCTGATGATACACCCTTCCACTGTCCCCCGAGGTCACTATCTGTATTCGAGAGAAAGGAAATACGAAACAAAATAAAAGATATGCTAGATCGGAAAATAATCTAACATAGCAAATCGCCGTATGCCTCGCAAGTAGTACTTGTTAAGAAAAAAAATGGTAGTTTGCGGTTGTGTATTGACTATCGTGCGTTAAATAAAAAGACCGTTCGGGATAATTTTCCTTTGCCGTTAATAGATTACTGCATCGAGTTCTTAGGGGGTAAGCGGTGGTTTACCTTGCTTGATTTAAAGGAGGGGTTTAATCAGGTGCTTATGGATAAAGATTCAGTACCATTTACTGCTTTTGTGACACCGGAAGGTCAGTATGAGTACTTAAGAATGCCATTTGGCCTGAAAAATGCACCTGCAGTTTTCCAACGATTTTTGCATGGAATATTTCAAGATTTGATCGAAGCAGGAAAGCTTATCATTTACTTAGATGATATTTTAATTGCTACTTCTGATTTCGATTCCCATTTGGAAATACTCACTGAGGTTTTGCGCCGAATTTATGAAAAAGGTCTAGAGCTTAGGATGACCAAGTGCAGGTTTGGCTACGACAAATTAGAGTATTTAGGCTATTCTGTGAATGCATTAGGGATACGACCGACGGATGCACATATACAGAGCATAAAGCAGTATCCCATGCCCAAGAACCAAAATGAGTTGCAAAGGTGTTTAGGTTTATTTTCGTATTTCCGTCGTTTTGTACCACCGTTTTCAAAAATTGCTAAGCCACTTCTAGATTTGATGCGCAAAGAAACTAGGTATGAGTTCACGGACGAATGTGTCAAGGCTTTCAGACAGCTCCGTGATAAGTTAGTCTCAGCCCCGGTGTTAGCAGTTTATGACCCAGATAGGCAAACTGAGTTGCACTGCGATGCCAGCAGCCATGGGTTTGGCTCAGCGTTAATGCAGCGTCAGGAAGATGGGAAATTTCACCCAGTCGCGTATTTTTCGAAGACTACTACTGCAGCCGAGGCCAAATACCACAGCTTCGAGTTGGAGACCTTGGCTATAATTTATTCATTGCGACGTTTTCGAGTATACCTGGAGGGTATACCGTTTAAGATAATCACTGATTGCAACTCCCTAACGCTCACGTTAGGTAAGAAGCAGGTTAATCCTAGAATTGCTAGGTGGGCTTTAGAGTTAGAAAACTATAACTATTCCGTACAACACCGAAGCGGTGCATCAATGGGTCATGTGGATGCGTTAAGCCGATGTCATGTTGTCGCTGCTCTGAGCAGTGACGAAGTGGACTTTTACATTCAAGTGGCACAAAATCGAGATCCTGATATTAGAACACTGCGTGAAAATTTGGAAGTGGAGGCTCTTGAGCACTACGAGTTGCAGGATGGATTAGTTTTCCGTAAGTCGGATCAAAACCAGTTATTGCTTTATGTCCCTGCTGAAATGCAGGACAATGTCATACGTATGGTACATGAAAAGGTTGGTCATCTAGGGGTTGACAAATGCTACCATCAGATAAAAAGAAACTATTGGTTCCCAAGTATGAAAAGAAAAATTGAAGGATTTGTACAAAATTGTATCAAGTGCATCCTATATTCTGCGCCTGCCCGGTCAAATGACCATAATATGTACAGTATTCAAAAAAAACCTGTCCCTTTTGATACAGTCCATGTAGACCATTTCGGGCCATTGCCGTCTATATCCTCCAAACGGAAACACATCTTGGTTGTTATCGACGCCTTCACGAAATTTGTACGTCTGTACCCGGTTAACTCGACAAGTACGAAAGAAGTTTGTGCTTCATTAGACAAATATTTCAGTTATTATAGTCGTCCTAGACGTATAATTTCTGACCGCGGTTCCTGTTTTACCTCTTTAGTAAAATGCTTTATGCTTAGTAAAATCAGTGAACCTGTAAATCATGCAGATTGGTCCACAAAATTGGCTCAAGTTGAACATGCGATCAATAACACAATACACAGCTCAACGAAAGAGACACCAAGCAAACTACTTTTCGGAATAGATCAGCGCGGAGCAATTGTAGATGAACTGTCAGAGTATCTAAGTGACAAGATTGGTCGAGTTGCGGAAATTGATCTGCCTACGATTAGATTAAAGGCATCGAACGCTATAAAAGCGTCCCAGGAATACAACGAACAGTACTTTTTAAAGCATAGTGTGCCGGCTAAGGTATATGCGGTCGGGGATTTCGTGGTAGTAAAACATGTTGATACATCAATCGGAACCAATAAAAAATTTGTTCAAAAGTATCGAGGCCCCTACATCATACATAAAGTACTACCAAACGACCGTTATGTCGTTACTGATATTGATAACTGTCAATTAACACAACTACCCTATAATAATGTTGTAGAAGCCATTCGAATGAGGAAATGGATAACCCCAAAGACAGGAATTAGAATCACTAACAGCTAATTAGGCAACACGAAGCTCTTTAGGATACGTATATTAGTGGTGCTCAAATGTTTTGTAATTTAATTTAATCTAACTTTTCCATTTATATGTTTAGTCTCCTTATTCTAATGATCGTGGTCGATCATAAAGTCAGATTGGCCGAGTTGTAATACCTATTCTTGTCAAATGTAACGTAGCCACTAGAACTGTCATCATGTGAGAGCGCCATCTACACACTAAATGATTAAGTATCAATTGTATAGCCAACTTAAGAAAAAGATAGAATTGTACGAAGAGGGAAGGCGGCCATCTTGGGTGTGGCATTCTAGAAAGGAGACGACACACGACAAGTCAAAAATAAAAATCGGCTGACATCGCCATTATAGAAAGTGTTCTTTTATTTGGTCTTTAAAATATTAACTTTAGGCAAACAAAACAAATATATTTGCCAAAAAAAAATATGTACATACAGCTAGCTAAGTATAACAGACATAAAACACCAGTAAACGTAAACAAAATAAGACTACTGTTTACTTAAAGATTTAGTCGGCTCTCACATTAAGGCAACAATCAATAAGCAACAACTGGCAATAGGAAACCAGCAATATTATCGCTCACAGTTAATTTACTTTGAATTGAATCAGAGGTCTCACATCAAAGCAACTCAATATCGTATTTACGAAAAATTTTGCTGATTGCGGCAATAATTATAGCTAGCGATACACAGCGCATATTGAAAAGCAGCAAATATTGCTTCCTAGTAGCAATATTTGTGATTATTCACACTTTTGCGCTTACTACGTTCTACAAAGTTTTGGAAAATATGTCGGACGATCCTGTTTTCAACACAAAGTTCCTTGAAGTTGTAGAAAAATATTCCTGAGGTAGAAATTTCAGGCTTTTTTTTTGCTTCGATGTGAGAATAGGTTAAAACAAAATTGCGTATTGATAGTTACTAGTTGCTTAGTTGCTTACTGCTTGTTGCCTCAATCTGAGAGCCGCCTTACTCTACGTTTACGAGCTTTCCTCATACCGAAGTCCTTAATGACATCATCATACGACAGCAGTCGTTCTATGTCAGCTTCAATCGACAACATTGCTAGGCCAGATAACCTATCCTGACTCATTGTTGGGCGCAAGTATGCCTTTATCAGTTAGAGTTTATTGAATAAACTTTCTAAAGAAGCTACAGTCACTGGCATCGTTAAAAAATGCTTATAGCTACTAATACGTTTGCAAACATTTCCTTTAAGTCCAGTTGTAATATCCTATTAAGAGACTTAGGGCCGGTTTGTTCATATTTGGTTAACTCTAATCAACGGTTACCCTTTAAGCAAAATCGCTGACTCAATTTTTCCCGTCATTTTTGGATCCGCATAATATGAGGCGTTCCACGCACACATTTGTAAATTCGCTGTATCTACACAACAAGTAGAACGAGAGTCGCGAGAATTTTTGTTTTGTCTTTTTTTATGCAATGAAAGAGTGAACATCTGCGGCTGCCGGTGGGCGGTGATTAATCTTTCGTTGACGTTCGTGGTGGCAAGCACGTGATAAAATCTCTACGAATTAATTAATATACGGTAACATGAATTCGAGCGGTTATTATAAAATCAACCGTGAGGTTTCCTTTATTTGCAAACGTGCAAGGAAATATAGTGATAAAGATCACAGGGAACACATTTCGGGTATATCGGGAGGCTCAACGATGAACTTGTGCGAAAACAGTGTTTTTGGTGTTTTTGACCAAAATAACGTTCACTCGGATGAAGACCATTTAGATGAAATAGTGAATTTTAATGAAACAAGTGTTTGAGTCCAGACAATTCTATTACTGTCGGTCACTGCTCCAACAGAAAGCAACGTTGATTTCTGCAAAATGGTCCTCAAAAGCATTGCCGAGCTAACGAATTTAGTTACCAGCAACATAAAGGAAACAAAATATCTCCGAAGAGCAATACAGAAGCTAAAAATCAACCAAAAACGAAATTCAACCGTCACCCAGCTGTCTTTCCTGGAAATTCCATGCCTCTCAATGGAGCATCTATTAACATTTGAGGCACAGATCCGTGATGGTAATGGAACTTCAAAAGCATTGGTAAAGATAATATATTTATTCGCCTTAAATTTTTTTAACTCGTTTTTCTTTCGTAGGAGAGTTTGTTGGAGAAAATGCCTGCCCAAAGTCTGGAAAAATTCCTTAGACATAGCCTGAAAGCTATTTTTTCAGATGATGTTGCTTCGAAGTGTTCTTTCCACGGAAAATAGTGAAAATGTGAAAATAGTTATTTTAATTAATAAATTCGTAGAAAAAATGCATGCAAATGTAAACAAACTTGTTTGTATTTCGTCTGAAAAAAATTCTTCGATACTCGATTGTCATCTGCCAGCGCTTGCCTCGTTTTTTAATTTTTTTTGGATCCGATTTGGATTAATTTTTCGCTGAGTGCGGCGAGCTCGCTCTCTCATTCTCTCACCAACACATACAAAAGTGGGTCCGCGGTGATTCTAATTTCTATACTAATTTGAGCCGGCAAACGCAGTTTCGCGGATCCGTATGCGGAGTCTTCCATATGTCATTTGAACCGTTTATCTTCGGTTCAAAAACGGAGTCAATGATAAACCGTTTATCTTCGGTTCAAAAACGGAGTCAATGACATATGGAAGACTCCGCATACGGATCCGCGAAACTGCGTTTGCCGGCTCAAATTAGTATAGAAATTAGAATCACCGCGGACCCACGTTTGTATGTGGAAAGAAAGCAGGAAAGACCTTCCATATACACCCCAAGGACTTCAGACCAATTAGTCTGTCTTCCTTTCTTCTCAAAACTCTCGAGAGGATCATCGACCTCCACATCAAGGACACTGTGGACCGATCACTGTTTTCAAGATCTCAACATGCCTACCAAAAGGGCAAGTCAACCGAAACTGCTCTTCACTCGATTGTTGGCTCGATAGAGAGGTCCCTCTCACTCAAGGACTATACAATGGCTGTCTTTCTTGACATAGAGGGGGCCTTTAACAATATCAAAACACAATCGATCATCCAAGCCTTAAACAAGCTAAATATTGCCGTGTAATCACCCACATTCTAACAAAAAGGATGGTGAGGGCCACCTTTGGCAGCAGCGCTGTCGAAAAACTTACACAGAGGCACCCCACAAGGTGGAGTGCTTTCTTATGGAACATAGTTCTTAACGAACTTCTGATCTCGTTGGAGAGCTCAGGGTGCAAAGTTGTAGCCTACGCGGATGACGTAGCCTTACTCGCTTCTGGAAAGTACCCACAGACACTTTCCGACATCCTGCAACTCGGATTGCGTAAACTAGTCTCCTGGACCGACAGTTGCGGTCTTAGCGTCAACCCGACGAAAACGGAGTTAGTCTTATTCACAAGAAAGGTAAAGCTTCCCGCTGTCACTCCTCCAAGTCTCAAAGGAACTCCACTCGAGTTCATTAGCAGCGCTAAATATCTGGGGCTGAGACTGGACAGGAAGCTCTTATGGAGAGAAAACATTGCCGAACGCGCTAGGAAATCCCTAGTGGCTCTATACTCCTGCAAAAGGGCTGTA
This sequence comes from Cheilosia soror, assembly GCA_949372485.1. Lineage (NCBI taxonomy): Eukaryota > Metazoa > Arthropoda > Insecta > Diptera > Syrphidae > Cheilosia > Cheilosia soror. The sequence continues at coordinate 58,777,204 of OX443561.1, read as the reverse complement.
GGCTCTCGATGGGGCCTTCAACCCAATATAATGCACTGGCTTTATAATGCGGTCATAAGACCGATAATTCTATATGGCATCGTTGTGTGGTGGCCGGCCTTGAACAAAAGTTCCAATCTAAAGGTCTTAGAGAAGATTCAGCGCTTGGCATGTATGTGCATCACGGCCGCACTGAGGACATCTCCAACCGCCGCTCTGCAAACCATGCTTAACCTACTTCCACTAGACATCGTCAGTAAAGAATATGCCACCAATGTGGCGATCAGATTAAGGGAAGGGAAACACTGGAGAGGGCAACCAACTGGACACGCCAGCATACTTCTACAAACGATCCACCTGCCCACTACTACCGACTATCTGCCTACGAAAATCAATTTCGAAAGAGGCTACACTCATGAAATACCGGACAGGAACCAATGGGATTCACAAAATGTCCTACATAAATCACTGTCAATATTCACAGACGGTTCTAAGACACTAGAGGGAGTGGGCGCCGGAGTCTTTTCAGAGGAATTGAACCTGGGCCTCTCCTTCAGTCTTCCGCAACACTGCAGTGTTTTTCAGGCCAAAATTACAGCTATTCGTCAAGCTACAGCGTGGCTGTCGATTAATTCGGTATCACAAAGGGATATCGTTATATACATTGATAGCCAGGCTGCAATCAAATCCCTAATATCCAGCGAAATAAGATCCAAGGCGGTGGAAGATTGCCGCGTATCTCTAAACGAGATAGCTGGACAGTACAACCTCACCCTCTGCTGGGTTCCTGGTCACTGTGACATCCCAGGGAACTGTGCAGCAGACGAACTAGCAAGGCGAGGCTCCTCTGGCGTGGAAAGTATAAGCCTGCACAACGTGTATGCACCACTTTCCCACGCTAAACAAATAATTCATGCAAACGCAGTAATGCGTGCAGGCCTCAGATGGAAACATTTGGGGTACTGCGACACTGCCAAGCTCACGTGGCCATCTCTGGACGCAAAGCGATCAAAGGAGCTTCTTCGACTTAAGAGATCCACCATCTCGAAAGTCGTTAACGTGATTTCCGGGCACTGCATAATAGGTAGACACGCGCAAAGGCTCGGTCTGCCTTATAATGACTTTTACAGAAGCTGTAGAGACGAAGAGGAGGACGAGTCCGTCACTCACTTTCTTTGCAGCTGCCCTGCCCTGTCCAATCTAAGAAAGGCCTACTTAGGGAACTATTTTCTCAATGATCTCAGTGATCTAGGTAACACCAGCGCCGCTAGCATTCTTAGCTTCATAACAGGCAGCAAATGGTTTACATGAGTAGCCAGTAAAGAAACAGCTCCCCAAATCCCAGTGGTATGCACAATGGGCCGAATAGCGGCCTAAATGTTTCTCTCATAGAGAGCCACTTTAACTAAACTAAACTAAACTAAATATAACAAAAAATTGTATAAATAACAAAAATTAAATTTAAAATAAAACAGCTAAATTTCCTCGTCAACGTTTCAAAAAAAAAAAATGGTATGCACCTGAAATTTTATATACCCAGTGTACCCTTTTTCTCGCTCGCGTTCCTACCCAAAAAGAGCTCTGTTTAGGGGGCTATTTGTTTTTAAAAATTCGACGCTAGCAAACAAAATTTCACGAAAAAGGGGAAACTCACTATACCAAATACAAAATAGACCAAAAATAAAGAACAAAAGAAAAGAAAACTTCAATAAATAAATAAATTAACAAAAAAACCACGCCAAGTGAAATAAATAATAATAATAATATAAACGATTACAGGTAAGTATATATAGATTATATTCTTTGTATTTGATTAAATACAAATTAATTTAAAACAAAAAAAAATTTTTTTTTATTTATTGACCAATGGTCTATTGTTTTTGGCACTGACTGTAATTTCAGTTGCATTATTATGTATGTAGTAATTTTTTTGTTTTTGTTTTTGGCATACAAATTCCTTTTAAATATATATTTGTATATATAATTATATATATTGTTACGTATGTATTAAGTAAATATATTAATGACAAAAAAAACTATTGGCGGCAATCATATACCTTTAACACCAAAGAAATATATAAATATATAGGCATATAATATAGTAATAAAAAAAAAGTTTTTTTTGCTGTTGCTATTCGCCCGTAGTTAGAGGCACGCCTTCGAGAAACGGCTCCTTACGTAGCTGTCAGATAGAGACACGGCTTCGAGGCACGACTACGTAACGAAATGTCATTAGCTGGACGGAATTTTAGAATTGGCACATTAAACTCTAGAATCGAGACACGGTTTTATAAACAAATGCAGATGATATCTATGGAAGAATTTTATTTGTATAAATACAATGTTTGGGTTTAAAGCAGATGAACTAGTTACTATTATTTGGATTCAGGCTGAATATATACTTCGTATAAATACATTTCATACGCTTTAAATTGGTTCACTACGTTTGTAATCCATGACAAAGTTGTAAGAACATCAGCTGAAATATTTAAGTCACTAAAACAATGTTTGGTTACATTCTAACTTAATAGATGAATGTATATTTTGATTTTTGTACATTTAGCGTGTATATTGAATACCTTAAATGTACAGAAATCAATAAAACATGAAGTAATTCACTATATTCGGTGTCTGTAAACGAAAATTCATAGAAATCTGTCATTACTTGTTTCCAAGGTCACGTAACGTAATAAAAACTGTCACGAAATGGCTGCATTCAGACCGTATATAACACAATCTGCAAATGTGTACATCTAAAAAAAACTGGAATTGTGGAACTTGGAACATTTAACTGATTTCACTCAAATCCCTTCAAGCAAGAGAGTCCGTTTTCGGTTCAAAAACGGAGTCAATGACATATGGAAGACTCCGCATACAGCTCCGCATACGGATCCGCGAAACTGCGTTTGCCGGCTCAAATTAGTATAGAAATTAGAATCCCACTTTTGTATGTGTTGGTGAGAGAATGGGTGGTTGGGTGTGTATGAATCGGGTAGGCGCTGATTGGCATCAACTTGGCGGTGCCCAGCTGTTGCAACTTTTTCATACACATCAATTGTGCTTATTTTACCTCCGCGTGGTAACCACCGGGTACTGGTCTCGCCCATCCAGGCTTGACTTGCTAAACTTATAAGCGCGAGTGTTGAACACGAAGAAAATAGCAACACTATAATGCTCTGTCGGAACTGACTGTCTGCTCGAGTCTCAGAAGTCTAACATGAGCCCCTCAGAAAGAGGACGTGCGGCGGAAGAATTCACGCGATTGAATCAACGGTGACGTCAACAGTTGGCATGGCAGATACTTTAATGAGCTACTTTGACATATTTGGAGCTGAGGTCATTAAGGATTTTTCAATACTAGTCAGGGTTTTGAAATAGAGATGGTGGCGGAAGAGCCCTTAATGGGTCAACGGCAGCACTCAAATCCCCGAAGCGGGTTACTGACTCCGGAATATCCGGCCCCTTTCGTCCAAGGGGTCACAGAAAGGGCCTGGCCCTCCAGGTTGGGGGTTGTGCGTGGGGTTAACTACCCAACCACGGAAAACACCACCAGTTACGAAGCAACCAAAAGCCTCGGATATGGATGGATTTACTGTTGACGACCCTGCAAAACGAAAAAAGGACAATGACTTTCGGATCTGCACGTGGAATGTTCGAACCCTGAACAGACCGCGTGCAGCCGAACAATTAACGGAGGCCCTAGACTGCTACAAGGCAGATATCACCGCCATCCAGGAAGTGCGGTGGGATGGGCCCGGCAAAAGAAGGATGAAAAACTGTGACATCTATTACGGTAATTGCTACAGAGAACAGAAGCAGCGTCTATTCGGATGCGGATTCGTTGTAAGAGACTTAGGCAAGAAGTCTTGAGCTTTTGACACGTTAGTGAGCGCCTTACAACTATCCGCATCAAGGCTAAATTCGCCAACATCAGCCTGATATGCGCTCACGCCCCCACAGAAGATAAGGACGATGCTACCAAAGAATGTTTCTATGAGCTCCTCGAGAAAACATATGAGCAATGTCCTAAATACGACGTTAAAATCGTCTTAGGTGATTTTAACGCCAAAATAGGAAAGGAGGACATCTTTGGTAGCACAATCGGAAAGCACAGCCTACACGACACCACGTCTGGAAACGGACTTAGGCTAATTGACTTTGCTGCGGGACGTAATGCTACTATAGCAAGCACACGGTTTCCACACCTCAACATTCACAAAGGAACATGGCGGTCACCAGACCATCAAACGGTCAATCAAATTGACCATGTTGCGATCGACGCAAGGCACTCCTCCAGTATTCTAGATGTCCGAACTTTCCGAGCGGCCAACATAGACTCGGATCACTACCTTGTTGTAGCCAAGGTACGTATGCGGATATCCCAGACACCACAACAACGAGGAAATACTGTGAGAAGATTCAACGTTGAACGGCTACAAACGCAACAAACCGCCAGAACTTTTGCCGATCGCGTCTCCCTCAACCTCTCGAGAAGTCCTGTGCAGCCAGCATCAAGTGCTGAAGACCAGTGGCATCGATGCCAAGAAGCCATCAGAAAAGTCGCGACTGATGTGCTAGGTTTCACCCGACCACCACCGCGAAACCCCTGGTTTGATGAAGAGTGCCGGCAAGCACATGCAGCAAAGCAACTGGCCTACAAAGCGGCGCTGCAGAGAAGGACGAGAGCAGCTCGTGAGCTCTACGAGCAAAAAAGGAGGGAAGAACACCGGCTTCTCCGGAGGAAAAAGAAAGAGCATGAGAAGCGCGCGATCGAGGAAATAGAGAGGTGTTACTCCAGGAACAACGTTCGGTTTACCAAAAGGTAAAAAGAACGTGTCACGGGAACAAGGCCCGAACAGAGACCTGTAGAGACGAACAAGGAAACCTTTTAGTAGAGTCACAGTCGGTGCTGAGGACATGGAAAAACCATTTCTGCAGACTGCTAAACGGCGAAGACGACACAAATTCCGCTGTCAGGCAGAATGAACCATTCAACCTGGGCGATGAAAGCCAACACTTCCGTCCACCTGACCAAAATGAGGTAAGGATAGGAATATCCAAGCTGAAGTCCAACAAAGCTGCAGGACCGGACGGTTTATCGGCCGAGCTTTTTAAGGCAGCAGGGGATGACTTGGTACAGAGCATACACCAACTCGTTTCTAAAATTTGGTCAGAGGAAAGTATGCCTGATGAATGGAGCCTCAGCATTGTTTGCCCGATCCATAAGAAAGGAGACCCTCTAAACTGCGCCAACTATAGAGGCATCAGTCTCCTTAACATCGCTTACAAAATTCTGTCTGCTGTACTGTGTGAACGCCTGAAACCATTTGTCAACGAACTGATTGGACCTTATCAGTGCGGTTTTAGGCCCGGTAAGTCCACAACCGACCAAATATTCACACTACGGCAGATCCTGGAGAAAACCCAAGAAGTCCAAATCGATACTCATCACCTATTTATCGATTTTAAAGCCGCATATGACAGCATTTATAGAGACGAGCTATACAGAGCCATGTCTAGTTTTGGCATCCCTGCCAAACTTGTCAGGTTGTGCAGAATGACGACGGAGAACGCTCGCTGCTCCGTAAAGGTCGGAAACAATCTCACCGAGACCTTTGATGTCAAAAAAGGATTTAGACAAGGTGATGCGCTGTCATGTGACTTTTTCAACATCATTCTTGAGAAAATTGTGCGAAACTCGCAAGCCAACACCAGGGGCACAATTTTCCAAAAGTCTGTGCAACTACTTGCATACGCTGACGACATCGACATCATTGGCAGAACACAGCGAGCTGTCACTGGTGCGTTTGCAAGTATCAGTACAGAGGCGGCAAAAATGGGTTTAGTGGTGAATGAGGGCAAAACGAAATATATGCTGTCAACAAGAAGGGACACACAACATCGACAAATCGGACAGAACGTCACGATAGACAGCTATAACTTTGAGGTAGTTCGGGACTTTGTCTACCTCGGCTCCGCTATTAATTCTGAAAATGACATCACATCAGAAATCAAGCGAAGAATTACACTTGCCAACCGCTGTTACTTTGGCCTAAGAAGGCAATTGATTAGTAAGGCCTTGTCGAGAAACACCAAGGAGACTCTATATAAGACCCTCATCATCCCAGTCCTGCTTTATGGCGCAGAATCATGGACGTTGTCAAAAGCGGATGAAGATCTCCTTGGGCGCTTCGAACGCAAAATTCTTCGAGTGATTTTCGGTCCCGTTTGCGTTGACGGGCTTTGGAGGAGGAGATTTAACAGCGAACTCTACGAGCTGTACAGCGACATCGACTTGGTCAGAAAAGTACGTATCAGTCGACTAAGATGGCTAGGACATGTAGAGCGAATGGACACCAACGCTTCGGCCCGAAGAGTCTTCGATTCCAACCCGGAGGGACAACGCAGTAGAGGAAGGCCTCGCCTTAGGTGGCGCGCACAAGTGGAAGGGGACCTCAACCAACTTGGAGTGCGCAACTGGAGGCAGTTAGCCAAAGATCGTGCTAACTGGAGAGGCGTGTTGGTTGAGGCCCAGGTCCACCCCGGACTGTAGCGCCATCTAAGTGAAGTGAAGTGGTGAGAGAATGAGAGAGCGAGCTCGCCGCACTCAGCGAAAAATGAATCCAAATCATTTTGTATCCTGCTCGCGCTAAATTTTATCTCCCATACAAAAATGTCTACAGAGATAAAATTTAGCGAGGCAGTTTAGCTAAGCAGTTCCGCACGCTAAATTCTTACTTTCATATAGATGGGACACACTCAATGTCAGTCCGATATAACAATATTGTGTGTGATATGCACTACGTACAATTTTGTTATACTCGGCCAAGAAAATGTCTCCACTGATTTAGCTCGCGAAAGAATTGCCTGGTACATTAAATCGGCGATAAATTTTGACATTTTCGAAACAAAAAAATTTTTTAATTGAATATTTCATGGAATACTTGATAATTGATGTAAGTGAGTAGGAAAAAAGTGAAAAAATAACAAAAATCAAAATACATGTGGCAATAAAATATGGGTGTGTGTCCTCTCTATATCCTGTACAACGAATTTAGCGAGCATTTATCTGTGCTGTGGAGAGAAAAGCGCTCGCTAAAATTAGGCGCAAGCAGGATACTAGGCTTTAAGCCCAGTATCCTGCTCGCGCCATGCGTGTAATAATTAAAATGTTCTAAACCGAATACTACCGCTAACAGCTCCTTTTCAATCTGCGCGTAACGCTGCTGTGTTTCTGTTAAGCAAGCAGATCCAAATGCAATAGGTTTCTGTTCCTGCACAAGAGTTGCACCAAGGCCATATTGGGAGGCATCAGCTAACATGGTTATGGATTTTTTAGAGTTAAATATCTGTAGCACCGGGGCATTGATCAAATTAGTTTTAAGTTTCTCGAAGCACATTTGAGTATTAGCATCCCAGAGCCAGACTGTATTCTTTTTTAAAAGTTGCCTTAATTCATGTGATTCGTGCGATATATTTGATATGAACTTAGTATGATACCTATACATGGACAAAAACCTATGCAGCTCATCAGTGTTTGACGGGGTTGGAAAATTTACAATTGCTTCTATTTTTTTAGGATCTGGAGTAATTCCTTTGTTAGACAGAATTTGTCCTAAATAATTAATCTGCGTTTGTGCCAGTTGCATCTTCTCCCTATTAAATTTTTGCGCGAGCTGCAGTTAGAACTCTCCTCAACAATTGGCAGTGTTCCGTCAGGGTTTTTGAGCCTAGGGCTAAATCGTCAAAATAAGAATTCGCTTGTGGAATATGGTCAAAAATACTGTTCATAGTGTTTTGAAAGGTTTCAGGGGCATTTACCAGACCGTAGGGTACTACTAGCCAGCGATAACGTCCAAATGGAGTCGCAAATGTTGTGAGGTACGAGCTGCTTTCTTCTAATGGTTGCTGCCAAAAAGCTGATTTAGCGTCAAATAATGTAAAAATGTTACAACCCTGCATTTTGTGTATAAGCTCCTCTGCTGTAGGTATTTGATGATGTGGCCGTTTAATATTGGCATTCAATGGCCTCGGATCAAGGATAATACGTAATTTGCCGGACTTTTCAATTAAATGCATACTACTTAGCCAATCCGTTGGCTCATCGACTTTGGCAATAATTCCATCCTTCACCATTTTTGTCAGCTCATCACGAACAGGGGTATGCAAGGCAATCGGAATTCTTCTTGGGGCAGCAATATGAGGAACCGCATCTTCCTTAAGCTCGATCTTGACTGGTTTCAGTGAGCCTCGTCCTTCAAACACATCTGGAAACTCAGCAATGATCGATTCCAGTGTCACTGGCAATTTTCTGTCGTTGGTAATACACTCATAGATATTAAAAGTTTCGTTAAGAAGTCTAAACGTCCTGCACGCTTGAAGTCCGAGAATTGTTCTGACATTTAAATATGTGATCAGAAAACGTTGTTTACTTTTTATGCCATTAAGCTCAACTTCTAAATAACATTGTTTAAACAAAATAATTCTTGAACCTCCAAACGCTTTTAAGATGTAATGAGTTTTGAACATTCGCGGTGTCACTGAAAACTTTTTAACAGAATCTACTGATATAACATTTGTCTGTGCACCAGTGTCAATCTTGCAGCTTATGTCATTTCCATTGATAATAGCTTTTACCAGCCAATCTTTTGAAGAACCGCGGGATTCAACAACCTTACACAGCTCAGATACAAAGAAAACCTCACCATCAGGATTATCCTTAACAGCATCGCTTGCCTGAAGTTCATGAACGTCATTAGTGTTTCGTCGTTGAAAACCATTCCTTTCAGATGTACGCGCACTTTTACATTTTCTCGCCCAGTGGTTTAGTTTGCCGCACTTTCTGCATTCATCACCAAAAGCTGGACAGCGCCTTGGTTCATGTGACCTGCCACAGTTTTGACACGCCCTATTTCAGTTATTGTAATTGTTCGATCGATTGTTGCCTCTCTTAACCTCATCTATAGCTACACTGACTTCTTGCTCTTCAGTGCCAGTAGATGACATGAAACTCGATTGAATATACGATTGTTCACTTATTCGACACTGCTCAACGACACCTTCTTCGGTCAAGACTCGTTCACGTAGGAGCCTTTCCCTCAAGGCTGAGTTCGAGATGCCGATGAGCAATTTAGGTATCTCGGATATTTCTCGAAAGAGAATCGCCAAATTTGCAATCAACAGCATGTTGTTTCACTTTATTGTAAAACATGTCAAATTTCTCATCTGGCAATTGTTTAAGTTGCGCATTCCAAAAAAGATAGCTTGCGAAAATTTCGTTTGAATAGGTTTGAAAAACCTCATCAAATTTATCCAACACTTGCTTTAGCGTTACCTCTGTGGATGGAGAAATTGGAAGCAAATCAAACTGCTCATGCTTACACTTCAAGTCCTCGCCACACGTCATTAAAAACACAGCAATTTTCCGTTTTTCTGCTTTCTCATCCAATTTGTTTGCGATGAGAAAATTTGTGAAATTAGATTTCCATCTGCGCCAATTTTCTGCGAGATTTCCAATCATCGAAAATGGTTCCATTTTAATTGCCGCCATTGTTCAAGATGTATATTTTTTTTTCGATTAATTCTTAATTTATATTGGGTTCCACTTCTGTGACCATGTTATGTACGGTGTACAATAAGTTTTGAGTTAAAACACGTTATGTTATTTTACTTTAGTTCACCATTTATTTATATGTTTAATTGTTATAATTTCGGTCTGCCTTCCTCGAGATCAATTCAACTGTCCGTCGACCGCCGGTCGCGTTTATATTATTCTTGTTCAATTCAAGTCGCGGGGTGTGTTCGATGAATACATAACATTGTATAATATTCAACATCCTATGTAAACAACCTCCGCTTGAATTCTGAAACAAAGTGGAATTGCAGAAACATGAAACAAAAAGAATTGGTATTGGAACGTTGGAAGGGAGGTCACCACACCACGAAATTATTTGAGTATCAGAAGTAATAGGAGTGAATTTTAGTATTTTGCATCTGTCTGACTGCACAGATTATTTTGTATTTATGTATTAATTAAATGTAATACATTGTAACATGTTGTCTCATTTAATTGGTTGGGATAAAGCAATACAAATGGTTTTGAGCCTGACAAACCCAAAATCACTCAAATATACACGAAATAGCTAATAGAATATTGCATTAGGTACTGTATACACATTAAAATCGAAACCACTTTCGAATCGGTTAAAATAAAAACATAATTCGATCTTTGCAAAGTGCAAGGTGTAATACTGGGCTCACAAACCAGTAAGAATAGACCGTCGACTCCTCCCACATAACGGACTTTGCCTACAAGCTGCGGGCGAGACCAGGATTTTTCATGTATTGGTGCTGTACAAAATCAAAGGGGCGCCATTAACGCACGCATACTTGAAAAATCCTGGTCGCATGGTATTGCATAGAAAAACATTGCCGCCATTAATTTTGACATTTACACGTATTCACAGACAGCGAAATTCTTTCCGGGGGGAATCGGGTAGGTGTACGGGAAGTCGGCGGTCTATTCTTACTGGTTTGTGACTGGGCTGTTTTCCTTAGTCGACAAAGGGATAAGATAATATAAATAGATAGGTAGTATTTCACCATAACTACAATATATGGTAAGCCCCTAGTACACGGCATGTAGAAAGCCACATACGTATAGGGAACTGGCGACATTTTTACATCAGCATATCGTCCCAGTGATTACATGCCGTGTACTAACTCTCTTTGTAACACTCACATATGGTACACATACGGATGTGCACGATTGTGGCAATGGCTGTTGACGTCACAGCTATATACGTATGCGGTTTTCTACATACCGTGTGTGTACATATACCACCTACACTGTTCTCTCTTTTACTTAAAAAAGTATAGACCATCAAACTTGTAGGTTATTCAGAGTGATGAGATGCCAAAATAATCCGATGCAGATAACTTATTTATTCAAAAGTCACAGAACAAGCGCAAAAAAAAGAAAAATATCAGATGCATATTATATATAAAAAGAAATGTAAATACATCTGCAAGTAGGTAGGTATGGTGCAAACAAAATTTGAGTTCACTGTCTTAACCCAAAGCACATATAAATTTCTTAGGTAAAAAGTGAAGAAGAAAGGTAAACATGCGAACATCAGGGAGTGCTTAGGTAGATTATATTATCTTGCAATTTTTATTGTTGTCTTTTATCTTAAGTAATAACCACGTGCCAGGTAAAACTAAGCATTAATTTTCAAAAACACGCATCAATCATGCGAATGATTCAAGTTATTATATAAATTGGTTCATAGTATTTAATTGCGTATCATTTTAAAGTTTTCCTACACCTTATACCTTCAAATACTTTGAAAGGAGGTTTTCGTTGCCTGAATCCTTGGTGAAACATGTTTTGTGTAAAATGGTTGATGTCGCGGCAAATGTAGTTGTAAGAATTGCAGCCGATCTCTATTAAAATTATTTGATTTAAATTTTAAATTACTTTTCATCGCAACGTTTTTAGTTTTTTCGCTTAAAGAACAAAACAATAGCTTAGAATGTGATGTGGGTTTTATACTCATATTTTATTTGGTGTCGCTTTCATTTCGAAAGTTTAAAAATGTTGTCAACAGTCTAAGTTGAACGCCTATGGATTCATATAGTATGATATTTTATATTAAATATAATATGTATGTATTTTCAGTGTAATTTGATTTTAAATGTACAAAAGAAACAACGTTCCATGAAATTATTCATGTGATGCTTTTGCAATTTTTTCTGTTACACTGTAATTGTGATTTGCGAACAAAAAAAATTGCTTTGCATTTTTAGCCTACGAGTACCTATTTAATTCTTAAGCCCAGTATCCTGCTCGCGCTAAATTTTATCTCCCATACAAAAATGTCTACAGAGATAAAATTTAGCGAGGCAGTTTAGCAAAGCAGTATCCTGTTCCGCACGCTAAATTCTTACTTTCATATAGATGGGACACACTCAATGTCAGTCCGATATAACAATATTGTGTTCGGGACACGACTACGTAACGAAATGTCAAAGATTATATTGCGTCAAGTTGGGGTATGTGGCTCGCTACGCTCGCGGCAAGGATTCTAAACTCCAGTATAATCATTTTCGGACATTATGCCGTACGTTTTGGATCCAACTTTTCTATTTATAAAGAGTTTTTAATGAAAATAGGATTACGTTACGTTGATTACGTAGTCGTGTCCCGAAAATCGGTAAACGTCAGTTCAGTACAAAATCTGTCAAAATGAACGTGCGAATAGCCACTTCGCATATCGAAACCCCTTTTATAAATGTACTATTATTTGTTTAATTAATAGCAAACAAAATCGCAAATTTGTACAAATAAAAAAAGACACATAATATGCAATTCCATAATATGCAGTGCTGAATGCGACTATATATAATAAATGGGTTCATTCAGTCACATTGTTTCTGTTGACACCCTTGTTTCTTAGAAGAGGAAAGGAGAATGAAGTAGAAGCTGATGACAGAGTGGAACAGCAGTAGTCCACCGAAGCACAGAAAGTTTTTCTTCCTTTACATACAATACAAGTCAACTCAACTGCCCATTCCCATGGATAATAGAAAATTGAGGGGAAATTTTAACAATACTACACAATAAAAACACCAGCAAATTTAATTTTTTAAATCACTTTTCTATTTCTGTACCCCCCATTGGCGTAATGTTGACGGAAATTCGTGTTCGACCACGTCAAGTACTTCTTCTAATTATATTTTTTTTTGGGGCATTGATAATTGTTCATCGGAACGCAGTAAAATGTTCACTGCCTGAAAGTTTGCGGAAATTCTACACAAATGATGATTTACCAACAATCTACGCAATAACGCCCACATACGCACGTCCTGTACAAAAAGCAGAACTTACTAGGTAAGGTACGCAAAACCAACCATTCGTCTACTACCTAAACGAACTTGGTTCCTTTGCAGATTATCCCATGTCTTCATGCTAGTGCCAAATCTCCATTGGATTTTAATCGAGGATGCAAATACCACAAGTAGTCTTGTGCGAAACCTTCTAATTCGAGCAGGTTTAGAAAATAGATCCACACAATTGAATATCAAAACACCCGCGCCATTCAAACTGCACGGTAAAGATCCAAATTGGATAAAGCCTCGTGGAGTGGAGCAACGAAATCTTGCATTGCAATGGATTCGAACAAATGTGAAGCCCGAAAAAGAACACAGTATTTTGTTCTTTATGGATGATGATAACACATACAGCGTAGAGTTGTTCGAGGAGATGTGTAAGATTAAGAGAGGTAAGGTTGGAGTGTGGCCCGTTGGTCTCGTAGGTGGATTGATGGTGGAAAAACCGATACTAAATGAAGACAAACTGGTAGTGGGTTTTAATTCTGCGTGGCGACCTGAAAGACCGTTCCCTATTGATATGGCTGGGTTTGCTGTGAGTGTAGATTTGCTATTCAAATTCCCAAAAGCTATGTTTTCATTCGAAGTGCAGAGGGGATATCAAGAAAGTGAAATTCTACGACATTTTACAGTAGTTAAGGATTTGCAACCATTGGCAAACCTATGCGAGGACGTTTTAATTTGGCACACGAGAACTGAGAAGAGTAAACTACCCGCAGAGGAGTTTTTGATAAAAAGGGGTGAACACTCTGATAAAGGAATGGAGGTTTAAGTTTAGAAGAGCCATTTTAAGGTGTCGTTTATAGCCATCAGAAAAGTCCATCCGTAAAAACGCAACAAAACAAAATTGAAACACATCCCCAGCATTTCATATGAATTCAGTGGAACCTGATAATATGTAATTTACTGAGAAGTTGAACAGAAAAAGTTTTATGTACGGAAAATTTAATGAATTCGTTTTCTAGAAAATTTAGACATAAACTGCTTAATATTTTTTTAAGAACTATTTTTATAATTCAAAAGCAACATTTTAAGACCAAGATTGCATTCGTGCTCCAAAACAGTAAAACAACTTTTTTTTACGGATACAATTTACTGATAGCTAAAACTGGGGCCTAAGGGTTTTTATTAAAAACACACGGCTGTGACAATTTTTGCTGTACATTATGACATTATTTTCTATTTTTATAACTCTTATTTATTGTAATAAAGGTAAACCTCGAAGTTCGATTTAATAAATTTATTTAACTCTTATGGTCAAAGAATATGGAAACTTAGTTTTCTGTTGTTTCTTTCTTTAGTTCTTTAGTTAGGTAGCTGGATCTTTATTTTGAAGTCGGTGAGAGAATTCTTTCAGCAATGCTGTGAAGAAGGGTTAGGTATAGCTACGGTGACCATATTTGTCGAAGGAAAATAAAGGACAATAATATTTTTGTACTTACAAAAAAAAAAAAAAAAAAAAACAATAAGATAAATAATAAGACATTAACATTAATAGTTAATGTACTCGATTGACATTCACTTACTTACAGTCGTATATAATCAGATGTCCTTAGGCGGGTATCACATTGAGGCAACAAGCAATAACCAACTAAGCAACTAGCAACTCTCAATAAGCAATACGCAACTTAATTTTAACCTACTCTTCCAGAAGCAACAGTATTGACAGAAATACGAAGCAATATTTGATGCTTTTCAAAAGGCGCTGTGTATCGCCTACGATAAATATTGTCGGACCACAATCAGCAACAATTTTCGTTTGACCAATATTGACTTGCTTTGATGTGAGACCTCTAATTTAATTAAGGTTAAAACATTTTCGTCTGAAAAGAAATCATTTTCATCTTCTAATTTGTTCATATTCATCTGCTAGTGTTTGTCAGCTTTTTTAAATTATTCGTCTGAAAAACTTGAAATTTCATCTGAAAATCTGAATAAATCGTCAGCATTATTATATTTTAAAGAATTAAAGACCGCAACGAGCGCTGGTTTTCAAAATTCATCTATGAATATTCCCTTTTACTCAAACTTATGATAATGTTTTCAATAGGTATCTGTATTAACGATCGCACCGCGGATACTATTTTTATATAATTTCAGACGATTACTTATTTGTTTTCAGACGTTTTTAAAATTGTTTCAGACGTTTTCAATATCTGATTTTCTGATTATTTCTATTTATTTTCAGACGATTTCTCTTAAATTTCCGACGTTTTTTCGATTTTTGCCGTCGTTTCCAATTTTTTTTTTGAAAAATATTATTTATTTGTAAACGAAAAAAATGTAGCCATTTAATTAAAAGTAAAATACTTGTGAGCTATAATATTGCATGTTTCCTATGGCCAGTTGCTTATTGATTATTGCTCAGTGTAAGAACCGGCTTACAACACCTTTACGATGTTGATTAGCTTTCCGTAGCTTTCCCGAAAATGTTATTAAAAATATTTTTAATGGTTACTTTACTAAACGATTTTGATGTCAAATTGTTAAATAGGTACGAATATTTGAGAAAATATGATAAAAACGCTATAGATGTCGCTTTTTTATTTACAAGCTGGCGTATACATAGGTATACGATATTTCATCGAAAAGACCATCTCTCAGTTTTTCTACTTCTAAAAATGTAGAACTCTATTGGCAAATGTATTGTTCACATGAGTTTCGTCAAATTTTAGTTTATGTTCCGATACTTCGTAGAGTTCAATTGCCCAAAAATTAATACTATACAATTTTTTGTTAGTGTTTTAAAGGACAGTTTCAAAAATAAAGGACAAAATCCGTCCTTTATTAAAAAGAAAAAAAATATAGGACAGAGATAAAAAAGAAAGGACTGTCCTTTTAAATAAAGGACGGATGGTCAGCGTAGGTATAGCCCGTCCCAACTTAAGTGAAAATTTCTTGCACAGGCCTCATCACATCAGGGATTTTATTCTCTTAGCGACAACAAAACAACTTTTCCAACCAGAACTACAGCTAAAAAAAATATGTGCGCATTTCAAACAACACGCATACCCCCGCTTGCGAAGACATCACTTTCGATCGACGATCGATTCATGACTGATTGTCCACACACAGCGTTACCGACGGATAATTTCAAAATGTCTCCAAAAAAGGTCGCCCGAGCCCAAAAATGCGTCCCAAACAATAAAAAATTTAAATTTCCATTTTGTATAGGAATATACACCACCAATAATAGCAAAACTCGAAAACCACCATGAACCATGAACTCAAATTTTGGGAGACTCTTTGTTATTGACTTAAAGGAGTTTCTGTGAAGTTTGGTCAAAATTGGACATACAAAAAATTCTTATAAATCTTATATCTCGAAAACCACAAAATAGATCGAGCACAAATTTTAAGAAAATCTTTCGACATCGTATATCTCAAAAACCACCGAGTGGATTGAGCTCACATATTGAGAAAATCTTTACTATTGGCCTGAAGGTGTTTCGGTGAGATTTCATAAAAATTGGATAAAAAAGGCGTGGCACCTCCCATACAAAAAAATTATGCATTTCAAAAGTTGTAAGATTGTTAACATTGATGTGCATTGTCCATAAAAATTGGAATAAGGTAAATAAAAGACATTGAATTCATTTGAATTATACGACCGAGTTTCATTTAATCACCAAACGAAACTTAAATTGTGGAGTTGGAAGGTTGATTGGGACTCATAATCGCTTAAAAAGAGTTACAAATAAATAATTTTTAGGTGGTACGAACTTCACCGGGTCATTTAGTATGTAATAAAAAGCCCACCCATAAAAGCCAATTCACAACGACGCTTTGCCGCTTGCGTGCGTTGACAGATAAAGTAGAACCAATGCTTTCATATGGTGCAAGCCAAAATGCGGCGTCAGGCTTCGGGTCGCGTTTAGATCGTAAATATCGTAAAGTCCAACGCGACGCCCAAGTAGAGCAACTCTCTACTTTCAGGTGCTTTGGGCGGCTTTGACATTTCATTTTCGGTTTGGTTTGTTCGATTTGATAATATTTAAAGTGGTAGAGCATATGCCGTTCATGTTGGAGTAGCGTGGGTATACACGTACTCGTTTTTAGTAGAATATGAGGTTTTTGCAATACAAATTAATTATTTTACTGTGTGGAAATGACGAATATTATTTTTGTTGTAATGCTACTAGTGATTTCTTCAGATTGTTGAACAAAAAAATATGTGCCCAAATGTTATGTGCACGCTTTTGAAATTTTAATTTTCTCTGAAACTACTCTGTGCTTTATACAATTGATAAACGAAATAAACATTTTTGTTTAGAATATTTATAGTTTATTTTTCTAGTCGAGGGAAAATCTAATTTTCTGCTATGTGCAAATGATTGGTATTAATTTATTACTTGGTGTACCCGCTCTTTTGCTCGTGCCAATGAATTGAAATGCTTAGGTAGATAAAGCTACGTATTTTTTATTGTATATCGGGACAATGAACATGAATATGCGTACCGACTTTTACCCAAATTCACGGGAATTCTCCGTAATATATATCGAAGATTCCCTGTAAATTTGAACTCCATAGGCGGGAAGGTTTTGAAGTCCAGCCATAGGAATATAAAAAAATGTCTGGACAGCACAGCAAGATCTTCGCGGAAATATAGCAAAAAAAAAATGTTCGTGTATTTAATTAATACCAGGCAAATGACCCTAATTAGAGGGTCATAAAATCCTTTCAATATGCATTGTCATTACTGGGGATAGGTGACCGGATGCGGTAAAATCCCAGCGAGCGACGAGAAGCAGTACCTGCGACCGCATTCGTCCGAATGTCCAGCATATCACCAGATGTATAAATATAACTGAAATAAAATATAAATATGAATTGAAAAAATCGAGTAGATCGTCGGTATCCATATTTGATAATTTATTAATAGATTTTTATTTTTTTTTAAATAGCCAAGGCAAGATTTTAACAAAATTGCACCTCTGTATTTTAGTGACTGAACTTCTTTCCACAGCGTAGATAAAATATGCTGGCCATTTGGTAATCTTGCACACTTAAATCGTTTTTCAAGTATTCCACAAAGTAATCAATTCACAATTTAAAGGGAAGAGATTTTCGGTGTAATTTATCCACATTTTCTCAACCAAACTGAAACTAAACATCTACCTGCCTCGCCTGAAAGGACTTTAATGGGAAGGCTTGTACCTGTGTATCTATGTGTATTCCACGACAAGAAAAGTGAAAATACAAAACTGTTATTTATTTATGAATTTTTTACTATTTTGAATAAATTTCCTCTTAAATCGTGCATTAAAAATAACAGGTATAAGCAAAAAGGAGTAGACTTGCATTCTGCTCTGAATTGGGGTATATTAACATAAACCAAACAGAACTTTCAATCTCTCATACTCTAGTCTCTCAACGCGCCAAAGCTCTGAAGCGGCATTTAGTTTTGGAAAACTGCGGCTTGCGCGCGTTGACATAAAGTACGGTAAAGTTTCTAAAACGCCTGTCAACGCACGCAAGCGGCAAAGCGCCGTTGTGAATTGGGCATAAAAAACTCTGTGACGTTGGCATAAACTCTTCTAAAAACTTTTTTATTAACGAAAGCCTAACGAAGAGAAATCATCATATATAGCGAGAAGCTCTTAAGTTGAAACGCAGGTCGCTTGTCTCTGATGTATTCACTATTGATGGCCTTGTGCGTGTACGCTTCATGTCAAATCGAACCCCAACCACGATACGCTGCTTGGAAGATTTGGGAGATGCAGGAGGACGAGTCGGTGAGAACTGTTGTGGGGTACGCACTCGTCGGGAACTTCTATAAGCCAAAATTCAATAAAACACAAAATGTCTTGCAATTCGTGTAAAAGTAAAGTTGAACGTGCCGAATTAAAAGTTGTTTGCAGTGACTGCAACACAATTTTCCATGCTGCATGTGTAAATATTTTGCCAGTAGACTTGGAATTTATGAAAAAAGACAACAAATCTTGGCGATGTGTGACTTGTGTAGCAGCGAAACGTCGCGATTCTCTTTCTGGTACGGTTCCTGTGTGTGTCACAAATGAGATGAATAAACATCAGCAAAAAAAGCAAAATCAGCTGCCCTTTACATCTCTACCACAAATCTCATCAGCGCGACCGTCTAATATTACGCTAGAAATGATTTATTCTGAAATTCTAGCAGTAAAAGAAATTCAAAGAGTTCAGATAGAAGAACTGCAAGCCAAAAACAAAGAGTGCGAACAAAGAATCGTTTTGCTGGAGAATAGAGTAAATTTCTTCGAGCAGCAATTGGTTGCCAACACCGTCGAAATCCACAATATTCCCTTCCAAAGCAATAATGTCTCGAACATCGACTTGGCGCTAAAAGTTTTTCGTGATAGGATGAATGTAGGTGTAACAGAGAACGATATTGACTATTGTTACACAAAAAAAATTGTGAAACGTCACCAAAACGCTCACACCAACGATTCACAAAGCTTCATCAATATTCTTCATGTAAGACTTACAACGCGTCATTGCAAAGAAAAAATAATGAGAGCAAAAAAAGAGAAGAAAGAACCGCTAACAACAACTCTAGTCGACTCCAACGCGAAGCCACAGAAGATGTACATCAACGACTGCTTAACCTATCGGACTCCTCAGCTGTTAAAAACTGCAACATCTATGAAGATATCAAAGAACTACAAATACGTTTGGACTAGCAATGGGATAGTGTACATGCGTAGGAACGAGGGTGATAATTTTGTTAGAATTACTTGTGCTGACGATTTTGTTAAATTATGAATTCTGTGTATAATGTCCCTCGTCAAAAATCCAATTCATGTAATTATCCAGATCTTCCTTCCAATTCCAATGTTACATTTTGTTTACATCAAAATATTCGTAGTGTTAGAAGTAATTTTGTTTCACTGTTAGCTCATATCAATGCACTAGAGAATTTACCAGTAGTAATTGTATTAAGTGAAAATAATATGGATTTACGAAAATGAATTGAGTTTATATAAAATTCCAGGGTACTTGACGTCTTTTGCAAATTGTAATGAGTCTTACCAAGCTGGGGGAGTTATGGTTTATATAAAAGATGGTTATACGTGCAATTGTTCTAAAATTACTTTTTCAAGTGCTGATGTTGTGAAGTTGTCATTAGACTATATGAATGATATATATACATTTCTTTGCATATATAGACTGCAGGAAATCAGTAAGTCTATTTTTATAAATGATTTAGATGGATTATTAAGCCTATCGAAAGAAAAAAATTTGATTGTATTGGGTGATATAAACATTAACATTTTAAATCATTCCGATAATTTTACAGAGAGCTATCTTCTTCTTATGGCGTCTAATAGGCTAAAAAGTGTTATTAACGATCCAACTCGCGTTACAGACTCTACTTCAACTTGCATTGACCATAGGATGCTATCCTCAGGGTTTGCACTCAGTTATATGAAGGTTTAAATAATAATCAATCCATAATGGTTTTGTTTATTGATATGACAAAGGCATTCGATATGGTTGATCACCAGATTTTACTAAATAAGTTTTATAATGCTGGATTTAGGGGAACTATTTACAGTTTTTTTAAGACCTACTTAATTAATAGGCAACAAAAAGTTAAAGTGAATGGGATCTTTAGTGAACCTCGTGTCTTGAAAAATGGAGTCCCCCAAGGGGGAATGGGCCATAATTCTGGATTTCAAAATACTGTATCGACAAAATTCTGTATTTTTTTTTTTGAAAATACTGTATGAACAAAATTCTGTATTTCAGAATTCTGTATTTCAAAAAGCTGTATATCCAAAATGCTGTGTATCCAAAATGCTGTATATCCAAAATGCTGTATAATCAAAATACTGTATGTGCAAAATTCTGTTTTCCGAATAGCTGCTTATACCCAATTCTATTTTTTGAAAAAGTGTTTGCATAAGAAAAAGCAAGCTGTAATATAACTTTTTAAATTTATTGGAAAAAAAACAAAAATTGGAAATCATTTAGGAACATAATTTAACAAAAACATAACAGTAAACTTAATACTTCAAAGAAATTTAATAAACAATAAACATAAAAATAACAAATTAGCATAACAGAATTATTTAAAACAAAAGCAAACTTTTTGCTATTCGCCTTAAATAAGCAACGTTGCTTAAATCGGGCCTCTTTCGCATAATATGTCGAATTCTCTTGTTTAAGTATTGTTTTTTTGTTTTTTTAATGTGCTCCCCATTCCTAACCCTTTCCACCTGTGCTTTAGTAAAAATTAGCTCCTTTTTCAGGTCGCTGATAAGTTTATACAGGCCCGGTTTTTTCCTCCCAACCAAGACTTTTAATCGGCGATGCCATGCCTCAACGCTGTTTTGGGTCCTCGGAAACACTTCTGTTCTTGTTTTTGAACTTTCAAAAACAGACCAAAACATCGGTTTATGTTTTATAAATCTATGTAGATATGCAAGGAGACAGTAAAGTATAAAAATAAAAGAAGTGGTATGTTAGAATTCTGTATTTAAAAAAAATGGTTTTGATAATGTAAAAAAGTGCGCACTTTTTTACATTATCAAAACCTTTTTTTTTTAAATATTGAATTTTGATATACAGAATTTTGAAATACAGAGTTTTGTTCATACAGAATTTTGTTCATACAGAATTTTGAAATACAGAGTTTTGTTCATACAGAATTTTGTTCATACAGAATTTTGAAATACAGTATTTTGAAATACAGTATTTTGAAAACAGAATTTTGACCATACAGTATTTCAACCCCAACCCCCCCCCAAGGTTCTGTTCTGGGACCGCTTCTATTTTTAATATATATAAACTCGCTTTTTAATCAGCAATTGAATGGCTTAGTTACTGCTTTTGCTGATGACATAACGTTCACATACGCGTTTCAAAGCGAGCTTGAATGTATTGCTAAGATTGCAGGGGATCTAGAAAAATTAAGGCTGTGGTTTGCCGCTCATAAGTTGATTATTAGCGAAAAAACAAAACTAATAAACTTTAAATTATCTAATAATATTTTATTTGATTACAATCTTTTTTTTCATGGGCATGACTGTAAACGATTTAGTCTACCGCTATACACTTGTGGTAAAATAAATTTTTATAGTAACAACTCATGCTCTAACAATTGATTTAAAATTGAGTCAGTTAAGAACTTTAAATATCTAGGAGTCTTAATAGACAATAATTTAAACTGGAAGGATCATATCCAATCTATATAATCGAATATGAATCTTGTAGTGCGTAAAATGTATCTTATTAAACCTTATTGCTCCAATAAAGTATTATTAAGGTTTTATTTTGGTCTGGCACACTCTAAGTTACAATATGGGATTATTAGTTGGGGAGGATCGTATTTTAATGCTCTTAGACCTGTTTTGATTGCACAGAAGCATTTAGTCCGTATTATCTGTAGATGTAATCGTCGCACTCACAGTTGGCCTTTGTTTAAAAAGCTTCTCATTCTACCAATAAGGCATTTGTATGTTTTAAAGGTACTTAGGGAATTTTTTAAGCAAAGCGGAAATATTCCAAGTAGAAACAATCAAACTTACAATTTACGAATTAATAATATGGCTTTTGTTAATATACCAATTGCACTTACAACTCATTTTGCTAATTTTTTTTAAGGTTAAAGCCCCTGTGCTATTTAATAAGTTACCATATTTCATCAGAATAATTTGCAACCATAATGTATATATACGAACAATTAAGGACTGGTTATTTACTGTAGATCATGCGAGCATTACATCTTTATAAAGAATGTAATCTTAAAACTACTTTTAATTATTGTTTAATCTTAATTAACCTCTTCATGGAGTTTTTTTTTTTTTTATTAATTGAATTATATTCACTTATATTTTGATTTATTACACATTAGTTACTGATTGTCACCCCACATCAGAACTTTAGACAAAATTATTATTATTAACTTTGAAGTATCGTTTAACACTAATTTAGGACATTAGTCCCTTAAATTAAAGAACGATAACTATGTAAATTATTCATTTCATTTTATTCTATTATTAAAAATATTGTTATGTTATGTTTAAGCTATAATGAAATGAAATAAACAAACAATTTCAATCAAAAAAATTTCAAAATATAAGCGATGGTAGTCAACAACAACAACTTTCAACACAAGCTTATGCTGTCTAGTCTTCTTTTCAATGTTTCTTTATTTCGTTTTTTTATAAGTTTCTCTATATTTTTCTACTGTCTAAATTATTTGCTTTATTTATTTGTATTTTTTTTATATTGTTTGGATCTTTTTTAAAGATTTTTCAGTAATTTTCCTTACATTTCCGTACCGCGTTACTTATTTTCTTTTTTGTTTGACCTTGGATCTGGTAGTTGTGATTTATCATGCCCAACAGCAATAACATTGGCGCTAGTGGGGTGAATGAAAATTTAAAAACGTTGCTGAATATTATGTGTAAGCGACTGTCTGAAAATGTACAAGTAATACAAAATACCAAACATCGACAATTTCACCCTATCTAATTAGCATCACTCTCTTATACCATTTGTTCTGTATAATAACACAGTTATTCATTTTTGCTTAATCTATTTACCTACTTGTATAAAAATTATTTTCGTTAAGTTTGCTCGCTCTCTTGTAACCATGCATTGCATGCCGCTTCTCGGCATTCGAGATCAAGCCATCGACCAGTACGGTTCAATTCGATTACTCATTGCACAAACATTTAACATTGTAACAAAACACATTTATATTACACAATTGAAATTTCCTTACAAATACACATTTTTAATACACAGTTTGAAACAAAATTACACGTAGTTATTTTTATACACAATACACATAATATACACATTTTTACACGTAATTAAAGTTAATACACAAATCACACATTTGAAACAAACAAAACACATCATAGGCACACACACACCTATCACACACAACATCTAATCAATTTCGGGATTTCGCCGTCGCTGTTGCTGCTGGTCAAGGGGCTATGAGCTCATATGCATGATCTGGTTTCTGCCTATGGTTTTGGTTTGTATGAGAGCATGGTAATCTAATTATTCAATCTATTTATCAAATTCATCGTCATCATTAAATCTTCGATCCATTCAAAATCATTTTGGTCCTTCTACAGCCGAATTTATAAAAGTGAAGTGTTAAATAAAACATTTATTATACATACTATATAACATCATACGTTACAGTTTACAGTTTAATACATGAACATAAACCGTTTGCTTAGTTCCCCATTTTATTGAATATATACACCATATACATACGCATGTGATTTGTTACATAATAGATAAACATATATCAGTGTCTCTAAACCGGGATTTAAGTAATCATACGACCAGAATCACGCGGCTTATATTTAAGCAACTGGACATAAAAATCGCAAGATCTGGCGTTGGCACAAACGGGACACTCGTTTCATTTTTTTTTATTTCTGTTCGCGCTCATAGACTTTTTCGTCGAATTTAATTCCGTTTAATTCGTGGCTACTTTATCAATTAAAATGAATAAGGTAGTAGCAAAACGCGGTCGTGCAAAGGGATATATTACCTCATTGGCAACCTTCGCTGATACGATTGATAAAACTACATCCCTATCAACCCTTGAGGTCCGTATCAAGAGGCTTGATGAAGCATTCGGGGAATTCGTTGCTCTGCAAAATGAACTTTTAAATTTTATCGACAACCCTGACTACGTTGATCGTGAACCTGAATTTTCAGAGTATGAAGAAAAGTATTTTCATGCTCATTCGCTTTTTTCTGATGCGATAAATAGTTTAAAGGCCGAACAAAAATGCGATAATCGTGAAGACGCACAAAGCGTTTTATCATCAGCTAAAGATGCTCCTCATGTTGACCCACAAAAACCCGCTCATTTACCCAAGTTAACCGTTCCCAATTTTTCCGGAGACTATAAAGATTGGCCAGCCTTTCGTGACCTGTTCACCGCAACTGTAGATTCCAACACAACTATCACGTGCACCCAAAAAATGCACTATCTTAAATCGTTCCTGCGTGGTGATGCTGCGAACTTGATCAAACATATATCGTGTTCTGAACCAAATTATATCGAGGCTTGGGATCGATTAGAAAAACGATACGATCAGAAATTTTTAATCGTTCAATCATTCATCCAGTCTTTCTTATCGCTTCCCTCGTGCACAACACCCAATATCCACATGCTCCGCAAAATCTCCGATGGGGCAGATGAAGCAATACGCGGGCTTAATGCATTAGAGTCTAATGATCGCGATCCGTGGCTTATCTATCTTTTAGTCCAAAAACTAGACCACGAGACAAAAAAAGCTTGGGCAGAAGAAGTTGGCTCCAGAGCTGACTGTGAAATTGACGAACTTATAGATTTTTTACAACAACGCTGTACCCGTCTTGAGTCGTGTGCTCCAATCTCACGAATTCGAAACAGAAGTTCAGGTGCTGTTCATACGCACTTGGTTGAACCATCGCACGGTTGCCCAAAATGCAAGGGTGATCATACACTGTCTCACTGTGAGCAATTTAAATCGCTATCCACTCCAGTGCGTCGTGAATTTGTAAAAACGAAATCCCTCTGCTTCAATTGTTTGCGACAAGGTCATGCATCAAATAGATGCAAATCACACTTTCGTTGTCGTGAATGCAACTCGCGGCATCATACTTTGGTGCATCCTATCAATCCACCAGCACCACAAAATGACCTTCGACCACAAGCTGAAGTTGTCCTGCCACATTCATCTTCCGAAACACCAGTTGTTGCAACCCAGGCTTTAAAATGCAATCGCCATTTTTCAACTATCCTGCCCACCGCGCTTGCACAAATTCAGGACTTTCAAGGAAACAATATCGTCGTTAGGATTTTACTTGATTCGGGATCCCAAGTATCGTTTGTAACCGAGCAAGTCGCTCAACGCTTGGGATTGCCCCGTAAACGATGCCGTGTCCCGATTCTAGGAGTCGCCTCCACATCAGCTGGAGTAACCAATGGAGTGATAAGCTTAAAAATTAATTCGCGATGTAATTCTGATTACGTCGAAGCCAACTGCTACGTACTGCATAAAATATCCTCCTCTCTTCCCCCATTTGCCTTTGACTTCACCTCTCTCGACAATCTTCCAGCCGATCTCGCAGACCCTCAATTCTTCTCACCTGGGCCCATAGATATTTTACTAGGAGCCGATAAATTCTTCAGTATAATTAAGGGAACAGTAAGAACACAAGCTAACAGAGGTATAGTATCAATACCGACGATTTTTGGTTGCATTATAGCAGGAAGCTGCTCACAAATCTCGCCGTCCGAGTCTGAAATAAACACTCATTGCATCAGGTTAGATCAAAGTCAGGAATTTGACTTAGAACGATTCTGGAGTACAGAAGAACTATCTCGTGATCCACCCGCATCTCTAGAGGAACAACTAGCTGAACAGAACTTCGTCACCACCCATAATCGTCGGCCAAATGGCACATATGAGGTTCAATTACCCTTCAAGCCCTGCACTGAATTAAATTTCGGAAATTCATTTCAGACTGCACTCAATCGTTTCCACTCAATTGAACGCAAATTAAACTTAAACATGGATCTAAAATCTCAGTATTCCTCCTTCATTGATGAATATTTGTCACTTGGGCATATGGAAGAAATTCCGCCCACTGAAATCTTCCAAACGCAAACAAACTACTATCTACCTCATCATGCCGTATTTAAATCGGATAGTAGCACAACGAAAATACGAGTCGTTTTTGACGCATCCGCCAAGTCGCATAATTCGATGTCACTAAATGATACCTTGCTTGTTGGTCCTACCATTCAACGTGACATATTTTCAATTTGTTTAAGATCGCGGCGGCATGTATATCTAATCACAGGTGACATCGAAAAGATGTATCGACAAATCTGGGTTTGCCGCCAACACACTGACTACCAAAGGATTCTATGGCGCAAAAACCCGGAAGATACTCTACGGCATTATCGCCTTCTTACCGTTACGTATGTAACTTCGGCTGCTCCGTTTCTCGCAGTTCGCGTTCTACAGCAACTCGCTGCAGACTCAGCAAGTTCACATCCACGTGCATCAGCTACAATCATGGATGACTTCTATGTTGATGATATGATAACAGGTGCAGACACCATTGATGAAGTCATTGCCCTACGTACGGAGTTAGCTGATGTCTTAAAAACCGCAGGTTTTAATTTGCGTAAATGGACAACGAACTGTTGGCCGCTGCTCATCTCACTGCCTGAAGATCAAGGAGAGCTATCTCCGGTTGGTTTCGAAGAATCGACTTCAGTAAAGATGCTCGGCTTGCAATGGTGTCCATCGCGTGACTGCTTTTCATACAGAGTCAAACTATCTAGTTCAAACGCATGTACAAAACGAAAAATTCTATCGGATGCTTCTCGCATATTCGACCCTCTTGGATTTCTCTCACCAATCGTTATAGCAATCAAAATAATGTTCCAAGATCTTTGGAGAATGCACCTTAAATGGGACGACGAAGTACCTGACAGTTTGGCGCAAAAGTGGACCACAATAAGACAGGAGCTACCCCTTGTGGAATCGATATCCATTCCGAGACTTATGACTACAAATAAGAAGAGTTGGGAGTTCCATGGTTTCTGCGATGCATCCTTAGATGCCTACTCAGCAGTCGTGTATTGCAGGACCATCAATCCAGACAACACCATATCGGTTACCCTGGTTGCAGCTAAGACAAAGGTCGCTCCTTTGAAAGTGCTGTCTCTTCCTAGACTCGAATTATGCGCTGCTCTTTTGCTAACCCGATTACTTAACAAAATTAAAATCTCATTACAGGATCCTAACTTAAAAATCTTCGCTTGGACGGATTCTTTAATAGTACTCCATTGGCTGTCGTCACCCCCAAAGAAATGGTCGGTATTTATAGGAAACAGGACATCGGAAATTCTCACTTCAATTCCATTCAAATGTTGGAGTCACGTCCGCTCTGCTCTTAATCCAGCAGATGTGGCAACCCGAGGAATATCACCCTCAATATTGTCAAAAACAGATTTATGGTGGAACGGACCTCGGTGGCTGAGTGAAGGAAAAAGTCGGTGGCCCTCATCCTGCTACAAAATGGAGGACGTCGACTCTGCTCAACTGGAAGAGAGGAAGGTGTCATCATCACAGGTTTTCGTATCAAACACAATCACAATAAATATATTTGAAACCATATTGTGCAAGACATCGAGCTGGTATAAATCGGTACGCGTTATAGCCTATGTCCTACGCTTCGCCAACAATTGTCGTAGACCTGCAAACGTTCGTCAATTTGAAGCTCTACAACCAGCGGAGTTATCGGTAGCAAAAACTCAACTTGTCAGAAGTGCTCAAAATTCGCTATTCCGAGATGAAATCTTATCGCTAAAACATAATTCAGAACTACAATCGAAAAATAAATTATTGTCCCTAACCCCTTTCATCGATTCTTTTGGTGTCCTTCGGGTAGGCGGCAGAGTCGAACATTCGAATTTGACATATTCCGAAAAGCACCCCATTCTGTTATGTAAGTCCCATCCAATCTCTAAGCTCATCGTTGAACATTTACATAAAAAACACTTACACGCGGGTGTGTCTCTATTATTCGCGTTAACCAAACAGTCATTTTACATTCTCGGTGGCAGAAATCTATGCCAAAATTCCAAAAGGCATATATAGCTTTATTCGTTTGCTTCGTGACAAAAGCAGTTCATATAGAACTCGTTGGCGACCTGTCTTCCGCTGCATTTCTTTTGGCCCTCGATCGCTTTGCAGCCCGTCGCGGAAAACCTGTTGAGATCTGGAGCGATAAGGGGACGAATTTTCACGGCGCCAAGCGACTACTGAACGAGCTACACAAGCATCTATGCGATCAAAACCATCATACTATTATCATCGACCACTTATCCAAGGATAACATCAATTGGAAATTCATTCCACCCTCGTCGCCTCATTTTGGAGGTTTGTGGGAGTCCGGCATAAGATCGATTAAATTGCATCTTAAACGAGTAATAGGAGACTCCAAACTTACCTACGAAGAGATGTATACATTGCTTTCAAAAATAGAGGCATTGCTGAATTCGCGTCCCTTATGGCAAACGTCTGACGTTGATCCTATAGCCCTTACACCTTCTCATTTTTTAATAGAAAAGCATACACTGCTGTTCCTCAACCTGATGATCCTTCAAATGTTTCAATCACTACTAACTGGTCTCTTTTACAGGCAATGCAACAAGGTTTTTGGAAACGCTGGCATAAGGAGTTTCTCACGTCTTTGCAGCAACGCTCTAAATGGCAGAAACCGAAGCCTAATCTAGAAGTTGGTGATGTCGTCCTACTAAAAGAGCCCAATTTGCCTCCATCAAAGTGGATCATCGGTCGTATTCTAAAAACTCATCTTGGAAGTGACAACAAATGCAGAGTTGTAACCATCAGAACGAAATTCGGAGACTATGTTCGACCTACAATTAAAGTTGCTCCTTTGCCTATTGCTAAAAGACCGTAGTCTTTTAGGGGGGGGCTGTATGTCTGAAAATGTACAAGTAATACAAAATACCAAACATCGACAATTTCACCCTATCTAATTAGCATCACTCTCTTATACCATTTGTTCTGTATAATAACACAGTTATTCATTTTTGCTTAATCTATTTACCTACTTGTATAAAAATTATTTTCGTTAAGTTTGCTCGCTCTCTTGTAACCATGCATTGCATGCCGCTTCTCGGCATTCGAGATCAAGCCATCGACCAGTACGGTTCAATTCGATTACTCATTGCACAAACATTTAACATTGTAACAAAACACATTTATATTACACAATTGAAATTTCCTTACAAATACACATTTATAATACACAGTTTGAAACAAAATTACACGTAGTTATTTTTATACACAATACACATAATATACACATTTTTACACGTAATTAAAGTTAATACACAAATCACACATTTGAAACAAACAAAACACATCATAGGCACACACACACACCTATCACACACAACATCTAATCAATTTCGGGATTTCGCCGTCGCTGTTGCTGCTGGTCAAGGGGCTATGAGCTCATATGCATGATCTGGTTTTGGTTTGTATGAGAGCATGGTAATCTAATTATTCAATCTATTTATCAAATTCATCGTCATCATTAAATCTTCGATCCATTCAAAATCAGCGACAAAACGGACTTCGCGTTTGTCATATTAACGCACAAAGCCTGGTTAATAAAATTGACGAGTTCCGATTTGTATTTGAGAATAGCTTGATTGATGTAATTTGTGTTTCCGAGACTTGGATGACTCCTGGAATGAAAAACCAATTATTTTTATTACAAGGTTTTAAGGCACCGTACGCGTACCGCGGTGACCGGTACAATCGAACTGGTGGCGGATCTGCAATTTATATTAGAAGTCATATTAGATCTCGGGTTTTGATCCGTTCCCCTCCTTCACATCTATACAATTATGTTTTTATCGAGGCTTTTAGCGGAGATCAAAGAACAATCATCGGATCAATTTATGCTCCTCCCGATGTTGCTAACTATCAAAATATCTCAGAAGTCTTAGAACAAGTTAATCACCTATCACCAAAAATAGTAGTATGTGGAGACTTTAACATAAACCTACTTAATAGCGCACGTAGTGCACGTTTAATGGAATCCATGAATGCTTTCAATCTCTCTTTTGCTAACTCGTCTGTCGCTACTCATTTCGTTCCTAATAGAATACCATCTTTGTTAGATGTAGTCCTTGTCTGTGATCAAAGTCTTTTAACCTACTATCAACAACTGTCAGCCCCTGCTTTTTCCTACCATGATCTTGTTTTCTGTACTTTAGATCTAAATGTAGATACTGTACCGAATCTATCGTTTGATTATCGTGACTTTCGTAATATTAATGTGCAAAATCTTTTTAACGAGTGCTGCTATCTTAATTGGCAACCTATATATTTTACTCCGGATACGAATGAGCAGGTCAGCGTTTTAAATAACAACATTCAATATTTATTTGAAAAATATGTCCCATTAAAAACTCGCCGAATAAGAACCAGAAACCAACCCTGGATGTCCAACTCCATTCAGAATATTATGACACAAAGAGACTCTTTTTATCGTCGATGGAAAAGGTACAGATGTACAGATTTTCTTAATAAGTTCAAAGAGCTCAGAAAGCAAACGACTCAGATGATAAGACGTGCAAAATATCACCACTACACTAACCAGTTTAACTTAGATAAGTCATCTAAGTTTTTATGGAATAAGATACGACAGATTGGGTTGGGAAAAAGTTCGTTTGCGAACAACGATGATATCAACATCGAAGATCTTAACGTTAATTTTGCGAACGAAGGCACTTATCCCATAAACGTCTCTCCAATTAGTTTCTCAAATCCTTTGGTAGATAGCTTTTCGTTGTCCGCGGTGGATCCGATATCCGTTGGGAAAGCAATTTTTTTCTTTTAAATCCAAATGCACTGGCCTAGATAATATTCACTTCGACTTTATTAAAATACTTCTTCCCTTTATTCTTTCTCACATTACCCATATTTTCAACCACATTATAACCACCTCTAACTACCCAGAACGATGGAAAATAGCTAAAAGTATACCAATTTCTAAAAGTGGAAAGGCGAATGAGTACCGTCCAATTGCAGTGCTCCCATTTCTGTCAAAAGCTTTTGAATCATTAATAAGTAGCCAAATAAAACATTACATCGACAGCAACAAACTTATATGTCCTCTTCAATATGGTTTCCGATCAGGCCACAGCTGCACTACGGCTCTATTGAAGGTATCGGATGATGTTCGACAAGCTATTGATGACAACAATTTAACTATACTTACCCTACTTGATTTTTCCAAAGCGTTTGACTCAGTTATTCCTTCAATTCTATGCAATAAACTGGCAACTTTGTTCAATTTTTCTAACTCGTCCAATAAATTAATATTTTCCTACCTCACGGATCGTAAGCAAGCTGTCTCTTATAACCATCAGTTGTCGTCTTTCCGTCCTGTGAATGTTGGCGTCCCTCAGGGATCAATTCTTGGCCCTCTTCTTTTCTCGATGTTTATAAATGATTTGCCGTCTGTCTTATCTCATTGTAAATATCATATATATGCCGACGATGTGCAACTTTATTATAGTTTTCCATTAGGTTTTGTTGAGGATGCAATCATGAAAATCAACGGTGATTTATCCTCTATTGCGAATTGGTCACTTCAAAATAAACTTAACTTGAACCCAGCCAAAACTAAAGCCATTCCAATTTTTAAACGTAAAATTTGTCTTGATGAATTTCCACCTATTCTATTGAATGAGTCGCAAATTGAGTTAGTCTCCAAAACTAAAAATCTTGGGATAATTTTCAACACAAGATTATCTTGGGATGATCATATTAACAGTATCGTGTCCAAGATATATGCCTCTTTGCGTGGTCTTTCTGTATGTAGACATTTTCTACCAATTGGTATAAAAATGAAGCTGGCCAAGACGCTTTTAGTTCCGACTTTAACATATGGATGTGAAATCTTTGCTGATATGGACTCGATCTCATCCCGTAGACTGGGTGTGGCTTTTAATTCAATTGCTCGGTTTGTTTTTAACCTCTGCAGATACGATCATGTCTCTTCGCAATCGCGCCAAATTCTTGGATGTACTCTTGATAGCTTTCTGAAATACAAATGTTGCACTTTTCTTGGAAATTTAATATACAGGAAACAGCCACCATATCTATATGAAAAGCTAACATTAAACAGAACCACCCGTTACATATCATTGAGGCCGCTTATGCACACTTGCTTAACTTCGCGAAGACAATTTTTCATTCATGCCACTGGCTTATGGAACCAACTACCTATTGCTATCTGTATAAACCTGTATATGTATACTACAAGAATTTTATATTCTAAAATGTACAGAGATAAGAAATATCAATAAATCAATAAATCATTGTGTGGTCTTCTTACACGAAAAGAATTTAATTTGGATGCCCCCAATGGGCACAGCTACTAATGCCATCACCTCCGTAAAGAGACTAATCATTGGACCGGCTGCATAGCAGAGTTGAAGGTGTGATTGTGTGGCCCCCACACCGCTTCATATTATGGCACCTGCAAATTAAAATTTTTGTCAAACACAATTAATGCATTGGTCTTACAATATTGAAACAGGCCTTTCCATAATTTTATGAGCATAACCTTTTTAGACCTCTCTTAAAACGTATATAGAGAGCCAAAATGTAGGGCTATTAAGCTCACCGCCACAATCACTGGATTTGAAAATATTTGGGTATAGTTGACACGTCAAATCCATAGGATCGAGATAACAATACATCTAAGCTAACCCAAGCCATCAATTTAGCTTGGAGCTCGATTTCGCAAAAATATTTCGCCAATTTGTATGTATTCCTCCAAATCAGGGATGTATGCATTTTGGAGCACAAACACCATTGAACCATTTTTTTTTTAAATTCTTAAATACTCCAATTACCTTAAATTTAAGTAGGTAATGTTCGTGTTGGTTGGGTGTGTATGAATCGGGTAGGCGCTGATCGGCATCAACCTGGCGGTGACCAGCTGTTGTAAATTTTCGTACTCATCAATTGTTCTTATTTTACCTATTAGTTGTAACCACCGGGTACTGGTCTGCCCATCCGGGTGTGACTTGCTGAACTTATAAGCGCGAGTGTTGAACACGAAGAAAATAGCAACACTATAATGCTCTGTCGGAAAGACTGACTGAACGAGTCTCAGAAGTCTTACATGAGCTCCTCAGAAAGAGGACGTACGGCGGATGAATTTACTAGACTGAATCAACGGTGTCGTCAACAGTCAAGATGACAGTTACCTTACTTGAGCTACTTTGACGTATTTGGAGCTGAGGTCAGTGAGGATTTTTCAGGACTATTCAGCGTTGAGAAACAGAGAAACTGACACCGGAGGAATCCGGCCCCTTTCGTCCAAGGGGTCCAACAAAGGGCCTGGCCCTCCAGGTTTGGGGTTGTACGCCGGGGTAACTGCCCGACTGCGGAAAACAACAATAGTTCCGAAACAACAACAAGCCTCGGATACGGATGATTTTACTGTTGACGAGCCTGGCAAACGAATAAAGAACAACGAATTTTGGATCTGCACGTGGAATGTTAGGTCCCTTAACAGATCACA
Source organism: Cheilosia soror (assembly GCA_949372485.1). Taxonomy (NCBI): domain Eukaryota; kingdom Metazoa; phylum Arthropoda; class Insecta; order Diptera; family Syrphidae; genus Cheilosia; species Cheilosia soror. The sequence continues at coordinate 58,743,228 of OX443561.1, read as the reverse complement.
TGCAGCCGAACAGCTAGCGGAGGCCCTGAACTGCTATAAAGCAGACCTAACCGCCATTCAAGAAGTGCGATGGGATGGACCGGGCAAGAAGAGAATGAAAGACTGCGATATTTATTATGGCGACTGCTATCGGCATCAAAAACAGCGCTTATTTGGATGTGGATTCGTCGTTGGAGGCAGACTTAGGCCTCTTAAGTTTCAACTGTGTGAATGAGCGCCTCACGACAATCCGCATCAAGGCTAAATTCGCCAACATTAGCCTAATATGCGTCCATGCCCCCACGGAGTAGAAAGACAACGACACCAAAGAGAGGTTCTACGAGCTCTTGGACGAGACATACGAGCAGTGCCCTAACTATGACATTAAAATTGTCCTAGGTGATTTTAATGCAAAGATAGGAAGAGAGGGCATCTTTGGTAGTACTGTCGGAAGGTACAACCTACACGACATCACCTCCGATAACGGATTTAGGCTGATCGACTTCGCGGCGGAGCGAAATGTTGTCATAGCAAGTACGCGGTTCCCGCATCTTGATATTCATAAAGGCACTTGGAGATCTCCCGATCAATCAGCCGTCAACCAGATTGACCACATTGCGATCGACGCAAGGCGCTCCTCCAGTATTATGGATGTCCGAAAGTTCCGAGGGGCCAACATTGACTCGGACCACTACCTTGTTGTAGCCAAGGTACGCCTTCGGATATCCCGAACACCGCCAAGACAAGTAAATACTGTGAGGAAGTTTGACGTCGGACGGCTAAAATCGCAAGAGATCACCAGATCCTTCTCTGATCGAGTCTCTCTCAATCTCTCAAGAGGTTCTATGCAGCCCGCATCAAGCATTGAAGACCAGTGGCAACATTGCCAAAAAGCCATCAGAGACGCCGCCTCTGATGTGCTTGGTTTCACTCGAAACCCCTGGTTCGACGACGAGTGCCTGCAAGCACATGCAGCGAAACAAGAGGCATACAAAGCGGCGCTGCAAAGAAGGACTTGAGCTGCTCGTGAGCTCTACGCGCAGAAAAGAAGAGACGAACATCGGCTTCTCAGGAGAAAAAAGAAAGAGCACGAGAAGCGGGCGATCGAGGAAATAGAGAGATGCTGCAGCAGCAATGAGGTTCGGAAGTTTTACCAAAGGGTAAAAGAACCTGCCAAGGCTACAGAGCCCGAACCGAAGCCTGCAAGGACGAACAAGGGAACATAGTAGTAGAGGCGCAGGCCATGCTGAGGATATGGAAGAACTAGGTTAGGTTTTCTTTTTTCGTCAATTCTTGGCTTCTACGGGATATAACACAGTCGTGTCTGTTAGACCAGGTGGTGTTAATTTTTCCCCTTGATTTTTGGTCAATATTTCTTTTTGCTGCACTAATTGGGATGTCTATTGATGCAATGATATTTACTGCATCAAGCTCCGACCCAGTTCTTGCTAGCTCGTCTGCTTTTCATTTCCATCAATGTCACTATGTCCGGGAACCCAGCAGAGCGTGACCATGTGTTTCTCGCCTATTTTGTTTAGGGCTCTTTGACAGTCCTTGACTGTCTTTGCTTTGATAGTTGCGCTGTCTAGTGCTTTGATGGCCGCCTGACTGTCTACGAAGATTGTAATCTTGGAAGGGTCGAGATTCTTTGTAGATACGGTACTTGCTGCCTTGTCGATGGCGACTATTTCAGCTTGGAAGACACTGCATTCATCTGGGAGTTTGTACGAGTCACTTATACCTAGGTGACCCGTCAGTGTAGATGTGTATTTCTTGTACGCTTGCGTGCGTGTTAGTAATCCAATCCTGTCTTTGGGGTATGTAGGTAGAGTAGTTTTTGTTGAAGCTCTGGTACGGAATCATGTAGTCCGTTTTTCTAGCCAGATCAGTACTCAAGTATTTTTGAATTATGGAACCGTGCCCATAGGAGCTGTGCTTCCAGGTTTTTGCCTCCTTTAGGCGGAGGGCTCCCTTGGCTGCCATGCTGCAAATGTATTCACTTAGGGGTGGAAGATTTAGAATCATATCCAGCCCGGCTTGAGGTGTTGATCTCATTGCTCCCGTTATTCCGATGCATGCCAATCTCTGTACCTTGGATAGGTTATTGAGATAGGTTACCTTTTCTATTGCCTTCCACCATACAATGGATCCATAAGTAAGTATGGGTCTTATAATTGCCGTATACATCCAATGGATTATATAAGGGCGCATACCCCTGCGTTTACCAAAGGTTTTCTTGCATGCGTAGAAGGCACAGAGTGCTTTCTTTGCCCTTTCTTCTGTGTTGCGTTTCCAAGTAAGTTTAGAGTCCAGGATGATACCCAGATACTTAGCTTTTGAGGAAAGTTTCAAACGAATTCCGTTCAACTTCGGCAGATCGAATTTCTCGATTTTTCTTCTCCTAGTGAATAGGACAGTTTCGGTTTTGCTTGGATTTACTCCGAGGCCGTTTGGTCCTGCCCACGAGGATAATTCCTTTAGAGCCGCTTCCATGAGTTCGCTAATAGTGGGTAGATACTTTCCACTTATTAGGATTACAATGTCGTCTGCGTATGCTACAATTTTTGTCCCTTTTATCTTTGGAGCCGTAAGGATCTTATTGACCACTAGGAGCCACAGGAGAGGAGATATGACGCCCCTTGTGGAGTACCCCTGGTCACTATTCTCCTTATGTTGCTCCCTCCGATTTCTGAGTTTATTACTCTGCTGTTAAGCATTTCGTAAATCCAATTTGTAATCTCTTGTTTCACTCCCAGGTCTTCGAGCGCTGTTTTTATGGCCACTGTTTTAACATTATTAAATGCTCCTTCAATGTCCAAAAATGCTGCCAGAGTGAATTCTTTATGGTATAAGCCTTTTTTAATGATTGACACAACTTCGTGCAGAGCTGTTTCCACGGACTTACCTTTGAGGTAGGCGTGTTGAGTGCTACATAGGTTATGTTCATTGAGTAAATCCCTTATGTATGAGTCGATTATTCTCTCCAGTGTTTTTAAGAGAAACGAGGAGAGGCTTATCGGCCTAAAATCTTTTACGGTGCAGTGCATATGCTTTCCTGCTTTAGGAATAAATATCACCTTTACCTCTTTCCAGCTTTGCGGTATGTAGCAGAGCCTTATGCAGCTTTTGAAGATTACTTTCAGCCATGGCAGTATTACACTGAGAGCATGTTGCATCATTGCTGGGATGGCGTCGTCTGGTCCCGCTGATTTGTAGGGGTTGAACGAGTGGACTGCCCAAGCGATTGTGTGCTCTGTTATAATATTTTCCGTGGCTACTTCCGGTTCAGTACCTGATGGGGTAGGAGTGTTATTGTTCTCATACCTGGTGAACTCACTGGACTCCGGAAAGTGCGTGTCCATTAAGAGTTGTAGTTTAGCTATAGATAAACTAATAGTATGTAAGCAAACTAAACTAGAAATACTATCTTATAACATACATGGATTAGGCAATAAAACACTGTTCCCAGGCTTTTTTAATTATTTAAATAAATTTGATATTTTCTTCTTATATGAAACGTTTGTGGTTGGAAAATTTGAAAGGTATGAAACATTTTTTAAGGGTTATAAACTTATCTGGATACCTGCTATACGCAGAGCACAAGTTGGCCGAGGAAGCGGAGGAGCGGTCTATGGATACAGAGAAAGTATAAACACCAACTCAGACATGAAGGCAAAGTTCATCAAGGTCGTGGAAAGAGACGTCCTATGCATCACGACAAACGATAAGATAGTCCATATAATACCAGCGTATTTAAACTGCAATAGATGGGAAGAGGATTATCAAGACTACAACCGGTGTGTGAATGAAAGCAATTTAGAAAACATAATTATCATGGGGGATCTCAACGTTAGAATCGCAGAAAACCAGGTGTTAACACGAGAAATCACAGAGCTAAACGGGATATTAAGACGAACAAGAAGCTCAAAGGACAAGGTTTTAAATAATAGGGGAAAGCGTTTCTTGAAGTCTTGCAGTGATGCTGGCTGGACTACGAAGGAAATTTCACTTTTGTTAACACGCAAGGATGCTCAGTTAATGATATCTGTGGTGTATCTTTTAATATGTTGAAACAAGTTGAAGGGCTAAGGGTTGACGAGTCTGTGTACTCAGACCATATGCCGCTAGTTTTGACTGTAAACGTATCAATTGGACACAGAACTGAGGAATTAAAATTACTCCCGAAATTATTATGGAAGAATCAAAATGAAGACGTTTACAAGAGGAAAATAAAACAAACAATTTTGGAAAAGGAAGTAGCTAACATACGAAATCATACGTGGACTGCAGAAGACATAACAAATACTATAAAGGATGTTGTAGCTACAGAAAATAATCCTCAGAAACGTAATTTGAAGCAAAAGTGGTTCGATTCAGATTGCGCGAGAGCGAGGAAAAATGCATTTAAATGGCTGAACAAATGGAGAAAGGACCACACTGAAATATTAAAAGTTTTGTATTTAGAAGCTAACAAACACTTTAAAACATTATGCGCATCAAGAAAGAAGAAGTACTACCAGCAGTTAGGCGAAAAGCTAAGAAATGTGTCAAGCACTAAGGACTGGTGGGAACTTGCAAATGAGTTAAGGGGTAAAACTTTCGTAAGAGGATCCAGCATCAAAAGCAGTGAATTTAAAAACCACTTTCAACAACTCCTAAATCCACCACTTCGAAACCATGTAGTCTTTGAAAGAATTGAAGATCACATCATCAATGAACATCTGGATAGATAGATTACGATTCAGGAAATTTCTGAAGTGTTAAGCAAGGCAAAGAAAAACAAAGCAGCAGGATACGACCGAGTTCCATATGAATTCTTTATCAATGCACCACAGGCACTTATAGAGCGGCTAGCAGGGTTGTTTAATAAGATAGATTTTAAGGCTGCATTTGACAGTATTAGCCGAGAAGCCCTCCTATATAAACTGCAAAGGATGGGACTATCGACGAGGCTTCTAAAAGTCATAAGGCACATGTATGAGAACACATCAAGTGCGGTGTGGGATGGTAAAATGTTATCAGAGTGGTTTAGCACAAAGATGGGAGTTAAACAGGGATGCCTGTTAAGCCCATTTCTCTTAGCTCTCTTTATAAACGATATTCACGAGTATATGCGGATGATATAGTACTTTTTGCAGAATCGCCGGAGGCATTGCAAATAATGATAAACAAAGCGGAGAATTATTGTCGAACGTGGAACATCGTCATAAATCTAGAGAAATCGAAAATTATGATTTTTAGAAAAAACGGAGGCAGACGAAGCGTGAGGGAAATTTGGAAACTGGGAGATACCCCAATTGAAGTTGTGAAAAAGTACAAATACTTAGTTGTTTGGGTAACGCCAGGGCTATGCCTGACTGAGCACTTTAAGGACAGAGCACAACATGCAAAAATGAGCCTGAACATTACATGGCACAGCTTCGTTTCCAAAAAGGATATTGACATTCCTACAAAAATGGAATTGTTTAATGCTGTAGCAAGAGCCATTATAGGGTATGGAGCACAAGTGTGGGGTCATAAACAGTCAGAAGAATTAGAAAAGGTGCAGCGATTTTTCCTTAAAAAAATTATAGGCCTACCGCAAGTGACGCCGAATTACATGGTGTAAAATGCAACCACTTTTTCAGTACACGATGAAATGTCATATGAACCACATCCGAAAAATATTAAACACTTACGAAGAGCACAGGTTGCCACAAATTTTGGCAAAGAAAATAATTGAAAAAAACATATACTGGCACAGAGAGTGGATGGAATATAGTCTGGAAGGTAGGGTAGACGACGTAGTCAGAGAAAATTCAACATTTTTTAGTGCTATGAGAAATGTTTGTATCCATATTGTTGAAAACGATCGTGAATCGGCCCAACAAAGAGCGCTTAACTCAACATCGCACGGACTATACAACATACTAGACTATGAACGAGGAAGGAGTTATCTACAGGAAGAGTCCAGCCTCTCAAATATAAGATGGATTTTCAAGGCAAGAGGGGGATTATTTCCTTTGAACGCAAGTAATTCAATAGCAAGAAGGAACAAAGAATGCTCGATGTGTGATTTAAGGGAGAACGAAACATTTGAACATTTCCTTGGAATATGTCCAATACTTAGACCATACCGTATGTCTTTTTTCGGAATGAGAACTCTCAGCACTGATAGTATGCAGAACATTCTGAATGGCGATGGAGGATGGAACGCTTTAATAGAGTTTCTACGATCAGCACTGGAATATCGAGCAGAACTGCTGAGGGAATATAATGGATAAACTTCAGATGAGTGAAAAAGACCGCAGTATAAACATGTTTACGAACAAACAACAAAGGAATACCAGCCACGACCACAACCCCAACCCAACATCCGCTTCCACAGCCACAGAAAACACTACAACCACAGCCATAGTCAAATCTCAAGTCAGAACCACAATCATACACAACAATACCACCCCCTCAACATCAATTACAATAACCTCAGCTACGACCATCATTTCAAAGACAGCCACAACTACAACCCCAACCACAACCAACTGCAGTCGCAACAATAGTTAAAGCAAAACAGTCATAATTACAGCCACCACCAGGACAGCAACTACAACTCCAACTTCAACCACAACCACATCAGGTCCACAACAGAAACGTACAAGAAACAACTCTGTCAAAATAAAGATATCTGATCGCAGCAGACGACGTTAGTCACAGCTGCAATATTAATTGTTTAGCGTTTATTATATATTATAAAACAATTAAGGCAAGAATTTTTATAATTAGTCTTAGCATAAATCAATGAATTATTTTAAAGAAACAATATTACTACTACTACTACTACTACTACTTAAGAGTTGTAGTGTTTGTTGACTAGACTCTGTCCAAGAGTTATCAGCACGTTTAATATATCCTGGGACCGTGGGGTCTTTGGATAATACTTTACGTAGTCTGGCAGCCTCACTTGTACTCTCCATGGATTCGCAGAACATGTTCCAGGATTCGAATTTAGCTTTCCTAATTTCTCTAGTATACAGATTAAGTTCCTATCTATACGTAGTCTTCTTCTGTTCTACTCTGTCTTGCTTTGTTAAACAGTTGTCTCACAGTAGTTCGCCGCTTTTTGAGCTCGCTGGTCCACCAAGTCGCCTTTTTGGGTTTGCGATTGCGAGAGCTGGGACAATGTTTAACAAAGGCTTTATGCATGTTTTCAGTGATTAATTGTTAATTGGACTGCGTTGTCGATTGAGTGGGTGTCAGTGAGATTTTCATCTTTTGGATGTTATATCTTTTCCCTAATCGTTTTCGCATAGTCTGCCCAATTCGTTTTCCTAAGGTTCCTAAAGATGCGGTGTGTCTTGGGATGTAGGTTTACTGTAAAGAGTATTCTACTGTGATCCGAGAAGGAGTTCTCCGGACAGACTCTCCAGTTTTCTACCCTGACCTGTTCGTTATTACTTTTAAGAGTTATGTCTAAAATTTCTTCCCTGTTTCTATTTTGGAAAGTGGGATGGTTTCCCCTGTTACACAAAACTAGATATGTAGAAATAATATATTCAAACAAAGACTCACCCCTTTTATTTGTGTCCGTACAGCCCCACAGCGTGTGGTGGGCATTCGCATCGCAACCCAGCACTATCGATGTGTTCCGTGTGTCAGCGTAGTCCACTAGTTCACGGACTGTATCATGTGGTGGGTTTTCTTCTTCATGGGGCATGTAAACCGAGGCGAGGATAAGGTTCTTACCTGGAGCCTCGAATTTTACAGCCACTGTGTCTCCATTGCTGAACCTGTGTAGAAAAAATATATTAGCAATAGTCTTTCTAACTAGTATGCAGCTTCTAACTTTACCTTCTTCTTTGGTGTGGAATAGATGGTAGTGTGCGGAATTCAGACCTTGAATTTTGTTTTTGAAAATCCAAGGTTCCTGAATTAGTGCCACGTCCACACTTACCTCAGACATGAACAGCATTAGGTCGTAAGTTGCTGCTTTACAGTGATGCAAATTAATTTGCACCACCAGCAGCTTTTGCGGCCTTTGGCTCTTCATCGTCTATCAGTCGTGCCCTTACGGCACCCAGTCCAAACCTAAGCTTACCGTCTGGGGTCTTCTTTAGGGTATTCGCAGAGGTCTGGTTTATTGCAAAGCAGAGCTCCTCGCCGTCACCACTTCTTCCGACGCTCTTATTTTGGCCTGCGAGGAGAACCACGATGTTCTCGTCTTCTGCTTTATCGAAGGGGGGTGGTATCCACAGCTTCACTTTCTGTCGTAGTGGTAGTGCGGACTTTGGTAACACCTTAAGTTTGGCTCCCTCCCACAGTTCGCCAAAACTGGCGATGGTTTTGGAGAGAAACTCAAGGGTCTGTCTGTCGCTGCATCCCACTACCTTGACTCCTTTGTGCCATCCGGCTCCATCAAAGGCGTATTCCGGCCCGCCTTTTTATACCCTCCACAGGAAGGTATATTCACTTTGCCATTACGTTTGTAACGCCAAGAAGGATTCACCGGAGACCCTATAAAGTATATATATTCTGAATCAGGATCACATTCTGAATCGATTTAGCCATGTCCGTCTGTCTGTCTGTCTGTCTGTTGAAAGCACGATAGCGTCCAAAGGAATTGACCTAGGCGAATGAAATTTTGTGAGACGACTTCTTTTCACCGTCGTCAGGTTGGTATTGAAAATGAGCTATGTCGGTCAAGTAGTTCTGGTACCTCCCATACAAAACCACTATTAGACCCACGTCTCTCTCTGTCTGTTGAAATCACGATAGCGTCCGAACGCATCGACTTAGGCAACTGAAATTTTATGAGAGGTCTTATATTTCTAGCCTTCAAGTTTGTATTAAAAATGGTCCATGTCGGTCAAGCAGTTCTGTTACCTCCCATACAAAACCACTATTGAACACACGTCTCTCTCTGTCTGTTAAAGCACGATAGCGTCCAAACGACTTAACTTAGGTGAATGAAATTTTGTGAGAGGACTTTTTTTAACCGTCGTCAGGTTGGTATTGAAAATTGTCTATGTCGGTAAAGTAGTTTTGCTACCTACCATACAAAACTAATATTGGACACATACTAACACGCATGGCAAGCATTTTGCATGACTTTTATGCAGTGGAGGGTATCAAAGCATCGGCCAGGCCGATGATAACACTTTTACTTGTTGAATATTGACCTTATAGCCTTGAGGATTTCTTTTTCCGCAAGCAGCCAGCGCTCAGCCGTGATCCTTCCATCGGGATCTTGCTCGTCAATGACTGCTGCAATGAGGTCGCTCGGAGTGTTGTCCAGGCTTGTTGAGCCCTTTGTCCTCTTTGGGGGACTTTCTTTGATCTCCTCCTCTGACCGTTGCCTCTTGGATGAGGTGCCCGAGGTTCCGGCTTTCGTGCCTGTGGAGACTCTGCTGGAAGTCTTTGAGGTTTTGGACTGTTCCTAGGTTGCCTTGTTAGGGTGATTTGGAGATACGTGGATTTGTCCTGTACCCTCTCTTCCTTTGGCTTTTTCGGAGCTGTAGCTTCTTTGGGTTTAAAAGCCCCCAGATTTTCGTAGCTCTTTATTGCCCTTTTGTGTTTCCTGATCAAGGCCCTGTCTCTATCGTTGATAGAGGATGGGTCTCTCTCAGAAAACTTTTTGAGGAATCGTTTAGAGGCCCTGTAGTTACTGCGCTTTCTTGTCGCCTCAGAGACGGCGCGTGGTTTCAGGGTGTTGTCCTCAGATCCCGTGTCGCCCAGCAATTCGTCCTCAGTCTCAGATCCAATGTTGGCAGGTGTGGATGAGGATTGGGATACTTCCTCCGCACCTCCAATATTGAGGTTCTTGAAGATGGGGAGAGTTGTCGTCAGTAGGACCGAATCGCTGGTTGTGTGTTGGTCGTCGCGTTTGTCCTGGGTTTGTTGGGTCGGGTCGTCTTGTCTAGTTAGTTTAGGTCGGTTTGTTTGGTTTTCGTTCTTGTTTTTAGTGTTTTGCATGTCTGAAAATTTTGAATGTTGTTCCCACGAGTAGGTCGGAAGAGAAGGTCCATCCCGGCAGAGCCGATATAAACAGACAAGCTGGTTAGCTATTTTCAGACGGGCGCCCGCGGGAAGGAACAACAAGTTGTGGATTTTGCCCAGTCCATGGAAGAACTACTTCTGCAGGCTGTTTTACGGCGATGACGAACTAAATCCCGCTGTCAGGCAGAATGAACCATTCAACCTGGACGATGAAGACCAACAACTTCCGTCCACCCGACCTGGACGAAGTGTAGATAGCGATATCTTTTCTTAAGTCCAACAAAGCCGCTGGGGCAGTTTGCCTAACCGCCGAGCTATTCAAAGCGGCAGGCGATGACTTGGTTAGGAGCATGCAGTAAAATATGGTCGGAGGAAAGTATGCCCGATGAATGGAACCTCAGCATTGTTTGCCCGATCCTCAAGAAAGGAGACCCTCTGAACTGCGCCAACTACAGAGGTATTAGTCTTCTTAACATCGCCTACAAGATCTTATCTGCCGTGTTGTGTGAACCAAATATTCACACTGCGGCAGATCTTGGAGAAAACCAAGGAAGTTCAAATCGATACCCACCATCTTTTCATCGATTTTAAGACCGCCTATGACAGCAATTATAGAGACGAGCTATACAAAGCAATGTCTAGTTTTGGCATCCCTGCCAAACTCGTCCGTTTGTGTAGGATGACAATGGAGAATGCACGCTGCTCCATCAAGGTCGGTAAAGAACTCACCGAGACCTTCGATGTCAAAAAAAATTTAGACAAGGCGATGCGCTGTCATGTGACTTCTTCAACATCGTTCTTGAAAGAATAGTACAAAACTCAAACGCTAACACCAGAGGCACTATATTTCAAAAGTCCGTCCATCTACTCGCCTACGCCGACGATATCAACATAATCGGGAGAACGCAGCGTGATGTCACTGGCGCGTTCGTGGGCATTGAGACGGAGGCGGCGGAGATGGGTTTGGCGGTCAATGAGGGAAAGACAAAGTATATACTGTCACCAAGAAAGGAAACACAACACCGACGTCTTGGACAGAATATCACTATAGACAGATATAACTTTGAGGTGGTAAAGGACTTTGTCTACCTAGGCTCTGCTATGAATTCAGACAATGACACCAGCGCTGAGATTAAACGAAGAATAACTCTTGCCAATCGCTGTTTCTTTGGGCTAAAAAAGCAATTGAGTAGCAAAGCCCTCTCTCGAATAACTAAAGTGACACTTTATAAGACCTTAATCATCCGAGTCCTTCTTTATGGTGCAGAGGCATGGACTTTATCAAAAGCCGATGAGGTTACTCTTGGTGGCTTTGAGAGGAAAATTCTTCGAGTAATTTTTGGTCCCGTCTGCATAGACGGTGAATGGAGGAGGAGATACAACGACGAACTGTACGGGCTATACAGCGACATTGACCTAGCCAGAAGAGTGTAAATCCAACGACTGCGGTGGCTGGGTCATGTAGAGCGAATGGACGTGAATGCTCCGGCCCGGAAGATTTTCGAATCCACACCCGAGGGACGGCGCAGTAGAGGAAGACCGCGACTCAGGTGGCGCACTAAATCAACTTAGCGTGCGAAACTGGAGACAGCTGGCCAAAGATCGCTTGTTGGTTGAGGCCCAGGTTCACCCCGGACTGTAGCGCCGGAACGAAAAAAAGAACCAGTGGCCAAACATGAAAACGTTCAAACCACATCGTTTCGACAGCTTTACTGAAAATGATATCGTTCGATCGTCTCATTCTACGAGATCTGATCACAGGAAAGATGAGACTTTCCCGGGAAATAAAGGACGAGTGGTCATGGTCATGTCATTGTAAAAATGCGGTGAGATGGGCTGGGATTTCTTCGAAAAAGTACATTCAATCTTGATTTTAAGCAGCGAACGGCCTAGCTTCTTTGATTATAATAGTGAAGGATACGAAATAGCTGCATTAACCTTTTTCACTACGGCGATAATAAGTGTTAAACAAGATTTATTTTATTACTTTTATTTTCTTATAAAAAGCTACGGTACTAAATTTCTGTTTATAATATTTGTTCGTTCCTTAAACTTTTTACATAATAATCATTCTTTTTAAATTCCTATACAGATATAGAGATATACAAGTTTTTTTTATTATTTTATTTAGTTTGTGAACTTTTTACAGAATATTTTGTATTTCTTAATTACATGCTTTCTTTATTATTTAAAGTCTTCTTTATACATGTATAATTTTTTATTATTAATTTTAATTTTAAAAAAGCATAAGGCGATTATGTGAAGATTTTGCGATAGCGGCAGATTATAATACTTATAGGCATTAAAATAAAATCTTTTTTAAGCCCATATTGCTTAAGAAATGAAAAACAAACTAAAAAAATTATAAAATACATAATAAATAAAAAATAAAAGTGCCAAAAGGGGCTTCCAAGGTGATAACGTTTTTTGTTGTTAAAGTCAAATTTGGGAAAACATGTTCTTATAGTATAATTTTAAAACAAAACAATTATCTAGCCTTAAATCTGGAGATATCAAGATCTCGGTTCTGATTAAACAAATGTTTCTCCGCTATTTAATTTTTCGTTAATTTACTTATACATATATGTACTGTTTCTTGTTCAATATGAATTAATACTATACGAACCGGTATACTGGAGATCAAGATCGAATTTAAAAATTGTAAAATTAGCAAACGAAACAATGTTAAAAAATAAGTCATGAGTCAACTTCAGTAATAATGGTATAATGACTGTACATTGGGCACAAAATAATTTTTATTTTTTTCTAGTATACAGAGTGTTCCACTTAAGCGGTATAATCCTTTAAGGGGAGATTCCTGAAGTTCCGCTGAACAAAATATTGTATGACAGGGGGGTCTATTCTTATTATATTTCCCGTTACAGGTTATAGCCCATCAAAGTAGGTGAACTCTAATTTGGAGATGTTACCATAACGGGAAATATGGTGAGAAAAGCAATACACTCCCCCTGCTATAAAATGTTTTGTTCGCGGAACTTCTGGAATCTCTCCTTAAATGATTATACCGCTTAACTGGAACACCCTGTATCATCCCGAGGAATAAGTTATAAGTGGAAACATTCAATGTAGAGAAAGACGGATCGGGATCTCACAATCAATCATAATATACAGCCTTTATACAATTTGTTATAATGATATTATCTATCCTTACTGCTTTATGACATATTAATGTATTCCTCAATTCTAAATAAATACGTTTTAATTCCTCAACAGTAATACATCATACAAGGCATAAATTAATAAATAATGGAATTAATTATTTTTGCTGTCCGAAATTGAGTAGTCACCTGAATTGAGCACAAAAAAGGACGAAACGTATGTAATTTGTTTCGCACAAGAATATATTTTCCACATATTACATTTAAGTAGATTTAATTTTGCTTTTTACACCTGTAAGTACAAACAGTTAGTATTTAAATAGTCCATTATTTACTCCATTCAAATAATAAATTAAAAAATATATATGTAGGTATACACATTTTGTTTAAAAAAATACTTATTACGGATAAAACTAAAGAAAATAAAGTCAATATAAATCAAGAACAAAATAAAATAGTTATCTAATATGTGGATCAATAAATCTAAGTTATTTTAATACTATCGGAATCACCTTAATTTCATGATTTTTAAATTTATGCTGGAATTCACTATAAGAAGACACATTTTGCTGTATAAAACGAAAATAATACAATTCATACATAGTAGATAATAAAATATATGACACACAAATTTTAAATAAATTGAAATGATTTTCATATTACGTTCTTTTAGATGAATACATTTTTTTATTGGTTTATACAAGTTTATGCGTTTCGTTTGGATAAATTTAAAAGAAGTGGTTCTTAAATTAAAAAAGGCATGAATAATGAGCGATTTATTGCCAGGTATTTTTTTGTAATGACAGTTTCATAACTATAACTATATAAAATTAATATGCAAATGTTTTTTCAGTTTTAAGCGCGAGTTCTATTTTGAGTCTATTTCGTCTCTTGTTTTTGTTTAAATCCTTGCAGTCTGTTTAAATTGGTTACACGGCTGAATTTTTACCAATTATTTCACCGCTCCGTGAATGAACAAATTTTCCATCGAATTCGACTGAATAATTTTTCCTTAAGCCACCTGGCGGTGAGTGAAGCGGCTGCTTTTCCTCTCTTCAGGAAGAAAAAAACAAATGGTTGATAAATTTTTTGATTGCAATTTGACAAAAATTAATAAGAAAATTATCAATATAATTTAATGTTACAAACTCCAGAGAATTTACTTTTTGATTTTTTCTAATTATTTCTTCCTATAGCTATACGTTTTTTTCACCGACCGAAGATTCTTATTAAGTTCACAGTAACTTTTTAACTGTGAATTCATGTCTCGGTAAACATCCAGGAAACAGTGCCTCTATTTAGACATCATCGTCTACTGATGAGCCCGATCACAACATCCTTACGAAACACAATTTTGAGTAGATGCCACTGGAATTATCAATTATCGCTTATCCATTAAGTGGGTCGCGGGTGTAGGTTGCTCAAGTGAACCCTCCATGGACTTTTAAATGGTAAGTCGAATTCGAAAAATATCAAAATGTCGAAGGAAAAATGTAGTAGGTATACAAAACCTTCGAATCGAAAGCTCCAGGAAGAATTAAATTAATGAAGATATATTTTTATCTTGATTCAATAGTGCAAAACTTTCATATTTCGATTTGATCAATAAATCTAAACAAAATTATTTCGTGAAAGATTTATATCTTGTCTTGTAATATTGCTCATTATTTGTACATAAAGGTTTTTGAAATGAGTGTTTAAATCAAAATCGAGCATTCGCCGTTTTTGTGGAGGTTTAGCAAAATCATCTACTTACTCTTTTAAATTTTTCTCCAAACTTATTTAGGGCCGCAGGTCACAGCCAAGACTAAAACATTTGATTTCTCACTAAGCTACTTCAACATCAGTTTGCTTATTTTTTAAAAGATACCTAGTCAGAAAATTCAACTATAAGAAGTCGGAGAAAAGCGCGTTATTTTATTACATATGAAAGCGGCCTTGGAATAGACTGTACTCCTCTCAGAAGAACTCAAAAAATCATTAGGCAGGTACAAAAGCAGGTCGTCTTCTATCGAGAGAGATGTCTTCGCATGCAGGGGTATGTACTTTCTACTTACTTTTAAATTCATTTTTATTAAATTCATTTTTTGAACTTACTTATTAGACAAAAATGACTAAATCTAATTTAAAACTAACTTGTATCTTAATCTAGCTTACTGGCTCGTAATGAGCACTCTAAACTTAACTATATCCTTATAACTATTTCCTTTCGGCCTTAAATCTATCTTTTTGTATAAATTGCACTGTTTTTTAATTTCCAAGAAAACTGGCTAAAACTTGGACTCTTTATTATTAGTTTTTTCTTAAAACTACCTAAACTACTTAGAACTACCTAAGCTACTAAATTACCTATAATCAGGGTGATGAGCAATCTTTCGATTGGTCACCATACCGATTGCGTCGATGGGCGCCTGGCAGTCGCCAACACGGTGCACACGCGCCGCCGGGACTCGAGCGAGGCCATAAGCATCGGTCAAGTCTCGGTAGCACTCATTCATGTTGACGAGCCCGGCCCCTCCCAAAGACCCCCTAAAATACACCTAACTAACTTACAAACTAGCTTAAAACTAAGGAGGATGTTACATAGGTAACGCACCGACCCGGGAGAGAGTGTCTGCCCTCACCTCTTCCTCAAGCCACCAAAATTCGGTGAACTGCCTCAAGGTATCAACCGTGTCCCTATCCGCAATTGCGGTATTAAGACCGAGGAGCTCCTGAGCATTGGCGGCGTACCCGTCGTGGATGAGCCGCTTATCCCTCGCGCCGCAGTGGCTGTGGTACAATACCGGCACACCATCTTTATTCTGGACTAACCCTTTCATGTCTGCATGAAGAAATGCCTCAGGCGGAACAAAGCCAGACCGGAGCGTACTCTCGTGGTACATTAAATTCGGGTAATAACCACCCGAGATCAGATTGTTAGCGTTGGCCATCGCCCTTGCAACGTGCCTTCGAATCACCTTAATTAGGAAATTGTCAATCCTATTCACTCGACCCCCATCGTATAGGGTCTTGTTGGGATAATATTTTATGTACTCAGACTCGGGAGTTCTAAACAACCCTAGGCAGGTCCTGAGACACTGTCTCTCAAACACCCGAATCTTTTCCATATAGGAAGGCGATATATTAAACCAAATGGGACAGCCATAAGCGATGATCGGCCTTATAAGGGCCACGTAGCA
Organism: Cheilosia soror; assembly: GCA_949372485.1. Taxonomy (NCBI): domain Eukaryota; kingdom Metazoa; phylum Arthropoda; class Insecta; order Diptera; family Syrphidae; genus Cheilosia; species Cheilosia soror. The sequence continues at coordinate 58,726,976 of OX443561.1, read as the reverse complement.
TATGACCTTTACTCTGGAATCAAGTTGACTGCTGCGAAACAGTCTCCTTGTCAGAGCATAAGCCCTCTTGGCCCCAGCATGACAAGCATCTATATGTTTGTCAAAATATAGATACTGGTCGAGCCAGATGCCAAGATATCTGAAGACGCTTCGCACCGACAATGGTTGTCCATTTTGTCCAATAATGGGTAATTTTCGCCAGTTTTTTCTGGTATCTCTAGAGGCCCTAGCCAATGGAGTTCTGAACAGGATTGTTTCCGATTTTTGGAAATTGATCTCTTAATTTGATCGAAGTCACGCTGCAAAAGGCTGTTGATGACCTCAACTTTTGGACCTGATCTGTACGCCACTAAATCGTCTGCGTACGCTATAGCGTGTCTGAGGGAACCCACCAGATCACTCGTGTAAATATTAAACAGGATCGGAGAATTCACCGCTCCCTGTTGTAAGCCGTTTTTAATTTCAAAGACTTTGCTCGAAGTCACGTCGCCAGCTTTGACAACGAACTTCTTTCCCATAAGTATGTCATAAATCATATATAGCAATGGTTTTTGCATACCCAACCTAGTCAGCTTATAGAAGAGCCCCTCCAACCATACGGTGTCGAAGGCCTTCTCAAAGTCGACCAGGCAGGCACCCGTGCATTGGTTTTTGCATTTGTGCCACTGAATGTCGGACACCAATTTCGACGCGGCATGAATCGTTTCATGCCCCGCTCTAAAGCCAAACTGATTGTCCGGAATAATCTTATTTTCCTCAGCCCACTTTAAAAGAGCTCTATTAACGACCTTCTCGAATACCTTGCTAACATTCGGGAGCAAACTAATTGACCGAAGATTAGCCGGGTTGGTCCTATCTTTATCCCTTTTGGGGATAGGATGTACCACCGCCATTTTCCACTGCACTGCATTATTCAGCGCATGGTTAAATAGCGTGGCGAAGATCTCAATCGCTTCTAGAGGCAGGTGTCTTAATACGACGTTTGGGACACCGTCAACTCCCGCCGACTTTTTATTTTTAAGTGACTCAAAGATACATAAGAGTTCATCTTTGCTCACGAACAACTGGGAATTTGTCCTTTCATCGGCGATTATGCCGTTTGCAAGGTTATCGTCATTGAACACGGTGAAACCGTTGTTCTCGGATCGCTAATTCTGAAGTTCGGTGCGCAGATAAAAGTGGTTCAGAAAGGCCCTCTTCTCGAGGTCGTGATTACGGCGAACTGGGTTGTTCACAGTATACACGGTCTCGAAGAAAGCCCCCATCAAATCCACTCTCTCCTGCGGGTCTTCGACCACGTAAAAACCGTCGTTCGAGTCGGCACTTTCCGGACTTATGCCAGCAGTCAGTAGTGTCTGTCTGTTCTCGTTCGTCCGAGGGATTCGGACACATGAAATATCGTTATGATCTTTCCGCCTGAACAATTAATTTATTTGTGGGAACATGTTCGGACTACTGGATTTTATAGCCCGAATTTTATTGCCCTAATACAAACTTAGAGATTTTCTTTAATTTTGCACGATCAACTGCTTCAGATTTTTGATCATCGAGTTCAGTGTCCTCATCTCGGGATCGTTCCTGTCAGTAAACTGGCTGTGCAGCTGTTTAAGCCTCGAGAGCAGTCTACTTTTCTGTCTGTATAGAGCATCGATTGTCGTGTTTCGATACTTCTCAGTCTGTTCTTCGTTAGTGGAAGGTCCTACCTTGGGGATAGTCCGTTCCATTGTTCTTTTGATGACGACGTTCATTTGCAATAAATGACTGTCGATTTCATCGTTTGTCAAGTTCCTGTTTGTCGGTGGGTTGATCTCACTCGAACGTATATCACGCTGTAGAACCCTGGAGAAGCGCGACCATTGTGCTCTTCGATAATCGAAAGAGCGCATACTTGATCGTACTCCTCCAGCTGCGTTTGTTCGTTCGGGATCCGTATTACGACGGCGAGTCCATAGTGGTCACTATCGTACTCAACCGTTCGTAAACAGTTCCGCGTTCGTCGATCTGTGTCTGTCAGTTCTAGTCTTTCGTCAACTAGCGCTAAGTCCAAGAAAGAACCTTCTCTAGGGAAAGACGGGAAATCCGTCTCGTACAACTCGAGTTTGTACTCAATCATATTATGACGCCACCAGTCGAGAAACTGGTTGCCCCTAGGGTTCGGAGTATCATTTCCCCATGCCGCATGTTTAGCATTAAGGTCTCCGCCCAAAAAGTAATAATTGTCCTCCGACTGAAGCTGTAAGCAACGAAAAAGTGTCTCGAGCTCATTTAAAAATATAATGGGTTGGGGTGCGTCAGGTGCGTAAAGTGACACCACATACACCCGCCTCTGGCTATGGAGGGAAATGCACACGATGCACGCTTCCAACACCCGGAACCTACGCACGTCCCTGCTATATATGACCCTATGGCGCAAGCCTCTGCGTATTAAGATACCGACACGACACCGCCTCCTTGTGTGGAGTTGGGCCGATCTCTTCTAACTAACTTGTAGTTTCTATAGCCTACTTTGTGCTTCCGATTTAGCTTAGTTTCGCTAACTAAGAGTACATCTGGCTTTTCGGCTTTCAACAGATTGGAAACATTGATACTTCTCTCGATCCTGATCATTGAATTAACATTCAACGCAAGGATCTTTAGTTTTACCTCGTCCAGCGTACTCATCATATTCATGGCGCGGTTGAGTCAGCAAACAGCGCCGAATAGATAACGTCTATTCGAGCCGCTTGTTCATTTAACTGATTCTGGAATTTGTCGATCTTTCCGTGTAGAGAGAGAAGGATCGCTTTCAAATCCAGATCCGCTTCAGGCGTTGGAGCCTTTGGTGCGGGTTTTGTATTTGCTTTACCCGGTCCGGATACCATTTGGGCAAATGACACATTGGGTGCAACAAAATTTGAGAACGAGCGACTCTTTCGACCCTTCTCTTCTTCGGACCTGTTTGACCTGCTGATACTTGGGACATCCCTTGAAATTGGCAGGATGCCCTGAGCTTTTGCAGAGTACGCACGAAAGCTGACCCCGATCCTCTACTCTATTCCTTCCCAAAGGACACTCCCCATGCTTGTGGTCTCTGTTGCACTTAACGCATCTGAACTGCATATGGCAGTTAGCTGCGGCGTGCCCGAACCTCTGACAGCGTTTACACTGAAGTACGCGATCTGACCTTTTTAACTTTTCCCAACGTACTGCATGATAGTACAGGAATCTGATCCTTTTCAGACTATCTATTTTGCTGTCGGGGGTTAGTTGAACCAAAAGGAATGGTAATTTGCGGCTACCACCCCTCTCCGAAGGCGAGGAAAATGGCTTGACCCCCACGAACTTTAGGTCGTCACTCGTCGCACTCGTAATTCTTGAGCTAATTCTCGAGCTCGTCCGTCTTAACATTTGGGTCGATACCTTTAAGCAGCACCGTTTGCAATTTATCTCCCTTTGGAGTATGCGTAAAGTATTCGGCCTCTGCTTTCTCCAGACAGGTGCGCACCTTTTTATACTCCTCCATATTATTGCACATTATGATATGCTTTTCGGCTATGCCTCTGGACCAAAATCCGCACCAAACAGTGGCTCGTTTTGGGTATATCGGCTTTTCAATGTATGCGTGCGGGTTTTCTGTGCCCCAAATGCGACAATTTTGCTTGTTTACATACCCGCCAAGATCAAAATGAGCTTCATCTCTTCTTCTTCTTCTCATCTTCCAAAATCCGTACGCAATTTTCGCACACATTCTGCAACATTACCATGATTTTCAAAGTAATGTCGCAATATTTCCCAGCATTGTTCAAGCGTATACACAACCATATTCGTTCAGCGGAAGGATAAAACTAATTATCTGTCAAATCAGACATGAGCTAAGTGTTACCATTCGCGAAATAAGCACTAGTTGAAAAAAAAAGTTAGATGGCGGACCCTTTACATACAGCTAAGTATAACAGACATAAAACACCAGTAAAAGTAAACGAAATAAGACTACTATTTACTTAAAGATTTAGTCGGCTCTCACATTGAGGCAACAATCAATAAGCAACAACTGGCAATAGGAAACCAGCAATATTATGGCTCACAGTTAATTTACTTTGAATTGAATCAGAGGTCTCACATCAAAGCAACTCAATATTGTATATACGAAAAATGTTTGCTGATTGCGGCAATAATTACCGCTAGCGATAGACAGCGCATATTGAAAAGCAACAAGCTTCCTAGCATTTTACTACGTTCTACAAAGTTCTGGAAAATATGTCGGACGATCCTGTTTTCAGCACAAAATTCGTTGAAGTTGTAGAAAAATATTCCTGATAGGTAGAAATTTCAGGCAATCTTTTTGCTTCGATGTGAGAATAGGTTAAAACAAAATTGCTTATTGATAGTTGCTAGTTGCTTAGTTGCTTACTGCTTGTTGCCTCAATCTAAGAGCCGCCTTACTCTACGTTTACGGGCTTTTCTCAAAGCGAATACCTGAAGAGGCCTCTACCCAGAAATCGAGCAAAAGTGCGAAAAATGGCATTTTGTTTCCCTCCTAGAGAAGTCAATACTGAAGCGATCGAAATGATATTGGATGCATTGGAAAGAACGGAATATGTCCTTTGAAAGCTTCGAGGCTTTTTTTAAAGCGACATCTCGTTTTTCTTTTATTGAAAGAATTCCCAGCTGTGTTTGGGAAAATTGGCATAAAACCGACTTTTTGTTTGACAACGCATGATATGATAGAGTTCGAAACAGTCTAAGATAACTTGTCCATCTTAAAGGTAATATGCAAAACACAAATCAGTTTAAAATAAATCTTAAAATTTCATCCTGGTTTTAAAAAAACAGGTGTTTTAAAACAAACAGTTTTTTGAATTAATGAACAACGTTTTTCCTGTATATATTGATTTATATTTGATGCAATTTTTACTCAAACCAACAAAGTTCATACCAGCTATCGGATGCAAAAAAAAATTATGTATTTACATGTATTTTGCTGCAAAATACTGAGTTTAAATTTTATATATTTTCCAAGAAAAATACACTGCATGTGTCATAGTTGTTGCACATTCTCAGAAAAAAGTTCCAAGTTTCTCATTTAGATGGCGGTAGTTCTGTTGCAAATTCTTTCCTCTGTCCCCCTCTTCATACGAAAAACCAAACACCTACCCTACCATAGCTCATAAAAGGTAAGATAATGGCAACAGCGCAAACAAAATTGCATAATATTTCCTTGTAAATGGCAACAGCGCAATGCTGCTGGTGCATACTACAATTTGCTTCCAATTATACCTCTTTCAGCCTAACCCACAATTTCACCGTCTCCGTTTCGTCTCTTTTCCTACCAACACAAACCAAACCATTATCTGCTTTACACCTGACCACGGTGTGACCGGCAAGCACTTTTCAAGATACAAATTTGCTATACATAAAATATATAGAATTTCTAAAAATCTGAGTACATTCATCGTTTAAATTAATTTATAATTTTTGTTATGAAGTTTAAGCAATTTTGTTTAAACAAATAAATTCATTTTCAATAAGAATTTATTAAATATAGCAACATATTGAAAAGTGCTTCTGCCGACCCCTCTCTCATTTTCATTTTTATTTAAGAAGCAAAAATTACTTTGAATCCCCATGAAGCAAAAATCACTTTGAATAAAGAATCCCCACCTGCTTACACCCATATCAACACACGCATCCTTGATTCCATTTCGATCACACTTCACGCCAAACCTGTTTCATTTATAATACACTCTCAATGCAGTTGACAAACTACACATTTATCCCTTATAGCTTGGGTGTCATTCTGATTGGCTAATCAAGTCAGACGACAGAACTACCGCCATCTAAATGAGAAACTTGGAACTATTTTCAGAGAATGTGCAACAACTATGACACATGCAGTGTATTTTTCTTAAAAAATATATAAAATTTAAACTCAGTATTTTGCAACAAAATACATAATTTTTTTTTTGCATCTGATAGCTGGTATGATACTTTGTTGTTTTGAGTAAAAATTGCATCAAATATAAATCAATATATACAGGAAAAACGTTGTTCATTAATTCAAAAAACTGTTTGTTTTAAAACACCTGTTTTTTTAAAACCAGGATGAAATTTTAAGTTTTATTTTAAACTGATTTGTGTTTTGCATATTACCTTTAAGATGGACAAGTTATCTTAGACTGTTTCGAACTCTATCATATCATGCGTTGTCAAACAAAAAGTCGGTTTTAGGCCAATTTTCCCAAACACAGCTGGGATTTCTTTCAATAAAAGAAAAACGAGATGTCGGTTTAAAAAAAGCCTCGAAGCTTTCAAAGGACATATTCCGTTCTTTCCAATGCATCCAATATCATTTCGATCAGTATTGACTTCTCTAGGAGGGAAACAAAATGCCATTTTTCGCACTTTTCCTCGATTTCTGGGTAGAGGCCTCTTAATACATAATGTAAAATGGAATAAGAAGGAAATTTAAGATTGAAAATTTTAGTTTTTTTTTTTAACCCTATTTTATGGAATAAACGCGCGGAATGTTATAAAAACTGATTAAAAACAGGTGTAGTGTGGGAAAAAGTTGCCTTAAAAAAATAGGGTAGTCGCGGGATGGTGTTTTCAAAGTGCTTATGAGCGACCGGTAATAGGACACGCATTTTGGTTGCGCTACTAACAAGCGATGCGACCGACCAAAGTTTATCGTTCGGTCGTGCGATGCCAGTCCAATTAGGACGTAGCCTTAGGCTTGATTGACATTCGCATTTTTCAAAATCGCTTCAATTTGATTCTTTAAAGTTTCTATTTCGGCCCAAAATTCTGTGGCATTTATGTCACATCAACTTCTACTACTTAACAATCTCTGATTTGAGTTTAAGTTTGAACTATTTTTTTATTTAATAGTTTGTGGAACGGGTTTTAATGTCGTGAATTTTGAATAAACTTGTGACAATTCGCACCAAGGGTGTTTTCCTTCGAGGCAAACATTTTTAGATCGAAATTTCGTCGTTTAAACTCTTTTCAAACTTGTTTTCCCATATTTTGATGGATTATTTTTTATTATATAGGTAGGTACTCTTGCAATATTAAAATGAGCATTTTTTTATATTCTTATGTGAATATTCTTTTACATCGCCAATTTTAATTGATATGAACAGTTTGAACTCCCTTGAGGAACGTAGGGACACCGCAGACATTCTTTTCGTTCAACGTCTTCTCTCAGGTTCCGTCGATTGCGCCCCTCTTAACAACTCTATTTTCTTTAACACAAATCCCCGTAATTTACGCTGCCCTCGTCAATTTTACCTTCCAACCCACCGAACCTCATATAGCTCCAACGAACCAATCTCCCGTATGCTGCGAAAGGTCAACTCAAACATTTCCGTTTTCGATTTCAACCGCAGCTCTACCCGTCTTAAAATCGATCTCTTCACCATTCCCCTGATCCTTAAGCTTCAGTATAAGGTTAATTTTAAGTTTTAGTTTTTAAGTTATTTATCAGATGTTAGTTTTAGCTTGTAGTAAGCCGAATAAATGGGGCAATATGGAAATTTTTGCGCCCTCTTGGGCCTACGCCCTGTGCCTGGGCACCGCCCTAGTTACGGCACTGGGCAGTACTAATACTAATGAATAATGATAATTATGTGTTTGTTTTTCAGTGTGTGCTTGAAAATAAAGTTCAATTGAGTTAGTTTGGTGGGGTTGGGTCGTGTCGGGTGTGTAGCTTGCGCAGGTTAATGAATAGATACATGTTATTAAGTTTACCCCGTGGATTTTATGTTGCTCGTTTTTTAGTAAACATTGTTGTGTAGCTGAAACTGGAACATTTAAAACGTAACTCGGTAGGAAGCGGGTTATATGGACGCCACGCCACTGCCCTCCATAGCTAATAGAGGAGAGATTATGAATTTCATCTAACCATCTCATCCTGGGTCTACCTAGAGGACGCCTGCCCGATGGATTGTCCATAGCACGTCGTGGGATCCTTGTTGGGGACATGAGCTTAACATGACCAAACCACCGAAGCATAGACCGCTTCGTCCGGAGAAGTAGCTGCTCAATATTGAGTTCCTCACGTTTTATGGTATGCGATCTCTACGGGTCACATGGTGTGAAAATATTTTTTTAAGTAAGAAGGATAGATGCCTAATAAGAGTTTGTTAGTGGTTAATGTTATCGGATATGTTTGGTGCTGTGGTGATCTATGCTTAGAGCATAAACGCGAAAGTTAATTACATGCCAAACAGTAGCATGAGCATCTGTACTCTATATAAGACCTTATTCTCCATTTCTGCAGTCGGGTCGGGTAGATTTATGTACATCTAGCTTAGATCAGACGATTTATGTTTATACACAAATTTCATTTGTTTTTGACATACACAAATTCTAATAAAATTCATACTTAGAAGCGATTTGTGTATTCCACAAACATTTGTGGTTCAAACGATTTGTGTATTTTGTCCTAAATGTACAAATTTCATTTATGTATGGCCATACACAAATGTCCCATACACAAATCAATTTGTGTATACAGATTTGTGGCTCAGACGATTTGTGTATTCCCACAAAAATGGAATTTATGAAAAATTTGTGTATTGGCCAGATTGTTTTTGATTCGCTGTTGTTTGACGTATATTCAATAAAAATAAATAAAAAATTGCTTGGATTCGGTCAGGTTTCGAATTTAACAAAGTTGATTATAAAATGTGTTGCGGTTATTTCGGCAGCGTATTTACTCGAAAGTGAAATGGAAGACGAAAGCCAACAAGTCATCAAGTTACCACGCAAGCGCCGTACTTGTTGGAGAACAGATTGGCTTGGCCACCATAAGTGGTACATAGTTATACTGTGCTGGTTCCCTGGTCATAGCGATATATAACTAGGTAACTGTAAAGCAGACGAACTAGCAAGGGACGGCACGAAAGTGGAGATCTCTACAGGTAAAGTAGAGCCCCATGTGCCAATTGAAACGGTAAGATACAACATCTCCACACTAGCACTGCAACAGGCTAACGAGATATGGCGGGATCTTAACTCTTGTAACCATGCAAAACAGGCCTGGCAACGAATAAATCGGCGCAGGACAAGGGTCGCCTGTTGCATGGATGAGGAGCTTCGGGGAGCTTGCGGATATTCCCGAAACGGATATCAGAAAATACGGATATTTCTCCAAACTTCGAAATGGTTTCAAGAGTAGCGGAAATAACCGACTCTGTTTGTGGTATCACAATGGACCTTATCTGGTCTAATATTGAATTACTCCGTATTAATGGATAATTGCCACCTAACCTAGCTGTGCTGTTCCACTCAACAAAAACTTAGTTCCAGTTGCATTTCAAGTGCAGCGCAGGATCGCATAGAAATTCAATTGTAAATAGCGCTGGTAGTAGTGCCACAAAACAAAAACCTCAGTTGCAATAGCATTTCAACATTTCAAGAGCAGCTCGAAAACACAGCAGTGTCTCGGTAAAAATTGCATTTCGTTGGGCCGCTTTCAGACACCCAGAAACCACGCTTTGTCGGACCTATTTTTATACTTACTCTCCATGACCACCGTATCATTTTCATATTCGTCACTATGACTGCCACCGGGTAGTTCCATGTACATGGCCAGGCATGCTTTCCCACGAAAATTTAAACGGTGGTAGTTTCCAAATCATTTATTTGGTAGTTGAAAGTGCGGATGCTAAAGTATATATATCTACCTAGGTTCTTAAATATGAAAGCTTGAATTGTAGTTTTATAACCATATGATAAAAACCTTATTTTCATGTCATAAATCATGCGATGCCCATGATCCGTGTCCATCCTCATTTAATTGAAATATCAAAACCATTTGTGTATGCGAACGAATTTGTGTATGCGCTATTTTTCAGAATACACAAACTATAGGACATACACAAACTGTACATAAATCTACACAAATTGTCATAAATTAATTTCTATACCCGATCAACCGATTTGTGCATGTACACAAATTCGATTTGTGTTTTCAATACACAAATGATACACATATCGTTTGTGTATGCCATTTGTGGCTATAAAATTTGTGGCTCAGACGGTTTGTATATTTTTTTGACAATAATTTCCAAATTTTTACACAAATGTTTGTGTATACACATATCGTCTGATATTAGCTTAACTGCTGTCGATCACCGGTCTACACATTGCCTACTTACAAGGATAAATTGCGTACGATATGCACAATGCAGATATGGGGGAACGTACACTAGTGAGTATGAGTATGAAACAGAAAAAGACAAGTTCAACATGGTTGAACCAAGTTGTAGCAACTATTAATATGACAAGTTGAAACGAAACGAAACAACATTAAACAAAATAAATTCGGAATTAATCGAACTCTTTTTGATGAAATCAAAACAGAAATGCGAGTAATAATTGAGTTAATTAAAAATTCGTAAAAATTAGTAAAAAATTCGTAAAATTTCAAAGCAAAGGAAAAAACCTAATGAAATAGCACGAGTAAAAGAAAACAAAACAAAATGGGCACCATTACGATAACTTAGGCGTCGAAAATTGATAACGGTTTTTTGTACAGGGGCTGGATCAATTTTTTGATGAAGTTATATATTTTTGTAGTTAGTTTTTGATAAAAAAAATACATTCAAACTTGAAATTTAAGGAAAAAAAAGTTGTATGTTGTAGGTATTTTTCCAATACTGAGAAATTAGATACTTAATTTGTTTGTAGCTTTTACTGTCCAAATCAATTCTTAATGAAACTCTGAAAACCAGATTGATTTATGTCTCTAGTTTTTGAGAAAATGAAAACTTTTATAAAGTTGCTATGGGTATAGTAGGTACAAATTTCAACAGCATCTACCGCGAGCGAAGTTACACTTGTACCATTAAATATGTAAGGTAGGTCATGATGCCCCTGCAACCTTCCTGGGCCCTGTTTCATAAAAATTGACAATGCGACAGGTGACAATTTGTAAACTGACAATCCGACAATTGTCAAATTACTGTTTCATAAATAATTAGACAATTTTGTAGAATTAATTAATGTCGGTCAAATAGTTCTGGTACTTCCCATACAAAACCAATATTATACACATGTGTGTACCTGTAAGTACAGTACATAATATAGTGGAGGGTATCAAAGCATCGGCCAGGCCGATGATAACACTTTTACTAGTTTTTAATTATGTTAGTTTACCCATTGTCAGCAACATTCTTCAGCCTCAGTTGTATCTGTAAGTATTATTTTTTTGGCTAGATTTTACTTTACTGCCCATTCGAAAAAAATAATTTTTTTTCTTTATTCCGATTGACTTTAATGTGCTGAGCTCAAATCTGCAAAAAAAAAGTTGGCAGTCTCTTATCGTTTGGGCGTGTCACGCCGCCAAAGTTCAAAAAGTACCATATAAAATAGTACCCAAATCTCAGGAATGGAGGGTCCAATTTTTGTAAAATATTTTTTTTTTATTCCCTAAATGTGCAGTTAACTAATAAAAAAAGTTTCCTCAAAATCGGATCATAAACACCGGATCCTATGTAATAGGCTTAGATAAAATACAAAAAAAAACGCCTAACTGTGACTTGGCAGCACTATGCTATTCTCTGTCCCATTTATATTTTCAGTACAGGCCTTATGGGAAGCTCTTTTTTCTACCAAAGGTGCCAGTAGATACTTTTACGGCACTCAATCACAAGAATTGCCACTGAAATAAAAACCAAGCCACTGACTTACCAAGGAATTGTTGTTGTCATTTACGTAAAACCCACCATGACCAGTCTGTTTATGAAGAAATTTTCCTCAAAGGCGCATACACCCCACCATGACCAGTCTGCCTCGCATGTGCTGGCAGATGGCAGAATGAGGATGACGATGAGGGTGATCTTCTCGTGTGCAGAGTATATCCATTAATGAGTAGGGACACTCTCCACGTGTTTCTTATCAGTTTACAATTTGCAGTACACATACACGAGAAATAGACGGCACTAAAAGTGCTCTAGTAAAAGAGGGATGGAAGAGTAGTCGAACTATTTCAAAATGTGGTACAGGGTGTGACGTAAAAAAAAGCAAAATCAATTTGTAATATTTCTTATTGAACATTTTATATCTAATATATATTCACATGTGTGCTACACTTAAATATTTTTGTTTGTTGGTACATTTTTTGTTATTTTTATTGAACTGTTTTAGAATAAAGTAAACCCGTACTCGGACGTAAGATTTGATAAGAAATTCCTTATTTTGATTTTTGCAACAGTTGTAATGAAATTAATTTTTCAAAAGTTAAAAATATTCCCCTCAAAATTATTTAGGTAGTACATATTTGGAAAACAAGAAATAAATTTTTGTTCAAGATTCTCTAACGAGTCTAAAAATTCTTGATTGGGCCGTGTCAATTTCGCATCTTCATATTCTTTAAAATCTGTAAAAAGGGAGGAAACGTTAAGTTGCGGACTCAATTTTAACTCACACTTGTGGTTTAGGCGGTATTTTTTTAAAATATAACCTGCGAAATAGTAGAATGCATTATCAATACCAAAGTCCACAGTTTTATAGTCAGGTTCAGTTTTGAAAGCGTAAACCAAATTGTCCTTATTTTGTTTTTGTGGTTCCATCTGCACTTCAATGTCTGGAAGTTCCAGGTTAGCAGTTGGCTCACAGTTTCCACGTGCAATATCTTCCATATACTTTGCCGGAAAAGATCTTTTAAATGAACAGATGAATTGAAATGGAGTCAGCAACTTGTTATTTCCCCCTCGGTTACGTAAAACAGCAAAAGTGTTTTCCAAGCAATCTTGATTAAGATTTCTTGTTAAAAGAAACTTAATACCGTCTTCTTTTATTTCTGTAAAAATGCCAATTAAGGCATTTATATTCTGTTGCCATCCTTTTATAAAACGCATTTTTTTAGTTACATTTCTAGAATTTTCATGAAAAGTCATATTTTCAAAAAATAAATTCATTTCATGCAAAAAAGCAATTTGTTCCGCTTAATTAAAATTAAGAAATACAACACAGATTTATATTCATTCTTCCCCGATCTATAACTTATATTGCTTACCTCTCACTATTATCCGGTATTTTGAAATATTTAACTCCAAAATTTTCTTTCTGCTCTCGCCCACACGCCAAACATTTAACATAATGTTTTCCCATTATTTTATTTAAAGTTCTTAAACTATGCAAACTTGCACTTCAACTTTTAATTTTAACTATTTTTAATTGTTTGCCACACGCACTGAACACCCTTTACTTCGTCAATTGATGGTAATGAACGACTGATAACAATCCAACTCCAGCTCGCCTTTAAAAATACGTGCGAAAAAAATGTAAACAATCCCCTCTACAACCAACCTAAGTAATTAGTATGACCATCTGCTGTGAATTATATTACCTAAAAAGTGCTGGCAATAAAACTTAAAATCGTAAAATATGGTAATTAACGAAGTCGTAGCAAGGCAAAAGGGTTGAATTTCGTGATAGAGAATGAAACATTTCTTTTTCATGTCCATAACAAAGACCATTTAATCAATAACCAATGGGAAAAACTACAAAATTTGTTTTTTATTACCAATTCTACGAAAGCAAAGCTGGTTACCTGATCAACCTGCATGGTTGAGAGAAAATACTAATATACTGACATCACTTCAGCTCGCCTTTAAAAATGCTTTATGAAAAAACCCACAATCGTTTGTCGTACGCAGCAAGCCCCATGTAGTGGTACAGGCAAAATGTGTTGTGTACCCTTTTTTTCTCAAGCAGTCGTTGTATACAGGTAAAAAGTATTCTTTCGACCTGCTTCCACTTATTGTACGATTTTTTCTGCATTTTGCTTTGTGGTAGTAGGAAATGCATATGTGGAGAGAGTGTCCCTACTCATTAATGGATATACTCTGCTCGTGTGCGGTTGCTATTTTATCACAGAAAATAAACATGTGTGTGTGGTGTTGGTGTGTGTTTTAAGCACCTCAGAAGAGTGTTACCATATTCATTTGCAAAAATATCATTACAGGTTTTTCTATGGATTGTGTCAAAGAACTTTCGTGTTTTGTTGCTTTTTAAAGTTTTTGAGAGCAAATAAATGAATTTGATTATGTGGGATGTTGCCATACAGTTTTTAGGTACTCCTTTAATTATTTTGTAATTCTGATGGATCTGTTAATATGCAGTTAAACCAATTTTTCGATTTTGTCTTTTAGCAGAAATGGAACACTGTTTAATTTGTTTACTTTATTATTTTGTATCATCGGCTCAATCAGGGAATTTTTTGTATGTTTAATAATATTATTATTGCTGCTTCAAAAAATGTGTAAAAAAAATCGACAACTGATAAGGAGGAGGAGGAGGAGGATATTAATATACAGTCCAACAGCTGTCGAAACAATGAGGTTTATTGTCGAGTTGAATTTATTACCCAAGTTCACAGGTACCCGGTAATTTCGGGTAATGGGTATCCTAAATTCAGAAGTACTTGGAATTGAATATTGAGACACAGTTTTTTATACTTTTTATAATGCGGGTACCCAAAAAAGTGGGCACTCAAAAAGAAACGGGTACCCGAAAAAATGCGGGTATAAAGAGCAATATTTTGGTATTTAATTTCATTTCATTAACAGTGCAACAAGTGATAAGTGCGTTGCAGTGATATTGTGATAAGTTAATAGTAATAATAATTCATATTCAAGCTTGTTTTAAAACTTGTTTACATTTAAAAATGGCTTCAAGCTCTTCGAAGGATACAAGTGCACAGAAGAAGCAGGCAATCGTTGACGCAACCAACAAATTTCTGGGGAACTCTTAAAAAAACGCGCCTACTATCTTACCTCTTGGTGGTGTGGAAAAAGATAGATTTAATTTAATTTAGATTTAGTTTAATTTTTTTAGATTTAGTTTAGATCTACATGTTTCTGTTCATGAAATCTTAATAAACGGATGGTAACCCTACCGATATTTGTGAGAGAAATATGCCAATTTATAGTGCTCACTATGGCAACCATGTGAGAGCTTTATAATGGAGACAGCTTATTGAAATCCATAAAAGTAAGGGTGAAAGGCAAATACCCTATCTTCCCTGTACTGAAAATATAAATGGGACAGAGTATAGTTGACATTTGACTTTTCAGCTGTCTTCACAAAAAAAAATATTACGGGCAGTGAATTAGTTTGTAAAACGATAAATGATGAGTTCAAGTTCCAGCAGCGAAGCAGTGGCAGTGCACAAACTCCTTACGTGTAGCATTTCAGTGGCCCCAGTTTTTGCGTTGTTTTGTTGATGTTTGTTTGTTTGTTTTTTTTATACCCTCCACAGGAAGGTATATTCACTTTGTCATTACGTTTGTAACGCCAAGAAGGATTCACCGGAGAAAATATAAAGTATATATAGGTATTCTGAATCAGGATCACATTCTGAATCGATTCAGCCCTGTCCGTCTGTCTGTCTGTCTGTCTGTTGAAAGCACGATAGCTTCCAAACGAATTGACCTAGGTTAATGAAATTTTGTGAGAGGACTTCTTTCTACCGTCGCACAGTGGGGCAGAATGTATCAAAACATGGCATTAATTATTCAAACGCGTAATAACCTTTATTTTTGATCTTATGTTGTTACATTACTTAAAATTTAACTTATAGACTCATTTTAGATCAAATATACTCTTTTTAATTACTGTGAACACAAAACAAGTCTTAGGGTATGAAAGAAAAAAACAGGTCTTAATGTGATTGTATTGTATGCTTTAAAAACTATTCTTCGAAAGATTCTTCTTCTTCGTCTGATTCTACCACCACAGGTGATTCCATCATTTTTAAGGCTTCTGAATCAAACGTTTTCAACCTCTTTTTTTGGCAATTCGCGAAAACTGGAAATCCATGGATCCGATGATATGAGAAGGATATTAAGTACATCCCGATTGGTTTTTGTTCTTGAAACTTTGCAAGAGTAACTTTCTCTATATCGCTTAATGTCCTTGTTCCTTGCCTCTTGGGCCTCTTCCGATAGTTGCCCAATCGGAAGTAGGAAATTTGAAATGATGTCCGGGCCATGAATCAGGACTTTATGCACAGAAACAGGCATACAATACGAGGGATACTTCTGAACAAATAGTTTTGCTGTATCTATTGAATATGTTTGAAACAATTCATTATTTATCTTATATTCACTGGATATAGTCTGTAATATAATGTAAAATCTCTTTATTAAATCTTGCTCTACTCCTGTTATGCGTGCCGATATTTCATAATTTTCAAAAAATCGTCTGGCCGTGTTTCCGTCATTACTGTTTCCGAATTTTTGTTTTGGCTTATCCACTTTTAGGTGCAGTTCTGACTGAAATAATTCTTGAATATGCCT
Organism: Cheilosia soror; assembly: GCA_949372485.1. NCBI lineage: Eukaryota > Metazoa > Arthropoda > Insecta > Diptera > Syrphidae > Cheilosia > Cheilosia soror. The sequence continues at coordinate 58,710,687 of OX443561.1, read as the reverse complement.
CTTTTTGTCTTCTACTTTCTTTTTATCTTCATCTCCACGGGCTTGCCACTTTTGGATGCACAATTTATAGGACAGGTGTAAAATACACTCGAAAAATCTTATCCAACTATGTAAAACCGAAAGCCCAAAGTTTAATTTGGAAGGATCTTCAATTCTTTTGTGCTGCATATACTGAATGTTATTGAATTGATTGGATGTAGCTCCACATATATAACACCTCTGAGTAGATTTCGTCTCTGTAATAGAGTTACAAACTTTCCCATCAATCATTGTAAAATGCAATGTGTGCTTCACCTGTATCGAAACATTATCAAGATCTATGTATGTTGGATTAAGGGCACTTATTTTTTTGTCAAAATGAGCTTTTTGTTGGAATGCAAGCTCCGCAGTTTCATGAATAAACTCAAATTTTAAGGGTCTGCAGTATTGCGGTGACGAGGGACGTGGATTTTGCCAAAGAATTATTTGTTGCTTTCTCGAGTCCCGACTATCGCAGACTAGTTGTAATGGAACAAATGAAGTAAAAACTATGGAGCTATCGCTAAAACTTTCGCTATTTTGTTCAGTCCCTACATCCTCAAACTTCTGCTTGTATTCACTGTGGCCAGAGCTCCCATCAAATCCCCATTTTGATATTAAGTAGGTACACGTTTTTTAAACTCTCAGATGTCTGGGCCTGAACAACTTCCTTTTGTAGTTTAACTAATCGCTGAACTGTGTGGTCAAGTAAGTCTTGAAGATTTACTTCTGCTTTTCTTGAGGTGACTTCTACTGCTGCTGGATTTGGGTAGCACCGAGTTTTTGCATCGTGGACAATTTTATAAGATGGAAACACAGCTTTGCTTTTGCTTCTCACTATCTCATACTGATGTCTTGTTAGTTTAGCTTCCACCATCATTGCCAATGCTTCATCTCCTTCCATCTGTGTAGGCTTTTGGGAAGAAGCGAACGATTTCCTATATTTCGTAGCCCTTTTTGGTGATCCAGAGGTAATATCTTTCACTAAGTTTGAAGCGTCTGTTTGTCCACCTGATCTCAAGCACATCTGGGTAGCATATGTAAGCATGGGTAGAGGTACATTTGCCCTTAACTCAGCAGTTGTCTGACGCTTAGCACTATTATTGGACTCAAATCTCTCATTTTTTCTTTGAGCTGATATCCACTTTTTTTTTAAATCCCAAACAAAAAATTTTAATTTGGGATTGTGGTCAAGAAATAAATCATCGGGGCATTTCGTTGCATTAACCAGAAAATCTCGTAAGTACTGAATTTTTTCATCGATTTTTGTTGACGTACTTGCTCTCATTATATGCCACAATTGTTGTCTTGAATATACGAGCTCATTTGTGGGTGAGTCTGAATGAAAAAAAAAACCAACAACATATCAAACATGTCGTAATTCGAGCCTTTATAGTACGACCCCCTCTTTTAACATAATTCCAATTTACAGAAAAAGGCGCAAAATCACGCACTTTTTTTTATTGTATATTTGAGAATAGTATATTACCAATAAATTGGTGTAAAAAATATAGCCCCATTTTGCCCTACTTATTACTAAAAGACTACGAATTTTTAAATTTTTTTTTCTTTTGTATGCTAACTGTAAGTCACCTTACTAAATTCGATTAAAAAAAAAATGAAACATATAAATTGGATAAAAAACATTTTATGTAAGACTAAATACCTTTAGGTAAAAGATCCATATCAAAACTATTTTATTTCTTTAATACCAACTTGACAACGGTAAAAAAAGTCCTCTTACAAAATTTCATTCACCTAGTCGATTTGTTTGGACGGTAAGGTGTTTTCAACAGACAGAGACATGGGTCGAATATTGGCTTTGTATGGGAGGTAACCGAACTACTTGACCGCCATAGACCATTTTTAGTACCAACCTGACGACCATAAAAATAAGACCGCTCACAAAATTTCAGTCGCACAATTCGATTCGTTTGGACGCTATCGTGATTTCAATAGACAGAGCGACACATCGGTCTAATAGTGGTTTTGTATGGGAGGTGCCAGAACTACTTAACCGACATAGCCCATTTTCAATACGAACCTGACGACGATAGAAAGAAGTCCTCTCACAAAATTTCATTCACCTATGTCAATTTGTTTGGACGATATCGTGCTTTCAACAGACAGACTGACGGACATGGCTAAATCGGTTAAGAATGTGATCCTGATTCAGAATATATATACTTTATAGGGTCTCCGGTGAATCCTTCTTGGCGTTACAAACGTAATGACAAAGTGAATATACCTTCCTGTGGAGGGTATAAAAACACGCCTAATATTAAACAAAACAGAATAAACTGAAACAAGATTGAAACAAGCTAAAGCCAAAAAGAGCATAATGAGAAGAGTTTTGAATATTGAATTGCATCTGTATGATATTTGTGAAGAGTGTTCAATTAAAATATAAGCAAAGGATTTAATTGTATAAGCTATAAGGAGGAGAGCCAATTACTAAAATAGAAAATGTATAAGATATACCTAGAATTAAAAAAACGAATCTAGAAAAATATTGATATTGCACTGTTGTTTAAAAAAAGGATAGGTAGGTACCTATGTACAGTATATTAAATTGTTCCAGATACGAGTAGGTAGATACACTGTTTTATTTAATGAAACAAAATAATACGAAATGATGATCAAATAATACAAATACACACACGTTTTTAATTTATTTGTTTAAATGAGGACGAAACAAAAAGCGATTCCGAGCTTCTAAAACAAGCAAGGAAGCAAGCAGTGAAGCAGGTTGTTTATCAGTTACTGACGCGCGTGCATCAGAATCAGAAGATTTTGATGTCATATAATGGCGTAGTGTAATATCGGAACATAGCAGATATTATGTATACATAATACATACAGCCTTATTTATAAACTTTATACACTCTCTATAATGAAATATATATATGATTTTTGCGTTTAGAGCTATTATAAAGATTGTATAAAGTTTATAAATAAGGCTGATAATGTACGTCTTTTGTAATATATCCATATAAAAATCGCTTGTTGGTATATGGCATTTGTTTGTCATATAACCAGTGTTCGAAAAAAAAACATGAACCTACAGTACCAGTGTTCTTTATTGGTACGTTATTCTTGCGAGAACAGTGAAGTCAGAAGTAAATTACTAAGTATTGTTAAATAATTGAAAAAGAACAAGACATTAACTTCCAATGATTGGAAAATTGCCCTGCATGACACAGGAACAAGATTGTTGCGAACCAAATAGGAGAGAGATTTGAAGCTGTCACGAGTTCCTAGATAAAGTTACCATTAATCGATCGCGTACTGATATTGCTTCACGTGGAATAGTGACTTGTTTTTTTATTAATGTACTAACAGGACCAAGAGTCAAATCAAAATTGTGTCTCGACAATCGGTAAAAATGTGTAAACAACACTGGGAACTGGTCTAGCTCTTTAAACAAGATCCCAGTACACACTTTTGGGTTGGGTATGATATATCCTTTTCCAAAATCCCCTGTTCCATAATCCCCTGTGCTGAAATCCCTTACTCCAAAAGACCCTGAGAGAAGATCCCCACGGATCAAAATCTCCCATTTTTAGATTTGGTGTTATTAATTCTGCCGAGATTTGGTGTTTGCTAATTCTGTCTGTTATTAATCTGTCGCGGTGACAAAATTAATAACACCAAATCTAAAAATGGGAGATTCCGTAATAATAGCAAGGGCATTACTCATTTCCCAGATTTCTTTTGTACATCAAATATATTTTATTATGAGCATAATATACATCAATGAACCCATTATTATATAATATATGTCAATCCTCTCCACATCTAGCCTAGCACAGCATACTAAACATATTCATAAATATGTACATAAACGTATGCATATGTTTTATGTATGTACATACTATGCACACATAGCATACCTACATACGTACCAGTTATTTTTGTTAAACTTTGCTACTAACTTCTTGACATCCCACTCAGGCGTCTGACAGTGGTCACTGTCACTGCCATCTACATCGATAGCCAGGCTGCACTCAAGGCACTGGAATCTACGAACATTAATTCTGAATTAGGCAGGACCTGTCGCACAATGCTTAATGCATTATGCAGCCAGAACCGAGTGAGACTGTGCTGGGTACCAGGACACTGCGGTATAGCTGGAAACGAGCAAGCGGATGAGCTTGCGAGGATAGCCGGGGAATTGCAAGACGGAGGAGATGTGGATATTAAACCACCTCCTTGCATCATAAAAAGCGATATTATGAATAAAATAAATAAGGAAGCCGACCGGCGGAGGTGGGAGGGCCTCACCGGTCACGCTCAGGACACTGATCGGCATATTATCAGGGCACTGTCTTCTTAGAAAACATGCCAAAAGACTCGGGCTGGCAGACTCGGACACTTGCAGATTCTGCAACGACCTGAAAGCCGAAGAGGACATAACACATATACTGTGCGAATGTGAGGCAATATGTCGCAGTAGAAGGACATTTCTGGGCAGGTACTTCTTCCAACATTTAGGGGAGATAGGCAATACCAACTTCAAGTTGCTACTTGGTTTTTGCAGGTAAATTGGGGGCTTTCTCAAGGGCAAGTGTTTAGGTGTTTTTTCATTGTAGGTCACTGCAATTGGTTCCCCCTAGGGATCGTGATGGGCCCTTATGGTGCCTAGTGCCGTATGAGACATCTCATACCCCTTTTTAACCTAACCTAACCTTGCCTACCCTAACCTAAGCCTTCGACATTTCAATCCGGAACTCCAGAGCGAGAACTGGGAGGTACTCGAAGTTGGCGAACATTCCGAGGCGGGCACTGAAATTGTGGTTTTACTCAGCCACAAATCCAGGCCTTTGCTGAGGAAGTTCAACAACAAGGTTCACACTGGAATTACCCGGTGCAAGGTTCGACCCTTTACGGAAAGAACAGAGAGAAAGAGGAGGGTGGAGGATGATCAGGTAAGACCAATATGAAGATTGTTCAAATAAACCTGCACCACAGCATAACAGCTAGCGCTAACCTCGTCTATCTCTTAGGTGATAGAAACATAGACATCGCCTTGGTGCAAAATCCATGGGTATCCCGTGGCAAAATATGTGGTCTAAACCACAAAGATCTAATAACATACTGCATCAAGCCGCTAAATGCGGAGAGTAAGAATAAAACTTGTATCGTAGCTAGGAGACATATTAACTTATTACTTCTATCTACCTACAGCAATCTAGACCAGACCGTGGTAATGAACACAAACCAGAGAGAATAGACCACCAGCTTCGGCCAAAAATGAGAGTTTCATAGAGCCAGTTTCAAAAAGTTACTGCGTGGTTAAGTATGCGTGCAATGTTAAAGTAAACGTAGGGTGGATTTGGTCACGCATACACTGGCACATAGTAACATTTACAGTTATTCCGTGGTAACTTTGAAATAATTCAAATAATTCAAATAATTCAAATAATTGACAGTTATTGGGATGCGTCAAGCAAATAGTGTGTTCGGTGTGGTGAATTTATTACTAACTTATAATTTCATTCCAAATCATACAAACATAAATAGGTAGTTACTATAAAAATGGAATTCCTTTGACATTATTACAAAAAAATATTAGTTTAAGCTGCAAAACTAAAATAGATGATCAGAAAAAAATCACAAAACATAATTTTTTTAGTTTTGCCGATATAAATTTAGACCTTTTCTATATATTTTATCGAAACTTTATTTATTTTCTTTGATTGTTTGTTTTATTAAAGTGTAGGTACAGAGTTTTGGAATCAATAATTTAAAAAAAAGGAGAGAGAACATTTGTTTTGTCAGGTTTAATATGTTTATTGTTTTATTTCATTTACAAGAAAAATGTGATGAATTTATTATAACCAATAAATAAATTGGTCATCGGAATTTAAGTAACGCTTTAGTTTGCGCGTTATTATGGAAACGAACTTTTTTTCTTGGAAAAATCAAAAATGCTACTTTTTCATAAAAATTTGACGGCGGCGTTTATACGCTACGCTATGCATTCCTTAGCGCCTATGCTGTTTTAAAACACGTTTTCTAGCAGATGTTGTATAAAAATGACAAGCAATCCATGTTTTAAGTGACAAATGTTGATTTTTAATTTTACCAATTATTCTTTGTAAAACATAATTCAAAATCTATTCATCATATTCTCCTTATAGATAAAATAAAACAGTAAACATGCCTATTTATATACGACCAAAATAATTTTCGTTAACTTTTATAATTATTTATTCGAAAATATTAATTACACTTTATCTAATAACAGACGCACTCATCGAAAATAAATAAATTTTCTTGAAAATATAAGAAGAAAAAAAAGCTCAAAATGTTTATCAACAAAATTGCAAAGAATCCCGTTAAGCTGATTTCATCATGCTTGAAATTTAGTTTTACAGCTTAAAATAATATTTTTTTTTGTAGTAAAGTCAGAAAATACAAATCATATCATTAAATACAGTTATTACGGATATATATTATTATGCTTTTTAATAAAACATAAGTTGGCCACAGAGGACAGAATAGAATGGGCTATCCGATCATTCTCCCCCTTCAAATCCCCAGGGCTTCATGGAATCTTTCCTCTTATGTTGCAGAGAACCACCAACTTCATCATACCGGTACTAAAAGAACCGTACATGGGCAGCCTCATACTGGGGTGCATATATACCAAGAACATGGAGAGAAGTGAAGGTAATTTTTATACCAAAAGCTCGCAAACCAAGTCACACCAGTGCAAAAGACTTCAGGCCAATAAGCCTCACCTCCTTCATCCTGAAAACTTTAGAAGGACTGATCGATATACACATTCGTAGCATACTGCGCCCGGAAGATTTATCACCGGCCCAACACACCTACACCAAAGGTAAAAGTGTGGAGACCGCGCTACATTGTGTTGTCGGCACAATAGAGAAAACACTGAAAGATAAAGAATACACTCTAGCGGCATTCTAAGACATTGAAGGAGCGTTTAACAATGTTAATACTGCTGCCGTACGCAGAACGCTAAGCAAGCTCAACATTGACAGTATTATTGTCAACTGGATAACCAGCATGCTTGAAGAACGACACATTATAGCCGAACTTGGGGGCTCTAAGCTAGAAGCTTATGCCTCCAGAGGAACCCTCAGGGCGGGGTGATCTCCCCACTTTTGTGGGTCATTGTTCTTAATGAAGCGCTCACAAAACTTAAGAACAATGGCATCAGAATAACGGCTTATGCGGATGACGTCGTACTGTTGGCAACGGGAAAATTCCTTCCAACACTGTCGGAACAAATTGAAAGCGCCCTAAGAACCCTCGACACCTGGACGAGGAACTGCGGTCTAACAGTCAATCCCCAGAAAACTGATCTGGTACTTTTCACAAATAAAAGGAAAATACCACAGTTTGCTACACCCTCTGTTGGCGGCACACCCCTCAGAATCTCTGATAGCGCAAAGTACCTGGGACTTATACTAGACAAAAAACTAAACTGGAAATTGAACACCAATGAAAGAATCAAAAAAGCCACAATAGCCTTTTATTCCTGCAGCAGAATCTTTGGGAAAACCTTGGCACCATCTCCCAAAATTAAGCTCTGGATGTACACGGTAAGACCCATACTGACCTACGGCAGTCTCGTATGGTGGCCGGCAACCAATAAAGCCAATTACCTAAAAGCGTTAACGAAGGTTCAAAGACTAGCGTACATCGGCACCACCAGTGCGATGAGGACAACTACAACCGCAGGACTTAAGGCTATCCTCAACCTGTGTTCGCTAGACATTCATATACAACTATCAGCCGCAATTAGTGCAATGAGAATCAGCCAATCGGTAAAATGGAATTTGAACGAAACGGGTCATTCTGCGATCCTACAGAAATATTTCGGTCATGTACCTGTCACGGACTACATTACGCCTTACCTAGAGCTTACAAGACCATTGTCTAGCGCCTATCCCAGAAGGGAAGAATGGAGAGACGGACTCGTACCTAGCACACCAACCATAGCCGTATTCGCAGACGGATCAAAAATGGACACTGAGGTAAGGTCAGGTATATCAAAATCCATTCGTCTCCCTGACCATAGCAGCGGTTTCCAAGCAGAGGTCCTGGCAGTGACAACAGCAGCCCGTGAGTTTGTGGTAAGGGCAATACCACCTGAAGGTATTACCTTCTTTATCGACAGCCAGGCAGCAATAATAGCCATAACTGCACCAGAAATAAGATCGAAGCTTGTGAAGTGCTGTCGCGAAGAACTCAAGACTCTTGGTACACAGCACAAGGTATCACTCTGCTGGGTTCCGGGACATGAAGGCATTTCAGCCAATGAGAAAGCAGACGATTTAGCAAGACAAGGTTTTTCAGCTGTTTCAGAACAAGCTGATCCCTCTGTGGACATCCCGCCTTGCACACTCCTATAAGGGATTTTGGAAAAGGAGATAACGTAGAGATCCCCACACTTTTCCTTTTTTTTCATCAACGAATACAAACTTATTTTTCTTTTATTTTATACAAGCGTTTTCTTCTATGCAAATACACATGCGACAATAAAAGAAATTTGGATGGCATCCTTCATTTTAATTCATTTTCTTTAAATGTATTTTAACTTTCACGCAAAGAATGGGATAGGTATATGATCGATCCCGTGTAATATGTTTGCCATATAATTTGTCGTATTTTTACTTGGTCATATTTTGTATGTCGTAGATGCCATATGTATATATATGTATGAACAACAAAAATTAACTGACAAAGCCCTTTGCCATATAAATTCGTCATGTTTATATGGCATAGCGTAATACCACTTGTCATACATACCTACACAAATTTTTCCATATTTTAAGTGTCAAAATTCCCATATTTATATGTTAGTGTAATACATACCACCTTAATACAACTATTTTACAAAACACCAAAGCCAATCACAACCAATTTGATCAAATAAAAAGAATTGCTTGAGATGCCACAATTCTTTAAGATTGTGCTAAATACAAACATAAACAGAGGTATCAACAAAATATACATGCAATGCAGGGCGTTTCGTATAAAAAAATGCCGTGTCTCCTTATAGTCAATTGGAAGTAGAAAATGTTTTTTTTTTGTTGAACCAAACGAAACTCCCTGATGCATACCCATCGCTTTTATACCTTCTGCATTAATTATAAATTAAATTATGTTGTTTAAATTAAATTACAAACAAGTTTTATATGTATATTGATTTTTATCTTACAGTGGTGATGCCATTGGTGATCCACCAAGTTTAACTGGTGGTGGTAATGGTAACGGTGATGGTGGGGGCTCCTTAACCAACTGGCCGCTGCAATAAGGTAGCGGGAAACGCCAACCGTAAAGACTGCATGTGTTAATTTGTATGGGAATGTGTTATGATTTCAAAAATTAAATGCAAATAATGTAATGTGGTGATGGAGGTGAATAAAATTGTATACCTATTTTACAAGAAACAAAAACTAAACACAAAAGTTCGATGTAATATTGCACTAAATATGAACAGCGTTGTCGATAAAAAATATAATTTAACTGAGCTGGCAAGGTTCTACGCATAAATCATATCATAATCATAAATACACACACGTTGCCTTTGGTGGAAAAGGATAACAAGATAAAAAGTGCCAGCCTGTTTTATCTATAAAAAGTCAACCACTCGATTCAAATTCAACATATTTCAGGTTATGCACTTCAAAGTCAAATCACAAGTACCTACCCAAGTTCAATTCTTATTCTAGTGTTATACAATGCCTACATATATAATATTCAATATATAATTATTCAATGTCACTCAAAGTTATATGTTATGACTTATGAGTTATACGCTCGAAGTAATAAATGCAAAGTAAATGTTGCCACCATATAACACGTCGAATCCGCAAATTGAACAGTTATTATGTCATATAGGTAGGTATATACATAATATTAACACATAGGGTGTGGTTTTATTTTCCAGATTCCTGTTCACTTTTCGGATTCGACGATACCAAAATATTCTTTTCCGTGAACAATTCCCCCCGGCGCACATAGGAGTATTTGCACCGAAAAGCTGGTCAAAATTCAATTTTCTAAAAATTAAAATCAAAAAGTAAAAATTTGCTATAGCGGAACCTAAATATACATGGGTCAACGCGCTGCTGCTTTTTTTTTTTTTCTTCTTCATCGTGTTTTGTGATAAACTGAGTTCAAAGTTGACGGTTTGCGTTAGTGTTCTTCTGTAAAGGTGCTAGTACACGATATGTAGCACGCCTCATATATATGTAGCACTCACGTCATTTTGACGTCAGCGAATGGTCCCAATGGGTACATTCCGTGTACAAGCTCTCTTTGTGCACTCTCTGTTGACGTCAGAGCCACATATATATGTGGCGTGCTACATGTCGTGTACTAGCACCTTACGTGATTTCAAGTTGTTGTGCTATCAATTTTAATTTTTTTTAATGGAGAGTTCTACTGTGGGTATGCATTGACATATTAAATGCATTTTTGGAAATCGTATGTAGTTGTTTTTGTTTCAATACGGGTTCAAACGCAATACAGCAAAAATATGTCGTATTTTTTCAAAAAAATTTAGGTTTTAATAATTTTAGTATAGTATACCGTGTTATTCTGTAATTGTTTGCACTGAATAAGTTAGATTGAATATTTGTCATTGTAATGCAAAAAGATTTGGCTGCTACTAGCTGCTACCCGATATTTTATGAACGTTTTAGTTTTTCGATTTCGTGTGAAAAAAAAATCACTCATACGCCATACAGTAATTTTAATGATTAGTTATTGCAATGTTACTATACTGTTTTAATTTTTTATTGTTTTCGGAATAAAAACATGGACTGGGATATATTTTAAGTGCAGCAAAAATGGTGTATTAGGGGTTGGGGCTGGGAGACGGTCAAGTTATGCCTTTTTATTGTGTTCGTATCGTGAATGTTTTTTTTTGTGTAAAAGTAAGCATTTTTAAGTTCAATTCTATAATACATAGTATTTTTTAGGATTATCTGGTTCGAGAGTTGTACTAAAACAAATATTTATTTAATATTATGGAAGAAAGTGGAAGGGCCGATATGAACCAAAAATTAAATTATTTAAAACAATTTTTGTTAGATATGTCTTGTTCAAAAGAAAACCTTCGAACTTATACATCAAATGTATCTAAAATTGTTTTCAATTTGAAGCAAATATGGTTAGTATTGCGGCTCAACTTAACGCGTAATCTAATTAAAAGAAACCACGATTTATACGTTTAATACTTAGCGACCATCTTGGTCGCCGGCTACTTTATTTCTGACAATTCCTCGTTCATCTTCTTACACTATAGTTCAGGCACTTATTGTACACTACGAACCAAAATGTTAATTGCATTATTCTATGTAAATAGAGAGACTACAGGGAGCCACATCACTCCCCTCCGTATAAAAAATTCAATATACGTTTATAGAATATTATACAATATTATTAATATATTAAGTTGAGAAAAACAAAGGAATATTTTGGTACAATGAGTATTTTAAATTCATGATTAAGTTTATACAATATTATTAATACATTAAGTCCAGAAAAACAAAGGAATATTTTGTACAGTGAGTATTTTAAATTCATTATTAAGTTTATACAATATTTATTATTATGTTAAGAAAAACAAAGGAACATTTCTTAAAAGAAAAATTCGTTCTTACAAATTGAACGCTACTTAAGGTTTAAGTACTGATCGTGTAGAGATATTTTCTTTTGCGTAAAAGGCTGGTTTTAATCTGTCTATAGAGATCATATGTTTTGAGTCGTTTATTAGTATAGAAAATGTTTTTTCGTTTCGGTCGATTACTTTAAAAGGACCTTTATACTGTTGGTTTAGGCTTCCCCTGTACACCTCCTCCCGAACGAATACGTAGTCACAAGTATTTAATTCTTTGGGTACATATAAATTTTTGTTCTCTTGTTCTTTTAGGGTCAGGGCGAACTTGGGAAATTGCCTGAGCTATTTCTCGAGCCGTTGTAGAAGTTAAAATTGTATTCGAATGTTTTTGTTCTACTAGTTCAGCTGTCAAATGTAAGTTTTGACCGTATAAAAGTTGAGCTGGTGTGACCTTGAGGTCATCGATTATTGTTGAACGGATACCTAGCAGGGTCCATGGTAGATTCAACAACCAGTTTTGCTTATCCTCTGTGAACTTAACGCTTCCTTTAACTGGCGATGAAAGCGTTCCACTAAGCCATTAGCTTGTGGATGATAGGTTGTGGTTCTTATGCGTTTTATTCCTAAGGTTTGGGAGATTTATTTAAACAGGCCCGATTCGAATTGGGTACCTTGATCTGTTGTTATTGTTTGGGGAACTACGAAACTTGAAACCCAGTTTTGAATGAACGCTGACACCACTGTTAAAGCACTGATATTTTTTAATGGAATTGCCTCTGGCCAGGAAGAGAAGCGATCTTTGATTGTGAGTAAATATGTATATCCCTGAGATGGTGGGAGCGGCCCTACTAAGTCCATATGTACAACATGTGAAAATCTGCCATCGGGAACTGGAAATTTACCGTGTTTGGACGTAGTATGTCTACTAATTTTCGATTTCTGACAAGACATACAGCTTTGCGTCCATCCATGATGGAATAAGTATAAGGTGGTCTCGTCGGCAAAAACTAGTCCCCTAACTATACTAGTAATAAGTGCGTGTGAAAGGGTTCAGCGTAGTAAGTGTAAGTGAAACGACAATAGAGTGTGCAGAGAGAGTATGTTCATGGGTATTGTTGATTAACCTTTAAATGGAGTGGAATTGGTTTGAAATTGCAAAATGCAATTTTTTTTTGCACAAGGGTTGACGTTTTGCAAACAAATTCGTCCGCACACAACCTTTCGCTTCAACAAGCAAACGCTCACTGAACGTTAAGGAAGGGACCAAAAAACGAACGATTCGGCAGCCGACGAGACCACCTTATACTTATTCCATCATGCGTCCATCTTTTTATATCGCTATTCATTTTAGGCCAAAAGTATTTAGGTGTAATAATAGAACGCATCGCTTTTGAGCCCGGGTGTGAAAGTTTGTGATGGTTATTGAAAATTGTCCTTCTAAGAATTTCGGGTATATAGGGTCTATTTTTACCGGTCGATGTTTCGCACCAAATTTCGATATCATTAAAAAGCATGTATATCTGTTCCATTTTAATGGAAAATTTGGAATTGGACAACAGGTTTTTTAGTTCGTCATCTTGTGTTTTTGAAAGAGTAGGAATGTCGACATGATTGAACTGTATGCTTTCAAAGTAGGACCTGGATATGGTGTCGGCAATAACATTTTGTATACCTTTGATATACCGTATATCCGTAGTGAACTCACCTATGTACTCCAAATGACGAGTCTGACGAGGAGATTTTTCTGTTTTCGAACAAATGGCTTTAGTGAGCGGTTTGTGATCTGTAAAGACCGTAAATTGTCTTCCTTCCACAAAGTATCTGAAATGCTTGATACTTTTGAAAATTGCGAGTAATTCGCAACGTCGAATATTTTTTTTCAGCTGGACTCAAGCGCGTGGAGAAGAAGCCTAACGGCTCGCATTCGTTGTCATGGTGTTGAAGAACGCCTCCGATTGCGTCATTAGACGCGTCCACCATGATACTTATGTGAGCTTTTGAGTTTGGATGAAAAAGCATTGTTCGTTGTCCTAAATCTCTTTTGAGTATTGTGAACGCTTGTTCACACGCTTCAGTCCATTGGAATTTGGTTTTGTTGTTGTTTACGGCTTTACTAGTTTTTAGGAGTTTATATAGTGGCTGTGCTTTAGTTGCTATGTTAGGCATGAAGCGATTATAAAAGTTGACCATTCCCAGAAAACGTTGTAGTTGCTTTATTAAGCTGGGTTTTGGAAATTCGTTTATGGCCTTAACTCTTTCGAGTGAGGGAACTATGCCGTTTTTGGAGATCGAGTAACCTAGGAAGTCAAGTTCATTTACACCGAGGATACATTTTGCTACATTGACCCAAGCCCATGCTCTTGCAACTTTTGAAAAACTGTACGCAGATGTCGTTTGTGCTCTTCGACCGACTTACTTGCGACTAGTATGTCGTCTAAATATATAAAAACGAGAGGGAGGTCCCCTAAAATGCTATTCATAAAACGCCGAAACGTTTGTGCGCCATTTCGAACTCCAAAAGGCATTCTGAGGAATTCAGAAAGCCCGAACGGAGTTATAACCGCAGTCTTATAAACGTCTTCTTCCGCTACCGGGATTTGATGAAACGCACGTACCTACCATATCTATTTTTGAGTAAATATTGGAACCGTCAAGGTGAGCTGAAACGTCTTGCGCATTCGATATCGGATGCTTGTCCGGTATCGTTGCATTGTTTAACCACCTGTAGTCGCGGCATGGCCTAAAATCCATGGAGTTTTTCTTTGGGACCATATGTAAAGGCGAAGCAACATGAGAGTCTGATACTCGACAAATGCCTAAGTTGACCAATGTTGAAATTCTCGTTTTGCTATGGCTAACCTGTCGGGGTTAAGACGTCTAGCACTAGCTGATGGGAGTGGACCGTTTATCATTATCCGGTGAACCACATTATTTTTTACCGGTAACGTGAAATCTGGGATGGCTTTGAGCTCTGGAAACTCGTTCAAAATAGCACCGAATTCATTAACGATTGTGAATAGCTTTGGAGAACACGTATTTGCTGGCCTTGCGATACAGTTTATCTTAAGTTTTGTTTCATTGTCAACTATTTTATGACCACATAAGTCGACACTCAGGTTAAATTTGTGTAAAAAATTGGCTCCAATGATGGTATGGTCTATGTCCGCGATAACGAAAGTAAAATTAAACTCTCGTCTGAGGTTAAGATCGATCGTTAGATGTTTACAGCCTAAACAGTCCTAATTCTCCCACCGTTGGCAGTGAGTAGGACGAAATCGTTTGGTTCATTGAGGTTAGGGAAGAGTTTACGAGGGACTATCGAAATCTCAGCTTCTGTATCGATTAAAAATTTTAATTTCGACCTTTTATCACTTATAAATAGGCGGCGCGAAAAGATTGCCTCACTCAAAGCCGCATTTGAGTTTTGGCACTCTAGTTTTTTTGAGGATTGCTAGCATCGTTTTGGAAGTTGCATGGCTTTGTGCAATTTCTTCCATTTGAACCAAATCTTCTGTGAAACCAGCAGATCTTGACTGACTTTCGGCTGTTTGAGCGATATCTATTTCGCGACCTATCTCGGAAAAATTGCCGGGAGTGTCGGGTAAAATTGTTTTGTCGTGGCTGCATTTCTAGTCGTTCTATCCGATGGATTAATGTTTGCAGGGCGTCACTATTAGCGCTATGTTTTTGAGGTATATTCAATTGGGAGATTTGTGGTCTGAAGGATGAATCGTGAAGCCTATCGGCCAAATTAAAAAGTTCGGATTGTGATTGCGACTTTTCGACAGCCATGAGACACACGCGTATCGGCGGAGGTAATCTATTCAACCATAGTTTCATTACTAACGGTGAATTGATTAGGTTATTTCCGCTAGCCAGACTTTCCATGTTTCTGTACAACTCGGATGGTTTCATGTCACCTAGTTCGATTTTATTCAAAAGTGCGTCCAAGCGCCTTTCTTCACTGTCCCTGTTCCTTTCTAACAAAATATTTTTTAGATGTTCGTACTTATTTAGCGCCAAGCCAAGATTCAGTTAAAATCCAGTGAGAAAACTTAAAAGTCAGTGAAAAGTCCGGTTGAGAATTGAAAACCAGGGAAAAATGTCTTTGATGGATATAGATCCGGTGAATGTTCGGTTAAAAGACGTAAATTAGAAGAAAATCCGTTCATTAATTGTAATTCCAGTAAAAATTTCTTTTAAAGATTGTAAATCCGTTCAATAATAGTATAATTCCAGTAAAATTTTACTTGCAAATTAGAAGGAAATTCTTTTGGAGGTGAACAGGAGAACCGTAAGCCTTTTTCGAAACAAAGGAAGTGTTTATATATCAATGGGTTAACAAATAACCATAACCATTACTTAAACGAAACGAAGAAAAATTTGCATACGGTTAACCGTACGGTTTTACGGTTAAGTGCAAGATCTTTCAATGCAACAACCGTTGATTGCCCGACAAAGAAATGGTAGAAAAAAATTAGCTGTATGACCTTCGCTTTGCAGACGTTATCTCACACACGATAGATTATATGCGCAAATATGCGTGTAATTTTCTTCAATATAATATATACTTTAAGAAATGCTATTTGTGTACAATGTAATTTATGATATTAACAAAATTTAGAAAAAACAGTTACTCACTGTAGGTACTTTAAGGTGATGCTGAATAATTTTGTTGATAGGTGTGCTGGAGCACATTTTCAAAAAAGTTTTAGACTTTTACAGTTCGATAGGCAATCGTTTGTAGTTGTTTGCAGTGAATTTTTTTTCGTTTGTAGTTCCGCCGTTAGAGAGATATAGCCATTTGAAAAATGTATGGGAAAAGTTTGATTGTGTGTCATTCGATGTATTTTCGTTCAAAAGGGTTTGTAGTGAAAAACTACAGTTCAACCGTTAGAAAGTTATGACCATTAGAAAAAATTAGAAATTTTTGAAAAAAAATTTAAATGTTTATATTTCGATAGGCAATCGTTTGTAGTTGTTTGTAGTGAAAAGCGTTTCTTTCTGAAAATTCGTATTTAAGAGATATTGAGACATTTGTGTTTGTACCTATAACTTCGAATTTCCAACACGGAAAAATTAATTAAGCGTACTGGTGCATAAAGCACATCCCTCTCTTTCTAATGAAATCAAAAACGCATTTTTTAGCAGTTGGATAATGATTTATTATCGATTTAAGCAATTAAATAATGATTTATTCTCAATTTAAGCGAAAGGTTCGCGCAACCCGATTTAAGGGGGTGAATATTTTTATTACTGGACAACTACAAACGACAAAAATAATATTTTTGGTAGGAGGCATATATATTCTATGTAATAAAATCAAAACTATTAAATTTGTTGCAGCGGTAAGCAAATTATATGCAGTTTAAGCAGACAACATCAAATCGCCGTTATCTCCAAAATCATACCAAATAAAATTATGAAGTCTTCTTTTTTCAAAAGTGCACCACCCTACCAATCTAACAAAATACTAATTGTACCCATCGCCCAAACTGTTAATGATTTATTTGAGATTTAAGCGAAATTTTAGCAAAAAAGTGCGGATATCCATTTAAGCTGTTAAATTTCTCAAAATTAATACCTAAATATACAACAACCGGAAATGAGCACTTAAGAAAAATAAGAAGTTTGATTGGTGCTGGCTGCGTTTACGTAGGAAACCCAGATTCAATTTTAATATTGAATATTATGGAAGGGGTATTTAGGAAGGTAGATATTATATCTAAGTAGGTAGATACGTCTTGTCTTATCCGTTGGAATTACATAGGTACAGAGGTACAGAAGTTGTTTGAAAGTTTTAATTACATAGTCTGATTTATGTTTTGACATTGCCAGGAGGTAGGAGGTCTCTATCTCACGATCAATTGCGAAAGTTTAGCTACCAATAATTGGCACAACTACTGAGTGATAGCACTAGGCAATGAATTTTAGCTTTTTGAATAAATTGGAAAAGATGACCACTATCAAAATGCATTTTTGCTGCAACAATCAGCAAGGTTTATAGGTATTTAATTTTTCGGTTCTTCTTATAACTTGAGTCTCAAATGTATTAGGTAGATTGAAAGGAAGAGGAGTTGGAGATTTGAAAATTGATGGTATAGGTACACCTATAGATACTATAATAATTAAACAGCTTCATATTTCCTCTCTAGTCCAAGTACATACTTTTCCATCTCAATAAGACGCTACTTATATAGGTAGGTACCTACTGCAAATAATTTTTTGCCATTTGTGTCGTCATTGCCTAACCTACCTGTCGGTGCTATTTGTCTGACTCGTGATTGTCATGCGACTGTTATTTTGAATTGTTTATGTATATTTTCCACAAGCGATGGATATAAATTTCAAACATTGGGTGTGTTATACCTACATGGAATGAAAAAAGTGGTCGAATTTTTTTGATTAATGG
The DNA here is from genome assembly GCA_949372485.1 of Cheilosia soror. Lineage (NCBI taxonomy): Eukaryota > Metazoa > Arthropoda > Insecta > Diptera > Syrphidae > Cheilosia > Cheilosia soror. Next base: position 58,692,652 of record OX443561.1, on the reverse strand, counting down.
AATTAAAAAATATTCAAAAGTTGTGGTTGATCAACAAACTTTACCTACGTGGAGTGAAAACATACCGGGGATTGTGTCAAACGTCCTAATATGATATGTACATATTTTCATCGTCAGCAGTTGCAGTTTTTTGAGATATTCGACCGCTTAAATGGGTCCCCGAACTCAATTTATACGTTAAAATAATTTGCGAATAAAACATGATCTCTTTGTTGAAAATATAGTTAGGTACTCTTGACTTCGTTAGAGAGAGAGAGATTTATTTTCATTACAAATAGATATATTTCAGCTTTTATAGGTATCTACATCTACCACCACTTAAATAGGTATGGGCGTGATTGAATACATTTAGGCTTCCCTTAAATTGCTGATAAAAGTTGTCTAATTGTGCGGGCTAGATTCTTTTTAATAAGATGCATTAAGAAGGGTGCATATGGTAGACACGTGTAATTTCATCGTTTGTAGTTGCACCGTTACCGAAACATACTATTGACAAAATGAGGCTTCGCTTTAGTTGCCTACATTGGGAAAGAATATTACCTGTTAGTGGGAAATAATTTTTGATGATTTTATTAAAGAGAGAGGGGTAGGTGCAATAGAAAACAGACGATTTTTCCATTTATGATCATTTGGCATTAGAAATATCGTACCGCTTAAATATGGGTGTTTATACACATTTCAAGCTTCCCTTAAATTGCAAATAAAAGTTGCCCAGTAGTGCGGGCTATGTTTAATGTATATGCCAGTATATGCCATCGATTAAGATAGATGTACAAAATAGATATGTGTAATTTGATCGTTTGTAGTTACACAGTTTTTGAGATATTCAGCTGCTTAAATGGGTCTAAGAACTCAATTTAATTTTACATAATTTGGGATTAGGGCGTTACCTGTTGGTGGGAAATTATTTCAGATAATTTAGTTAAAAAGAGACAGGTAGATGCATTAGAAAAAAAATAGATTTATCTGATTGAAGTAGTTTCGTATTAGAAATATGGGGATAACAATCTGGGCGCTTAAATTGCGAATAAAAGTTTCCCAATAGTGCGGGCTATGTTGTAATTAATATCATTGGTAGAGAGTATTATAGAGAAGAGAAATGTATAATTTCATCGTTTGTAGTTGAACAGTTTTTGAGATATGAGCGCGAGAATTGTTAGCTTAAATTTTGCTTAAATCTCAAATAAATCAATAACCGTTTGGGCGATGGGCACAATTTGTATTTTATTAGATTGGTAGGGTTGAGCACTGTTGAAAAAAGAAGATTTCATAATTTTTTTGGTATGGTTTTGGAGATAACGGCTAATTTAATCAAATTTTTTCAAATGGTCATAACTTTCTAACGGTTGCACTACAAACAAAAAGCTTTTCACTACAAACAACTACAAACGATTGCCTATCGAAATGTAAACATCTAAACCTTTTTTCTAAAAGTGCGGGCCAACTTCACAAATGCCCATAAAACCTGCCCAGTAGTGCGGGTTATGTTTAAAGTACATTACATCGATTGTGACGGATGTACATAATAGATGTGTGAAATTTGGTCGTTTATAGTTACACAGTTTTTGAGAAATTCAACCGCTTAAATGGATATCCGCACTTTTTTCCTAAAATTTCGCTTAAATCTCAAATAAATCATTAACAGTTTGGGCGATGGGTACAATTAGTATTTTGTTAGATTGGTAGGGTGGTGCACTTTTGAAAAAAGAAGACTTCATAATTTTATTTGGTATGATTTTGGAGATAACGGCGATTTGATGTTGTCTGCTTAAACTGCATATAATTTGCTTACCGCTGCAACAAATTTAATAATTTTGATTTTATTACATAGAATATATATGCATTCTACCAAAAATATTATTTTTGTCGTTTGTAGTTGTCAAGTAATAAAAATATTCACCCCCTTAAATCGGGTTGCGCGAACCTTTCGCTTAAATTGAGAATAAATCATTATTTAATTGCTTAAATCGATAATAAATCATTATCCAATTGCTAAAAAATGCGTTTTTGATTTCATTAGAAAGAGAGGGATGTGCTTTATGCACCAGTATGCTCAATTAATTTTTCCGTGTTGGAAATTCGAAGTTATAGGTACAAACACAAATGTCTTAATATCTCTTAAATACGAATTTTCAGAAAGAAAAGCGTTTCACTACAAACAACTACAAACGATTGCCTATCGAAATATAAACATTTAAATTTTTTTTCAAAAATTTCTAATTTTTTCTAATGGTCATAACTTTCTAACGGTTGAACTACAAACGAAAAGCTTTTCACTACAAACCTCTTTGACCGAAACTACATCGAATGACACACAATCAAACTTTTCCCATACATTTTTCAAATGGCTATATCTCTCTAACGGCGGAACTACAAACGAAAAAAAATTCACTACAAACAACTACAAACGATTGCCTATCGAACTGTAAAAGTCTAAACCTTTTTGCGGGCCAACTTCACATAGGTGCCTTTCATAGGTTTCATTTGTTGTTAGCGGAATGTTTATAATGTAGAGCATTGTTAAGCTATTGCTTATGACTTTTATTTCTGAGAATTCTAAAGCTTCTTCTATTGTATTATACGGTAACTGTTGTTTATTTAAAATATTTGTAGCGAGTTCTATTTCTTTTTTTGATAAAATAAATGAATTGATCATGCCTAATCTAGCCCAATGAATGGCATAATTAATATTTTCTATTTCCTTTTTTACAAGTTTTATTTTGTATTGCACATTATCTATTATATATTGTCTTCTTTTAACAATTTCTGTATTTCGTTTTGAACTTTAGTGATATTGTTTATCCTTTCATTGTACAATTGATTTATGACAACCTGTTTGTTATTATTTTTTAATACTTCTGTGACTTTTTCTTTGATAGTGACAAAGTCGTCATGGTCTGGATTGCCAGCAATCCATTTCCATGCGCTGCCGATAAAATTTAAATAACGTTTTGTTATTCGCGGTTTTAAGTTATGCAAAAGATTTTTAATTTGTTACAACTCGTGCGATAGCAAAGGGAATATGGTGAGGTTTTGGGTTGATTCAAGTTCAAGGATAGGGGTTATTGTGGATATGAATTGGTCGTATTGGTCTAAGTCGATAACATGTATTAGTTTAAAGTTTCCGTCTTGTATCTTCGTCTGTCCCACGTGAAAAGTTACTATTTGTGCATTTGAAAGTCCAATATTTGCATAGTTGCCTGGCAAGTGCAACACGCCCATCTGGAAAGAAAAGTTCGACTGGTTTTTTTCCGGTTGTGGAATGAACTGTAAAATTGTACTCATTGGTGGCTCTTTCGAGCAGCTCTTCAAAAGATCGGGATACTTTCTCGGCTTTAAGGCATCTCATGATCTCTGAGAGAGTGGAATGGAACCGCTCAATCTGCCCGTTCACTTCACTTTTGTAGGGTGGAGTTCTGTAAATACGTATGCTTAATTCATCCTCCATCATGGATAATATGGATACAGAATTAAGGGCTTTTTCGTTGTCTATGACAACATTCTCGGGAATGCAGAAAGAGAACAAAATTTCTCGAAGAGGTTGTCTGAGGTCAGTTATAGCTCTTGCCCAAGGAGCATTTAGCGACCTCATGTGTCATGTGTCATGCGCGACGTCGTTAAGTCGGTTTTGTTACCAGAAAATATTCCGAACAAGTAACATGTTGGACAAATGCTTGGTAACATTTCCCAATTAGGAATATTCTTATCTACGAATTTTATATCGACGCAGATGCGTTATTGTCACAAAATTGTTTCTTCCATGAAACATTTTGTCCGCAGTGTGTAAAATGTATGGAGGTGTGTCTTCGCGCACCCAATTCCTATAAAGTAGCAGTGTACCTGTTTTTAAAAGGTTTTTGTTCCACACAGCGACGAAACTATTCCCAAGAATTCTTATGTCATATAAATCCGGACAACATACATAATTCACACATCCGTGCTATTTTGTATTCTTTTGAACTAACTTGTACATCACAATATGTCCTATAAAGTTAGGTAGGATAATAAAACGATTCATAGGCCATTTAAAACAACTACCTATACATATGTACATACATCATTTTATCAAAAAGTGAAAAAAGAACTGGATGTACAAAACTTAATATCGATAAATTAAACACTGCTTGATGTTTTGCTTTTTTTGCACGCAAATAAGAATAAATTCCTAAATAGGAACTTCTTTTCAACACAGGCGTTTGACAATTGGGAAGTTTTTAGTACGCATAATAGCCTCAATTTCCAAATAGAAACATAGCATGCAAATAAGAACATATTCCCAAATAGGAACTTCTTGTCGACGCAAATTAAACTCGATTCCCAAATACCAAGCTTTTAGCACGCATAATAGCCACAATTCTCAATAAGAAACTTAACTACACAAATAAGACCAAATTCCTACTTGTGAATTTTTTACTGTAATGTAACCACTATTCACTATTCACCAAATAGGAATTTGTTAGGTATCCATTTTGTATTTGTAAAAAAAATGCAAATGGAAAATATGAAATTTTAAAATTACAGTTTTTGTAGGTATGGTGTAATTAAATAGAGTAAAATGTTACTATTATGTCTCTATTAGATATCGTGGATTTATTTTACACTGATTTTATAATGGTCCTTATCAGCATTTAAAATAGCTTAAATAATTATAGGAGAGATTTTTGGTTAAATATAGATTATTTTATCAGGAACACGATTTTTTTCGAAGTACAAGAGTAACATTTCAGAACAAAATGATGTTACCCATATAATTTCCGTAGTTGTTTTCTGATGAAATATTTTATCCAGTCAGAATATTATTTTGATAGATACAATAATGACATATAACATCACAAATTATATGGCATACATACACCATAACAGAATTCAATATTAATAAGGCATTTTCCCCAATTTGTGTTGAAAATTTTTATGCACAATACTTGACACTTTGGGCTGAAATTGTGTGCTCAAAGATGATAATATGTATAGGATTTGCGTCAAAAAAAGTTCCTACTTTGTGTTGCGCCACTTCCGAAACGAAAAGGAATCTGTTACTTCGTTGTTTCGAAACATAAGTTCCTAAATGGGATCACGAATTGACACCAGAACGTCGCCAGGCCTAAAATGTGCATTCGAATGCTACTTGGGTGACTTGATAATTTTAGTTTTGGCGAACTGAGTGAGCTTACATACAGCGGTTAACACTATTTTTTTTTCTGTTGAATAAATATCTAAATGCAGAGTATGGCCAGGATAATTAGGTATTGGAGTTGGTTCAAGAATAGGTTTATTCGGATGTCGTTCATATTTGTTTTCTTTACAAGTTCTACAGTTTTTTAATAATCTTTTGATTTTTGATGCCATTTTTGGAAAATAAAAATGTTCAAGTAATTGTACGCGGTTTTCCTCTGGATTACGGTGTGCCCTACGATGGATACTTTAAATTTGTTCTTCCTGTTCTGTTTCATTAACCAAATCTTCAACCATTGTTTGAGTATACCTAACTTTATAATTGGAAAAATGTTCAGGATAAATGTTTCGTATACGGCCCATATTTCTTCCTTCGTTTGCAAGCCATTTATTACAATGGGATTTAGATATTTTTTAAAAATGGAAATGATATCGGAGTTGCTATAACTGGGTTAAGTAAAAACATGTCTGTGATATGTGGGAAATGGGATCGAAAATTGTTGGCTAGTTGCGTCCCCAATTTTTAAAATCATCTGATTTCGAAAAACGTTTATAGGTAGTTCAACTGTTGGTATTAAGTTATACGAAGAACTCTCATCACTATGTTGCGTCATGGTCATTGAATTTATTTGTGTCTTTTGTGGGAGTCGAGATAAAGCGTCGGCAACTACATTTTCCTTTCCTGGTTTGTATTTGAGCTCGTAATTATACTCCTCCAGGATAGCCTTCCATCGTTTCATCTTGTGGTTCGTGTTACGATTGCTCAGCGCATACGTTAATGGCTGTGGTCTGTATATTTTTTACTTTCGAAAAAGGACATTCCTAAGCGAGTTAAGAGCCCAAATGATGGCTAGCATTTCTTTCTCGTTAGTTGCGTAGCTTCCTTCTGTCTTTGTCAGCGTTCTTGAAAGAAATGTTATGGGTTTACTATCCTGAGATAGCACAGCGCCAATTGCGTAGTCGGATGCGTCTGTCGTGAGTTCGAAGTCCATGTCAAAGTTCGGGTGAGTGAGAGTTACTTCCTTTGAAATTAAGGATTCCTTAATTTGGTTGAATGAGTTAATAGAATTTTCATCAAGATTTATTGGTTTATTTTTGGAGAGATATTTGGACACTCGTCCATCTAGCCTGATATGCCTAGAAACGATCGTAAGTCTTTAAGTGTTTTCAGAGGTTTTTAGTTTTCTGTAATGGCTTGGACCTTTTTTAGGGTATTCTTAATGCTTTCAGTAAAGTACATTCTATTGTCCAAGTGACAAGAGTTGAATGTGCATACTAGCAATTTAACGCTAATAATTTAACAATAATTTTTGATGGGGAATAACAAAAATAAAAAAACCAATAGCAAAAAAGGAAAAAATTAAATCACAATTGTTTTAAAAGGCATACCTAGACATTCAATGATCAATATCCATTCAAAAAACTATTTATGGCTGAGTAGTCCAAAGACAATAACCAATTCTTAACATCTTTTAAAAATAAATTTTTAATTCTCTCATACCTAATATTACCTGGAAGTGAATTAAACAAACGAGGTGCAGTGGCATAGTAAAATCGTTTAAAATGTGCTTTATAAATAGTAGGAACGGTTACCAAATTTCTAGCATTGATACGCAAATTATAGTTTTCTACGTTTCTTACAAAGTAAAATCCTGAGTTTTCGAAAAATATTTTTAAGACTTTGTAGCAGTAAAGATGCCTTAGCGGAAGAAGTTCAAGACTTCTGAACAAATTAAGACTATGAGTTCTCCGATTTACTTTGCATAAGATCCGTATTGCATGTTTTTGTTTTATTAGGAGTGGCTCCGTTTTATTAAAATATGCACCACCTCAGCAAGAAATACCATATTGAAGTTTACATTTTAATAGACCATTATATGTGAGTTCTATGATTGATTGTGGACAATATAGACTAACATGATATAGTTGCCTTACCACTCTATTAAGATATTGTTTAAGATAGAGTGTATGATTATTCCAACAAAGCTTGTTATCTAACACTAAACCTAAGTATTTAAAATTGTCAACACACTCAATCCTAAAACAACTGTTGCAACAAGAATTTAAATTGTTAAATGCTATAAAATTGTCATTGATATTGGGCAAGCAAAATTGTTTGCAACTTGGAGAGTGATAATAAATCGGCAAATCATCACAGACTTTACTTTTAATATTAAAAATCATAAATTTAGTTTTGTCACTGATTATAAGATTCTGTTTTACGAACCATTTTCTCAGTAAATCGAAGTCATGATTCACATCCGCAAAAACATTTAGTAAACTTGTGCTTGAATATGAAAGAGCAGTATCATCAGCAAACGCTGTAACTTTACCTTTGAAAGGTTTAACAAACAATAAATTGACATATATAAGAAACAAGATAGGACCCAAAACTGAACCTTGTGGAACACCAAGTTGAATGCAATTTGGAGCGCTGTATATATCTTTGATCTTTACCATTTGCCTTTGATTTTTCAAGTAAGAAACAAACCAATCGTGAATATAACCCCTAAAACCTATATGGAAAAGCTTGTCGAGTCGTATTTGGTGATCCACCATGTCAAAAGCTTTAGTGATGTCAATAAACAAGGAAGCCGGTATTTTAGATGACTTTAAACTATTGTATAATTCACCAGTTAATTTTAAAAGTGCTGTCTCAGTAGACCTTCCACTTCTAAAACCAAATTGACAATCACTGAAAAAATGTGTTCTCTCAAGAAACGACAATATCCTGGATTTAATACCTTTTTCAAATACAGGGCGATATAGGGCGATAATTATTTAAAATAGTATTATCTCCTTTTTTATGGAGTGGCATTACTACTGCTGTCTTTAGGGATTGCGGAAAAATACCTAGCTGTTGGTATACTACTATTAAATATATAACACAAAACATCAGAAATTTGAAACGAAATTTTCTTTAACATAAAGCTGGATATATTATCAAAAGAAGTAGTATTTGATGATTTAAAAGAACAAATTAATTTATGAATCTCCAGAGCAGTGAATGGTTCACAGAAAAAACTTTCAGTTTTACTATCCGTATCATTAATTGAATCAAAATTAAAGTTGTTGTATGTTGAATTCTGAAAAGAACTTAAATTACAAAAATTATTATTATTGAACAAGTTAGCAATTTCTAAAGAGTCTGAGACAGTTGAGTTGTTTACATTCAAAACTATATCCACTTCAGAAGCTTTTCTATTGAGTATTTCTCAACAATTCGCCATTCCTTTTTGGAATTTCCAAGACTTGCAGCTAATTTATTGCGAAAATAATTATCTCTACACAGAGGGACTTCAACTTTAAGGTCATTATTTAGCTTTTCGAAGTACGTTTTCAGCCGAATATTATTTGGTTTTTTTCTTAGGCGAACACAAAGCTTATTTTTTTCCGAATTTTTTCCAGAAGAGATAGAGTCCTCCATGGATTCAGACATTTATTTTTGTGGTTGACACTATTTATGAGCTTGCTATTCAAAATGTGAAATTGAAGCTTATTGAAAAATAAATCAAAAGCAATAGATGGATTACTTGTGTTGAAAACATCTTCCCAAAACTCAAAATTCAAACGGGTTTTTAGTATATTAAAATTGATTTTGGCAAATGATTTACCCTGAGTTGGTTTGTTACGCGGCACATTATAACTAAATTGAATACTTGTTAGATTGTGGTCTGTAAGTTTCAAGTCATATGACGCAGTTTTGAACTCTATTAAATTATTTCGGTGAAGCCTTATAAATATGTGGTCCAAGCAGGAACTTAAGCGAGTAGGTTGAGCCAATAAGGAGTCAAAACCGAATGCAGATAGAGTCCACAAAAAGTGATCGACATCTGATGAGTCAGACAAAATATTAATATTAAAATCACCTAGCAAGATAGTATTTTTGGACGATTCCGATTCCAAGAACACGGAGAATTCCTCAGAAAAGGCCTTTGCTGTAAATTTGTGCAATCTATAAATACATAAAAAACAATAGCAAGTACCAGAAAGTTCGCAACTGAAACTAATTATGTCAAAAAAAAAATAAATAAAAAAAATACCTATTAAAATCAGAAATTTCAATTTCAAAAATCCAGATTTCAGAAACAAAATTTAATCAGGTAAATGGTCTAAAACTCTAAAAAGGAGAGATGAGATAAAAATGTATCCAAATTCATTCTAAGACTTCTAATATTTTGATGAATTACTGAAAAGTCAGAATATTGTTCATTGATTGAATGTTCTATACAATAACAATTGAAATGTTCAGATAAAGAAGAGTTATTAACATTATTATTATCCATAATTATTGAAGAAGATATACAAATATTATTATTTGAATTGTAATTGAGATTAATCATACCTACTACAAAAATGAAAAAAACAGTTAAAAGTTTAATTAATAACACCCAGAGTTTGTAAATCTTCAAGCGAACTAATTTTTATTACTTTATCACCTTCTTTTATTCTGATGAGTACAGTTGAATTTATTGATTTAACGCCGTTTACCCGAACACAGCTTTTACAGTTTGTGTAACGAGATTGAATGGCTCTCAAGAGAGAAACATCAATTCCAGACTCCTGTAATACACTCCAGAGTTTCCCTCGAGGGACTCAGTCGTATGCTTTCTCCAAATCTACGAAGCAAGCGTAAACAGGTGAAGCACTCCCAAGCCTTCTCAAGTACCATTCTGAGAGTGAATAACTGGTCGGTTGTGCTTCTACCGGGACGAAAGCCGCACTGTTCATCTCCTAATCGTGCCTCGACCACAGCTCTGCAACGCGTTTCCAGCACCTTGGCAAATACTTTTCCGGGGAGACTTAGAAGTGATATACCCCTGTAATTGGAGCAATCCCTTTTATCCCCTTTCTTGAAAAGGGGCACAATCACCCCAATCTGCCAATCGCTGGGAGTTTCGCCGCATTCCCTCCATGCCTGGCTCCAAAGGGCGCCCTATGTTGACAGGCTTGGCAATATCCGAGGCTCGATTTCTTCGCTTTGTCATCATTGGGTGTGTGCTTCGTTAGCCCCCCACCACGGGGAGGTCAGCTATATGAGGGGGCATGTTACTTATTACATCAATTTAATGAAATTAAAAAAAAAATGGGAAAGTAGCAGGTAGGTAGGTACATATGTAATTGGGTTCTCCATAACCACAAAAAATGGCAAAACGGACAGTGAGATGCTCCGCGAGGAATTTCTCTCCAGAAAAGTGCTCCGCGACCAAAAAAGATTGGGAACCGCTGTTTAAACTATAGTGTACTAATAAATATGCGGCCCCAAGAAATAATACTTTATGACACAAAATACATTTTTATTGCTCATGAGGATAAAATAATAAAAATCCAAATTATCCATTCCAATACCACTTTGCCGCCTGCCGGTGTTGCCAGAGATCTATTTACATGCACTGCCGTTGCGCCTTCAGATTGTTTTTGTACTAGAATTTTTTTAGAGGCTATTTACATGAGCTCTTTTTATTTGTGCTAATAATTGTTGTGAATTGTAATAATTTTTATTAAACTTTACGAAAAATTGTTTTTTTTTTTTTTTGTCAGATTCATGAAATTTCAACGATTTTGGTGCTTTTTCCCTTTATCCCACGGAAGGCCTTTCGGACATCGAAATTCCCACGAAATGGGATAAATCCTACAATATAACAACGATATAAGTTCTACTGCGGCACAACCGAGTGTGGGAGCGCCTTGCGTGTGTTTCAACTGGAAAGGGATTAGAATGCTGCACACTGCTACGCTCGTAACCATACAACGATTGAGCTCCTAGAATATAATATACTCGTAGAATGTAACTATACTACCAACAGAACTAAAAACAGAATTTGGAATCGAGTAAGATAATTGTACTTGGCAAACGTCCATGTTCATTCGGTTAATATGCATTAATCTTTGGATAGTCGAAAAACATAATGAGGGTAGGTACTTTAAGCTTAGTGCAATATTACAAAGAAATTAATTTGATTTTAAATAAATAAACGATCAACATACGAAATAGGTAAGTAAATATTATAAAATATCAATTCAAGATTAGAAACAACGTACCTTCCAAGTTTTGTTTCTTCGTCGATTTCTGATGGTGATCGTTTCGTTTTTCGACACATTGCTGCCATTAATCCCATTCGTACTGTAATGCAACATAGTAGATCTATAATTATTAGGAGAATGAGCACTCCACCAACTGCGATGCCAACAATCGAAGCGGACGACAGGAACTGACGATCGGCTATCTGAACAACATCTACGCCTAAAATTTGGTAATGAGTCGAGGAAGAAAGTATTAAGATAGATTAGATATTAGTAGGTAATGCGCTACAAAACAGCATTGCTAAAATATAACTAGTATGTAATATGTTTTTACAACTACCTTGGATGAGTATGATATTATGTATTTCGTTTTTCATCAATAGACTAAGAATAAATCCTTTAATACTCCAATTATCTGGAGATCAACTATTACTATTGTACTTATCATTGACGAGATTCACTCATTCACGGTAGTCACAAGACATATCTATGTACATAATCGGCCCTAGCGAGGTATCCGTCCGAGCGGAAATTTCATACGAATCGGACAATTTTTATGGTATCTATGTATATGTAACGCACACTGGCGTTTTGCGTTTCAGTGCGATCAAGTGCGTTTTTACTGATATTTTTGACAGTTCCATAGTAATTTTCTTCCGATGTGCTCCGACAGGAATTTGTTGCGGAATTTGTTTACGATTTGCAGTGAAGTGTTGATAAATGAAAGCAATAAAGAAAAAAAAAACATTTTAGCAAAGTAATTGGTATTTGTTGCTTCAATTTGTGTTTCCATGGCAAAACAAAAGAAAAAACAAGCACTAAATAAAAATAAAACCCGATGCACAACATCATGTCCAAGCGTCGCCGCAATTTAATTATTCTTTCCGAAGACGGATAGGACCTCGAATGTAAAATGAGCCTCCGACAGAATATGCGTCGCGGAGAGTTCTCCGTTCCGACGGATACCTCGCTAGGGCCGAATATCTAGAAATAATAACAACTACATAATTTTATCAATAGGAAGGCGTATACAATTTACAAAACAGGACACATCCTTTGAAAATCTAAGTAATTTGAGATAACCTGTTAAATTTTTTGTTTACAAAACTGAAGGTATATACCTATTGAAGTCGAATTAAAAACAACGCCATCAAAGCCAAACAAATTTACGAATTATATTACTAAACTAGCTGTAAGCTATGTCCACGACTTAATGAGTAAGTAATGAAAATATGCCCCAGTGAAATTTTTTTTATAAATGTACTCCATCGCTTGGGTCTTGCTAAAAAACTATAAAATAAATATGCAAACCCCAGAGTGAACACAAAGAAAGTTTACCTACTTATAGTTTAATGCAGTGGTTCCCAATTATTTCCAAACTCGACTACCTATAGAAGACACATATGTGCGTGTAGCTTAAGCAGAGCCTTGGTCGTAATGAGAATGTTACCTAGTATATTAGTAGGTCGCCAAATCATAAAAATCGGAGAAATTTTCTTTATTTCTTCTATAGAAATATAGTACACAAGCCGAGTTATTATTATAACATATTAAATTTTGAAAAAAAAAAATTACACTTCATTGCTTAAATTTGGTAGGTACCAGAACCAGTTCATATAATATTTTTGAAACATTGGAGGCATGTCACCCGTAAGAGGGCGCAAAATTTGTTTGCAGATTTGAGCATAGCCCATTAAAGTCAGTCGAAAAAAAAAGTGATAATAAAATAAATTTACTTCTGTTAAAGTGCTTCCAAATTTTGAGCCACTTATTCTAAAGAGCTCATAATGTTCGTTAGGTTTACGTATATGTATCAGCTTAAATTATATTATGCGTATGCCAAAGTGGCAGGAAGATATCAAAGAGTCAAATGTTCCTTCATTAAGGTGATTGCTTTAACTCAATTAAATAAAAAAATAGATTTTAACGAATTCATCGCGGATTCATTAAAAAATAACAACGATATCTGGAACAATTCAGCTGTTTGGATTTGTATGAAGGGAATTCGCTTTGGTTCTCTTTCATAATGTCATTGGGCGCATGTCTAAAGTAAGCGTAGCAAAATTTAGGGTGCGTGAACTTAGCACCCCAAGGTTTAAAAAGTATATATTTTTTTAGAGTTCTGGGTAGCTGGGCATGAGTTCTAGAGTTCCTGATAAAAGTTCTGTTTATTTAGTATATATTTTTTTTTATAGTACATTTACACCGCACCTAAATTCAACATTTCAGCAGACAAAATTTCGAAATCAAATTTTGCGTTCCCACTGCAACTTCAGCATTTCAAATGACAGATAATATCAGAATTGATTACCTACAGATGTTTTTGTGTTTCGAAATCAAAAGTGGTTTGTACCTAAAGAATTAATTTGTTAGTTATATTAATATAAACATGAATACAACTGATAATTCACTATCCAGACATATTTTTCCTATACTTCCTACTTTTTTTTTAGCTTTTACAATCTAGTTTTACAGCGGCTTTTTTTGTCAGTGAGCCCAAAAGTCATCAGAATTAGGTTTGTTCGATTTGACAAACTTACAGATGCAGCAATGAAATTCAACATTTCGCTGAAATCCAAAATTTCGAAATGTTGGAAAGTATATGGCGAAATGTTGAACATTTGGCCTGAAATGCTGAATTTAGCCGAAATGATGAATTTAGGTGCGGTGTAAACGCACTATTAATGTCGGGTGTTTAAAAAAAACTGGTAGGTTTACTTGGGAAGCTTTTCGGCTATACAATATAAAAGAATTTGAAAACTTAACCAGTGAACCTATAAATTTTTTTAATAATTAATCATACCTATTTAAAACACGCGTCAGGTCTTAATATTTTAATGCAATTTCAACGCAAATTTCTTTCGATCTTTTCTACTACATAAATCATTTTTGTAAAAAGTATATATTTTTTTAGAGTTCTGTATAGCTGGACAAGAGTTCTAGAGTTCCTGATACAAATTTTGAAAAGTTCTGTTCATTTAGTATTTATTTTTAATTCTTTTTAATGTGAGGTGCTAAGTTCACGATGCAATCCATTTGCAAAAATGTTGAATTTTTTTTTTGTGTATAAGAATCAACATAGTTCTAGAGTTCCTGATAGTTAACAAAAAGCCAAATTAGAGCAAAAAAAAGTTTTTTTCCAAAATATGCAGCCCATTTTCGTAAGTAATTTTTTTTACAAAATTTGTGCACTACACTAACAGCCGTATTTATTAGATTTCCTTAAAACGCCTCTGAGAGCTTGTTTAGTTAAACATCGCGTAAGAATTTACGCAGCCTCTACGCTACTTTGCTGAAATTGTTATTTATAAACATTTTTCCACTGTTGCTTTACTAAACAGGGTTGATGTCCAGATAAGGGGAAATATATGAGAAACTATTACCAAAAATACAGAAAACTAGTACTTTCTTCCACTGAAACCGACATCAGCTGTTTTCTGACAAATTTTTTGTGTAAACAAAAATATTTGAAATGCAGAAATCAAATAATATGTAGGCACCTAATGAAAACTTTCACTCAAAAAATCCGTGCCTAAAAGCAACTGAGCTCTATGTTGCTGATCCTGATAGCCTTATAAAGATAAAAAAAAACAAAACAAATAGGTATCAATATACCGGATGACCATTTATTTGGCATTTTGTAAAAATTATTACATGGCACACAAACACAAAACTAGATTATTTCTTAGAATTTTGTATCACAGGCGAGGAACACCAATAATTAGAGCTGAAATGAAAGTTTCTAAAGGACATATGCGTATCAAAACAAAACGAATAATATCACCAGCACGAATGAAACAAATTGCTGCAATAATTCTACACGATTTGCGTTTAAGCATTTTTATTCTCTTCAAATAGAAAATAATAATTAGATTTTTCAGACTACAACGCGAAAAACTAAAACGCCGGTCGATTTAAAAGAATACTCGAAATAAATGAAAATTTTTGTGATATCTCGATTCACGATTCCACCCCAAAAATGACATTTCCAAAGAAAAAACAATTTACGCAAGCTCTACGCAGCCTCTAAACGCAAATTTTTGTGTTTAAGTTACGCGGCCTTAAAACTACGTTGCTTAAGTTCGAAAAATGTTTATAAATAACGTTTTCCTGCGTAAGGGCATTTTAGAGGGTGCGTAAAGTTAAGCAGGCTCTACGCCACGTTTATAAATACGGCTGTAAGAGTTCTGGAGTTCCCTAAACAATAATTTTTTTTCGGAACAAAAACAAAAAAGTTATGGAACTGAACATTTTCAAAAATTGCGAAAATATTTTTTCGGAGTTCCGAAGAGTTCTGGAAAGTGCTCAAGAAACTAAAAAAAAAAATCATAATAAAATAATCTTCTAAGCCCAAACACAAAAAAGTTAGAGCCAATTAAAAAATTGGATTTTTTTTTTCTGAATTCCGAAGAGTTCTGGAAAATACTTTTGAAACTCAACAAAAAATTATTAGAAAATAATCTTCTAAGCCCAAACACAAAAAAGTTAGAGCCAATTGAAGAATTGCAAATTTTTTTTTCGGAGTTCCAAAGAGTTCTGATTAGAGTTCTAGAAAGTATTTTTGAAACTCAACAAAAAATTCTTATACAATAATCTTCTAAACCCAAACACAAAAAAGTTAGACAACATTAAATATTTCAAAATGTAGTTCTATTGAGTTCTCATACGTTCTGGTTACAGTTTCGAAAGTACTCCAAAAACTGTACAATACTCTCATATATAACAAAATCGTCTAAATCGAAATCCAAAAAAATTAGAAGCAAAAGTTTCAAACTTTAGCAAAAAAAAAAAATATTTTTTTCGGAGTTCCGAAGAATTCTGGAAAGGGCTCAAGAATCTACAAAATATCCTTCTGAAATCATTTTCTAAACCCAAACAGAAAAAAGCTAGAGCTAATTAAAAAATTGTAAATTATTGTTCCGCCTGAGATGTTTTAAAACCACAGTTCGCACTACAACTCGTTTGTGTTTTAGGGAAACCTAAAAAAAGAAAACGATTACACCGATCGAATTTTTCTGCTTCGAATAATCACAAAATAATTTTCTATGCTTACTACTAATCAAGGTGGGGAAGGTTTCTGTAAGGATGATGCCTACACCAATGGAGAGGGGCAAACGCACCCCGCCTTGAGTAGGTACAAATCAAAAAAATTTGGTGACAACTCAGCCAAAGACACGTCTTAGGCTCGATAAGACACGTCTTAGGCTGAGGAGACATCGGATTACTGCAAGCAAATCAAAGAGACATTTTTCAAGGCCGATGTTGTGAGGAATGTGACTGGACCAAGGGAGAGGGGCATCTGCCCCTCGCTTTGAGTAGGTCATAATCCAGGAGAATTGGTGCCAACTTGGACTAGGACATGTGTCTTAAGCTGGGCAAACACCAAGGCACCGTAAGAGAACCAATGGATAATGTTTCAAAGATCGTCATACGTTGTGAAGAACCACACCTTGCACGAGGTACCACTGCTTATTCTGAATATGGCGGATCTAAAACAACCGTGCCCACGGGATGTATGGCACAATGTTATGGTGTCTTCTAACGGTGAACTCTAGATTTCTGGGGACCTCTAGTTTCAAGTAATTCTCATTTTCTGTATACAGGGGGTGAATACAGAACGACATCTCCTACGCCCTTACTCGTGGGACCAAAATTTCAAACAATAAAACAAAAACAAACAGAGGGACTGGTGTAAATGAATCGGCCACCAATAACTTTCAATCAACCGATTCTCAAACTGAAATGACGGAGGAAGAAGAAAATTTCCTACTCCATGAGCCGTCAATAGGCAGGGCAGTTTCGGCTGAGGGAAGTGAGGGAACGGTTGATATCAACCTCGATAAGCTATTTCTCGAAGATGATGACAACCGCTTCGTCGCAAGCTCATCCAAATTCTCGATCTCGTCATGCGCATCTCTTAGGACCAAAGTACAGAATTGCAAAGGGACGATTAGAAGGTTAGGGAAAAAACTACCTAACCTAAACCTACTAGAGGACGGCGAACGAAGACGGCTTCAGATGGCTCGTGTCTTTCTGGAGAGCCAGGCTTTGAAGGGAGAAAAGCCATATGCGAACACTCCCCTAAAGACTGATTCTCCGAAAGCCTTGAGTGAGGGAGCACTTATGCGACCACCAATGCCTGTGATGTGACAGCATATCGAGGCACGGGTCTGTCACATCTGTCCCCACTAAAGAAGCCGACGCAGTAAAGACATCGTCACCGGAAGAGGCGGACTCGACACTAGACAGCATCTGCACTGTTATTGATAAGCCAAGTAAGCCAAACGACAGCGATTGTTCGGACACCACCGAAGCCCCAGCGGTCAAGGCGAACCCGGCAGAAATTAACACGCAGTCGAGCGCAGCGAAAACAGAAACGCAAAAATGCGGGCCGACCGACTGCTAGGAAGGTTCAGGAGCCGCTACCGAAATTCCCTCACGGAAAAGGAAGCGGATAAGGTAGATAGGGCTCGAGCGGTCATAAAATCGACCGAAACAGTGTGGCGCAGCAGCCTTAGCTTATGAAGTGTAAGCTGACTGGACCAAGGGAGAGAGGCGAATTGCATCTCGCCTTGAGTAGGTCATAACCCGGAAAACCAGGTGACGACTCAGCCAGGCACATGTCCAAAGCTGAGCCGACGCCAGGATGCTCCAAGAAGGTTCTGCCAAGAGATACTATAGGGCCTAGCACATCACAGGCGCGGACCTCTGGAGGAGTTAGCGCGTGATTGACCGCAGCGAGGTCGAAGGGCCATTTGCCTCTCATCGCGAAGGCGGTCAATCTAAAGCGCCCTGTTGGTGTCCCAGGTAAGGATACGTCCAAACCTGAGATGACTCCAGGATGCTCAAAAAGAGGTCGGCATGACGACACCCTCTCTCCGGCAGTAGGCAGGCAGGCGAAAAAGGCCAAATTTGCTGACAAGGTCAAGGCCTTCGCGTCGCAATCATCGACCATGGAAATCCAGAACGAAGGCTCTCCGAAGACCAATGGAAGCTATTAGAGCGAAGAATCCTGGATGGCGTCAACGAAGCCATTCTGAAGGCGAGCGAGTCCCACTGTTCGGGCAGCTAACCACTTTTAAAGAGTTCAAAATTATGGAATGTGACGATAAAGGGGCCCTGGATTGGTTGAAGAACTTCGTTGTCAACACAGACGCACCTTAGTCAAATGGCGACCTGCGTGTCGTTGACAGGAAGGAGATCCTTAACCTTACCAGGCCCAAGGGTCGAATTTACATACATTTCAGACCCATAAGTCTAATATCATTTATTTTAAAACCAACGTGATTTTTTCCACTGCTCAACATGCTTATACTAAAGGTAGAGGAGTGGAAGCAGCGCTGCATGACGTCGTCAGCACTATAGAAATGTCACTAAAAGATAGAGAATAGACACTAGGCGCGTTTCTAGACATTGAAGGAGCGTTCAACAATGTCAAAACCTGTGCAGTAAAGAGGGCGATGCAGACTTACAACGTTAATCTATATCCCACTAACGTGATCATGAGCCTGCTCAATGCGAGATTAGGTAACATTGACCTACAAGTAACCGCCTCCAGAGGCACACCACAGGGAGGAGTCATTTCTCCCCTACTTTTGGTTCTCGTCATCAATGAAATACTCATGAAACTCAAAAACAGTGGGGTTAAAGCCGTTGCTTATGCGGATGATGTTGTACTGCTTGCGACGGGAAAATCATTTGAGATTTGGCCGGGTTCAATGCGCTTTTGCATAGCTAGTCAACAGCCTTTGATTGGTCGATTTGACTGCAAATATAGGCACATTTCGTGGGGTCGGTTAGCTGTAGTGACTGGAAAGTTAGGCAAGAATTTCTGCCTGAGTTCTTAGTGGATTTGAGAAATGTCATAAACAGCTGATTGAAATCGAAGAATTTTTCACTCCATTGTTGAACTTTGCTGAGATTTGTATGTGGTTTTATTATTATATGTAGTTGAAAAAAATAAAAATAAAAATGGAATTTCAAGTTACAATTGACGGTGTTTTGTATGACATCGATGATACCCAGGAAACTTACGACAAATTGACTACGGATAATAAAATCAACACGTACACAAGTGTTATAATAATTAAATAAAATGTGTCTTAGATGGGTTTTACCCGACAATTTGTAAAGCTGCTTTTAGAAAAGAATCCATAGAATCATCACTCATTTTACACTTCAATAATTTTATATTTTTCTTTAGTAGGTAGCCAATGTGTTGATCAGTTGATGTCAAAACAGCAAGTGAATGCTCAATTCTTAACACATGTAAGGCATTTGACATTTAGCTTAGGTACTAGGCAATTTTCCGTTCAATGATAAACTGTCACCTAAATATATAGGCGCCTAAGCACATTGAACGCGGCCATTTGACAACAAGATCAAGATGAGTGCATCCGAAACGGTTTTTCTTAATTACTTGAATGCATGCATTTGTAGGGTTTAATAGACGTGTCCATGTTCAGGTCAAGTCGCATAGCCGATTAGGTTTGTTTTCACTGGCTTTATTATTGAACCTTACCTACAAGCTGAGTAGAATATCTGCATTTATGCAAAGCAAAATTGCAGAAAAAAATTCATCAAATGCAAACCAAATGTAAAGTGGTTGACAACGAGATACAATCATTGAGAAAAACTGATGAGATATTTGTTAAAAAGTAAAAAGTGAATAAATAATATAACGAATAAAATTTGTAAGAAATTAAACTGTACCATGGCTTTCGCCAATCTTATATGATTTTCTTTTGTAATGTTCAGCAATTGTTCGCTTATTATTATTAATAGTAATAAAAAAAATAATTGCTACTGCGCCACCTGTTTGTTAATTCCTAGACAGCTGCCAGCCAGCAGCTTTCCCACTGGGGAGAAAATCAAGAGTTAAAGACAGCAGTTGCCAGCAAGTTGTTGTTTTATTGAACATGTGAAAATGTACCTGAACTGGCAACACTGGGGAGAAAATCAAGAGTTGAAGCCAGCAGTTGCCAGCTTGTTGTTTTATTGAACACGTGAAAATGTACCTGAACTGGCAACTACTGGCTGGCGAGGTTTTAGAAAAACACACCTGTTATTGCGAAAGCGTAGAACATGGACGAAGAATTGATTAATGAAGGTTGCATAGAAAAAAAGGGCCCCGGGAAATAATGCTCCAAAATAAATTTAAATAAAGCTTCAAGATGTATACGCGAAACAGCAATAACTATTTATTTTGGAATTGGGGTCTTAATTTATTTATTTATATTTATATTATTTAAATTTTTTCATTAAAAAATACTAACTTTTGCGCGCGGCTTCGCTCGCGCATCCCTCAGGATTTGGTACACTGACATTGCTTCACAAGCAGTTAGTTTTATCTTTTATATTTAAATACCGCGCAGGAAACGTCTCTATGAGGGTTAGTACTATCGGAGAAAATAGGTCAACAATTATATGATCAAATTGTAAGTTAAGGGATGGCATCTCAAAACAGATCATACAATAGCAGACTGAGCCACTACAGCTATGGGCTATGGCCCCTATGGGACAAAATAATTTCTTGCTTATAGGCATAGTCACAAACCAGTAAGAATAGACTGCCGACTTCCCGTACACCTACCCGATTCCCCCCGGAAAGAATTTCCCTGTCTGTGAATACGTGTAAATGTCAAAATTAATGGCGGCAATGTTTTTCTATGCAATACCATGCGACCAGGATTTTTCAAGTATGCGTGCGTTAATGGCGCCCCTTTGATTTTGTACAGCACCAATACATGAAAAATCCTGGTCTCGCCGGCAGCTTGTAGGCAAAGTCCGTTATGTGGGAGGAGTCGACGGTCTATTCTTACTGGTTTGTGGGCATAGTGCTTGTGCATTCTGAATGCCCGCCTCGCAGCGCCGCAAGCAACTGTGAGCCGTTATCTACCCCTGCCATTCTATATTATGAACTGTGCATTGTGTTTGCGTGTGTGTTTGCAGAGCACAGGCCGCACAACCACGTACGAAACACTGTGTGACCTGGTATCTATGTAGGATCACCCTGTGCCAAAAACCGAATCTCACCACACCACCATGATCAGAGTATCACCTCTATCTACCTGTGTCGTTGAAAACGTTCAAATCGAATTTTTCCCGAACAATATACATACATTTCTCGCCCGCATCAAAATCATTGCTGATTTCATAGGTTTTAATGCTTGCTGCACGTCGAGTCGTGCGATTTTTTTAAAAGAAAATGTACATACCTATTTATTAAGTCGAACATTTGTAATAATCTGTGCAGTATTGAACATTATTAAAATCAAAAAATAAACTTTCTAAAAACACGTTTCATCTGGAAGCTCCGTGAAATCGTTCACTGCTCCTGTTAACCTGTCCCATACTCTTCTCTGCGAACAGCGCTCATTTCGTTTTTCCTCTTATGTATGCTTCCAAGAATAGACCTATCGTATACATTATTACATAATAAACTCTATTTTTTATTTAAATCACTTTTGAAACAAACTTTTCATATTATACCTCCGACGAATGCAGCTACACAGATTCGTATTGACAAATGGTCGGATTCCACGATAGGGGTGTGATTGTGATTAGTGATTAGGGTAACTCTCAAACATATGCAAATCGTACCAACTCGTAATAGTTTTTGCCTTTGGTTATTGATTAAATGGGCTTTGTTATGGATCTTAAAAAAATATTTCGTTCTAAAGGATGTCCCATAATTCACGCAAAATGTAATTTTGATAGAAAATGGAGATTTTTAATTAGAAAGCTTAAATTTCTTATTGAGTATACAGATTGGGGCTATGTATGGAATAGTACCTCGGATAATTTCATTAATACACCTCCCAAATTGCTCTTTCACGGCGTTGATGGACGTTGGCTTGTTTGCATAGGCCTTTGACTTCAAATAACCCAAAAAAAAAAAATACAATGGCGTTAAATCGCAAGATCTGGATTGCCAATTATTCTGATCGCAAAAACCACCGATTACACAATTAGGAAATGAATCATGCACATGAATTGTTTCTCTGGCTGTATGGCATGTGGCACCGTTTTGTTGAAACCATATGTTGGTCACATCCATATCTTGTAATTAAGGCACCGCATTTTCGAAAAAGAATGGTTCGATAATGCCTCCAGCCCAAAATCCGCACCAAACAGTAAAGGACCATTCACATTGGAGCGAACGAACGAATTGATGAAATGCGAACAAACCACTTTTTATGCATTTACAAACAGAAAATTACACATTTTACTACTCCAAGATGAGGATAATTAATTATTCAATCAACATTTATTAAGAAAACAATGTTTAGTAACAGTTTAAATAACGAAATTTCGAAATCGAAATTTTTTGCGGTGAACGAAAACACCCTGGCGCGAATTGTCAGTCTATTCACAATCCACATCATTTAAATACAATGTAGCGAATAAAAAATTCGTTCGAACTTAACCTTATTCCAAGAGGAGGATATCTTGGAATAATACAATGTGGAATTTTCTGTTTATAAATGCATAAAAAGTAGTTTATTCGCATTTCATCAATTCGTTCGTTCGCTCCCATGTGAATGGTCCTTAAAGCGTTGTCGTTGTGGATTGTTTCTCAACACTTACTCGTGGGTTTTCAGAACCCCAAACGAAATTTAAACCTTTTGCTTTGCTATGTCTTCGTTAAATATTTGACGATTTAAAGTTTCATTGCTAGCACTTTTTAGGTAATAAATTTCATGGTCATACTAATTACTTAGGCCTACTGTCCACGTAGCTGCACTTCATACGCACGCTTTCGTTATTTGCATCTTGGTGTACGCTTGCTTGCAGCTTCCTTGCAGCTGGCATATAAACAAACGAACCACTGTCCACGGAGCGGCAAAATACGCTTGTCGTCATTTGCAGCTTGCATTGCCGCTTCGTGGACAGTGGTTCGTTTGTTTATAAGCCGCAAGCAAGCGTACACCAAGATACAAATGACGAAAGCGTGCGTATGAAGTGCAGCTACGTGTACAGTAGGCCTTAGGTTGGTTAAAGAGGGGATTGTTTACATTTTTTTCTATGTCTTTTTAAAGGCGTTGCGGAGTTAGATTGTTATCGTTCAGTACCATCAATTATTGACGAAACAAAGGGTGTTGCCTTTCAGTGCGTGTGGCAAACAATTGAAAGAAGAGAAAATTTAGGCCTACTGTCCACGTAGCTGCACTTCATACGCACGCTTTCGTCATTTGCATCTTGGTGTACGCTTGCTTGCAGCTTCCTTGCAGCTGGCATATAAACAAACGAAGCTCTGTCCACGGAGCGGAAAAAAAGAGCTTGTCGTCATTTGCAGCTTGCATTGCCGCGTCGTGGACAGTGGTTCGTTTGTTTATATGGAAGCTGCAAGCAAGCTATAACCAAGAGTACAACAAGATGCAAATGACGAAAGCGTGCGTATGAAGTGCAGCTACGTGGACAGTAGGCCTAAAAGCGGAAGTTCAAGTTTGCATAGTTTAAAAACTCTAAATAAAATAATGGGAAAACATTATTTTAAATGTTTGGCGTGTGGGCAAGGCGAGTAAGAAAACTTTGGAGTAAAATATTTCAAAATAACTAAAAATAGTGAGAGGTAAGCAATATAAGTTATAGATCGGGCAAGAAGGAATAGAAATCTGTCTTGTTTTTTTTTCAGAAAAGCAAAGTGGTTGAAGTGTATTAACAAAAAACAAAAGAACTTACTATTACACGAACAAATTTTGAGGGATTTTAGGATCTGCGCAAGACATTTCCCGTACGCAAAATTCTTTTTCACTTCCAAGAGAAAGCATCGATCAGACATTTGTAATTGACTACAAGCGACTGTCAAATCGACAAATATCGATCGCAATCGACAAGCACAGTTCTCGATCGATCGACAGTTGTCGACCAACGAATAACTATCGACACTCAAAATAGCGGCTTATGTGTACGTGGTTTGTGCTTTGATCTGACCATGATACCCAGGAAAGACCCAGCCAATGCTAAGAAGAGAGTTCAGTTGTCAACGACTGGCAATAAGGTAGAGACCGTGCTTTCTTTCATTTCATTTTAATTTTTCATGGATAAACTCTAATTTTTAATCATTCGTGTTGTCTATTTACTACATAACATCTATACATAATGCTTTCTCAATCATAGACAATAAACACGACATTTTTTCCTTTTTGTAGATTCTGTTTTCATTTTTTTATGCTTTTGTTTTTTTTTTAGCAAAAATCATAAAAAAAATTTGTATTACAATAGCATTTTATTTGTGTTCTGTATCTATATTTCTAAAAAGTCAGAACAAGTAGATAAAGAGATATCAGAATAACATTATGAAAGACTTTCGATTTAGTGCAAGGTATCTACAACTCTTCTGGACGGAGCAGAAAGATCAGTTATAGCTCAAAATACGCAGGGAATTCATTCAATTATTCATTTTCAATGTCCCGCTTATCCATTAAGTGGGTCGCGGGTGTAGGTTGCTCAAGTGGACCCTCCATAGCTCTCGATCATCCACGATCGACTCCAAATCATCAAGGACAATCCCCATACGGGTAGAGGAGAGATTATGGACTTGATATAACCCTCTCATCCTGCCCTATGGTACCGATTCCTAAGCATGTCGTGAATATCTGGTCGGGGACATGCGTTTAACATGACCAAACCACTGAAGCATAGACCGGCCGTCCGGAGAAGTAGCTGCTCGATGCTGCGAAGTATTGCCTAAGAATCGTTTTAAGTTTTTTTTTGTATTGATTTAGATTTAGGCATATTTTTTATTTCTTTATCAATGTACAAAGTTTCAAATTGATATATTATAAAATGTTCATTAAAAAAATATTACAAATTGATTTTCGCTTTTTTTACGTCACACCCAGCCGATTTTGAGAAGTGCTTGGTTTCACTCGACCACACAAAGGAACCTCTGGTTCGACGACGAGTGCCGGCAAGCACATGCATAAAGAAAGAGGCATACAAAGCGGCGCTCCAAAGAAGGACCAGAGCTGCTCTTGAGCTCTACGCGCAGAAAATATGAGGCGAACACAGTCTTCTTAGGAGGAAAAAGAAATAGATAGATGTTACTGCAGGAATGAGGATGAGGAAGGGACCATCGTATATGAACGAATTTCTTCTGCAGACTGTCTAACAGCTATGACGAATGAAATTTCGCTGTCAGCAAAATGAGCCATTCAACCTGGACGATAAATTACCCACCACCTTTTCATCGATTTTAAGGCCGCCTATGACAGCAATATTAAAGCTGCTGGAATATGCATACGAACCCGATACATATTTCACTGCTTATGGGATTTTATTAAAAAATGGGAAATTGAAATTTGTTTAGCCTTCAAATGGCATAAAAAACCAGAAATAAAATACTTTTTCTTTAAGAAATGAAAAAAATAAATTAATAATTATTTTTTTCTTTCTTTTACAGAAATCCCATAAGCATATATGCATGGAGAGCATGCTGCCTCCTTGCAACACCCCTGGTTGTGGTCACCGTAGGATTTGAAGTAGGTTCGAGGTTGGGTATTTGTAAAGTTTATATTATTTTGTTATTTGCCAAGGCATAAGGCAGCGCTGCCCCAAAATAACAATATCATTCGAATTAAGGAACGCCATTGATCAAAAATTCGTAAAATTTAAAAGTAGAGTAACAGAACTATTATGTATTCATTCATCTAACGACATGAAAAATATAAATAAAGAATAAAAAAAAAAGAGAAAAATTAACACATACCTAAAGTAATATTTACAAGTTTCTAATGCTATATTTAAAGCGTTTTAATAGACAATCACTAGGTAGGCATATTAAGTGCCAACATTATAGAATGGCACGTGAATATTATTTAATATAATGTACTAATAATATTTGTTAATTTGTTTAAAAAAAAACTATTTATAAAACTCTCTCTGAGACAGAGTAAGTATTTTCAATACAAATCAATATACATTTTTAACGCAAGCAGTTTAGCATTTTGGCGAGCGGGAGCTTGAGATCAAAAAATGTGCACGACTGGGTCGCACGAAACTTTCTCGTTTATTGCGAATCTCGCAGAATCTCAGAATCATTTCAGCAAATTTTACGTTTAAAATCATACGAACTCAAGATGTACTCAGATAACTGAGCACTTGTTAATTAACAACGTAATACATACTACATAAACATACGTATTAACTTCAACATTTACTTTTAAAATGACTACCCAAATCCCGATTTTTATTCACACACGGTATATTTTTGCAAAGCCCAAAACTTCAGTGGCAATATAATTCGAAATTCAAGTGTCAGTTCGGGGTGAAATTTAAAAGTAAATGTTGAAGTTAATACGTATGTTTATTGTTTATGTAGTATGCATTACGTTGTTAATTAACAAGTGCTCAGTTATCTGAGTAGATCTTGAGTGCGTATGATTTTAAAGGTAAAATTTGCTGAAATGACTCTGAGATTCTGCGAGATTCGCAATAAACGAGAAAGTTGATTGCGACCCAGTCGTGCACATTTTTTAAATTATCTGTGAGGTTACGGATTTTGCTCCCCAATTACCCCTACGCAGATTGACGTTGACCCTGTGTGTTGACTGAAATTTTGCTCTGTCATTTTAAATCTAAGATAGTTAGGTACTATTCCTTCGATAATACATACAAATTTTAGAGTACCTGCCTACTATTTTAAGAATTTACAACTTTGAAGAACTGCGCCTGCAGATTGGAATCCGATTATATAGATACAAATCCATAGATACAAATCTGCAGCTTTTCGAATATAATAATAAATACTGGCAGATGCTTGACTATGAAATAAGTAGCATCAATTAAAAAAAAAATATTGTATCTCAAATTACTCACATTATAATCAAAAGATAAATTAAACCATTATTATTCTAAGTAAGATTTGCGCGGGGATACGTATAAGAGCATTGTATTTTTTTTACATTTTTGTGTGTGTACCTATATGTAACAAATAAGCTATATACATATAAATATATTAAAACGAAAAACAAAAGCAACACAAAGCTAAAAACAAAATTCACCACCATGCATAATGTCAAATTATACAAATATTTTTCATATAACTAAAGCAAACAAAAAGTAATCCAAGCCAATTTGTAGCCAATGCAATATGATCAATTAAAATAAAAACAGTACACAAATTATTAAAATCGAACTTTTTGTAAACAATTTTATTAAACTTTTTATAAGATTAATAATAAAACACTAGTATGATTTTGCTTAGTTTTTTTTTTAGTAAATTAACTTTTTTAATAAAATTATTAAATTTTTTGGCTTTTCTTATAAAATCTATCATATTATATAATTTTTAAACAAACAGAAGAGTTGAACATAAAATTTAAAATTTATAACAGGTAGGTACCCAGAAATATTATAGAAATTGCAGTAACATATAAATTCGTATTTACCTTCTTGCAAAACCGTGGATAACATTTTTTACAAATTTAATATTTATTTTAATATACTTCGCTCCTTACAAAAATGTTACATTTATACAAAAAGGTCTCAGTATTTGTCTATTTGTCTTATCACTCCAACTCTAAAAACGTTTTAAACGAATTGATAGTGTTTGATGTAGTAAAGCGTTTGAGATTACTTGTCATTGCGTCACAAAAGGGTGCATGTCGTCTACTCGGCATATTATTGACACTGACATATATGTTGGCATGCGTCTGGCACCCATATGTCCGACGAATGGCATGTAAATTTCGGAGAATACAAAAAAATATCGTTTGAATTTAAGTTTTATTGGACGTTTTTTAATCCATTGATATCGTAGCCATCCTTTGATGGAATTTGTTACTTTATGGCTTGATAGAAAGAAGACGAACCATATTTTGGGATATATACCTACTGTATTTATTTTGAAATGTCACCAGAAAGCCCTAAAATGTTAAAAATTTGAGTGATTTTTTCTCGCTGGGAAAAATAAAGATTTTCGGGCTTCCTGGTGACTTTTCGAAATAAATATATTATTTATCCCAAAATATGGTTTGTCTTCTTTCTATCAAGCCTTAATGTAACAAATTCCATCAAAGGATGGGTACGATGTCAATGGATTAAAAAACGTCCAAGAAATATTCAATTGAGTAGATTTTTTGCCAGTCACCGTCGACATACGAATATGCCAACTTTGAGACAAAACGTGCATGCCGTGTACTCGGCATACTTTTCGCACATGCCACAATATAATAAAACGTGACATATTCTACAATATGTCGAGTAAAAATCGTGACGTCAGAGTGGCACGCGTATGTCGTGTTTGGCATGTCGTGTACTCATACCTTAACTGATAACTTTAACTGATTGGCCGCCTGGACTGGTATGCTTACTTCGTTTTTTTTTCATAATTTATAAAAATTTAAATTTCATGAAATTCAAATTTAGTTATAAGTTATTACTATGCCTATTAATATGGCCAACATTAGCTACACATTTCCTATTCACGTTGCGTATCGTAAACGAAATATACTACTTAGTAAAACCATTGACATATGGACTGCTATTACCCAATTCCACAATAATTCCGATACAACGTATAGTGTATTGGGGACCAGTGGTTTGTATTTGAAATTGCCATCAAAAACACATTTTGCAGGAAAACAGTCTTAAAACAACTTGTCAACAAGAAATATATATAATTAATGCAATTTATGGGTCAATATCAATCAAATATTATACAGGGTGTCCCAGTTAAGTAGTATAATCCTGGGAAGATTCCTGAAGTTCTGCCGAACAAAAAATTTTATGGCAACCATATTTCCCGTTATAGCCCATCAAAGTAGATGACCTCTAATTTGGAGGTGTTACCACTTGAAACGCTATAACTTCTAAACTATGATAGGTACAAAAATTGTTTTGTACATATTGAAAAGACAATTTATTAGCGCATACAAGTCCTAATAAGTTATGGCTGCTTAAACTAAAAATTTTGAAAATTTGTTGTTACATTTTTTTTACTTAAAATACTTTTTTCTCAACATTTTTTACTTAATACGTTTTGATTTTTTTTATGAAATTTTTATCCTTGAGAAATTTCCTAAAAATTGTGTTAAGCAAATTTTTTTACGTACGATCAACAGAAGTTGTAGTAAAGGCCGTTTTTAGTCAGACAAAAATGGTCAAACAAAATTAAGTCAGAATAATAAACTAACGTAAATATGAGCAATAGTAAACAGTTAATTGTCGAAAAGAAAAAAAAGCTTAAAATTTATAAGTTGATTTCCACAAAATGTATTCAAAACGTGATTACGCGAAAATGGTGTTTGTAAACGGGTACTGCTATGGAAACGCTGAGTTGGCAAGATGAGTACCTACCAACGCCGATACCCAAATCGTAGTAGTACACCATAATAATACAACCAGGTTTTTGCTGAAGCCTATCAGCGCCTTGTTGATACCAGGTAAGCTCCTCGAAATAAAAAGGAACGACGCCGACGTTCAGACGCTGCGGCGGCAAAAATTGGTTGGATTTCTCGAGCTGTGGAAGTTAAGCTTTTGTTCAGGTCCGCAGACTAGCTGTGCAGTTGGAACTTCCCAGAGCCAGGATTCGCAGAACTCTACAGAGTATAAATTACATACCCTTTCCATTTAGCATACCAGTACAGGATTTACTACCAGGAGCTGCGCAAAGAAGGGTGGAATTTTTCCAGAACATTCTGTGTACTGACGAAGCGCAATTCACAAACAAAGTTACAAATCGCCACACTTTGCGTTTGCACCATTGCATTGGTCAGACCCCAATCCCCATTTAATCCTTTCAAAGGCAAGAATTTAATTATTGTGAATTGATGGGATATAACGGGAAATATGGTGAGAATAGACCCCCCTGCCACTTCAGGAATCTTTCCTTAAAGGATTATACACTTTTACTGGGATACCCTGTATAAATGAAAATTTTAAAATTGCAATAGATAGATCGTAGTCTCTGGAAAAATAGTCAAAACAAAAGATACTCTTTTTTTGAAAACGTCGTATAAATGGACAATAAAGGTCAAGATAAGTCTGTGAACAGCTACCACTCCGAAAAAGTCCTGAGCCTTTAACTACATTGAAGGGATGCACAAAAATGAAAAAAAAAAATATTTATTCTAGTTTTGATAAGGCTTTGTATTTTGTCTTTGTCTTTATCCTGCAACATCAATGTATTTCGAACACAAATTTTTGAAAATTGTTTGTTTTTTTTTGTTTGTAATTTACATATGTATTTCTATAATAGATGTACTGTGATGTTAATCGTTATTGTCTTAAACGTATACGTTTTTATTTAAAATCTATAAAACTCATTTATTTGCCTACTTTTGCATAGTTTTTCAAACTAACACGGACTTTGTTATTTTAGGTTCTTAAATATATTTCACATTTAAGGAGTTGTAAATGTTTTCAAAGGTTTCACTAATTATTATTATACTTAATAAGCTGTACACAAGTGAGAAGTTGAGTGTATTTTTTGAAGAAATAATAAACGCCGAATATAAATACTTTCAGCTAATCCAATACTTACGTAATTTTTTTTATTATTTTTTGTTTCTCTAAATTCTTTGAGTCTTTTTGACTTTACTTAATTTTAGTTTTTAAAAAAACATTTTACATAAAATTGTAATAGATTTACAATGTACATATAAAATTTGGCAGTTTCAATTTAACTAATATTATTAACCTGTTCATACATTTTCAATTTAGACATATTGATTTTAGTTGTACATTATTCCATTTATGTATATATTATTGCGTTTAATAGATAGATAATGTACCTAATACACCTACACTTTTATATATACACTACACAGCCTTATTTATAAACTTTATACACTCTTTATAATAGCTCTAAACGCAAAAATATGTATTTGATTTTTGCGTTTAGAGTTATTATAGAGAGTGTATAAAGTTTATAAATAAATCTGACAATCTTTAATTTTTGGGAAAGGGAATGCTTAGAGGTCTCTTCTGTTGGTTATAATACAATTAAATAAAATAAATAGATGGGGCAACAGGTCCCTATAGGCACCCTAGACCTAGATTCTCTCCTCAACCATTCCTTCTACAGGGTTTTTCAATAAGAGCGCTACAAAAGTTTTTTTTAAATAAAACAAAAACGGATTTGGATATCAATGAAATTCTTTATTCCTGTGAAAGTACGTTCGATGCCATTATGTATGGAACTCGATTTCTTTTGCATGGCCACCACGGGCACGCTTGCAGAAGTCTAGACGCTGAACCCAATTTTCGACGGTTTTCAAGCATAAATCGGCCGATACTGCTGCAATTTCACGTTCGATATTCGTACGAAGTTCATCATTTGGGCTTTCTTCAACTGAAGCCTCAGCGGCAGCAATATTCTCGACACTACGGGCACTTCTTTGCCTCACTGGCACGGGAACATTTTGTACTGTGCCTGTGGATTCAAATTTTTCCACTAGACGCTCAATTGTTGATCTGCTAGGACGATTATGACGACCATAAATTGGACGTAGCGCTCTTAACGTTGAGGCCACTGACTCCGAATTTCGGTAGTAAATTTTAATAATTTCGACTTGTTGTTGGCTCGTATATCTTTCCATCATGAAATGGCAAATCTTACTGAAGAGAAATGTCAAAAGACCGGCAAGAAATTCGGCGTCGTTTCCCTGTCGCTCTACTTTTGTAGCGTCCCTATTGAAAAACCCTGTATATGAGTTTTATTTTTTGGAACGTTCAATTTTATGCCGAGTCCGCACCGGCTGAATTGAGCTTTTCCATGACATTTACGGATGTTTGTTAGACGTTCGCGATAGGTGGCGCAGTGGAAAAAATGTTAAGATGTTTTTTTGTGTTTTTCCACTGTAAGGCCTACTGTCCACGTAGCTGCACTTCAATTCAATTCAATTGAATTTACTTCATACGCACGCTTTCGTCATTTGCATCTTCTTGTACGATTTTGACATAATTTATATAATATAATTCATACGACTGAGTTTTAAAAATAAAACAGCTTGAAAAGAAATTTAAAGAATTTTATACAAAAAATGCCCACTAGTATAACATATACTGATGTAGAAGTGGATAAAAAACGTTGCAAAATTCTTTAAAATTTAAATTGTGAACAGTTTGAGAAAAAAAAAATTCCACTTATTTTCCGACCTTTTGTATGAGGCCGTTCCTAATGAACTTCACACCACTTGCCGAAAAGCAGAAAATGTTGGTTCGATTATATTGAAGTCCCCATTAATTGAATTAGAGCTATGTAGATTAGGTTGTGTAGGGTGTGAGTGATCACAGTTCCCTAGTCAAAATATCAGGCCCATCGCCATGATTGTGGAACCTTCACGGTTAAAAACCTTAACCAATCTGCCCAAACATTTAAATTCCCTACAGAACCTAAAAATTCAATTTCAATTTTGTTCGAGACGACCTCTCCCAAATTGTGGAAGATGTACCCTCAAAGATGCTTCCTTCTATACCTACTGGGAAATAGCTTGACATTTACAGGGAAAATGAGTAATATCTTTTGTGACCTGTAACCTCTCACAATGCCTGCATGCACGGCACGTGTCCATATTTGTTAAACCTAATCTCCTAAGGTAATGCCCACTTAACATCGATTCGCTCAGTTTTAACAATTCTACAAACTTTTTCCGATTTAGTCCAGGCCTTTGAGACCCTGTGCCCATCTATATGCGACCATCTTCTATGTAGGTACAATTCAATGTTAGGTCAGCAGCAGTAAGCAGTATTTTTCAATCTACAGAATTCCAGCTTTAGAAATCTGATGATCATAAATTAGAGTTTGGTGAACTATTATTTTAGACACTCACATAAATGTCAGAAAATTAAGCGAGTATTATTATTTAACATCGCCGTATATGTTCATAAAACAAATAATACATAGATCTATTTCAGATATCACGCGGATCGCTTTGGAAGTGATAGCTTCATTTCGACCAACTTCGCTTTGGGCAATTCTCTCAAGCGAACAATGACGAAAATTATCCTTAGAGTATTTCCATTTAAAAGTCAACTACATTATGTAGTTTCAAGCCTTTCCAATGCAAATTCCAGTCTGAGTCTGTTGCTTCCTAACGTATTGCATTTATTTTCCGAGAAATTCTTTGCAAAATTGTATTTGTTATTTAGTTTAGTAATAGGGAGAACACTGCTGGGGATTAAATAAGTATATTTTTATAAGAGAAGAAGACTTTTCTAAACTTAAAATACAATGAATATTGATAGTAAGTGATTATTTCCCACATTAACAAATAGTGAATATATATACAAAATTTTGTAGCCATCAAAGTATTGAAAATAGTTTTAGGATGGTGTGCTTTTGGATCCTTAAATAAAAAAATATATTTTTATTTTATACTGCACAAACTAAGCAAAAAATTCTATAAAATACCTTATTTTTATCAAATACTTTTTATTTGACTTCGTCAGCAATCCATTATGTACCTATAACCTGACGCTTTTAAAAAGTAATTGACTTTTGGAAAGCGCTTTCGCTTTTGGTAAAAGGGTGAATCGCTTTTGAAAAAGAAGATACAAATCCGTCATCAAAAGCGATCCGCTGCGCATTCTTGAATAGGTTTATAGTAGATTAACACGCACGATTTTATAACAAAAGTGCTAAATTTTATTGAAAAAATAAAGGAAATATGAAATGAGGCATTCTTTTTGCAAAGTATGTTTATTAAAATTTACTGCACTTTGAATATCACCTATGTTAGTTAACTAACTTGGTATCCTTTACCTACTTTAAAATGTTGTTGGTATTTGTAGATTTGTTAATAAACTGTATTTTACATAACGACCAGTTTTTTAAGTAATATTGTCTATGTACTGTATTATTTATCAATGTATCATAGAGATATGCATTCTTACATTTATCTAATAAAATTGAGCTGATTGCTATTATTTTTTTTGTTTTGTTTTATGTTTGTACACCTTGGAATATATTTTGTTGGTGGATTTTTTGTAAAGTTTGATTATTTATTATTTATTGTATGCGATTCAGTTGCTATCGTTTTTATTCGATGTTCGGTGGTTATTTCATTTGATATTTGTTTTAAACCTTGTATATCTAGGTGAAATGTTTTCCTTTTCAATGATGATGGTGACGCATCCATTGCCGTTGAACTCTGATATCCCATGACCAATGTTGTCGATGTCGGTGTCATTAATATCACTGTTATTCCGCCCAATAATAACAACAGGCAACACCTTGACCAAGAGGGCTTGGTATATATTGATATTGCTGCATTGTATGGATTATCTACGAATAAGGGGGTAAGAGGAATATTTTTTTTGCTCGAGATATTTCGTAACTGTGATATTCAAACATAACAAAGTAAGTAATATGGCATACAATTTTGGTTTGCGATTAAAAATGAATATGTGTTTAGCGTTCAGTTGGTGTAGACGGACTGAATGTAAGAAGGGCACATTTTGAAAATAGATTTGTTTATGAGTGTTAATTAAAATTGAAGTGATGGAACATTATGGTAAAAGGAACCAACAATCTTTCCGATTTGTTAATTTTATTTTTAAAAAGAGTTATTTCATTTATTCAGATGTATTTGTTTAAAACTACAAGTGTTTAATTGGTGCTACAGAAGCTAAGATGTTTATTTGTTTTAGAAAACGCTATGTATTATTAGCAATCACAGGGTTAAAAGGAACATTTAAGTGTAAATAAAATAGAAACAAATTAGTTGCACATTTATAATGATAACATTCAAATAGAGTTGTTATTAATTGCTTTTAAACTACAAATAAAATAATGATTAGTTTAAATAAAATTTTAAATAAGAATTTGTTTGTTATTAGTGCTTTCTAAAAATCTACCTACATATTTGTAAATTTTATTCTTAAGTGTACATAAATAACTAAATAAAATATAAATAATAAGCAAGTGTACCTATAAATTAAGATAATAACTTTCATATTCGATAATCTAAAATTCCTTTTTTCGAATTTAGTTTGTTTGTGTTTTGGATTTTTATTTTGACCCAGGAGTATGAAGAGTGAATTTTTGAAACATTTTATTTAGATCTAACAATTTAAACTATATTTCTGATCTACAGCTGATTGTTTTTAATGCCGAATTATTAGATTATTTTTTTAAGTTTCTATCTTTTGCGTTTTTCACACAAAACCAATTTTTTAAATGAGGTCTATTACTTGCAAAATAAAAAAAGAGGAAGTTATCGCACGGGTAGGTACGATTGTTAACTTTATTTTACATAAAGCTCATATATTTTAAGAAGTTATAATTGAAATATACAAATTTTAGTTTAAAAGCTGTAACTTGTTTTCGGGTGCATGGAATCACACGAAGTAAGAATAGTTGCATTATTGAATTGGATCTCCAATGTGTAGATGTACTTGTACATATAAAACTACCTAGCTGTAACATAATCTGAAGATATGATATTTTAAGTGTGCAGTTAAAATTAGTCGCAGGTGCCTCACTTCAAGGGCCGTTAACTTCATTGTGCTGAAAATGCCTCCTCCCATTGCAAAATATATATACCTACATAATTATGTTAAACAGAATACCAGGATTATCCAACTGCCGGATTGACCTTCTTAACAGGGAACGTTCTCAAAGTGAATCTGCGTATTGAGTGTGCACTGGAAAATCGATTAATACTTGAGTATTTTAGTTTTTGTTTCATATTTAAAATCGATTTAATTCCGCGAAGGTGTAGCTAATGCACCGATCTGGGCCCTGTTAAAGTACAGATGATCAAATTCCTTGAATTATTTTTGCTGTTCTTTATAATTTAGTTTCTTTTTTGCTAGTTTCTCTAAATTTGTTATATGATTTGGACTTGGCCTATCATTTGCCGGGTGGCCAACCGCTCTGATGATTTTCGTTTATCACATTCGTCTACCCCAGAAATCCTCTTGTGCCACCGTAATATTATGCAAACAATTATTATTATTATTATTAATTTTTGTTGAGTGGTGGATGGTTTGTTTCATGGTGGTATAAATTTCTTTTTGCGGTATTATTGAGTTTGAATTGTTAATTAAAAATATGTTGTTTCTTTTCGGTTGAACTTATTTTTGTTTCAGTATTTATTTTTCTTCAAAAAAACCTTTGTGTAACTTTATTACTAAAAGTTTATAACTATTCATTTTGATTCGGTGTAACAGGCCTGGTAAAATTTTAAAATTGTATTTTTTTTATCAGATCATGAACACACTTTTTCTAATCTCTATTATAGAGATAGCAACACTGAAATGTCAGGTCGTTTGGGATAGTAAAAGTATAAAAATGTAGCAACATTTTAGTTTTGTTGCTGTAGGGTATGTAAGAAAACTTCACACTCGTACACTTTTACAATGATATTAAACCTGATAAACCGAATCGTGAATAACCTTATTACGTATTTCAATAAAATACTTTTATCTCTAAGAAATTGTTAATAAAGTCCAAAGACAAAGGAAAACATCATTGGTCTTCACTTACTTTTGACGGTCACTGTATATGCATTTCCGATTCTTAGATTTGTGTATTTATATTATTTTGTCTGTTGTAGAGAATTCGAACATATTGTAAAATTGTAAATCGTTTGATTATCCGATTTGATTTGATTCAGCGACCATCAAGAAGAAATTTCACCCTAAATTAGCTTTCTACTCGATCTTTATTAAGCATAGGATGATGAAAGTAATGATAATAAAATTATAAAGTCTGCATTTTCGTCATGCGTCTACACCATTTCTAGTAGATAATGAAATTATTTTTGGCCATTAAAGTCTTGTTTAACAATTTTTGTCGATACGCTTAATTCATATTGCGCTACGAAGCCTTGGCTTTTATAGGACCTATTAAGCAAATTATGTCGTATATTAAACATAACACTACAATCCTTTTTAAATGTACTATAACAAATCGCGATGATATTTAAATATTAGATTACTGTTCAGATACCTACTTAAGTAATTGAAATGTAAATTTTTTGTTATGTGTAATGTATTTTAACATTTCTCCTGTTTAACTTTAATAAGAACTGAAAAGTTTAAAAAGTTTAAAGAGTAATAATTTGATAAAATTCGAATCCACATTTTGTCATTAAATTATATAGGTGCATATTATTATGATCGCTATGAGCCAATATACATTTTTGCAGCTGTTTATCCAAATGTTCAATGCAAACCACCAGATGTCGTTAAACACAGAAGCTGTTGGACAACAAAGGCGTTCTAAGTATCTTTTATCGATTCCTTTTTTTAAAGCTATAAGCACACAAAAACATACAAACACTTACTACTATTTACCAAAATAATATAATAAACATATAAGTTCTCAGGATGCAACTACACAAAACAAGGTCTAGTCTCTGCTACAAATTATATTAACAAGAAGTAAGTATACAACAAAATAATTCAAATTTTCTTTGTTTATTTAAAAAATGTATGGTTCCAACAGTTTTAAAAATTTCTACAAATTAAGTATAATTTAGTGAACTAAAAATAATACTTAAATACACACACAAAAATATCATAATACGTAGGCAGGCCAATATTTTTTCTTAATATTTTCTATACTTTTTTATGAATTGCGAAATAGGAAATAGGTCATATAATGCTGGTTGATCTTGTGTGGTAAAAAAATTTAATTACAAAAACTGAGAAGAAAGGTTTTAAATTGAAATAAGAACTACTCTAAGGAAGCTTAAGTAAACAACAACTGCTTGAAATTAGAAAAGTGTATTTCTTTATATGTTATGTAGTATATATTATTTTTATTAAACAATTTTTTATTTTTTAAATCTACATATGAATCTTTTTAAATATATTAAAGTACTTGTTTTATATTATTTATGTTTTTTGTAGTAAATATTTTCGTTAAAACTAGTTTTATTACTAAATCCTTTAATTATTCTTTAAATTCGACAAATATACTAGTTTCATAGTTAAATGCTTTTATTTTTCTTTAAGTTTGAAAAATATGCATTATATAGATGTGTTTTTTTGTTTCTTTCATAAAGTAAATATAAGTCTAAGATTTTTTGCATGATAATATTATATTTTGGCAATTGTCATATTAAATATTATCTCGTATTATAATTGTCCTATCATGGATTTGTTGTGCACTTTATAATTTTTGTAGCAGAGAAAAGTATGAGTTTTTTTTATGGGAATGACATAGATTTATATTGGTGTTAGAGTAACATTTCACTTTCCTTATAATTCTTTTGGTTTTAAATTCTTTTAGTTATTTCGAAATGCACCACATTTGGAAGTAGAATGTACCTACAACAAAAAAATATGCAGTGGACGTCCATTATAACGAATACCCGATAGTGCAAATTTGCGATCTAACGAGCCCTGTTCGTATCCCTATGTAGCGAATGGTGGCCACGATTTGCTATCCGATATAACGAACGTATATACATACATTGCCGAATTTTTGGCTATGCAGAGTATCTTATGTCTTGTTTACCGTGATTTCATGAAGGCAACCCACTTTATTAATTTAAATCATTTCCGAATTTTTTTTAATTTGCATCTTTTTCGCTCAGTACCGTGCTACCATCACAGACGGTGCCGTGACATAGGGCCATGTTTTGGAATATTTAGAAATTTTGGCCTTATTACACTTTTACAAAGCGACATAAGGCCTTAATTGAACGTATGGCCTTATGTCACTTTGCTAAAGCGTCATAAGACCATATGGCGATATAGGGCCATACATATTTTCGTCTTGCCCTGAGGGCCTTATTTTGATCAGCTCAAGTTAAATTTTTAAAGATTTGAATTTTAAGTCCACAATATATAAACAGTGAAATACGTATGGGGGGCATGCTGCCCCACTCCTTGCAATCACTGCTAGGTTTCGGGATAGGTGCGCTGTTTGGTATATGATATAAAGAAACTTTGCATACACTCAACCTGAAAATGACTTGAAAGTGACATAAGACCATATTTCGAAATATGACCTTATGTCACGGCCCTAGAAACTTGGAACAATACTGAAACCAATTTACCAGAACAAGCACAGGATGACACCGTTGAACTAAACTCTGAAAGCGAAGATGAGCTAGATGACGGTATCAGTATTCTTAGAGCTCCAATAAAGCATAATGAAGCAGCAAGTTGCTTAGCCATAGCCAATGTGTTACGACAGGGACAACAAGCCAATGTTGATATGGCTGACATTCTCACGTTGAAAGGATTTCAAGAAAAAGCTTTACAGTTAAATTGTCAAATTAAAGTAAAACAAAGTCTTATCGGTGATTATTTTTTTTCAATGCAATTTACAAAATTTGTAAACTTAAAAGGCAGGACATTTAATGACTTCTTAAAAAAAGTATAAATGTAGTAAATTACATCGAACATAATACATATCTATGTGTAACATTGTAATGTAACAATAACATGGTAATTGGTATGCAAAATTGCAGATGAGCAATATCTAAAGTCTATGAGCTAGGAAGCGTGAGCTTATAGAGTGTGATTGATTCATTAGAGGTGAACTCGGACTCAGTTTCTTGTGCAATCATAATTAGTAGCTTTGCCTAGATATGGGGTCTGTACCACAAAACATCCAGTCTATAATTTAACAGGCAAATTTTAACAATTAACAAAATTTTCTGTACCACCAAAACATAAGTTAACAATCGTATTAACAATTGTTAACACAATTTCTAACAAGTGGGAAATTTGATGAATTCCCGGTTTCTGTACCACAAAACGACAATTGTTAAAATTGTCTGTTAAATTGTTGCGAAATTCTAACTGATGAATAGATAATTGTTAGCTCGTAACTAGTTATATTTCTTGATTTGGTATTAAAGATTTTCAAGTGTTTTTTTATTTTCTATGAAATTCGAATCATAAACTGTTTAATGTTTGTTTTGCTTTTATAAGACAACAAATCCCAAGGCCCAAGTTTCCAAATTGCAATTGCCAGCAGCAGAAACTCCAAGGACGACTACTTTTATTAAAAAGTACTTACATATGTAAGTGGTTCGCTCATACCGCTTCGTTGCTCCCCTCGGGATATCTATGTGCTTTTCGTTAGGCAGGCGTATCTGGCAACAGTATATTAGCCTAAACTATACTGTTCGAAAACGCATTTGAAGAAAACGAGTGGACTGAAAATCTGTAAATTATAATTTCTATGCTTACTTTTCTTTCTTACCAAATCATTTACATATATTATTTTTTTAAACAATAACAATAAGTTTTCTTTCTGATAAAATCTAATTTTTCTTTTTATACCCTCCACAGGAAGGTATATTAACTTTGCCATTACGTTTGTAACGCCAAGAAGGATTCACCGGAGACCCTATAAAGTGTGTATATTCTGAATCAGGATCACATTCTGAATCGATTTAGCCATGTCCGTCTGTCTGTCTGTCTGCCTGTTGAAAGAACGATTGACCTAGGCGAATGAAATTTTGTGAGACGACTTTTTTAACCGTCGGCGCCGTCAGGTTGGTATTGAAAATTTTCTATGTCGGTAAAGTAGTTCTGCTACCTACCATACAAAACTAATATTATATTTTCTATTTATTATATTATATTTATATATATTTTCTTATATTTTATATTTTCTTCTTTCTTTATTTAATAGAATCTTTTGCGATTGACGCACTCGTTGTACCACTTTCCCTGTTTCTTGACATGAACATGAGTGGAGTGCAGTCAAGATCTCTAATTATTGCAAATTAATATAAATGCATGCTCCATAGACTTCGTACTTTTTTATTTATTCCGAATTCAGGTGGATTCTGATTTCTTCTAAAACTTGTATTACCTACTCTTAAGCAGTTGATAAATGCACACAAATATCTTAACCAGGTTTATTTAAATACAGTCCCCCAATATCCAGACAGTAACTTTTTCTCTAGCTTCGGTCCTTAAAAATGGTTAGTTAGTTGCACACCCAATTTATTAAATCGATAGAATCGACAAAAATATTCAGTATCTAAATATCTTCAACTTTTATAAACTGAACAACGACATGTAACAATATTTCGTTTATGGGTCAATATTTCAAAACATTAATATTCTGGGGCCAGGCATTCACAGGCTAAAAAAAAATATTTTTGTAGAAACTCTTTTAACATGTACACATAAAAAAAATTAAAATTTAAATTTGCAGTAATGCTGAAATTTTAACTTAAACACCAAAAATGTCATTACCTTCATTCAACAAATGTATTTCATTTGAAAATTTTAAGCCGGTTTGTAAATTTTATTGATAAAGCCTTAAAGAAGAAGGAACAATAAGGACTGGGGCCCAGTCAATTTATTTTAAGGGAACTTAAAAAATTGCGTGGAAGGTATTTAGTGATTGAACCCAAAAAAATTGTCATTCCCGTGACAAAAAGTAAATATTTAAAAAATACTCAAATTACATTCGAGGTATCCGTCTTCGGAAAGAATAATTAAAATGCAACAACGCATTGATTTGACATGTTGTACATCGGGGTTTTCCTTCTTAGTGCTTGTTTTTTCCTTTGCTTTGCCGTGAAAACACAAATTTAAACAATAAATACAAAAAATTACGTTGCCAAAATGTTTTTTCTTTACTTCTTTCATATATCAATACTTCACTGCAAACCAATTCCTGTCGGAGCATATATGAAGAAAATTCGTAGATATGAAGCCATCAAAAATATCAGTAAAAACGAACTTGATCGCACTGAAACGCAAAACGCCAATGTGAGATGCACTACTATTTTCATGAACACAGCTGTATCTGTCGGAACTTCGGAACAGCTTCCGAAGTATATCTCGCAGCAAAACGATTCGGAGAATTTTCCGTTTCTGTTTGGTCGATTAACATGAGGTTGCTTACTGCTGATGGCCATATCAGAAGTAACTCGCTACATTTACATTTTTATTTAAATTAAACGATACATATTGCAACTAAATTTAAGTATGTACAATGTACATATTGCAACTAAGTTCAGTTTTCACGGAGAGGAAAAACTTTATAAAAAGTACAACTAAATTCCCAACAAATACCAACTCATTCCATGCCGTGTACTCACAAACCGGTTTGCATGTCAAAATATTTAATATCGACATATTACATGCGGCATGTCGTGTAATCGGCATATTTGGGCAGCCAAATTCGTATGTCAGACATACGAATATGCCAACTTTGAGAAAAAAAGTACATGCCGTGTACTCGGCATACTTTTCGCATCATCCACAATATATATATAACGTGACATATTCTACATATGTCGAGCAATTATCTTGATGTGCGTCGGAGTGGCATGCGTATGTCGTGTTTTACTCGTAGCTTTAGGATGTGTTATGAGTATGACTCAGAAATCCCCCAAATATTATTTTAAAGTGTGTGATAAAATCATCGACACTTTTTGTCCCTCTAATAAAAAATTATAGAATCGTGATGTTTGATAAATTAAAAAAAAATATTTTTACAAGTTTCATACGTTTTAGTTTAGTTTTGAAAGATACCTATTTCACTGTTTTAATTGAAAATTGAGCGTACATAATAAACAGAAAGAGACGCAAAATTTATTTGAAGTTCGGAACGGAATTGAATTTTATAGAAACTGGTCTTTTTAATGAGCATTAATAAATGTTGCTCGTTTATAGCCGCCATGCGATCCGGAAAGAGATCAGCAAAACTTGACAGCAAACATATTATTTTCCTTGGATATCTATCAAGCATTATATAATTGTCTGATGAGATGCCATATTTCTATGTGTGAAAACAAAAGCTGTCCCTGCGAAAACATGTTACAAATAAAATGTGTGTGGATCAGCTCGCTAAATGGCGTGAACTTTTAGCATATCCCATTACAAATATTGGAGGGTTCTACACGTTGTCCTTTTATATTTTTAAATTATGTCATCCCCACCTTTGTTTTCCCATTACTCTTTATTGTAAACGTAATCCAATAAACGAATGAATTGATTTGGATTTATTTAACGTAAACAGAACACCAACGATTTTAATATTAAACTTTAAACATACACGGAACACAAAAGGAAATTCAATACGAAATAACAATTTGCAAAAACTTATTTTTAAAGCATTAAATATGCTAAAATCTAAACAACAATTAAAATTAAACCAAATAAACAAAACAAATATCTATTTATGAAATGGTTAGACATTTTTTGGTGAATGATGTGTTTCTTTGTACGAGATTGCATTTGTGGAGGCTTAGTAAAAAATTTATTTTAATGGGCGATATTTTGTTTAAAGCCACTTTGCAGCAAACAAAATTGTGTGGAATTAAACGAAAATAAATAAAACAAAAAACATTTTTTTACTACAAAAATTACAAGAATGGGGTAGAAAATGGGAAATATTATTAAACGATTATTACTCAAACAAAATCATTTTAAATTTAAGAAGACATTTTTAATTACGCATTCATACTTAAAGGTGCGCTGTACAGCAAATAAATTAGTTTAATTAAACTCTCTTAGTTTTATGTAAAAATCAGGATCAGTCAAGAATCTTGTCAAAGATGAAGAAAGTGATTACCTAATTAATTTATGCAAATTACAAACGCACTTTCAAACAAACTCGGAGTGTGGCATTTGGCATATGAGTATGAAGGTGTAAAAAAAGCTTGTTTCTTTATTAATAACACTGGTTTACTCAACCCAATAGACCGCTAATAGAAAAAAAGAGGCACTGCCTACTAGCTTTTTTCAATGTTGTTATGTGGGAAGGTATGTATGCCATGTATGTGAACTAAATGAGCGCATGCACACATTCGCACCTAAAAACATTTCACAGTTCATTCATTATTTCACCTCCTGCCACAGAATTCACAACTTTCACAGATAAAAAAACGGAGATGATTTTTATTTCAGGAAAAACGCGGTCTATTGTATGTGGTTTTTGCCCAGTTAGTTCATTTCCCATTAGTTTAAAACGGTGTATATATTTAAAAGAATCTAGAGTTTCTTG
Organism: Cheilosia soror; assembly: GCA_949372485.1. Classification (NCBI taxonomy): domain Eukaryota; kingdom Metazoa; phylum Arthropoda; class Insecta; order Diptera; family Syrphidae; genus Cheilosia; species Cheilosia soror. The sequence continues at coordinate 58,648,566 of OX443561.1, read as the reverse complement.
ATTAAAAAATATTTTGTTAAAACTAGTTTCTTTGTGTACAGCGCCCTGAAGAAAACAAAAATAGAGATAGGTAAATGCAAATGGAAACACAAATTTGAACAAAAAAGCCGCGAACAAAATTGCATTGTTTTCTGCATTTTAGATGATTAATGATGGGAAAGCGAAACATAACGACTGCTAGTTAATAATATTAACATCGATAGAAGACATGTTGTTGTGGTAGTTATTGGTATCGTTGTGGTCGAAAACAGACTGTGATTGAAGTGTGTATTGCCGGCCGAAGTGGCGAAACCAGCCGAATACAATAATGTTCCGAGATTATTATTAGACGAATCGGACTCACCTCGGGTGGTTTTCATGACAATACTGGCGGGTGATGAGAAACCGATCGCATTATGTGCTCGCAATTCAATGCGATAGTAGGTATTGCCGCTAAGGCCGGACATTTCGTAACTGGTTGATTCGATGACATCTGTGGAGCGGCACTCTTTGGCAAGCTCCTCCCAAGTACCGGAAACTTTGAGGCCCTGTGGAAGAGAAATCTTGTTTATTAACAAAAAATAAAACAACAATAACAATTAGTTATATTTAGGGTGTAGAGCCTCCTCTCTTTAGCGTGGTAGGTACTTTTAGTATTTTATTCACTATAAACTATTTTATGTATATAGACAAAGACAACAAATTAAAAGTTTACAATACGTACTGATATTCCTGTATGTAGCCCTACACTTATCCATTGAAAACAAGCCTCGGGAAATAGCCTTGATTGTTTCCACAATAAACAAGCTGTGATCACCGGCGCAGAGACATAAGTCCCGAATATTTTTTTTGGGACCTATGAATTGTGGACCTATGTCCCACCCCAGCGAGACATAAGTCCCGAAAAAAAAGTCGGGGCTTATGTCTAGAGTTGGGCAATTTAGTTCATTTGAGTGATCGATCAATTTAGTTCATATCACGCTACTGAACTAGTTCGCTCAGTTTAGTTCAATTTAGTTCATGGGGTTGTTGGATTCAGAGTATAAAGTACCCAATGAAGCCCTGTGGTAAGAGGTCGCCGACGCGGTTCACATTCAAAATTCACCTTGACAAATACAGAAACAAAGTTGGGTCAAGCTGCCAATGGAACCGTATCGATTTCTTGGGCACTCATTCCGTACGTAAGTCAATAATCGCATGATTGCTTCTTGTAGCTCAATAATCGACAGAGCACTATCGTCCAGACGATAGAGTTTGCACGATAGCTAATTAAATTAGGTATCGTTTATTCTGCAGACAATTTTAAGCTTTTTACAGGAATTTTAAAGCGAGCAATTGAATTCAGATTTTTTTACGATTTAAATTTCATAATAACTCATTGTTATTTGTCAAGTGCATTTATGACAATAACGATGACGCCTAGTCATTTTTTCGACTACTGTTTGTGAGTTCCTGAAAGGTACTGAAAGTTCATAAACTTTGTTCAAAATAAACGATGGTGGTAGAATTACGTGAAGCAAATAAAAGACGATCTCGTGCACTACTATCGCTTGGACGACTGTCGTCTTAAATTTTATGGAATGAGTACCCTTGATGCTCGCGTATACTGGCATCTTGATGTGTGGACTGTGGAGTCATCAAAGCTAGAATTCCTTCGAATTGTGTTGAATCCATTCGCAAAAAATTGTGATAAAGTTCCGTCTCATCAGCTTTGAATTTGGAGTAGAATCCTTCCTGCTGACAACGGGCCACCTGCACTCCTTCGTCCAAACACTACGTCGTTTTTATGTCAATTCATCATCCTCGCCGTCTTCTAACACGTAGAGTGAAAATAGCCGCAAGTGCAATATTTTGTTCCATTATCGCCGTACTGCAAAAACCAGGGACCATACATTTTAATTTGTCTGACAATGTCTGACAACGGATAGACCAATTTTTCATATTCAACCGTGTGAACACACAATTTTCAACCTTACAACGTTATCAGAATGTGAACGGATAATTTTGTATTTAAGATAGTTGGCTATTGTAGGCTTATTGTCAGTCATTGTCAGAGGATTGACAGATCTGACAATCGTGTGTGCTTAGCTTTAATTTATTCCGATTGTATGAAAAGCATTGCGCGGTACTAATAATCATTTTTAGAGTCCAAGATAAATTTTATGAAGTCAAGAAAATTTCCATATAAAATTACCTATTGTGATCGTCAACATATAATTTAATATAGTAATTTGAAGGTTAAAAATGATTATTGGTAAGGCCAATTGAAAATAATAACCTTGAACTAAATGAACTAGTGAACTAAGTGTGTGAACTTAGTTCACTAGTTCACTATAGTAAACTAGTTCATTGAACTAGTTCGTTCGTGAACTACACAAGCCTACTTATGTCCCACCAAACATATTTTCGTAGATCTATGGTGCCGTGACATTAGGCCCAGTGACATAAGACCAAATCTCTGAATCTGGCTATATGTCCTGTTGTGAAGGTGACATAAAGCCAAATTCTTTAATTTGGCAGTATGAGGCTTTGGTAAATTAACATTAGGCTATTTAGAATTTGTCATTTTCCACTGCACATCCGATTTTGCTTAACTTATTAGTTAGAAAATACATTGGCCATTAGAGAAGTTTAAAATGGATGCATGAAATTTGAAAAATGGCCCAAACAAAAATGAAGTACGGTACCAAAAAATTATATGAGAACCAACAACTACAAAAAATTAAATATTTTTTTTTGCTGAATTGGAAATACTTATATAATTTTTTGGGGCACTTTTTCTTTTTATTTCTCTAATTCATTCAAGATGATGCATATCCCCTGATAAGTTCTGGCACTCTACAGAATAAAAGAAATAAACTTGGACATGCAAATAATCCAGAGGCGTAGCAAAAATAGCAAAAAAAAAAAACGATTGCGAAAAGGAGAATCAATTTCAAAATCCTAAAGGCGCAGCCAAAAAAAATTTTTAGCAATGAGGATCGATTTGGGGTGTGAAAATTAAAAATTCGCGCGAATTTTTAAAAGCAATAATGTTATATAGTTTGAGGTTATTTTTTATTATTGGATTCAACATTTTCCTATTTAGGGGCAACTTTTCGTTTAGTTTGGGTGGATTTGCATATATGAAACTATTCTTGCTTGGCATTAGATTAAGTAAACAATTATATACTACTACACATTATATAAATATAAAGTGATAGCAATAATTTATTTTATTATGTCAGGACCTAACAAAACAGTTCTGAATTTATAAGAATCATAAATGCGAACTATAAGCATGCTAGATGCGTTTACGTTTCATTCGGGACTTGTGTCCCATTTTCGCCAATAAAAATTCGGGACTTACGTCCCGCTGGGGTGGGACATAGGTCCCCAATTCAATTAGAATTCAATTAGGGACTTATGTCTCACTAAAGTGGGACATAGGTCCCGAAAAAAGAATTCGGGACTTATGTCCTCGGGACTTATGTCCCTGCACACCACCAGTAGGCAATCGAGCAAAACCTTCTAGGAAATTACCTTAAAGTGTAGTACTTGATTACCCTGCTAAGAATGAATTAAAAATGAATTTCAGCTCTGCTTTTATACTTATTATCGAACGCTTTTATCAAATTAAGTAAAACTTTAAACAGCTGCTATACGCTTTTCATATACGAGCGAAAGCTTTGTTTGATCATAAAGTTTATGCGGCTGTTTTAAAAAAGCGTGGCTGAAAAAAATATGGTTTCAGAGCATTTCTTCATTGACGAGCGTAGATTGCAGTCAGCAGAAGTGTCCTAACATGGATTTATTTGAATTTATTAGAGAACGAATTTGATCAATTACAATTACAAGCATATCACACTGCCCCGTAGGAACAGAGCATTTTGCCTTAGAAGAAATTATTTTGAAGCACTCGATGATGAAGACTTTAGAATTCGATTCCGGCTTACCAAAACGGCTATAATAAATATTCTTATATTAATAGAAAATGATTTGCTTTAACTTTATCCATGTTAAATAACCAAATATGTTATTTTATACACAATTCACTTAAAAATGTTTTGCAACTGGTGAAGCTTTTAATAAACAAAAAATAAAAATGTCTAATCGAAACATGTGTACCGAAATGGTAAAAAATAACAGTCAAATCATTAATGGCTAATAAATTTGTCTACCAGTTAGTTTATCAGATAACTCAGATAATATCTGTTCACTTAAGTTATTGATTAATTATAATTATGTAGTAATCATTTCATGCTTACCAGTGGTAAAACTGAAAACAGAAGTTTCACCTCAACGGTGGAATAAGAAACTGGCCGCAATTAAAAAGGAAACAAGAATACTTCTAAACACGGCAAACCGGACAAAATTAGACTGTAACTGGAAATATACCTACAAGGCCAGCCAGAGAATTTTCAAAAACGAAATACAGAAATCCAAACGCTTCACCTCCTTCATTGTGAAAACATTAGAAAGACTGATTGACATACACATTCGTAGAAGGCTAGGCCCGGAAGATCTATCCCCGGCCCAAAACGCCTACACAAAGGGAAAAAGTGCGAAGACCGCGCTACATTGTGCTGTCGGCACCATAAAGAAAACATTAAAAGATAAAGAGTATACTCTAGCGGCATTCGTAGATATTGAAGGAGCGTTTGACAATGTTAATACTGATGTCGTACTTAAAATGCTAACGGCCGATTTCTTCACGTGAGTACTAAGCTGTCTTAGTACCCGGTCTAGCTAGACCGATTAATATCTGTGGCAACAAGGAAAAACTGCTAAAGTCGATCTTGATAATTTTTCAGGAAAGCACTTTTAAGATTCTACGAAAAAATAGAAACTACAAATGGCTCTGGTTAATCCGCGGAAAGTCAGAATTTCCTGAAAGTTATAGGTAAAAATGGTGGTAATTTAAATCTCGTTCGGTCTAACGTTTTATAATCTATTGATCATCCTTATTTCATTCTTGATTTTGAAAATAAACACTTACCCCCGTATTAATAAATACCGCATAGCGGTGAGTTAGCTCTAACGCATCTGTTAACTCGTGATTCTTATTAATAAACATATCTTAGCTTTCACTGACATGTCTTAAGGAGCGGATAACTTAACTCACCGAATAGAGAGTGGTTAACTTACTCACACATAGAGATAACTTTGTTCGACTGCTATACACATATTTCAAATACACTACACATATACCAACAAAAAGTTCGATTGGACGCGAGAAATTTAAAACCTGAAGGAGAATTTTAAAGAGAATCTAAAAATCGCAAGCGAAAGCACATAACATGCTCTGAGCATGATAGTGTCAGCTGATGGAATATGACAGATTTACAAGGATGTTTAGTACCGTGCGTTTAATGATAAAGAGTGGATAGCTAATATGGATATAAGATGTATTTATGAATAATAAAACTTATCAAACGAACAAGTCCACTATCCGTCTGCTAGCTATGAGATGGGTTAAAGAGCGGATAGGGCTTTTTTATAAATACCGCTCTTAAGCTGTTATGGCCGGTTTAAGGGTAGTGATGCGATTACATGAGAACACAAGCGTTCTCACTCTAGCCTCTCACTATCAACTCCTACTCTCACCTCCACGTTGGTGACTGGTAGGTGCCTAGTACCTCGACTGGAGATGGGGTAACCAACCCCTGTGGAAGGTCGTTGGTAGCAGCGAACGAGAGAGGGGGGAGGAGTGTCTACGCACTAAGACACTTCCTCTTGTTTCAGGCGGCAGCGGATGAATTCCCTAGATGGAATCAACGGTGGCGTCTACAGTTCCGGTCAGGTCGAACTAAAGTGTAATCCCTGCATGAGCTGCTTCGACATATTTGGATACCAGGTTTATGGGGATCTCCAATACTGAGCCAGGGTGTTGGAAAAGAGTTGGTGGCGGACGAACCCTAAACGGGTCAACAGCAGCGCTCATATCCCAAAATTGAGTTACTGACACCGGAATATCCGACCCGCTGTCCTAGGGTCAAAACAGGGCCTGGCCCTCCAGGTTGGGGGTTGTGCCGTCGGGGTAACTTCCCGACCATGGAAAATCCATATAGTTATGAGAGAGACGCAACCAGCCTCGGATAACGGAACTCCTCAAATGGCAACCAGACACGGAACATCAATGGACTACGATTTAAGAGTATGTACCTGGAATGTAAGAACACTCTACACCCCAGGTGCCACTCAAAAATTTGAGTCTGTCCTCATGCGATACAAAGCATGCGACATTTATTACAGCTGCAACAAAAGACTGCATGTATTAGGATGCGGATTCGTCGTGGGAAATCGGCTTAGGACAAAAGTTATTGACTTCAAGCCGGTAAGTGATCGCCTTTCTGTGATCCGCATCAAAGCTACTTTCCAAAACATAAGCCTAATATGTGCACACGCCCCTACCGACGAGGCTGAAGATCCCATCAAGGAGGAGTTTTATGACCTCCTGGATGGAGCCTACGGAGCCTGTCCGGAGTGTGATGTAAAAGTTGTACTCGGGGATTTCAATGCTAAAGTCGGAAAGCAAAACATCTTTGGCGGGTTAGTTGGTAAGCACAGAATCCACGAAACGACAACAGACAACGTCTACCGACTAATCGATTTTGCAGCAGCTCGTAATACGGTGATAAGTAGCACTAGGTTTCCAAGGCTAAGGATCCACACAGTAACCTGGCGCTCTCCAAACGGCCAACTAAAACGACCATGTGCTAATCGATGTGAGGCACGCATCCAACATCCTCGACGTGCACACATTCCGAGGGGCAAACGTCGATTCTGACCATTTTCTTGTCGCGGCTAAGTTCAGAGCTCGACTGTCCAACGAGAAGAAGCTGCGAACCGCCCAGGATAAGAAATTCGACGTTGGACGCCTTAGCACACCTGGAGTAGAGAGAGCCTACAGGGAGCGCCTGACTACGAAACTCTCATCTGTGCACTCACCTACCACAAACGTCAACAACCAGTGGTGCCAGTATCGCGACATCATCAAGGAGGTAGCCGAAACCACTGTAGGGTACCAGCCACCCCAGAGAAAGAGCCCGTGGTATGATGATGATTGCGTGTACAGGAAAAAGGTGACAGAAGATGCACACAAGAAAGCGCTGCAGCGCAAAACAAGGACAGCAAGAGAAGAATATCGAGTCAGGAGAAGGGAGGAAAAGAAGATCCTGCGTAGAAAGAAGAGGGCTTACGCAGCTTCCCAGCTCAAGGAGATCGAAGAGTCGCCTGATCGTAATAACATCCGGAGGTTTTATAAAAAAGCAGGCTCTTCGAGACAGCAAAGGAGACTTAGTCACCGAAGCGCAGGGAATAGTAGACGCGTTTAAGCAGCATTTCCAGCAGCTGCTTAATGGGCATCATGTAGAGAGAGTGATAGGGCAAGAAGAGAACCCACGTCCAGTCAATGAAGAACTAGTTCCACCACCTAGTATAGAAGAAGTTGGCTTAGCTATAAAAAAGCTTAAGAACAACAAGGCTCTGATGGACTACCAGCGGAGCTCTTTAAATACGGTGGTGATGTTTTGGTAGGGAGCATGCACCGAATCATCAACCAAGTATGGGTGGAAGAAAACATGCCCGATGACTGGACTATCAGCTCCATATGCCCCATCTATCAGAACTATCGAGGCATATCCCTGCTAAATGTCGCATACAAGATCCTATCCAACGTACTGTGTGAACGTCTAAAATCGTTCTGCAACACACTAATCGGCACGTACCAGTGTGGCTTCCGGCCCGGCAGATCGACTATAGACCAAATTTTCACACTGAGGCAAATCTTGGAAAAGACCAACGAATTTCAAGTCGAAACTCACCACCTATTCATCGACTTCAAAGCCGCGTATGATAGCATACATCGTCAGGAGCTCTATATGGCGATGGCCGAATTCGGAATCCCGGCAAAACTGATTCAGCTGTGTCGCGCGACGCTGGAAAACACACGCTGCAACGTGCAGTTTGGAAGCAGCTCTTCCGAACTATTTCAAACATGCACCGGATTTCGGCAAGGAGACGCTCTATCATGCGACTTCTTCAATCTCGTACTGGAGCAGATAGTGCGCAGGGCAGGTGTCAACACGGAAGGCACTATCTTCAACAGGTCCGTCCAGCTACTTGGCTATGCGGACGATATTGACATCATCGGTCGCTCCCAGCGTGCCGTGATAGAAGCGTTCACGGCGATTGAAGAACAGGCGAAATCCGTTGGACTTGTAGTAAATGAGGACAAGACTAAGTACATGCTATTAACAAACAAACAAGCATCTGTCCACCGCCTAGGACAAAACGTCACTATTGATAGCAATAATTTCGAGGTAGTTAAGGAGTTCACCTACCTCGGAGTAAACGTAAACTCCACGAATGACACCCTAGTGGAGATCCGACGAAGAATTACCCTAGGAAACCGTTGCTGCTTCGGTTTGGCAAAACAACTGGGTTCAAAACTCCTAACTCGAAGGACGAAATGTGTGCTCTACAAAACCCTTATCCTGCCAGTTCTGCTTTATGGCGCCGAGTGCTGGACGATAAGCAAGAAGGGAGAGCTGATACTGGGCTCCTTCGAAAGAAAAATACTTCGGCGGATTTTTGGTCCTGTGTGCGAGGAGGGCGAATGGAGGAGAAGATACAACCGCGAACTCTATGAGCTGTACCAAGATGTGGATGTAGTCCAAAAAGCCAAAACACGTCGACTACATTGGCTCGGCCAGATCGAGCGAATGGACAATAATGCTCCAGCCAAGAGGATCTTCGAATCCCAGCCCCCAGGTTCGAGAAGACAAGGAAGACCGAACCTCCGTTTCAAAGACCAAGCCATCGCGGATGCCAGAGCGCTTGGTCTGGACAATTGGAAGCAGCGTGCCCGGGATCATAGAGGATGGAAGGCTGCAGTGTCTCAGGCAGAGACTCTTCACGGGTCGGGAGCCCGATAAGTAAGTAAGTAAGTAAAGTAAGTAACGAGTTGCTGCCGTTTAACACAAACATTGTCGCTACTATTCGAACTGAAAGTAACGACCCTATTTACTCAAAACTATACCCATACCCTATGGGTGTAGCCAATTTTGTTAATAACGAAATAAAGGATCTTTTAAGGAATGGCATCATCAGGCCTTCCAAATCCCCTTACAATAACCCTGTCTGGGTTGTTGATAAGAAAGGTACTGACGAGGCAATAAAAAGAAACGTCTAGTAATGGACTTTCGAAAACTCAACCAACAAACAATTGACGATAAGTATCCCATACCTACCTAACGTTATGGTCATTTTATCAAATTTGGGTAAGGCAAAGTATTCTACAACCCTAGACTTAAAGTCAGGATTTCACCAAATCGAACTTGCGGAGCGAGATCGAGAAAAAACCGCGTTTTCCGTAAATGGCGGAAAATACGAGTTCTGCCGGCTCCCATTCGGCTTGAAAAATGCTCCTAGTATTTTTCAGCGGGCCATAGACGATGTCCTTCGCGAACAAATTGGAAAGACTTGCTATGTTTACGTCGACGACGTTATCATCTATTCTGAGACGGAGGCAGACCATGTAAAGCACATTGACTGGGTTTTACAAGCTTTATACGAGGCCAACATGAGGGTCTCACGGGAGAAGTCCAACTTCTTTAAAGAAAGTGTGGAGTATCTCGGTTTCACGGTGTCAAGAGGGGGTATCAGAACGAGCCCGTCCAAAGTGGAGGCAATCCAAAACTACACCGAGCCCTCGACATTGTTTGGAGTTAGATCATTTTTAGGCCTAGCCAGCTATTACAGATGCTTTATTAAAGATTTCGCATCCATAGCTAGGCCTCTGTCTGACATCTTAAAAGGCGAAAATGGCAGGGTGAATGCTCAACAGTCCAAAAATATTAAGGTCAAATTGAATAATAAAGAACTACAAGCTTTCAACAAATTGAGAGAAATTTTGATATCGAAAGATGTCACATTATTGTACCCAGACTTTGAGAAGCCGTTCGACTTAACGACGGATGCTTCGTCACATGGACTGGGAGCGGTTCTTTCTCAAGACGGAAAGCCAATAACAATGATTTCGAGGACACTCAAAGATAGGGAAATGCACTTTGCAACAAATGAGAGAGAACTCCTGGCCATTGTATGGGCCTTAACAAATCTTCGCAGCTACCTCTACGGGGTAAAAACGCTTAACATTTTTACGGACCATCAACCTCTCACGTTTGCGGTTTCAGACCGAAACCCAAATGCAAAGATAAAGCTCTGGAAAGCGTTTATTGACGAGCACAACGCTCACATATTCTACAAACCAGGAAAGGAAAACCATGTCGCTGACGCACTGTCGCGACAAAACGTTCACGCTCTGGAGGACGAAGTAGCCTCTGACGTGGCCACAATTCACAGTGAACAATCTCTGACCTACACGATCGAGACGACACAAAAACCCATAAACTGTTTCAGAAATCAAATTATTATAGAGGAGGCACCATTAGCCTCAACCCGCACTTTCATTATTTTTGGTGCGAAGAGCAGACACTTTATATATTTCTCAGATAGGGACACACTTATAGAAACAGTGAAAGATATGGTAAAACCAGACGTGGTTTATGCAATTCATTGTGAACTACCAGTTTTGGCCCACATTCAGCATAGGCTCGTTGAGCTGTTCCCAACAACAAAGTTTTGGTATTCTAAAGAATTCGTGGTGGATATTTTCGACAAAGTTGAACAAAAAGAAATTGCAATTGCAGAACATAGCCGGGCATACAGAGCTGCTCAGGAGAACGTGAAACAAATTTTACGTGACTACTTTTTCCCAAAAATGACCAAGCTGACAAACGAGGTTATTGCAAATTGTTAAATTCACTCAAAGGCCAAGTATGACCGACACCCAACGAAACAACTAATCGGCGAGACGTCAATCCCATCATACGCAGGCGAAATACTTCACATTGACATATTCTCTACAGACAAAAAATATTTCCTAACATGCGTCGACAAGTTTTCTAAATTTGCGGTAGTCCAACCGATACTGACCCGTACAACTGCGGACGTGAAAACGCCGATCCTGCAGCTAATGAACATTTTTCCTCAGACAAAAACAATTTTCTGCGACAATGAGGCATCGATGAATTCCGAAACTATAAGGTCAATTCTGCTTAACCATTTTAACGTCCACATAGTTAACGCACCACCTTTACACAGCACGTCTAATGGCCAAGTAGAGAGACTGCACAGCACTCTACTAGAAATTGCAAGATGTCTCAAACTCGAAAGAAAAGTAGAAGACACGGTCGACCTGATATTTCAAGCTTCCATAGAATACAACAAAACTATCCATTCAGTAACTAACCAAAAACCACTTGATATAATTCACTCGGCCCCTGCCGAGTTTAGGGAAGAAATAAAGAATAAAATTCAAAAAGCACAGGAAATGTTATTACATAGACACAATGAATCAAGGCAGAACAGGACTTTCCGAGTCGAAGAAAAAGTATTGGTGAAAACCAATAGAAGATTAGGTAATAAGCTCACACCACTGTATGTTGAGGAAAAAGTTGAAGCAGATTTGGGGACAACAGTTCTCATTAGAGGGAGGGTGGTCCACTAGGACAACCTAAGGTATAATAGAATAGAATAGAATTGAATAGATAGAGTAAGAAAACTTTGCCATTTCGTACCTTTAAGGTTTGTTTTATCCTTTTTATAAGAAAAACGAGACATCTTTTTCAGGATTCTTATTATACTGCTTCTAACCATTACAACAGTAGCCGCGAGGCTAACGGATTACACTCATTCGGACTACATCCCAATTGTAGACGGAAACGTAGTTATCTGGCAGGACCATGGCTACCTCAGACACGCGACTAACCTGACTGCGTACTCTGAAATGAGGGATGAAATGGTCAGCATGTGTCTTCAGCTTTGGGGGTGCACAAGTAAGACAAACCTACAAAGCATTCAATGCTTCCAAAACAAAGAACTACGCAATATTGTTAATGCGCCATGGTACATACGTAACGCTGATCTACATAGATATCTAAAAATTGAAAGGGTAGAGGACGAGGTCAGGAAGGCCGCAAGAAGACATGAAGGTAGGCTTCGCAACCACGCTGATTCAGAAGTAGTCGAACGACTTTAGATTATTATATAACACAATCACACTAACAAAAGTGAGAAAGAATTAAAAAACGAAAGGTAATAAACCAAAGTTAGTACCTTATAGCATAGACTAAAGTCGTTAAACTAATCAGCAAGTTGTTTTTAATACATGATGGTAACACCTTGCTTCCCTCGGGTGTTTTTAGTGGGTGAGCTAACCGCAAGTCGCACACTATCGCTAAGCTCGCATGGGATGTCTTTCAACGATTTTACATCCAGCTACACACAAAAAAAAATTAAAAAAATGCTCAAAGGCACTACACTCCAGTTCATTAGCAGGGCTAAATATTTGGGGCTGAGGCAGAAGCTACGGAGATAAAGAGGAGGACGAGTCCGTCACTCACGTTCTTTGCAGTTGCTCTGCCCTGGCCAATTTAAGAAAGGCCCACTTACGAAACTATTTTTTCAATGATCTCCGTGATATAGGTAATACCAGCGCGGCTAACATTCATAGCTTTATAACCGAGAGCAAATGGTTTACATGAGTAGCCAGTAAAGGAAAAGCTTCCCAAATCCCAGTAGTATGCACAATGGGCAGACTAACGGCCTAATACCAGATTTCACAGTGCGAGCTTAAGTGTCGATCCAAGGATAAACGCAGGATTAACACAAATTTGGTTTCCACAGTGCAGGTTTAACGATAAACTTCACTTAAATAATGCCTAAAGTTAAGCCACCGAATTCCGTGGCTTAAGTATCAATCCAGAAAATATATAATTGCCAAGTGCAATAAGATAATATTTATCCCAAAATACTCTGAGGAAATCCTAAATAAGCAACAGTATAATTATGTTTGGCAATGCTGTCCAAGAGACAATGTCAATGTCATATTTATCTCTTCGTTATTGGTGGAAATACTATCTAACACTGAGCATGCAACAACATCGACAACATGCTTCGCTTCCACGCACACTCATAGTTTTAGTTAGCACTCACATTCGCATACAGTCACCAGGGCCCTATTTCACCAACCACTTTGCATTTTGCAATTTTGCAATTTATCTTTGCATATTCCGTTTCACCAAACGCAAATTTGTAAAGAGGAAATTATTCCTTTCCAAAGTTGAAAATTTTTCCTCTTTGCAAAATTCGTTTAACCAAAAACAAAATTTTCAAAGTGCAAAGCATGTTTTTGGAAAGTGCAAAGTTTTGCGAATTTGCAAAGAATTCGTTCATTTCGTTTCACCAAACAAATTAGAATTGCACTTTACATTTATAATCGTGAAAAGTTTATCAATAATATGCAAAGAAAAAAAATAATTTGCAGTTGAGGTTTTATTAAACAGTTGGTGGAAATAGTTAAAAAATATTTAATGAACCGTTTCGAAACACCCTCTAAAGACAAAGAGGATAATAATAGTTTACAATAAGTCGTATTAAGGACATATTTTGAAATCTATAGGTATCTAAGTCAAAACTCGCAAAAACTCGATAACAGCTGGACCGATTAAGCAAACAAATTCTAAAAACCTCAAAATTCGAAAAATTTAATAAATGGAGATTTCCATCACCAATAATAGCAAAATTCGAAAACCACCGAACCAATTGAACTCAAATGTTGAGAACATTTTTTTTATTGTCCCAAAGGTGATTCTGTTAGGTTTAAATTAGACATAAAAACAAGTAAAAGTGTTATCATCAGCTTGGACGATACATTGATACACTCCACTGTATGTACCTTCCTGTAGATGGTATACAAAAAATTCGTGTAGGTATCTCGAAAACCACCGAAACGAATACATAAGCTAATTTTCTGGCATTCTTATTATATTCGCCCGGGAGTGTTCCTGTGAAGATTGGTCGCAATGGACCAAAGGGACGTTATGAAAGAATTTCAATTTTAATCACCCACCGAAACTTAAACAGTGCGGCTAATATTTCCGATTTCAAGGAACTAGAGTTCGAAGGTTGAATGGGATCATCTAGTTGCAAATTATTTTTCAACCCTAGAAACGTTCCATTTAACAAAGACAAATATTGAATGTGTTTTGACAAAAATTGGACATAATCTAAGGTTTAACAGACAAAGAAATAATTGCTTAAGTCCCTTGCAAAAACTTTTATACGTGGAGTAGGTACCTGTTATGCACCGAACAGTGTAGTTTCATGACGCGTCGTTTTAATTAATTGTCGACACTCTGATGTCGTTAATGTCGTTAATTGCGTCGCCAATGTCGTCAATGGGATTGTCAATGTCCTTCAAAACAGTCGGAAGTGAACAATTGTACATCATAATCTGCTGTTTGTTTGTTTGTTTGAATTTTATATACATACAATCATATTAGTATCGAACCTCTAATAAAAGTGCTTGAGTCTCTTTCTTGTAACTACCCTAATGTTCTTCTTTCCGGTGACTTTAACTGCAACCTTTTAGAACCGCTTAGGTCTAGACACTTTACCAATACTTTTAAAGGGCTCAACTTATTTTCCATAAATACATCCGTACCCACTCACCACTCTAAAGACTCAAGTTCTCTTTTAGACCTTTTTATTAGCAGCGACGTTGATAAAGTACTACTCTATGACCAACTTTCGGCACCGGGTTTCTCGAAGCATGATCTGCTGTTTGTTTGTTTGAATTTTGTTCCAATCGTAAATGAAAAAAGTGTTCAATACAGAGACTTCAGAAACGTAAACCCGTCTGACTTGGTAAACGACTTTTACTTTATAAATTGGAACTCTATTTATTATATGCAGGGAGTAAACGAGCAAGTAGCTTTCTTTCAGCATTATGTTAATGTGCTATTTGAGAAACACGTTGCTTTAAAAACTAAAACCTTTAAGTACAATTCTACACCCTGGCTGAATGATGACATTGTAGCTCTGATGTCAAAGCGCGATGCGGCCTATAGTCAGTGGAAGCGATATAAATTAGATACTCTTCAGCAAACCTATCGCATGCTGCGCAATCAAGTCGTTATGAAAATTCGAACAGCTAAAACCAAGTTCTATGAAAATAAACTCAGATCTTTCACTCCTGGGAAAAAACTCTGGAATAATCTAAAAAAATAGGTATTGGGAAGGACTCTTTGAAAACTCCAGATGACATTGACTGTAATGCCCTTAATGAAAAGTTCATCTCAACGCCTACATTAAATGATAATCTCATTGCCGAGCGACTTTCGTCCGCTCTTGATCCACATTTATCTAGTGTCAACAGTGTTTTTATCTTCAAAAGGCTTTATGAGGAGGACGTCGTTGAGGCAATCTTGTAAATAAAGTCGAATGCCACTGGCCCTGATCCGATCAATCCTAGATTTATAAAAATGTTGCTTCCATATATCTTACCCTTTATTACTCACATCTTTAATACGATCTTAACAACCTCCGAATTTCCTGAGGAGTGGAAGAAGACGCGAATTATTCCTATACCAAAAAAAAAAAAAAAGGCAGGCACTGATATGGAGTTTCGACCAATTGCTATTCTTCCATACTTTTCTAAAGTTTTCGAAAAAGCTGTACTAAAACAAATACAAAAATACTAGTTAAAGCACAACTTACTGGCTACTCATCAATCTGGTTTTCGTCCACAGCGTAGCTGCATATCAGCCTTACTCTGTGTCACAGATGAGATACGAGTATCGATGGATAGTAATAATGTGAGTCTTTTGACACTCTTAGATTTTTCTAAGGCCTTTGACACAGTCAATCATTCAATTCTGTTTGAAAAATTGCAGACATCTGTTGGATACTCTGTGGAATCCTTAAAGCTGATCCTCTCCTATCTCAGTCGAAGACAGCAATGTGTGGAAATTAATGGCAACTCGTCGAAATTCCTTAATAATCCTACTGGAGTACCTCAAGGTTCAATCATTGGACCAATCTTATTCACGCTCTACATTAACGAACGCAAATTATCAAGCACTGCTCAATTCATCTATATGCCGATGATGTACAACTAATCATAAGCCGACCTTTTGGTGATAAGGAACAGGCAATCGAATTAATGAATTCTGATTTGTCGTCTATCTTACAGTGGTCTCAAAACAATTGTCTAGTTTTCACTCCCCATATATGCGAAACTATTCGATGTATCAACTTTACCGGCTTTAAAACTTGGCAATGACACTATAGTGTATGTTCACACAGTAAAGAACCTGGGTCTATTATTCCATCGTAACTTAACTTGGAACGATCATATCAACAGCGTTGCTGGTAAAATATATGGAAGCTTACGCGCTCTTCGGGTTACCCAAATCTTTATTCCTAAACGGATAAAACTACTACTACCTATTTATTATTTTTTTTATATGTAATTAAAACTTTAAATTTATGTTTATTTCGAGATTTATGTGCGCTTCCCTCGATTATATCCTTGATTTTAATTAGGAATCAGTAATGTAACCATTTAAGGCTTGCAATAATTTAAAAGACGTTTGTCTTACTTTGTAAGCGATTTTTAAATAAATAAATAAATAAATAAAATACTTTATTCTTTAGATTTTAGATTTCCGTAGTTCATGTTTGATTGAAATTTAAAATTAATATTATTCCTTTCCCAACTTTCTTCAATAGAAGACCTAAATATATTTTGTTTAGGACCAGTTTCAAGACTAGCTGATAAAGTCTCGGATAGCCTATCCGGAATTTATATGCCAGATAAACTTTAACTTTCGGTTTCAAAGGTTTCGGATAGTTATATCTGACATAATAAAGTCTCGGATAGTCTATCAGCCGGTTGTAGTGACTGTTAAAGCCTCTATCCGGAAGATAAACAAAATATTTATTTGAAGTGGCTGGAAAAAATATAGTTTTAGATTCAGAAGTGTCCTATCATGGATTTAATTGAAATCTTAGACGACGAATTTGATGAATATTACAACCAAATTACACGGACCCGTAGGAACAGAGTATTTTAAATTATTTTGAGAAATCCTCGACGATGAAGATTTCTGAATTTTCACTATTTCGTTTAACTTTATCCATGCTCACTAAATACCTTTCATCCTGGGCGTTGGAATTTGTCAGGGGTGCATTTTTTCTAATCTACTTTTCATTAATGACCGAAAGAATAAGATCGCGGATACAAGCTGCAAGCCACATATGAAAGTCCTCCGTTGTATTGCTGGTGTGACCCATAGAGATCGTATTGGAAAAACCAGAATGTAGAGCAGCTACTTCTTTGTCCGGATCAATCCATGCTTCGGTGGTTCATGTTAAACGCACGTCCCAAGACGTTCCAAGATGTACTATGGAATCCGTACCATCAGGCAGGGGTCTTCTAGGTAGACCCAGGATGAGATGGTTAGATCAAGTCAATAATATCACCTCTACCCGTATGGTTTAGAGTCGATGGCGGAGAAACGAGACTATGGTGGGTCCACTTGGATTTGAGCGAATTACACCCACGATCCACTTAATGGATAAGCGCGGCATCGAATATTAATGAAGGAATGAATTTGTCCATGCTAAATTACCAAAAATAGAACAAGACAATTCACTTAAAAATGTGATAAATAATAAAACATCATTTCCACTCCTGTCAAACAATTAGTGCCTGATAAATTTTTTTACCGGATAGTTTATCAGAGACTTTGATGATAAAACAGCAAAAAAATATCAGAAACTTTTATTTGGTGGATAGCGTTATGTGTCGGCTAACTATCCGAAACTTTATCCGAAACATTTGAAACTGGCCCTTAATCTTATTGCTCCTATTGACTGAAATAATAAAAACAGTTGTTAGTGAAACGTCTCTTAGCTCTACTAGTTTAGTTACTAGTAATATTAAGCATACTCACAGGAACAGAATAGGACTGATTGAATATGAATTTATTAATAAACTAGCTAAGCCTTTGAAAAATAGGAATTTCAAATTCATTTAAATCAGTGATAAACAGTTATTTTTGTAATGCTCTGTGGAACGCAACATTTTTTGTTTTTCCAGAAATCGTACTGCCTAGACAATATTCTTGTCTATCAGGACAATGCATTATGCATATCAATGTTACAACATTTAAAAAAGATGGCTTCCAAGACTGTAGAAGAACAGCGTTTCCATTTTTTTATGGGCGGTGCCACGCTGCTTTTTCCAATTTTGACCAATCTTCACAGGAATATTCCCGGGCCAATAACTTAAGACTGTCTGTGAATTTGAGCTCAATGAGCGGTTGCGTTAATTATTATCCGGCCGATGTCAGAGAACAGTAAAAAATGTATGTACTTTGCAATAATGTAAATAAAAAAAAAATAAATAGGTGGCGCAACAGGCGGGTGACACCCAAGGCCTAGCTTCTCGCAACCATTCGTTTTGTGTAAAAATCGCAAAATGCAAAGTGAAAAGTGTTGGTGAAATAGGGCCCAAGTTTGTATATTCTTGATAAATGGTTCACAATGACACTCATTTGGTGGTTTTACTAAACCAAGCTTAACTATCGACTGTAAAAACGAAAAATACTTAAGCGAAGTTTATAGTCAATCCTACACTTAGCTAAACCCAGGATTAAGCTGCCACTGTGAAATTGGCTATATGTGTTTCTCTCATCAAACGCCACTCTAAACTAACTAACTATTAAAACGCTCTTTTGGGTTTTATGCAGGCCTGAAGAGCCCACGAATCACGATGTATTAACGAATAGTTAAAACTATACATATACATATCTTAAGGAAAAAATATCAGCAATAGGTATCAGGGGGCCAACTATGTAATTCAATGTAATTACAATCAAAATGTTCGAATGCGGAAGATACGTACTCTGTAACTCTATAGCCTGCGCTCATATTCGAAAATCGAACGATCGGATTGTCTATTTTTTGGTACATACTACCTAATTGTAAAGTAAATGCCAAAATCATTCTAATTCGCAAATAATCATTCTAATGCAAATGTGTTTGCGAGCAGGCAGAAATCTTAAAAAATGTGAGTAAGAAATTTGTTCATAACTTATTAAATATTATTAGGGTATTAAAATATACTTTATGCATAGGGAATCATCTAAATGTGCAAACAGAAAGACATCTCAATTTGAGATTATTCTTCAATACATGACAATGCATCCCGATTTATCCCGAATTCACCTTCGCTCAATTTGATCATCGCGATCCTCATTTTCTTTGGTAAAAAACCAAATTGTGACACTGTCCATGTTGATTTAGTACCTATTCAAGAATCACAACAAATGATTGATTGACTTTCTGTTTGAAAGTAGAATCGGAACCAACTTTCGAATAGAATCGAAAGTAGAATCGAGTTACATAGTTGTCCCCCAGGTAGTTTATCTGCAGGCCCTTTGATGAGCAAACATAATTTATAAGAAAAAGTAGGATTTATTTTCTAAGTAGGCTCGCTTAGTAAAGTTAAGAGAATACATTTTTAAATTTACTTACCGGGCAATATTTGACTTGATAGAAATCGATTGGTTCCCCATTGTCGGCGGGAACACTCCATCTAAGTTCGAAGTGATCTGAATACGGAGATACGACAACAGGCTCTTCCTCATCATTCTGTACCGGCGAATGGAGTGGTTTTGGTTCCTCCGGCGCTGATCGCTTTGGCGTCGATTGTGTGCGAAGAGCACTCCATTGCCCTAGACCTCTCTGATTTCTAGCTGCAAACCTGAATATATAAGCAGTCTGTGGCCTTAGGCCCTCTACAATGTACGGACTGTCCGGTGACCAACTACGATTCTGCGCTGTGGACCAATCAGGATTGATTTCCTCTTTGAATTGAACTGAATACGCTGTCACTGGTAAACCCATTTCCGTTGAAGGTCCAGTAATTTCAAAAGTGATTGTTGTAGCGGTAACCACGCGTGGCATCGCTGCCTGAACGTTTCCAGGTACACTTGCTTCCTTTAACTGCATATCGTGTTCGATACTACCATGAATGTTTGTGGCAATGCATTTGTATACGGAGTAATATTGTCTGGCAACGGGTGCAACTAGAAGGTCACTGCGTGGTCCTGTTCCCGCGATAACTAAATGCGGATCCAACCCGTTTTTGAGTTGTTTACCATTCCACCGCCATTCTATTGTGGCATTAGGAATGCTCATGGCTAAACAACTTAAGTTCGCAGGCCTTTGCTCCCAGCTAAAAGTGGGTGGCAAGTCTTTCATGTGACTGAAATCTGGTGGGAATTCCATGGTAATATGGCCGGTTTTGAATGCTGTATCCCCTTTGTTTCTAGCAATGCACTGATAAAGACCGTCATCGGTACGGACAGAGTGGGATATTCTCAATGTTCCTGTGGACTCACCACGTTCATCGTCGAAGTATTGTTCTAACACAATGCGATCATCATCTGGTTGTGGACCTGGAACATACTCCTCTTCCGACCCCCACCGGCGAAAGGTTATCGCTGGAGCTGGACGACCCTTTGACCTGCATGTGATAGCCACTTCCTTCATCGCTACCCCAGTGGTATTGTAAAAATCGGAGATTGTTGGTCTAACAAGAACATTGAGTTTGCTTTTAGAATCAATAACGCCAGCGGCATTTCGCGCAATGCAAGTGTATGTATCGTAATCATCTTGTGATACTGAATTAATTGTCATCAACCCTGTCAGTGCGTCTACTTTAAATCGATCCGCTGTAGCTACGTTCTGTTGCGTCGAATCTTTGATCCACGAAATTTCTGGTATAGGTTTACCCGTCGCAGTGCAATTCGTGGCAAATGATTTGCCTTCTACAGCTTCCAAAGACGTCGGTAAGTACGTTATCACAGGCTTAATGTATACCTCAACTCGAATTACACGTTCAACGAGTTCTCCCGTTTCAATCACAGCTGCTCGACAAGTGTACACGCCATCATCAGATTCCTGGACATTTCGGATTAACAAGCCGTGTGTCTCTACCACATACTTTTCATTCGTTCGGAGCTGAAAGAAAGTTAAATGTTATTAGCAAGATGAACTATCGGAGAGAAGTTACCTGATCCCCATTTCGCATCCAATCGACGGTTGGATTTGGATCTGCTGTGACTTCACACTTTACAGTGTAATCTGAGCCCAAGATTGGGTATTGGTTTTCTGGCGCGTTAGTCCAAGTAATAGAAACTGCAAAAATAAAAATAAGGAGAAATTACAAAACTTTTAAATTTACATTATATCCAGTTTATGTGGCATTTACTGTCCATTCGAAAACAACAGTTTTCTTTGCACAGTCCGATTGATTTGGCGGCTTCTCACCGTTTGGACGTGGCACGCTATGAGGTAATTAAAAAGAGCTAAATTTGAACCACTGAATTTTTGCTCTTTTCTACTGACATCGCACTTACTTGCAGGCCACGGGCTAATATTTTGTATTTAAACATTATTTTTACTGACTATCACATTTTATTTTTTACAAAAATCGCATAAACAGTGCGATATGTGTGGGAGTGGGGGCCATGCTGCTCCCCTGCTTGTGGTCACTGTAGGATTTGGAGTGGGTGCAAGGTTTGGTATATGCAAAGTTTTTATTATATTGTTTGCTTAATTTTACCGCCAAAAACTATGCGTTTTTTTTAATTATTTTATATCTCCGGTGTTTATGATCCGATTTTGATGAAACTTTTTTTATAAGTTAACTGCACATTTAGGGAATATATAAAAAATAATTTTACAAAAATTGAACACTCCATTCCTGAGATTTTGGTACTATTTTATATGGTATTTTTTAACTTTTGGGGGAGTGACACTCACCGCATTAAAGTTAATCGGAATAAAAAAAATTTATTTTTTTTTCGAATGGACAGTAAAGTAAAATCTAGCCATATTATATACCTATGACAAAGCAAACACTAGTATGGCAAACTGTGGCATACAAGATATGTCCAAATAGAAATACGAAAAATTATATTGGAAACGGGTGCCTATTGTTTTGTTTTTTTACTCTGCATTTTTTTGTTTCGCTTTTCTTACAATTATTTCTGTTTACTTCCTAATACCGTAATTTGCTTTTGTTTTATTTTGTTTTTCAAAATACAATAATTTCGCATTTCTTTCTTTCTGGTTTTTCATTTTCGTTAAAAGTGCAATGAGTTATGTTGGGGAAAAGTAAAAAGATTTAATTCCAATTCTTGATTTTATAAATTTTATTAATCAGCCTACTCGTGGTAGACTGATGTCGTGAAGGTAAAAGTGAACAAAAACAAGTAAAAGTGTTATCATCGGCCTGGCCGATGCTTTGATACGCTCCACTGTATGTACTGTACAGATCACGCATGGGTCTAATAGTGGTTTTGTATGGGAGATACGAGAACTACTTGACCGACATAGCTCATTTTCAATACGAACTTGACAACGGTAAAAACAAGTCCCCCACAAAATTTCATTCACCTAAGTCGATTCGTTTGGACGCTATCGTGCTTTCAACAGACAAAGAGATATATGGGTAAAATATTGGCTTTGTATGCAGAGTGACCAATTTGGCATTTTTCCTGCCAGATCTAGCAGGAAAATATATTTTTTAGCCGGAAAAAAAATAAAAATCTGCCGGCATAATTTCTAGCAGATTTTTTTGGTCTGGCAGAAAATCTAGCTGAATTCTTAATATTTTTTTTTAAATTCGCATGCAATCAATAACACTTTCACATCGAACAAACTCAAACTAAATTATTTTTAAAATAGAGCTGAACTCATCCACTAAGCAAACGAAGCTGGAAATAACTCAATGAACAATACGTTTGTTTAACGTGGACCCTATGGCGCACTGGGATAGCCCTGTCGCTTTCGATATATGTAGTACTGAGCTCGCACTGAGTTTTAGTTTAGCACTGTGTATTCAGACAGGGGAGAGTTTAGTGCTGGATTTTTCTGTCAATCGTAGCTGTCGTTTGGGTGAAATCATATTTTTGTGAATACATAATATACTTGTGCTGCACTACTAAATGTTAAAAGAAATTTGATTTTCAACATTAAAACCATTAATTAAACAAATTGTATGTTAAACCTCTATATTACAAAATTTTTTCAGGGACATTTCGTGTTCTACATGAAACTAAATTTCTGAAGTTTCCTTGGGTTTTTTGGCAGCCACGAAAATTCACTGACACTTCTCATGCTCACTGAGTGCGCCCTAGGGCTAACCACGGCGAACGAACCTAATAACAAAAAATCCTTTCCCACCCCTTTCTGTCATATTCAAATCCAATTCGTCAGTGTCGTGATTCTGAATAACTCAATTTGAATACCTACCGAAACGTTCATTTTCCATAAAACACAGAAAAAGATATTAGCAATTAGAGCGACGTGACGAGACCAATTTTTCTCAATCGCAAAATAAAAGATATCCACTGAAAAAATGTTGTGATAAATTACAAATTGAACATCTATCTCAATTCTCAGCAAAGTAAAGTAGAATCTTCAGCACACAATTACAACAACTACATAAATAGTCTTGATTGTGCAAATCAGAGTATAGTTGTTGTTGTTTCACACTAAAGGTTCTCCTTTGCTTTATTTTGCTGAGATAGACGTTCAATAAAATACACCTACTGTAAGATACGTGGGATTAGAACAGATTTATAACGAAAACAATATGAAAATAATGGAAAGTGAAGAGGTTCTTAATGATATCGCATTGTATTAAGGTGGACAGTGAACACACGTAATATGATAAAAATGTCTGTTTACAGAATTAATTATGAGTTTTAATAAAATAAAATTAATTCCGATCATTATTTATTTAATTTTGTGATTTTTTTAATTAAGCAGGCATTATAGCAGAATCCAAAAGCCAAAAAATGTTTAGCACTTTTTCTAGCAGGATTTGGTTTGAAAAAAAATCTGCTAAATGCTAGATTCTAGCAGATTTAAGTAAATAATTCTGGTCACTAAGTTTGTATGGGAGGTAACAGAACTACTTGACCGACTGAAGGCCATTAATATAAGACCTCTCATAAGATTTCAGTTGCCTTATACGTTTCCTTTCCAATAGAATTGGAACAGTCGGCGCGTCGGCGGCATGGCATCGGCACTTCGGCTGTTCTCTTAAAATTAATCCTTTCCAATTGGAAATGGTTTGGAAATTCAATAAATACTCATTCTCTTGTACACATAAAATACACAACATCCATTCATTTATGCGGTTTTATTTTTAATTTCTCTACTGTTTAGTTCTTGATTTACAAGAAATACATACACTAATTTTATGTAGATCATGTTCGTAGTTTTTTCTTATTCATGGGTGCTCTTTGTATTTGTATTATTGTTATTGCTAGTTGGGTGGAGCTGAGTCGGTGGATTTAACTAACGAACGACGATGACGCGTTCTTAACTATGCATGTACACTTAGGCTTGCCACCCGTCCTCCTTTGAGGAGGACAGTCCTCCTTTGTAAGGTGCTGTCCTCCGTCCTCCACAAAAAGAAAAATGTCCTCCACAAACATATTAATTACTTTAACAAAAAAAGTCAAATTCCTTTCACTTTTCAAAGAGTACGATTTTATGTTACAAATGTGGCAATAGATACATTAGAGTCAAGTTTTATATAAATCATAGAACCTGCAGAAGAGGAAGAGGGTTTAATATTTTTCATCTCTTCAGGGAATTCAGATACTATTGACTTCTGCATCTGCATCTGCGGATTGAAACATCGCATACAAAAATGACACAACGAAATCATGAACGAAAAATTTTGCTATAGCTGCCTACTTTCAGTTTTGCTGCGAAATGATAAAAAAAAGTGGGTAATTGTAGTAGATTTGGCTAGATTTTACTTTATTTTTTAAATGTTTCCAAAATTATTAATATTTTTATCTTCTATCTATTCATTAGAATATAAATGGTGCGAAAAATGTATATTAATTCATAAAAGCGGCTGGGCCGATTTAGAAAACCCTCTGGAAAAGTCGGGAAATTGGAAAAATCGAAAATAGATTTTTTGTATGAAAGTTTGTGTGCAATTGTTTCGGAATGGCTTTTCGAATGGAAAAATAGGAAATTCTTAGTGGAAAACTCGGAAATTTCCGGGAAAATGCAAAAAAAATATTTCTTTTTTTTTTTCGACCAAATTTTGCCTTTTATCGTTGTGAAGCTTGGAAAATTTCTGAAAATTGTGAAATTCATTGTGATTAGATTGCGCTGTGCTGCGATTAATGCCAAAAGCCGACAGATGGCGTAATACGTAGACTTAGGCTGTTCGCAATATGACAGGTGTCCTTTTCGCATTGCCATTTTCTATTGAACAAATGTGCTTTCTATGAGAGTTTTATTATCACTCTGGAGTTTATACGAAAGCGTTAAATTGGGGCGAGAAGGAGTTCGCCGGGTCAACTAGTATTAAATAAATGTGTAGTTAACTAATAAAAAAAGTTTCATCAAAATCGGATCCAAAAAAACGAAGATATATCTAAGGCAATTATAAAAATGCGTATTTTTTTGCGGCAAAATTAGTCAAGCGACATAACATAAACATTGCATATAGGTACCCAACCTTGAACCTACTCGAAATCACATCACAGTGACCACAAGCAGAGAGATTGCACGAGGGGCAGCATGCCCCGATAAGCTGCGTTTTTTGTAACAAAAAAAAAGATAATTCAGTAAAACTGTTTAAATGTTTAAATACAAATTAAAAGCCCGTGCCCTTGAAAGTAAGTAAAATGTCAGTACAAAAATTCAGTGGTTAAAATGTAGCTTTTTTTTAAACAGACACCTCATATTTTCTGTCTTTATGTTTCAAAAAAAAGTTTTAATGTTTAAGTCCTCCACGAGATTTTCTAAAAGGTGGCAAACCTATATGTACACTGTACAGTACCTATTTAATATATGAACTAAAAGATTATGTAAATGTAATTCACTAGCAGTGATGTCATTTTGAGGGATTTATCCCTTTTTGAGGGATTGTCTGCGAATTTTAATATGTCCGAGGGATAAAGGGACATTTTAGCTATTAAAGGGATTTTCTTTCATAGTAACAAATTTCATATAAAAACGATTTTCAAACGCAAGTGAACCAAACCCTTAGGTTAAGGCTATTGACAGAGTGAACGCGAGAAGCGGGGCGAAAGCTAATGCTAAAGATTCTAAGCTATAAGCAAAGCGAATGGTGTCCACAATGAACGCTAACATTAACGCTTCGGAAGTCCATCACAATAAACAAAATTCTTAAATTATGGATGGAAATGGATTCGTCAGAAGAGGACTTTGCATTAAATAATTTATTTTTCAGCCATTCATTGTTGCAAAAGGACAGTCCGTTCTAAAAATTAAGTAATAAATATGACGAATTTTGTCATCTTTACAAAGACTTACGAAGACATCCAAAAACATCCCGACAAAAATTACTAAATACTTTTGAGTATCATTAAAAGTATTTGATTATATACCCAAATCTATTGACAGCTTCGTTTTAGCTTGAATTTCTTGCTAAAAAACTGAGCAGAACTGTTTATTCGCAACAGTTCAGAACAGTTTCGCGTAGCAAGTATCTTAGCATCGAATCTACTAAGGCCAGTGCAATTAAAATGTATGGGCCCAGTATATTAGCTTTGACCTGTCAAGCATTAGCTTTAGCTTTTCGCATGCACTCTGTTTTGGTACCAGAAACGCGTAAAATACTTTCAACATACGAATACGTTTTGTGTTAGCGAGGGGTATTCTAGTATTCTAAAAAAAAGGGATAAAGTCCATCGAAAAGGGATTTTTTAACGGTTGATCTGGGATATTCCATTATAACCTTCTGGCAACACTGTCACTAGTAGGTACTATACGTAGATACGTACGGAACCTTCGGTGCGCGAGTGACTCGCACTTGGCCGGTTTTTGTTTATAATGAATTTCATAATCAAATTTCTCTAGTTTTAGTCTGATTTTGTTTCAGTGTCTGATAACGTACGTGATGCATAGGAGACAGGCTTATCGGCTCCAATACGTCTCTGACTCAAAACAGCTCCTATCGCAAAATTGCTGGCATCTGTTGTCAAATTGAACGATCGATAAAATTGGGGTATTGCAAAAGTGGATCGCTGCTTAATATATCTTTGCAGTGTTCAAAGCAATTCACGTAGCTTTGGTCCAATTTAATTTGCCTACCCTTTTTTATACATTCAGTTAGCGGCTTAATTATTTTCGCGAAAGATGATTTTATCTGTTTCGTATTTGGTAGAGTTTTCCAAATGTAAATAATCAGCTGAATGTGATTTTACTTGAAAAATAAGCTGTAAGAACCTTTACAATATTTACAATCGAAAGCTTTAGGAACTTTACTACTTCACTACTATTCGAAATTGCTTCGAAATTTATTGTGTGTTGTGTAATAAAAATTTAATAAAAATTACGAAAGAGCTTAATAAATTATATAATCGAAATGGTTTAAGCTTAAGAAATTGGAATTCATGATTTCAATGAAAATTAAATAAAAAGGTATGCAAATTAATAAAATGCATGAACATTGGGTTGTTACAAATTGTTGTTTTTTTTTGTTAACGGCAATAGCCTACATGTATAAATGTTTGCTATTTGTAAATTATTAAATTATCGAGAAGAAATCGATTTTCTCTATTTCATACATAGAGTAGGTAAACAAACCGAGATTGAAGTCAATCGGATGAAAAATAAGAGTTTTCCCATACAAACTTTAAGCCCTATCGCCCTTTTGGAGTTCAAATTTCCGCAAATCGCTTCCAAGTCCTCACTTTGTTCCTAAACGAAAATTGGTTTCAAAATATCAGCTTCCGAGCTCTAACGTTTGGGCTGGACGATGATCACCAATCAATCAGGATGAACATTTGAACATTTCCGTCATATGAACAATTTTTTTTTGTCGTAGGCATTAGTTTCTAGTTGCCATTAGGTGTTACTTGATATTTTGTGGATTGTCAATGAAATGTGACAGTTCGCGTCAAGAATGCTTCAATTCGCGGAACAGTGATGAAAATTGACTTTTCTCAATTGTACTGAAAACTGAAAAAAAAATTGTACTGAATAGTACTAAAATTTCTTAAATGTATAAAACCAAACGAAAACATAAAAAAAAAAGAAAAACAAATATCAGTGTTATCATCGGCCTGTTGTGATACGGTGATACCCTCTGCAGCATTTAAGCCTTGCAAAATGTGAGGCATCTGAGTTCGTACATACGTATCCATGGATCTAATAATAGTTTTCTGTGCGGGGGGGTACCGGAACAAAGAAGTCCTTTCACAAAATTTTATTCACCTAGGTCGATTCGTTTGGTTGGACTATGTTGTGTTTTTAACAGACAGACAGACCAATGGCTAAATCGATTATGAATTGCATCCTGATTCAGAATATTTATGGCTTGGGGTATAAGGTGAATTCTTCTTGGCGTTAGAAACGTAAATGAATACATTTGAGTGGAGGGTGTAATAAAGGCGCATTTAATTGAATCTAAAGCTTAGTACGCAGCTCGAGCGAAACTAAATTTTAGCTGCTCTCCAATTTTTTTCTCCAAACATTTACTAAAATCCTAGCTAAATTTTGACATACGTAGACTGCGCTGTGGATATAAGTGCCACAGAAATCAGCTGTTCCTTGAAAATAACTTACTTCAAAAATGTATCGACCCGGAAAAGTGTTATTCGTTGCACTTTCTTGTTTTCTTATCTGCTATTCCTTGATCTCAAATTTATCACTTGCAAAGGATTCCTCACCGAGGTATTCATTGGAAAACCTTATCCTTGTTTTCTTTTTCGCAACACAAAAACACAACAGAAAAAAAACGTGATCTTAAGAAAAAAAATTAGCTTAAAAAATGTGCCGAACGCGAACCATTAATGGGCGCGCCACAGATACATGCAGTACCTAGATAGAGTCTAAAATGAAAACGGGTAAACGGATTCGCTTAAATTTAGCTCAGCTAAATAATGGTGACAATTTTGTATGTGAGCTAAAATTAAGCACGAACAGCTTACTAAGCTTATCAGGAACTTCATTAATATCTATTAATATATTAATATACATACCAAGTACATATAATTGGTATGTATATCTATTAATAGATTAAGGCTGATGTTTGTATAGTTTAGTGATGTGTCAACTCGAGTTCATAAACCGGTTCAAACCGAGTTACAGCTAAACCGAGTTAAACCGAGTTACCCTTATATCAAACCGAGTTGGCGTTGGAGTTCAATTTCAATCTAGCAGCTCAAACGTAGGTATTTAAATGTTTCCATTTTTTGAAGCAACATTTATCACTGTTTTACTTTAAAACATAAAATGTAGTTAATGTTTCTACATTATTACTCAAGCAACCGCCGAAACTAACAAAAAAGATGATGAAATATGGGGTTTTCTAGACAAGAAGACATCGGAAACACAAGCTACCATGACACCTATTTCATCAGCAGCAAGTATGGTGAAGCAATAGATATATCGTTTTGCCGTATTTACATCGAAAGAAAAATCAGCTTAAATTTTGGGAACCGCTATCGGTTCCATCGGAAAGGTTGTTATACAAGAAAATAATTCAACAAGTTTTTTTATATAAACCGATTTAGCCAACTCGGTTTGCAACCCGGTTTGCTTAAATTTCAACTCGGGTTAACCCGGTTTGAAAAGTTTTCGGTTTGGTACATCGCTAGTATAGTTGTGTTCAAAATACACGTCCAACGGTCGATTGAGCAAACTGTACACTTTGTACAGAAAAACTACCGGTTGAGAAGTCATTTGAACACGATTGTACCACATTCAGATAACAACCCACTATACAAGTTTTTCATTTTCAAATGGTTTATTTTGTAAAGATCTGTTTTATTTCAATTGAAAATATGAACTCGTTGCATTCATTTTGCACAAGGCCTATTTTAGCCCAAAACTAAGAAATTTACTTGTCAGCTGTTTGTGAAAAATGTTGCAATAAGTTGAAACAAATGTCTCCGAAATCAAATTTTTTTCCACATCTTCGAGGAATGCAAAATATTTCAAAGTTAATTTTTAACGAAGTATGTATGTAGGTACGACAATGACTGACAATAAGCATACAATAGCCAACTATCTTACAATACAAAATTGTCCGTTCACATTCTGATAACGTTGTCAGGTTGAAAATTGTGTGTTCACACGGTTGTCAGATATTTGAATATGAAAAATTGGTCCAGCCGTTGTCAGACATTGTCAGACAAATTAAAATGTATGGTCCTTGGTTTTTGCAGTACGGCGATAATGGAACAAAATATTGCACTTGCAACTATTTTCACTCTACGTGTTAGAAGACTGCGAGGATGATGAATTGACATAAAAACGACGTAGTGTTTGGACGAAGGAGTGCAGGTGGCCCGTTATCAGCAGGAAGGATTCTACTCCAAATTCAAAGCTGAGGAGACGGAACTTTACCACAATTTTTTGCGAATTGACTCAACACAATTCGAAGGAATTCTGGCTTTGATGACTCCACAGTCCACTCATCACGATGCCAGTATACGCGAGCATCAAGGGTACTCATTCCATTAAATTTAAGACGACAGTCGTCCAAGCGATAGTAGTGCACGAGATCGTCTTTCATTTGCTTCACGTAACTCTGCCACCATCGTTTATTTTGAACAAAGTTTGAGAACTTTCGGTACCTTTCAGGAGCTCACAAACAGTAGTTGAAAAAATGACTAGACGTCATCGTTATTGTCATAAATGACACTTGACAAATAACGATGAGTTATTATGTAATTTAAATCGTAAAAGAATCTGAATTCAATTGCTCGCTTTAAAATTCCTGTAAAAAGCTTAAAATTGTCTGCAGAATCGTAGAAACGATCGTGGAGACGATAGCAATTTTCAATGTTACGTGATGCAAGGCTATCGTCGAAACGGTATCGTCATGCGATTATTGACTTACGGAATGAGTGCCCAAGAAATCGATACGGTTTCATTGGCAGCTTGACCCAACTTTGTTTCTGTATTTGTCGAGGTGGCTTTTCAATGTGAACCGCGTCGGCGACCTCTTACCACAGGGCTTCTGTGGGTACTTTATACTCTGCATCCAACAACCCCATGAACTAAATTGAACTAAAATGAGCAAACTAGTTCAGTAGCGTGATATGAACTAAATTGATCGATCACTCAAATGAACTAAATTGCCCAACTCTACTACCAGCCCCCAGGTTCGAGACGAAAAAAAAAGATCGAATCTTAGCTACAAGGACATGTCCTTCATGAAAACCAGTTCCAGAAAACTGGAATCAAGGTGCCCGAATTGCAGAGTATGGAGATCAGAAACAATTCGGAATTAAACAAGATTTAAAAATTAAAGTTCTACAAATTTATTTTAAAAAAATAAAAAATAAATAAGTGGCGCAACAGGCCAACACCCAAGGCCTAGCTTCTCGCAACCATTCGTTTTGTGTGAGTTTTTATTTTTGGGACGAATGGAAGGGACCTACAATTTTATGCCGAGTCCGAACGGCTCAATTGAGAAGCTTTTTCATGACAGGCATACTCTCGGATGTTTGTCAGACGTTCGCGAGAGGTGGCGCAGTAGAAAAAACTTTAAGATGTAATTTTGGGTTTTTCCGGGGATCGAACCTGGGATCCCTCGCACAGTAGTCCAACACACTAACCACTGCGCTACTGCGCCGACAGATTTATTTTATGTAGCCATATTTTTACATCAATGTAGGTACATCAAGATATAACAGAACTTTAAGCAAAGCGTTTCTTGTACTGTTAAAACAACAGTTTAAATTTGTTTTCAAACAGATACATATTTCATAAATGGTTGCTGACGCAATGAACCCAACTGATGATCTAAGTGAAGCTGTCGCAATTATCATAAGATACCTATGCCATATTTTCCAGCATCAGTTGCTTTTCTCATTTTTTAAACCACAAATCTGCTCCAAGTCCACAATGCTTTGCAGCAATAGATAGTTTCACAAGTGTTCGACATAGTTCCATCTTTAGAAATATTCTTCATGACAAAAACTCCGCACAAAGTTTGTTTGTCTATGAAAAGAAAATCCTAAAACTTAAACAAACCTCTTACTCCTTCCAAAATGGAAATACAAATCGTGGTAGACTTTGCATCCATAAAATTGTTCTGAAAAAATATTAGAAATTCCATAAAGGATATTAAACCATTCGAATTATTTATCCCTTTCGGGATACTTATGAATTAAGAAGTTTCATTTAATATTAAATGCGCGTTTCATAATGAATTTTCAACGTCGAACTTGAAAACAGTAGCCTGGCCCTGGGTACATAGAAACATAGAAATATATAAACCAATAGCGTATGCGTTGCGTATGTCGTGTTTGGCATGTCGTGTACTCGTAGCTTTACTGCCATAAGCAACATTTGACATCACAAAATTAATTTAAAAAAATAAATCAAAGCATTTTGCCAAAAATATGCCTATAAATTACCGAATTTTTATTTATCCCTGCGTTTTTCATGTTTATAAATTATTTCGATTGGCGTATAGCTATACCGCGGTACTAATAATCATTTTTAGTGTCCTGGCTAACTTTTATGAAGTCACAATGGCGAAAATTTCCATATAAAATTATCTACTGTGACCGTCAAAATATTTAAGTTGAAGATTAAAAATGATTATTGTTAAGGCCCTATGGCCTTAGCCTGGACACTAAAAATGATTATTAGTACCGCGGATAGTGTTTGTGGATTTGTTTTTCTTTGTGACTTTTCAGACTTTTTCTTTTGCTGATGCTTTTTTTTGTGAGTGACATTTTACGAAATTCAGTGATATAGTGCTGCCAAGCTTTTATAAAGAAAGAGCTAAGCCCCGATAATAGTTTTTTTTTTGTAGAGCTTTATAAAATAGCCAAAAAACACACCTCATATGAAACAGATATAATTTTATAGATACTCACCGTAAGTTTTAATTACAACACTAGTTTCCAAAATTTCCGTATTCGCGTATGACGCCATGCAGTAGTATTTGCCCTCCATCTGTGGCGTTAAGGTTGATATCATCAGAGCTAAACTTTCACCTGGCAATGTTTCCGTGTACATTGGGGGCTGATTGCGACCAACTCTATGGGTTATTAAAAAAAAAATTTATTAGTATTGCATGTTGTAACAATTGCTGACTAGAAACGGTTTTTGGCTATGAAGAGGATTCTTCATTTTTATTATGAAGGTAATGTTTGTTTTGCCAAACTACACTGAATAATTATGCTGGATGGTATTGTTAAGGTAAAAATTATTCAGTTGTTAAATAAATTGTATAATATGACTCTCATGAGGCAACACAAAACCATTTTCTTTGCACACAAATTTGTATATAGAAAACTTAGAAATGGTTAGAAATAAATTAAAACAGAATAAAGCTAATGGAATTATTAATGAAGAACTTACATGTATATGAGTTCAATCATTAGTAGATGAAGTTTCATTGCGAAAACTACTTATTTCTGATTTAAATAATATGAGACGAAATACATTTTCACTTATACACAACATTTTGTGACAGTAAAAAAAAAACTTGTAGCAGTCATTATATATTTTAAGTCATCTTTGTCATTTTTTCATATAGTTACTTTTTCATAATTAAAATTTTAATAAACTTCTAAACTTAATTATCTTACACTTAATTGAATTATTATTATTATCTTGAATAACTTTTGTCAAACTCTAGTATGACACCCTATTAATCTAAATTATATCCTAAAAGCATTCGTTAAAAGCTTTCATTAAAATTTTCAAAAACATAATATGATATGATAAACATAATGTAAAAGCCTAATTTTGGCGCTATAAAAGAAGACCCGAAATTTTGTTTAAGTCATTCCGTTGACAAGCGAGCTAGTACCTAATTACAACGAATTCTCTAAGGCCTCTTTCTAGGAGATTTGTGGTAACTACGGCTATATGCACTATGCTTGGTTTGTTTAGTGGACAGATAATGGCAATTATGGCAATTATTCAGTCTAACACCAAATATCAACCTCGTGTTGCTTAAGGGTGGGTCTCCCTCAGCTACGAACTCTGTGCTCAAGTAAACGTGTTTACATGTATTAGTGCACAGAATGTAAAATAGCCGAGCACACCCTCACTTACCAAGATCACAATTGTGACTGCAGAATGCAGATGCAGACTCGCTCAGCTCAATTAATAAAAATAATACAAAATTGTCTGCACAACAAAACAAATCAAAACAACCAAAGGGAAGGGAAAGGGACAAGCTGTGCTTGCTGTTGCTATTGCTCCTGTTGCTGCAAACGTTGTTTATCTAATACACTGAAACCAAAAGTGTGTGTGATATAGAATTTCCTAACGCACACTTATGAATATCGCCTTCGTCATAGCGACGTACAATCGCAATCGTAAGCACAAATCGAAATATTTTAATAATAATATCCAAAATCCATAATATGTATACAAATTTTCATTCCTGTCCTGACCTTAGCTTTAATTTTTTGGCATTTTATGCTGGCTGTTTATAAAAACCTGTTAGGTTTGTCCTGACTGATTGGGGACGCCTAGCCCAAATGGTAAGAGCCAAACTCAAGTTTCATCAAAGTTTATATAGGAAAATTCATATTTTTCATCCGATTGATGGATGGATATATGTACATATGTATGTCCTATATGTACATATATTGTACTAATCCCAAATAGTGTTTAAAAAAAAAACTAATAATAGTTTTTTGGCTTTTTTGGCATTTTTTTTTAATTATCCCCCTCCACCCTTTAGAACAGAAAAATTACTTATTGTAATTATCTTCACTCTACAGAGATATGACTATAATGAGATCAATTTTGTAGATATACGGCAGCATCATGCGGAAAAAAAAACAAGTAAAAGTGTTATCATCGGTCTGGCCGATGCTTTGATACCTCCACTGTATGTACTGTACACTGTACAGGTACACGCATGTGTCTAATATTGGTTTTGTATGGGAGGTACAAGAACTACTTGACCGAGATGGGCCATTTTTAATAGAAAACTGAAGGCCATAAATATAAGACCTTTCATAAAATTTCAGTTGCCTAAGTCGATTCGTTCGGACGCTATCGTGATTTAAATAGACAGAGAGAGACTTTGGTCTAATAGTGGTTTTGTATGGGAGGTAGCAGAACTACTTTACTGACATAGACAATTTTCAATACCAACCTGACGACGGTTAAAAAAAGCCCTCTCATAAAATTTCATTCACCTAAGTCGATTCGTTTGGACGCTATCGTGCTTTCAATAGACAGAGATATATGGGTCAACTATTGGCTTTGTATGGGAGGTACCAGAACTACTTGACCGACATTGCCCATTTTCAATACCAACGCAAAAAGTGGTCTGGGGCAAGAAAAAGTGATTTTTTTGCCTATCGAAATCGGCATAAGAGTTGAGGTTCCGAAATATATCTGGGCCTTCTTTAGGGTTCCACAGCTTAATAAATTTGAGAACCGCTGCTGTAGAACACTGTTTTTATATCGTGAATGAGTTATCTGGACAACGTTTAAAGTGCAACAAAACATTACCCAGTTCTATATATGTACTAATTTGCCTTCAAATTTTGTAATAACAAACAATGAGTTTGCCCACAGGAACACATTTTATTGTTGTCTTTAGAATTTTTAACCTCAACACAAATTAACAATTCTTCTCCAGACTGGTCATGCAAAACATTGACCAATCATTATGATTTATGAATAGATGACCATTTCAATATCACCAATAAAAGCGGATGTTGTGTATATATACTTATACTACAAATATTAAAACACACAACCACTAATCTATTTTGAAAAGTTCGGCCGAAAATAGGGAACAGCAAAGCAACCAACCCCTTTCCTAATACAGTAGGTATTTTATTCACGATGACCCAAAATTGCATTTCGGTAGTTTGAGTTGAACTCAACTCATGAGAATAAATAAAACATCATTCACCTCCCAGCTCCCACTCCCATACATATTCTCAAATCTTCTCAAGCCCTCAATCCATATCAACCATCATTCATCATCCCTTAAAAATATTCCGCTCTCAATATAATTTTTCATTTAGATTTGATTTCCCTATCATATTCATAATTATGTTACGTACATGTACCGTTTTGTAGGTAACGTCTACGACGATATTTATCCAATCTGCCTCTATGCCTCACAATCACAATGCTCGATTGACTTCAAACAACAACAATAATATTATTAAGTAATTAGTATGTATCTATCAGAAAACCAAAAAAAGGATCCAAACTTGTTTTCTCCATATCCCAGTGGCATGGCAACGAATGCGGCAAACAACAATCTGCAAATTACAGACTCTCGCGAGAGAGCAAAATTATAGAGAAAACGATTAGCGCTGTGTCGGATATTTTGTGAACTACATTGCATATGTGAGCGTGAGTTCTGAAACAAAAATGAAACTGTTGTTAAATTGTTAACTTTTCAAAATGCAGTTTTAACTATTTTTTATACTAAATTTTTAATTTGTATTCAATGAACGGATACATAAATGTTTGAATGTTATTCTGTTTTGAAAAGCTGACAAAAATAAGTTCTGGTTGCTCTGCAAACACTGTTTCCTTTTGGTCACCTTAATTTGCAGATTATAATAGTTAAACTCAAAAAATCAAAATTCGAAGACGGTCACTAACTAATTTAACCCATTAACTATAAAATAAAATCAAAAAAAAAAAATAAAAAAGTTGCATTTAGATATTGCCCCACCGGGGCGAAAAAAAAACACCCAAAAAATGACGTTTTTGGGACTTTATGGTACATAAAAGTCAAAAAATTAAAATTCTAAGACGGTCACTAACAGCGTCTATTTATTTACTGTCGAAAGCCGTTTACTGCAATCAATTATCTCTTAAGCCCTGCAAGCCCCATCGGGGCGGAAAATCATATACCCTCGAACACCCAGCCTTAAGTATTTTTTTCTCATTTTGCACTAAGTCATAATATTCAATTTTTTTGTTGAAATAAAATATCTACCTACATAGTACCCAAGAATCAAAAATCAATTCTTATATGTATTCCCATCTCAGGAGGGTATACGACGAACGACGCTAGAAACTATATTTTACTTTACTGCTCATTTGAAAAAATAAAAATTTTTCTGATGCGTTAAGCTCAAATCTGCACAAAGATTTTTCAAAAACATCATGATGAAATAGTACCAACAATTTTATAAATGAAGTCAAATTCTTTCAAAATTAATTTTTTACTAAATGAGCAAATAACTGATAAAAATAGTTTCATCAAAATCGGATAAAAAACCGGAGATATAAGGTAATTAAAAGCAAGTGAAAATGTTATCATCGGCCTGGCTGATGCTTTGATACCCTCCGATGTCCGATGCTTTTATACCTAAAGCTAGTAGGGGAGAGTGGTTACGAAAGTAACATGTTACAACCGTCCTTCCCGGTGTACCGATTGTAACAAAATGAAACGACGTTTGTAACACCATACAATTTAAAGGAGAAAACAAGAATATTGGTTAAAATTAATTTTTATTTAAAAAAACTAATTAAAATATTTGTAGAAACAAAAATTAAAGTTATGTTGACAAATAAAAAGGCACATATTTCCAATAAAATACAGCTAATGCTAATAGGGCAGTAGTTCAATCAGTCTTGGGATATTTTATGTAAATCAATCACAACGAACAAAATTGTTCAAAGTAGGTTAAAATTAAATTAATTAAAAAATCGTATGAAATTCAATCAAATAAACTATGAATATGTATAGTCAAAAACTACTAGACTGACTCACAGTTGCGGCATTGAAACGTGTTACAACCGTCCACTCAAAAAATTTTACAACCGTCCACCCCCATTTTTTACATTGAAAATCAAATAAAACAAAAATTAGTTATTGCGTCGAAAAAAGATTAACTCCGTACAATAAAAGTTTGTATGCACTACGATAATATCGCTTCAATAAAGTTAAGGCTTTCTTATTTTAGGAGATATGACAAAAAACCATCCCAAAAAAAAAAAACACTTTCGCGCTCGAATTTCACCTATTTTGAATCAGCATATACGTATATTTTGAATTACTCCGAAAGCCTCCAATTTTTTGCTGTTAGCATATGCTAGCATACGGTTTGTTATCATATTTTTTTAGGACGTATGATGCCCTGTTACACGATATGTTCAATTCGGTATGCTGAAAAATTTGAAGACTCGTTGTATTTATGGATTTTATACGATTCTGGTGAAATGTACGTGCTCAGTTCAGAGTATAACAATGAAAAACATATACAATGTTTTTATCGTTTTGCTTCATTTTTTTTTTTGGTTCAGTTGAAAAAAAAAATGCGTGCAAAAAAAAGAGCCCTCGCTGTAATATTGGCAATGTGTGTATTCGACGATGTCGAAGAAGAGGAATTGCTACGGAAGCGCTGAACAATTTGGGTAAGGAATTGGGTCATGCGGCGCGCCGTACAAGGATTTTGTGCGAAATTGTACCGTGAATTGCGCGAAGAAGAGACGGATTTGTATCGAACGATTCGATGAGCAATTCGATCATCTACTTGTCTTGGTGACACCGTACATTTTAAAGCAGACGGATCTGGCTTATGTGGGTGCGACGAGTAGAGAGGACGAGCAGGTCGCTTCCTCTTCACCATACCGGTCATCCAGACCGCCTACGTGTTTTAGGTGTAGACAACCTGGATATGGGATGGCTGCCCAATGCCCCCAACCAGTG
This sequence comes from Cheilosia soror, assembly GCA_949372485.1. Taxonomy (NCBI): domain Eukaryota; kingdom Metazoa; phylum Arthropoda; class Insecta; order Diptera; family Syrphidae; genus Cheilosia; species Cheilosia soror. The sequence continues at coordinate 58,609,994 of OX443561.1, read as the reverse complement.
CGTTGCTATGGTTGCAATGCGGTTGGATTCGTTAGAAGTCGTTGCCCGCAATGTATGTCGCAGGCATCAACTTCGGGAAACCATACATCGGCTCAAGGGCAGGCGGGTCATTGAGTCGAAAAAAATTAAACCGCAATAAATCCTATACGGATAAGAGAAAACACCGGGGGGAGACCGGTGGGGTGCAATTTGGCACTCGATTTTATTTTAGAGAGGAATGGTACTGATCGGCGTCCATATATGAATGTCGGAATTTATGGGGTAAATTATTGGGGTTGTTAGACTCGGGAGCGTCTCGTACAATTCTGGGAGAAACTGGATGGTTAGCACTGAAGTCCTTAAAATGTAAATTGTCCAAAGTGGATTTAAAAACGGTGACCGTTGCTAATGGAGATGGAATAGAAGTAGTGGGAGCACTTCACGTACCAATTAAAGTTGAGAATGTAGTTAAAGTCATGGAGGTACTTGTCATCCCAAAACTTGCCCATAGTCTTATACTGGAAGCAGATTTTTGGGAACGTTTCTCGATAGTCCCAGATTTAAGTAAGCGTGTTTGGAACTTCGCCGAAGGGTTGTGTGAAGTCGAATCCAGTACTAATCTATCCGGGTTGCAAAAACAGAAGTTGAGTGAGTTGATGGAGAGAATATTTGCGTCAATGGGGGAAGGGCTAGGGTGTACCAACCTGGTGGAGCATGTGATAAAGACTAGTACGGAACCTATCAAACAGCGCTATTACCCTGTGTCCCCAATTGTTCAAGAACAGATTAATAAGGAAGTCGAGGACATGCTTAGCGCGGGCGTCATAGAGCCCTCTTCTAGTCCCTGGTCATCACCCATCCTATTAATTAAAAAGAAGGATGGCAAGTATCGATTCTGCGTCGATTTCCGAAAACTTAATCAAGTTACAGAACGCGATTCCTATGCCTATCCCTTACCATTTGTATCGAACACTCTGGTCCGCTTATTGGCAGATACCAATGGCCGAAGAATCGAAGAAATACACCGCGTTCACTATTTCCGGAAAGGGGATGTATCAGTTTCGTCGTATGCCTTTTGGGCTTCATAACGCTCCGGTAACTTGGCAGCGTTTTATTGATACAGTCATCGGAGCCGACCTCGAACCGAACGTGTTTGTGTATCTCGACGACGTTATTATTGTTTCGGAGACCTTTGAGCAACCCATAGACATCTTACGAGTAGTATTAGAACGAATCAAAGCAGCCGGTCTCGTATTAAGCAAAGAAAAATGTGAATTCTGTAAGCAGGAGTTGAAATATTTAGGTTACGTAGTGAATGGGGACGGCCTCCTTGTAGACCCTGATAAGGTCAGGTGCATGGTCGAGTATCCGAGGCCGACTACGGTGTCAGGTGTACGTAGATTTGTTGGTATGGTTTCGTGGTACAGACGCTTTGTTCCTAATTTTTCTGATATCATCGCTCCCATAACAGGGCTCTTAAAGAAGAAACGTCGGTTTCTATGGAGCAAAGAATGTGAAAAGGCATTTCAATCGTAAAAGGAAAGACTAGTATCGGCACCTATACTTACTTGCCCAAATTTCAGTCTACCGTTCACTATTCACACCGATGCGTCAGGATATGGCATAGGTGCAGTTCTCACTCAAGAACAGGATAATAGGAATGAAAAGGTAATAAGTTATCTTAGTAGAACTTTGTCCAAAACCGAGCGTAATTATTCTACGACAGAACGGGAGTGCTTGGCTGTTCTTTGGGCAATTGAGAAGCTTCGCCCGTATCTCGAAGGCAGTAGTTTCACGGTGATAACCGATCATCACTCCTTGCTCTGGCTTAATAATTTGAAGGACCCGCAGGGTAGGTTGGCTCGATGGACGGTCAAATTACAACAGTACAGTTTTAACATTGTACATCGGAAAGGAAAGGAGCATTTGGTTCCAGATCTAGAGCCAGTCTAGAGCCAACGAGGAGGTAGCAGTGCTGTCTACGGAGAGTACAAAAGATGACTGGTACCTTAAGATGATGAGTGTCGTCAGACAAAATAGAAGGGATTACCCCGATTGGAGGGTGAATGGGGACGTACTATTTAAGCGCATTACGGTTAGATACCCAAAGTTGACCTCTGATGAGGATCAGTGGAAACAAGTAGTTCCAAAGGAAGGCAGGGCGGAAGTCCTTAGAAAATCTCATGATGACATACTGAGTGGACATGGCGGCATACAGAAAACACTGGATAGGGTAGCGAAGAGTTATTACTGGCCGAAAATGAGGCCTGATATTGCTCGCTATGTCCGCAGATGCGTGGTTTGTCTAGTGTTTGGGGTACCCAAGTGGATTGTATGTGACAACGGCGTCCAGTTCAAAAGTAGGGAAATGTCGGAACTCGCAGCTAATTATGGGGTAACTCTTAATTTTACTGCCTTTTATCACCCGCAAGCCAATCCCGCGGAGCGATACAACCAGACGCTTAAGACCAAACTTCGCGCTTATATCTCCGATGACCATCGAAATTGGGACCTCCTCCTATCAAAGTTGGCTTGTGCCATTCGAACTACGACTCACGAAGTTCTGAGAACTACGCCTTATTTCGTGCTCTTTGGGAGGGAGATGAGCACCAAAGGAGACGATTCTCCCAGTCCAGCAGAAGGTTTCGTGGCAGATAGGTCGATTGACTTTCAAGCCTGGTCGAGGGCATTAGGTGAAGTGGTATAGAGGACGTAAGGACTAGAATGCAGACTTCTGCACATAAGTATGCAAAACAGTACAACCTAAGGCGAAGGGAGATACGTTATTTTCCAAAAGACCTGGTCCTTACGAAACATTTTGTTCTATCGGATGCCGCTAAATACTTTACCGCGAAACTTGCACCACGCTTTGTTGGTCCTTTTGAAGTAGTAAAGAGTGTGTCACCTTGGAGATATGAGCTAAAGGAAAAAACGGGAAGAGAGGAGGTATATGGCACACCAAGGACTTGAAGATATTTAACAATAAAGATGACTTGTATATATAGATTTCCAGTTGTTTTACGACGAAAACCTTTCGAAAGGAAGGTTTTCGTCTAAAAGAAACAACATGCGATTTTGTCGCCGAGCCAAAAAAAGGGGTGGCAGTCTAGGGGTTGGGCAGTTGGATGATAATCCCAATTCCGGGGGATCAAGCCCCGATGGGGCGACTCACAAAAAGATAGTTTATTTTTATTTATTTTTTTTATCTTAATTGTATTTAAGAGGCCTCTACCCAGAAATCGAGCAAAAGTGCGAAAAATGGCATTTGGTTTCCTTCCTAGAGAAGTCAATACTGAAGCGATCGAAATGATATTGGATGCATTGGAAAGAACAGAATATGTCCTTTGAAAGCTTTGAAGCTTTTTTTTTAAGCGACATCTCGTTTTTCTTTTATTGAAAGAATTCCCAGATGTGTTTGGGAAAATTGGCATAAAACCGACTTTTTGTTTGCCAACGCATGATATGATAGAGTTCGAAACAGTCTAAGATAACTTGTCCATCTTAAAGGTCATATGCAAAACACAAATGAGTTTAAAATAAATCTTAAAATTTCATCCTGGTTTTAAAAAAACAGGCGTTTTAAAACAAACAATTTTTTGAATTAAAGAACAACGTTTTTCCTGTATATATTGATATATACTTGATGCAATTTTTACTCAAAACAACAAAGTATCATACCAGCTATCGGATGCAAAAAAAAATTATGTATTTACATGCATTTTGTTGCAAAATACTGAGTTTAAATTTTATATATTTTTCAAGAAAAATACAATGCATGTGTCATAGTTGTTGCACATTCTCAGAAAAAAGTTCCAAGTTTCTCATTTAGATGGCGGTAGTTCTGTCGTCTGATTTGATTAGCCAATCAGAATGACACCCAAGCTATAAGGGATAAATGTGTAGTTTGTCAACTGCATTGAGAGGTGTGTTATAAATGAAACCGGTTTGGCGTGAAGTGTGATCGAAATGGAATCAAGGATGCGTGTGTTGATATGTGTGTAAGCAGGTGGGGATTCTTTATTCAAAGTGATTTTTGCTTCATGGGGATTCAAAGTAATTTGTGCTTCTTGAATGAAAATGGAAATGAGAGAGGGGTCGACAGAAGCACTTTTCAATATGTTGCTATATTTAATAAATTCTTATTGAAAATGCATTTATTTGTTTAAACAAAATTGCTTAAACTTCATAACAAAAATTATAAATTAATTTAAACGATGAATGTACTCAGATTTTTAGGAATTCTATATATTTCATTTATAGCAAATTTGTATCTTGAAAAGTGCTTGTCGGTCACACCGTGATCAGGTGTAAAGCAGATAATGGTTTGGTTTGTGTTGGAAGGAAAAGAGACGAAACGGAGGGGGTGAAATGGTGGGTTAGGCTGAAAGAGGTATAATTGAAAGCAAATTGTAGTATGAACCAGCAGCATTGCGCTGTTGCCATTTACAAGGAAAGATTATGCAATTTTGTTTGCGCTGTTGCCATTATCTTACCTACCTTTTATGAGCTATGGTAGGGTAGGTGTTTGGTTTTTCGTATGAAGAGGGGGCCAGAGGAAAGAATTTGCAACATTATGAAGATCACCAAGGTAAGTAGCAAAAGCTACACCGGGATTGTGAGAGGGGATGATGCAAGGGGTATTCAAGTGGGGCTTAGTTGGGAAGGAATTGTGGGTTCTAAATAAATAAATAAATAGGTGGCGCAACAGGCGGGTGACACCCAAGGCCTAGCTTCTCGCAACCATTCGTTTTGTGTGAGTTTCTATTTTTGGGACGAATGGAAGGGACCTACAATTTTATGCCGAGTCCGAACGGCTCAATTGAGAAGCTTTTTCATGACAGGCATACTCTCGGATGTTTGTCAGACGTCCGCGAGAGGTGGCGCAGTAGAAAAAACTTTAAGATGTAATTTGGGTTTTTCCGGGGATCGAACCTGGGATCCCTCGCACAGTAGTCCAACACACTAAACACGGCGCTACTGCGCCGATTGTGGGTTCTGCTAAAGAGAATATTACTGAATGCAAAATTATACATATACCTGTGCACATTCACTCGATAATATGCAGGATCCAATAAAAAGGTTTATGGGGGTTTGTTGACTTGTAAGAGCGATTTTATTTTTCTACCCGCCATTACCTAACACAATAGTACATTTACTACCTCACCTGCTCCCCTTATACCATTAAAATCTTAAAACTACCCTTACAAAAAACTCAATGGATCACAGAAATACAAAATCCTATTGCAAAGTATCCGATATGCATTTTCACATTCCTTCTCTTCACGTTGTTATCCTTCATCATCATCAACCTTGCCATGCTGAAAATACCCTACCACATACACCATCTATATATATGCGCAGAATACCTACCCCATCGTTGATTTAATTTTCCCTTGCACATTCAAAGTCATTATTATGTAATCAATGGAGAATGGATTCTTTGTCTTATGCTTATCTACATTTTCCTCTCACTCCAACATTCATTTGGATGCAATTCTCAGCAAGAAAAATAAAACATCCCCCACACGCACACCACACACGATCAATAAATGACACAAAACAAGTTTTCATATCCAAGTATGTATTACATGATATCCCACCTAAGTTCCGCCTCCTGAATTGATTTCAAAAGTGAAATGAATGACGAGAGTGGTTTCACACCATGATAAGAGCTTCGCAAATCAAAAATAGATGGCGCTTTGAGTTCCACTTTATGTTCTACAATAAGGGTAGAGGCCTCTTAAGAGGCCTCTACCCAGAAATCGAGGAAAAGTGCGAAAAATGGCATTTTGTTTCCCTCCTAGAGAAGTCAATACTGAAGCGATCGAAATGATATTGGATGCATTGGAAAGAACAGAATATGTCCTTTGAAAGCTTTGAAGCATTTTTTTAAAGCGACATCTCGTTTTTCTTTTATTGAAAGAATTCCCAGCTGTGTTTGGGAAAATTGGCCTAAAACCGACTTTTTGTTTGCCGACGCATGATATGATAGAGTTCGAAACAGTCTAAGATAACTTGTCCATCTTAAAGGTCATATGCAAAACACAAATGAGTTTAAAATAAATCTTAAAATTTCATCCTGGTTTTAAAAAAACAGGTGTTTTAAAACAAACAATTTTTTGAATTAATGAACAACGTTTTTCCTGTATATATTGATTTATATTTGATGCAATTTTTACTCAAAACAACAAAGTATCATACCAGCTATCGGATGCAAAAAAAAAATTATGTATTTACATGTATTTTGTTGCAAAATACTGAGTTTAAATTTTATATATTTTTCAAGAAAAATACACTGCATGTGTCATAGTTGTTGCACATTCTCAGAAAAAATTTCCAAGTTTCTCATTTAGATGGCGGTAGTTCTGTCGTCTGATTTGATTAGCCAATCAGAATGACACCCAAGCTATAAGGGATAAATGTGTAGTTAGTCAACTGCATTGAGAGGTGTGTTATAAATGAAACCGGTTTGGCGTGAAGTGTGATCGAAATGGAATCAAGGATGCGTGTGTTGATATGTGTGTAAGCAGGTGGGGATTCTTTATTCAAAGTGATTTTTGCTTCTTGGGGATTCAAAGTAATTTTTGCTTCTTGAATAAAAATGAAAATGGGAGAGGGGTCGACAGAAGCACTTTTCAATATGTTGCTATATTTAATAAATTCTTATTGAAAATGCATTTATTTGTTTAAACAAAATTGCTTAAACTTCAAAACAAAAATTATAAATTAATTTAAACGATGAATGTACTCAGATTTTTACAAATTCTATATATTTTATGTATAGCATATTTGTATCTTGAAAAGTGCTTGCCGGTTACACCGTGATCAGGTGTAAAGCAGATAATGGTTTGGTTTGTGTTGGTAGGAAAAGAGACGAAACGAAGAGGGTGAAATGGTGGGTTAGGCTGAAAGAGGTATAATTGAAAGCAAATTGTAGTATGCACCAGCAGCATTGCGCTGTTGCCATTTACAAGGAAAGATTATGCAATTTTTATTGCGCTGTTGCCATTATCTTACCTTTTATGAGCTATGGTAGGGTAGGTGTTTGGTTTTTCGTATGAAGAGGGGGACAGAGAAAAGAATTTGCAACATTATGAAGATCACCAAGGTAAGTAGCAAAAGCTACACCAGGATTGTGAGAGGGGATGATGCAAGGGGTATTCAAGTGGGGCTTAGTTGGGAAGGAATTGTGGGTTCTGCTAAAGAGAATATTACTGAATGCAAATTTATACAGATACCTGTGCACATTCACTCGATAATATGCAGGATCCAATAAAAAAATTTATGTGTATTGGGAATTTGTTGACTTGTGGGAGCGATTTTATTTTTCTACTCGCAATTACCTAACACAATAGTACATTTACTACCTCACCTGCTCCCCTCTTATACCATTAAAATCTTAAAACTACCCTTACAAAAAAACCCAATGGATCACAGAAATACAAAATCCTATTGCAAAGTATCCGATCTGCATTTTCACATTCCTTCCCTTCACGTTGTTATCCTTCATCATCATCAACCTTGGCATGCTGAAAATACCCTACCACACACACCATCTATATATATGCGCAGAATACCTACCACATCCTTGATTTAATTTTCCCTTGCAAATTCAAAGTCATTATAATGTAATCAATGGAGAATGGATTCTTTGTCTTATGCTTATCTACATTTTCCTCTCACTCCAACATTCATTTGGATGCAATTCTCAGCAAGAAAAAAAAAAACATCCCCCACATATTTCATATCCAAGTATTATATAATATCCCACCTAAGTTCCGCCTCCTGAATTGATTTCAAAAGTGAAATGAATGACGAGAGTGGTTTCACACCATGATAAGAGCTTCGCAAATCAAAAATAGATGGCGCTTTGAGTTCCACTTTATGTTCTACAATATGGGTAGAGGCCTCTTAACGTTAAGAGGCCTCTACCCATATTGTAGAACATAAAGTGGAACTCAAAGCGCCATCTATTTTTGATTTGCGAAGCTCTTATCATGGTGTGAAACCACTCTCGTCATTCATTTCACTTTTGAAATCAATTCAGGAGGCGGAACTTAGGTGGGATATCATGTAATACATACTTGGATATGAAAACTTGTTTTGTGTCATTTATTGATCGTGTGTGGTGTGCGTGTGGGGGATGTTTTATTTTTCTTGCTGAGAATTGCATCCAAATGAATGTTGGAGTGAGAGGAAAATGTAGATAAGCATAAGACAAAGAATCCATTCTCCATTGATTACATAATAATGACTTTGAATGTGCAAGGGAAAATTAAATCAACGATGGGGTAGGTATTCTGCGCATATATATAGATGGTGTATGTGGTAGGGTATTTTCAGCATGGCAAGGTTGATGATGATGAAGGATAACAACGTGAAGAGAAGGAATGTGAAAATGCATATCGGATACTTTGCAATAGGATTTTGTATTTCTGTGATCCATTGAGTTTTTTGTAAGGGTAGTTTTAAGATTTTAATGGTATAAGGGGAGCAGGTGAGGTAGTAAATGTACTATTGTGTTAGGTAATGGCGGGTAGAAAAATAAAATCGCTCTTACAAGTCAACAAACCCCCATAAACCTTTTTATTGGATCCTGCATATTATCGAGTGAATGTGCACAGGTATATGTATAATTTTGCATTCAGTAATATTCTCTTTAGCAGAACCCACAATCGGCGCAGTAGCGCCGTGTTTAGTGTGTTGGACTACTGTGCGAGGGATCCCAGGTTCGATCCCCGGAAAAACCCAAATTACATCTTAAAGTTTTTTCTACTGCGCCACCTCTCGCGGACGTCTGACAAACATCCGAGAGTATGCCTGTCATGAAAAAGCTTCTCAATTGAGCCGTTCGGACTCGGCATAAAATTGTAGGTCCCTTCCATTCGTCCCAAAAATAGAAACTCACACAAAACGAATGGTTGCGAGAAGCTAGGCCTTGGGTGTCACCCGCCTGTTGCGCCACCTATTTATTTATTTATTTAGAACCCACAATTCCTTCCCAACTAAGCCCCACTTGAATACCCCTTGCATCATCCCCTCTCACAATCCCGGTGTAGCTTTTGCTACTTACCTTGGTGATCTTCATAATGTTGCAAATTCTTTCCTCTGGCCCCCTCTTCATACGAAAAACCAAACACCTACCCTACCATAGCTCATAAAAGGTAGGTAAGATAATGGCAACAGCGCAAACAAAATTGCATAATCTTTCCTTGTAAATGGCAACAGCGCAATGCTGCTGGTTCATACTACAATTTGCTTTCAATTATACCTCTTTCAGCCTAACCCACCATTTCACCCCCTCCGTTTCGTCTCTTTTCCTTCCAACACAAACCAAACCATTATCTGCTTTACACCTGATCACGGTGTGACCGACAAGCACTTTTCAAGATACAAATTTGCTATAAATGAAATATATAGAATTCCTAAAAATCTGAGTACATTCATCGTTTAAATTAATTTATAATTTTTGTTATGAAGTTTAAGCAATTTTGTTTAAACAAATAAATGCATTTTCAATAAGAATTTATTAAATATAGCAACATATTGAAAAGTGCTTCTGTCGACCCCTCTCTCATTTCCATTTTCATTCAAGAAGCACAAATTACTTTGAATCCCCATGAAGCAAAAATCACTTTGAATAAAGAATCCCCACCTGCTTACACACATATCAACACACGCATCCTTGATTCCATTTCGATCACACTTCACGCCAAACCGGTTTCATTTATAACACACCTCTCAATGCAGTTGACAAACTACACATTTATCCCTTATAGCTTGGGTGTCATTCTGATTGGCTAATCAAATCAGACGACAGAACTACCGCCATCTAAATGAGAAACTTGGAACTTTTTTCTGAGAATGTGCAACAACTATGACACATGCATTGTATTTTTCTTGAAAAATATATAAAATTTAAACTCAGTATTTTGCAACAAAATGCATGTAAATACATAATTTTTTTTTGCATCCGATAGCTGGTATGATACTTTGTTGTTTTGAGTAAAAATTGCATCAAGTATATATCAATATATACAGGAAAAACGTTGTTCTTTAATTCAAAAAATTGTTTGTTTTAAAACGCCTGTTTTTTTAAAACCAGGATGAAATTTTAAGATTTATTTTAAACTCATTTGTGTTTTGCATATGACCTTTAAGATGGACAAGTTATCTTAGACTGTTTCGAACTCTATCATATCATGCGTTGGCAAACAAAAAGTCGGTTTTATGCCAATTTTCCCAAACACATCTGGGAATTCTTTCAATAAAAGAAAAACGAGATGTCGCTTAAAAAAAAAGCTTCAAAGCTTTCAAAGGACATATTCTGTTCTTTCCAATGCATCCAATATCATTTCGATCGCTTCAGTATTGACTTCTCTAGGAAGGAAACCAAATGCCATTTTTCGCACTTTTGCTCGATTTCTGGGTAGAGGCCTCTTAAGATAGCAGAACTTGCAATCGCGCGATACTCATAACTGGATAATTTAGTGGAAAAAGAGAATAGGAGATTAACAAATGTTCCGCTGTGAGGCTTCTTCAGCGAGACGTGAGCGTGTGATGACAAAGAAGTTTGGTGATCAGATCGTCCTGTTAAGTCGAGTGCAGTGTTGAGGAAAAAATAATTAGATAGTGTTTTGTCGCTTAGGTGAAGTGGCCAATTCGTTAAGAGGCCTCTACCCATATTGTAGAACATAAAGTGGAACTCAAAGCGCCATCTATTTTTGATTTGCGAAGCTCTTATCATGGTGTGAAACCACTCTCGTCATTCATTTCACTTTTGAAATCAATTCAGGAGGCGGAACTTAGGTGGGATATTATATAATACTTGGATATGAAAACTGGTTTTGTGTCATTTATTGATCGTGTGTGGGGGATGTTTTATTTTTCTTGCTGAGAATTGCATCCAAATGAATGTTGGAGTGAGAGGAAAATGTAGATAAGCATAAGACAAAGAATCCATTCTCCATTGATTACATTATAATGACTTTGAATGTGCAAGGGAAAATTAAATCAAGGATGGGGTAGGTATTCTGCGCATATATATAGATGGTGTGTGTAGTAGGGTATTTTCAGCATGGCGAGGTTGATGATGATGAAGGATAACAACGTGAAGGGAAGGAATGTGAAAATGCAGATCGGATACTTTGCAATAGGATTTTGTATTTCTGTGATCCATTGGGTTTTTTTGTAAGGGTAGTTTTAAGATTTTAATGGTATAAGAGGGGAGCAGGTGAGGTAGTAAATGTACTATTGTGTTAGGTAATTGCGGGTAGAAAAATAAAATCGCTCCCACAAGTCAACAAATTCCCAATACACATAAATCTTTTTATTGGATCCTGCATATTATCGAGTGAATGTGCACAGGTATATGTATAAATTTGCATTCAGTAATATTCTCTTTAGCAGAACCCACAATTCCTTCCCAACTAAGCCCCATACTTGAATACCCCTTGCATCATCCCCTCTCACAATCCTGGTGTAGCTTTTGCCACTTATCTTAGTGATCTTCATAATGTTGCAAATTCTTTTCTCTGTCCCCCTCTTCATACGAAAAACCAAACACCTACCCTACCATAGGTCATAAAAGGTAAGATAATGGCAACAGCGCAAACAAAATTGCATAATATTTCCTTGTAAATGGCAACAGCGCAATGCTACTGGTGCATACTACAATTTGCTTTCAATTATACCTCTTTCAGCCTAACCCACCATTTCACCGTCTCCGTTTCGTCTCTTTTCCTACCAACACAAAACAAACCATTATCTGCTTTACACCTGATCACGGTATGACCGGCAAGCACTTTTCAAGATATAAATTTGCTATACATGAAATATATAGAATTTCTAAAAATCTGAGTACATTCATCGTTTAAATTAATTTTTAATTTTTGCTATGAAGTTTAAGCAATTTTGTTTAAACAAATAAATGCATTTTCAATAAGAATTTATTAAATATAGCAACATATTGAAAAGTGCTTCTGTCGACCCCTCTCCCATTTTCATTTTTATTCAAGAAGCAAAAATTACTTTGAATCTCCATGAAGCAAAAATCACTTTGAATAAAGAATCCTCACCTGCTCACACACATATCAACACACGCATCCTTGATTCCATTTCGATCACACTTCACACCAAACCTGTTTTATTTATAACACACCTCTCAATGCAGTTGACAAACTACACATTTATCCCTTATAGCTTGGGTGTCATTCTGATTGGCTAATCAAATCAGACGACAGAACTACCGCCATCTAAATGAGAAACTTGGAACTTTTTTCTGAGAATGTGCAACAACTATGACACATGCAGTGTATTTTTCTTGAAAAATATATAAAATTTAAACTCAGTATTTTGCAACAAAATACATGTAAATACATAATTTTTTTTTTGCATCCGATAGCTGGTATGATACTTTGTTGTTTTGAGTAAAAATTGCATCAAATATAAATCAATATATACAGGAAAAACGTTGTTCATTAATTCAAAAAATTGTTTGTTTTAAAACACCTGTTTTTTTAAAACCAGGATGAAATTTTAAGATTTATTTTAAACTCATTTGTGTTTTGCATATGACCTTTAAGATGGATAAGTTATCTTAGACTGTTTCGAACTCTATCATATCATGCGTTGGCAAACAAAAAGTCGGTTTTATGCCAATTTTCCCAAACACAGCTGGGAATTCTTTCAATAAAAGAAAAACGACATGTCGCTTTAAAAAAATGCTTCAAAGCTTTCAAAGGACATATTCTGTTCTTTCCAATGCATCCAATATCATTTCGATCGCTTCAGTATTGACTTCTCTAGGAGGGAAACAAAATGCCATTTTTCGCACTTTTCCACGATTTCTGGGTAGAGGCCTCTTAAGTGTAGACGTAGGTACAGTCTAAATTTAGTGAAAAAAAAAATAGACAGCTAGTACTACACACATAAAAATATATATATAATAATATGAGGAGTGTTGATTGTGAGGTGAATTAATAACCCCAGGATTTTTACGAGTTCCGCTGTAGTTGGAGGTTTTCCTTTTGGATTGCGGTCATCGAGATCTCAACGTAATTCGAGATCTGACAACGCGGCTGATGAGAATATCGGACGTGCAATACATATCCCCTGGCAAACTAATAAGCCTGTTGATTAGAGGAGCACCAGTAACGACAAAACGCAGATAAGTTACATACATACACAATATACTTAAGAAGTCTCAGTAAAACTGTTATACACGAGCGTACGAATGATAGTCGGGTGCCATTTAGTGCCAAGAGATAAATTAGCTATGCTTATATTGCCGAAAAAGCACGTAACGAAATTACAGCCAAATCTAAGTAGTGTGATTATAAAGGAGTATAAGAAAGCGAATCTCGTACTAAGTCGCGATTCTCAGTGCGAGTAGTTAGGCGGAAGGGCAATCGCGTGGCGCCCATTCCTAACATCTAAACTTCACGACCATTCTCCAAGCTGGTCTGGCACTCTCCCGCCTAACGCCGCAGGACGAAGGAGAAACGACGTGTACTACTGATGAGTTTTATGTATTTACTTTACCAATGTTAGTAGCCTTGGTAACGCTTTTGATTCTTTTAAAGACTCGAAGGACCAAATGTAAAGTTAACCTTAGACCCCTTACTTCTGGTGGGGGGAAGTCTAAATAATTAGCCGTTGGCTTCTTCTTTACGAATGAATTCGCAATCTTTATTCAACCTCCTTAAATACTAAAATAATGCTTATGCTAAAATTATATACAATACATCTTAAATTACAACTATACCTATCTTAATCAGTAATGATGATTTTATGTAGAATTTTTATTCTGCTGACTATGCTGCGAAACAAATTGAACATTACACTACACGTTTTAGATAAGAAATACAAACAGGTGCCTGGTGGTGTCACCATGATAGGGCACTATTGTGTTTTCAACAGACAGACAGACACACCATGGCAAAATCGATTCAGAATTTGATCCTGATATATAAGTTTTATGGGGCTCCTGTGACACCTCCTTGGCGTTACAAATGTAATGAAAAAGTGCATATACCGTCCTGTGGAGGGTATACAAATTATATCTACATACGAACCGTGTAGGTAACAACTCGACAAAATGTAGATTATGTCTTGTCACAAATCGTATGTGCTAGGCTAGTACTTACATACACCGAATGTCGAAAAGCCACATATGCGTATGTGTCACGAGTGCCTCATATCGTTCTCATACGTATGTGCACCTTATGTGAGTGTCACAAAAAGAGCTATAGTACACGGCATGTAGTCATTGGCACTACAAAATAGGCGTGTAGACGTCCTAGGCCTAGCTTCTCACCACCATTCGCTTTGTGTGAGTTTTTATTTTTGGGACGAGTGGAAAAATACCTACAATTTTATGCCGAATCCGAACGGCTAAATTGAGAAGCTTTTTCGGGACAGTTATACTCTCGGATGTTTGTCAGACGTTCCCGAGAGGTGGTGCAGTAGAAAAAACATTAAGATGTAATTTGTGTTTTTCCGGGGATCGAACCAGGTACCCCTCGCACATTAGTCTAGCACACTAACCACTGCGCTACTGCGCCTACATTTGCACCATACGCTGACGTAATAATTACCTCAGTGCTACTTACGTATGTGGCTTGCTACGTGCCATGTGCTAGCACCTTTAGAAATGAAAATGTTCAAACGCATTCGCTTGCACACCACATAAAATTGGTCAGAAGCAGAGACGCGAGATCTCTTGAAACTGAACTTGACAGGCGATTTACTTGATTTACGCAATAGCATTTCCGATGTTCACTTAAAGAACCGCAGCAATTTATACATTTACGAGATGCATAAATTTATCAGATTAAGTGAATACCCTTAATGGCAGTTTAAACTCTCGTTTTGGTTTAAAGATTCGTTCAAAAATTTGTAGGTTTCACAGTGATTGTTTAAACCTAAACGCCGATTTTGACAGCTACCAATTTATACAGTGTCAGAGGAGCTCAAGCCATTATACCTAAGTACTTACATTTTCTGAAGCAAATTCGATAAAAATGTGAACATACTACCTAATGGTATGAAATGTTAAAATGAACAAAAAACATACCCCTCCTTTCAAACATATCTTTCTCGATCAGTGATCAAGGCAAGACACAGCACACAGAAACGTCGTTGATACATGCCAAGGATACACATTTACTTACCCTTGAGAAAAAATGAAATTGGCTGGGTGAAACACACAGTCACACTGCTCACAATCTTTAAATTTGTTAAGTAGCGTTGCTAGCTCTTAGTCTATAATTATAGCTATGTAACACTGCATAAATGCTCACACGATGTTTAACTAAACATTACATACAACTGACACACGATTCAAATGATCAGCCGCTTGAGATAAGGCCTAGCTTATCGCTATTGCTACCACTTCCGTAGGGAATATACATTTTTTAGATAAAAGAACAATCTAAAAATGAATCTGTAATTTATATTCAGGGCTCATATGAAGCCATTCACAGTCAAGTCATTTATTGCAATATGCAATATGGTATATGCAATACCCATAACGCTTATCAACGCCTGAACTACAGGACAACTCATCCATGGACATTCCATCCATGTTTAATAATTGCATTGACAGATAAATTTTTGGGGTCTACCCCGATATGTAGAAAAATATAATACAGAAAACAATAATTTAGAAAAAAAAATATCGAAAAAACTTTAGTATGAAAAAATCTCGAAACAAAAATCTCGAAAAAAAATCTAGAAAAAAAAATGTTGAATTAATATTAATTTAAAATTTACTCATATGGAAAACTATTTGAAGTGCATGTGTGTGCAACAACAATTTGATTCACTGTTCCTGCAAGCAAATGAGTGCAAGCACCAAGTCTTACAAGAGCCTGTGTTGAATTTGTCCGCACGTGATCATCATAAGATCAGCATTGAACTTGTAACTTTATGTTACAGAAATGTGTAAAAGAATGTAGAAATTCACATACTTATTCTACAAGTACTCGTAGCATTGTGTTATAGGTCCAGGTCTTCTAAAACCTTATTGGCGTGCTATTGTCAAAACACCGCGTGGCTTAGCTCCGACACTATATTATATTTACATACGTTTGGACAAACACCCTTAATAAAACTAATATGTAAACTTTTTTTCTGTTAATTAGTTATAGTTATGGTTTCGAAGGAATGTGTTTTGTTATGACTATTTGTTAAAAATGTTTGTACTTTCTAGATTTTGACCCATTCGAAGTTTTTGAATTCGAGATTTATCAAATTCATTTTCGAGATTTTGACCAATTTAGATTTTAGTCGTTCTAGTTAACGTCATGATCCCAAATTTTTGAGGAAACAGGTGGGTGCTGATCGTACAGGAAGATGTCCAAAAATAATATATGATAGGAAGCCTTTGCACCCACACCGAAACATGAATTCGCCTGAAGTTTAGTTATCTCATAGATGAGTTGTATAGGTATCAGATAACTCTGGATGAGTCCTGAACTAAAACCGACCTGTATTTCCATAGTGGAATACGAGTAAAATAATTTAAATGGGCTTAGTGTCAGGAAGACGTATGGACCATAAATGCAAACAGTAAACAAAATAAATGGTAGAATTAAAAAAAAATCAAATACACATTAAAAATGAATTCATGCGCTATCAGAAGTAACTAAATAATGTAAACTAAAAATACATATAATTCAAAGAACATGAAAAAAATAATACAGCTGGGGGTAAATTGTTATGAAATTCATTCCATATCGCATGACATTTATAGTAATTATCTATGATAATTACTTTCAGCATTAACAAAAACACTTACACAGTTGGTAATCTACGTCCCTTGGAATCATACAGTGGATAATAGTATTTGTTCCTAACGCAAATAATAATAATAATAATAATGAAATAAAGTTTTAATAAAAATTAATATTTTCATAAATATTTCTTAATTTTGCATCTGCGAAAGGGATTCGGGTTATGTTTTTCTGAATCTTCAAGAGCTTGTAATTTTGCTTGAAGATGTAGCTATCCAAAAGACAATCAATAAGATATTTTTTCTAACTTGTTTGTACTACACTGCATTCAAAAGATACTTGCGGAGGTACTTACGGCTTCGGTAGAATAGTATTGTTCATACTGTCCTTCCATTGCAGATCAGTGACCAGGCTGGGATCCGTCACTCTCGGTCGGCACGTCAGAATTAATGGCTTGCCAACGGGTTTTCTTTGGACTTCGTTTGTAGGAAAGATTTCAAGCTTTGGCCGACTTTCACAATTCGCGAGATCTAGAACAGAAAGAAAAATTATGCAAAATTAATCTAAGTAATATACTACTATATAAAGAAGTAACCACTAAAATTATTACGGTCGCAGTGTTTTAATTTTATTTAATTGGGTTTTATTCCTTTAATTATGCAGAAAAAACAAATTTCCTTTTCTATACATACATACATATTTTATAATACATCTTATTTTTTAACGAAATGTCCCCGTTCGTCACACTTTTATGGCTCCCACTGTAAACACTTTGTATGGCCAGTACTGTACAGAGGCAACCGCATACCACCCGCTGCTATTGAACAGATTTCCTAGACTATCCAAACAACCAATATTTGTGACAAGAAATTTTCATTCGTCACTTATAAGTCACACTGAGTAATTGGAGGAAATTGCATGAGTTCCCGAATGAAATTGCCATTCGGGGAGACTTGTCTACTTGTTGTGTGTACCAATCTAGTGTACCAGATAAGGCTCAAACAAAGAAATTGACTTCGGTCAGTCTTGTAAATTTTTGGTGGCTAAATTCCTTTTTGTTCCTTTGGAAGCTGGCCTTAAATTAACAGTGTCAGCATTTTTGGCTGTCCTGCTTAGGATCGGAACTTGTTATTTTGTTTGTACCTACTATTTAAATGAAGGTAGGTACAAGGAAGGAGTAATGTTTCCGTATGAAAAATAGTCATGTATAAAAAATAGTCATGGAATACCTACAGCTCAAAAATGTTCGCCTGTGACCAAGTTGACCTAGTGCACTTTGCTACAAACGCGATAGGGTAAAATTAAATGTTTCCCAAACTGAATCCCCTTTACCGGTCGCTAATAACTCGGGCCCCAAGCAAAATTTTCAAAATCAGAGAAAACTAATTTCATTAGTGGCATTACACTAGCAATATGGCAATATTTATAGAAATGGCGAAAAAGTGGGGATAGAACTATTCACAGTAATTTCTGGTGTAATTATTTTAAATGTTTGGGAACTGTGATATAACTTTTTGGGGATATTAGGCATACTATTTAAAAGTTGTTAGCAGATGCTATCCATATCGGTCTCATTGCAAATGCAAGCAGCATCAAATGGAATGGGATATGAATTGGGGCTTAGAATTTTTAATGTACCTACCTACCCCTTACTCTGACATTGGAAATGAAAAAAAGTTGAACGCAGAATTTAAATTTCCCAGTTTTTCCAGCAAAATCTTGCTTGAATGATTTACCTATTCAGATCATTTTTCTACCATAACTTGGTTAACTGTAAAAAGATAGGGTGGATCAAAGGGCATAGGTGCATAGGTACGTACTAAAACAATAATTTTTGTGAGAGCATAAACCTATACACGAACTCACATTTTCTCTTAATATTTTCTACCCGTCTACACACACTGCAAGATCAATAATTAATCGCATATGCACATTATTCACTCCAGAAAACCCAATTTACTTTTGAGAAACAAAACAACTCATGATCATTCTTTTTATACGAAATAAAAATATCTATCTATCTATCTATCATGATCTTCCGAATTCCATCAGCAAACCACAACACAAGTTCTTGACTTAAGGAATGTATAATGTAACCTATATGCAACATACCTACCTTTATAGTCATCCAACAGAAATATATATTTACAAAACCCATAACCCACCCCATCCACAATCCGAGTGCATTGCATTGCATAAGCCTATAATCATATCATAACCAGTGTTGCCACTAATAAAAATTGAATCCGGTCAAATCTGACCGTATGACCGGATTTTTATTTTCTAAATCCGGTTAAAAAATCCGGTCAAAAGTCAAAATCAGTGTTTTTGACCGGAAACCCGGTCAAAAATAGATTATGTTAACATTATGTATAACAAAAAATATAAAACAAAAGTTAACTATTATAAGCCATTTTTTTACATTATAAACATTATCCATGTTGAGAAAACGTGGTTATAATATGTGAATCTTGACTTTGTAAACTTGTTTTTTATGTCGTTTGTTTAAAATTTACTGAAACTAATTTTTCATTTTATATGATGTGGAATCCGTACCATCGGGTAGGCGTCCTCTAGGTAGACCAAGGATGAGATGGTTAGATCAAGTCCATAATCTCTCCTATACCCGTATGGGGATTGCCCTTGATGATTTAGAGTCGATGGCGGAGGATCGAGAGCTATGGAGGGTCCACTTGAGCAACCTACACCCGCGACCCACTTAATGGACAAGCGGACCATTGAAAATGAATGAATGAATGAATGATGTGTTTTAAGTCCTGAAATACACTTTTAGTGCATGGCCATACAAATACAACGTCTTCCAATGTCCAGTGAGGCAGTTAGATTTTGATTGAGTGCTTTCGATATAAATCTGCATTTGATATTTGCATTGATAGAGTGAGGGCGTCAAAACCGGACGTCGACTTCGGCTTCACTATACAATTTGTTTGTGTTTCCGATTTCAATATTCTTTTACCTGTCAAATTTTATTTCATTGCAATGACGCCTCGTTTTTGTTTGTAGCCAAGTCGTTAATGGAAATAAAAGTCATGGGAAGACGTGTATGGCTAAATAATTATTTTTGGATAATTTTGTGACACTTGAAAAGAGTAGTTCACCAAACTCTAATCTGAGATTTATCGAATTTCACACTTTTAATTGAAATGCATTGTTTAATTTCCTCCTCAACATTATAGCAAAAGAAAACGTCCAAAAATTAGCCTATAAGGTAAGTTATTATCCTGCTCCCGAAGGAGAATTCCATGTGTTATGTTGTTAATGTTCTAATATTCGCAGTACCTATATTGGTTTCTGTTTGAACTTGGGAGCGTGTTCGTAATGTATGGAAAAGTTTTATTCAAATTAAATATAGAAATCTATCTTTGTTTATAGTCAGTAGAGCAATTTTATTTTTCCAGTAAAAAAAGCGTTTTCCGGTTAAAAACATTTTTCGTTCCGGTCAGAAAACGGTTAGACCGGAATTCAAAATTTTCTCCGGTCAGATTAAACAGATTTCGGTCAGATATGACCGGAATCCGGTCAGAATGGCATCACTGATCATAACTCATAAAGATCAATCCAAATGCGAAGTACCTATTGCAGCTTGCCATTTTGACTGCTTTCCAGTCAGATCTGACTGGATTGATATACATTTAGCTGGAAGATTTTTTGAAATTTTGTTTGAATTGTTTCGTGAAATTTCTTTTCTATCAGTATAAATTTTTAAACTCAAAGTGGGAATAGAAAAAAATAAAAGAAGAACATAATTATATTGCTTGAATTACATTTTTTGCTCTAAGCTTCCAAACTCAGTATATCCCACTCATACAATGGACAAATTTATGCGTTTGCATTCCCACAAGTAGGTACTTGCCTTTGCTAACTGAAACTGAAAATTTATCAGCTGTTGTGTGAGATTCAACTTTCCTATACCGGCCGAAGTACCAAAAAAATTGGTAGGTACCTACCAGGCACGAAGCGTGACTTTTTGGGAAGCGGAAGCACTCACCTTTAAACTTAGAATTAAAAGTCCTTTATTAAAGAAAATGTGGCTGTATTAAAATTATAGTCAAGCCGAAATCGTCTGATTTCATACGAATCTGAGGATTTTTGCTGCGTTTCGAGGTATTCGTCCGAATAGCTTTTCGGAATTTCGTTCAGACAAATATATAGCGCACACTGCCGTTTTTAAGGTTCCGTTTCCATGTGGAGGAACCTTATTGCTTTCGCTACGATGTCTGTCCGAATAAACTAAGCCAATTTTGTACCTAGGTCTATCTCAAGAAATGATAGACGTAGAAGGCTGAAATTTGAACACAACATCAGATATAAGTATAACTTCTAGTTAAACGACAAATAGCAATGATAGTGACGTATTGATTAGTTTTGAGTAATAAGTAATTTAGCGAAAAAAATATTTTCATTTGCACAAAAAACGGGTTTTTTCTTGATTTACAACAAAAAATGTTTTCCTATTTTATAGATCTATTTTGCCGAAAAGTTAATATCTTACGAGATATTTCCAAAAATATGTTCAATACGTCATTCATAAGCGTGTTATCTTATACGTATCCTTTCCAATTGAATTGGAACTCCAAGAAATACTCATTTTCATACAAACGCTGACACGCTTACATAATATTGTTTCTTTTTTCGCTCTCGGGTGTCAATTTGTGTCGTTCGGGGGCGGGGCGTCGCGTCGGCATGGCATCGGCACTTCGGCTGTTCTCTTAAGCTTAATCCTTTTCAATTGGAATTGGATTGGAACTTCAATAGATACTCATTCTCTTGTACACATAAAATACACAACATCCATTTATTTATGCGGTTTTATTATACCCTCCACAGGAAGGTATATTCACTTTGCCATTACGTTTGTAACGCCAAGAAGGATTCACCGGAGACCATATAAAGTATATATATTCTGAATCAGGATCACATTCTGAATCGATTTAGCCATGTCCGTCCGTCTGTCTGTCTGTTGAAAGCACGATAGCGTCCAAAGGAATTGACCTAGGTGAATGAAATTTTGTGAGACGACTTCGCCAGGTTGGTATTGAAAATGGGCTATGTCGGTCAGGTAGTTTTGGTACCTCCCATACAAAACCACTATTAGACCCACGTCTCTCTCTGTCTGTTGAAAGCACGATAGCGTCCAAACGAATCGACTTAGGTGAATGAAATTTTGTGAGAGGACTTTTTTTAACCGTCGGTCGGTACAAACAGAATGAAAATGTTGGCTCGTTCAATTTGTTGGTGGCCTAACATGGATGAACATGTGGATTCGTTTGTAAAAAAAATGTAAAGAATGCGTGTTTGGGCAACCGAACATCCAGCAGTCCTTTTCGCATTGGGAGTCGTCATCTAGACCTATGGAGAGATATCATATTGATTTTTTTTCATTTGTATAACAAAACATTTTTTATACTGATCGACAGTTTTAGCAAATGGATGGCGATATTTCTTATGAGTAAAACCGATGTAAGTGCGATAAAACTAAAGCTGATGCAGATCCCGTCGAGGTTTGGGCTAATTAGGACTCTTGTTAGTGATAATGGTCCTCCCTTTAATGCCCATGAACTTCAAAAATCTTTGAAATCAGACGGAATACTTCTTCTTTATTCTCCACCTTATTCACCTGAATCCAATGCAATCGCAGAACGTGCAGTGCAAACTGCGAAAAAGACGCTCGAGAAATCTAATTCACCAGGTATGGCGAATACGGAGATTAAGAAAGCTGTAGAACGGTTCCTTTTTAAATATAGGAACACACCACTAACAACAACTGGAAAATCATCCAATGCGCTTATGTTTAATTATAAGACTAATTGAGAACCTCAAACCAACTATTAAACGTTTGCCAAATAACAGCGACAGATGCGGTCCTTACGTTCCACCAAGGATTTTTACAGAAGGAGAAAAACTTCTTGTAAAGATGAGAAGAGACGTCGATACTATTCTACCTGGACCAGCTGTAAGATGTATGGGTAAAAATACGTATTTATTCAATACAAACCATTCGCATAAATTAATACATGTTAATCAACTCCGCAAATCCTTAATGGAATACAACGACAATGCCCGGTTTTCCAAATTTGACAACAATCCAAACATTCCGTCGAATCTCAACACTAAGGAATCACGAACAACTTCCGTTTGTAAAAATCCTGACATTTCTACGGGTACTTACGAGCAGTCACCAACGGCTAGTACCTCAACCGCTAGTACACCATCCGCTAGTACACCAACTATACCTATCCCCCTATCAGAAAGAAGATATCCCAGTGGTTGCTTGGAATTATTCCAACAAAGGCAAATAAAATTACTAACTTTACTAAATCTACGATTACACGGCCTTTTTTTTAATCATTTAAATGGCGCTTTGACGTCAGGAAAAAATGTCGCATTATAGCGACATTTAAACTATGATTCGTCATTGAAAAAATGGGGATCAAACGAAATGCCTATCATCGTTTTCCGCCATTTAAATGGC
Organism: Cheilosia soror; assembly: GCA_949372485.1. NCBI lineage: Eukaryota > Metazoa > Arthropoda > Insecta > Diptera > Syrphidae > Cheilosia > Cheilosia soror. Next base: position 58,586,786 of record OX443561.1, on the reverse strand, counting down.
ATTTAATTCATGTCATTTGGTGTGCCATTTTCCTAGTAATTTAAATGACGCTGCCATAAATAGCGACCACACAGAGCGGCATTTAAATGACTGCTTTGTGACGGGATTTTTACGTCAGAGCGCCATTTGAATGACTCGAAAAAATGGCCGTGTAATCGTAGCTTAACACTTGAATATGAATTTTCAATGAATTAATTTTAATGAACTCTAATGAATCTTATTTACTAGTTTCTCCCCACAGCTCCGCTCGAGTTATGTACGTTGTACACACATCACAATCATCATCTACCTAATATCGAGACCCACGGCCAAAGGTAGTCAAAAATGCACTCAGCAACAGCACTTAAGCAACACCACCAGCAGAGCAGCTTTTTATTTCTTATTATTATTCATTGCTTGGGCAGAGAAATTAAGTTTAGTTTTAATGTAGCGTTGTAATAAAGCGCATCGCGCATTGTTTCGTTTGAATTTCTATCTGTTTTATTTTGTCTGTTGGTCGAGCAGTCGCGGCAGCTCGTAACTCTCGCGCAGCCCTCAGGATTTTGTATACATACATTTTTATATTTAAATATCATGAAGGAAACCCTCATATGAAAATACCTTAAGAGCAGTTAGTAGATCAGTTATCTAAAAATACATACCTACGTAGCAAGTATAATTGCCTAAAAATGGTTTACATTTTTATTTTTGTATTGATTTAAATTTATGACAACAAATTTCTTACTTCTTTATCAATATGCAACATTTTGAATTGATACGACGAACGGTTCGTGAGTTATGAAAAAGGCCTCATTGGGATCATTGCCAATAACTCGGCCCGAAGCAAAATTTGTAAAATCGGGGGCATTTATTTTCTTTATTTTTTGTTTAGAGTATATGTACATACACAAACCGAGTTTCAAGTCGATCGGATGAAAAATAATAATGTTCCCGTACAAACTTTGACCCTACATTTTACCCCTTTAAGGGTTCAATCTTGAAATATCATTCCTTATTGCTTATACCTATACATTTCAGACATTTTAGAGGAAACCTCTGTGCAAAATTTAAGGTTTCTAGGGCAAAGGGTTGGTTTTGTTTGCCAATTTCCTTTTGAAAACACTTGCCGAGCTGAGTATCGCAGAGTTTGAACCATGAATAAAATTTAAATATGTGAAAATTAGGCGTTGCGTATTTGAATAATGAGAAAACACAAAATTGAAAATTTATTCAAATATCCACCGCCTACTTTTAAAATAAGAAAAATAAGAAAAGTATGGAGCGTTACGGAGACAGGACTGGTAAATATGTATATGATGAATTTTAAGTATGTACCTAGTTATATAAAAAAATATTTTTTTTGTTGGATTCAATGAATTAATTTTAATGAGCTCTAATGAATCTTTTTTATAAATTTAAAGTATGTAGTTATAAATAAAAAAAAATTATTTTTGTTGTATGGAAAGGAAATAATATGAAGTAAAGCTGATGTATACAAATCCTAATTAAGTTACTGTTATTCATGTCATTACTTACTAACACCATGTATTAGTATAAGATGTTGAGGACAGTTGAAAAAAGCTTTTCGTACACTACACATCAATCGCCAGACTCACGGCAATAATCACGGGGCATTGGCCAATTGTAGACCATGCGGCCAAGCTAGGTATCCCTTACAACCCGCATTGCCACAGTTGCCGTAATACAAATGAAAAAGAAACTCTCTTTCACTTCCTCTCAATTTCTCAATTTCACAGGTTGGCTACAGGCACCTAAACAACCACCAGAACACGAGTCGTAGTAACAAAACGGCACATTTTAGTGCTAATTGGGTTCAAGGTGAACCGCCACTGCTACCTACCTACCACCTGTGGGCATTGGCTTTTCTTCAACCTTTAACCAGCACATCACAATCTCCCCTAGCAAGACGCAGAAAATAACTAAATAAACTAAAGTAGTGATCGTACAACTCAATTCTCTGGTGTCAGATAGAAAGGGGTTAAGTCAAAGAAACTCCATTTTTGGAATTTTATTGGGCTTAAGTCAATTTTTTATACCCTCCACAGGAAGGTATATTCACTTTGCCATTACGTTTGTAACGCCAAGAAGGATTCACCGGAGACCCTATAAAGTATATATATTCTGAATCAGGATCACATTCTGAATCGATTTAGCCATGTCCGTCTGTCTGTCTGTCTGTCTGTCTGTCTGTCTGTCTGTCTGTCTGTCAAGGAATTGACCTAGGCGAACGAAATTTTGTGAGACGACTTCTTTTTACCGTCGTCAGGTTGGTATTGAAAATGAGCTATGTCGGTCAAGTAGTTCTGGTACCTCCCATACAAAACCACTATTAGACCCATGTGTCTCTCTGTCTGTTGAAAGCACGATAGCGTCCAAAGGAATTGACCTAGGCGAATGAAATTTTGTGAGACGACTTCTTTTTACCGTCGTCAGGTTGGTATTGAAAATGGGCTATGTCGGTCAAGTAGTTCTGGTACCTCCAATACAAAACCACTATTAGACCCACGTCTCTCTCTGTCTGTTGAAATCACGATAGCGTCCGAACGAATCGACTTAAGGAACTGAAATTTTATGAGAGGTCTTATATTTATGGCCTTCAAGTTTGTATTAAAAATGGTCCATGTCGGTCAAGTAGTTCTGTTACCTCCCATACAAAACCACTATTGGACACACGTCTCTCTCTGTCTGTTAAAGCACGATAGCGTCGAAACGACTCGACGGTAGTTTTGCTACCTACCATACAAAACTTTTATGCAGTGGAGGGTATCAAAGCATCGGCCAGGCCGATGATAACACTTTTACTTGTTTTCTCTTTCGTTTGGTCCTATCGGCATAAGTCTAGCATAATTTGTTTTGTATAGAAATTAATTTGTACAAATGGTATAAGTCAAGAAGTATTTGTTGTGAGCCAGGGTCGAGCCACAGGGAGCAACTTCGGTACAGATGAGGAGGGCGTGGCGTGCTTGCGGTCGGTCGGCTCAGTTCGACGGATGGGGGTGTTCTTGCCCCCTCATCATGTACCACCTGCTCAACAAACTTTTATCCATGCCAAGAAAAAAAAAAATATCAAAAAAAAAAAGAAGAAAGTTACTCTACGCAGACATCAGACGGACGAGAGGATAATTAAATAGACTAAAAGAACAGAAGCAAAGGAGAACGTTCAAGGACTTCTGCCAGTACCCTACCGAGAGAATGGGAAGGTCACGCGAAGCTAAGCCTATCTAACCTAAACTATACCTAAGCTCTTCTTTCCTTTGTCTGGGTCCTACTGTTGAGTGTCTTGGACAAAAGTTTCCAGAACAGGAAGAATTCCAACCGCAATTGATTTTGGAGCGGCTTTTGAGGGCGATTTGCGGTGCCCGAAGGCGTTTGGGTTGCGGTGTTTAGCTACCCGTTGTCTAGCGGCTATATCGCTAGAGGAGAATCGTCTCCACCGTTCAACGGGATAAGCAACACCGAGTAAAAAAAAAGTAAAAACAAGTAAAAGTGTTATCATCGGCCTGGCCGATGCTTTGATACCCTCCACTGCATAAAACTCATGCAATATTTTTGTCATGCGAGTAAGTATGTGTCTAATATTAGTTTTGTATGGTAGGTAACAGAACTACTTTACCGACATAGACAATTTTCAATACGAACCTGACGACGGTTAAAAAAAGTCCTCTCACAAAATTTCATTCACCTAAGTCGATTCGTTTGGACGCTATCATGATTTCAACAGACAGAGAGAGGCGTGGGTCTAATACTGGTTTTGTATGGGAGGTACCAGAACTACTTAACCGACATAGCCCATTTTCAATACCAACCTGGCGACGTTAAAAAGAAGTCGTCTCACAAAATTTCATTCGCCTAGGTCAATTCCTTTGGACGCTATCGTGCTTTCAACAGACAGACAGACAGACAGACAGACGGACAGACAGACAGACAGACAGACAGACGGACATGGCTCAGAATGTGATACTGATTCAGAATATATATACTTTATAGGGTCTCCGGTGAATCCTTCTTGGCGTTACAAACGTAATGGCAAAGTGAATATACCTTCCTGTGGAGGGTATAAAAAAATCGAAGAGGTTGAAGGTCAACCGGTCACGAGGACTGCCGGAATTGTCTGCCCTAACCTATATTAGAAATCGTGACACTTAGATATGTTCCTATTCGTTTGAGCTTACAATTTACATACCTCTGCGATGAATCTGTCAGCCAATTATCGTCTAATCGATCTTTTTTCCTCGCTTTTCTTCATTGACTGCAGCTAAGATGAACCCACTATTTATCGTATCTATCTACAAATTATCACGATTGAAATACATAAATTCGAATAAATATTCAAAATCTTCACTTACCAAAAATAAAATGTACGGTGTATTTTCTTTATGCTACTACTGTAGCCTATATTCAAGCAAAAAGACACGAATTTTGCTAATGCTAATTTGAGGGCATCGACTGCTCACTGTAAAAATTCGCTAATAGTGAAGGATCGCCGGTTTAAATTTGTTTCCCCTTCCTTTGTTCATTTAAGTCATGTCTCAAGTCTGTTTCTAATCTCTCCCTGTCTCTGTTTATATTTATGATTTCTTTATAATGTACTTTCTTTTTCTTAATTCTCTCTTTCAAAACAGCTAACTTAGAAGGAAAACGGTCCACGGCGGGGTTTTCTTTTTCCTTTGATCGATTTTCTTATTTTGTCCAAAAATTGTTTCTCTTGATAACTACTCTCTTACATAAAACATACTCATAATACATAAATCACCAATTATACTTAACTTATGACAACTATACATAGTAAAAGAATGGTACATACATACATAATATATTCAGCCGCTAATTACATTGAACGGAATGGAATCTAGGTACATCTTGTGCTATGTGGGTGGGCGATTGGAGACACATATTATCGAAGCAGCTGTTGCGCGAATTGCGTAATCAGCTGATAACGATCACAGGGAGTTGTGTGCAATAATTTATAATGCGGTTTTGGGGGCCTGTCTGCTGTTTGACCTTGTACCACACATGCAGTCCTCTTTTGCATTACGCACATATATTGTTGTTGTGCTGATTTTATTTTTTTTGTTTTCTTTTCAGGTGACAATATATGGCTCCGTAACATATTAAGGGCATCAGTTGACTTAAGTCCTTTGTATTTATACTAATTTCATATTTTGAAATAAAAATAACTAGAAATATAAGTTGATCATGGGCTTAAATCATCTTTGGAAAGTATATACTTAATCAAGTATAACATCAGTTAATGGTGTATATTTACTTCTGTGACACATTATAATTGTGATATTTTTTATTTAATTAAATAAATTTATGTTTCCAAGTTTTTTTTATGAATAATTTAAATGAGTTATGCAAATAATTTAAATGAGCTTGGTCAACAGCCTTTAACGTTATTATAGACAACCGTTTTGATAATTGTTTTGTATCATTAATTTTTCGAAAAAAGATAATCTGGATTTACAAAAAAATTTTCAATCTTCAATCTCATTTTGCGGAAAACTACTATTTCTGACTTAACCCTTTCTACCTGGCACCAGAGAATTTTTCCTCCATTTTCGCTCAAAATGTTTCTTTCTTTTCTGTTTCTTTTGAGAAAATAACTCAACTAGAAGAATGTACTCATCCATTCACCAGGAGAACGTCGGTCGATTGAAGCGACATCATCGACTTATCGGCAAACATGGAAAACTTCGATTTCGCAATGATGATTACTCTATGTGTATAAACTCAATGGCAAAACCCACTATTAAAAAACCGGCCAAGTGCAAGTGACTCGCGCACCGAAGGTTTCGTACGTACGTAGTACTAGTGAATTACATTTACACAATCTTTTAGTTCATATACATATATAGGTACTGTACATGCATAATTAAGAACGTCGTCATCGTCATCGTCACTCGTCAGTTAAATCCACCGACTCGGCTCCACCCAACTAGCAATAACAATAATACAAATAAAAAAAGCACCCATGAATGAGAAAATGAGGACCGCGGCCGATCCGAGAGCACCATCATTCACCAACCAATAATAATGATGAAGAATGGAGAATGGGTAATAGATATGCAAAGGAAGTGAAACATAGAAGTTCCAATTAGAGCGTATTTTATGGCATTATGGCAATTGACCAATTTTTGTAAATCTCAGGCCTCAGCCCCTCAGCACATACTATCTACGAACATGCTCTACATAAATAAATCAAGAGAATAAATAAATAAATAAACAACACTAAAATTTAAACATACAACCAACCTAAAACCAGCAAAAGTGGTTGGTGCTGAACACCAGGCAGACATAAGGAAAGAGAAGACATCAACGGGACTATCGCATGGCAACACATATCAGACTCTGGTCACACAGCTGATTTTGACGATATCACGATACTGGACAAAGAGAAGAATTACAACAAGAGATTCACATTAGAAAGTTTGAGACAGTGATGACATTTTGAGGGATTTATCCCTTTTTGAGGGATTTTCGTAGAATTTTAATATGTCCGAGGGATAAAGGGACATTTTAGCTATTAAATGGATTTTTTTCATAGTAACAAATTTCATATAATAACGATTTTCAAACATAAGTGAAACGAACCCTTAGGTAAAGACAATATTTTGTAGTGATAAAGCAGCCATCTACCAGAAACGCGTAAAAACCTTACAACATACGAATACGAACATAGGTACCTTAAAAGAAATGAAATGGTGCTCACTTCACAGCAAAACAAAATTATCTAGAATTAGTTCGTTGTCGTTCATATATTTCAAACTGATTTTTTGTTGATTTTGTCGGCAGATAAATTTAATGAAACTAGGCACATATTTTTTTTATTTGAGAGGTCATTCCTCATTGCTTGTTTTTAAAATAGCGGAAAAGGGAGAATCATCACAGCGATCGTAGAAGAAGAAATTTTGTTTAGGAGGGTTCCAGAAAGTGCAAAAATGAAGTCATTAAACGTTATTTCTTTGTTTGAAATTCGTTTCTTTTATTTTCTTGTTTTTTTTTTTTAGCCGGGGGGGGGGGGGGGGGGATTTTTAACGGTTGATCTGGGATATTCCATTATAACCTTCTGCAACACTGGTTTGAGAATCCAACAAAAATTAACCATAACGATGAACACCAAAGAGCACAAAGCCAACATAAACACAAACTACAGTGTGGCCATTTAGTATTCTGTGATATTTTTGTTTTAGGTTGTCAGCCTTATTTATAAACTTTATACACTCTCTATAATAACTCTAAACGCAAAAACCTAATATATATTTTTGCGTTTAGACCTATTATAGAGAGTGTATAAAGTTTATAAATAAGGCTGTGTATGTTTAAGTTTTAGTGTTGTTTATTTATTCATTCTCTTGATTTATTTATTTATTTATTGTGGGAAAAAACATTTTCAATTTAGTATTGTAACAATTATGAATGAATGAATGAATGATGAATGATGAATAATTAATATTTTGTGTGTTGGCTCAACAACAGGGGCCCAACGGTTTACAATGATTTTTTTTTAAATAATTAGATTTTTTTTTAAATAAGATGGCAGACCATCCGCCGTCTTAGAGGAAAGAAATGGAACATTATCGAAGGAGTCAAATCCAAAGATGGTACACTTCTTTCTAATGAGGAGGACATCTTGCGCAGATGGAGCGAGCACTTTTCCGAATTGCTCAATCCAATCCAGGGCATTGAGGATGACACATCCATCGCCTTAAGCAGGGCGGAAAATAGTCCCACGGTAGAGGAAGTCACTTTTGCGATCAAATCGCTAAAAGCTGGCAAATCTGCCGGAGTGGAGGAAATCCGGCCAGAAATGCTAAAGGCCTTAGGTGAAGAGGGAGTCAAATGGCTCTCTCGTGTCATTAAAGTGGCCTGGGAATGCGGCGAAACTCCCAGCGATTGGCAGATTGGGGTGATTGTGCCTCTTTTCAAGAAAGGGGATAAAAGGGATTGCTCCAATTACAGGGGTATATCACTTTTAAGTCTCCCCGGAAAAGTCTTTGCCAAGGTGCTGGAAACGCGTTGCAGAGCTGTGGTCGAGGCACGATTAGGAGATGAGCAGTGCGGCCTTCGTCCCGGCAGAAGCACAACCGACCAGTTATTCACTCTCAGAATGGTACTTGAGAAGGCTTGGGAGTATGCTACACCTGTTTACGCTTGCTTCGTAGATTTGGAGAAAGCATATGACCGAGTCCCTCGAGGGAAACTCTGGAGTGTATTACAGGAGTATGGAATTGATGGTTCTCTCTTGAGAGCCATTCAATCTCTTTACATAAACTGTAAAAGCTGTGTTCGGGTAAACGGCGTTAAATCAATACCTTTCACCTTGGGCGTTGGACTTCGTCAGGGGTGCGTCTTGTCTCCTCTCCTTTTCATTACTTATATGGACTGGATGTTACAGCGCAGTCTTGGCGAGGAACGTTTCGAATTGGGAGATCTGAGGATAAGTCATTTGCTCTTCGCTGATGACTTGGTCATCCTTGGATCCTCTTAGACTGAACTTCAGCGCGCAATCGATCGGTTTGTAACCGTTTGTGTTGAAGCTGAGATGAAGGTAAACGTGAACAAATCTGAAGTGATGGTCGTCTCCAGAACGCCTGTTCAATGCACTCTGCATGTTAGTGGAGTCCCATTGAAACAGGTGGAGAAGTTTAAGTATCTCGGGGTCTTATTCACGAGTGATGGAAGGAGCAATGCCGAGTTTTCCTGTAGGATTGGTCAGGCTGGGTCAATTTTGAGACAGCTTGGTCATTCTGTTATTAGGAGGACTGAACTTGGTGTCAAAGCTAAGTTGTCAGTCTTTAATTCGGTGTTTGTTCCAACTCTCACCTATGGTCATGAGGTTTGGGTAATGACCGAAAGAATAAGATCGCGGATACAAGCTGCCGAAATGAGATTTCTCCGTAGTATTGCTGGTGTGACCCGTAGAGATCGCATCAGAAATACCAGAATACGTGAGGAACTCAATGTCGAGCAGCTACTTCTCCGGACGGAGCGATCCATGCTTCGGTGGTTTGGTCATGTTAAACGCATGTCCCCGATAATCTCTCCTATACCCGTATGGGGATTGCCCTTGATGATTTAGAGTCGATGGCGGAGGATCGAGAGCTATGGAGGGTCCACTTGAGCAACCTACACCCGCGACCCACTTAATGGACAAGCGGACCATTGAAAATGAATGAATGAATGAATAATTAGATTTACATAAATAAATTGTAATTGTTTTCTCAGATTCATACTCGTAGTATGCATCGTTGTCAGGGTTGACCTCAGGGTGTTCAAATCCGGGTGTCGATGGTTTAAGAGAACAGCAAAAGTGTCGCTGTCGTCGATGCCATGTCGACGCCTGGCCCCCGACCGACACACACCGGTCACCGAGTGAGCCAAGGCCGAGACCCGAGAGCGAAAGAAAAAACAATATTATGTATGGGTGTGTATGAAAATGAGTATTTCTTGGAGTTTATTTTTGTAAATATCTCGTAAAATATTAACTTTTCGGCAAAACAGTCTTCAGCACATATATAGCTACGAATATGGTCTACAACCTCGGTTCTTAAACTGTGAACCCTGGGGTTCCGTGGAACTGTTGTCAGGGTTCCGTGACTTTCTTGAATTAAAAATGGGTAGTAAAACACAAAAATAATTTTTGTAAGTATGCAATTAGAAACATTTTTGCGCAAAAAATTTTTGACGATTATATTTTCATTTTATTGCAATTCCGTTTTGTCACTGTGGGAACGCAACCTTAAAAAAGCAAACAAAAATGGTACCGCAACATTCACTTTCCAAAGAAATTTACGAGCAACTATCCATGATGTATGCACACGTTTGAGTATACATAGTTCGCGCATAGCATTTATGAGGTAGGTCTTACATCTTATCTTACAAAGAACGAACTTGACACACAAATTCATGCGAGTGGGTAGGTATAGTTCATGCACAGTTTTTTTTTTAAATTTTCGTCATAATATCTGACAAAGAATGAAAATATAGTCCGAATGAAACCAGACTACGAGCTACGACACTAACGGTCAAATTATTCACTCCGGATGTAAATCAGGTTTAAGTTGATTTGACACCCGATCGTTAATCTACATTTTTTAAACCCGACAATTTAAGCCTATATCCATAATATTCACTCAAAAATACGCATTAAACCCACTGGATTAAAAACAGATTTGAAACAGTTTTAACCGATTTTAAACCAACGTAAATTCAAATTTCACATAAATCAACATTTTTTTTTTGTTTTTGACTAATATTGGAGATTGATTTGATTTGTTGAGACATCAGCATTTGGTGAATTTCACTTGTTTTTGTGTCCAATGTGAAATGATAGGACTCATGTACAAAAATATTAATATAGTTGTTTTTTAATAGAACAATTTTTAACACGGGTTAAAGTACTTAAACTGGTCTACGAAGTGCAGTTTAAATTCAATCGGATTAAACGCTGACAAGGTTTAAAAACAGGTTTATTATCGGGTTTAAAGACTAAATTATAGACTTGGGCTTAATTTTTCGGTTAAACTCACTTAAACCCGGGTGTAAACTTTAATCCGTATTAACGCGAATGAATAATAACGCCGTAAAAAAAAAAAATGCCGTAAGCATTCCGGAAAACGAGTCTCTTATATATAGATCTGCAGACTGCAGAGTTCTTCTTCATCAAGACATGTTTTTAATTCTACATATAAGAAACCTCTAAAATCCAGAAAAAATGTTTCTTATATCCGAGTTGTTCTTATATGCGAACACGTATATAAGAAACAATGTTTCACGGTGTTTTACACATGCGTTTCTTATAAGCGATGTATTCTTATATGAGTGTTTCTTATATCCTTCGTGGACACTGCAATTTTAGAAATGGCTGGTATGTATGAAGAAAACGAACTATATTATCCCAAGACGACGCCGCCGAGAATGGCACGTCATGAATATGCAAATAATAAATAACATATCTATTATTTGTTCCATATTTATCCATATTTTGGTTTATTTCTTTTAGATAATATGGTTTTCCACTAGCTCTAACTTTTTCGGCCAAACACTTTCCGTAAACCGTAAGGAAACAAACTCCAAATGACAAATCATAATATGTAAGTTCGTAAATCTCTAGAACTCTGAGAAAAAAATCTAGATTTGCAAAAGTGCTCTCGAATCTGAAAAGATAGCTTTTTTTGTACCAAACGAACGCAAAAAGTGATCTGGGGCCAGAAAATTTATTTTTTTTTTGTAATCGAAATAGGCATAAGAGTTGGGGTTCCGAAATATATTTGGGCCTTCTTTAGGGTTCCGCAGCTTAATAAGTTTAAGAACCGCTGGTCTACAAAATAGGAACATTTTTTTTGTTGTAAATCAAGAAAAAAACTGTTTTCTGTGCAAATGAAAATATTTTTTTTTCGCCAAATTACTTATTACTCCAAAACTTATCAATGTGTCGCTATCATTCGTATTTCTCGTTTAACTAGAGGTTATACCGAATGTTGTGTGCAAATTTCGGCCTTCTACGTCAATCAGTTCTTGAGATAGAACTAGGTACAAAATTGGCTTAATTTATTCGGACAGACATCGTAGCACGGGAGGGAACGCTGGATACAGCACCTTAAGAATCATAATTTGGTTGTCTTCTAAAAGAGATAGAAAATGTCCCACCGCACGTTCGAGGATACACATTATGCAGCTAGAATGGTCAATAAATTCTCCTTTTAGCCTTCATGCATTATGCGATTGATGATGCTTAACATAATGGGTTCCGTGGTTATATTCGTGTCTCCTAGGTTATCAGAATAAACATTCATTAATTTTCATTTTCAGCAACACTACCGCATACTGCTACAGCAAAAGTGTACACAAAAAAAAGCATCAAATCGCGTCTAGGGGGGTGGTAGTATTTTGTAGTCATACAATAATCGTTAATATGTACAGCTTTGTTCTGACTAGAATACTAAAATATGTAGCGAATTGTAGGGGGAAAAAGTAAGACAAGATACGGAGCATACATGCATCATATGGGTGGAGAAGATTTACTGTCAGACAAATAAACTCTAGGGTCTAGGAGGCGGTGTGTGGGTAGAGGTGGATCAAATGAAAACTGATGACCGAAAATGTGTTTGGAATTTAAATGCGAGTACCCTCATGGTGAATAGAATATCTTACTTTTTTTTTCAGATGTATATACATATAGGCACATCTGCTGGAATTCTTTTATCGGTGACACGCTGCAAACTTCGATGATTGGCTTTTTTACGACTTCCGCATGGTTGTTTACATATCACACACAGCTATGTAAATTTGAAAGTACACACTTTACCGAATGGGTGTAGAAGTAGTAAATAGTAGACTGTTCTGTTAATTTTCTATAAAAAAATATTTGCCTCCTATAGATTTTTTTGGATTTGCTTGGTTCTTAAATTTAAGAGAATTAGATAGTAAGAGAAAGATATTGTTTTCGTAAACAATTTTGAACTCGAGATTTTGATCAATTCTGTTATTACGATGATAGGGGAACTCAACGGCTCTAATGATTTGAACCAAAATTGATAGAGCTAATGTAGGCATGCTTAACATGACTGCATACCCAGTTTTTCGCTAAAAAGTCTAGCAACGGCACTTTTTAAAATTGGCTTTTTCTCGACAACGGTAAAAACGATTTAAAAATAAAACAGTTTTTCTATAAAAAGACTGCGTTCTTTGATATCCACCCAAATCCCTAATAATAGTACTTATAAAAAACCGCTCATATCTCAAAAACCCAAATTTTCGAATATGATAAAAATGTAACTGGCAGGCAATGCTTAAATCCATAGTAATACCATTTGCTCAGTTTTAAGCTAAGCTGTTTTCTGTGCAAAGCAGTGTATTTTTAACGATGAGTGCTACCTTCGATTTCCACCCCAATCGCTAAAAATGGTACTTTAAAAACTACTCATATCTCGAAAAGGCCATTTTCAATTTTCGAAGAACACGTCGTACTCAGTTTTCAGCTAAACAGATTAGTAGATAACAGTGCTTTTCGAATTCAAATTGGTAACATTTGTCAGCATAATTTTTTTTTTTTGTAAAATTATGCTGACAAATGTTACAAATTTGGTTGTCCCGAGCACAACCGGTATATTTTTGGAAAGCCCAAAACTTTATTTAGGTAGTCATTTTTGAGAAATATTCATAAAACGGCTATATTTGAGTTTTTGATCATGTTTAGAATGCTTATGTTGTCAGTGGCAATATAATTCGAAATTCATCGCCTACTTGCCTTGAAGGAAATGTCAGTTCGGGTTGAAATTTGAAAGTAATAAAGCGTTGTAGTTAATACGTATGTTTATGTTTTAGATATGTATTACGTTTTTAATTAACAACGGCTCAGTTACTAAACCTGAGTACACCTTGAGTAGGTATGATTTTAAACGTATTCATTATTCATTCAACCGCCAATAAGTGCAGTCGCATTTTCTTTCATCTCCAACTTAAACCCGATTTCCGCCGCCTAAGCACTATCGAAATTATTGCTGTTTTTTTTTTTGCCGAAGCGCTCTCTCACTCACTAATTTTGTTTATTAGGTGACCTTCGTGCCGTTTGATTAAATTTTTGCAATGTCTTGTGGAATCGCTAATTACATAATTAATGAATGCAATGCCGATTGGATTGCTTGTAAGAGCGAGCATCTGTGAAAAATCATTTCACGCCATATGTGTCGGTTTAAATAAAAGAAACACTGTGTTCATCAAAGATTTTTCCCATAATCTCCATTTCTTTTGTGATGAGTGCAAAAATATATCGCTCTCACACGTGCTCCTTACGATAAAATGTCTCAGTGATTCAAATGATCATAATCAAAAAAACCTAATTAAAAAAATCACGGAGAAACTATCCAATATAGAGTGTTAGATGTGTTAAAGACTTAGACAATACAGTTCAGACCTCAACAGTGTTACTGAAATCCAAGCTTACCCAAATTGAAAAATCGATAGCAGGTCTAAAAGAGGCAAACATCATAAGGTATAGAACGGATGAAACCATTCTATGTCAGCATTCCGCGCAAACTGCCTATAATTTGAAAGCTTGTGAATAGTTGAATTTAGAGATGGGTCGTTCAGGACCTGTATAGTTCCAGGAACAACACAGAGAAGAGATAAATGAAACTGAACGTCAACGAACGAAAGACAAGAAAAATGTGTGCATGTAAAGAGATACAGAAAAAAACACATGCATACTGTATACAGCGTACTTGTACATACTACCTATAAACACATGGCGAAATTCGCGCCTTAACACCGCGTCTCCACGAGCAATATTTCATAGCTTGCCATATAGTATGCTATGAAAATTGCTCGTGGAGACCACAAATAGCATTCTATGAAAAATGGTATTCCATCTATTGCTCAGCTCATAGCTTGCTATCGATAGTATTCTACGGGGTGTACTTTTTTGTTCTGACGCATGTGTTTTCGTGTGATGGCTATGGAAATAGGCCTGCCAGACGTCCCGATTTTGGCGGGACAATCCCGATATTTGAACCCTGTCCCGATTTCTGTCCCGATTTACAAAATGTCCCGATTTTGTCCCGATTTTATTACTTTTATTCTACATCGTTTGAAAACGATCGAAAATAACAAATAAATCAATATTAACATGTGTTACAAACCTTAACGACTATAGGAAATTGCAATTGTTGCTGTGAATGCATTCATCCATATAGAAATATGAAACAATAAGCTGTCAAGTGCAAGTCGACAGAACCCATATATAAATATGTATGTATACTTTTAAATTCAAACTGTGGCGGCAGTATTATTGTATGTGGCGGCTGGTATTTTCGATTATAATAAGGAGTATTGCTTTAAAGTATGTTGACCAAATGAACATTACCTGTAGCATTTTTATCCGAAGCTTCGCTTTCGTCGCAGAAGTACCTAATGCAAAGCGCTAAGTGCTCGATAGGATAAAAGAAAATGTTCTCCATAACAAACTAAACCCCCATTGGGCCCAAACAAAATTTCCAAAATTGGTGAAATTGGTTTTCGATATTTCTTCTTATACTAACCGAGCTTGATCGAATGAAATATACGCGCATCAAAGCGGAGGAGCGGCGACCGACGCGACGTGGCATTTTTCAGGTGGCGTTATGCCAGTTTGGTGCCTTCGAACGAGTTTAATTTTCGAGTGGTAAGCGGGTGGTGACGACGTGGTTTTTGGCATTAGATACAACTTAGTAGAATTTTAGAAGAAACTAAAAAAAATGTGAAATGACCAAGCATAGCATTCAATATAAGATGGCATTTTAAAAACTGGTGAATCGGTGGCACCATACGTTGTTTGTTTTATATATGAGAAGATGTCCTTAATAATTGTTATTGTTATATTGTATTTATCAGATATGACTTCTTCTGGTTAACCAGTCACCCTCAAAAGATTGGTTTGCTACAAAAACATATAGAAAATGTACCCGTGGCTAAGAAGGTTACTTTTATTAAAATGAATTGCAAATATAGTTGTAAAGATGTTTGCATAGGTTTTTTAAGGAAGATCTCATTGGTCAAATAATTATTTATAAAATAGGTTCAAACGATAAATATATTATGCAATATGGTTATGTACCCGTACCTATCGGTTAGACTGAATATTGAAAGTCCCTGAATTATTATTATTAATTTGTTATTTTTAACGTATGTTTATGTATAGATAGCGTTAAAAAACATTTAGCTTTCCATAAGACGTGTATAAAAATCTATGCTTTTTTTAATGTCCCGATTTGTCCCGATTTTTGAACCTTGGTGTCCCGATTTTAATACAATTTCATCTGGCAGCCCTATATGGAAATAGTAAGATATGAAATGCCCACCCTACATTTTATTGCATACTATCGTTATTTCTTTCTATGAGAAATGACAGATGGCAAGCTATGAAATATTGCTCGTGGAGACGCGGTGTAATGGGCAAGAAAAGTGTGTGTGCCGCGTATCGGAATTGGAATAGAACTATACGTCCATGCCCATGATACAACATGTTGTATCATGATTCATGCCCTGTACACTGTACAGTACCTATATATATGAACTAAAACATTATGTAAATGTAATTCACTAGAACTACGTACGTACGGAACCTTCGGTGCGCGAGTGACTCGCATTTGGCCGGTATTTTTTGTACACTTGCGATTTTCTGAGTTTGGTTCTCTCTGTTCAACTCAAAGAAACTTTCTTATATAGAAAGGCACTGATATAAGAAAGAAACTTTCTTAAATAAAAATAACACAGTTATAAGAAAGAAAATTTCTTATATAAACTTCCACAAATTTATTAAGAATTATTTATTTCCATATAAAATAAAAAATTAATATGTAGTTGGTGCAACAGCTCGTTTTAGGCACCCTAAGCCCATGATACAACAAGACAAGATATCGCACTGCGCAGTGCGCATGTCGTTCATTCTTGCTGTTCATCGGTATTCATCTGTCAACAGATTATGACGTAGTAGCTGCGGAGATAATGGATATACTATTGGCGCGAAAGTACAAATTTGCGATTTTGTTAAATTATTATTGTTATTAATTGAACAAATAATAGTACATTTGTAAAAGGGATATTTGCTCTTTATTTGAGTGCAAATATAATAAATGAAAAACAAAAATAATCATTAGAAACAGCTCCATAACTTTTCTAAGAAAAAAAAAATCTTTATTAAACGATAAGACCGAATTAATAGAAAAATAAAGACTTTATAGACTGCGTTTTGTGAAAAATGACTTAATAAATATTATTCAACATGAAAAGGGTAGGCAAACTGGCATTTTAAATGCAGTAGCATCTATGCTTAGACACGCACTTTCTTTGGTAGGATTTAGAGTCTGCAGCATGGTTGGTCTTCCGAAGCCATCTGAAGCTATGATGAAAGACAATAGTGAGACTATATTAACCACTAAATTGATTTAACTGCAATATCCGTATCTTCTTCCGCTCGCGAATGCACTTTTGCATTCGCTTCCTTAAGCGACAAACAGTGGACGAAAAAACGCAAGAAAACGAAACTACTTGTTTTTTCTAAACATTTTATTGACATTCTATTCAAAACACAAGTTTTTTTATTAATTTTGTTAATATGACGCGTCGAGCTGAAGAGAAAATAAGTAATTCTGCGACTTAATTGAAAGGAACAACAAAAAAAAGACACATGTTATGGACGATAAATGTTTTTCCAAACACATTCACAGAATTCCGAAACTATGTCTTCTATATTTTCCTTTTTATTTAAACATTTAAAGAACCAACACAACTCGTTCCATATAAAACACACGTAAATACCAAGTGTCAAAATGTTCACTCCGCAACTACGACGAACATGCGCAGAACAAATCAAAAATGAAAACTTCAATGCGCTATCTTGTCTTGTTGTATCATGCCCTAAGCCTAACTTCCCAGAACCACTCGTTTGTGTGAGTTTTTACTTTTGGGACGAATAAAAGGACCTACAATGTTATGCCGAGCCCGAACGGCTGAATTGAGAATCTTTTTAACGACAGTTATACTCTCGGATGTTTGTCAGACGTTCGCGAGAGGTGCAAGGCAGTGGGAACAACCTTAAGATATAATTTGTGTGTTTCCGAAATATATATATTTTACTTGCTGCCACTTGCTTGCAGTAAATGTCTACCGGTAGCATGTGTAACAATATTCCATACATATATTTCCATAGCCGCTGTTGGAGTGGACCTACCTAAGTGCTCCACTGATGCAGACGCATGCCGTTCTTTGAACACGAAGGTGAGTGTAGTCAATATCAAGGGCGGTCCACCACCAGACGACAACGCCATATGTGAGTATAGGTCTAATGACGGATACATAGAGCGAATATGTAATTTGAGACAAGAAGTCCCCATTAGCTACAAAGCTTTTTTGCGGCAGTAGGCTTTCGGAACCCTCTGCAGAATATTGGGTTTCCAGCTCAATTTACTGTCTAGTCTAGAATGAGGCCTTAATACTATTGACATCAACAATGTGCCATTTTAGTTTTGGGGTAGAAAGTTGGGAATTTTGAATTTTTTTTGTATGGGCGGTGCCACGCCCCTCTGTCCAATTTTGACCAAACTTCACAGAAACCGTAAAGGGACCAATACCAAAGATGTGTGAAAGTTTGGTTAAAAACGGTAAATGCATTAAGGCGTGAATCGACGAGAAACATTTTAGGGCTCAATTTTTATGTATGTATATAGAATTAACACGTAGCCTTATGGCGAAAGCGTGTTTTTCTTATATGCGACTTTCTTATATCTATATTCGACTTTATTTCTATAAAATAACACGCTTTTCTCTGACATATGAATTGTGTGTATCTGCTACTCCAATCGCGCTGTGATGTGATGTAGTAGGTCCGTCACTTCCCTTTTTTACCTACTTCATGATTTTCTCAGTTTTTCCTAGGAGAGTCCCTCTGTCCAAAGGCCGCTTTCTTATACAATAAAATAGCACGCTTTTCTCCGACTTATAAGCACAGTTGCCAGATTGGGCGCTTTGTCGTATTTTGAGCTATCTTTTTGTTTAAAAAACGATAGAAATATCTCCCGTGAGCGCCCAACACAATTTTGGGCTATATATCGTTTTACAAATTTTGTTTGTTTTACTCTTTCATAAAACAAAAAAATAAATATTTTCGAAAAACCCTCACTTTTAGAACATGGCAGCACTCTTGCAGTCAAGTAACAGTCGTTCAACTTGCACGCACTCTAATTTATTTTGCAGGCCTTTTTATTTGACACGAGCCAAAAACATTTTTGGGCGCGTTATCTAACGTAAGAAATGGATCGAATGAACCAATTTTGAAGGAGTTAGTTTATTTGCATGCAACCCAATTGATAAAACTTCCAGTGAGCAATGCTGTAGAACAGCGGTTCCCAATCTTTTTTGGTCGCGGATCACTTTTCTGGAGAGAAATTCCTCACGGAGCACTTCGCTGTCAGTATCCCAATTTCCCCAATAGTTTTATAAAATATTTAAACTAGTAGATATTTAAAAACAAAAAAAAAAGAATTCAGAAACATTTTTAACTCATTTTCAAGTTGGCCACAAAAAAACAAAGACTTGAAAATTCCAGTTTCCAAAAAAAAAAAAAATAATAGATACAAATTACCAATATTTAATTTTTTTAAAAGGGCAGTCAATCTTTTCTGAAGATGTTCCACTAAAATCCGACATATTTGGCACCCTAGGCCAAGCTTCTCACAACCATTTGTTTTTTTTTTAATTTTTTTAGGGACGAATACAAGGGACTTTCAATGTTTAGGCCGAGCCCGAATGGCTGATTTAAAAAGTTTTTGCAGGACAGTTTCAGGACATAGAGTCTCGAATGTTTGTCGGACGTTCGCGAAAGGTGCCGCAGTAGAAAAAACATTAAGACGTAATTTGTGTTTTTCCGGGGATTGAACCTGTGACCTCTCGCACAGTAGTCGGATCCAAATAAATTAAACTTGGATTTGACATTCCAAAGAACTTTTTTCCAAAATTGCAAATGTCTTTTTTAAGTGAAGTCTTTCGAAATTCCGGCTCTTGCTTAGGTTTCTGTTGACATAATGTGTGTTTTTTGTGGAATATGCATCCACGAAGATTTTGTTCTACGATACAGCGTTCTGAGTTCTTGATGGAGTTTAGGTGCAACAATCTCCTTAGTTTTAATGGACATTAAAAATGGATTGGCTCTATACTTGTCCGGCAAATCTTTCTTTGGATTAGTTTTGCGTCCAATCTCATTTCTTTTGCGGTTCTCAAAACGTCCGGTCTTCTTAGAAACTTGTATTTCCCCAAAAACAAGCTTCGTAGAAAAACAAATCTTTTCGCAATCAACGCCATTGATTCGTTTCCACTTTCTGTAGAAGAAAGAGCGTTTTCATTTATGAATTTAATTAAGACCAAACAGCGAAAACGATTGTCAACGGAATCCCAGGATATGCTTTGATGCGCATACGTATATATGTGTACCTGTTTTATAATAAAATACAAGAACCGAATTATTTTCAACGATTTTTAGGCTTCTTTCTGGGCAACGATACTGGGCTACATTTCTTAAAGTTATGGGCGCTTAAAGCAAACAAAATTCTGGCAACCCTGCTCATAGGGGGAATTTTGTGAGTATCTTAAAAAATAAAAAAATAAAGATGTTGGAGTCGCTTCGCTAGGTGAGGAATCAAGTGTTTTGAGTCTTAGCTATGACCTGCGTACCTAAATAAGTTTGAAGAAATGTTTGAAAAATTAAGTAGATAGATGATTTTGCTTAACCTCCACAAAAACACCGAATGCTCGATTTTGATTTAAAAACTCATTTCAAGAAACTTTATGTAGAAATAGAGGACAATATTATAAGACAAGATATAAATCTTTCACATAATTATTGTTATTTTTTTTGATTTATTGAACAAATCGAAATATGAAAGTTTTGCACTAATCAATCATGATGAAAAAATATCTTCATTAATTTGATTTCTTCCTGGAGTTTTCGATTTTGTGACTTTAAAAATTAACTGAAGGTTTTGTATACCTTCGTATCTTCCCTTCTACATTTTAATATTTTTCGACTTCGACTTACCGTTTAAAATTATTCACGCCACGCCACTGCTACATACCCAGATTTTCGCTAAAAAGTTCAACAACGGCACTTTTGAAAATTGCCTTTTCCCGAAAACGGTAAAAATTCTAACAAAAACTTATTTTAAAGGTACTATCAACATTCTTAACTCTTGATAGCAAACTCCGGTTTTCTCTAAAATGACTGTGTCCTTTGTCTTTCTTTCCTAGGACCATAACGAAGAAAGTTAAAAAGAATAATAGAATCGGTTCAGCCGTTCTCAAGTGATGCGTTCACCAACAAACAGTATTTAATTTTAATTTATTTAATTTTTATTTATACAGATAAAGAGAGGCTAAGCTACACGTCCATTAACAATGAATGAAGGCCTAGTCGAGACAAAGTGACGGGTATTCTAATTCTTCTTCGAATTCTCTTGATGTTCTTTCATTATTATTCAACAACCTATCCTCTCAGGGGAGGGTTCACGTATGGTGGTATTTATTTACCAAAACCTGCATCCTTTTATCTCTGCTACAAAATAATAACAATCTAGTCTTTTTTAGCACCTAATCGATCAAATTTTTGTTTTGTAATATCCTGACGGATATTTTTTGCTAACAAAATTAAAATTCACCCAATCCCCCTGATACTCAGATATACATAATACATATTTCCTTTCATCGGTTACAAAAATGTTTCCTTTCCCTTTTCTATTTTATTAGTCATCGATCAGGTTCCCTTCAGTATTGTAGGTATATTTTTGTATACAAAAATACTGAGATGAGTGAATTTATAATGCAAAGTCCCTACTAATAATAATGATGGATGAATGGATTACTGTACAGATGGATTTTGTGCATTCGCCATATGATTGTGCAATTGTGCTTACACAATCCATCAAACAGTTTATTCATAATATAGAAAACGGCTCATAGTGTCATATTATACAAACAGAGCATATTACTGTTAATTAAACTGAAAAAATTGAAAAATGGAAACGATTCAACGCCCGACTATGGGGACGATGACACATTGATTATACTATTCTGCTTGGGTGTAGTATTGTAGCCTTCATCGTGGCCAATTGAATGAGTGATTGAGGCAGCAAACACTCGAAGAAAATTTAAATAAAATATGTACAGAAAAACACACAATGGAATTACAAAATAATTGACATCAATTAAAAACTCGGCCCAGGCACTATTAAAACAACGACGAGTATGAAGGGGAATCTATTGCAACAATGCTACCTACTAGTAAATAAATTTTTTATGAAAGCAAACTGTTTGCTGGTGTATCTGTTGCAATTCCTAATGAAATATCATAAATAACAGGATGCATAAAATAAATTAAAAAAATCCACAGATGTTGGTCCTGTATATTTCTACAACAGAGAAATGCTAATTTTTGTAAATTAATTGATATAATTTCGCTGGCAGTTGCAATGTATTAATCACATAATTTTTAATTATAGTCTCTTTGTATAAATAAGTGAACAATAAATACTGGACTGACAGTCCTTTTTTGCTACAATAAATTGTCTTTATAGAATGTAGAAGATTTGCATTTACGTAGAAAGTAGGTATAATGTCGGCATTTATGAAATGGGTAGGTGTAGTATGTAGGTAGTTTAATAGGGTATTTAACTATTGTAGAGACCCAATATTCAATAACCGATTGATCTATAGTTTTTTATCTTTTTCGTATTTTCATTTTACATAGTGCGACTTTATTTTCATTGTTTTTCATTTTATATAGTCAAGTGTTGGCATCACACAGTGCCGATACTACATTTACTTTTTAAAATTTTGTTTAACTGTAAAACAGTTTTCACAATTCCATATTATTTCAATCCTGAATTTCTTTACATGATTTGAGCAAAATATTAAATTCGAAATCATTCGAATTTAATCTATAAATTTCTTATACAGCATTTAAGCAAAACATTAAATTCGAAATCCTTCGAATTTAATCTATGAATTTCTTATACTGCATTTAAGCAAAACATTAAATTCGAGATCATTCGAATTTAATCTTTTTCTTCCTCTTCTTTTCCTTTTTTTTCTACTGCATTTAAGCAAAACGGAACATTCACTTCAAGCTATTTTTATTTTTTTTAACTTTCTCGTTTTTTTATACCCTGCATTTAAAACATTCAATTTTATTTATTTGTTTTAATATAATGCACTTCACTATTTATTTTTGTTCACTTTAAAATTTCGAATATTTGGTTGTTATTTTCTTTTTTATCTTGCATTTCGCCTGAGTTTTCCATTCTTTATTCATTCGCCTTCTTTTTTTATCCTCGTCGCCAATTGCGGAGACCCAATAATTCAATCTATAGTTTTCTAATTGACTTTTATTTTCCATATTTTCATTTTATATAGTGCGACTTTATTTTCATTGTTTTTCATTTTATATAGTCAAGTGTTGGCATCGCACAGTGCCGATACTACAAATATAACTAGGAAAACTGAGCGGTCTGACAAAAAATGGCTTTTACTATAACTTCTTTTGATCGTACTTTAAAAAGTTGCTTAACATAATTTTTAAGAAATTTCTCAAGGATAACAATTTCATAAGAAAAAATAAAAAATTATTAAGTACAATTTTTGAGAAAAAAGCAGTTTAAGTAAAAAATTTTAACAACAAATTTTCAAAATTTAAGTTTAAGAAGCCATCATTTTTTTGTAGCTGAACAGATATACCCGAAGTGCTTAAGACTTGTATGAGCTACTAAATTGTCTTTTAAAAATGTGCAAAACAATTTTTGTACTTATTATAGTTTAGAAGTTATAGCGATTTAAGTGGTAGCAAGTCCAAATTTAAGGTCACCTACTTTGATGGGTTATAACGGGAACCTGTGCCACACAGAGAAAAATCGAATCTTTCGAGTGACTACGCGCCGAATATTAGAAAAAGAAGAGCGCAACTTTTACACATCCGAAAGCTTGGGGCTTATTCCCAAAAGCGCGGCGGATCGCTTTCCATGGCGGATTGATATTTTTGTATTTCATTTCCAAAAGCTGTCAAAAGCGATAGCTATTCAGGTGACGGATTGCTGGCGGATTTATTGCCAGCAATCGTCAGAATAGCTGTCGCTTTTGAATGGATCGAATCGCTTTTGGAAATATAAAAATACCAATCCGCCATGAAAAGCAATCCGCCGCGCATTTGGGGATAAGCCCCCTTATAAAGCAAAAGTGTAAGAAGACGAAAATAACACTGAAAGGTGAAAAATTGTATGTCGATCAAACTTAGTTTATTTGGCACGATACAGATTAAAGTGTGGAGAATTAACCGGGTATGAAAGACTGCGTAATGTTGAATCTCGATGCGGATTATTTCAATAACGATACGACTTTGACAGTAGCAAGTAGCAAGTAGCAAGTAGAACACGGCAAGAAAAACCTTCCTCCTCAAAACAATAGCACAGATGTAATACTGAGGCTAAATGTTATAAAAGGAATTTATGAAATTCGTCTATTGTAGTGGCGTATAAAATTGGTGGTCTAATTAACAAAATAATGTACCCAGGGTTTTTAAATTATCTTTATCGTTTTGATTTTGTTTTTCTGTTTAAGATAAATGTCAACATTTTGAAAAGCTGTTTGGCGAGGATAATTGCAAGTGGATTCCGGCGAAGATAACGGCGATTAAGGGAAGAGCAAGTGGAGGTTCTCTGATGGCAGTAAGGAAGGGGTCGGTTTGGGTCAATGAAGTACTTATAGAAAATGAAATCATAAGGATAAGCGTAAAATGTAATAAAAAAAAGTAGCATATTTTTCCCATTTATATAAACTGCAACAACTGGCTGCATGATTTCAATAATCTCTATGATTCCATCTGTGCAGTAAATTCTCATAATTTAATGGTAATAGGAGATCTAAATGCAATAAATAAGAAACCTACAGGCAATGTAGGAGCAAACAAGGGTCTCAAAAGACACAAAAATCAACGCGGAAGAGAAGATATTAATTGATCTTTGTATTGACTTCGATTTAAGTATTCTCAATGGCAATATAGCAGGAGATAAATATGGTGAACTAACATCAATTAGTAATCATGGCAGCTCCACAATTGATTACTGTCTTATCGGTGGAGGCTGGCAGCCAAGTGTTAAATACTTTTTAGTGGGAGACGCACTTTTTTCTGATCATCTTCCGATTAAAATTACAATTGGCATTGATGAAAAAAAAAAACCGATTTTCAAAGAAAAACAGAATTTATTTTGCATTCAAGAAGCGACTCGGTAAACGGGAAATTCTTACCACTACTTGAGTTAGAGCGCATAGTAAAGCAGTGACGACTATGACGCAGACTCCGACCAGGAATAGAATATGTGAATGGTTCGACAATAATTGTGAAAGACTTCGCCAAAAATCCCTGGCTTTGCTTAACCTGTATAGGAAAACAAATATCAACAATTTGAAATGCGCATATGCGGAGACTGTTAAGCAATACAAACACACCTGTGTGAAGAAGGCCTGGCAAAGTCTCTAAGTCAATGTCGCGACTCGGCGGAGTAGGTACTGGAAGATTACACGGAAATTGAACGGAAATGATTCACGAAAGGAAGCGGCTAAAATAGACGTGGAATCATTACGGTTTCACTTTGCGTCCATTCTTGGTCCAATGAAGGATGAAATGGCTGAGAATTTGCAAAGTCTGACACTACTCAAGATGGGTTGGATGCAGAATTAACTTCACGGGAATTAGAATCGGTTCTGGAGTCACTGAAAGGTGGTAAAGCTGCGAACTCTAGCACGAGTTCGGCTCCTACAAAAAAACCCTGTATGCTTTTTTTGTTGATTTTAAAGCGGGCTTTAACACAACAGATAGAAACGCCTTACAAGCTTTACAACCTATGTGTATTTGCAAGGCCATTGAGAAGCTTTACCAGCAAACGACGGCAAATATTTACAATGTAGCCTCAGTCAGCCCCCTTTTGTTTGCCATCTCCTCGACGACATATGTTAATATCTGCCGTGTTGGGTGGAGTTTGGTTCGGTCAAAATAAGGCTGAATGATATGTATGCTGACGATATAGTAACTCTCGCCAATTCGCCTTACTCTCTGCAGTTAATGGGCCTCCGCACACTAGACTAATTCTGCCGGCAGAAAACCGTTTTTATACCGCTCAAACTCGGCAGAACATTTTATTCGGTTTGTTTCCCCTCACTTCAGTCCCCTCTCCTACGAAATCAGTTTTATGCCGGCAGAATTAGTCTTGTGTGCGGAGGCACAATGATTAATAAACTGTCTGAGTACAGTAACTTGTGGAGTCTTGAGGTCAACACGTCCAAATTTAAAGTTTTTTAAAAATGGATCAGGAAAGCTTCCAAAAAATTAAACCTGGAAATATAATGGATTGATCATCGATATTGTTAAGGAATATAATATGTACTTGGGAATAGAATTAACATTTAATATGCAGATGGATAAGCATCTCAATAAATAACAAACGCGACAAAGCAAAATCTTCTATATGCGCCAATTGGAATCCTATTTTTAACAATAACCTAATATCCGTAAAGGCCAAATATGTTTTCAATGCTACGGCACAGGATATTTAATTTTATGGGGCACAATTTCTGGGGTACAAAGAAATTCGACGAAGTTGAAAGTTTGCTGCGATTCTATTTTTTAAAAACCTTTCGTCTACCTATGAACACGCCGAAATTATGTACCATTTAGAAACGGGTCTACCAACACTATGTATCTTAACTTAACTTAACTTAAAGATTGAATGCAATTATTTAATAAGGGTTATGAATATGGACGACTTCAGACTACAGAAACAAATTTTGCAATACGCTTTGCAATATAAGTGCCTTTTTGTCAAAGATCGGACTTAGATTGCAGCTGACTATGGCATAGCTTTAAACTTAAAGGACCATTCACATGAGAGCGAGCGAACGAATTGCTGAAATGCGAACAAACCACTTTTGATGCATTTATGAACGGAATATTGCACATTTTACTATTCTAAGAGGAGGATAATCAATTATTCCATCAAAATGTATTAAGAAAACAAGTTTAAAAACAGTTTAAACAACGAAATATCGAATACCGAACTGTTTGCCGCGAACGAAAACACCCTCGGCCTGAAATGTAAAAGTTTATTCGCGATCCACAACATTAAAACGCGTTCTACATACGAGCTAATTTAACATTCGTCCGAACTTAACCTCAAATTAGAAATTGGCTGTAGAAACGGATGGTTGAAATTCGCAAGCTGCGGAAAATTGTTCATGTGAATGGACTCCTGAAGGAGGTAAGGAGAATTATAATTACTTATGTTTATTCTAATAGTTAAACAAACATTTATCTATAAAACTAAATTCAATTGTTGCCACAGGCACACAATATTACGTATAATTCCTTATTTTATTCAGTGTCTATATAAATTACTAATTCATTAAAAACTTTGACTTGAACAAACGATCTATCTATCTATCTACAATTTTTTTGTTCGGCGGAACTTCAGGAATATTCCCTTAAATGATTATACCGCTTAACTGGAACACTTTGTATATAAAGATAAAGATTGCACTGATGGCAATTATGTATTCTCTGGATCGATACTTAAGGCACAAATGTCTATGGCCACTAACTATGCCACTATTTAAGTGAAGTTTATCATTAAACCTGCACTGTGGAAACTAAATTTGTGTTAATACTGATTTTATCCTTGAATCGACATTTAAGTTTAAAAAAGCCACTAGGCCTAGCTTCTCGCAACCATTCGTTTTGTGTGAGTTTCTATTTTTAGGACGAATGGAAGGGACCTAAAATTGTATGCCGAGTCCGAACGGCTGAATTGAGAAGCCTTTTCATGACAGTCATACTCTCGAATGTTTGTCAGACGTTCGCGAGAGGTGCCGCAGTAAAAAAAAACCTTAAGATGTAATTTGTGTTTTTCCTTGGCTCGAACCTGGGATCCCTCGCACAGTAGCCCAGCACACTAACCACTGCGCTACTGCGACATTTAAGTTTACAGTGTGAAATCTTTTATACGTATAACGTATGGTAGAAGTGAAGTCAATATTGATTGGGGTTGATACTAGAACATAATAGAGCTAACAACTCTAGCCAATAAATAGCAATCTTTTGCTACTTCTTGGCCGTCCAACATTAGGTAACATTCTTGAAAGCGCCGAATATACTTTGAAAGCTTTTTCCGATATATATTCCATGTGGTATCCAAAGTTCAGTCGGTCGTCTATAATTACGCTGAGGTGTATCAAATAACACCTTTTCGATTCAACACTGTATTCTGTAGAGTGTACCTTCCAACTTTCACTTTGTAGTTCTATGTTGTTCGGCGGCTACTAATAAGCACGGCTACCGTCTTGTATTTTGTCAATTCGAGGCAACTCGATACCAGCCTTGTTTGGCAGATGCAATGGCCTCGTTTGCTCCAGCATATATATATTTAGCTGTCACCAATATTGCTATATCGTCGGCGAATCCTATGATTATTGCCCCGGCAGGGACTTGCCAATCTCAAGAAACCATCGTCCCTACATTATATTCCAAAGGACAGGTCCAAGTACGGAGCCTGGTGGAACGCCAGGAATAATTCTATACTCTTTGGTCCCGTCTTACGTTTTGTATTGTAGAACTCTCTTGGGCAGGTAATTTTCGATAATTTGTAGTACGGCAGCGCATACGTAATTAGACCCCACGTAATTGATAGCGGCAAAGTGACATTGGAATAGAACCAGTTTGATCTTTTTTTTACTTTATCTTCATGAGCATCAAAAATACCTATATTTTGGGCCATATGTATTATGTGAGAAGCTAGACCTAGGGAGTCTATACGTTCCTTCCTACTTTTCAATAAAAAGCTTTGTATTCGAGCAATTTGTTTTTTTTCCATATTTACGTATGTTAAATTTAAAAATACTACTATTTTCAGTTTAGTTTTCAGTCATTTGGCAACACCAAAGTTCAGCAATGCAACCAAACGTCATTTTTGTGGAGATTTCTGCTTTCTATTTTTTTGCCTTTTTTGCGTACCTTATTTAATTTCCCCCCTTTTGCTTCCAATCACATACAAGAAAACCCGTTTCAATCGGCAAGCACATAGTTACTGGTTCGTACGGAAAACGAAAAGTTCATTTTTTTTGCGCCCATTGTTTCAGTTCGTCTTTTTAACTCCAGGAAGTATTTTTGTCGAGTTAATAAATTCCTCTGTCGCTATATTAGTTCTTTTAAGAACTCAAAATCTAAAAAAAACTAAACTAATCTCGCGTTTAAATTATCATTTGCTGTTGCTGTAATTAGTTCTTTAAAAACTCCAAAATAAGTATTTGACTTGGTTAATTGCTCGTAGGTTTTAAAACTAATTTTGTCACAGTTTCTCCCATATTTTTTGTATACAGTATAGGACCCAGATTATGTAAAATGAAAACGATCGAACGTTATCGTTTCGACAAAAGCTGTCGCTGTCTATTACCACAGATATGAAAACGAAAGCGTTTTTCGTTTCGTATTTTACATAATCCCACCCCAGATTTCTTTGTTTATCTTTTTCATTCGCCTATGTCAATTCGTTTGGACGCTATCGTGTTTTCAACAGACAGACGGACAGACAGACAGACGGACATGGCTAAATCGATTCATACCCAATTCATCGAGCGGACAAGGTCATTTGTGGTATGTGTGGCCGCAAGCAAAACACTTTGGATCAATGCGAGGAGTTCAAGATTTTGTTAGCAGATCGAAGGTTAGCGTTCGCACGCGAGAAATTAGTTTGTTTTACCTGCTTGGATGCTTCGCAACATGACTAGAGAACCTGTTCGTGTAAGACGACTTGTGGTCTAAATTGTTGTGCTGGGCGACATCACCAACTTTTAAATTCTGCGTTTTCCAAGGACACGATGTTGAACAGTTCTGCTGAGCCTTTCGAACCAAGCTAATTTTAACTCTTCCCATATCGAGGCCAATCTGCCCATCCTATTTAAGGTTGCGCCTATCCGAGTTCATGGAAACAACGGTAATTTCGTGGACACTTTTGCCTACCTCGACGATGGTTCATGTCTGACCATGTTTGAAAAAGAACTTTTTGATGAACTCGGTCTGGGTGGTACACCGGAGCGACTAACGATTCAATGGACTAAGGGTGTTTCTCGAGTTGAGGACGCAGTTCGAACCAATTTAACCGTTTCTGGCGTTAGCAGCCGTAAGCGTCATATTCTAAAAGGATTCTACACAGTGCAAAGCTTAGAACTTCCCAGCCAGTCGGTTGATGTCGCTGCTTTTTTGATATTATGGAGAAGACTTTGAGACTAGTGGATAACCGGTACGAAATAGGGCTGCTGGGGGATTCTGACAATGTCCAACTTCCTGACAGTTCCCGAGAACCTACTGTATACATCATGGAGGTTATGATGTTTGGCCGCAGGTGCTCTCCTACTTGTGCTCAGTTCATTAAGAACCATCACGCCAATCTTTTCAGGGATGAGTGTCCGGAAGCGGTTGATGGTTTGGTCAATAGAACCTACGTCGATGATTACAACAGTCACGATACGGTTGCTCAGGCGGTAGCTGTTTCTCGAGATGCCATTCGGATTTGCAGGTCGATGAGTTTCAACCTCGTCGGGGTTCAGTCAAACAGCAGAGAGCTGCTTTCACTAGTTCCGGAAAGTCACGCCAACGCCAAGCTAGTAAGCGTGGATCCGAGCTAGTGCGAAGGCTTTGTCACCAAAGTCCTAAGCATGTACTGGCACCCGACCTTGGACCAGTTTACATATAGGCTGTCAAACTATGAAATACTTCACAAGGCTACATCCGGACTTTAAGGTGTGTAAACGAGAAATTCTTAGAAACATTATGAGAGTTTTCGACCCTCTACGACTCAATTTCCTTTACATTATCCGTGGTCGAATCGTTCTGCAGGAAGTTTGGCGGGAAGGATTTGATTGGGATGAGCCCGTATCCTTGCATTTAAGAACTTAGTGGCTGGCATTCGTTAAAGAGCTGAAGAATATCGAGAACCTCAAGATCATCCGTAAATATCTGTCATGGGCCCCAGATGAGTCGAGAGTAAGCCTTGTCGTTTTTGTCAGAGAAGGCCTTTGCTGCAGTTGCTTATTTGCGCAGTGAGCGTAGTGGTTTAGTCGAAGTGTCGCTAGTGATGACAAAGTTGCCCCAGTAAAGAAGTTATCTGTTCCAAGACTTGAGCTTCAATTTGATGTCCTAGGAGTCCGCCTACCGTCTACTACCAAGAGACCACACAGCATAAGGATTGATGAAGTGTTTTTTCTCTCTGATTCTAAGACTACGCTATCATGGATCAACTCTACGACGTTTAAGTTTCCTTCCTTTGTCGCGGTAAGAGTTGGAGACATTTTGGACTCTACTTCTCCCCGCTAATGGTTTTATATTAAGACTTCGGATAATGTTGCGGATGATGGGTGTTGGGGGAGGTGATCTTTATAACATCTCAAAAACGTTGGTTGCGCCACAAAAACCAGACGAACTAAAGTATGAAGAGTTAGTGAAACTAAAAACTCATTTCGAACCTAAAAAGAATATCATGGCCGAGCGATTTAAGTTTTTAAATCGGAACCAAGAGCTGGATGAAAACGTGGCAGATTTTATTGTGGCTATCAAACAATTAGCTGAAGGATTTAACTACGATTCATTTCTCAATGAAGCCCTGAAGGATCGCTTGTTAATGGGCCTTAAAAATAAAAGAATTCAATCAAAACTTATTGACTTTGGCGAGTTAACCTGGGAAAAGGCATGCGAGACGGCATTAAATATGGAGCTAATCGAGGTGGAAATGACTAACATGAGAGGCAATTCATCGGCAGAAGCGGTAAATTTCTTGCGAACAAAGAACAACGGCAAAGGTAGAGGTAACGCAAGGGCAGCAGCAACAAAATTCGACAGTAACAACAGTAACCAACGGACACGCAGTTCTTCAAGATCGAGAGCAGACAGATTTGCTAAGGTACAGTGCCATTTTTGTAACAAATGGGGTCATGTTCAGAAAAACTGTTTTTTTTTTTTAAATAATAAAAGCCGATCTCAAAGTAAAAAATGCGATAAGCATAGTTTCCAGTGGCGTAACTATACCATCTGAGGCCCGTGGCAAATTCTTTGGATGGGGCCCTCCCAGTAAAAATCGTCACGTTGTAATTTAATTTTAATAAACCACTTAAGTATAGTTACCCAACATTATTACGTGAACAAATCTGAAGTGATGGTCGTCTCCAGAACGCCTGTTCAATGCACTCTGCAGGATAGTGGAGTCCCATTGAAACAGGTGGAGAAGTTTAAGTATCTCGAACCAATGCTGAGTTTTTCTGTAAGATTTTGGTCGGGCTGGGTCAATTTTGAAACAGCTTGGCGATTCTGTTATCAGGCGGACTGAACTTGGTGTCAAAGCTAAGTTGTCAGTCTTTAGTTGGGAGCGGGTCATAATTCTGTATTTCAAAGTGCTGTATATCCAAAATGCTGTAAATGCAAAATTCTGTTTTCGGAAATGCTGTTTATGCTCCAATTTTATATTTTTAAAAAGTGTTTGCATTATCAAAAAACAAGCTTTGTTATAATTTTTAAAAATTATTGAGAACAAAATATGTAAAATAAATTGAAATTCACTTAGGTGTCTACATAATCAAAAACAGAAGACAGTAGCAGTGGCGTGGCGGTGCGGTGGCGCGGTGACCAAGTGCCGGTGGCGTAGGAGTGGTGTGGCGATTGCAACGAATTGGAAGTGGTTTAGTTTAAACCAGTTAAACTAGTCATATCATATAGTATGAGCTGGTGACGACGTGGGTTTTTGTATTACAACTGCGTATTTTTGTTTACACCGAAACTAAAAACATGCGAAACGACCAAGAACTAACAAGTACGACATTTTAAGAGCTGATGAATTCGTGGCACTATACGTTGTTTGCCACTTAAATCAGTTCCATACCACTTCGTCCCCATTCCATCGCCACACCACACCTATGCCACCGCTACGCCACTGCCTCTCCACTTCTGTGCGCGCCTTGTCTAAGAGTAAACTTAACTACAGAATTGTGATATACAGAATTTTGAGGAGGATCGAGAGCTATGGAGGATCCACATGAGCAACCTACACCTGCGACCCACTTAATGAATAAGCGGGCCATTGAAAATGAATGAATGAATGAGTTCTCTACACGAAGACTTTTCTATTTCGTCTTTGAGCCTGAAAGTGGACCGAAAACTGAGAATTTCGCTGGCAAATAATTCATATATGTTTTTTTTTTATATATATCCCCAAATTCTAGAGTTTTTTTTTAATAGATCCGTGTTGTTAATTAACATTTGCAAAGTGGAATTTTGGAAAATACTGAAAATGGAAAGAATTTCATTCATTGGAAGGAAACGCGATTTGAGTTGATTAATAATGATGTCCAATACTCGATAAATTACGCTCACTATGAACAAACTTTCCGGATCTTGGAGACGCTCATCTTCGTAAAGTTCTTCAAAACGGCGGTTTACCTTCCTCTGACGAGTTTTAGAAAATTCAGGGTTCATGGACTATTTTTCTGCTACACTATTTACTTCCATTTTCAAATTTACAAATTCATGTCTATACCTTTTTAATTCTTCTAGACAAATTTTCAAACGTTTTAAGGCATTTGAAAGATTGGCTTTAGACTGAAGTGCTTTAGAGCTTATAATTTTTTTTTTAAATTCTTATGTACAAAATTTTTGTAAAAATTTTGTAGAAATAAATTTAAGGCATTTGAAAGATTGGCTTTAGACTGAAGTGCTTTAGAGCTTATAATTTTTTTTTAAATTCTTATGTACAAAATTTTTGTAAAAATGTTAGGTTATTTCTAAGCTCGTGGCCTCTAGGTACGGGGCCCTCTCGGGTCGGGGGCCCGTGGCATTTTGCCAGCCCTGCCACCCTATAGTTACGCCACTGATAGTTTCGGTTAAGAGGGAAATAAAATTAGTTGCATTAATAATGAATCGGATGTAGATGAAAATGTAGATTTAGGTTATTTAAATAATATACACCCGTAACAATAGCAATGTGTTAATTATTGAATTATTTTGTAATAGCGAGCGTTTAAAGATGGAAGTGGATACAGGCGCATGTACATCGGTAATTCATACTAGCACATTTAAATCGTTGTATCCAAATGCTCAAATTGATGTATATAAACGAACTCTCAATGTCATTTCAGGGGGTCAGGTCGAGATAGTAGGTTGTGTCAAGGCCAATGTTAGGTTATTGGCAGACAAAAAAAATTGATCAATTAGAATTGGTAATAATCGGTGGTCCAAGAACGTTTGTTCCGTTATTGGGGAGGTCATGGTTGGACAATTTAATTCTGAATTGGAGAAATCAGATGTTAGCGGTGGAAAGTTTATGTGCCAAAGTGGAATGCAAGCCAAATTATGTCGACGAATTAGTGGAAAATAATTCCAAGGTTTTCAAAGGTAAAAAAACAGATTCTATTCAGAATTTTAAAGCAAGCATTTTGCTAAAGGAAAATAGAGTACCGGTGTTCTGTAAAGCGTATGGAGTGCCATTCGGTATGCGTATGAAGGAAAGAAAGGAAAGGAGTAGAAAAGGAGTTGGACAGGTTGTTAGCAGAGGGTATTTTTTTATCCAGTTCGGTATAGCGAATGGGCATCCCCCATCGTAATTGTCGAAAAAACAAATGGGGATATTCGCTTATGTGTCGACTGCAAGGTCACTATCAACCCGTATGTACGTACGGATCATTACCCCTTGCCACGATGCGAAGACATTTTCGCGACCTTGGGCGACTGCTCAATATTTTGCGTACTAGACTTGGAGGGAGCGTACCAGCAGGTAGAAGTGGATGAGGATTGCCAAGAATTATTCACCCCAATCATGGAATCCGCCGGAGGGAATTGTTCGCGGAAAAGAATATTTTGGTATCGTCGAATCCGCAAATTGAACGGTTATTATGTCATATAGGTAGGTATATACATAATATTAACACATACTATTGGTAGGGTGTGGTTTTTTTTCCAGATTACTGTTCACTTTTCGGATTCGACGATACCAAAATATTCTTTTCCGCGAACAATTCCCTCCGGCGGATTCCATGATTGGGGTGATTAACAGTCAATACTCATCGTGGGTTATACAGGTCTAGGCGACTAGTTTTTGGTGTAAAAAGTGCGCCGGCAACTTTCCAATCCATTATGGATAACATTTTAAGAGGTCTGCCCAAAGTACAATGCTATTTAGACGATATTATTGTTGGAGGAAAGAATTTGCAGGAGTGTAAAGCGAACCTAATAAATGTGTTGGAGAGGTTAAATGAGTTTAGGGTTCGGGTTAAGTACAAAAAGTGCAGATTTTTTCAAGAAGAAATAGATTATTTAGGGCATATAATTAGTGGCAAGTGCATTAAACCCAGTACAATAAACTTTGAAGCGATTCAAAAGGCACCTGAACCAAAAAACTTAACCCAATTGAAGTCATATCTGGGACTTTTGAATTATTATTCGAGATTTATACCAAATCTCTCAGCTGAGTTAAAGGATCTCTATCATTTAACAAAAAAAGATATACCATTTACGTGGTCGGAAGGAAGCAAACATACCTTTGAAAGAAGTAAAGAACTCATTTTGCAAAACAACATTTTAGCCCATTATGATCCTAATAAGGAAATAGTTCTTCACTGTGATGCTAGCCCTTATGGTGTGGCGGGAATTCTTTCACATGTTATTAATGGCGTTGAAAGGCCGGTGTTGTTTGCTTCAAGCACCTTAAGCCCAGCCGAACAAAAGTATTCGCAGTTGAATAAAGAGGCGTTGGCCATTATATTTACTGTTAAAAAATTTCACAAATACATTTATGGCAAACCTTTTACGATCTTTTCAGATCACCAGCCATTACGTGAAATTTTTAACCCAAAAAAAATTACTCCGGCCGTGGCTGCGGCAAGAATTCATCGTTGGGATGTTCTACTTATAGCATGTACCAATATAAAATTCAATATAAGAAGGGTACCCAAATTACAAATGCAGACGGGCTTTCGCGCCTCCCACTACCTGGCTCCACAGGGTTAGAAGATGACAGCATTAAAGCCATTAAATCAGATGGCTATCTGAATCTTAAGTTCGAAACTGTTACTTCAGAAACCGAAAAAGATTGGACACTGAAAACCATTTTAAATATGATCCAAAATGGTTGGCCAAGCTCTGTCCCAACAACTCTACTTAGTTTTTTTCGTAAAAGATTGTCGCTTTCAGAGGAACAAGGTTGCTTATTTTATGGGGAGCGTTTAGTTATCCCGAAAAATTTGCAAAGTCGAGTACTAGAACTTTTGCACGACACTCACATTGGGGTTGTTAGAATGAAAATTATAACTAGAAAATATTTTTGGTGACCAGGGATTGAGAGTGATATTGAGGAGCATGTTTTGAGCTGCAAGCCCTGTGTACTTTCTAACAATAAACCCATATCAAATCAGCATCAATCCTGGCCAGATGCCAAAAAGTTTTTCGAAAAAATTAATTTCGATTTTTTTCATTGAAAAGGAAGCAATTATTTAATTGTTGTGGATAGTTATACTAAATGGATTGATGTTAACCGAATGAAAAGAACATACGCGGAAAGCTTAATTTAAGCTTAAGATCGATTTTTTCATATTTTGGTTTGCCTTCGACATTGGTGTCAGACAATGGACCACCCTTTGACTCATCACTTTTTGTTTAATTTTGTAAAGACAATAATATAAAATGTAAAAAAAGTCCACCATACCATCCACAATCAAATGGAGCAGCGGAAAAGGCGGTACAAACCGTTAAAACCACTCTAAAGAAAATGATGATGGACACAAAATACAATACTTTCCCAATTGAACTTTTAATCAATAACTTTCTATTAAAATATCGCTCTACTCCTTCGACAAGAACATCTTATAGCCCTCATGAAATGATATTTAAGAGCACACCTAAGACGCTTTTAGATGATGTGAATCAGAAAGTGCTGCAAGGAACAGAAACAGGGGAACACAATGATATTTCAGATAAATCAGTAGAAACTCCATCTATAAACGCCAGCCAAATAAGAACGCAAAACATTTTAAAAAAGGGGGATGAAATATTGTACAAAATGAAAAATAATTTTTGCTATAATTGGGTTCCTGGAATAGTAGAAAAAAAGGTAGGGAATGTGGTTTATTTAATTAACATTGATGGGACACATAAGTTAGCTCATAATTCTCAATTGAAGAAAGTTAATTTGAAGAGAGTATCCTTTGCACCTTCAAATATTACGAAGAGCCAACATGTAAGAAATCAAGTTAAGAATACAAATCAAACTCGGAGGAGACGATCACACTCGTTACCTATTTATGGAACGAGAAAATCGGATAGGCTAAAAGATAAAAAGATTGTTTACTATAAATAAATAAGTTAAATGAATTATTGTCTAAATGAATTTTGTATTATAGTATTTAAGTTTAAACGCAACACCATGTTACGATGTTATTTTTGAAATATGTTAAACTTTTTAAGTTTTAATTAAGTCGGAGGGAGTGATATGTCCGAATGTTTCAGGTAGACACTGTATAACAGTGTATAACAGTGTCTTATGTACACCATGTTACTCTCTCTCTTAATACTAGCATGTAAGTTTATATGGAATAAAGTTAGTTGTTAACTGGATGCCGTCGTGTTAAATTCCTCCTCCGCTCAATTCACGAAGACATAAAAGGCACAAGGTGGAGCGACCCATCCATGGGGGCCCAAATGTCAGATGGTTCACTGGCCCTTCTTTCCTAGGAAGTCCTTTCGCTGAGTGGGCGGTCACACCGAGTAAGTCGTCTGAAGATTTAGAAGCCATCAACGTTTCCGAAAATGTTATCATGATTCACACGAGTCAAGCTGCGATTAGTTTTGCTGTATTCAATGAGCTATCAACAAGGTTTCAGGTTTTTTGAAATCGGTATTACATGTGGCGTGTTTCTAGGCGTTTTATATCGTTTAACGACATGTAGCGTTTAAGTATTGTCGGACATAAGTTCTACACAGTTTTTCGCATTCTGACTGGTGTTTTAGTTGCATAAAACGACTCATAAAACACCGATTATTGTCGATTACAAATTCTTAAACGACTAGGAGGCAAATTTAAGAAAACATTTTGGTAATTGATTATATTTATGCGGTGATTTCATAATTCTCTTATGATTAAGGGTGAAAATAACAAAACCCGTGTAGTATCTTGAAATACTGTATAAATTGTCAGAATTTTAGTGTATACTCACACTTATACAAATGTCAGATTTAATAAAATAAAACTCACTTTATACGAGACTACAGAACTAGACAGATGTCATTTATTCAGGATACCAAACAATATGAGTAAAGGTGCCAGTACACGATATGTAGCACGCCTCATATATATGTGGCTCTTCACTGATGTCATATCGCGACCATTAGGACTGTTCAACAATTTTTTCGTTTGGTTTTGTTTGGGTTTAAATTCCGTGTGGTAAGCAATTTACCAAAAGAAAAATCTCCCCCTTTTGCTGCCATAAATACCTAGTTGTCAATTATCAGTTGTTGGTGTGGAATGTGGAATGTAAAATAAATAAGAGAGGATGCGTTCAAGTAATAGAATACCGAGATATGTACTAAAACGACACTAAAGCGACTCGACTCAAAAAACGCCACCTCCGAGGAATTTCGCAGGGCAGAAGATTGGTTATTTCGAAAGGCTCAACACGGTGCCTTCCTGATAAAATTAAATCATTACGGGCAGGGTATTCGGTGGCCAGTTCGAGTTCTATACTCAGTTTTTCACATTTTCTTGATGACAAAGGCACAATCCTCTTTCAGCCTAACCCACCATTTCATCCTCTCCGTTTCGTCTCTTTTCCTACCAACACAAACCAAACCATTATCTGCTTTACACGGTGTGACCGGCAAGCACTTTTCAAGTTACAAATTTGCTATACATGAAATATATAGAATTCCTAAAAATCTGAGTACATTCATCGTTTAAATTAATTTATAATTTTTGTTATGAAGTTTAAGCAATTTTATTTAAACAAATAAATGCATTTTCAATAAGAATTTATTAAATATAGCAACATATTGAAAAGTGCTTCTGTCGACCCCTCTCTCATTTTCATTTTTATTCAAGAAGCAAAAATGACTTTGAATCCCCATGAAGCAAAAATCACTTTGAATAAGGAATCCCCACCTGCTTACACACATTTATCAACAAACGCATCCTTGATTCCATTTCGATCACACTTCACGCCAAACCTGTTTAATTTATAACACACCTCTCAATGCAGTTGACAAACTACACATTTATCCCTTATAGCTTGGGTGTCATTCTGATTGGCTAATCAAATTAGACGACAGAACTACCGCCATCTAAATGAGAAACTTGGAACTTTTTTCTGAGAATGTGCAACAACTATGACACATGTAGCGTATTTTTCTTGAAAAATATATAAAATTTAAACTCAGTATTTTGCAACAAAATACATGTAAATACATAATTTTTTTTTATGCATCCGATAGCTGATATGATACTTTGTTGTTTTGAGTAAAAATTGCATCAAATATAATTCAATATATACAGGAAAAACGTTGTTCATTATTTCAAAATATTGTTTGTTTTAAAACACCTGTTTTTTTAAAACCAGGATGAAATTTCAAGATTTATTTTAAACTGATTTGTGTTTTGCATATTACCTTTAAGATGGACAAGTTATCTTAGACTGTTTCGAACTCTATCATATCATGCGTTGGCAAACAAAAAGTCGGTTTTAGGCCAATTTTCCCAAACACAGCTGGGAATTCTTTCAATAAAAGAAAAACGAGATGTCGCTTTAAAAAAAATACCTCGAAGCTTTCAAAGGACATATTCCGTTCTTTCCAATGCATCCAATATCATTTCGATCGCTTCAGTATTGACTTCTCTAGGAGGGAAACAAAATGCCATTTTTCGCACTTTTCCTCGAGAAATCTCATTTCGGCAGCTTGTATTCGCGATCTTATTCTTTCGGTCATTACCCAAACCTCATGACCATAGGTAAGAGTTGGAACAAACACCGAATTAAAGACTGACAACTTAGCTTTGACACCAAGTTCAGGTCTCCTGATAACAGAATGACCAAGCTGTCTCAAAATCGATTCAGCCTGACCAATCCTACAGGAAAAATCGGCATTGCTCCTTCCATCAACTATTCCATGATGTACCACACTTTATTAAGAGCGTAAGCAACAGACTTTTAAATGCTAACATTCTGACTCCGGATCGAGTTTCTTGGAAAATACTTGAAAAATTATTTAATTCTGATTCAGGCACTGTAAAACTGTTGAACAAGCTTAAAAAGAAACACTTGCGACCAAATGCTCAGAAGCTTTATGTAAAATTGGTAACACTAAAGGTCACGGTATAGTGGCCCATCCAAGTTCTCTAGTAAATTCACTTACCCTTCTTACAGGAACAAACTCAGGCTGTTTTCGACCTCCCTCTGACTTCGTACCAATTAATCCAAAAACTTAAAACTTGAAATATTTACCAAGCTCATTAAAAAGGTCCACCTCACCAAATTGCATCTCTATAGCATTAGTGGTTCTAAACATACAGGACGTCAAAAATCGCAAAAACCGTAATTGACTGACAGACTCACTCACTCACTCACTTAGATGGTGATCATCAAAATTATGAAGCACTTCCAGCCATCCTAGAATCGTGAAATTTAGTAAAATGCTAGATCCTGTGGTGCATACACTGGGAAAAGTCCACAAGTTGAGATTTTCCTTTCATTCCATTTTTTTACATTAACCTCTTCAACTAAGAACTTGGTGTACATTTAGATATCATTACATTTCGTGGCTGACTAGTTACACACTTTTTTGTATATAACAGAACTTGGCTGTTTTTTTACATTTATGTTTTTGGTGTGATGTGTATCAATTGAGCCACTTCAGCGCAATGAATTTTCTTAAAAGTTTGAAAATTTAATATTTTTGTTGTTCCAAATTCTGAAAATCATTAAATTTTAGAAAAGTGGTATCATTGTGCCAAGGTGGTAAAAAAAGTGCCAAATTGCAACTTTAGTCTCACAACGGTCACGCTGGCAAGCGAACACAAAACGATCATGCTCATTCTGCCCGGGCCCGCAGTTGTGTGGCAGACTGGTTGTGGTGGGCTGTATGCGAATTTTGGGAAAATTATGAGAATAATTCCTTGATAAGTCAGTGGTTTGGTTTGTATTTCAGTGGCAATTCTTGTGTTTGAGTGCCGTGAGAGTACCTACCTACAGGCACCCTTGGTAGAAAAAAAGCTCCCCCATAAGGCCTGTACTGACAATTTTTGTTGGACAGAGTATAGGGACTACTACTCGGATTTGTGTCACCGTCAGAAGCCATTTCAACGATGTTATATTCCATACATAATGGCGTACCTACATGTATGTGCCTATTTAAATTAAAAAACAATTATGTCGTTAATACACACATACATAGGTACATACATTTTCAATGGCCCGCTTATGGGTCGCGGGTGTAGGTTGCTCAAGTGGAACCTCCATAGCTCTCGATCCTCCGCCATCGACTCCAAATCATCAAGGGCAATCCCTTTATTTATTTATTTATTTTACATACATATTTTTCCAGCGATACATCCTTATCCAAACTGTTTTTTTACGCTACGTATAGCGCTAGCCGGATGCTGCTCGTGCTCCTAAACAAACTATACCTATATACATGTAGTTTGTGCCCATGTTTATGAGTATACAGCAGAGAGGAAGTGTGGTTGTGTTAAGTCACATTCAAAATTATCCACAATCCAGAATCCATGAAAATAGGCATATTCTTAGGGGTAAATGAGCACAGCTTCAGGGTTTGCCCTTGAAGAGACGCTATCTGGCGAGGAGATTACCAACTATTTTCATTTCGTTGAGGTGGTTCCTCTATGTATATAAAATAAACTCAATTATTCTATGTTTATAAATACATACCATTTTGCAGATGATACCTAAGGCTAATGCCACACGCACGAGCTTCATTTGGCTAATGCATGAATATACAGATGCAGGCAACCAATGGAACAGTGGAACGCCAGCGACCAAAAAGGAGTTGGTATGGTAAATTAAATGCGATCTAGTGACTATTATGATATGGACGATTGCTGTTCTAAAAATGTACCGAATGAGTACCATGTATAATAGACATTGCACAATGCACATAACTATTCCAAATTTTACAACTTTAGTCCCCCTGAGCGTCAAAAAATAGCGTTTGTAATATTTTTCTTTATATGGAAACTAGCGAAGCCCGTGCACACTTCGTAGTGCAAAATAGTTAAATAGATAAACTGTTTTTATTGTAATGTGTAGTATCCTGGATAAATGACATCTGTCTTGTTCTATAGTCTTGTATAAAGTAAGTTTTTATTTTATTAAATCTGGCAATTCTGACAATTTATATATACAGTATTTCAAGATACTACATCTACTCTCTTCTTTTTCAAAATTAATTAAATTAAATTACCTCACGCAACATTTGATCAGTTCTTCCGTCTACTAATTTTTCCTAGGCTACAGGTACTCGTCGATATGGCTGTGCTACTGATTTCACACATCACTCCTTTGATTTTGCTGAGTTGTTTGCAATCGATTTCATTTGATAGCATTGACACTACCAACTTGTCAATTGAGATCGATTCCTATTCTCAATACCCATTTCATTCATTTGCCACATAAAAATTGGCCAACTTTTCCTGTTCTCCCACTTTGATCCATCCATGAAAGCTTGTCAATAGCATTATATAGGACACCTGAGTCCACGAATTATTCAATGTCAATACCGCCAATATTATACACAAAATCTTGTTACCCTTATCATTTGAGTCAATGGAGAAAATGCCTTCCTTTTTTTTTTTTTTGTGTCACCCCGTAATCATTTTCTCCAATCACTGCCGAAACCGCAATGTCTGTCTGACAACCTTGTTTGTTGCATGTCTGAAATTTAGCATGACAAAAACAAAATTGGCAAAGATTCCAGATCAAACATCACGTGCGAATTCGTTTAATGCAGATTCGTTAAAAATTACTGATATCTAATTTAATAATGCCCCAACGTTTTGGGCGTACAAGTCATTTTCTTGTTCAAATCAATGGAATCAGACTTTTTAATGTTCCATCTTTTGAGCCGGCAACATTTTTTTTTCTACTGCTCCATCTTTCGAGCTTACAACTTCTTTTCCCTGTTCCAAATTATTGAAATAGCGGAATATTTTCCTAATGCTCCATCTTTCGAGCTTACAACGTCTTTTCCCTGTTCCAAATTATTGAAACAGCGGAATATTTTCCTAATGCTCCATCTTTCGAGCTTACAACATCTTTTCCCTGTTCAAAT
This sequence comes from Cheilosia soror, assembly GCA_949372485.1. Lineage (NCBI taxonomy): Eukaryota > Metazoa > Arthropoda > Insecta > Diptera > Syrphidae > Cheilosia > Cheilosia soror. Next base: position 58,543,858 of record OX443561.1, on the reverse strand, counting down.
TTATTGAAACAGCTGAATATTGTCCTAATGCTCCATCTTTCGAGCTTACAACGTCTTTTCCCTGTTCAAATCTATTGAAACAGCGGAATATTTTCCTAATGCTCCATCTTTCGAGCTTACAACATCTTTTCCCTGTTCAAATTTATTGAAACAGCGCAATATTTTCCTAATGCTCCATCTTTCGAGCTTACAACGTCTTTTCCCTGTTCCAAATTTATTGAAACAGCGGGTATTTTTTTTTTTGTGCTCCATCTTTTGAGCTATCTATTCAAATTCATTGAATCTGATATCAGAAATTCAACTAATTTGTGCTCATTATTAAGCCGCATTGACATTACGTTTAACTTACTCATATTGTTTGGTATCTTTTACGGGTTCTGGTCCTCGTCGCCAAATGTAGTATCTATCCTGGATAAATGACATCTGTCTTGTTCTGTAGTCTTGTATAAAGTAAGTTTTTATTTTATTAAATCTGGCATTTTATACAGTGTGAGCATACACTAAACTTCTGACAATTTATACAGTATTTCAAGATACTACATAATGCACTGTGGTACACAACATTTTTTGTTTTTTCAGAACTCGTATTGCCTAGACCAGGGGTTCCCAATCTTTTCCATACTGCGTCTCCCTATACAGGTTATAATATTTTTGCGACGCCTTTCTAAAAGCACTCAACGAAACAAAGCAAATATATGTGAATAGAAGCTGAGCTTACTGAAGATTTACTAAAGCGGTTTTCATGGATCCGGTTGGTCCAATCTGACGCATAGATCCGGCTAAATTTGAGCGATGGCATTGGTTATGTTGGGTTTAAGGCTTCGGTCGGTTGCGGTTTATTCGCATTGAGCTGCGATTTCATGCAACCCCACAAAAAAAATCTAGCGGGGTTAAATAGCACGATCTTGGTGGCCAATTCACGTCACCTCTGCTAGAGATAACCATAGGTACCCTCAAATCGTTCATGCAGAATGGCCATCGTGGTGTCTGCTGTGTTACACGTAGCCACGTCTTTCTTGAATCACATGTCATAAACCACTATGTCGATGAATTTGGGCCAACATAAATCGGTTAGCATCGTTCTGTAGCGGTCGCCGTTGATAGTAATAGCCTTAGCAACGTCATATTCAAGAAAAAGTACGGAGCGATGGATGCATTGCCACCTCGGGTGCGACGGCGTCATTTCATACACGGCAATTTGGCTTGTTAACATAGCAATTCATCCAAAAATTCGACTCGTCGCTAAAGATGAGTTTTTTATGGTCATTATCATTAACTTTGAACTCCTGGGTCAGTTGGATCTTGAACAGATATAGGCTCAAGTCCCGACGCAAAATTCGCCAAGTTGAAGTCTGCAAAATTCTGACTTCTTGTGCACGGCAAAACACAACATCGACCCGACCCGACATTTTTTTCAAAACAAGCTCAAAGCTGATGTAACGTCGTCTGCAGGCGACGCCCCTAGGATAGCCCCACTACGCCCCAGGGCGTCGCGCCGCACAGTTAGGGAACTCCTGGCTTAGGTCTTAGGTAATAATGTTCTTTGGTAAAATGCGAGAAATGATAATAAATCGACTTGGTGGAATTTTCTTTTTACATAAACTACTACAATACGAACAAAACAAAAGAAGAATAATGCAAATCGGCCCAACAGTTATCGAGATATAACGTCATCGAGTTTCACCCCATAGAAGATGTTTTTTGTATAGGAGGTATAAGATTTTGAATATTTTTTTTTTGTATGGGCGGTGCCACGCCCCACGACCAATACCAAAAATGTGTGAAAGTTTGGTTAAAATCGGTAAATGCGTTTAGGCGTGAATCGACGACAAACATTTTAGGGCTCAATTTTTATATAATATAGACTAGCTACATTAATATGAATGTCTAATTGATGAATACCACGCCTTCGAGTTTGCAATGTTGCCCGAAAGCAACATTTTTCTCTCACTAAGTAAAAAATATATTGTACCAACTACCTATAAGGAAAACTTGTTCTTTGCTTTTTCGTATTTTGGATGAATATGCAAGCAGGAATGTTAGTGATATATTTTGAAAGGACAGATTCAAAATCTTTTTATGTATCTTGGTAGGTACCTCAATCTCAATCCAAATAAATACATTAATATTTTTATTTATTTATTCATTTTGATCAGCCCCTTCGTTTCTACAGTGGTATTATCATCGATGGGAATTAAAATGGATATTCCATAAAAAGTATACATTTCAGCCCCTATATAGTAATCAAATTTCTAAAATTGTTCGTAACGTCTTATTGCACTACACTCATCCACTCAATGTCTTTCTTACAAAATTAAAAAGGAAATAAGTTTCGTATTAATAAAAAACAAAAACTGTCCCCGCACGAGACGCCAAGATAAATTACGGAAGATCTCTTGGGGGCAATTGGATGTCATGATTTGAACAGGAAATTTACATTAACTCTGCGTTCTTTCTTAGAAATGCGTACCGCATTTATTTACGGCCCTATTATGGCTATCAAATATCAATTATTTGATACTGATAATTTGGTATTATAAGTATCAATTGATAAATTTTACCCCATTGTGAATACTTATCAAAATATCATTGAGAATGGGTTCTGTTTTCACGTTTGACGTTTCTGATTTGTAGTTGGTTGTTGTTTTATGGCTGACGTCTAGTTTTGGTTAATTGTTTTTATTAAACAGTAGCTTTTTTCGCTAATCAAAAGAACGACCAACACTGTTGATTGTGCAATGTCAATGCTAAAGTTATTCCCAACGCTCAGCTGATAGTTTCCTTATTGGGCAAATAATTTTGAAATCGCTGCTACTCGTAGTATAAGTACATTTGGGATGTCTGTCTACCGAAGACATTTCGCTCTAAAGTCGTTATACAGGGTTTTTCAATAAGAGCGCTACAAAAGTTTTGTTAAATAAAACAAAATCGGTTTAAGATATCAATGAAATTCGTTATTCCTGTGAAAGTACGTTCGATGCCATTATGTATGGAACTCGATTTCTTTTGCATGGCCACCATGGGCACGCTTGCAGAAGTCCAGACGCTGAACCCAATTTTCGACGGTTCAAAATTCGCCACAACGACGTCACAGAGATGTCCAACGCTTGAGAACGACGTGTGAGAGACACATTTGGGCTTTCTTCAACTGAAGCCCCAGCGGCAGCAATATTCTCTACACTACGGGCACTTCTTTGTCTCACTGGCACGGGAACATTTTGTACTGTGCCTGTGGATTCAAATTTTTCCACTAGACGCTCAATTGTTGATCTGCTAGGACGATTATGACGACCATAAACGACCATGGACGTAGCGCTCTTAACGTTGATGCCACTGACTCCGAATTTCGGTAGTAAATTTTAATAATTTCGACTCGTTGTTGGCTCGTATATCTTTCCATCATGAAATGGCAAACCTTACTGAAGAGAAATGTCAAAAGAGCGGCAAGAAATTCGGCGTCGTTTGCTGTCCCTGTCGCTCTACTTTTGTAGTGTCCTTATTGAAAACCCCTTTATTACAGTAAAAACAAAAATATACATTTTTTAATTTGATGCGCCCGAATATTTGATACGTATCAACGAGAAATTTGTGGTTGATAGAAAATTTGATGAATATCAAATTTGTTGACAACCGTAATACCAAGTTTATCGATAAAGCTGTTCACAATAGATCTTAAATCTAATACAATTCACAATTAATCAAAAATGTTGATAGGTTGATAGCCATAATACCGATTCATTCATATTGTTGATACATATCAATTTGTATCAAATATCGTGTTGATATTAATTTGATAGCTATAATAGGGCTGTTAATTTTTTTTCTCATAGTATTAAACTCTCCAACATGCCAACATAGTGCATTTTTACTTTACCCGTTCAATAATGGTGTGGGCTTAGTACATTGTAACATTTACCAAATTCACTATGTACTGTGTACATACTACATAGGCATTAGGATTACCTTCAAAGTGTAGTGTTTTGTTGAGCGTGTGTACCGTCTAAGATATGGAACCCGAATGCAAATGAAAATTAAAACGCAATGCATTAACTTACCGTGAGAATGGAATACGTGCCACTTTTAAAGAGGAACTCACCTGAAAGCAGAGATAAAAAGAAGTAATAGGTAAATATGTTAGACACTTTTAATTTGAGCTATACAAAAAATTGACAAAAATTCATAGTACCACAATCAGCTATAAAAATTCCTTGACAAACGGCACCTTGTACAGCACCCTTGGATGGTAATTTACAGCCGATTTTTCAAATACTTATGCCCAGTTGCACAGTCAGAGTTTAAACTGAAGTTTAACTAAACCTGATCGAGAGTTTAAACTTTTGGTTTAACTCGTTCAGTTTCACAGTTCAAAATAATCGGCCAGTTAACTAAACGCAGTTGTGGAAGCGCAGAACAATTTTCCTTAAGGGGATATTTTTCTACCAGCGCACTTTTGACCAAATAAATGGTTATTGCTTTTCCCTACTTTATCTATTTTACCATTTGTAAATAAAAGAAAATGTGTGCAATATTATTACATTGTGTATTTTGGGATTAACGAAGTGAATTGATTTATTTTCGACACATGTTTGAACTGTCATCTACTTTCACCAATTAATTATTGCAGTAATTATTATTATTATTTTTTTTTTTTTTTTTTCAATAATAATATCTAGTTGTTGAAATGTAGTGGGCATTCAGACGGATGCGATCACAGGTACTGCTTCTTGTCACTCGCTGGGTTTTTACCACATCCAATTACACGTCGCGAGTAATGATAATGAATATTGAAAGGATTTTATGAGCCTTTAATTAGGGTCATAGTCTGGTAATAGGTAGGCGCAAAGTTTTTTGCTGGTGTTTCTACGAAAATCTGCGCTATCTTGTTCCGGTTTTACTTTTTATTTAAACAAAAATGTAATCTAGATCTGTATACAAAAATGGTATGAACTCCGAAACCTTTGAACTGACCAAGCATTGTCCCGATAAGTGTGTTCTAAATCGGACAAACAAATTGCATTGTAAAAAGAATAGAGTAGGTAGTGTCTTGTTTCAGCAAAAAAAAAAAATGTGAAAGATTTGAGTATGTTTTGTATAGATATATTTTGTTCGCCAAGCATCTAAAGAAATCACTAGTATAAAACAAAAAAATAATCGTCATTTCCACACACAAAAATAATTAATTTGTATTGAAAAAACCTCAATGTAATATTACGCTGGTCTACATTATGTTTGGGCTAAAATCTACCTGATGTTCACTTGAAAAAGGCGTTTTCCTTTAAAAGTACATATAATGGTTGAAAATCTATTGAAATTTTCTGATGACATGTTTTAAAATTCAAGAAGTGCAGCACCCAAACAATTTATTTTTTTTTGTTCTCTCTCTCTCTATCTCTCTGTATGAAATAGCAGCTGTCAAAATAAACCTCAAAATGCGAAACGAAAGTTTAAACGGCAGAGTGCAGGCGTTTAACTTAAACCGAGAGTTGAACTACACTTTGGGTTTAAACGAACACAGTGAAACCGAAAATTTGTTGAACGAAGGTTTAAACCAAAACGAGAGTTTAAACTCTGACTGTGCAACTGGGCATTAGTATTGTTATAGTTTTTGGTAGTTCATGAAAATATTACGTTTTAAATCTTAGCTACCAAAATTATTTTAGTCTTTGAATATTTGAATTATTGTAATGTTTCTTTTGAAAGACTAGACTAAGGTAGACATGAGTTGGGAGAGCATTGATAGTTGGACAGAAGTAGTGCATTCTTATAATGTATAAAACCTAGGACTTCAGTTCAGGATAATATAAGGGCCTAGTAGCAACCAAAAGAAAATATGTACATAATATACCTCTGTATATCATTTGTTTATATATGGCGAGCATCTGAATAATTTTCTGTTCAATTTAAATCGAAGTACCTACGTTTATTTATTTATTTTAAACTTCTGAAAACTCTTTGCGCCGGAGCGTTTGTAACCATTCGTTCCATGTCCTAGCCATCTTACATCACTAATGTGCATTTTTTGATGCAGCTTCTTCAAAGCCCGTCAACGGAAACGGAACGACAATTTTTCGGAAGATAACCTACCGCAAATACCTACTTCATCCGTTTCAGATAGCGCCCAAGCTTCAGCGCAATAAAGCAGGACGGGGATAAGCAAGTACTTATATTGAATTTCCCTAGGGCTCTGCAACCCGATTACCTTATCAGCCCAAAGAAAGAGCGGTTAGCAAGACTTATTCTTTATTTAATTTCTTCTAAGCCGACATGTAGACAAAACATCTTATTAATAATAGCTGTCGATTGTGTCCGTCATGTCAAATACTTTCAAATGCGGCCTTAAGATCGATAAACAGATGGTAGATGTCGATCATTTTAAGTAAAAAAATGTAACAACAAATTTAAAAAAAATTTGAGTTTAAGGATCCATAACTTTTTTGTAGCTGCACAGATGTACAAAGAGCTTAAGACTTGTATGCGCTACTAAATTGTCATTTCAAAATGTACAAAAGACGTTATAGCGTTTTAAGTGGTAACACCTCCAAATTAGAGGTCACCTATGGGCTATAACGGGAAATAGGGTGAGAATAGACCACCCCTGCCATACAATTTTTTGTTCGGCGGAACATCAGGAATCTCTCCTTAAAGGATTATACTGCTTATCTGAAATACTCTGTATATTCTGAATCAGGATCAAATTCTGTATCGATTAAGCCATGTCCGTCTGTCTGTCGAAAACACGAATCGACCTAGGCGATAGAAATTTTGTGAGAACTTCTTTTTACCGCTCGTCAGGTTGGTATTAAAAATGGATGGAATAGTTCCGGTACCTACCATATAAAATCAATGTTAGATCCATTTGTTGTGTACGTATGCAGTGAAGGGGATTAAAGTATCGGCCAGGGCGATGAGAAAACTTTTCCTTGTTGAAATATTTCCAAAATTCGCAACTCTATTAAAGAATATGATTGACCAAGTGAATAGACAAATTGTAATGTCTTTGGTGACACAATCACCAAACCACATACAACTAGACCGTCGACTCTTCCCACATAACGGACTTTGCCTATAAAGCTGTCTGCGGGCCCAGGATTTTTCATGTATTGGTGCTGTACAAAATCAAAGGAGAGCCATTAACGCACGCATACTTGGAAAAATTCTAGGCCCATGATCAGTGTTGCCAGTTTGACTGTTTTCCAGTCAAATTTGACTGGATTTTTTCGGATTTGACTGGAAAAAAAATCAAATCCAGCCGACTGTTTTTTTGACTGGAATTTTTTTCTAAAAAAAATTGCACCTTCAATGTAAACCTAGCGTATATGAGATTCGCGCAGAGCGCAGTGCAATGAAATGAACACACCCATTTTCCGCAAGCCGCTGAAAGTCAAATTGAATCTAGTATTTCTTGCAGTTTGCGCAGCGTTTCTTAAGAATTTTGAATGATTTCCTTTGCATTTAATTCGGTTTGTTGTATGTTGTATGTTGTTTATGTTTTGAGTTATGACTGCTGTTTGTTCCAGATTTTAGAAACAAAAAATAAACACAACTCTATTTTGACCATTAGAAATACCTAATTTGCGAGATAGAAAAAAATGTTGTACAAATTTTGAAATACTTGAAGAAGTTATACAAAAAATTGGAAAGAATACTACATATATGTAAAGGGTGATTTTTTAAGAGGTTTAGAACTTTTTTAAAAAAAAAAACACAAAAAATTCGAAAAAATGAATGAAATATTTATTTGAATCGATAGTTTGAACCTTGCAATTTAATGTTTAAAGATAATTTCATGCAAATGTTGACCGCGGCTGCGTCTCAGGTAGCCCATCCGCTGAGTCCAATTTTGGCATACTCTTTCACACATATCGGCCGGTATCTCACGAATGAATGCATGGATGTTGGCTTCCAGTGCGTCAATCGAAGCGGGCTTGTCCCTATACACATTAGCCTTGACATACCCCCACAAAAAATAATCTAATGGTGTCAAATCGCACGATCTAGGCGGCCAATTGACCGGCCTGAAACGTGAAATTAACTGTTCACCAAACTCGCCTCGCAATTGCGCCATTGTTTCGCGTGCTGTGTGGCATGTGGCACCGTCTTGTTGAAACCACATATCATGCAAGTCAAGAACTTCCATTTCGGGCAAAAAAAAAGTTTGTTATCATCGCTCGGTAGCGTTCACCATTGACAGTAACGCTGCGATTCGCATCATCTTTGAAGAAATATGGCCCAATAATGCCGCCGGCCCATAAACCGCACCAAACAGTGGCTTTTGCGGGATGCATTGGTAGCTGTTGCAATGCTTCTGGCTGATCTTCACTCCAAATGCGGCAATTTTGCTTATTTACGTACCCATTCAACCAAAAATGAGCCTCATCGCTGAACACAATTTTTCGATAAAAAAGCGGATCCTCGGCCAGCTTTCCAAGAGCCCATTCACCAAAAATTCGGCGTTGTGGTAGGTCGGCTGGCTTTAGTTCTTGCATCAGCTGTATCTTAAAAGGCTTTACGCCCAAATCCTTCCGCAAAATTTTCCACGTAGTGCTGTAACAAAGGCCTAACTGCTGGGAACGGCGCCGAATCGACATTTCGCGGTCTTCTGTCACACTAGCTGATACGGCCGTAATATTTTCTTCACTACGCACAGTACGTAAACGTTTTGGTGGTTTAATGTCCAACAAAGTAAATTTGGTGCGAAATTTGGTCACAATCTTCCGAATAGACTGCTCAGAAGGTCGAGAATGCCGATCATAAAATGGAAGCAGCGCGCGATGAACATTTCGAACCGAGCACGAATTTTGATAGTAAAATTCAATAATTTGCAAGCGTTGTTCATTTGTAAGACGATCCATGGTTAAATTGCAAACCAAACTGAAGCTGTTTGACAGTGACACAAGGTACTAAACACACGTCAGCTGTCAAAACCAGTGTTGCCAAAACCAAACCAGCTAAAAAATCACCCTTTATATCAAAATATAAAGGGTGGGCCAAATACAAGTTTCTTTTTAAAAATGCAATAAAATGAACAAAATAAATTTGTTCCCATGTATTGTGGCTTTATTAGTAAGAGCAAACATTCCCATTAATTACGGAATACAACGTCGTTCAAGTTGCTGCCTCGGCTGGCTTCGCAGTAGCGTATTCTGTTACTCCAATTGTCCAAGACATTGTTGGTGGTTTCGGGCTGTAGCTCACGGATTGCTTGGATGATGTTGGCCTTGAGTGCGGAGGGCGGATTGTCAAATCTCAGCTCCAAGGAGGCCAATTGACATCGCCGAGACGGCTGATAACACGTTTTGGGAAGTTGGTGCGCAAAAGATCGATTATGGTGTGGGCTGTGTGGCATGGCGTTCAATCCTGCATGAATCAGAGGACGTCTAAATCCATGTCTAAATTCCAGTAAAAAAAAAGTCGGTTAACATGGCTCTGTAACGGCCGCCGTTGACCGAAACGTTGTTCTCAGCTTTGTTTTCGGAGAAAAATGATCCAAACTGTCACTGTCACTCACTTGGTTACGCGCAGGTATGATACTGGCTTTCTGTAAAGATTTCGAGCTGGAAGCAGGTGTCAGTGTTGAAATTACCTATGATTTAAAAAGAAACCACGATGACCAACCTATTATTGTTTCCGAAAAAATAGCTGTTTACATTTTCGACTGTTTTTTTGACTGGAATTTTTTGTTTTTAATGTTTGACTGTTTCTTTTAACTGGATTCGGAGAGAAAAAATCCAGTCAAACAGTCAAATTTGACTAGATTTTAACATTTTCGCCTGGCAACACTACCCATGATATACCATGGAAAATCATTGCCGCCATTGATTTTGAGAGTTCACACGTATTCACAGACAGGGGAATTCATTCCGAGGAGAATCGGGTAGGTGCACGGAAGTCGGCGGTCTAGTTCCATGTGGTTTGTGGACACAATCACCATCAATCATGGTTCCTAGAAGCTCAACTCCATTTTGTAGCATTTGATTATAAAGGGTGTCCCATAATTCACGCAAAATTTTAATTTGAATTAGTACAGTGATGCCAACGGAAAAAAAAGATAACAATTTCGAGAAGCTCTCTACAAGCGAAGCGAATTCTTACAAAGTTCAATTGACTCAAGAACTGAAGACTACTGACCATGCAGCGCGAAGAGAGTTCGTTGAATGGATTTTGGAGTGGATGCTGATTTCTTAAACAAAATTATCGTCAGTGATGAAGCCCATTTTTATCTTGACGGCTTCGTTAATCGTCAAAATTGTCGCATTTGGGGTTCAGAAAACCCACGAATAATTGTTGAGAAACAAATGTATCCACATCGCGTGACTGTTTGGTGCGGATTTTGGGCTGGAGGCATTATCGGACCATTCTTCTTCGAAAATCCTGCTGGTCAGGCAGTAACAATTATGGTGGTCGTTATCGTGACATGATATCCCAGTTTCTAGTGCCTAAATTTAAAGATATGGATGTGACCAACATGCGGTTTCAACAAGATGGATCCACATGCCCATGAGTCATTTCCTAACCATGTAATATCAGAATTTGCCATCTAGATCTTGCGATTTCACGCCATTGAACTTTTTTATGTGTATTTTGAAGTCAAAGGTCTATGCAAACAAGCCCACGACCAAGAGGTGTATTAATGAAATTCAGCCACATTTATGCAAAACGGTCATAGAAAATTTCAATAAAAGAGTACCTACGTACTTGCCAGCAAAACTGTGGCGGCCATTTATCCGATGTGCTACTACATAATATACATAACCCCAATCTGTATAGGTACTCTATGAATCAATAAAAACTTTAAGTTTTCTAATTAAAAATCTCTATTTTCTATCAAAATTACATTTTGCGTGAATTATGGACACCCTTTATATACCCATGTACCAATATGAACTGAAAATGACAGGAACTTGCATCGTTATTTGGCTATGAATTACATTTTTGTCGTAGTTGGGTGGTGAGAAGTCTCTCTCCATATTATTTTTTGCTGCTGACACAGACAAAAATCTGTCAGAAAAATGTGTTCCGTTTTTTTTTTCCAAATTGATTCGAATGCGTTCACATCCTTCTCATGTACGCTTATGAAACCCCGAACATACTCATTTACAGATATGCGACACAGTACAAAATAGTGCCGACGATATTGGCATGACATTGAGAATGACAGTGCGACAAAGATAACATCCATGAGTATAATAGACACACCAGTTACATATAACAAAAATGTGTGAGAGAATTTATTCGCTTCTAAAATCGTTTGCAGGCAGGATATTTATTATTGACTCTCTGTGTACTACAAACGAGTAAAATTGTATTTTTATCATTTTCTTGTTCTATGTTCTTCCATGTCGTTAAATGTAAATTATTTAAAAAATGAAACCAAGCCTTACACCCTCGCTATTCCCCTTACAAAAAAATATGTGAATGGAAATGGGAAAACATTGCACTTTATCGCAATGGCTTTCTGGTATAGGGGAGCATACAGAGCAGCAAATATCTGTGGTGTATGTATTATATATGTTGGGGCAGAATAAGCAGCATCGTCATCATCGTCATCATCGTCATCATCGTCATCATCGTCATCATCGTCATCATCGTCATCATCCTCATCATCGCCATCATAGTCAGCATCGTTATCATCGTTATCATTAGCATCGCCATAATATTATAGTTATATTTTATACATTAATAATTATTGAATTATTGTATTACATTTGAATTCGCCATAACATTTAACTTTTAAATATAACGTAGTCTCTCTCACTAAAGTAAGAAACCGCTTACGCATTTTTGTATAAATACGCACAGCGAATAAAGCTCAAAAACTTTTTGTATTCGAAACCCAAAGGGGAAACACCGTCTTTTCTTTTATCTTCGCTTTCGCTCTACTCGTCGTCGTTGCATCGGTAAATTTCAAATTGTCGTAAAAGTTGCATATAGTTGCAGGATCGGAAAATCCCTTTGTGGTTTATTAAAAAATACAAATCGCATCCGTTAACAATCGGTTAACGAACACAACCAGGATCAGCTCTTCCTTAATCGAAGGATTCAAAGAGATCCCAAGGTTGGCGACTCGATAAACACTTCGGTCGTACATTTTGGCGCCCAACGTGGTTTAAGTGAAAAACCTAACTCTTCGCTATTCATACGTTCAACATTTTAAATCGTGAATATCAGTGTGGCACTATAAAAGTGAATCTAAAAACTCAAAAACTTAAAAATTCATATAGTGCAAATAGACAATAAAATCGGTCATTCGGTTTCGGTTTCGCGAGTGCATGGTAGTGATTGGCAAAGCTCGAGCACAGCAGAAGGAGAGCCAGAAGGGAAAATCCAGGAAAAGCTGAAAATACACCAAACTAAGGATCCATGGAAAAGGGAGAAGTGGGAAGATAAGTATACCATCTCCCACTGCAGGTACGTCATTTAAGTCAAATTATTCGAATGTGCGTTGATTAATAGCAAGCAACGAAAAGCTTCAAACGAAACTGCAACACAACGAAATTAAAATAAATAAACCAAAAAACGCACCTTCGACATAATTGGGACGTGCATGTTGTTAGCTACATATAAGTTGAAAGTAGCGTAGAAATATTCATTTACATATCTATCATCTACATATTATTAAACAACATATTTCGATAAATCGATTCATTATATTACTGCATAAAACCAATTCTCCCACATCGTTTCATTTTTCCGCACAATTATTGCGTCGATGCTACCACTAGACCAATTTACTTAGAATCCACAATAGAAAATTAAGTTCCAATTCGCACTCGTGTTACATATACGCACGCAGACACCTAATTTTCGTTAGCATAGAAGCTTTCGCCCCAAAAAATTGCATTCTTTCATCTTACCGCCTCCGCCTACCATTGCACTTTTCGTCGTTCTCTTTTTTTTCGTCGCGCGCTATGCTCGCAATAGAAAAGCAAAAACTCTGTCGCTGTCGCTGAATACATAATTTATTTCTCTTTTACATACGAAAAAACATTTCGCTCGTTCAAGATCTTTACTTGGAACTTTAGCAGTACTGTAATATCACAGTCTACATCATCAAATTTTAATAATTGCACAAGCAACAATCATCTTTATTAGACATTTGGATTGGATTGTTTCGCTTTTTCTTTCACTGCATTGATTTTTATTTCGCTGCCAATTGGAATAATTACCTAATAGTTGTCACTTGTCGTCGTCGTCGCCGTGGCCGGAGGGTTTGCTGCATTAATCAAAGCATTGAAAAAAAAAAAAAAGCTTTCGCATTGGAGTTGGCAGATCGTAACAAAATTATAGAAATATTCCATATTGGAGATAAGGAAATATATACATCTCAGTTGTTGGTACATAATAGAAAATTATCATTACTTTCGCTCCAAAACCAATTAATGCCGTTGTCGGCTATCGTTTAAAAGGGATAATTTCGCCGTTGGAAATTGCTTCGTTGAGAGGAATATTATACATTTCTTCGGATTAGTTCATTTGGAACAGGTGTTGCCGTTTTATAATTGTTTAGTTTTCTAATTTCGCCAACGAGAAAACTTAGTACCTGTCGCATAGATTTTAATTTTGGATTTATTCTGTATACCTATCGTCGTTTGTATTTGGCTATACTTATTAAGTAGAATATGGCTACTGTAGCTGACATTGAAGAGTTGAGGCAGATGCGGTCAACAACAAAAGGCAGTATCACAAGAATAAAGAACCTGGTGGAAGGAAGATCTGATTCGCTTTCCGCAACAGAGTTGGAATGTCGCCTGGGAATTCTGGAGTCATATTTCAAGCAGTTATTGGCATACCAGACCCAGATAGAGAGATTGGTGCCAACAGATACCGCTCGAGGAGATCTTGAGGAATTATATATCTCAACCAAAACAAAAATTAATTCGCTTTTAGGGAATAGTAGACGCCACAGTATAGGAGAAACAACGTTGTCAGTTCCACAGTCGGTCCATCATTTGCCCAATCTAAAGTTACCAAAATTCAACGGCAAATATTCGGAATATAAAAATTTCATGAATTCGTTTAAAATACTGGTTGATAATGATGCTAGCTTGTCCAAAATCGAAAAGTTTAATCACCTTTTAACATGCCTTAGCGACCAAGCACTGGGTACTGTGAAGGCTTTTCAGGTCACAGAAGAGAATTATCCGAAAGCACTAACTAGATTAAAAGAACGTTATGACAACGACTGCTTAATATTTTCGGAAAACATTTCGGAGCTATTCGAGCTACCCAAGGTTCCTAAAGCGTCTTCAAGCGCACTTAGAAGTTTGGTAGATAACATTTCTGCCTTGTTCAATTCATTGCAATCGATAGGATCATTCGAAAATATATGCAATGCTATTGTCATATATATCGCCATGTCGAAAGTCGATCCAGAAACGCAATCCAAATGGGATGAGCAACTTGACTACAGCAAGCTTCCAACTTGGGTCGAATGTGCTAAGGTCCTTGGCAAGCGTTGTCAATATTTGGAAGTGCGGGATACGAAGCAGATGCGATCAGATTTTAATCAAAAATGGTCAGCCAAGCCATCAAGGGCTCAACATTTTAATCAACGTCCTCAAACAATACTAGCTGTCACTCAACGTTCTTGCGTATTTTGTCGTGATGTCAATCATTTCATTTCGGCTTGTTTAAACTTCACTAAATTGTCGGTAAAGGATCGTTTTGCCAATGTCAAGAGACTAAGACTATGCTTGAATTGTTTAGGTAAAGGCCATAGTGCATCAAATTGCCCTTCGTCATTCAGGTGCAAGACCTGCAAGCAATTGCATCATAGTCTTCTACACAGATCTATACAACCCGTCCGAGTTACACAGGCTACTCAAGCCACACAGTCATCGGAAAACGTCATCGAAGATGTATATCCATCCACATCGGCAGCTACGCATACGGCATTGGAAAGGGAGCTCAACTCTGGCTCCAAAACACAGGTCATTCTTGCAACAGCTATGGTTCTTGTTAGAGATTCGTCAGGAGGTTTCCAATTCGGTAGGGTTCTGTTAGATTCTGGATCGCAAGTGAATCTCATAACAGAAAAGTTTGCGAAAACGCTTCATCTTCGAAAGCAACGAAGAAATGTTAGCATTGTTGGAATAGGGGTAGCTGAGTTGAAGATCAATTCTCACACTCAAACAACGGTTCGATCCAGATACAACAACTTTGAATTATCATTGGAATTCCTAGTTGCACCATCAATCACAGGATACCAGCCCGACACAGCGTTAAGTGTCAGTAACTGGAACCTCCCTACAAACATCGAGCTTGCGGATGAGCACTTTAATCAACCGTCGAGCATAGACCTATTATTAGGCGCGGAAGCCTTCTTTGATCTGCTGGAAACAGGCCAACTCAAACTTGGACATGGTCTACCAATATTGCAGAAAACATACTTGGGCTGGATTATATCGGGTAAATACAAAACTCATGCAGACATGGAGAAGAATCTTTGCTGCCTAACCAAGGAAGATTCACTGGACCTATATGTCGAAAAGTTCTGGGAACTCGAAGAAGTTTCAGGATATAGATCTAAGTGGACGGAAGAACAAAAGGAATGCGAAGAACATTTTAAGGATCATATCGAGATCCTACCTAGTGGACGGCTTATGGTAAAGTTACCATTTAAAAAGGATCCCAGCTGTTTAGGAGCATCTTATGACATCGCTTTCCGACGATTCCTTTCACTGGAACGCAGATTGTCAAAGGACTCATCGTTGAAATCACAATACACTACATTTTTACGGGAGTATGAATCGCTAGGGCACATGTCTCTTGTTTGGGATCCCAATCTTGAGGTACCACATTTTTACTTACCACATCAATGTGTCGTTCGACCTGAAAGCACATCTACAAAATTAAGGGTCGTATTCGACGCGTCTTGTCGCACTTCATCCCAAATTTCCTTAAACTCTATTCTTATGATCGGACCAACAATACAGAAGGAACTTATAATGATCTTGATTCGCTTCCGATTGTACAGATTTGTCTTAACTGCGGACATTGTAAAGATGTTTCGGCAAATTTTAGTACACCCAGATCATCGAAGGTTCCAATATATCCTTTGGAGAGAGAGCGAACATACACCAGTACGGACTTACCAACTGAACACCATTACATACGGTACATCATCGGCACCATACTCCGCTATTCGTTCTCTTCTCTACTTAGCTGAACGATATAGGGACAGGTTCCAGCTAGGTTCTCGCGTCATTGAATCCGATTTCTATGTCGACGACATGCTAACAGGACACGATGACTTAGATACATTAAAACGTATCAAAAGAGAAGTTGTTGATATTTTCAAATCAGCGGGGCTTGAGTTGTCTAAGTGGAATAGCAACAGCCTCAGCTTAATTCAAGCTGCAAATGACCAGCATAAAGAAATCAAACTTACCGATTCAAACCTTACTAGCACATTGGGAATAGCATGGAATCCTCGCAGTGACGAATTTTCCTTCTCTTATAAGCCTAGTAGGACCTATTCCAAACATACTAAAAGATCTATATTGTCTCTCTCATCGTCGCTCTTTGACCCAATGGGTCTACTCAGCCCCATAATCATCAAGGCGAAGGTAATCCTTCAAAAGTTATGGATTGACAAACTTGATTGGGATCAGTCAATCCCACAAAATATTGACACTGAATGGCGTCAATTCATGACGGACCTGCATTCGCTACAAAATCTTTCGATACCCAGATTTGCTTTAATCGTAAACAGGAAAACTTACCAAATTCACGGGTTCGCAGATGCATCGATGCATGCTTATGGCTGTTGTCTATACCTTAGATCAATAGATACGTCTGGAGTTGTAAAGGTACAACTTTTGGTAGCAAAGTCTAGGGTAGCACCCGCAAAGAGGAAGCAACTTCCTCGACTAGAGCTATGCGCAGCTCATCTTTTAGCGAAGCTTTGGTCAAAGATACAAAGTATATTTAACGGCGAATACTCGGAAGTTTACTTCTGGACAGACGCAGCAATTGTCCTGTACTGGATTGCAATGCATTCCTCAAGGCTTAACACGTTTGTAGGAAACAGAGTAGCTGAGATACAAGAAAAAACAAAAGATGTCATCTGGAAACATGTACCGACACATGAAAATCCGGCAGATGTTGTCTCAAGAGGATGCACCGTAGAGGAATTGAAATCATCAATTTGGTTCAAGGGCCCAGAATTCCTACTTGAGATGGAGGATAAATGGCCATCCAATGTTCAAGTTCATCTTTCGCCAGAGGAATCCGCAATGGAATTAAGGAAAACGGTCCTTATCTGTCAGAAAATCGACACAAGTTACCTGATGCAGACTGTGGATAGATACAGCTCATTTACGAAATTGTGTAGGATCTTCGCTTACATATTAAGGTTCGGTAGTCGAAAGGGAAGTCAGATACCCACAAGGAACCAGTTCTTATCTCCTGCAGAGCTAGAAAATGCACTTCTTCGAATAGTCCATATTGTTCAAATTAGTTCGTTCTCAGAAGAAATCGAAGCCATCCAAAACCAGCGGAAACTGAAGGGATCCATAAGGTGGTTGAATCCATTCGTCGAGAAAGCAAACGGCTTCCTATTGTTGAGGGTTGGAGGACGATTAAAGCACGCAAGCATTCCGGAGGATTGTAAGCACCCTCTTCTGCTTCCAAAGGACAACAACCTCACTAGAATTCTCATTAGGCACCTACACCTTTCCAATTTCCACGCCGGTCCAAAAGCATTAGTCGCACACGTAAGACAAAAATTTTGGATAATCAACGTTAGGGATATAGCTCGGCAGACAGTTCGACAATGCGTACACTGCGTCAGGTATCGACCGAAGTTGCTGGAGCAAGTAATGGGAGATTTGCCCTCAGAGAGGTTAACTCCTTCTCGTCCATTTTTATGTTGCGGGGTCGATTTCGCCGGTCCAATTTACACCCACTATAAAATTCGTGGCAAGGTACCTTACAAGAGCTATATTGCGGTATTTGTATGTTTTTCATCAAAGGCAGTTCACTTAGAGGCCGTATCAGACCTCTCAGCTGAGGCTTTCATAGCGGCGTTAAAAAGGATGATAGGGCGAAGGGGTCTTCCATCAGATATCCACTGCGATAATGCGACAAATTTTGTAGGGGCACAGTCAAAACTAATCGAGTTACGCAATATGTTGTTTAAACAGTCGTCTAAAGAAACTATTTCTAATTTTTGTACTAATAGTAGCATCAATTTTCACTTTATACCCCCCAGGGCACCTCACTTTGGTGGAATTTGGGAGGCGGCTGTCAAGGTGGCGAAGGGCCATCTATACCGGAGCTTGAGTGGTGCAAAACTGACGTTCGAGGAACTTTCAACAGCTCTGGTGGAAATCGAAGCGGTCATGAACTCGAGACCCATCACCCCGATGTCATCCGATCCGAACGACTTCGAAGCCCTCACCCCAGGCCATTTGCTCATTGGTTCCTCGCTCAAAGCAGTCCCAGAGCCATCAGATGAAGTTGCAGATATAAGCTACATACAAAGATGGAGGAGAATTAACGCTGTCAAGACCCAATTCTGGCATAGGTGGTCTAAGGAGTACATCGTCGAGCTTCAAGGTCGTGCCAAATGGACATCATCTAGTCCTAACATCAACGTTGGCAGCCTCGTTATCATTCACGAGGATAACGTCCCACCTCAGAAATGGCTTTTGGGCAGAATCAGCAATGTTACACATGGCTCAGACGGCAAGGTCAGAGTTGCAGACATTAGAACATCGAAGGGAAGCATCAGACGTCCCATACGTAAACTAGCTCCTATTCCTTGTTGAAAGGCAGTCCTTTCAAAGGGGCCGGAATGTTGGGGCAGAATAAGCAGCATCGTCATCATCGTCATCATCGTCATCATCGTCATCATCGTCATCATCGTCATCATCGTCATCATCCTCATCATCGCCATCATAGTCAGCATCGTTATCATCGTTATCATTAGCATCGCCATAATATTATAGTTATATTTTATACATTAATAATTATTGAATTATTGTATTATATTGAATTATTGTACTGAATTATCTAGTTCCAATTACATTTAAATCTGGCGCTCCATTTAGACCAGTCACCATATTAATTTTACATTTGAATTCGCCATAACATTTAACTTTTAAATATAACGTAGTCTCTCTCACTAAAGTAAGAAACCGCTTACGCATTTTTGTATAAATACGCACAGCGAATAAAGCTCAAAAACTTTTTGTATTCGAAACCCAAAGGGGAAACACCGTCTTTTCTTTTATCTTCGCTTTCGCTCTACTCGTCGTCGTTGCATCGGTAAATTTCAAATTGTCGTAAAAGTTGCATATAGTTGCAGGATCGGAAAATCCCTTTGTGGTTTATTAAAAAATACAAATCGCATCCGTTAACAATCGGTTAACGAACACAACCAGGATCAGCTCTTCCTTAATCGAAGGATTCAAAGAGATCCCAAGGTTGGCGACTCGATAAACACTTCGGTCGTACAATATACGTTTTAGAAAAACAGGGTGGGGGTTGCGAGGATATTATATTACATTATATGTAGAATGTATGTGGGCTACAAAGCCATTTAGATGAAAGTCGGATGAAACAATGTCATTGCTTTTAGCAACCACAATGTTATTAAATTGTTCAAAAAAGACAAAAAGAGGGGAGAGACTTTGTGAATGAAATCGAGTTGGAAAATGTACCAAACAAACGAAGAGTGTAATTAAATTGGCTCGACATACAAATTGCTGAATAATTGCTGTAGTGAATATTATGTAGAAACAAAAAAAAATAATTTTCTTTTTTCTTTCAGCTGATGCCATCGAATATATAGAGTTATGGGGAAGTCCAATTATGGAATTGAAGAAATATTCGTGGGCAACTTTAAAATAAAATCCCAAATTGGAAAGATTTTGAGGAAATAATGACACATCTGAACGAACAAGAGTTGTACAACTACAACGCAGACGAAAATTCGTCTCAGCTGCACAAAGAATTTTGATACGTCAGAAATTATTGCTCAGCAACTCAAATTACAAAATGGAAAGAAGAAGAAGTACCAATAGCGGAATCATGACGTAACCTCGAATGACAAAAATCTCGAACATTTTTTTAAAATCTCGAATGCAAAAAATTTTGAATATAAAAAAATCTCGAAAGACTATATCTCGAAAATAAAAAGTAAATTCGAGATTTTTTTTGTTGGATAATATAATATAAACTTTGATATATCCAACCTTGCAGCTACTCCAAATCCTACAGTGACCACAAGCAGGGGGGTTGCTGGTCCATACGTATCTCACTTTTTAACACCATTTTTAGATACTGAAATACTTAAAATTTAGCGAGTTTCGATTCGATTTTAAGAGGACGGTCAGTGGGTATTTGTCATTTGCCGACTGAAATCCTTAAAATTTAGCGAGTTTTGATTCGATTTGTCTTTTGTTAGGTAAGTCGTTTTTGTTTTAATGGAAAAATAAAGTTAATTTATTTTATTAAACAATCACAAAGCTTGTAGTAGCTTATTAGCTGCAAAAGCCGTTCAAAAGTGTCCCACCCTAGTTCAAAACTGCTTAGCATGTCAGGGACCAAGGTGCCCCAGCCTCTCGTAAAAAAAGGAAAAGGATAAAAGTGCAAGCACATCCATTACGTCCTGCAAATCGCTCTCACGGCTGGAACTTGCTTTTGCTGCAGAGATTGCCAGCAATAAAAAAACCATCTGAAACTAAATGTATTTCTTCTCATTTTTGAACTATTTTAATGTGCTTATAGCTAATTTTGTTCTCGTCATTTATCATTTTACAAACTAATTGACTGCCTGAAAATGTTTTTGGTGAAGTCAGAAATAAAACAGCTGAGAAGTCAAATGTCAGCTAGCATAGTGCTGCCAAGTCACAGTAAGGCGTTTTTTTTTATCTAAGCCTATATAGGATTGCAAACAACACACGCCTAATATATGCCAAGCCGTTGGTTCTGGAAGCTGCCCAGTGACCTTGTTATCAAGAAATCCCGGCAAGTTATCACATGCTCGTTGGCTGACTACGGAAAATAGAAGTATGAGACTATATCGGAACAAAAACCCATCGGACGATTTAGTCATTCTGGTAAATTTCATTGGCCGCGTTTATGCTCCGTTATGGTTTTTCATCAAGAGTAATCCTTCATGCAAATATGGTGCGCGCCAGTTATGGAAAATGATTTCATTGTCTCGTTACCTGGACTCAAAAATCAAAAAGATCATTGATCCTGTCATCCAACGAAATTCATGTTATGCCCATCCGGAAAACTTGCTTTTAGCTATGATGACAGACCTAAGAAAATCTATTCGTGAACTCGCAACTTCGGGAAGTAATGAGAGCTCGAGCTAAAAAAAGGAAAATAAATACTCGGAGGTTTACAGTGCTAAAACTCAACTTTAAGGCCAATGATTATGTAGATTTAATCAACTGACATACAAATAACTGAGACCCCTGTAACGAAATTCCTTGGCGATGAAAACATTTGTCAAAAGCGGTGATTGTAGCATTATTGCTTTTCTACGGTTCCCATGTGACACGCAAATTGTGGAACGTTGTGTTAAGCTGATAACTGAGCTGCAAGCGAAATATTTGGATTCCAAAATGGAGATGGGCTAATAATAAGAGCTACAATCACTTCTCGACAAAAAATGACAGAATTTCATACAAAAAAAAGGTTTTAGTGAAGACTAAAGTATAAAAATGCAGCGTAATGGAAGGTTGGGTGTGAGTTCTGAGTGGTTTTGTAAAAGAAATTAGCGAATTGCTGTATATAATTTTTGAAGGCTGTCAATTCTATGCAAATAAGTTTAGTTTTGGTAAAAATAAACTACTTATTATTGTTCTTATTATTAAAACAAAAATTAATAAAATTTTTGATGAATTATTAAATATAAAAAAAATAGACTACCCACCGACTATACCGGTAGACGAAGACTTCGATCGCCTATTTGACTAACTCGGACCTAATTTTTTATAATCGGTGGTAACTTTAAAGCGGAACACATTTTCTGGGGTTCAAGATGAAATAATTCAACGAAAGGCAGACTATGTACTGTACAAAGCCAGAATGAAGCGTGGGGTGGAATTTGAAAGCCAACATATTGGCCAATTGACAAAAATAAAATTCCTGACCCCGTCGACTTTTTTATCGCAAAAGGCCTAACCAAAAATCTGACGCAAGTTGAAGAATGCTATGATCTATGCTCAGACCACTCAGCAGTCACTCTACAAATAGGTGGAAATCTAGCAAAAAAAGAAGGACGACTTAGGTAACAACAAAACCCAATGGGACGTTTTCAGAAAAGACTCCAAAGAAAATGTTGTATTTAATGTGCCCCTAAAGACACCGCTTGACATAGAAGACGAAATTGACTATTTCATGGAATCCATTCAAAACGCAGCGTGGAAAAACACACTTTGTCGCAAAACAGCAACACGGAACAATAAAGCCAAATACCAACCTGAAATCGAAGACCTGATACAAGAAACGAGTAGAGTGCGCAAGAGATGGCAACAATCCCGCGCACCCCTGATTAAACTTATCTGAACCATCTTTGCAACAAATTAAAAAAAAGTGCTGCAGAATTTAAGAAATCGCGCGAGTTCTACTTTCCTGGAGGGTTCGACTGCTGATAAGAGTTCGAACTACTCACTATGAAAAGCCTTGAAGTCCATAAGGGAGCCCGCAGTGTATATGCCACCAATAAGAAAAGCTAACGGCGAATGGGCAAAAGGAGACAAAGAGAAAGCAGATTTATTTGCATCTAGAAGAAACCTTCAAGCCGTTCGATGGAAAACCATTGATCGAAGAACCGAATGCTAATACGGCACCCGACACATATAAAATAAAAGCAGTATCTCTATCCGAGCTTCGAATGGTGCATTGAGGGACTCAGTTCCCACCTAGTGGGAAATAAAACCACTTTCGTGAAGTGGGCTTAGTTCCCACCTTAGTTCCCTTATGGGAACTTAGTACACATTCAATCAGAGGGAACAAACTTCCAATATTTAGAATTGGACAAATCGATTTGGAAATAACGCCCAAAAATAAACAACAAGATGGAAATTAAGCCGAAAATGCGTTTACTGTCAGATTTGCAGTATGTGCGAAATTGTGTACCTATATTGAAAGAGAAATAAAACCACTTTGGAATTGATTTCCCGCCTTACATGGGAACTAAGCCCACTTCACGAAAGTGGTTTTATTTCCCACTAGGTCCACTTAGAGGTACTTAGTTCCCGGGGACTTATTTCCCTGCAACGCATCGAATGACAATAAAAAGCTGAAAAATAACAAGGCTCAAGGATATGATCTAATGCCGAAATTTTGAAGGAGCTGCCGAAAAAAGCATTAGTTAAGTTTCTCTACATTGTAAATGCCTCATTGAAACTTTTATACTATGTTCCAAGGCAATAGAAAGTCGCTGAAGTTATTATGGTTCCGAAACGCATTCCGGGGAAATGTGCAATCGATAAGAATTCATATAGACCCATATCATTACTGCTGATAAGCAAAGCAAAAGAAAGATCCCAAATTGCGCAGTAGCACTTGATTTAAGGGACATTTTTTCTCTTAAAGTATTTCTGATCGCAGGACGGTTAATGCAAATGGCAACCAGACCCGGAACGTCAATGGACTACGATCTAAGAGTGTGCACCTGGAATGTACGAACGCTCTACACCCCAGGTGCTACTCAAAAACTTGAGTCTGTCCTCACGCGGTACAAGGCAGATATAACCGCGATCCAGGAGATACGATGGATAGGATCAGGTATGATGAAAAGAAAAGATTGCGACATTTATTACAGCTGCAACAAAACATTGCATGTATTAGGATGCGGATTCGTCGTGGGAAATCGGCTTAGGACAAAAGTCATTGACTTCAAGCCGATAAGTGATCGCCTTTCTGTGATCCGCATTAAAGCTACCTTCCAAAACATAAGCCTAATATGTGCACACGCCCCTACCTACGAGGCTGAAGATCCTATCAAGGAGGAGTTTTATGACCTCCTGGATGGAGCCTACGGAGCCTGTCCGGAGTATGATGTAAAAGTTGTACTCGGGGATTTCAATGCTAAAGTCGGAAAGGAAAACATCTTTGGCGGATTAGTTGGTAAGCACAGAATCCACGAAACGACAACAGACAACGGCTACCGACTAATCGATTTTGCAGCAACTCGTAATACGGTGATAAGTAGCACTAGGTTTCCAAGGCTAAGGATCCACACAGCAACCTGGCGCTCTCCAGACGGTCGAACCGCCAACCAAATCGACCATGTGCTAATCGATGCGAGGCACGCATCCAACATCCTCGACGTGCACACATTCCGAGGGGCAAACGTCGACTCTGACCATTTTCTTGTCGCGGCTAAATTCAGAGCTCGACTGTCCAACGACATGGTTGCCACTCGACTGGAAAGTCAGGGAATGTCAGGGAAAGTCAGGGAACGCAATTTGGTCAGGGAATGTCAGGGAAAGTCAGGGAATTTTGAAAGCAGTCAGGGAAAATTTGTTTCATTTATTTTTAATTTTACCAAAATTTTGTTAAAAAAATACCAGTGAAAAAAAAGTAATTTAA
This sequence comes from Cheilosia soror, assembly GCA_949372485.1. Classification (NCBI taxonomy): domain Eukaryota; kingdom Metazoa; phylum Arthropoda; class Insecta; order Diptera; family Syrphidae; genus Cheilosia; species Cheilosia soror. The sequence goes on along the minus strand of OX443561.1, from coordinate 58,519,297 downwards.
AATTTTGTTAAATTGTGTGTCTGTGTACAAATAAAAGTGTTTTTCGGAACATCATACTTTCGATGGCATTTCAACTCAACTTGACTAATCTTCTTTGCTGTTGAAATGTGAAGGTCTTCACCAATTTTGTGTTGGTATCCGAACAATCCCGCTAATATCGAAACGAAAGGCCGAAAGTGAGAAATTAGATTTTAGTTTTCATTTATTTCGAAAGTGATAAATGCGAATTCAAGTTATATTCGAAAAATACTTTCAAAATATTTGAACCTTAGAACGTATCTAACTCTGAGAAAGGCCCTAAACTCTGGAAATATTTGTTTGCGTTCATTTGGGTCGTTAAACTCGTCGAATCGAGTAAAAAAATAAAAAATTAAATACTGCGCACAGATTTGTTTTTTAATTGTCAATAATTGAATTCTCTTCATAATTACTATGATATGTCACAAAAGCATAACTTTCTTATAAATTCAATATCACAAGGCGTTATTCAAACTGAAATTCTGCAAAATAGTTCATACTTGAAGTTGCAATCATATTGTGGTTTGAAACATTTCAACTAAATTTCAGCCGTGTAGGTACTTAGTGGATTAGTCCTTGACTAGAATTGTCGGTGACCCCTTTCTCTGCGTCAAAGCCAATAAAAACCCAGATCAACGACTTCAACATCATGTGAACTATTGAGCAAGGGTCGTAGGTTCAACCCTAGGAAAAAAACAATTTAAATAAACAAATACATAGATAGTTGGCGCAACACGCCCATCGTCCATAGACACCATAGGCCTAGCTTCTCACAAACGTTGGCTTGTGTGAGTTTTCTATTTTTCGGGACGAATGGACGCAAGGTATAAACTTAAGGTATTTTCTGCTGCACTTAATTTTATAAACGTTATATACACACGAAAGAACAACTGTCCTGCAGTAAGCTTCTCAATTCAGCTATCGAATTTGGCATAAAATAGTACTTTCCTTCTATTCTTCCCAAATGTGGCACATTCTCTATTTGAGTAGCTAATTATCCTATCTCTCAAAACAGGTACTGCTCTGGCGGCCATTCAAAGGCGCTATATTGTTATCCTACAAGGTTTTTTGAAGGCTGAACAAACAAAAATTGCCCATCTGTGAAAAAGATGGGCTTCAATATAAGCCCCATGAAATTAGTCCACCATTTAACGAACGGTGGACTGGTCGATTTGGCCCCAACACTTGGCCAACCAGATCTCCTGATCTAACATCCCTGGGGTTCTATGAAAGAAAAAAGTTTAGTTTAGAGAAATATCGAGTCTCTTTTTGACCAGTTTTGAATGACAAAAAATTTCTTCTACTAAAACTTTTGTTTATCGTACGTAAAAAAGTTGCTTAAAATAGTTTTTAGGAAATTTCTCAAGGACAAAAATTTCATAAAAAAAATAAAACAATTTATAAAGTAAACATTTTGAGAAAAAAAACATTTTAAGTAAAAAAATTAAACAACAAATTTTCATAATTTTAAGTTTAAGAAGCCATAACTTTTTTGTATCTACAATCTACACAGATGTACCCGAAGTGCTTAAAACTTATATGCGCTACTAAATTTTCTTTTCAAAATGTACGAAATGCTTGTATACCTATAGATAATAGTTTAAAAGTTATAGCCTTTTAAGTGGTAACAACTCCAAATTAGAGGTCACCTACTTTGATGGGCTATAACGCGAAATAGGGTGAGAATAGACCCCCCTGCACCTGCCATACAATTTCATTTTCGCGAAACTTTAGGAATCTCCGCTTAAAGGATTATACCGCCTAGGTTAGGTTAGTGGGTAGGCAGGACAGTAGAAACCTGTACGTGCCACACTTAGATCAATGTAGATCCGTTGTGATGCCCTAGGGGTTTATGACCCCCATACTCTGGAAACCTATGAAAAACCTACGGCTTGGTGAACCAACCCGTTTTATTTACAAATTTAAGTAGGTCGTTAATGGACCTGTCTGAAAGTTCTTCTAAATCCTCGAAGAAGTAACTGCCAAGGACTTTGTTTCGTATGTGGCAGAGCGCAGGGCAGTGACAAAGGAAGTGTGGGGTATCCTCATGCACCTCCTCGTCTCCACATCCTCTGCACAGGTCGTCTGTACTAATTCCCATTTTCTTGGTATGGTATTTTAGCATGTTGTGTCCGGTGATAATACCTACAATCGAGGACAATGATTTCTTGTTCAGTTGTAAGATATTTTCAGTTTTCTGTTTGTTGTAGGTTGGCCACATTTTCCTGGTTATGCCGCAGGAGTCGAGCCTGTTCCATCTATCGTTTGCTTCCATTAGTATTTTGTTCCCAATCTTCTGTCTGAGATTACAGGGGGGAATCATTACTGTGGTGTCAGCCTGGTTTAGTTCAAGGGAGGACCCTTTTCTTGCCAGCTCATCTGCCTTTTCATTTCCAGGTACACCTCTGTGTCCGGGAACCCAGCATAGTCTTACTTTGTGCTGCGCGCCAAGAACCCGTAGCTCTTCGCGACAGCGACTTACAAGCTTTGATTTTAACTCAACGGCAGAGATCGCTTTTATTGCCGCTTGACTGTCAATGAAAAAGGTAATATCCGCATGAGGTATTGCCATCATTGCAACCTGTTTAGCAGCTGTTGTCACTGCCAGTACCTCAGCTTGGAATACACTGCTGTAGTCAGGAAGCCTTATTGAACTGGATAGTGGCCCGATGCAACGTACGGTGTGAGGTTTAGACGTGTCTCCAGTGTCCCTTGTCACACATGGTGATGAGGTCGGCCTTTTCCTTGGATGGTCCTTGCCAATCTTTGGAGCAGGTGGCCTCATCAACGCTTCTGCATACGTGCCCCCTGCAGGAGCAACTTCCGCCGGTGTACGAGCTAGTGGCTCATTCTCCCTTGGCAGCTGTTCCTGCAGGTAGGCACGTGCATTGTGTAGTCGTTTACGTTCCGCCTCGTTGAGTTCGTCCCAGCTCTTAGTGCCTAGTCGTTTGATTGTCTTCCTGCTGTTGTTTATTCTGCTACGTCTTGAGCAGTTTGACAATCTGGATAGGGTCGAGCTAGCGTTTGAGCAGGTGTCACTGACATCGAGAGCCATGTTCTCTTCGCCAGTGCCAGATGCGACGCTTTCTCTGTCCCATACTCCAAGATTGGCGAAAGGGTTGAGTAGAAGATTTTCTTCTTCCTCAGTCAGTTGGTCCGTCTGGGGATCGATGTTAATAGAGTCTATAGTGCTCGATCCTTGCACAGTAGTCTCTTCCGTTTTGTTTGTTGTTGTTGTTTTTATTTTATTTGTATTGTTTGTTTTGTTCATTTTTTGTTCCCACGAGTAAGGGGGTAGGAAGGTCGATCTGTACTCACCCCCTGTATACAGAAAAGGGGAATTGGAATTAAAACTAGAGGTCCCCAGGTATCTAGAGTTCACCGTTAGAAGACACATAACATGGTGCCATACATCCCATGGGCACGGTTGTTCACCCGGGATTACGGGTTTTATCGAGTTATTCCCCTCTAGATCCGTTATATTTCGTTTAAAGCAGTGGCACCTCGTGCAGGGTGTGGCTCTTCACCACGTATAACGATCTTAGACTATCTGTTTTGTCGATAGCCTCTGGTCTCTAGCCTGAGACTTCGCCACCATTATACCGCCTAACTGAAGCACTGTACCGCCTAACTGAAGCACTGTATAGATTCTAATATCCTTTTTCTTATAAAAAAGACATTACCTAACTGACAATTTTTTTTTTTTTGATAAATGTATAAATTTGAGTCAGGGAAAACTTGAAAATTGGTCAGGGAAAATCAGGGAAAGTCAGGGAAATTTATTTTGAAAAATAGTGGCAACTCTGAACGAGAAGAAGCTGCGAACCGCCCAGAAGAAGAAATTCGACGTTGGACGCCTTAGCACACCTGGAGTAGCCAGAGCCTACAGCGAGTGCCTGAGTATGAAACTCTCCTCTGTGCACTCACCTACCACAAACGCCAACAATCAGTGGTGCCAGTATCGCGACATCATCAAGGAGGTAGCCGAAACCACCGTAAGGTACCAGCCACCCCAGAGAAAGAGCCCGTGGTATGAAAATGAATGCGTGTACAGGAAAAAGGTGACAGAAGATGCACACAAGAAAGCGCTGCAGCGCAAAACAAGGGCAGCGAAAGAAGAGTATCGAGCCAGGAGAAGGGAGGAAAAGAAGATCCTGCGTAGAAAGAAGAGGGTTTACGCAGCTTCCCAGCTCAAGGAGATCGAAGAGTCGCGCGATCGTAATAATATCCGGAGGTTTTATAAAAAAGCTAAGCAACTGGCTGCTGGCTACAAAACCGGAACGCAGGCTCTTCGAGATAGCAAAGGAAACTTAGTCACCGAAGCGCAGGGAATAGTAGATGTGTTTAAGCAGCATTTCCAGCAGCTGCTTAATGGGCATCATGTAGAGAGAGTGATAGGGCAAGAAGAGAACCCACGTCCAGTCAATGAGGAACTAGTCCCACCACCTAGTATAGAAGAAGTTGGCTTAGCTATAAAAAAGCTTAAGAACAACAAGGCCGCAGGCTCTGATGGTCTACCAGCGGAGCTTTTTAAATACGGTGGTGATGTTTTGGTAAGGAGCATGTACCGAATCATCAACCAAGTATGGGTGGAAGAAAACATGCCCGATGACTGCTCCATATGCCCCATCTTCAAAAAAGGCGATCCTATGTCTTGCAAGAACTATCGAGGCATATCCCTGCTAAAAATCGCATACAAGATCCTATCCAACGTACTGTGTGAACGTCTAAAACCGTCCTGCAACACACTAATCGGCACTTACCAGTGTGGCTTCCGGCCCGGCAGATCGACTATAGACCAAATTTTCACACTGAGGCAAATCTTGGAAAAGACCAACGAATTTCAAGTCGAAACTCACCACCTATTCATTGACTTCAAAGCCGCGTATGATAGCATACATCGTCAGGAGCTCTATATGGCGATGGCCGAATTCGGAATCCCGGCAAAACTGATTCAGCTGTGTCGCGCGACGCTGGAAAACACGCGCTGCAACGTCCAGTTTGGAAGCAGCTCTTCCGAACTTTTTCAAACATGCACCGGATTTCGGCAAGGAGACGCTCTATCATGCGACTTCTTCAATCTCGTACTGGAGCAGATAGTGCGCAGGGCAGGTGTCAACACGGAAGGCACTATCTTCAACAGGTCGGTCCAGCTGCTTGGCTATGCGGACGTTATTGACATCATCGGTCGCTCTCAGCGTGCAGTGACAGAAGCGTTCACGGCAATTGAAGAACAGGCTAAATCCGTTGGGCTTGAAGTAAATGAGGACAAGACTAAATACATGCTATCAACAAACAAACAAGCATCTGTCCACCGCCTAGGACAAAACGTCACTATTGATAGCAATAATTTCGAGGTAGTTAAGGAGTTCACCTACCTCGGAGTAAACGTAAACTCCACGAATGACACCCTAGTGGAGATCCGGCGAAGAATTACCCTAGGAAACCGTTGCTACTTCGGTTTGGCAAAACAACTGGGTTCAAAACTCCTAACTCGAAGGACGAAATGTGTGCTCTACAAAACCCTTATCCTGCCAGTTCTGTTTTATGGCGCCGAGTGCTGGACGATAAGCAAGAAGGGAGAGCTGATACTGGGCTCCTTCGAAAGAAAAATACTTTGGCGGATTTTTGGTCCTGTGTGCAAGGAGGGCGAATGGAGGAGAAGATACAACCGCGAACTCTATGAGCTGTACCAAGATGTGGATGTAGTCCAAAAAGCCAAAACACGTCGACTACATTGGCTCGGCCACATAGAGCGAATGGACAATAATGCTCCAGCCAAGAGGATCTTCGAATCCCAGCCCCCAGGTTCGAGAAGACAAGGAAGACCGAACCTCCGTTTCAAAGACCAAGCCATCGCGGATGCCAGAGCGTTTGGTCTGGAAAATTGGAAGCAGCGTGCCCGGGATCGTAGAGGATGTAAGGCTGCAGTGTCTCAGGCACGGACTCTTCACGGGTAGGTAGCCCGATAAGTAAGTAAGTATGTATTAGTGGTTATGGCAAAGGAACAATAATTGCGCTACATAACATATAAAGATAACCGGCTTTGCACGTGCATAGGAATTGTATCTATACTATTGTGCATATATATTTTTGTCCATCAGCACAATGCATATCAATGTTCCAAATTTTAAAAACTGTTGAAGAATAGCGTTTGAAATTTTTTTGTTTGTATTGTCTAATTTTCCACGCTTCACAAAAATACGGCTCCCTGAAATTACGCCAAAAAGTGTTTTGGAAAAAAGACCAAAATAATTGCGGCGTAATGGTTTTGGCAAAAACGCCAAAAAATGAAAACGAAAATTCACCAGAATGCCAGGAAATTACGCCATATTTTTGGAAAAATAGCCAAAAAGTAAAATGGAAATTACGCCACAAAAAGTTTTTTTTTTGGCATAATTTCCAAGTTTAGTTTGGAAATAAAACCAAAACACAATTTTTTTTTTGGCTTAGATAATTTCCAAATTTAATATGGAAATTAGCTCCAAAATTCGTTGTAGAATAAATTACCCGCTCCGATAGAGTTGTTTAGAGATAAAACTAATGATGCCGGAGGGGGGGGGGGGGGGGGCGCGCGCGGCTAGTCGCGCCGCTCGCGTAGCCGCCAACCGGCCGGCGCGCGGTCGCGGACAGCGCGCTAGCGCGGTCAACGCGCGGTCGCGGGCAACGCGTAGTCGCGGGCAACGCGCGGTCGCGCCCCTTTTTTGGACAATTTATATTTCATTCATATTTCAGAGTTTAGCCAGCTAACACATTTAAAACAAACCAATTATAATACCTTTTTTTTATTTAGAGTCATGAATGTAATTTATATGTACATATCACTGTATTAGACGTACACCTGAAAGTATCGGCGACAATTTCCCGACAGCACGGACATTTATAATTGTCTTCTCCATCAGCCACTGACTGGGCTTGTAATTTGATGTTGCACTCTGAACATACCTTTATATGTTTGCATGGCAACATTATAATGTTTGGGTGTAGCACTTGACAAACTACACATAAAACAACGCTTTCCAACTCTGCGCTTTTCGTCTGGTTTCCTACTTCGTCATCGTCATTATCATCCGAAAAATCTTCACTTTTGTACTGATCACGCGTGATCACACGTGCTTCAAAAATGCTCTTGAAACTAGGTAAAAGCATGTAATGTTATGTTATTTTGCGAAAAAACAACCATACATAGAGGGAGTCAAAGAATGCAACCTTTTGGCGCTTTTTTCTTTTCTATTAAAAAAAACAACAACTTTTTGGGCGTTTTTTCCTTTTCAATTTTGGCGTTCAATTTTTTTGGCGTTTTCTCAATTTTCTTAAATGGAAAAAAGCCCAAAAGAGTTTTGGAAAAAATGCCAAAATTAGCGGCACTTGTGTCAAAATATTTGGGCGATTTTTCCTAGGAAAAAATGCCACAAATTTGTATGGAGGTTTTTGGGCTCTTTTTCCATTTTATTTTTTTGGCGTAATTTCAGGGAGCCAGATCTGTCGGCGGTTCTTTTAGAAAGACAAAACGGCCGAGAGCTGCAAAAAATTTTATGCGCATCGGCGTACTTTGCTGGTGTTGAAAATTAATGCAGCTACACATCAACCAGCACCCTAAACCACATATAAATTTTCACTCTAACCACATACTTACTTAAACACATTTATAATACAATATCATTATCATTAGATAAATGCACCCACATATTCACCATTATTCCCGTTGGCGTTTGTCGCATACGACACATTTTTCGTGTCGTTGTAAAACGATGTTAAGATATTTTTTTAAACTTCTTTTAACAATTTTATTTCCTTTTTTATGTGTTCACCATAATTCAATTAATTTTGTCTCAAAAAAGTTAAAAACACCGACTAAAAAACGAATTGAAATGTGAGTCGTTTACGACAAACGCCAACGGGAATAGGGGTGAATGTCATACTCTTTCGATATGTGTATGCATACATTGAATTCCGTTTACTTCATTTTTTGCTTGAAGTTAGTCTTTCATAATTACTTGTTCAAAGCGGACGTTGTCAGCCAATAAAGACTTGTTTAGAATCGAGCGTTTCATTTCTTCCTGGAATATAGATAACATTCGTAACAGCTGGAGAAGACGATGTACCACCACGTCCAGTACAAGAACTCGTCCAGTACTGCCAAACCCAGCAACTACAAATTATCATCGGTTGCGACGCTAACGCGCATAACGAAGTTTGGGGCAGCCGAGATACAAATAAAAGAGGTGAGTCTTTATTAGAATACCTGTATTAGCAAAAATTTAGTTGTACTAAATAAGGGAAATAAGCCCACGTTTAGAAACGTTTTAAGAGAGGAAGTTTTAGATCTTACCCTTTCTTCTCCTTTTGTGCAAAACATCGTTGAAAATTTGCGCGTGTCAGGTGAGGCATCTTTATCGGATCATATGCACATAAGATTCCAACTAAGATGCAACACGGAACATGCGCCGATCCGCTACGATAACAAACTCACAAACTGGAGAACCTATCGCGAAAACCTAGTGACATTCTTCCAGAAAAACTTTCATGTATAATCGAAGCGGAAGTCGCACAATGCCAACTAAATGACATTATCATCTCAATTTTTACAAATAGCTATAAGGTTAAACGGACTGTGGTAAAGAGGTGCACACCATGGTGGAGCGACAACCTAGAAAGCCTCCCTAAAAGAGTGAGAAAACTTTTCAATAAAGCCAAACGCACCGATAAGTGGGACCAATACAAATCACTACTTACCCAATACAACATAGAGTTGCGAAAATCTAAAACAGCATCCTGGCGAAACTACTGTGAGGAACTCGAAGACCTCCCTGCGGTGGCACGCCTTCAAAGGGCACTCTCAAAAGATAAAACAAAGTGCATGGGATTGCTAGTCTAATCTGATGGTACAATCACATGCGACCGAGAGGAAACGTTGATTACCCTTCTTCAGGTTCACTTCCCCGGATCCACTATCACAAGTGAGTTTCACGAACTCATGAGCGTAGACTCACCCCCCAAAAACCTAGAAAGGATTAACAGTTTATCCGGCAGACTTTTCTCGCCGGATAAGGTTAAATGGGCGATCGACTCATTTAAACCATACAAGGCACCAGGGATAGACGGAATTTTTCCTGCCGTCATACAAAAGGGATTGGAATTTTTCTTACCCACTATGGTTGCCTTATTTATGTTTAGTTTCAATCGGGGCTATATACCACAGACCTGGAGGGAGGTAAACGTGTTATTTATCCCCAAACCAGGCAAACCAATAGAACTACCTAAATCATACCGTCCAATAAGCTTGACATCGTTTTTCCTGAAAACAATGGAAGGAATTCTAGACGTGCACATTAGAGAATGCTTAAATGAAAGCACACCTCTGCACTCCTGCCAATTCGCCTACCAGAAAGGCAAGTCTACAGAAGGAGCACTTCTAAGTTTAACAGCACAAATAAAAAGTGCATACCAAAACAAAGAAGTTGCACTATGCGCCTTCCTTGACATTGAGGGTGCTTTTGACAACACTGGATATGACTCCATATCAAATGCTTTGACCCGCAGAGGTACAGATCAACCTACCATCAACTGGATCAAGGCGATGCTTGAAAGTCGGAAAATAACTGCTTCGTCAGCACTGACCTCAGTATCAGTAACAGCCGTAAAAGGCTGCCCTCAGGGAATAACATTGAGTATTCCAACGAAGTACAATTTCCCGGAGTAATCCTCGACAAAAAACTAAGCTGGAACTCCCACATAAATAGTAAAATCCAAAAAGCAACCAAAGCTTTCTGGGCTTGCCGCAGCATGTATGGTAGAACCTGGGGGATCTCTCCAAAGATCACACACTGGATCTACACGATCATGGTCAGGCCCATTATAACATACGCCTCAATAGTATGGTGGAACAAAGTCACCCAAAAGCCAAAAAACGACAATAAACAAATTAAATAAGGTACAACGGCTTGCCTGTCTAGGCACTTCCGGAGCCATGCGTACCTGTCCTACTGCGGCTATAGAAGCCATAATAGGACTAACACCCCTCCACATCTATATAAAAAAAATAGGCAATACGCAGCTCAGCAAGTTTGACTCAAGCGGAAGAGTTTAATATTGGCGAACATCCATAGAACTAATTTTTATTTTTTTTTTATAATTCACACGCGCTAAAGAGTTTATGACTACTCTTATGGTGTAGTGTGATTTACACAGCGCGGGCGTTAAGGAAAATGAACTACTTTCCGAAATTCCAGAACTTGACATGATCTGTGCGGTTACAGACCGCTTACCAAAGACACTATGCTTCAACAAAAGATTCTCCACGGAGATCACAGACAGAGAAGCATGGGTTAACAATAACCCACCAAACTTCCAAAACGGCCTAAAGTGGTATACGGATGATTCTAAAATGGACTCGGGGGTAGGAGCTGGTATCCATGGACCAAATCGGAACATCTCAATACCTATGGGAAAAAGCCCCAGCGTATTTCAAGCAGAGCTCCATGCCATTAAAGAATGCGCAAACCTTATATATAATTCAGGCATTAAAGGCGCCAACATCCATATATTCACGGATAGTCAAGGAGCTATAAAAGCCCTTAGCTCACACATTATTGACTCCAAATCAGTACTTCACTGCTTCGATTCCCTCCAAACACTTAGTTACAGGAACAAAACCAGTCTATGGTGGGTCCCCGGACATAAGGGAATTGAAGGAAACGAAAAAGCCGTTGAACTAGCCAGAAATGGCTCGGAAACCCCTTTCATTGGACCTGAACCATTCTGTTCGATTCCCAAATTAGCTATAAATCTGGCTATAAAAAGCTGGGAGCAAAACAAATGTACCTTGTATTGGGAGAACATCCCAGGCCTAAGACAGGCCAAAAAAGCTATTCAGCCCTTCAAAGCATCTTCGCAGGCATGATATCAAAAACCTAGTAGGCTACCTAACGGGTCACCACGGTCTGCGATATCACCTAAATAAAATGCATTTAGTCGACTCACCGGAGTGCAGACTATGTCTAAAAGAAGACGAAACAGCCGAACACAAATATGTGAATGCCCGGCCCTTTACGGTATAAGAAGGAAATCATTTTTCAGTGAAGTAATAAGTACCGAAGAACTAAGGAAATCCTCTGCTGAATGTATGATCAGCTACATTAGGAAAGTATAAGCGCTACTACAAAAAAAAAATAAATAAATAGGTGGCGCAACAGGCGGGTGACACCCAAGGCCTAGCTTCTCGCAACCATTCGTTTTGTGTGAGTTTCTATTTTTGGAACGAATGGAAGGGACCTACAATTTTATGCCGAGTCCGAACGGCTGAATTGAGAAGCTTTTTCATGACAGTCATACTCTCGGATGTTTGTCAGACGTTCGCGAGAGGTGGCGCAGTAGAAAAAAAAACTTTAAGATGTAATTTGTGTTTTTCCGGGGATCGAACCTGGGATCCCTCGCACAGTAGTCCAGCACACTAACCACTGCGCTACTGCGCCCACTAACCTAAACATATATCTGACGTCAAGCACAATAGATCTTTTAGGTCGACGTGCATCCTAATGCTCCGGCAAGTCAGAAGTTAAAAAAAAAAAGTGCTTTTGAAATTGTAAAAACGATCATATACAATATACACGTACATTGTACATAATGCACACTACACAGACACACCATATTTGATGAACGATGATTTACAAATGTTCATTTGCTAAGTACATTATATGTACATAGTTTAGGTTGTAAAAAGGGTATTTTACTCTTCAGTGAACGGTAGAGGGAACAAGGAAAGAGTTTAAGTCTTGACAAATAAAAAAAAATTCTGCTTAATTTGCCGTTAACTATTTTTATGACTTGCATTCTTTTGTTTCTTTGTTTCGCTTTTCTCGATTGAACTAGAAAGTATTGAAACCTAAAAGATGATAAAGCGTAAGAATGTATGTATAATTTTACATATGTGGGTAAAACTAATAGTTCAGGCTATTAATCCTATGAAATTCTAATAGAATAAACTCGAGGCTTAACCCAAAAAAATATTGTGTTTATTGGACCCAATATCTTAGACCCAAAAAATTATTGGGTCAAACAAACCCATTTGGCCCGCAAAAATTTACTTTATAATTTATGTACCAGGTTTCATTGGCCCAAAAAAAAAATGGGTTGAATGAACCCATTTACTTGGACCAAAAAATAGATTGTGCAGAATAAAAAGCATTATGCACCACTAATTAAATTGGGTCACAAATACCTGTTTCATCAATCTTTTTAAAAAAAATAGGTCAATTGGGTTCGGTCCCTATTTAAAGTACTATTATTAGAGATTTGGGTGGATATCTAAGGACGCAGTCTTTCTAGAGAAAAACTGAGATTGCCATCAAGTTAAGAATGAGGATGGTATCTTAAAAATACGTTCTTGTTAAAATCGTTTTTACCGTTTTCGAGAAAAAGCCAATTTTAAAATCTGCCGTTGCTGGACTTTTTAGCGAAAAACTGGGTATGCAGTTATGTTAAGCATGGCTTCATTAACTCAGCTTTCAATTTTGGTTTATATCGTTAGAGCCGTTTTCGAAAAAATCGAAATTGTTTAATATTTCGTAAAATGTTTGTATGGGAAGTACCGTTAATGTAAGGGCTAGCATAAAAAAACAAAACACCTCCTAGCGGGAGACAGACAGACATAGGTACGAACGGACGGAATTGCGAGACCCGCTTTTTTGAGTTCCCCTATCATCGTAATATCAGAAATGATCAAAACCTCGAGTTCGAAATTTTTTACGAAAACAATAACTTTCTCTTACTACGTATTTGAAAAAGTTAAAACGTAACCAGATAAAAATGTTTTCCAATGCGATTATAGGGTATCTGTCCGATTACATTTTAGTGGTTCTCGGATATATTACTCTTCTTTTTCATAATGTTGAAGGGGGTATTGCGAAACTTCAACCCAAAAAAAACGAATTCAGAAATGGATGCAGAATGCTTTTCAGACGATTACATTAATTTGTTTCATCAGAAAGAAAAATGACAAAAAATTGTATAAAAATGGATAAAAATTACTTTGCCGATTCCAGCGGAGAAAATTTTTTTTAGTAATCTTTCCTTGGGTTAGTTGATATTTTCGGAAGCCACCCCCGTGCTGGATCTGACAAATATTGATTTATATTGTTGGAAATATACCAAGTTGCAACACTTGTTGCGTTAAAATTTAGCGCAACAAGGTCTGCTCTCTATTCTTTCTATTCCCACGCATAGTCCCTCTTTTTCTTGGGCTGGGCCATAGTCAAGGCTAATATAAACTGAAAAAAACTATATAATTGCAGCTTCGCATTCGCTTCCATAGGTTTGTCACAAACATTGCCGATGGGGGACAGCAATACTGACTGACTTGTTGAACTAATTGAAAAAATAGAGGGAAATTTTCGGGTTTTAACAATTGTTACGGTTTTTGTTGTGTTACGCCTTTAATCTACACTTGTTAAACAAACATAATTCTACAAGTGCCTGTTGGCTTGTTGACTTGTTGTTCTGTGTTATAGGCCCCAAGTCTACGATGTGACAGGTCGGTCACAAGCCACCAGACGGACGGTCTGAGTGGCACTATAGAAAGAGTCCGGTTACGTAGCCCTTTGGACGGAAGGGAGACTTGTAACCGTCGATAAACAGCGAGAAACGTCGAATGGTGAGCCTGACGGGCCGTCAGGAGACTCCCACCGACTTATACAAATGTCCACACCGACAGGCGGTCGGTAAAGAGAAAGAGTGGGGGGGGGGCGATCCTCTAAGGCGACACTCCAACGGGGGATGGAAAGACACAACAAAACCGTGTCTATGTAATGGGTGTGGCGGACAGCCAACACAAAACACCCCAACGAACGTCAGTCACAAAATCACCCGCATGGAAGAGTGCGTGGCAATAAACACGAATCACCCGCACACACCAAGAGTGCGTGAGAATAAACAGAGAACACTAAGGACGAGCGCAACAAAAACACAACCACAAAACTATATCGACGATCGCAGCATTAACAAAAGTGGTGCAAAACTAAGGGCGAAAGACCCAAACAAAACTGCAACACAGCAACTACACTTATCAAAAGGGCTTCACAAGACAATAAATACACGAACCGAAAAAGGCGACACACCACGAAAACAAATCACGAAAAATGCTGCTGCCCACCATAAATTATACAAATTTGTGAGGAATGGCCTGCTATCAACAAGCACAAACCACAGAGAACTACTAGACCGCCGACTTTCCGTACACCTACCCGATTCTCCCCGGAAAAAATTACCCTGTCTGTGAATACGTGTAAATGTCAAAATTAATGGCGGGAATGTAAATAAAACATAAGAGCGGCCATTTATTGGGATGTGTTAAGAAACGTTGGGAACTAAGTTTAGGTACTGTTTACATTTTAGATAAAATCATATTGCAAGTAGCTAGACGGCTGGTTAGAGTAATTTAAACTTAATTTTGAGCGAAAATATAATCTATATCGTTGATAATATTTCGTTCGCTCATTCGAAAACTAATACTTTTTTCAATTCACAAGAAATTCATCGCAACAACAAATCACCCGCGAATAAAAAAGAGGTAGGGATAAGAGAATGAAAAAAAAATCGCTGGCGATTTATTTTACGTTCCAGCAAATTTGTTAAAATTGCTACCAACTAAGGGATAACTTTTGGAATAGTGGTTTAGTTTAACACGAGAACATTATCTTACAATTACCTTGTGATACCGCTTTCTCTGTCTTACAGTTCATTTCGAATAAACGCTCGCGTCTTTTTTCTTTTCAGCGAGTTGGTTGTGTTTTATTCTTGTCTCCGAAAAACTTTATCTTTTTCAGCATTTATTCATCAATAGGCCTGTTTTATTGCACATCTCTAAAGTAGGGGTATTCATGCAACGTCGTAACGAACGTGGTAAATGAACTGTCAAATTTTGTATGAAAAATCACACAAGATGTTAAAAAAACCGAGATGGTAAACTTACGACGAGGTCAATGTGACATTTCACACTTGAAATAAAGGCGTGAAATCAGAAAAAAAAATACTTTGCACGCATTTATAATACTTTTGATGTTTTTATAAATAGAAATTGCTCATTTTATTATTCCAAGTGCAGAATAAATTATTAATCCATCAAATTGTATTAAGAAAACAAGTTTTAAAAGAGTTTAAATAACGAAATTTTCAATTCCAAACAAAGTATGTTTTCGTTCACCGCAAAAAGTTTGGAATTGGAAATTTTGCGTGTTAAATTTTCTACTTTTCTTTACTTCACTGAGATAGATGTGCAATAAAACAGGTCTAATAACAAAATCAAAATAACAAATAAAGGAAAACCACGTGAATAAACCAAAGTGAAAAATAAATCACGAAAATATGTAGTTTCATTTTGACACTTTGTTTTGACTGTCAATTTCTGAAGCTCATCATTCCAAAGTTCCAGGAGCAAGTCTTTTCCGGACCAATTTTGTTTTTTTGCTGTCATGAAAATATATATGTAATAGTTCACGAAATTAATATGGTTTAATTGAAAAGAATATTATCACATGTTTTGACAGTCCATTCACATGAACACTTTATTTGTCGCAACAGTTCGCCAAGTTCAAACATCAATTTCTACTACTTAACAATCTTTGATTTAAATTTACATAAGTTCGAACGAATTTTGTATTAAGTTTGTGAAGCGGGTTTTAATGTCTGAATTTTGAATAAACTTGTGAAAATTCGCACCAAGGGTGTTTTACTTCGAGGCAAACAGTTTTAGTTCGAAATTGTTTAAACTCTTTTCAAACTTCAAACTTGTTTTTCCCATATTTTGATGCTTTAATTAATTATTATTCTAGGTACTCTTGCAATAGTAAAATGAGCAATTTTTTGTTATATAAATGCATCAAAAGTTGTTTGTTCGCATATTATTATCAATTCGTTTGTTCATTCTCATGTGAATATTCCTTTACATCGCCAATTTTAATTAATATCAACAGTTTGAACAATTTAATATTTCCTAAAACTAAACTGTGATGTGAACGAAGTGTAACTTGAAAAAAAGAAGAAACCTTCAGAACACAGCCCCACTGCCATAAACCACTGCCAGGTGCAACTGCCATAGGATTTTACTAAGTATGCGTGTGCCGTAATTTCTTCCCTTTGATTTATACAGGCCCAACACATAAATAAATCCTATGGTGCCAACAGCTTGTAGGCAAAGTCCGTTATGTGGGAGGAGTCGACGGTCTATTTCTTACTGGTTTGTGTCAACAAGTCTCATCCCCCAAATCTGCGCGAGAGTCTCTACTAATTCGCCAAAGAAAAATATGTAAACAAGCAATACCTGATGTTTCCTTGTCCTTTGGCTATGGGGTTATTTGGGTAATTTCCACGGGGAGGTTTAGAACCGGGTGGGGAATAGCGTCCACCTTCATCCTTTTTTCTTTTTCATATTAATTTTTATTTATTTTTGATTTTTTTTAATTAAAATAATCGTGGGAAAAAATGCCGGTCGCAAAATTCCTCCACGAGCTTTTTACATATTTTGGTTGTCTTTGGCCATATGCGGTGTGGTGGTTTATGGCCGTGGGAGGCATTGCTGAATGCCAAGCTGAGTTCCACCGTTGGGGTCTAACACCAGCGAATGTATGAGAGTGGGTGTGTGAAGAAGTCAAGCGGGAAGAACTTGGAAGTCACTTCTTGGCTGATCAGCTTTTGAGATAGTTGAAGTTTTGGAAATTTTCTTAGATTTGCGAAATAGCAATTTTCGATTTTAATTAATACGTATTTCGCGGAGTTTAATATTAAAGTACATTTTTTTGTGAGTAAAGTAGAGATAGTGGTGAAAATATAAAAAGGGAAAAGAAGAAGCGAGATAAGGATACGAGGACAGACTAAAGACGAGAAAAAGGTGTCAGAAAGGGGCACAAAAAAAGAAACACAAAGGACCAGGAATCCAACAGGTGGTGTTTGAAAGGAAAAAAGATAAGTAGAGTGAAATTATAAATTCGTTGGTGTAGGGTTTTTGTTAAATTGAAATTTTGGTAGGCTCTTGTTACGACAAAATCCCGGTGAAAGCGGGAAACGCGACCCATTAATTTGTATCTAATTTGTACACTCGTGACAGTGCGATAGCGGGCCAGTCCAACGGTCTAAGCTGCGTTTTCCAAAAAAAAAAATTTGTGTCGCCAAAATTTGACAACTACTTTGCTTTGGGTTTGCATAATCTCCCAAAAAAGACCGCGCTCCAACGGACCCATTAGCGAATAATCAAAGATCACGACGAACCCGACCCTCGATGAGCTGAGCTGAACGCTGCATACATCCAGTTGCTGCGGTTGCAAAAGTTCGCGATCCGCGAATAGTAATCTATGGTAATTGACATTTCGGCATTTCGGATTTTCTCCTCGGGCAGTGGCGACTGCACAATTTAGTTTTTTTTTCGTTTGTTTCGCCGATTAAAGTAAATAAAAGTAGTTTGATCGTGAATTAGAATTTTGCCACACACTCATCTGGAAGCTTATTCACCTAACCAGCATCAACAGGGGTAATGCATTCTATAATTTTTTTCATGCACAAGCGTAACACTTTCAATGTGACAAGGTTTTGTATAGAAGAACCACTTGTTTTAAACAATTGAATTTAGAAAAATTTATTTGAAGAAAGTTTTTTTTAAGTTTGCGCGTTTGGGCTCTTCCATTCCTCCCAAAAACTCAAACAAACGAATGGTTGCAAGAAGTTAAGCTATGAGGACACGAGTGACACGACATACGCACGCCAGTCTGACGTCAATTTAACGTCAGAATATGTCACAAAAGGGTGCATGTCGTGTACTCGGCATATTATTGTCGCTGACATATGTTGGCATGTCACCCATATGTCCGACTCAGAATGGCATGCAAATTTCGGAGAATACAAAAAAAATCGTTTGAATTGAAGATTTTTTGGAAGTTTCTTAATCCATTGATATCGTTGCCATCCTTTGATGAAATTTGTTACTTTATGGTTTGAAAGAAAAAAGTCGATCCATATTTTGGGATATATACTGTATTTATTTCGAAATGTCATCAGAAAGCCCTAAAGCCTTAATTTTTCCAAGCGAAAAAAATATCACTCGAATTTTTAATATTTTAGGGCTTTCTGGTGACATTTCGAAATAAATGAAGTAGGTATATATCCCAAAATATGGTTCGTCTTCTTTCTATCAAGCCATATAGTAACAAATAACATCAAATGATGGCTACGATGATAATGGATTAAAAAACGTCCAAGAAAAAAAAAATTAAAGCACAGTCACCGTCGACATACCAATATGCCAACTTTGAGACAAAACGTTCATGTCGTATACTCGACATACTTTTCGCACATGCCACAATATATAAAACGTGACATATTGTACAATATGTCGAATAATTATCGTGCGTCAGAGTGGTATGCGTATGACAAAGTGAAGGTACCTAACTATTTGATAGGACGAAGAGGACTGACCACGAAATAGGATCCCCGATAACCTTATTATGAAAGTTGGATCCACCTCGCTTTGTAATGGAGCTAGACTGGCTTTTCAAAAATTACTTTCAAATGGCGTTTAAGTAAGCAGTAATATTAACAGCAGAAGCCGTTTCTATTCAATGCAATTTCGATATTTCTTTCCTACCGTTATACATTTACCCCCGTATTAATAAATACCGCATAGCGGCGAATTAGCTCTTACACATCTGTTAACTCACAATTAAGGAGCGGATAACTTAACTCACCGAATTCGGCGTATAGAGAGTGATTAACTTACTTACACACAGAGATAACTTTGAATATCGGGTTTAACGTTTTTTGTACTAATTTTCACTTTATTTTAAAGTCAACTGCAGAAAAAGAAAGATTCATAATTCGCACCCTCAGAACAATAGAGCGATATATCAAAAAACACCATTTCGATAAAACGCTATCTAAAAAGTTGAATACAGAACTTTGCTTATGTCTTACCATACAAAATTATATTTCATAAAACTGAAACTGCATTAGAAAAACAAACCAATCAATTTCAATATTTTAATTGATATACCTAAATAAAGTAGATTTTTAGTCAGTTTCAAGTAATTAAAAATTAATTAAAAATAATCGAGGAGACAGTGAGATATATTTCAGTTAGACTTTTTATTGCACTAAACTAAATAAAAATATTTCGTTTTATGGCTGTCTTGCATTAGAATGAATGAAATTTGAAGAGACATATTTCGTAATCTCTTTTTTTTCAGGAGGTTTTTTATTTTAAAATAATAAAATAAACTATACGTTTTTAGAGTCATTTGGGATTGTCTCTGCATTACTCTGAAATCATAGGAAATTTGAGGTAAAAATAGTTTAATATATATCGTGTTAGCTCTGTTTTGCATTAGAAAATGCGGACAACTTCGAAACTTCTTATTATTTTTTTGTTTTTTTATTCATGTATTTTCGGTATTTTGTTAGACGGCAAGCCCCTTAAAACAGTATACTTTTGAAAGCAACACTTTCTCATCATTACCTTAAAAATCACATTTTTTGATTTATCGCTCTATTGTACTGAGGGTGCGATATTATGTACCTAACTCACTTATTTTTGAATTTGTTTTACATTTCCTTGCACTCAATACTCACGCCTTGCAAATGTGTAATGCTTCTGTTGGTTGGTCTGATTTATTTATTTACCAACGAAAAATCAGTTTTTGTTTGCTTTCATGTCTGATTACTGGGCATGCTGTCTCTATACAGCCTCTAAAGCCTCTAAAGACTTATCGTCAGTATTTAGATTTGGATTAATAGATAAGATAACGTTTAGTTTCACCATCACCAACCCATTTTTGGGTATTTACTTTTACTTGTGAAAACAAATTTTAATTGTGTGCAATATTTAGAGCAAATATTGTTATGGTAGAAATCACATGATTCTTCAGATTTATAATAATTGTTTTGTTACAGATAAGTTTGAGTAAATCACAATTGTTTTATAATATCTAATATAATAATATTATATTAGGTCTTAGAGCGTTCAAGTTATGTAATATTGATTTTGCTTGTTAAAAGGAATTTCCTCATCTCATTTAATACCGGATGTCATCAAATGCTATACCTACGGTATTCAATTATTTAATATGGTAATAAGGCAATTCTTTTTTGTGGCAAAACCCGTTATGTCGCAAAAAGAAATTGTAGATAAAATGGTAATTTGGGCCAAACCAGTAGCGTAGAGTGGGTGTCAGCCGCCCGGGGCGGGAGAAAATGTTGCCGCCCTCATTTAGGTATTTCAATTGATCAAGACTGTAATATACAGTAATTCTAAAGAACTTTTCGGCAAGAACAGTCATCGTTATTGTGTATTGTACAACTGTACATCCATAAGGTACTCACAACCAGAGTATATCCATTATAGTGAGTAGGGACACTCTCGACAATGTTCTTATCAGCAAGTATTACTGTGTCACACAGGCATGAGAAATAGACGGATATAAAAAGTGTTCTAGAGAGAAAGAGAAAAAACAGGAGGCGTATTCTTTTGAAAAATGGCACAGGGTGCTCCGTTAAAAAAAAAGGAAATTTTTATCTTGTCATATATTTTTAAAATAGAAATTTATAATAACACGTGTGTTTCGCTAAGATACTTTTGCTTGTTGTTGGCTTTTTTGATTATTTTATTGAATTTTTTGATAATGTCATACACTCGAGCACGTACATAAAATTTTATAAGAAATTCTTTGTTTTGATTTTTACACCCAAAGTAGGTAATCAAATTTATTCTTTAATATGTAATACATTTTAATACAGTATCAGTAATCAATAAATTACAAATTAATTATCTTTATTTCTTATGATAGAGTACACAAACCGAATTCCATCATCGATCGATTGAAAAATAAAAATGTTCCCAAACCAACTTTGCCCCCCCCCCCCTTTACACCTTTAAGAGTTGAATATCCAAAATCGGAGAAATTATGTTTCTTTATTTTTCATAGGGAGTAGACAAACCGATTTTGAAGTCAATCGGATGAAAAATAAAAATTTGCCCATACAAATTTTGACCCCCCTATCCCTTTAGGGGTGGAATTTCGAAATATCCTTCCTTATTCCTTATATATATCATAAAAGGAACATCCGTGCAAAATTCCAGCTTTCTAGAGCAAACGGTTTGGGCTGGGCGTTGATGATAAGTCTGTGGTAAACTTATTTTTTTACTTGAATACTGGATTTTCATATAAAAAACACAACGAGTCCTGGTATTCGATTCTTAGTAGTCTGATTAGGTACCTACTTTGATTACTTTGATTACTTGACTACTTCGACTGACGCAAAGAATACGGCGATACAATTTGTGTGGAGAAAAGTAATCAAATTGGAACTGTATGAGTATCATGTACATTTGTATGAGAATGGAAGTTCATGTGACTGCGAGAGGCGAGACGTATATACATAATGAAAGTTGTCATTATTCCTTTTATGCGCTACTAAATTCTCTTTTTAAAATATACAAAACAATTTTTGTGCCTATAATAATGCTTAGAAGTTATAGCGTTTTAAGTGTTTACACCTCCAAATTTATGGTCACTTACTTTGATGGGCTAAAACGGGAAATACGATGAAAATAGACCATACAATTTTTTGTTCGGCAGAACTTCAGGAATCACCCATTAAAGGATTATACTTCTTATATAAAAATGGATCCTGATTTCTGTTCGGCTACTTATAACTTGAAAACTACTCGATTGACTCGATTGACCTTAAATTTACACATAATCTAAGGTATTGGCCCAGGAGTGCACATAAGAATATTGGTTAAAATTGGACAAAGTGGCGTGGCACCGCCCATTCAAATCTTATATCTCGAAAACCGACAAATCGATTGAGTTAAAAATTACAGACAATTATAGGTATTGGCCCAGAAGTGTTCCTGTGAGTATTGGTCAAAATTGTACAAAGGGGCGTGGCACCGAAAATGCAAAAAAACATTCAAAATCGTAAATCTCGAAAAGCGACAAATCGATTGAGTTAAAACTTACAGACAATCTTAGTTCCCGTGAAGATTCGTTAAAATTGGGGTGAAACTCGATGACGTTATAACTCGGTAACCGCAGGGCCAATTCTCATGATTCTTGTTTTGTTTTGTTCGTATTACTGTATTTCAGGTTTACACAGAAAAAACAATTCAAGAAAATCGATTTATTCTCATTTTTCGCTTTTTACGAAAGAACATTATTATCTAAGACTTACAGCTAGGTTCCAGAAATCGAGTGAAATTGAAATTGCAAATCGAGTGAATTCGTTTTCAGTGTTCTGCATTTCGAGCGATTCGGAAACTCCGAAATTTTTTCGATATCACAATTTCACTTTGTCTCAATTCCGAAAATTTTGAAATCGAAATCGAAAATAGGGAAATGTAGAACACAAAAATTCATTTCCGATTTCATTTCGAGTGAAAGTGAAATGTGGAACTTAGCAGTTAAACAATACAATTGATGTGCACGGGCAAAGCCGGTCGAGTACAGCTATATTATTATAAAAACGTTGGTACGTATGTTGGTTCTATAATGGCCGCTGAACTATTAAAGCTATCATTCATATAAAAAAAAATAATTGAACAAAAATATCAAAATAAATCCTAAAATATTTAAAATAACTATTTTAGGCAAAACAACATTTGCCGGGTCAGTTAGTTTTTTTAATATATCTGCTGATTAATTTATTCATTTTCCATGGCCCGCTTATCGCAGGTCGCAGGTGTAGGTTGCTCAAGTGGACTATCCATTGCTCTTGATTCTCCGCCATCGACTCTTAAATCGTCAAGGGCAATCCCTGCTGATAATTTCGTAAATATATTCATATGTATGTACATCACACTATGCATGTAGGACGTAGGTATGCTATAGCCTCCGAAACCACCCAAACGTTTGAACCCAAATTTTCATGCTTAATCTATGGAATTGGACTGAGAGTAGTCCTATAAAGTTTGTTCAAAATCCGATGAGGAGACGTGGCACCTCCCTTTAAAAAATTACAAACGCTATTCCTCGACACTAATGTGAGCTAAAGTCCGTACAAATCCACACAAAAAAAATATTTAAACCACTAAGAAATAAATATATCTTGACAGTTATGTCATCTTTGTCATTGAAATTTCATAATGATTGTTGCATTTTGCAAAATGTGGCGATATTGGTCAAAGGAGCATAGCAACTGGGCACGAGCAAATCCGAGGTGGTACAGTTAGGGCCATTTTATTCACTTAAAGTTGAACACAACTTGGGGATTTTTATTCTCAACTTGAGAAATTGCTTTTATTCACTCGAAGTTGACTCACTCAACTTTGGATATTCCGAAGTTGAGAAAACCAAGAGTTGATTAACTTTGGATTCGCTCAACTCCCCGAAAAAGTAGAAAACTTGGGGTTTTATGTCAAACTGGGTTTTTTTTTTTTATTTCTGTGTTGACAGTTCAGTTTTGAAGTGAAGAAAATAATTAATAATTCATTTTTAAAATTGAAATACAGTGAATTGAATAATGTATCGTGCAAATTATTTTTGGGAAATTGGCCATAGTCTTCCAGCAGCGATGATGATGAGGAGGTAGATAATAATTTGGTACGTGAGAGGCGGCAATACAAGATGCTACCACGCGTTGGTTTGGAAAAATGGGATGACCGTGATTTCATCTATCGTTTTCGTCTCTCAAAGCGGACGACAATGATGGTTCTCCAACTAATAATAAATTCGTTGCCGTGTGATGAGAGAAGGTATTATAAATCGTGAATTAGTTCGAATCTATTAAATTATAAATATTATATAGGATTGATTGAGTGATGTGGTTTTTTTCTTTGATAGATCGCGTGAATTGCGACCAATAACCCAGTTGCTAATCGCATTGCGGTATCCGATTTCATTGGCGTGAGCATTGCAACCGTGCATCATATGTTGAAAAGAGTGTCGAGAGCGATTGCCAGTCTTGCGAAACAATTAATTCGTATGCCCGAAACGCAAACGGAACTGCTCCAAGCTGCACGTGAATTTTTCGCGAAAGCAAAATTCTCTCGAGCACACATATCCGCATTCAATCACCAGGTGGACCTGATCCAGAAAATTTCAGGAATCGTAAGGGATGGTTTTCTCCGAATGTGCAAACAGTTTCTGCGGCGAATTTAAAGATAAATGATATCGTCGCTCGTTGGCAGGTATTACTCATTATTATGAAAATATGTATTAAATCCATTTTTAAATATATATTCTTTAAAAGGGTTCTGTACAATGATCAGCGCATTTTCAATCTGTGCACTTTGAAACAACGATTCGAAAGAGGCGAATTCAAGCACTTTATCCTTATTGGTGATTCGGGCTACAATAATACGATCTATTTAGCTACGCCTTTTCTGAATGTAAACAGCTCCGTTGAAAATTTATATAACGAATCACAGATTCGCACTCGCAATTGCGTCGAGCGTTCGTACGGCGTTTGGAAAAGGCGATTTCCAGTACTGGCCACCGGCTTAAAGTGCAGAGTGGAAACTGTACAATCAATCATCATCGCCTGTGCGGTCCTCCACAACATAGCCATCGACGAGAATAATTCGCAACCACCACCGGAAGTAGCAGGATTCGATGGTATGCTGGCGGCCACATATGTTTCGTCGGCTACGCCGCTGCAAGCAACATCAACAACCACTGACCACATCCGCTCTCGATTGGTTCGCACTTACTTCCAGTCAATTTTAGATGCTGCTGAAAACAGTCCAGTGACTGTAAATGAATTAGAATAATAATTTGTATTGTTAAGTTATTAAATGTTTATTAAATATTAGATTATGCTTATTAAATATTAGATGTTACATAAACTTATTCGAAAAAATATCCTTTTTTTGCTGCTGGTGTTGGAATGTTGGATGTAATTGTTTCCAGAGGATTTCTTATTCCTAATAATTGATGGAGTGGCAGGCTGAATTCCAAAACGCAGTACTTTTGCATTACTGCTTAATCAAGCGTTCCAAAACGCAAACAGGTTACTATGATGCCATGCATACTTTTCTAAAACGCATTGTGAACGCATAAACTGCGCAAACAAAAGCAAACAGAGCATCTTAAATAATTATGATGCAAATGACATTTAATTTTAATCTGTCAAATATTTCAGCGCCTCCAGTGCCCAAATGAGTCGAACGAACCCATTTTTCTCTTCAGAAAATTGTTTCCCTATTAAGCAACAGATGATACGGGTGGAGAAAAAATTGGTTTGTTCGATTCATTTGGGCACTGGAGGCGCTGAAAAATTTGACTGAACGATAGGTAGCCAGATAGAAACGATATCAAAATATTATAATATGCACGGTATTAGTATTAGTGATATTGAATATTAGCTAATATTAGTAATATCTTAATGAATACTAATATATCAGTCACAACGCTATTAGTAAAGCGACCGATAATAATTTGAGTGTAAACTTTAACCGGAATAAAGCAATGATAAAAAACGGGAGCGGTAATTTAATTTTGTGTGGAGAAAGACAGGGCGATTTATATATTGTCAAAAATACATCGAGTTTTAGTAAAGCGTTAATATCAAAGGCCGTGAATTATAGTGAAATCCACAATTGGCATATGAAATTCGGTCACTTGAATATTAAGAGCATGTCACGTTTATCGAAAGAAAACATGGTGCGCGGTTATAACCTCACAAATATTCCTGAAAATATCGAGTGCAATATATGTTCAAAGGGCAAAATACAGAGTTGCCACTATTTTTCAAAATAAATTTCCCTGACTTTCCCTGATTTTCCCTGACCAATTTTCAAGTTTTCCCTGACTCAAATTTATACATTTATCAAAAAAAAAAAAATTGTCAGTTAGGTAATGTCTTTTTTATAAGAAAAAGGATATTAGAATCTATACAGTGCTTCAGTTAGGCGGTACAGTGCTTCAGTTAGGCGGTATAATGGTGGCGAGGTCTCAGGCTAGAGACCAGAGGCTATCTTTAAACGAAATATTATATAAATATAATATAATATGCTTTAAACGAAATATAACGGATCTAGAGGGGAATAACTCGATAAAACCCGTAATCCCGGGTGAACAACCGTGCCCATGGGATGTATGGCACCATGTTATGTGTCTTCTAACGGTGAACTCTAGATACCTGGGGACCTCTAGTTTTAATTCCAATTCCCCTTTTCTGTATACAGGGGGTGAGTACAGATCGACCTTCCTACCCCCTTACTCGTGGGAACAAAAAATGAACAAAACAAACAATACAAATAAAATAAAAACAACAACAACAAACAAAACGGAAGAGACTACTGTGCAAGGATCGAGCACTATAGACTCTATTAACATCGATCCCCAGACGGACCAACTGACTGAGGAAGAAGAAAATCTTCTACTCAACCCTTTCGCCAATCTTGGAGTATGGGACAGAGAAAGCGTCGCATCTGGCACTGGCGAAGAGAACATGGCTCTCGATGTCAGTGACACCTGCTCAAACGCTAGCTCGACCCTATCCAGATTGTCAAACTGCTCAAGACGTAGCAGAATAAACAACAGCAGGAAGACAATCAAACGACTAGGCACTAAGAGCTGGGACGAACTCAACGAGGCGGAACGTAAACGACTACACAATGCACGTGCCTACCTGCAGGAACAGCTGCCAAGGGAGAATGAGCCACTAGCTCGTACACCGGCGGAAGTTGCTCCTGCAGGGGGCACGTATGCAGAAGCGTTGATGAGGCCACCTGCTCCAAAGATTGGCAAGGACCATCCAAGGAAAAGGCCGACCTCATCACCATGTGTGACAAGGGACACTGGAGACACGTCTAAACCTCACACCGTACGTTGCATCGGGCCACTATCCAGTTCAATAAGGCTTCCTGACTACAGCAGTGTATTCCAAGCTGAGGTACTGGCAGTGACAACAGCTGCTAAACAGGTTGCAATGATGGCAATACCTCATGCGGATATTACCTTTTTCATTGACAGTCAAGCGGCAATAAAAGCGATCTCTGCCGTTGAGTTAAAATCAAAGCTTGTAAGTCGCTGTCGCGAAGAGCTACGGGTTCTTGGCGCGCAGCACAAAGTAAGACTATGCTGGGTTCCCGGACACAGAGGTGTACCTGGAAATGAAAAGGCAGATGAGCTGGCAAGAAAAGGGTCCTCCCTTGAACTAAACCAGGCTGACACCACAGTAATGATTCCCCCCTGTAATCTCAGACAGAAGATTGGGAACAAAATACTAATGGAAGCAAACGATAGATGGAACAGGCTCGACTCCTGCGGCATAACCAGGAAAATGTGGCCAACCTACAACAAACAGAAAACTGAAAATATCTTACAACTGAACAAGAAATCATTGTCCTCGATTGTAGGTATTATCACCGGACACAACATGCTAAAATACCATACCAAGAAAATGGGAATTAGTACAGACGACCTGTGCAGAGGATGTGGAGACGAGGAGGTGCATGAGGATACCCCACACTTCCTTTGTCACTGCCCTGCGCTCTGCCACATACGAAACAAAGTCCTTGGCAGTTACTTCTTCGAGGATTTAGAAGAACTTTCAGACAGGTCCATTAACGACCTACTTAAATTTGTAAATAAAACGGGTTGGTTCACCAAGCCGTAGGTTTTTCATAGGTTTCCAGAGTATGGGGGTCATAAACCCCTAGGGCATCACAACGGATCTACATTGATCTAAGTGTGGCACGTACAGGTTTCTACTGTCCTGCCTACCCACTAACCTAACCTAGGCGGTATAATCCTTTAAGCGGAGATTCCTAAAGTTTCGCGAAAATGAAATTGTATGGCAGGTGCAGGGGGGTCTATTCTCACCCTATTTCGCGTTATAGCCCATCAAAGTAGGTGACCTCTAATTTGGAGTTGTTACCACTTAAAAGGCTATAACTTTTAAACTATTATCTATAGGTATACAAGCATTTCGTACATTTTGAAAAGAAAATTTAGTAGCGCATATAAGTTTTAAGCACTTCGGGTACATCTGTGTAGATTGTAGATACAAAAAAGTTATGGCTTCTTAAACTTAAAATTATGAAAATTTGTTGTTTAATTTTTTTACTTAAAATGTTTTTTTTCTCAAAATGTTTACTTTATAAATTGTTTTATTTTTTTTATGAAATTTTTGTCCTTGAGAAATTTCCTAAAAACTATTTTAAGCAACTTTTTTACGTACGATAAACAAAAGTTTTAGTAGAAGAAATTTTTTGTCATTCAAAACTGGTCAAAAAGAGACTCGATATTTCTCTAAACTAAACTTTTTTCTTTCATAGAACCCCAGGGATGTTAGATCAGGAGATCTGGTTGGCCAAGTGTTGGGGCCAAATCGACCAGTCCACCGTTCGTTAAATGGTGGACTAATTTCATGGGGCTTATATTGAAGCCCATCTTTTTCACAGATGGGCAATTTTTGTTTGTTCAGCCTTCAAAAAACCTTGTAGGATAACAATATAGCGCCTTTGAATGGCCGCCAGAGCAGTACCTGTTTTGAGAGATAGGATAATTAGCTACTCAAATAGAGAATGTGCCACATTTGGGAAGAATAGAAGGAAAGTACTATTTTATGCCAAATTCGATAGCTGAATTGAGAAGCTTACTGCAGGACAGTTGTTCTTTCGTGTGTATATAACGTTTATAAAATTAAGTGCAGCAGAAAATACCTTAAGTTTATACCTTGCGTCCATTCGTCCCGAAAAATAGAAAACTCACACAAGCCAACGTTTGTGAGAAGCTAGGCCTATGGTGTCTATGGACGATGGGCGTGTTGCGCCAACTATCTATGTATTTGTTTATTTAAATTGTTTTTTTCCTAGGGTTGAACCTACGACCCTTGCTCAATAGTTCACATGATGTTGAAGTCGTTGATCTGGGTTTTTATTGGCTTTGACGCAGAGAAAGGGGTCACCGACAATTCTAGTCAAGGACTAATCCACTAAGTACCTACACGGCTGAAATTTAGTTGAAATGTTTCAAACCACAATATGATTGCAACTTCAAGTATGAACTATTTTGCAGAATTTCAGTTTGAATAACGCCTTGTGATATTGAATTTATAAGAAAGTTATGCTTTTGTGACATATCATAGTAATTATGAAGAGAATTCAATTATTGACAATTAAAAAACAAATCTGTGCGCAGTATTTAATTTTTTATTTTTTTACTCGATTCGACGAGTTTAACGACCCAAATGAACGCAAACAAATATTTCCAGAGTTTAGGGCCTTTCTCAGAGTTAGATACGTTCTAAGGTTCAAATATTTTGAAAGTATTTTTCGAATATAACTTGAATTCGCATTTATCACTTTCGAAATAAATGAAAACTAAAATCTAGTTTCTCACTTTCGGCCTTTCGTTTCGATATTAGCGGGATTGTTCGGATACCAACACAAAATTGGTGAAGACCTTCACATTTCAACAGCAAAGAAGATTAGTCAAGTTGAGTTGAAATGCCATCGAAAGTATGATGTTCCGAAAAACACTTTTATTTGTACACAGACACACAATTTAACAAAATTTTAAATTACTTTTTTTTCACTGGTATTTTTTTAACAAAATTTTGGTAAAATTAAAAATAAATGAAACAAATTTTCCCTGACTGCTTTCAAAATTCCCTGACTTTCCCTGACATTCCCTGACCAAATTGCGTTCCCTGACTTTCCCTGACATTCCCTGACTTTCCAGTCGAGTGGCAACCATGAAAATATCACGCCAACCTTTCCCAAAGGAATCTTTAATGAAAAGTGAAAATATTCCAGATCTGATTCATAGTGATGTGGGCGGGCCCATGCGCGTTCGTTCCCTCGGTGGTGCGGTATATTTTGTGACTTTTATAGATGATAAGTCAAGAAAAATTGTTGTAGAATTTTTGAAAGCCAAATCTGAAGTATTCAAGGCATTCAAAAACTTTAGGTCTAGAGTTGAGCTCGAAACGGGTCGCAAAATCAAAATGCTTCGATGTGATAATGGTCGCGAATATTTGGGGAGGAATTTGGTAATTTTTTGAGTGATCACGGTATACGACGGCAGTTTTCGGCTGAATAAACACCCCAGCAGAATGGAGTTGCCGATCGGGCAAACCGGACAGTTGTTGAAATGGCCCGATGCATGCTGTTGGACTCTGGTCTTCCAGAAATGATGTGGGTATTGTCACACAAGGCAAGAGAATTGGAGAAAGATAACATGCTTTTCTATTTGAATAAAACTCATAAAATCCCGCAATCGGTTAAAGATGCGCTACATTGCGAAGAAGCCAAACATTGGGAGCAGGCCATGAAATCGAAGTATAAGTCTTTGATTTGGACTCTCGTTGATTTCCCACCGGAAAGGAAACTAATAAAATGCAAGTGGTAGCTTGAAAAGGGAACAAAGCCGAAAGGTACAAAGCTCATTTGGTTGCCAAAGGTTGTACACAGAGGCCGGGAATAGATTTCGATGAAACGTTTTGGCCAGTAGTCCGCTACTCGACAGTGCGACTTATTTTTGCCCTAAATAAAATTTTCACCAAATGGATGTCACTAGCGCATACTTAAATGGAAGGTTAAAAGAAGAAGTGTACATGTGCCAGCCAGATGGCTTTATCAGTCAAATGTACCCTCAGCGTGTCTGCAATTTGAACAAAGCGTTATACGGACTCAAACAGTCAGGACGTGAATGGAACAACAGGCTGGACGAAGTTCTTAAAAATATTGGATTCAAGAGATGCAGCTACGATTCTTGTGTTTACACAAGCAACAAAAAGGGAGAAATCAACATCCTGGCTATTTATGTCGACGACATTTTACTCACTTGTTCGGAGAGGAGCCGCATGAGCGAAATATAGAACATGCTCAAAAATGAGTTTTTATGTAGTGAATAAGGGCAGAGTGGGGTACTTCCTGGGGCTGGAAGTCCAGCAAAACGAAGCGAGGAACTACATCAGTATTTCACAGGCGATTTCATCTCTACTCGAAAATTGCGAGCACCGTTAGAGCCCGGTCAAAAGTTTACCAAGTGTGAAAGCTGCGCCGATTGTCAACTCGCTGATCAGAAGGAGTACCAGGGTTTAATCGGCTCACTCCTGTTCATTGGGCTGGCAACTAGACCTGACATCCTACATTCGGTCAGCAAGTTGTCCCAGTTTAATGCGAACCCGCATATGCAGCATATGCTTGCAGAAAAGCATATACTCAGGTACTTAAAAAAGACTACTAATTTTCTTTGATTTACAGCAAACCAGACGATCCATTGTGTGGGTACTCCGATGCTGATTGGGCAGCGAATCATGAGCGCCGATCCTACATTGGTTATGTGTTTAGTGTTTCAACTCTCTGGTGGAGCTATAACATGGGCAACAAAAAAGCAACCTACTATCACATTATCCAGCACAGAAGCGGAATACATGGCGCTGACAGCCGCAGCCAAAGAAGCGGTCTACTTAAGAAACCTTATTTCTGAAATTGGTTTTGCAGCTCTTGTAAGTAATCCGCTGACAATTTTCTGTGACAACCAGAGTGAAATTCACCTTGCGAAGAATCCATCGCATCATGAACGCAGTAAACACATCGATATACGATTTTATTACGTAAGAGATGTTTATGAAAAATCCCTAATTGTCCTGAAGCATATACCAACAGATGACATGAAGGCTGATATTTTAACTAAGAATTTAATGAAAGTAAAGCACATACAATTTGTAAATCTTTTAGGCATAAATTCTTAATTTTATTTTCTTATGAAGTTTTTTGAAACCTTCTTAGATATACATATTCTGAACTACATATTTAGCCTTATTGTGAGTTTCGCCCGAACAATATTTCACCCGAAAAAATTGACATTTCACTTTTCGCTTATCATGAGTTCCGGGCGAAAAATTGTAGATATTCGAAAAATTCCCCTTATTGGCATCACTTTTTCGGGCGGAATAAAGTGCCATTTTCCACATAAATTTTCCATTATTTTTTTAGAGGCAAACAAGAGAACAACAAGCAAGTTTATTTACTTTAGGGTAAAAAATCATTTAAGGAAGTGATACAATGATGTTGCCTTAGGTACCAGTAGAACATTTAGACAGCATTTTCGTTATATATTGTAAAATAAATGCGTATTTTCTTACGACGAAATTTAACATGCGTTCCATTTATTCACTTCACAGCACTTGGTAGCCTGTACTTTGCATAAAAGTGTTGAGTAATCTTGCGTTGTTCGTGTTGCCCAAGCTATCTATTAAGAGCAAAGTGCAAGGCGTTAGTAAGCACATTATTGTTGGTTTATTACTTATATAAAATTATAGATGAAATCTAAAAAAAAATTAGCACAATATTTATTTACACATATTATGAAAGTAACGATTGATTCTTTCAATGGTTCGCGCAACTCCAAAGGATTGCATTTATCTCGCAAGTGCCTCGAGTAACTCGTTCCTGATAATTTTCTTCCCCTTCCTCCCTCCCTGGATATCCTTCCTCTTGCAGTAGTTACCTACCGTCTTATGCATTTTTATTATTCATTCTGAAATAAAAGAATTTTTAAACATTTCTTTATTTTCTGTTCAAAGCTGTCAAAGCACATATTAGGTGTGTTCGTTTGTGTTCGAAATATCATTGTCGATTCGAAGTTTGCATTTGTTCGGGCGAAACTCGCAATAGCTTTTAGAATTTCGTTATGTTATGGTAGGTAATTAAATAAATTAAGTTATTCCACATTAATCTGAATAATAACTAACCAACCTTGCCCTAGTCCACTGCGGTTGATTTTTTAATTTGTTTGCACCTCACTGGAATTCGAAACGACACATGGATAGGAAATTGAAAAGAAAACAAAATAGCGGATTTCGACAAAAATTGAGGGATATTGATATCCTTCCTCTGCATATTGGTAAGGTACCTACATAATTTTAGGATTCTCTGGAAAGACTCGGAAACTAAAGGAAATTTAAAATGAATGTATATACATATATATGTATGTAAAATCTATTATAATATTAAAAGTCGACCCGATTTCGCTTCGGAGTCATTTACCCTACTTAAAGTATGCCAAATCTATTTTTCTTTTTATCAAATTGAAGCTTACCACTCATAAATGTGTTAAGAAGAATAATTATTTGGAAAAAGTATTTGCAAAATAGTAGTGTTTTTAAATTACATTGGTTACAACAAAAACATTCTTCGCTGCGCATACAAAGAAAATTAATATTTCTCCTTCGCTCAGTCGAAGTTCTGTCTCTATGTGAAGCAGAAATTTAAAAGAGAATCATACACAGAGAACGTTTCTATTACGTATTACTCCGTCTCTTCACTACACGATCATATGAGTAAGAGTAACTCATTCAAAAAGGGTTGATTTGTTTTCTCAGTGAGTGCTATCATGGACAATGGTTAGCAGCTGTATGTACATGTACAAGTACATTACTATTATGATTTATGTTCGCCCATAGCATAGGGTTGGGGTATATTAATAATCTTCATAAGAGAAAATACATACAGCTACCAGGGAAGGTTTGGTTGGGTCGTTGGGGTAGTTTTTTTTTGGATTTCATAGGAAGAGGGAAACAAAGGAAAGGAGATGCACTTCAGTATAGATTGCTTATGTATGTAGTTGAGGCCACAAACCAGTAAGAAATAGACCGTCGACTCCTCCCACATAACGGACTTTGCCTACAAGCTGTTGGCACCATAGGATTTATTTATGTGTTGGGCCTGTATAAATCAAAGGGAAGAAATTACGGCACACGCATACTTAGTAAAATCCTATGGCAGTTGCACCTGGCAGTGGTTTATGGCAGTGGGGCTGTGTTCTGAAGGTTTCTTCTTTTTTTCCAGTTACACTTCGTTTACATCACAGTTTAGTTTTAGGAAATGTTAAATTGTTCAAACTGTTGATATCAATTAAAATTGGCGATGTAAAGGAATATTCACATGAGAATGAACAAACGAATTGTTAATTAATATGCGAACAAACCACTTTTGATGCATTTATATAACAAAAAATTGCTTATTTTACTATTGCAAGAGTACCTAGAATAATAAATTAATGCTTTAAAATATGGGAAAAACAAGTTTGAAAAGAGTTTAAACAACGAAATTTCGAACTAAAAATGTTTGCCTCAAAGGAAAACACCCTTGGTGCGAATTTTTACAAATTTATTCAAAATTAACGACATTAAAACCCGCTCCACAATTCGTTCGAACTTATGTAAACTTAAATCAAAGATTGTTAAGTATAGTAGAAATTGATGTTTGAACTCGGCGAACTGTTGCGACAAATAAAAGTGTTCATGTGAATGGACTGTCAAAACATGTGATAATATTCTTTTCACTTAAACCATGTTCCCACCAACGTAATTTAGCTAAATTCACTTGATTTAGCTAAAATCATGTTATTAATTTCGTGATTTATTACATATATATTTTCATTACTGCAAAAAAACAAAATTGGTCCGGAGAAGACTTGCTCCTGGAGCTTTGGAATGAAAAGCTTCAGGAATTGACAGTCAAAACAAAGTGTCAAAATGAAACTCTTTTCGTAATTTATGTTTCACTTTGGTTTATTCACGTGGTTTTCCTTTATTTGTTATTTTAATTTTGTTATTAGACCTATTTTATTGCACATCTATCTCAGTGAAGTAAAGAAAAGTAGAAATTTTAACACTAAGGGTATTCATGCAACGTCGTAAGTTTACCATTCGCGTAAAGCGAAAATTGCACATTTTACTATTCATAGTGTAGAATAATTAGTTATTCTATCAAATTTTATTAAGAAAACAAGTTTTAAAAGGGCTTAAATAACGAAATTTCCAATTCCAAACTTTTTGACGTGAACGAAAACATACTTTGTTTGGAATTGAAAATTTCGTTATTTAAACTCTTTTAAAAATTGTTTTCTTAATACATACAATTTGATGGATTAATAATTTATCCTACACTTGCAATAGTAAAATGTGCAATTTCTATTTATAAAAACATTAAAAGTATTATAAATGCATGAAAGTATTTTTTCCTTTCGCGCCTTTATTTCAAGTGTGAAATGTCACATTGACCTCGTCGTAAGTTTACCATCTCGGTTTTTTAACATCTTGTGTGATTTTCCATACAAAATTTGACAGTTCATTTACCACGTTCGTTACGACGTTGCATGAATACTCCTACTTTATAGATGTGCAATAAAACAGGCCTATTTATGAATAAATGCTGAAAAAGTTAAAGTTTTTCGGAGACAAGAATAAAACACAGCCAACTCGCTGAAAAGAAAAAAGACGCGAGCGTTTATTCGAAATGAGCTGTAAGACAGAGAAAGCAATATAATAATTCATGATGATGCCACAAGTTAATTGTAAGATAATGTTCTCGTTTTAAACTAAACCACAATTCCAAAAGTTATCCCTTAGTTGGTAGCAATTTTAACAAATTTCCTGGAACGTAAAATAAATCGCCAGGGATTTTTTTTTATTAACTAATCCCTACCTCTTTTTTGTTGCGGGTGATTTGTTGTTGCGATGAATTTCTTGTGAATTTAAAAAAGTATTAATTTTAAATGAGCGAACAAAATATTATCAACGATATAGATTATATTTTCGCTCAAAATTAAGTTTAAATTGGGAATTGATCGTAAAATTGCATAAGCAAATAAAAAATATAATTCAGGTTGAATATGAATAGGTGTAATTCCAACCAGCCGTCTAGCTACTTGCAATATGATTTTATCTAAAATGTAAACAGTACCTAAACTTAGTTTCCAACGTTTCTTAACACATCCCAATAAATGGCCGCTCTTATGTTTTATTTACATTCCCGCCATTAATTTTGACATTTACACGTATTCACAGACAGGGTAATTTTTTCCGGGGAGAATCGGGTAGGTGTACGGAAAGTCGGCGGTCTAGTTCTCTGTGGTTTGTGGTTGAGGCACATACTAATTTTTTGCATGTTGCGTTTCTTTGTGTTTATGTATTGTGGGCGAATTTCGACCACTGGGCGAGCCTAGTTTTTTTCAGAGCTCTTCGCTGATTTTATGGTGCACAACTGCGCACATCAACAGACATATTTTAATAAAAGTTCGCAGCAATATGTGGGTGGGGTAAAGACTTCGTGAGATAATGAATGCAAAAGGATGACTTATCGATACGAAAAATACAAACTTTTTTTTAACAAGTCAGTCGCTGAAAGGTTCTACTATTTTTAATTCGAACCGAATACTATTCGGTAGGTATGTATATATCTACACATTCAAAAACAAATTCAAAAAGTACAAAAAATACACGAAGATATGTTCATTGAAAATATGTACCCTATTTTCTTTTATTTAGAAATGGATTCAACTTCATAGAAACTTTTTCGAGAAAATGAATATTTAAAAAAAATGGTCTGTATCTATAATCATTTTTATCCTTTAGGTTAAATATTATATAATGTATGTCACAATATATAATTTTGTATGAAAAATGTCATCACTGTGAGTTCGTAAAAGTTAAACTGCACACTAAAAACGATTATTAGTTAAGGTGCTAGTACACGCCTCATATATATGTAGCACTGACGTAATTTTGACGTCAGCGAATAGTCCCAATAGGTACATGCCGTGTACAAGCTCTCTGTTTGCACTCTCTGTTGACGTCAGAGACTAAGTAAGTAAAAAGCAACCTAGTTACGCACCTAATTGTAAATCAGATTTTCATATGGAAGTAGTAATAACAAAACTACATAGTTTCATTTCTTTGATGCTGTTCCTTCTTAACGTATGAAATATAAATGCTTAGACAGATGCTACCCCATATAGACTTTTACGCAACTGCTCAAACCGCAGGCAAATGGGAATTACTCTTTTATGTTCTTTACAATACAACAAAAGCAAACGACTGCAGTTATTACATCTTGACCCTGTTTTGTATCCATAAATTATAATCTTTTTTTCCAAATCCTCACCAGCACCACACCGTATTGAGATTCCTTTCATAATATAAGGAGAACTACCTGCCTACCTATTTACGAAGAGTTGAACTCGTAAAGAAAACGTTAATGTAGAATACCTGGAGCCTGGAGCCATATTGGAATCACTTCAGAGCAAAAGTCAAATGTCAGATTACAGTGAATACGGGACACCGAGAGTGTGTCAGTGCGATGACGTTACTGATGTGTGGGACTGGAACTCAACTTCTTGCAGTTCATTGACTTCCACCACTACAAAGGTGAAACAAAGCGTTCTGTTTTGTTCTTACAGTATGCAGGTGCCTACATATAGTGCTCCCATTGGTTATATCTTTTATATACCTAAATACCATGTGGCGAGCGAATCGGCCATCCATGATGAGCTTAACGAATTTTGCTTACTTTACGGTATATTTGTTGGCAGGGAATTATTTTCTTTTGTGGTATAAATTGCAGCAGGAAGGTTAAGAAAATACGATTAATTATTTTGAGAAACCGATAGCTTAATGTTAGAATTAAAAAAAATTAGGTACATAAGGTAAATTAATTTTAAAAGTTTTTCATTTAAATTTTAAAAAACTTTATTTCATTCTATAGTTGACCCCTTACCACTGGTGGGGGAAGTCAACGACGAGAACTGTATTAATCCTAAAACAGAACTGAGCTTACAAATGATTTGCTCTGGTATTTATAGTGATATTTTTTATGAGTTGGCAAAACGTTCGATGCCTCAGAAGGAAGCAAGAAAAGATATCCCTGGGACATAAAGCCCAATTTTTATTTTTGGGCCTTATGTCCAACTTGAGTGGGACATAAGGCCGAAATTGAATTTGGGCCTTAAGTCCCACCCAAGTGGGACATAAGTTCCAACATTTTTTATTATTTAGCAAAACATTCTGGATTTCAATTAGGCATCCAACAAACAAACTTTAAAAGTAAACAAAAGATGTGTTTTTAATTATCTGCCGGCCAAATGGACATATTATTTTTATAAGCGATTGCTTTTTCGTTTATCTTCGCAAAACAGCTACAACTACACATCTTGCAACGGTTGTAGGGTTGAAGTAATATATTTCTAGGACTTTCGAAACAAATACCGCAGGTTATTGTTTGAGAAGAGAGATTTTTTAATTTTATTTCTTATTCTAGAAATCAAAACAAACTTATAAAATTCTAGTTTTTGAGAATTTGAGAAAATTAAACTAAAAAAATCGCGCGATTTTGTTAGTTTTATTTTCTCAAATTCAAAATCGCGCGATTTGTTTAGTTTAATTTTCTCAAATTCTCAAAAACTAGAATTTTATAAGTTTGTTTTCTTTTCTAGTTTTTGAGAATTTGAGAAAATAAAACTAACAAAATCGCTTTTCTAGAAAATAAAACTAAAAAGTAGCTACTTACATTGCATGTTCCGCATCGCATGGGATATATAAACCACAATTAATAATTGTCTGCATTCACATGATGGACGAACATTTAATAAGCTACCATCTTAAAAAGTCGTTCTGATTGAGGCAATGTTTCATTATACTCTGCGATTTTAGATGCCCGGAATATGGTGTATCCAAATTGGCTTTCTAAAATCGTGTTCTTAAGTAAAACAATTTTTTTTTATCATACCTCGACATGCCGTAGTTTAACAAAACGTTTTCGTTTGCAAATGATTCCTTTACTTCCAAAAGATTTCGTGGCGATTTTCGTTTGCATTACTTTTCGCAATCTGCTAGTAACTGTATTTTAGTTGTAAATATAAGTCATTTTTAAAACTTTACCAAGACAACAGAGCCAAAAATCTGTTGTACTCGTTGCTTAATGCCTCAAAAGGAAGCAATGTTTGTTATCATAAAGTATATCATGAGAGATATGTGTGTTGTATGGTTACGGATTCTGTTGCTGACGGTAGTATTTTTACATTTGTTGGATGTTTCTTTTTCGGTCATAAGTGCATACAGCATACAAGTTAAGACACCCGAATATATCTTAACTTGTATGCTGTATGCTATGCACTAATGACCGAAAGAGAAAGAAAATCGACGGAAACGCTTTCATAAAAAGGCACGAGTACGATAACTACGGCGCCAAAAGTTGGTAACAGTATTTTGGAGAGGAGTTAAATACAAGCATTTTTTACTATCGGAGGGGGGGTCTATCTGGCGGGAGAGGCAATTGAAAAAAATAATACTTTAAATGAAAAAATTAAAAAAAAACAACAAAAAACAAAAAAAGTGTTGCCATTGTTTTTTTTTAAATACAAGCATTTTTACTATGTGAGGGGTCTATCTGGCTTCATTTAGGCGGGAGAGGCAATTAAAAAAAATAATACTTTAAATGAAAAAAAAAATATAAAAATTGAAAAACAATGGCAACACTTACAATAAAGGACTTTAAGATTTTTGAAAGCCAGGAATCTGTTCTTTGATATTATTTTTAAAACAAGTTATTTCTATGAATAGTTTGGAAAAAAATGCTTTCAAATTTAAGGAAAAAAATAAAAAAAATTAAAGTTTTAGGCTGATTTGTTCAAAATTGAGATAATAGATACATAATTTGTTTGTAGTTTTTACTGCCGAAATCAATTCTTAATCGAACACTGAAAACCGGATTGATTTATGTCCCTTAATTTTTGAGAAAATTTAAAATTACTTTTATATGTCGCTCCGCTTAGAGTACAAATTGTTACCCTTGCGCCTTGAAATGTGTATGGGGGGCATATGCTGCACCCTGCAACCCCCCTGCTTGGGGTCACTGTTGGATTTTGGGATTAAATTATATTAGTTTACCCAATGTCAGCAACTTCAGCTACAGCCTCTGGCCTGAAATTTCACATTGGTTGACAAAATTTTGCGGATTTGCATTATACGCAATTCAGAACAGATTCCTGGTTTTAAAAAAAAAGTACTTTTTTGTAAGTGTTGCCATTGTTTTTTTTATGTTTTATTTTCATTTTAAGTATATTTTTTTTTTAATTACCCCCCCCCCCCCCCCCCCGCCTAACCGGAGCAAGATAGCTTCCCCCTCCCATAGTAAAAAAAATGCTTGTAGTTTACTCCTCTACATAGATCCGTCATTAGTTTTCATCGCCAAAATGATTGTACTCACCCCAATTTTTGCCATTGTTGCCATTGTTTTTGAGTGTATTTTTTCCAACTAAAGTATTATTTTCTTTAAATTACTCCTCCCGCCTAAACGGAGTAAAATAAATCTTCACCTTTTCTCAGATAATCCGATCCGAATGCACTAGGAATTTGTTTGCATTCTTGAAAATATGGTAACAAATTTAACAGGAAAAATTTCCCTAAATTTTCACAAAAAATGTAAAATGGATAGAGGCGCACGACAAATGTTTGCCATGCGAGTTAGTATGTGTCTAATATTAATTTTGTATGGTAGGTAACAGAACTACTTTACCGACATAGACAATTTTCAATACCAACGACCGTAAAAAGAAGTCGTCTTACAAAATTTCATTCACCGAAGTCGATTCGTTTTGACGCTATCGTGCTTTCAACAGACAGAGATATATGGGTCAAATATTGGCTTTGTATGGGAGGTAAAAGAACTACTTGACCGACATGGACCATTTTTAATACAAACTT
Source organism: Cheilosia soror (assembly GCA_949372485.1). NCBI lineage: Eukaryota > Metazoa > Arthropoda > Insecta > Diptera > Syrphidae > Cheilosia > Cheilosia soror. Next base: position 58,478,800 of record OX443561.1, on the reverse strand, counting down.
GAAGGGCATAAATATAGGACCTCTCATAAAATTTCATTGCGAGGTTCATTGTTGGAGTTGCATGTGTTCACTTAGGGTACACGTTTTTAGTAGATTATGAGGTTTTTACAATACAAATTAATTATTTACTGTGTGGAAATGACGAATATTATTTCTGTTGTAATGCTAATAGTGATTTCTTTAGATTGTTGAACAAAAAAAGATGTGCTCAAATGTTATGTGCACGCTTTTGATATTTTAATTTTGTCTGAAACTGCTCTGTGCTTTATACAATTTATAAACGAAATAAACATTTTTGTTTAGAATATTTATAGTTTCTTTTTCTAGTCGAGGGAAAATCTAATTTTCTGCGATGTACAAATGATAGGTATTAATTTATTACTTGGTGTACCCGCTCGTTTGCTTGTGCCAATGAATCGCAAGGCTCAGGTAGATATAGCTACATATTTTTTATTGTCTATCGGTACAATGCACATGAATATGCGTACCTTTGCTCGACTTTGACCCAAATTCACGGAAATTCTCTGTCCTATATCGAAGATTCCCTGTAAATTTGAACTCAATAGGCGGGAAGGTTTTGAAGTCCAGCCATAGGAATATAAAAAAATACCTGTACAAGACAGCAAATACTTAATTAATACCCAGGCAATGACCCTAATTAGAGGGTCAACAATTTTTTTTCAATGTCATTACTGGCTATGCGTGACCGGATGCGGTAAAATCCCAGCGAGCGAAGAGAAACAGTACCTGCGATCGCAAGTTTTTAACAAAATTGCACACTTAAATCGTTTTTCAAGTATTCCACAAAGTAATCAATTCACAATTTAAAGGGAAGGGATTTTTGATGTAATTTGCTCATATTTTCTCAACTAAACTAAAAATCTACCTGCCTCGCTGAAAGGACTATTATGGGAAGGCATGTACCTGTTCATCTATGTATTTATTGTTATTTATTTATGCATTTTTTACTATTTTAAATACATTTCCTTTTAATTCGTGCATTAAAATAACAATTATAAGCAAAAAGGAGTAAACTTGCATTCTGCTCTGAATTCGGGTATATTAAAATAAACCAAACAGAACTTTCAAACTCTCATACTCTTATCTCTCAACGCGCCAACGCTCTGAAGCGGCATTAAGTTTTGGAAAACGGTCACTTGCGCGCGTTGACATAAAGTACGGTAAAGTTTCTAAAACGCCTGTCAACGCACGCAAGCGGCAAAGCGCCGTTGTGATTCGGCCACAACATCCTGTTGTCTCTCTATAAAAGAGCTTGATCCGCATTTCTGCAGTTAGCACAAACCAGTAAGAATAGACCGCCGACTTCCCGTTAGGCCTGCCAGACGTCCCGATTTTGGCGGGACAATCCCGACATTTGAACCGTGTCCCGATTTCTGTCCCGATATACAAAATGTCCCGAATTTTTTCTTTTTATTCTACTTCGTTTGAAAACGATCGGAAATAGCTAACAAATAAATTAATATAAACATGTGTTACAAATCATAACGACTACAGGCAATTGCAATTGTTGCTGTGAATGCATTCTACCATATAGAAATATGAAATAATGAGCTGTAAAGTGCTAGTCGACAGATATATAAGTACTTTTAAACTCAAAAAACTGTGGCAGTCTTATTGTTTGTGGCGGCTAGTGTTTTCGATTCTAATAACGAATAGGTACTGTTTTAAAGTAGGTACATAAATATGTTAACTAAATGAACATTAACTAGCATTTATTCGATGCTTCGCTTTTGTTGCAGAAGTTCCCAATGCGCTTTACTAAGTGCTCGCTAGGATAAAAGAAAATGGATAGAAGAAAAAAAAAAGAAAACTGAACCCACATTGGGCCCAAACAAAATTTCCATAAAATCCTCCCAATAGTGGGACTTTGTTCTTTATAAACTAAGTCCCAAATGAACTTACTCCCAACCTCCAAATCCAACAGTGACCCCAAGCAGGGGTGTTAGATCAGGAGATCTGGTTGGCCAAGTGTTGGGGCCAAATCAACCAATCCACCATTCGTTAAAAGGTGGACTAATTAATTAGTTTTAATTTCATTGAAGCCTTAACAGATGGGAAATTTTTTGTTTGTTCAGCCTTCAAAAAACCTTGTAAAAATAAATAAATACGCAACAGGCGTGTAGACACCCTAAGCCTAGCTTCTCGCAACCATTCGTTTTGTGTGAGTTTCTATTTTTGGGACGAATGGAAGGGACCTACAATTTTATGCCGAGTCCGAACGGCTAAATTGAGAAGCTTTTTCATGACAGTTATACTCTCGGATGTTTGTCAGACGTTCGCGAGAGGTGGCGCAGTAGAAAAAAACCTTAAGATGTAATTTGTGTTTTTCCGGGGATCGAACCTGGGATCCCTCGCACAGCAGTCCAACACACTAACCACTGCGCTACTGCGCCCACCAAAAAACCTTGTAGGATAACAATATAGCGACTTTGTATGGCCAGAGCTGTCCCTATTTTGAGAGATAGGAAAATTAGCTACTCAAATAGAGAATGTGCCACTTTTGGATAGAATAGAATAAAAGTACTATTTTATGCCAAATTCTATAGCTGAATTGAGAAGCTTACTCAGGACAGTTATTCTTTCGGGTGTTTGTAAGACGTTTGAAAAATTAAGTGCAGCAGAAAGTACCTTAAGTTTATACCTTGCGTCCATTCGTCCCGAAAAATAAAAAAACTCACACAAACGTACGACCCTTGTTCAATAGTTCAGCGCACTCAGTACTGAAAAACTGCGCCCACATGATGTCGAAGTCGTTGATCTGGGTTTTTATTGGCTTTGACGCAGACAAAGGGGTCACCGACAATTCTAGTCAAGGGCTAATCCACTAAGTACACGGCTGAAATTTAGTTGAAATGTTTCAAACCACATGATTGCAACTTCAAATATGAACTAATTTGCAGAATTTCAGCTACGTTTTGTGATATTAAATTTATAAGAAAGTTTTGCTTTTGTGACATATCATAATAATTATGAAGAGAATTAAAAAAACAAATCCGTGCGCAGTTTTTATTTTTTTTTTTCGATCGATTCGACGAGTATAACGAGCCCAATGAACGCAAACAAGTGTTTCAAGAGTTTTGGGCCTTCCTCAGAGTTAGATACGTTCTAAGGAGATTTGTCAAGTCGAATTGTAGATAATGCCATCGAAAGTATAATGTCCCATAAAACTGTTTTATTTGTACACAGACACACAATTTACCAAAATTTTAAATTATCTACTTTTTTTTCGCTGGTATTTTTATTTTACAAAATTTTGGTAAAATATAAAATAAATGAAACAAATTTTCCCTGATTGCTTTCAAAATTCCTAAAAATTCCCTGACATTCCCTGACTTTCCAGTCGAGTGGCAACCATGAAGATCGTATAAATTACTCCAAAATTTAATTCACCCACAAAAAATTGAAACAGCGGAATTCAAAACATTAAGTGAATCGTTTAGTGTGCATTTCAAACCCACATTGTCGGGATTTGTTGAACGTCATAAGTTTTATTCGGCAACCAAAGAATCGACAGAGACAATAAGCGAGTGGGCGGCAAGGGTGAGATCATTAGCAGTATGCGCTGTGAGTTTGGCGTAGAGCTTGGAACAGCTATACGAGATAAGTTTGTGATGGGCCTAGAGAAGGGCCGTCAAAAGACAAGTTATTTCTCGAAAAAGTAACGGATTTGACATTCGATAGAGCAGTGGAGATTGCTAACGCAGTTGAATGTGTCAGACATCAGTACGAGGTCGAAATAAAGGAGGAACCGAACTCTGATGGTATGTTCCGTTCTTCGCATACGAAGCAGCATTTTGAAGAAAGACGCCAACCGGCACAACGAGGAGTACATCCAATTCAAGAACAAATCAGTGGTAGCAGCGTCAGCAGCGGGAGCGGTGGAAGGCAGTGTAGTGTTTGTGGTTTAAAAAATCATACCGAGAATATGTGTAAATTTAGATTATATAGATGTAGAAAATGTAACAAGAAAGGGCATTTGCAAAGGATGTGTACGCAAGCATCAAATAACAGTTCTGATTTCAATTATATTAACAAAACGAATTTAAGCCTTTATCATTTTCAATTAAGTTTAGCGCTAACTGCATAAAAACAATAAACTGTTATAAATTAAAATGCGGGAATTTTATTGTACCAAAATAAATGAAGCAAAGGAGCCAAAACTGTTAGTTCCTATTTGATCTACTTTTCTCATTAGATTATATCTATCATTTTTACCAGCACAGCGACGAGGAATATGAAAGACGAAGAAAGGGGAAGGATGTGTACGCAAGCATCAAATAACAGTTCTGATTTCAATTATATTAACGAAACGAATTTAAGCCTTTATCATTTTCAATTAAGTTTAGCGCTAACTGCATAAAAACAATAAACTGTTATAAATTAAAATGCGGGAATTTTATTGTACCAAAATAAATGAAGCAAAGGAGCCAAAACTGTTAGTTCCTATTTGATCCACTTTTCTCATTAGATTATATCTATCATTTTTACCAGCACAGCGACGAGGAATATGAAAGACGAAGAAAGGGGAAGGCAAAAGGGTTATAGTGGAGCTCTGCCACTAGAAGCCCAACTTGCATTCAAGGTACCTAATTATACACAGCCAAGTAAATGGAAGTGAATATCAATACAGTATCGAGGAAGGTATGTGTAAATATAAAGGTTCTATTTATAAGGGGTATTCATGCAATGTCGTAAACTCGTCGTAAATGTAGAAATGTGTCTTGGTAAATTTACGACGTGGTAAATGAACTGTCAAAATTTGTATGGAAAAGCATTTACCGCAAGATGGTAAACTTACTACACGAATTTGGGTGGAAAATCGAGATGGTAAACCTACGATGACGCCATTGTGACTTTTCACATTTGAATAAAGACGCGAAATCAGAAAAAAATTACTTTGCATGCATTTATAAACAGAAATTGAACATTTTACGATCCAAGTGTAGGATAATTAATCCATCAAATAGGGAATTATTGAAATTTCGTTATTTAAGCCCTTTTAAAACTTGTTTTCTTAATACAATTTAATGGACTAACTAATTATCCTACAGTTGGAACAGTAAAATATTCAATTTTCTCTTTATAATTGCATCAAAAGTAGTTTTATGAATTCGTTCGTTTCCATTGGTTGGTTTACCATCAGCTATTTGGGGCGTTCATGAAACGTGTGTCTTAGCTGACCATTTTACGCAAATGGTAAACTTACCACATTGCATGAATACCTTTATAATTCATTTTCGTTCGGTAAGCAAGATTTGTGCTCGTCCAAATTTTCAGGAGCAGTAACTTATTGCACTGCATTATATTAATATGTATAGCTGTTTGTCTTCAATATAGCTGGAAATTGCGATGCGGCTCATGAATACTTTACGTGAAATAACTCCAAAACTAAATCATGGAGGAGGTCCTCCTGAATGGGATACGTGAAGTAACCTTCACTTTACTTTATAGGACGATTCACATGAAAGCGACCAACTACCTACGTACGAACGAATATTCGCAAGTTTTGACAGTCCGTTCACATGAAAACTTTTCTAGGTCGCGGCAGTTCGTGAATTTCAGCTATCAGTTTTTACCCGCAATGTCTAGTTTGAGGTTAAGTTCGAACGAATATTTTATGCGCAAGTTTATGGAACGCGAATTTAATGATGTGGATTGCGAGTAAACTTTGACAATTCGCGCCAAGGGTGTATTCGTTCGCGACAAAAAGTTTGGAATTCAAAATTTCGTTATTTAAACTGTTTATAAACTTGTTTTCTTAATACATTTTGATAGCATAAATAATTATCCTCCTCTTGGAATAATAAAATGTGCAATTTTCTGTTTATAAATACATAAAAAGTGGTTTGTTTGCATTTCATCAATTCGTTTGTTCGCTCCCATGTGAATGGGCCTTAAGGGTACAGACAAAATTGACGCTAACGAATTGCATTATTTAAAGGAAGATTTGGCCAGAAAATAATAACAGAGACCATAATTAACACAACACGTTGAATCGTTGCTAGACTGATGGGCATAGGGCCCACTCGGGCACTCGCCAACAAGCATGCACCCAGCGAAGCTTGGCATCCCCAATAATAACTACTGTCGAAGCTGCGTGGACGGCAACAAGAGTGGAGCATTTCCATCTTAGGAATTCTTTTCCAGTGGGTACATATCCTCATACTGAAATTGTCATTTCAATATACACAATTCCGATTGGCTTCGCTATTCTGGACAGACAACACCCGAAGGTAGGTTTGTCAAGATTTTTGTTGAGATTAACATCTCAACTCAACTTAACGAGCCTACATGGATTTCGGATGCTGCAGATCATGTCTCGGCACCAGTACGATAACTACGGCGCCAAAAATTGATAACGGTATTTTGTAGAGGCGTTAAATACAAGCATTTTTTACTACGGGAGGGGGGGGTCTATCTGGCTTCATTTAGGCGGGGGGGGGGGTAATTTAATGAAACTGATACTTTAATGATAACAAACACCATTCTCCTGGATATGATATCCTTTATTCCCAACAGACGAAAAGCGTAGTATACCTAAGGAAAATGCTTGGTGCGACTCGAGCTACAAAGAGGCTATCAGGTTGAGAGAGTTGAGTTGAGTTGAGTTCTTCACTGTCCCAGTGGTAGTAAACAGTTTCGGTCTTTCGTAAAAAAATATTAAGAACTCCACCACGTCGTCAATTCCTACACTCGTATGCAATGACACTCCAGCTGTCAACTCCTTGGACAAAGCAAACCTGCTAACTGCGCAATTCGCCGCAAGCTTCAACATTACAGATTGCATCATGTCCTCACCTGTGCTCGAGAGCATCGAATACTTCATGGGACAAATACATTTTCGCACTCGCACAGTAGCAAGAGTATTAAAAAAACTTAACATTCACAAATCCGATGGTCCAGATAGTATATCCCCCATAATTCTGAAGAGCTGTTCTACAACTCTGGCAAAACCACTGTGTAAGCTTTTCCACTTGTCCTACTCTTCTAGACTCTTTACGATTAGATGGAAAATTGAATTTATTTAGCCCGTTCCCAAAAAAGGCGACCCAACGACCCCAACTACCGACCCATTGCACTTACGTCCATTCTTTCCAAGGTCATGGAAACGCTGATAAATCGTCAGCTTATGAAATATCTCGCATCACGAAAACTTCTCAATGACCGACAATACGGTTTTCTTGGCAGCAGGTCCACTAGTGATTTAATGACTTATCTCACCGAAAAGTGGAACCAAACTCTCCACCACTCTGATGAAACGAAGATTGTTGCGCTTGATATTTCGAAAGCATTTGCCAGAGTTTGGCACCAAGCTCTTTTGTCAAAAATGGGTGCCTATGGGATCGGCGTTAGGCAATAACGCGCCAAAAAATAAACAACATGATGGAAATAAAGCCCAAAAATAATTTGCAGTTTGCAACCCCCTTGCTTGGGGTTTCTGTCAGATTTGCAATATGTGATAAATTGGATATATTGAAGGTTTTTTTGGAGTATAAACTCCCACCTACTCCAAAATCCAACAGAAAACCCAAGCAGAGGGGCGCCCCATACTTATTCCACTGTCTATGCATTTCCACTTACTTACTGTTTTGGGCTGTATTATTACTGCATATATTTATTACAATTACTTAAATGTAATAAATATACACCTATTATATACATGCTGCAAATGCTAAATTGGCTTAATGTTAAACAACAGATTATGATGAACTCATTTATATTCGTATACAAAATACAAAATAATTTAATGACTGAATACTTGAACGAAAATTTGTCACTTAGAAGAGATGTCCAGCCATATAATTTAAGAAGTAACTGTAACTTTAATCTAAAATTATTTAAAAATAAGAAAACACAGAACATGCTTTTTTATAAAGGGCTAAGCTTATATAATAAACTCCCTATTGCAGTTAAAAATTAATCGAACTTTATACAATTTAAAAGAGAAATATCAAATTATGTTAAAAGAAATTATTAATTATCTTAAAAAAAAAATTATTAATAAACATAATAAAGTACCGGTTAGACTTAAAATTTTAACTAACTAACTAACTAAAAGGAGGTTGTTTTATTTTAAATTAAAAGCCTATAATTTATAATGATGTGGCCTTTAGTGGCTTTCTCATTATGACCCAGTAAATGCTTTTAGTGTCATACTGCCATTCTATTCAGCAAGTGATTTTAAGTTTTAAGTAGTGGTAAAGTGTATAAGAATTCTTCAATATTTGTGGGTTCCAAAAAATTGTATCGTACAGAGCGTGAATACAATTCAAACTTATTACGAGTATCTTTTGTTATTAATAGGTTGTATTTAGTCACGAGGCTCACTTGGCTCTATGGGTTCCTGAAGTGAAGCGAATCTTAAGGAAGCTCATGAGACTCAATTGCACCGACGAAATTGCACTGCTGTGGGCACCATTGTTCGTTTTCGTTTTGGTGACTAACGTCACCGCACAATGATCAGTGATTATTTATTCGAAAATAGAAACGACCTTGACTCGGGCGATATGATTTCAATATGATGGAGGAGCGCCCGCGGAACAAAAATTACATTTGGTTTGGTTTTCACTTCAAACATAAATTTATTTTGCATGAAAAAATATGAAAATATTTCAATACGAATTTTATCAATGAACTCCATTTTCACATCTATTTATTTTTCACATGTACCTACAAACTTTAGGTTCTTTTCAAATTATGAGCATGGACGGGCGCTGCTGACTATTAACGGAGAGCTGTACCGGGCTAAAATAACAGAGTTTAAATTGTAGGCATGTGGCTTCAACTGGACGCTGCGACGTGTCACACATTTAACGAAATATGAGAAATTGAAGGCGAGGTTTTTGGTTCGCGTAATATTACGAACACCATTGAGGACAATGTTGTTCGCGTCATTGACGAGTTTAAAGTCAACTTATGTGCCCGACTCATCCAAACTTTGACCTCTCGGATGACCTCGGATGACCACGACGTTTCAAATGTCAAGCGCGCGAATGTGCAGTGAAAATCGAGGCGAAATTAATTCTAAATATAGTGAAATTAGAGACTTTTACGAAGTGGAAAAGTGTTATTTTCGTTATTTTTAGACGAGCAGGCTTGTTTTAGGAATAACCTTTCTTCAAGAAAACTTGCATTGTTAAGGAAAATAACGATAAAAAAGTGTTTTAGTGAACTGTCACTTGACAGAAGTGTCAATTGGCAGTAAAACAATAAACAACTTAGAGAGAGGCTACATGGGCAGTTTTTTTTTTAAGCGAGTGTTATATGTGTCAGATGCATGTACCATTGTGCTTTTTAAAAACTTTTTAAAAGAGACTTTAATATCGCCTGGCTTAAAAGAAGAGAAACCTATAGGAGAAATATGTGTAAAATGATTAGTGATAATGAGTGTAAACAAATAATTAATTCACCAACCAGAATAACAGCGGATGCTCAAACATTGATTGATTATGTTATAACAAACGCGAATGGTTTGGAAGCAAAAGCAGACAGCAAATTAACGATAAGTGACCATCAGGCAATAAGTGTGAATATAAAATCTAAAGCTAAAAGGAGGAATGAAGTGATGGGTAAATGGGTCAAAGTTGTAAACACAAAAAACAGTTCGTTCCAGAGTGCTCTAATGAATAGCAGGTTAAGATGCATTAATGATTATATGGATGCTGGTGCAATGGGCGAAGCATTTCGTGAAGTGATAAATGAAGTAGTTGGAAAGTTTAAAATCAGTTAATGAATGGTTTGGTAGATCACTTAGGGATTTAAAAATAAAAAACCGGCCAAGTGCGAGTCACTCGCGCAGCGAAGGTTCCGTACGTACGTAAAGTACTAGTGAATTACATTTACATAATCTTTTAGTTCATATATATAGGTATTGTACAGTGTACATGCATAGTTAAGAACGCGTCATCGTCGCTCGTCAGTTAAATCCACCGACTCGGCTCCACCCAACTAGCAATACCAATAATACAAATACAAAGAGCACCCATGAATGAGAAAAGGTTACGAACATGATCTACATAAAATTTGTATATGTATTTCTTGTAAATCAAGAAATAAACAGTAGCGAAATTAAAAACAACAGCGCATAAATGAATGGATGTTGTGTATGATATGTGTACAAGAGAATGAGTATCTATTGAAGTTCCAATCCTATTCCAATTGGAAAGGATTAAGTTTAAGAGAACAGCTGAAGTGCAGATGTGGCGATGCCATGTCGACGCCCCGCCACCGACCGACACAAACCGACACCCGAGAATGAAAAAAGAAACAATATTATGTATGTGTGTGTATGAAAATGAGTATTTCTTGGAGTTCCAATTCTATTAGAAAGGAAACGTATAAGATAACACGCTTGTGAATGACATATTCGGCATATTTTTGTAAATACCTAGTAAAATATTAACTTTTCGCCAAAACAGTCTTCAGCACATAATAGCTACGAATATGATCTACAAAGTAGAAACATTTTTTTTGTTGTAAATCAAGAAAAAAACTGCTTTTTGTGCAAATGAAAATATTTTTTTCGCTAAATTACTTATTACTCTAAATTTAATGTGTCGCTATTATTGGTATTTGTCGTTTAACTAGAGGTCATACCGGAGGTTGTGTGCAAATTTCAGCCTTCTACGTTAATCAGTTCTTGAGATAGACCTAGGTACAAAATTGTCTTAGTTTATCCGGACAGACATCGTAGCGAAAGCAATAAGGTTCCTCCACATAGAAACGGAACCTTAAAAAGAAAAGTAATTTTGTTTTGTTGGGCAATGTTTACGAATGCAGTGAGTGATTGGTTGCAGTATAGAATCACTAGAAACAAATATAAAAATGAAATAAAGAAGAGCAAAAGTAAATTTATAAAATTAAAAATCAAAACTCTAAAAATCAGAAAGATATGTGGCGTAACTTGGAGCAATACGTTTTAAAGAGTGACAAAGATTGTGAAATTACAGAGGTAGTATTTAACGGTGTTGTTTGTAAGGAGTCTAAAGATATAGCAAAAGGATTCAAAAAAAATTTTTTGTTCTATCCCATAATGTCCCATTTGTTAATTGTGTTAATGAAACTAAAACTATTTTTAAATTTAAAAGAATAACCAGAAGAGATATACAAAGAACTTTAAAATACATGAAAAATAAAACTGACTTCGAATATATGTGTCCCAAAATACACTGTTATAACTTTAATTGCGTTGGACCAGCTTTGCTTTCTGTGATCAATAAATCTATGGACACGGCTTTGTTTCCAAAATCATGGAAACAGTCTATAGTAACACCAACTGAGAAAGTGAAAAATACCAAAAAATGTGAAGAGTTCCGTCCAGTCAATTCGTTGCCATTATGTGAGGAAGTGTTTAAAAAAAATGTATTTGGTCAGCTAAACGAGTATTTCGAAAAAAATAATTTAATAATAGACGAGATCAGGTTTTAGAAAATCGCATTCATGGGAAAGTGCAATAAATTTAGTTGTCACTAAATGGAAAGAGCAAATCGCAAAAAAGAAACGTGTGTACTGCGTATTCCTTGACCTAAAAAGGGCATTTGAGACTATATATAGAGAATTACTGTTGAATAAACTAGAAAAATATGGTGTTAAAAACAAAGAACTGTTGTGGTTCAAATCATATCTAAAAGATCGAACACAGATAGTGAAAGTGAATGGTGAGCTATCCGAAACAAAGGACGTACCATTAGGTGTTCCTCAAGGATCCGTTTTAGGAACATTATTGTTCATTAATTCATTATATATATAAATGATATGAATAGTGCGGTAAAAAAATAGCAAATTGGCTCTATTTGCGGATGATGGGGTGATTTACGCGACGGGAACGAACTTTGCCGATTGCCACTATAAAATACAAGAAGATTTAAAAACTGTCGATAAATGGCTAAAACAAAATAGACTTTAACTCAATGTTAAGAAGACTCAAAGAATGATAATGAACGAGAGAGCAGGAGAGGACATAAGACTGGGAATTGATGGTGAAACTATAGAAAAAGTAAAAAAAAAAGTATTTAGGTATAAGTATTGAAAGCACAATAGGCTTTACAAAACGTATTGATTATATATGTAAAAAAGTAGGCTTCTTAAAAAGAATACGAAGTGATACTTCAACTTTAAGTGCAATAAATATATATAACGTAATTTTAGAACCATATTTTGAGTACTGTTCAACTGTTTTGTTTCTATGTAGTATCACTACATAATTAAAAGGCTCCAACTTTTACAAAATAAGGCTATGCGCTGTCTTTTAAAATGTAATAGATATGTACCTATCAGTATTATGTTAAATTCGTTAAAGTGGTTGTCTGTAAAGCAAAGAGTGGTGATGAATGTATTAGTGTTTTTATATAAAGTTAAGAATAACTTAATGCCAAAATAACTGGACAAATATGTTCAATATATAAAAGATATGCAGCCTTGTGCATTAAGAAATAGTAACGATTTTAGATTGCCTAATATGTTAAACGTTTGTTCACAAAATTCGTTGATTTATAAAGGATTTAAATTATTTAACGAGCTTCCAAGTGCCACAAAGAACGCACAAAATTTGTAAGATTTTAAAAGAAAGTGTATTGATTTCGCTAAACTTAAGTACTAAATGAATATTGTAAACGTGTAATGTTTTAATTTCAATATCTCAGAAGGAGCTACAAATAAATACTGCTACTACCACCCCCAAAGTAAAACAGTGGAGCTTTAAAACGTGATGGCTCTGTAAGCTGTAACTTGAAACATAAAGAACCGCTACCTTAACTACCTACAACTTGTTTTATTTAAATCCGAACATGGATTGCGTTTAATCAATGTCCCTTTATTTTATTTTAAAATTATTTTATTATATACATAGCTAGCTACTTCTGCAAATGTAAAGTGTATAGAATGCCTCAAACTACAATAATTTAATGAATTGCAACATTGTAGGAGTAATGTAATATGTACTATGTATATAAAAAAAATATGTATACATATACATAATCTATAGGTTACGTAACTTGCGTTTAGTCCTGATGTGGTAGGTGAGTATCTGGCAATAATTGCTCAATGGCATCCAGGTTAAGGTACATGATTTACTAGTTAGATTATACATTATGTATTATGAAAAATATATCACATAGATATGTATACATATTTCCAATCTATCCAGCCGACATTTAGTAAGAACGAAGTGAATAAAAATGATCATTGGGGCTCTAGCCATTATTTTGGCTTTAGATAAATTAACTTACCTATAATTGAACAGCATAAATGCAAAACGGAAATCGCAAGAATCCTTAGTTTAACTTTCGCCATAGTTCACTGGTTTTGATTTCTCGTTCTGTACCAAAATCAAAATATGTATGTTTTTATGTTTATCCACAAACTTAATGCCGCGTCAGTAATGCGAAACACTATTTTTAGAAATAAAAAGCGTCACACACGCACTTTTTTCTTTCACTTGGTACACACTCTAGAGGGAATGCGTGTTGTATTTTCAGCGGTCAGCTCTTCCTCGTTAGGAAAATCTTCTAATGCAGTATATTCTTAGTTTAACGAGGGGCTAAAAATACAACTTCGCAAACATTTATATCAACATAAATTGTAATTAACTTCGTTGTCACTAATATGCATGGACCATACTAAAAATAAAATTAGATATTACCTACAAATGCATAAATAAATACATACGTATTTCAAAAATAAATAGGTAACTATGTTAACAACTGAATCAAAATAATGTAAATGTAGGTATGTCGGTATTTTATAAGAATTTTTTTTAATTAGGTTTTTTTGCACGAAAATGATTGAGTCACTTCACTTTTCGTTGTCAGCCTGTTGGCATTACACATTATTAACGATTTTTAAGCACTTGTGATTAGCGAAACAAAGTAAATTTGTATCTACTATCCAATCTTTTCGATTGGTCACATATCACATACACACGCGTATTTAGATCGTTGAAATTTGTTGAAATTAAAACTCCATATACTTTTTTAACAATAGTATTTGTAGCGGTTTATCACTCTTTATGTTGTCAAAGACATAACGACAAGTAGAAGTGCACTTGGACATTCACCCTAGCCACAGAACACCATCTGTTGTTGCACTTGACTGCGTAAAATACAAGCCAAGTAAATTTTTACCTCTGCAAAACGGTAAATGACTCGAATAGTCGAATGTTTGTTTTGGAAGCTTGATTGCGAGCATTCCGAAAAGGAAACGCAACAATGCAAAATATTGTTTTTTTATTATTTACAATATTCTACATTATCATGAATTCCCGAATAACGATTACTCCCAAACACATGTTTTGTTGACTTCTTGATCTCTCCCTCTCACTCACCTAATTTTCCTGCAGTATGTGTTGGAATAAATATTTTACCTGTTCTTCGAAGTTTGTTATACCTATATTTATGTAGTGTAAAAATCCACGAACAGGATCAGGAACACAAATTTATACAGAATTGGAATGGAATTCTAGTAGTTGTTGTTGTTAGCAAGAAACGAGAGGGAGAGAGCCAAGTTTGAGATGTCAATTATATATAGAGGAGACTGGATTACTGGAACTAGACTACTGGAGTTGAGTCACCAATCACGCACGATATCCACGATCGGCCTAGTTAGTTATTAAAAAAAAAATTGTTTTCCTTTTATTGTGTAGGTATAATTTTTTAGTTATGCGATTGGAATATCCAATATCTAAATTTGCAAAATTACATAAAACTATTATTTTGTCTACCGCACTTCATAAAAATCAACCACAAACACAATACACGACCAATTTTCAACGGAACTACTGAAGTTGATTTTGCTCACGAATTACGAACTACATCCACAGTCAACGATTGCTCGATTTATTCTGCGCCGGAAGTATCTTCAACATAAACTCAACATCAATGTGTGTCTCTTGCTCTTGCTGGATACATTTTTGTCAGCCTTAGCTTAGCTATAGGCGCTATAGCTTCACCCTTCACTTCATCAGTGTGAGGCAGTTGGTCTTTTTACTCTTTTTTTTTTATTTGGTTGGATGTAGTATTATTCTAACTGGAATGGAATTATGGAACGCGCCCAGCCGAATGGAATGGAATTGCTTTTTGCTCGCAACATTCCATATACAGTTAGTGTGCCTGTGTAGTGTAGTCCGTTGGTGAAAGAGAGCAATGAAAGCAAATGAAAGAGAGAGCCATACATTGATTATAGCCTCACATCTGACATGCACATGTATGATGTAATTAAACAATCTAAAAGTAAAAAAAAATCTTCAAGCCTATGTCAAACTTTTGTATTGTTTTGTTACGGGCTCAATAAAGAATCTGAATCTGACCGCTCTGTTTGTCTAATGGAGTGTTAGGTACATTTGGAATGGAATCGGACTGATTCATCATTCAAATTGTTGCATTTTTTTTAATATGCTGCTGACCCGTTTTACATGCAAAAATCGGTGCGTACGACACTTCTTAATTCTCTTTTGGGCAATTATGTTGCATTCATACGTCCAGTGTTTTCACTTTAGTGCCTTGATTGTCAAATTGTCTTTGTTTTATTATTTCTCATTCATCGTTAGCTGTATTTTCGCAGCAATTCGAAAATAGAGCAAATGCAGACATCTAGCACGACCGAGTACCTACGGTTTTAGAATAAAGCAAACGCAGAAAATTGCGAAAGAGAGCGCAAAGAAAACACAAGAATCGTTCCGTGTTCGGCTATCCCCTGTACTTTTCATCCCCTTACACAATATTCTTGAGTCGTACGACAAAAATCGGTGCGTGTAAAATGAGTTAAGGAACCAAATGGAAAATGGAAATTAGTTTTTGATGGGCATAGGATGGGATGGGAATGTAGCTGGAAACATGTTGACGTAATTTTGCTTATACACTTCTTCCAGGGTTGGTACCAGCGTTCCTCTTTCAAAATAATTTCGAAATAAGCGTTTTTGGGATCCCTTTCACATTTGGGACATTGGGACGCATTTTCAAAGCTTATTTATTTCTCAAACAACACCCTAAAATTTTGAAGTATACATAAGCATTTGCGTGTGTTTTCTGCTTTAATAAATCTTCGCATGTTTGTTGAATAGTTGTACATAGTAGGTATAAATAACCTACAGCGCAACACTTTCCAATTACATTTTTTGTGATCAAAAACTTTAATTTTTTTTAATTGGTGACTGAATGTGAGTCAGTTGAGACTATTTGTGTTGGCTTAATAGATGTCAGTTGTGGAATATAATATGCAACATTTCAGTATACAGTCCGTAACATTTGGATAGCCTCACGCATTGTCTTTTTTAAAATTAGGTGTTTCCGTTACTTCTTTCATGCTTACATAAGGAATTATATATTGAGGGACAAGGGTAGAAGACTGTTTTTTGAGATTTTTTCAAAATTTGAGAAATTTCTTAAAGCGAATGGAACTTTCGAAACCAATTTTGTTTACAGTCTCTAAAATGTGCATTTTTTTGAAACATTAGAATAGCCTCAATCACAGTTTAAGCGGAAATTAGGAAGCGCGAGTGTCGAAAAGCTATCGAGATGTGATAAAATGGGTTTTTTGGATCTTTTCTTTGTATTAACTGTTAAAATGGGTAGAAAAAAATCATTAACAGTTGCAGAAGTTGCCAAAATAGAGGCAAGACCGTTCTAACCGCACTGTGGCTCATAAAATGAATCGAAGCCCGAAAGCAATTATTAATTATTTAAAAAATCCGTTATTATACAGTTAAATTACCCCTATTATATAGAAAAAACTAGAAAGGCCGCACTTTTTTAGTTCTTTCTAATCAAGACAAGCGGAAAATCATGGGATTAGTTCCAATTCCACCCATTCCACAAAAGTGATCGCTGTGATCTTTGCAGATTTAAAGCTCAATCTAGATAATTATATCCATTCGGTCCATCTAGGTTGAACTTTTTTTCATCTGAAAATATCACAGCGAACACTTTTCGTCAATCGTTTGAATTGCTGCTGCCATCAGCATTCCATGCCATGTGGTATTTTGCAAAAGTAAGCCCCTGTAGTTAACGCGCATTGTTTAGTGGTGGTTTTTTCTTCAGCTTTATTCGCTTTAGTTGTCCAACACTTTTGTCAACCCGACTTATGGTCATTTGTCTAACTCCTAATCCAGCTTCATGTCTTATTTTATTCAAAGAGTGGGTGGAATTGGAACTAATCATATGATTTTCCGCTTGTCTTGATTAGAAAGTGAAAAAGTGCGGCCTTTCTAGTTTTTTCTATATAATAGGGGTATTATAACGGTATAATAACGGATTTTTAAAATAATTAATAATTGCTTTCGGGCTTCGATTCATTTTATGAGCCACAGTGCGGTTAGAACGGTCTTGCCTCTATTTTGGCAACTTCTGCAACTGTTAATGATTTTTTTCTACCCATTTTAACAGTTAATACAAAGAAAAGATCCAAAAAACCGGTTGCCAAACCGAAGTAGCAACGGTTTCCTAGGGTAATTCTTCGCCGGATCTCCACTAGGGTGTCATTCGTGGATATTACGTTTACTCCGAGGTAGGTGAACTCCTTAACTACCTCGAAATTGTTGCTATCAATAGTGACGTTTTGTCCTAGGCGGTGGACAGATGCTTGTTTGTTTGTTGATAGCATGTACTTAGTCTTGTCCTCATTTACTTCAAGCCCAACGGATTTCGCCTGTTTCTTCAATCGCCGTTAACGCTTCTATCACGGCACGCTGGGAGCGACCGATGATGTCAATATCGTCCGCATAGCCAAGCAGCTGGACGGACCTGTTGAAGATAGTGCCTTCCGTGTTGACACCTGCCCTGCGCACTATCTGCCCCAGTACGAGATTGAAGAAGTCGCATGATAGAGCGTCTCTTTGCCGAAATCCGATGCATGTTTGAAAAAGTTCAGAAGAGCTGCTTCCAAACTGCACGTTGCAGCGCGTGTTTTCCAGCGCGATACAGCTGAATCAGTTTTGCCGGGATTCCAAATTCGGCCATCGCCATATAGAGCTCCTGACGATGTATGCTATCATACGAGGCTTTGAAGTCGATGAACAGGTGGTGAGTTTCGACTTGAAATTCGTTGATCTTTTCCAAGATTTGCCTCAGTGTGAAAGTTTGGTCTATAGTCGATCTGCCGAGCCGGAAGCCACACTGGTACGTGCCGATTAGTGTGTTGCAGAACGGTTTTAGACGTTCACACAGTATGTTGGATAGGATCTTGTATGCGACATTTAGCAGGGATATGCCTCGATAGTTCTTGCAAGACATAGGATCGCCTTTTTTGTAGATGCTGCTTAAACACATCTACTATTCCCTGCGCTTCGGTGACTAAGTTTCCTTCGCTATCTCGAAGAGCCTGCGTTCCGGTTTTGTAGCCAGCAGCCAGTTGCTTAGCTTTTTTTATAAAACCTCCGGATGTTATTACGATCGCGCGACTCTTCAATCTCCTTGAGCTAGGAAGCTGCGTAAGCCCTCTTCTTTCTACGCAGGATCTTTTTTTCCTCCCTTCTCCTGGCTCGATACTCTTTTCTCGCTGCCCTTGTTTTGCGCTGCAGCGCTTTCTTGTGTGCATCTTCTGTCACCTTTTTCCTGTACACGCATTCATCATCATACCACGGGCTCTTTCTCTGGGGTGGCTGGTATCCTACAGTGATTTCGGCTACCTCCTTGATGATGTCGCGATACTGGCACCACTGATTGTTGGCGTTTATGGTAGGTGAGTGCACAGAGGAGAGTTTCATACTCAGGCGCTCGCTGTAGGCTCTGGCTACTCCAGGTGTACTAAGGCGTCCAACGTCGAATTTCTTCTTCTGGGCGGTTCGCAGCTTCTTCTCGTTGGACAGTCGAGTTCTGAATTTAGCCGCGACAAGGAAATGGTCAGAGTCCACGTTTGCCCCTCGGAATAAGTGCACGTCGGGCACACTAGTACACTGAGTATTTGTCTAAAATGGCACAGTGTGCACATTATGATGCCATTTTATACATACATTAAAGTTTTTCATTTTAGTCGTAGGCAATAATGGTTGACAGTTACATACGGTGCTCTGATAGGCAGTCCTGGGTCATTTAAATACTTTATTTAAATTTTTAATTTAAATACTAAAAGTAAGAATTCAATTTCCTTTTTAACAATTTTTTTTTTACTTTTAACATTGTATATAGACACTATAGTACTATCACTTCGCATTTATGCACTAGCGCCACCAACCACTTCTAAGACCAACTACTCAAATCGAACATGGTTGTTGTATTTGAATATTTGAAACGAAATGATTCCCCTTCTTCTTTTCCTATTGGTCTCATTGACAGCATGCAGATGAAAGAGAAAGAACAATTATTATTTTTGTTGTCTTTTATTCTCCAGCGGGTGGTTGGGTGTGTATGAATCGGGTAAGCGCTGATTGGCATCAACTTGGCGGTGCCCAGCTGTTGCAACTTTTTCATACACATCAATTGTGCTTATTTTACCTCCGCGTGGTAACCACCGGGTACTGGTCTCGCCCATCCAGGCTTGGCTTGCTAAACTTATAAGAGCGAGTGTTGAACACGAAGAAAATAGCAACACTATAATGCTCTGTCGGAACTGACTGTCTGCTCGAGTCTCAGAGGTCTAACATGAGCCCCTCAGAAAGAGGACGTGCGGCGGAAGAATTCACGCGATTGAATCAACGGTGACGTCAACAGTTGGCATGGCAGATACTTTAATGAGCTACTTCGACATATCTGGAGCTGAGGTCATTAAGGATTTTTCAATACTAGTCAGGGTGTTGAAATAGAGATGGTGGCGGAAGAGCCCTTAATGGGTCAACGGCAGCACTCAAATCTCCGAAGCGGGTTACTGACTCCGGAATATCCGGCCCCTTTCGTCCAAGGGGTCACAGAAAGGGCCTGGCCCTCCAGGTTGGGGGTTGTGCGTGGGGTTAACTACCCAACCACGGAAAACACCGCCAGTTACGAAGCAACCAAAAGCCTCGGATATGGATGGATTTACTGTTGACGACCCTGCAAAACGAAAAAAGGACAATGACTTTCGGATCTGCACGTGGAATGTTCGAACCCTGAACAGACCGCGTGTAGCCGAACAATTAGCGGAGGCCCTAGACTGCTACAAGGCAGATATCACCGGCATCCAGGAAGTGCGGTGGGATGGGCCCGGTAAAAGAATGATGAAAAACTGTGACATCTACTAAGTGAGCGCCTTACAACTATTCGCATCAAGGTTAAATTCGCCAACATCAGCCTGATATGCGCTCACGCCCCCACAGAAGATAAGGACGATGCTACCAAAGAATGTTTCTATGAGCTACTCGACAAAACATATGAGCAATGTCCTAAGTACGACGTTAATTTTTGGTGATTTTAACGCCAAAATAGGAAAGGAGGACATCTTTGGTAGCACAATCGGAAAGCACAGCCTACACGACACCACGTCTGGAGACGGACTTAGGCTAATTGACTTTGCTGCCGGGACGTAATGCTACTATAGCAAGCACACGGTTTTCACGCCTCAACATTCACAAAGGAACATGGCGGTCACCAGACCATCAAACGGTCAATCAAATTGACCATGTGGCGATCGATTCAAGGCACTTCTCCAGTATTCTAGATGTCCGAACTTTCCGAGCGGCCAACATAGACTCGGATCACTACCTTGTTGTAGCCAAGGGTCGTATGCGGATATCCCAGACACCATACAACAACGAGGAAATACTGTGAGAAGATTTAACGTTGAACGGCTACAAACGCAACAAACCGCCAGAACTTTTGCCGATCGCGTCTCCCTCAACCTCTCGAGAAGTCCTGTGCAGCCAGCATCAAGTGCTGAAGACCAGTGGCATCGATGCCAAGAAGCCATCAGAAAAGCCGCGACTGATGTGCTAGGTTTCACCCGACCAACACCACGAAACCCTTGGTTTGATGAAGAGTACCGGGAAGCACATGCAGCAAAAACCGGCTTCTCCGGAGGAAAAAGAAAGACCATGAGAAGCGATCGAGGAAATAGAGAGGTGTTACTCCAGGAACAATGTTCGGAAGTCTTACCAAAAGGTAAAAAGAACGTGTCACGGGAACAAGACCAACAGAGACCTGTAGAGACGAATAAGGAAACCTTGTAGTAGAGTCACAGTCGGTGCTGAGGACATGGAAAAACCATTGCTGCAGACTGCTAAACGGCGAAGACGACACAAATTCCGCTGTCAGGTAGAATGAACCATTCAACCTGGGCGATGAAAGCCAAGACTTCCGTCCACCTGACCAAAATGAGGTAAGGATAGCAATATCCAAGCTGAAGTCCAACAAAGCTGCAGGACCGGACGGTTTATCGGCCGAGCTTTTTAAGGCAGCAGGGGATTAATTGGTAGAGAGCATACACCAACTCTTTTCCAAAATCTGGTCAGTGGAAAGTAATCCTGAGAAATGGAGCCTCAGCATTGTTTGCCCGATCCATAAGAAAGGAGACCCTCTAAACTGCGCCAACTATAGAGGCATCAGTCTCCTTAACATCGCTTACAAAATTCTGTCTGCCGTACTGTGTGAACGCCTGAAACTATTTGTCAACGAACTGATTGGACCCTATCAGTGCGGTTTTAGGCCCGGTAAGTTGTTGTGAGCCAGGGTCGAGACACAGGGGCAGCGTCGGCACAGGTGAGGAGGGCGCGGCATGCTTGTCGTTGCTCGGCTAGAGCTCGTCGGACGGAGGTGTTCTTGCCCCCTCACCATATGCCACCTGCTCAACAAACATTTATCTCATGCCATTGATTAAACAAAAGAAAAAAAAAAGAAGAAAGCTACTCTACTTTGACATCGGACAGACTAAAAGGACCTTTAAATTGAAAAAGAGAAAGAAGAAGAAAATGCCCAAGGACTTTTGCCAATACCTTGGAGAAAGTACGGGAGAGACATCGCGAAGCTAACCTATCTAACCTAAACTATAACTAAACTAAACTAAAAGTAAAAACTATGCCCTAAACCATACCTACTATAACTTAAAACTAACCTATCTACACTTATCCTAACCGCAACTTGTTCTCCCATGGTCTCTCCAAGATAGAGGTTCGCCACAAACTTCGAACATGCCTGGTGTTATAGCAAGGGATGGCCAACCCACCCTTCATGTCCTTAGACAAATCCAATGGCTATCTCTCTGGCCGATACTGTGAGAGATAGCCCCTTAAAGAGCCCTCCAGTCACAACTCAAGCGGAACGAAAAGTTTGTTCGTCACATGAAGTCGTCAGTCAGTTTATGTTCGTATCGTCATAGTCCATCTATCAAAAGGACGGCCTTCCCACACATCCACACACCACTGGCGAAAGGATTTAGCCGCTCATCTTAATCGACGTTAAACCACACTCGAAAATTGATATTAAACCACGTTACAAAACGTGCCACGTTTATTAAAAAAAAACTTAAGCTAAGGCAATTCAAAAAAAAAACTAAATCAATAAAAAAAAGATAAAAAAAAATAAACAAAATGAACTTAAATGAAAATGGTAGGTATCTGAAGGATACCCCAACAAAATTAACTAAAACTAAATAAAAATCAAAATTCACTGCTCTTAATACTATTTAAAATAATATTACTACTAAATTCAAAATTCAAAAAATAAAAAAAAAACTAAAATTACTTACGATTTTTCACGTCCCCCGTTGTTCTGGCGCCAGCACAAGAAGTTTCGTAGCTCTGCAAATTTTTGGTTTAAAAACTACCTTTTTTCTAATTTACCGCGCACAAAACTTATTAAAAGCAGATAAAAAAAAATGTAACCTACGTTAGAAAAAAAAACAAAAAAAAATTAAAACTACTCTTTACGTGGCACTTCAATAAAAAAATTCACTATAATGATGATGCTGATGATTATGGTGCAATTTTTGTTGACCACACTGTAGTGGCAATGGCAGGTACACAATTGCTCAGGTGCCTCTCGTGTTGCAGGGTCAGGGAGGTAAGATTTTTATGGCTGTTTCACCTCGACCTATAATCCCTATGCTGTGAGCGTGCACTCGGGCCTGCGAAGCGTCTTTGGTGTCGCTCTGTGGGATTAGGACCCGTTAGCGTCCTGCTGACCGTTGGCTGGCGGTATATTTTGCGGACCACTAGCAGCACTACGGCAAAATTTTCGCTATTACGGCCCCACAGATTGTTCTGCGAACAACGCTTGAATTTTGTTTGTACAGGGACCCGAGTCACCTCTAGCGCTGGTAGCACCTATATTCAAATTAGGAATTAGTCAATAAAACCACCTCGAAACAATGTCAAATATTTTGCCTACCTCTGCAACGTTCGTCGGAAGTCCTAAATTACACTTTCAATCAGTGTCGGTTTTCACTTCGTGTGATGGTTTTCACCTGCACTATAATAAATAGTTTAAATTTTCAAAACAACAAAAAAAACACTTCATCTACCTCACCAAAAGAATTCTCGAAGACGAATTTCTTTTATTCGTCACTGTACGACGTAATATGCTTTGCTTTTCACAGCTGTGGTTAAAAGGGCATCGACCGCTCTCTATCAAATTTTGATAATTGTGAGGGCCCGTCAGCAACCAATTTTGCATTTGCGGTGCATTTATTTACCCCTCCCTTTGTTCTTGCAAGTCTCCGCTCACCCTGTCTTTGTTTTTCTAATTGTTTTTACCTAATTTGTCTCCTTTCTATGTTCATTTTCTATCTTTCCTTTTTCTTGTCTGTTTCACCTAATTGCTGTAACTTTTCATTGGAATGAGAGCGAGGGGTCTCTTAATTTCCAATTTCCTATTTTCGTCAAGTCGTGTAGGTGTTGTCATTTTATGTCACATATAACATACATACAAAAAAAATAACGATACCTAACATAGAGAAAATAACGTAAAATACAAAAAAAAATATTTATCAACACACCTTCACGATCACCCATTGCACTGGAACACACGGAAACGAAACGAAGAAAACTTGACGAAGGGGAAACGATAGCAAGACAAAACGTCAAAATCGCATCAGGAATTGCAGCAGATGGACACAATTGGTAAGTACAATTCTCATTTTTATGTTTGCAATTTATTTATTATTATTTTCTTTTCAATTTTATCAGTAATTAATTGCACAGGTAAGCACAAATCTCTGCTATTGGAGTTTGCTCGCTGAAAGGCGTATTAAACACGGGATTCAGCGACCAAACTCCAATGCAATTTTTGGGTTTTCCACGAATCGTATTGCATAGATAGTATTCTTGTCTATCAGGACAATGCATACCAATGTTACAAATTTTACAAACTTTGGCTCCCGTGATTGTCGAAGAATAGCCCCACATACCTTTGTCCAATTCTGACCAAACTTCATAGAATAGCCTTCGCACCAAAAACAAAGTTTTTATCATTTTATCAAAATGTGAGCTCATATACCACGATTTTTAAATGGACGGTACCACGCCCCTTTGTCCATTTTTTTACATATACAAACCTGCTACAGAAGAATACCTTTATAGAAAAAAAAGAATCATCGAATTCGGTGTAGCCAAACTTGAGTTATAAACAGAATATAAAAATGTGCACGACTGTGTCGCACGAAACTTTCTCGTTTATTGCGAATCTCGCAGAATCTCAGAATCGTTTCAACAAATTTTACTTTTAAAATTATTTCCACTTACGTACATCTTACGTAGGTTTAGTAACTGAACCCTTGTTAACTAAACACGTAATACATACTACATAGACATTATGTACGTATTAACTACAACACTTTATTACTTACTTTCAAATTTCACCCCAACTGACATTTGAAGGAGGCAAAGAGGCCATGAATTTCGAATTCTCAGTTTTGATTATTAGTTGAAAAAAAGTGGTCTCAATGGTCGGGATTTGGGTAGTAATTTTCGAGAAATATTCATAAAACGGCAATATTCGAGTTTTCTGGGAAGAACTAAATACGCGATCATGTTTAGAATGCTTTTGTTGTCTTAAATATGTATTTCGATCAAAATCGTTAGAGCGGTTTTTTGTAAAATTATGCTGACAAATGTTACAATTTGGATTCGAGAAGCACTGTTATTAAACTGTTTAGCTGAAAACTGAGTACGGTGTATTCTTCAGGATATAAACATTACCTTGCAGTTATATTTTGAACCAAATCGAAAATGGCGTTTTCGAGATATGTGTAGTTTTTAAAGTACCGTTTTTAGCGATTGGGGTGGAAATCGTTCATGGTTCAAAAAACACTGTTTTACAACTGTTTAGCTCAAAACTGAGCAAGTGGTATTACTATGGACTTAAGCATTACCTGACAGTAACATTTTTATCATAATCGAAAATTGCGTTTTAGAGATATGAGCAATTTTTTTAACGAACTATTATTAGGGATTTGGGTGGATATCAAAGGACGCAGTCTTTTAAAAGAAAAACTGAGTTTACTATCAATTTAAGAACGACAATTATAGTACCTTAAAAATGTGTTTTTAAAAAAATCGTTTTTACCGTTTTCGAGAAAAAGCCAATTTTTAAAACTGCCGTTGCTGGACTTTTTAGCGAAAAACTGGGTATGCAGTCATTTTAAGCATGCTTACATTAACTCAACGATCAATTTTGGTTCAAATCGTTAGAGCCCTTTTTGAAAAAATCTTAATTGTTTAATATTTCGTAAAATGTTTATAAACACTGTTTTGCAACTGTTTAGCTCACAACTGAGCAAGTGGTATTACTATGGGTTTAAGCTTTACCTGAAAGTAGCATTTTTATCATAATCGAAAGTAACGTTTTTGAGATATGAGCAGTTTTTTAAAGTACTATTATAAGAGATTTGGGTGGATATCAAACGACACAGTCTTTTTAGGGAAAAACTGAGTTTGCTATCAAGTTAAGAATGACAACAGTAGGAACCATAAAAATAAGATGTTTTTTTTAAATCGTTTTTACCGTTTTCGAGAAAGAGCCAATGTTCAAAACTGCCGTTGATGGACCTTTTAGCGAAAAACTGGGTATGCAGTCATGTTAAGCATGCTTACATACATTAACTCAACTATCAATGTTGGTTCAAATCGTTAGAGCCGTTTTCGAAAAACTCTAAATTTAGACATATTTCGTAAAATTTTTATATGGGAGGTACCATTAATCGAATCTCGAGTTCGAAATTTTGTACTAAAACAATACCTTTCTCTTACTACGTATACGAGAAAGTTAAAAAATAGATTACTAGCAGTCCCGTGGTGGTCTTGCTTGTGTTATTTGGGGTTACCCGCCTGGTGCCATCATTTCTGGTCTGGAGATAATTGTGAGCTATTCGCTCGTTACCAACTGATTGGTTTAGTGCGTCTTGTTAAAGTCGTTAACAAATTTTCCTACGTATTTTTTAGCAAGAATCTAATCTGAACTGCAAGTTTCTAAATACACATTCATCAATTTCCTACATACTACAATAATCCATATTATACTACAATAATCCATATTTTAAATGTATAGGGATGATTTGGATGATTGCTGCAATAGCATTCAGCGTAGCACTGCGACCTGCGAATCTAATCTGAAATCTAAAATTATTGTATCTAATTTTAAACACAATGTTAATTTTGGGTTTAAAATTAAAATAAACAAATGAACTCAAAGGCCGGTTTGTTCATCTTTGGTTAACTTTAATCAATGGTTATTCCAGCTGATAATCATAGAGTCTGTTTGTTCAGTCAAATTTTTACCAGAGAATCCATGATTTGGTTAGTTAATCACAGAAATTCATAACCGGCGATTTTGGTCGATTAACGACATTAACCAAAGAAATTCTGGAATTTTGTTTGTTCAAGCTTTGACGTAACAGTCAAAAACAAAACGACTTTCTTTTAAAAATAAAAATTAATTTAATAAATAATAATAGCAAATTAGTGTGTTGCATTCGATCTGCTATGTGGACGCATTGTCAACAACTGGCAGATGAATACAATGCAAGACAGTGTGCATGCATTGCTGCGGTTGTGACAATTTTAACTATTGATTAAATCTAAAAACTGAATTGACAAATAAACTGGAAAACTGGAACGATTTGTCGCCAATCTGTGGTTTGGTGACCAAAGTGAAAAATAAGTTAACAAACGCTTTTTGGTTATCACAGTTATTTAATCATGGGTTAAACTAAATCTATGACAACCTAACCACAGATTTAACCAGCTGTGAAAAAACCAGCCCTGAACTGTCAGCCTACAAATCGTATACCTACTTATGCACAGTTTGAAACAAACTACTAGAAGTACAAACGAATCCGTCCTGTTGTTAAGAATACAACTACCTACCACCACGCAGACAAACAGACAGACAGAATTTCGAGACTCAGTTTTTGAGCCGTACCTACTATTATCTTAATATCATAATAAATTGATCTAAAAATGTGGACTTAAAACAATATCTTTCTCCTACTACCTACAATATGAGAAAATTGAAAATTTGGATCGATCTGGGTACGTGATTTTATTTCCTAAGATCCAACCAAACTTCCCCACTAGTGCACGGCGCACCTCACATGCTAACCCACCCATAATTTTCAAATCATCATAAACTACCCTTGACTAGTCTAAAAGCCACGATCATGACACCACTGCTGCCTATAAATCGAAGAAATACAAAATATGTATTGTTAAAAATCCGATCTGTGATTTCATATTTCTCCTTTCTACATTTTTATCCTCTTAAATATCAATTCCAATCGTCATCAGCATCACACTCATCATCATGCTAAAAGTACTCTCCCCACACACCATCACTATATGCGAAAAGTATAAATCGATCCGATCTTTCATTTCAGATTCCTTCTTTTCATATTGTTATCCTCATAAATGCTAAAAGTACACTTCGCCTAACCTACACACCACCACTACTAACTGCATACGAGTAGCGGTTGCGGTATATCGTATATGCGAAAAGTATCCACCAGAGTATATCCATTAATGAGTAGGGTAGGGACTAGGGACACTCTCTCTACATATACATTTCATACTAGCACAAAGCAAAACGCAGAAAAAATCGTACAAAGTGGAAGCAGGTCGAAAGAATACTTTTTACCTGAATACAACTACAACGACTGCTTGAGAAGAAAAGGGTACACAACACATTTTACCTGTACCACTACATACGGCTTGCTGCGTACGACCATTGTATATAGCCACTATAGTACTATCACTTCGCATTTATGCACTAACGCCACCAACCACCTCTGAGACCAACTACTCACATCGAACATGGTAGTTGTATTGGATTATTTGAAACGAAATTAAATGATGCCTTCTTCTTTTCTTATTTGTCTCATTGACAACATGCAGATGAAAGAGAAAGAACAATATTAGTATTTTTGTTGTCTTTTATTCTCCAGTAGTAAGGAGTGGAAGGTGGTTGGGTGTGTATGAATCGGGCAGGCGCTGATCGGCATCAACCTGGCGGTGCCCAGCTGTTGTAACTTTTCGTACACATCAATTGTGCTTATTTTACCTCCCAGTGGTAACCACCGGAAACTGGTCTGCCCAACCGGGTGTGACTTGCTGAACTTATAAGTGCGAGTGTTGAACACGAAGAAAATAGCAACACTATAATGCTCTGTCGGAAAGACTGACTGAACGAGCCTCAGAAGTCTTACATGAGCTCCTCAGAAAGATGACGTACGGCGGATGAATTCATTAGACTGAATCAACGGTGTCGTCAACAGTCAATACGACAGTTACCTTACTTGAGCTACTTCGACATATTTGGAGCTGAGGTCAGTGAGGATTTTTCAGGACTAGTCAGGGTGCTGAAACAGAGATGGTGGCGGATGAACCCTTAATGGGCCAACGACAGCTCTCACATCCCCGAAGTGGGTTACTGGCACCGGAGGAATCCGGCCCCTTTCGTCCAAGGGGTCTAACAAAGGGCCTGGCCCTCCAGGTTGGGGGTTGTACGTCGGGGTAACTGCCCGACTGCGAAAAAAATTACTTAGTTCCGAAACTACCACAAGCCTCGGATACGGATGATCTTACTGCTGACGAACCTGGCAAACGAATAAAGGACAACGAATTTCGGATCTGCACGTGGAATGTTAGGTCCCTTAACAGACCACGTGCAGCCGAACAACTAGCGGAGGCCCTGAACTGCTTTACAGCAGACCTAACCGCCATCCAAGAAGTGCGATGGGATGGACCGGGCAAGAAGAGGATGAAAGGCTGCGATATTTACTATGGCGACTGCTATCGGCAACAAAAACAGCGCTTATTTGGATGTGGATTCGTCGTTGGAGGCAGACTTAGGCAAGAAGTCTTAAGCTTCAACTGTGTGAACGAGCGCCTCACGACAATCCGCGTCAAGGCTAAATTCGCCAACATTAGCCTAATATGCGCCCATGCCCCCACGGAGGAGAAAGACGACGACACCAAAGAGAGGTTCTACGAGCTCTTGGACAAGACATACGAGCAGTGCCCTAACTATGACATTAAAATTGTCCTAGGTGATTTTAATGCAAAGATAGGAAGAAAAGGCATCTTTGGTAGTACTGTCGGGAGGTACAGCCTACACGACACCACCTCCGATAACGGATTCAGGCTGATCGACTTCGCGGCGGGGCGAAACGTTGTCATATCAAGTACGCGGTTCCCGCATCTCGATATTCATAAAGGCACTTGGAGATCTCCCGATCAATCAACCGTCAACCAGATTGAGCACATTGCGATCGACGCAAGGTACTCCTCCAGTATTATGGATATCCGAACGTTCCGGGGGGCCAACATTGACTCGGACCACTACCTTGTTGTAGCCAAGGTACGCCTTCGGATATCCCGAACACCGCCAAGACAAGTAAATACTGTGAGGAAGTTTGACGTCGGACGGCTAAAATCGCAAGAGATCACCAGATCCTTCTCCGATCAAGTATCTCTCAATCTCCCAAGAGGTTCTATGCAGCCAGCATCAAGTATTGAAGACCAGTGGCAACATTGCCAAAAAGCCATCAGAGACGCCGCCTCTGATGTGCTTGGTTTCACTCGACCACCACAACGAAACCCCTGGTTCGACGACGAGTGCCGGCAAGCACATGCAGCGAAACAAGAGGCATACAAAGCGGCGCTGCAAGGAAGGACTAGAGCTGCTCGTGAGCTCTACGCGCAGAAAAGAAGAGACGAACACCGGCTTCTCAGGAGGAAAAAGAAAGAGCACGAGAAGCGCGCGATCGAGGAAATAGAGAGATGCTACAGCAGGAATGAGGTTCGGAAGTTTTACCAAAGGGTAAAAAGAACCTGCCAAGGCTACAGAGCCCGAACCGAAGCTTGCAAGGACGAACAAGGGAACATCGTAGTAGAATCGCAGTCGATGCTGAGGATATGGAAGAACTACTTCTGCAGACTGTTTAACGGCGATGACGAACTAAATTCCGCTGTCAGGCAGAATGAACCATTCAACCTGTACGATGAAGACCAATTCCGTCCACCCGACCTGGGCGAAGTGAAGATAGCGATATCTAAGCTGAAGTCCATCAAAGCCGCTGGGGCAGATGGCCTAACCGCCGAGCTATTCAAAGCGGCAGGCGATGACTTGGTTAGGAGCATGCACCAACTCATCTGTAAAATATGGTCGGAGGAAAGTATGCCCGATGAATGGAACCTTAGCATTGTTTGCCCGATTCTCAAGAAAGGAGACCCTCTGAACTGCGCCAACTACAGAGGTATTAGTCTTCCTAATATCGCCTACAAGATCTTATCTGCCGTGTTGTGTGAATGCCTGAAGCCTTTCGTCACCAACCTGATTGGTCCCTATCAGTGTGGATTCAGGCCAGGAAAGTCTACCATCGACCAATTATTCACACTGCGGCAGATCTTGGAGAAAACCCAGGAAGTTCAAATCGATACCCACCACCTTTTCATCGATTTTAAGGCCGCCTATGACAGCATTTATAGAGACGAGCTATACAGAGCAATGTCTAGTTTTGGCATCCCTGCCAAACTCGTCCGTTTGTGTAGGATGACAATGGAGAGTGCACGCTGCTCCATCAAGGTCGGTAAAGAACTCACCGAGACCTTCGATGTCAAAAAAGGATTTAGACAAGGCGATGCGCTGTCATGTGACTTCTTCAACATCGTTCTTGAAAGAATAGTGCAAAACTCAAACGCTAACACCAGAGGCACTATCTTTCAAAAGTCCGTCCATCTACTCGCCTACGCCGACGATATCGACATAATCGGGAGAACGCAGCGTGATGTCACTGGCGCGTTCGTGAGCATTGAGACGGAGGCGGCAAAGATGTGTTTGGCGGTCAATGAGGGCAAGACAAAGTATATGCTGTCATCGAGAAAGGACACCCAACACCGACGTCTTGGACAGAATGTCACTATAGACAGATATAACTTTGAGGTGGTAAAGGACTTTGTCTACCTAGGCTCCGCTATTAACTCAGACAATGACACCAGCGCTGAGATTAAGCGAAGAATAACTCTTGCCAATCGCTGTTTCTTTGGGCTAAGAAAGCAATTGAGTAGCAAAGCCCTCTCTCGAACAACTAAAGTGACCGTTTATAAGACCTTAATCATCCCAGTCCTAGTTTATGGTGCAGAGGCATGTACTCTATCAAAAGCGGATGAGCTTACTCTTGGTTGCTTCGAGAGGAAAATTCTTCGAGTAATTTTCGGTCCCGTCTGCATAGACGGTGAATGGAGGAGGAGTGAAGAGTGAAGGTCCATCGACTGCGGTGGCTGGGTCATGTAGAGCGAATGGACGTGAATGCTCCGGCCCGGAAGATCTTCGAATCCACACCCGAGGGACGGCGCAGTAGAGGAAGACCGCGACTCAGGTGGCGCACGCAAGTGGAAGGGGACCTTAACCAACTTAGCGTGCGAAACTGGAGGCAGCTGGCCAATGATCGTGCTGGCTGGAGACGCTTGTTAGTTGAGGCCCAGGTCCACCCCGGACTGTAGCGCCACGTTAAGTAAGTAAGTAGGTAAGGAGTGGAAGTAAGTGGGTACTTTTCGCATATACGATATATGTTTACTCGTAGGTAGTTAGTGGTGGTGGTGTGTAGGTTAGGCGAAGTATACTTTTAGCATTTATGAGAATAGCAGCAATATGAAAAGAAGGAATATGAAATGAAAGATCGGATCGATTTATACTTGTCGCATATAGTGGTGGTGTGTGGGGAGAGTACTTTTAGCATGATGATGAGTGTGGTGCTGTTGAGTGATGACGATTGGAATTGATATTTAAGAGGATAACAATGTGGAAAGGAGAAATATGCAATCATAGATCGGATTTTTAACAATACATATTTTGTTTTTCTTGGATTTATGGGTAGCATTTGTGTCATGATCGTGGCAATTGAACTTAGGTGTCAAGGGTAGGTTATGATGATTTGAAAATTATTATGGGGTGGGTGAGCATGAGCATGTGAGGTGCACTAGTGGGGAAGTTTGGTTGGATCTTAGCAAATAAAATCACGTAGGTACCCAGATCGATCTAAATGTTAAATTTTCTCATATTGTA
Organism: Cheilosia soror; assembly: GCA_949372485.1. Lineage (NCBI taxonomy): Eukaryota > Metazoa > Arthropoda > Insecta > Diptera > Syrphidae > Cheilosia > Cheilosia soror. Next base: position 58,446,389 of record OX443561.1, on the reverse strand, counting down.
GGTAGTGTGAGAAAGATATTTTTTTAAGTCCAAATTTGTAGATTAAATACATAATTATGATATTACGATGATAGTAGGTACAGCTCAAAAACTGCCTGTTTGTCTGCGTGGTGGTAGGTAGTTGTATTCTTAACGACAGGACGGATTCGTTTGTACCTCTAGTAGTTTGTTTCAAACTGTGCATAAGTAGGTATGCGATTTGTAGGCTGACAGTTGAGTTAATTTGTTTATTTTAATTTTAAACCCAAAATTAACCTTTTGTATTTAGATAAAATTATTTTAGGAGCAGCTATACGCAGGTCGCAGTGCTATGCTGAATGCTATTGCAGCAATCATCAAAATCATCTCTATATATGTACAATTAAAATATGGATTATTTTAGTATAATATGGATTATTGTAGAACCTATGTAGGAAATTGATGAATATGTATTTAGAAACTTGCAGTTCAGATTAGATTCTTGCTATGAAATTAAGTAAGCTATTGTTTGTTTTAAATAACTATGTAAGTCATCAACGCACTGCCCAAAACGCAAAATCTAAGCCCGTTTTCTAACCATTGATCAACGATCACATGAAAGTGAGGGAAAATGAAAATCAAAAAGGAATAAAAATATGTAGGAGAATTTGTTAACGACTTTTACATATAGACGCACTAAACCAATCAGTTGGTAACGAGCGAATAGCTCACAATTATCTCCAGACGGGGCCTATAACACCGAACAACAAGTCATCGAGTCAACAGGTACCTACTTGTAGAATTATGTTTGTTTAACAAGTGTAGATTAAAGGCGTAACACAACAAAAACCGTAACAATTGTTAAAACCCGAAAATTTCCCTCGATTTTTTCAATTAGTTCAACAAGTCAGTCAGTATTGCTGTCCCCCATTGGCACTCGAAGTTACATCGAAGTTGGTTAGTTAATGTTAGTGACAAACCTATTTCAGTTTTTCTTTTAGTTTATATTAGCCTTGTTATAAGTAAGAATTTCTCACCTCTCTGTGCAGCTTGTGTAATTATTTCCCAAATGCCTTCAAGAAGCTGTTACTGAAAACATATCTTGAAAAATGGCTAACATCTCGAAATAAGCCTTATAACGACAATATAGAAGCTATATCTTATTAAGCTTAACAAATTGGGCTTTATACAAGTTAAACTATTTTTAGTTGGGATAATTTTACTGTCACCGTGAACGTCACCTATAACATGGTACTAAGATCCTGTCCCAAGCCAATATGATTCTATTAATATTTTCTTCCTAACTTGGTTAAAATTAATCAAGATCTATTCTCTTTTCTTTAGACACTTGTTGTTTACAGTTACAGAAATGGTAGAATTTATCAAATTTCCCACTTGTTGAAATGTTTTAAAGCAATTGTTGAAGTGCCAGCTGACTTGTTATTACGTGTTACACAAATTTTTAACAGTTGTTGAATTTCACTTGTTTAACAAGCACTTGTTGTATTGTGTTATAGGCCTCAGAAATAACTGCATCAGGCGGGTAACCCCAAATAACACAAGCAAGACCATCACGGGACTGCTAGTAATCTATTTTTTATATTCCGTTTATAACTCGAGTTTGGCTACACCGAATTTGATGATTCTTTTTTCTCTATAAAGGTATATTCTTGTAGCAGGTTTGTATGTAAAAAGAATTGGACAAAGGGGCGTGGCACCGTCCATTTAAAAATCGTGGTATTGGTATATGAACTCACATTTTGATAAAATGATAAAATCTTTGTACGAAGGCTATTCTGTGAAGTTTGGTCAAAATTGGACAAAGGGATGTAACGCTATTCTTCGAAAATCACGGGAGCCAAAGTTTGTAAAATTTGTAACATTGATATACATTGTCCTGATAGACAAGAATCTATGCAATACGATTCATGGAAAACCCCAAAATGTGTACCATGGAGCATTACAATAAAAGCTGTTTATCACTTATTTAAATGAATTTGAAACTGATATTTTTATTTTTCTATTGTGCACTACGAAGTGTATGATAATCAAACTTAGAACTTCTTCTAAATACATAGTAGGTAGTGCCTACATTGTTAGAAAAACATACCTACTTTTATTTAAATAGTTCCGCATAGGTAAATCCCCTGAATATGTACCTATGTACATGTATCTACTATTTAGATTTAATGCCCTATATTAGTTTTATCAAAATGATTATGTATTTGTGGTTATGGGAAAGGAACAATAATTGCACTACATTTCATAGGTATAAAGGTAACCGGCTTTGCACGTGCCTAGGAATTGTAGGTATCTATTGCACAGATATATTTTTGTCCATCAGCACAATGCATATCAATGTTCCAAATTTTAAAAACTGTAGAGGAATAGCGTTTAACATTTTTTGTTTGTATTGTCTAATTTTCCACACTTCACAGAAATACCTACCTTTGGGTTTGGTTGCGTGGTTTTCGAGTTTTGCGATCATTAGTGGTGTAGGTACTTATATTCTCATACAAAATGGAAATTCAGATTTTTTGCTATTTTTCGGCTTTTCATTTGGGGGTTTCCGAATTTTCTTTTTTTGCCAAACCCTGATTCAAGACGAACAAAACAAAAAAAAAATCATCCAAATCGGTCTAGCATCTATCCTTTCTCGAGTTTTGCAAACAATTGATTTTTATATAGAGAGAGATGTAGACTCCTATAATAGTTAGCTGCTCGTTTTACCGACATAAAATGCCTCTACATTATAAACCTCATAAAGTAGACACATGCCTATAATATTTTAGAATCAATTAAAAAAAGAATCCCTTAAATCGATGCATATTTGACAAAAATATAGGCAAAATAGTGAGAGTCTAGCATACATTGTTTTATACCCAATCCTCAAATCTTCTGCAACGACAGAAAGGAAGCCAAATTCAGTTTTTATTCAATTTGTCTTTCCCAACTGATCACCCCTTGCATCGTGCACCCCTCTCCAAACACACAAATCCTCCACCACCACCATCCTATCCAACACCACCTTGCTGTTGAATTATATTTGCTCTTGCTCATAATATTGCACCTCCTTTCCTCTATTCTCCTCTCCTATCACTAAGAAAAACCAAACCAGTTGCACTTGCAGTTCTCTACCCTACCCTGTTACATCACATCAGAAATAATTTTATACCTACTGATGATGATGGATGGAAATGGCGATATGAATGAAGAAAGAGAAGAGGCATATCAGTTTGACTTGGTTTTGTTTATTTTGGTTTTCTCTATTCACATTTCCCCAATGCTCGGAGTTGGCTGGCAGTGTGCAAACCTAAGAATAAGAAGTACAGGAAAGAGTGTATATCACATATACAGTGTACGTGAGTGAGGCCGCAAGATATGAAAAAAAACTAGAGAATTTGAAACTCATCTGTCATTTTGCTGGGGAAATTTGCCGTGTTGGAAATTTCAAATTGTTAAAATAGTGAAATTACGTATTTAACTTAATAAAACAGTGAAAAAACAGTGAATACAGTGAATAAATACAATTCTTTACCGAAAGAAATTTAAAACAACATTTCTGTGTGTGTTAAATTCTGCAAAAACGAGCATAATAAGGAGAGAAACAATTTTTCATTTCACGGGTAAATTTTATTTCATATTCCACATAAAATAATGTTTGTTATTATTGTAGAACACTTTTAAATTAGTATTTCATGACATTTTGTTGCAAAAAATGGAATTTTTTTAAAAACAAAAATATACTTTATTTATCTGATAGCATTTGATTTAACTGAAACTCATCTGTCAAATCGGAAACTCTCGTTCAGGGACGAACTATTTTTTTTTGTTGGTGAGGGCAAGGCGCTAAAATCGGTTGAGCGCCCTAGTGCAGTTTTCTTGTTATAAATAGAAAATATGTTTAAAGGTATTTCTTCTGTTGTCCTGTTATCGTGACGGTTGGTATCGTCGTCAAGATGTCCGTCTTACAACGGAGAAACAGCTAAGAATCCAATCAAAACTAATGGACAAAAAATATACAATTTTACGGAACAGAGTTCTAATCGCGTAAGGCTAAAACGATCGAACAACGTCGTCGATGCTGCTATTTAGTGTAACAACCAAAAACGATGATCGTCGAAACGAGTGAACGATCATCGTTTCTTGTTGCTTCACGTAAACAATTTAACTGTCAAATACTGTCGTCAAGTCAAAACTCATATTACAAACATAAGTGGTTTGATAAGGATTGCTTAAAAGCACGTACAAAATCTTTTGCTCTTCTGCGAGCAATGCGAACTTTCAATAATCATCATCTAAGGATTTGGTATATCGAGGCTAACAAACATTACAAAAATCTGTGTCTTCAGAAGAAAACTGATTATGAAAACCAACAAGCTTTAACATTAGGTCAAACTAAAAGCTCGAAGGATTTCTGGAAGAGCGCAAGGGAGATCAATGGAATGAATTATAAGATCGGATCAGGCATATCCGCGGAAGATCTTTCAACCCACTTTAGACGCCTTCTTTCCAATGAATTTAATGTAATGTTTTCTTATGCTGAACCGTTAGCTATTGATGAAACATTAGATGCTGATATATCAAACGAGGAGATACATGCCGTGATTTTGAATGCGAAAAATGGAAAGGCTCCAGGTGAAGACGGTATCCCATACGAGTTTTTTAAAAATGCAACACCTACATTCAGCAATAAACTGCAAACTCTGTTTAATAAAGTTTTCGTCACTGCGGACATCCCCTCCTCTTTCAAAAAGTCGGTAATTTTTCCTATACACAAAAAAGGACCATTAGACGTTGTGGAAAACTATAGAGGAATTTCATTTATGAATGTCATAGCAAAAATATTCTGCGGTGTTCTTGTAGGGAGACTGGAAAAATGGGTTGAACGGAAAAATATTCTATCTGACTTTCAAGCTGGTTTTAGAAGGAATTACTCCACGATCGATCAAATATTTACTCTCTCATCCATTGTAAAAGCTTTTCATGCCAGGAACAAAAAGGTGTATGCATTTTTTGTAGATTTTAAAGCGGCTTTTGACCTAGTTAACAGAAATGCTCTCTTCTACAAGCTCTCACAACTTGGCATATCCTCAAAATTCATTAGAGTGATCAAGGAAATGTATACGGATACAAAAGCAGCAGTTTGGGATGGTACCACCTATTCTGAATGGTTTGGAACAAATACTGGTGTGAAACAAGGTTGTCTACTCAGTGCATTGTTGTTTTCGTTGTTTATAAACGATATAGTAGATGTTCTCCCCGGAGGAGTAAGAATTGCGAATTCTACCATTAATGTTTTGCTGTATGCTGATGACCTCGTCATACTCTCCGAATCACCGGAACATATGCAACTAATGATAAATCGCTTATCATGCTACTGCAAGAAATGGGGGTTGATAATTAATACAGAGAAGTCGAAAATGATGGTTTTTGCACGATCCCCAAGAGTTCATATTGAAAGGCAATGGAAATACGATGGCCATCTTCTAGAAACAGCTAAAGTGGTTAAATATTTAGGAGTGAAACTTAATCCAACTTTAAATTTCAACAAACACCTAACCGAAAAGGCCAATAGCTCGCAAAGCTTGCTTAACTTTACATGGAAAAATGTGTTCTCAAATAACAAAATAAGTTTATCGGCAAAATATAAGGTATTTAATTCTGTTGTTAAATCAAGTCTTTGCTATGCTTCTCAAGTTTGGGGGGCATATGAACATGAAGAAATCGAAAAATTCCATAGGAACTTTATAAAAAAACTCTTCAATCTACCTCAAAATACGCCTAGTTACGCTATATACTTGGAAACTGGACTACCGAAATTGCTGACGAACACACTCAAGTCACAAGCTGACTTCATAATCAAGATATGCAGCCATTATGAAGATTCCAGACTTTCAAAAAAACTGCTATTGTATGAGCTGAGGAATAAGGACTGGTGGTATGAAAGATGGCGAACTATTGGTGACACGTGTGGAGAATCGTTACATATCGATATGAACAACCTACGCAATTTGAAAGACCAACTTTACCGCATTATTCAGAAAAATGAAGACTCTATTCGAGATGAGTTCATCATAAAAGCTCGGGAATCCGAAAGCAGGCTTTTATATAGACAGCTTAACTATAACTTAAACGGTAGAAACTACTTCAACGACTCACTAAGTTATAATGAAATATCCTTCATATTCAAAGCAAGATGTGAACTTCTTCCCTTAAATGGTAACCCATATAATGGAAGCTACAATCAATTCTGTACGCTCTGTAACCTGAAGTCTAAAGAAGATTGCTTCCACATCATAAGTGTATGCCCAATATTTAGACCGCAAAGGCAAATTTTCTTCGGAAAACAGACATTAACTATGCAGGAAACTATCAAAGTTCTAAACGAGTGCGACTGGAAAACCCTAAGCAATTTTCTAAAATCAGTTTATAAGTATAGAATGTTACTAATATCGGAATATGTTTGAATCTTTAGCTCTTTCTTTTATTTATAGAAAATTAAAATTAATTTATATTTATAAATTTGCCAACCAGGCTGACGGCTTAGCCATAGCTCTTAAATTCATTTTTGTATACTATGTTTATGTTGAAATGTAAATAAATGAATCACTTACTTACTTACTTACTTACTTACTGTCGTCGAAATGATTCGATTGAACGATGGCTCTTTGGCAATCGTTTCATCGTTTTTGGTATATTTTATTTCCATATAGGGTCTTTTAAAGCAAAACAAAGGTTAAAAGAATATTCTTTCTATCAAATCTTTTATAATTTCGACAAAAGTACTCTCCATTATGCATTTGTACGGTGAAATGTGAAAATATAGAAAAAATACCCATTTCCTTCATTCTAGTTAAACGAAATAGGTACACTAGAAAGTTCATATCACACTCTTGTTATGTTCTCTTTGGAGTAGGCAATGATAGAATTAAAAAAAAAAAAATAAATAAATAGGTGGCGCAACAGGCGGGTGACACCCAAGGCCTAGCTTCTCGCAACCATTCGTTTTGTGTGAGTTTCTATTTTTGGGACGAATGGAAGGGACCTACAATTTTATGCCGAGTCCGAACGGCTCAATTGAGAAGCTTTTTCATGACAGGCATCTCGGATGTTTGTCGGACGTTCGCAAGAGGTGGCGCAGTAGAAAAAACTTTAAGATGTAATTTGGGTTTTTCCGGGGATCGAACCTGGGATCCCTCGCACAGTAGTCCAACCACTGCGCTACTGCGCCGCATTTATTAAATTGGCTTTAAAGAATGCATTCACTAATTTTGTCTTATATTACGACACCTAATCAATACAAATTTTCCTGTACCAAAAAATGTTTACCTTTTTATCTATTTCAACATAAAAGACAACAACACACACAAATTGCATATATACCTTTTTTATTAGTTTTCAGTTGTCACAGTTTCTTTACAGCCCTGCTCAAACTTTTCAAAATGAAAACGATGAACGATTCGATTGAACGACGCTATTGTGATGTTACATCGTTACGTTTTGTTCAATCGTCGAGACGATGATCGTCTGAAATGCTACGCGAAGACCCCAGATGTATGACCGAATTATTATCAGATGGATGTAGATAAAATGTACCTAACTAAAATTTATTTAACTAAGGAAAATATATGTGATAGTGTTTTTGCATTAAAATTAAACCTAAAACTAAAAACTGAATTTTATTTATACCTACGTTTAAAATTTGTAGGTTCCTGTAAAAGGTACGTTTATTTATTAAGGCTATTATTAATAGCTGTGATTCTTTGAAGGTGCCTAAGTACTTCTGAGAAGATAAAAACCATAACCTAGTGCTTCCTTAAAGCTCAGCTACATATTTTCCTACTTTATCACTTTTAAAGAAACGGGTAAGGGTTACATCGTGCGCCCCAGCACTTTGGCGTTCTAACTCTACGCTGGCCCCTTAGGCCGGCCCTGTGTCAATGCATTTGTGTTAGTGTAACACACACTATTTTGAAAAAAGCCTCACTGTTTCCTCGATATGCCCCTTCCTGTACTTCTTATTCTTAGGTACAAACTAAATCAACTGATGCGCCACCTGGATCGTCGAAGACGCGTAATTCAATGCGATGGCATGAGAGTACCATAGTGTGTATATACAATGGTACGACGAACGATTGTGGGTATTTTCATAAAGCAATTTTAAAGGCGGTAAACTCGAATGCTTATCAGTTGTGCGAAAGAAGTGAAATAAACACAATACAGGGTGACCCGTGATAGTTTTCGGTGCGAACAAACTACAGTGCAATTGTTTTTGGATTAAATAGAAATTTAAATAGGAAATGGGAAAACTTTTTTTGAAGTGTTTAGCCTGCGCGGTCGGGAACAAAAAGAAAATGCAGGTGTAAAATATGTTTATGTGCCGATAATGGATGGCATTAAAAGTTTAACTTTATTGGTTAAATTAAATTGGTAACCTCCTTTTTTGGAGGGTGTAATTTTTCATTACCATTTTTTTTACGCGCTGTTTATTATGCTTTTGTTTTGCTTGAACACATTTAAAATGCATACCTACGCCTTTTGTGTCCTAAGTTATATTAATCTTTAATTCATATAAATTTAAAGACCCGAACAAATTCAGAAGACCATTTTGGAAAATGAAGAGCAAATCAATTTCTTATGAAATGCGTTTTTTAAGTACATATTGCTTTTTTCGATAAGTCTGCCAATATAACTAAAAGGATGGAAGCAGAATATAAATAGTCTTTTTGGTATTTCAATTGACTTAATTGCCATCTTAACGCAACCGAGGAAGAAATAATAAGTTGCTGCCTCCATTTCAATTCATTTGTGAATTTAAAAGATCTTTTTCAGCAAAGTAGCTACATGGAGAAAATAGTTGCGAGCAAACTGCAAATTTAGAGCTTTCCGGCGTTGAAATAAACGCTTTCAAAACTGAATATGACTATAAAACTGCTGATTTCAGTAGTGAAAATGCGTTTTATTATTTTGCATGCTAAATTAAAAAAAACCTCAAAAACGCGAGTGTGAGTTGGAACTAAGTCAGCAACATAGGGTTTCCTCCATATTTACATTTAAATTCGCCTAAAAAATTTTTAGATGCATTAGAAAGTTTATAGCAAAAAAAAAAAAATTTTTTAATGAAAATGTATTACCTACATATAAAATAATAAATGTGATTGATTACTGGCTGTAAAAATCAAAACAAAGAATTTCTTATCAAATTATAATGTAGGCACGTGTTTGAGAGCATGACTTTATCAAAAAATTTAATAGAATAATCAAAAAAACCAACAACTAGTATAAATATCTTAGCGTAACACACATGTAATTATAATTTTGTATTTAATAAAAATGTATGCCAAGTTAAACATTTTTCGTTTTTAACGGAGCACCCTGTGCCATTTTCCGAAAAAATACTCCTCCTCTTCTTTCTCTCTCTCACTACCCACTTTATATATCCGTCTATTTCTCATGTCTGTGTGACACAGTAATACTTGCTGATAACAGAAATGTCTTCCCAAGTGGATATATACGGAGAATTGACTGTCAGAATTCAAAAACTATTCAAACAATCACTTAAAGGAGTCTGATGATGAATTAGTGGTGTAGTTCGAAATAGCTATCATTCCTACCAAAGTGACTGTGTCTACGAGTTGTTGTTAATGTAATTCTCTCAAATTGCAAACGAAAATGCAATTTAAATGCTCTGCTGGTACCTAAGGCAAAATCATTTTATCACTTCCTTAAATGATTTTTTAAACTAAAGTAAATAAACTTGCATGTCGCTGCTTGTTGTTCTCTTGTTCACCCCAGAAAAAAAAATAATGGAAAATTTATGTGGAAAATGACACTTCATTCCGCCCGAAAAAGTGATGCCAATAAGGGGAATTTTTCGAACATCTACAATTTTTCGCCCGGAACAAATGATAAGCGAAAAGTGAAATGTCAATTTTTTCGGGTGAAATATTGTTCGGGTGAAACTCACAATAAGGCTGAATTTCTTTCTCTTATTCCTATAATACCCAATACACACCAAACCAAAAACCGAGTTTTCGTCAGAAAAGTTTAGAAAACTCGTAGCTGCATTCACGCCGAACACCAAACCCCTTTTCGTTTGACGTTTCAATTAGCTCTGAAACTAGCTATGAAATGTTTGTGGCGACTAGACTTTTATTTTAGTTACTAAACTTCGCTCAATACGAGCGTAATACGACATAATATAAAAACAAAATTATTTAAGCTACTTTATAATCGTTAACTTATGGTTAAATGCATAAAATAATTAACATAAAGCAACATTCGAAATCAAAACATCTGAAAATACCATTTAGTTGTGGCAGGTACCTACGTAGTTTGCTCTTTATGGTGCAATGTAAAGATAAAAAAAACTATCACTCTCACTCAGTCTGTCACATCCTATCAGCAGTTTTGCTGAGCTCGCTGAATGTTGCAAAAGGTGTGTCTGCTTCAACAACTCGTTTTGAATACTGCAATATGTATGGGAAACTTCTGTTTTCAAGGAAGTTTTCGACTGTTTTCGCGAAAACCCAGTTTTCGGCTTGGTGTGAATAGGGTATAAGAGAAAGTTAAAAATGAAAATATCATAAGCCTCTCTACTCTACTCCAGGGTTGGCCGAACTGTCACTTTTTAGAAAAAACTACATTTGTTACATCTGCTACGTAGTTTATGTAGTTAATGTAGTTAAATGTAGTTAATGAAACAAATTGTAGCAGACGTAGCTTCAACTGTCAAATTTGAAATGGGACGCTTGCTTTTGAATTCGAAATCGCTTCTCGAATGTTCATTGTTCAATATGAACATCTACTTCTCTAAAAAACAGAAAAACAGACGAATATTGACTGCCTACATACGTTTACATTTTTACTTCTATTATACATATTAGGTACCAGGTACCTATAAGGGTAAGTTATTTGGAAAGTAAAATATCGTACTCCACATTACTCCACATTACGTGAAGAAAACCCGAGAGATCGCACAGAGCTTGGTCTTCTCCTCCGTTCTAATCAGCAGTTTGCGGTAGTGGTAGTCACTTGGTCACTTACCCCTTCCTGGCAGGGGTAAGCAGAAAAGTCTTCCCGAGTGGATTAAATAGGGAGAATTGACTGTCAGAATTCAAACTGTTCAAACAATAACTCAAAAGGAGTCTGATGATGAATTAGTGGTGTAGTTCGAAATAGCTATCATTCCTACCAAAGTGACTTCTTGTTAATGTTATTATCTCACACAATAATTCATAGACTGAAATTCGACAAAATTTCCGAACAGAAATTGTCAGGGGCAATCCCAAACAAGCGAGAATCGTTGTTACTCCTCGTTTCCCCACTCAGTATTTTAATCATTACCGGCCAGTTACATTTTTAAACGAAATCTCACTCTAAAAAGTATTAAAGTATTAAAAAACAAATTTCTGCAATTTACTGCAAATCAGACGGCGCATATAAAATAAGACTCACATGCGCTAATTGACATTTGGCAGTTTCATATAAAGAATAGAGTTAAAGAAAAAAAAAATCATTCAAGATACGATTTTCAGTTGAGAATTCTCATGTTTGTATATCCATGTGTAGGTAACCATCTGGCTTCATAATCAGTGTTGCCACTAAAACAAAGTGAATACGGTCAAATCTGACCGTATGACCGGATTTTTATTTTCTAAATCCGGTTAAAAAATTCGGTCAAAAGTCAAAATCAGAGTTTTTCACCAGAAACCCGGTCAAAAATAGATTATGGTAACATAATATGTATTACTAAAAATATAAAACAAAAGGTAACTATCATTAGCCATTTTTTTACTTTATAAACATTGTCCAAGTTGAGAAAACCTTTTTTATGTGAATCTTGAGTTTGTAAACTTGTTTTTTATTTCGTTTGTTTAAAATTTACTGAAACAAATTTTTCATTTTATATGACGTGTTTTAAGTCCTGAAATACACTTTTAGTGCATGACCATATAACGTCTTCCAATGTCCAGCGAGGCAGGGAGATTTTGAGTGAGTAGAAAGGAGAGAAGTAGATAGCATAGGAAATGCGCGGAAAATCCATTTTCAGAAATAATTCTGACATGGCCTGGGCAGGGCATAAAGTTTCTTTTTCGTACCATTGTGCTTTCGATATAAATCTGCATTTGATAATTTGCATTGATAGAGTGAGGGCGTCAAAAACGGGCGTCGGCTTCGGCTTTACTATAAAATTTGTTTGTGTTTCCGATTTCAATGTTCTATTACCTGTTAAATTTTATTTCATTGCAATGACGCCTCGTTTTTGTTTGTAGCCAAGTCGTTAATGGAAATAAAAGTCATGGGAAGACGTGTATGGCTAAATAATTATTTTCGGATAATTTTCTGACACTTGAAAAGAGTAGTTCACCAAACATTGAAATGCATTGTTTAATTTCCTCTTCAACATTCTAGCAAAATTTGCATATAAGATAATTTATTATCCTGCTCCCGAAGGAGAATTCCATGTGTTATGTTGTAAATGTCCCAAAATATTCGCTGGCAAAGTTTTATTCAACTTACCTATAGCAATCTATCTTTATTTATTGTCAGTAGAGTAGTAGTTTTCCGGTTAAAAACATTTTTCGTTCCGGTCAGACCGGAATCCGGTCAGAATGGCATCACTGTTCATAATGCCTATGCTCACGCCTTGATTCGAACCCTCACGTACAAAATAATTATGGCACAAATACGTGACAGGATTTTAGAAAGTATATACATATACATATATTATAGAATATTTCTTGCATCATACGCATACCAGTAAGGCTTTACCCTTATTCTTATACTGTGCCATCAATGAATTTGTGTTTTTTTTTACTTATTTTTGTAGAACTAATGCTCGTTGAAGTTTATTTTCCTCTTCTTGTACCTATATATGTTTGATGTTCGAGAAGGCAAAAGTTGCTATATCATTTTGTTTACACACATGACACACGTACCCATGTGTGCGGGGGGCATGCGAACAACATATGGGAATACAAGTTTATGTTTGCCCAGATGTCAAGCAAATTCTGCTTCTTTACTCGTTTAAGGCTTAACTTGCGCTTGGTAATTATTTTCGAAATAAAGTTTCACGACAGAAGAAAGTTATTTTGTTCTTCACGGAACAGCTGGACGCTTCGTTGTAAACTAATTGCAACAATTCTTGGCCCTTATCCAAGAGTAACAAACATCTATGATAGGTATCTTCTAAAACAAAATAAATTTAAAGCTTGTCATTTGGGCTATTTATCATTGGCAATAGACAATACCAATAGCCGGGTATCTATATTACCTCCACCAGCGGACGGTAGAGGTGGAGGAGTGTCCCTTCACTAATGCCGCTCGTCCACTTAGTGCCCAACGCATCAACCAATTTTATTCAACAGTTTATTCAACTCTTTATTTTTTTTTCACACTCGTACTCGTACATTTTTTATTTTATTTTTTTTACTTTGTCGGAGGTTGTTACTATCCGATGGAGCACTCAGACACAACTACTGGTCCCTTGTACTGCCAAACAGACACCTTACATTGCTGTACTTAGTTTTCCCGTCTTTCGAAGAAAGATGAGAAGGAGCTTCAGTGATGAAGAGCTTAGATGTTCGGCACTCACCACGTCAGCCCCAAAGATCCGCCACCTGATGCGAGCAAAGGCAGGACAACTACAGAGGAAGTGCTCCGCTGTATCGTCATCCTCTCCACAAGCAGGACAGATGGTGGTGTTGCTCAAGCCCAACACATTTAAGTGTTTGGCAAAAGCTTGGTGGCCCGAAAGGACGCCCACAAGAAGTCTGCAGTCGATTCTCCTGAGAGACAGAAGGAAAGACGAGGACCTCTTGCAGATGTCCGGACGCAGTCGTTTGGTCTGTCTACACCCAGCACAGTCACGCCAACGACGCTCGTGTTCACGAGAAACCCAAGTATCAATGGATGAACCACAGATGCAGGCAAACCCAACGCAGGTTCAGGTCCTAAGAAATCTTCTTCTGAACCCACCCTGGCAAGCTCATCAGCGATCTCGTTTCCCTGGATACCAGTGTGACCTGGAACCCAAACAAGTTTGACCGTGTTTAGCCTACCGACCAAGTTCAGAGAAAGCTTGAGTTCGAACACTAACTTGGACGAGGTAAGAGGTTTGAGCAGCGCTTTTAATGCAGCTTGGCTATCACTGCAAACGCATATGCTTCTAGCCCTCCACCTGTTTGTCACAATATAGCGCATAGCCATAAGGATAGCGAAAATCTCCGCCTGGAAGACAGTCGCATAGTTACCCAAGGGGTAGTGTAGTCTAATGTTCTCGCTTTCCACGAAGACTCCAGAACCAGACCCCTGTCCGGTTTTAGAGCCATCCGTGAATACACGATGGCATTCCTTCCCTGGCTCCGAGTCTGGCCGAAGCCATTCTGTTGCCAGAGGAAAGTTGACGTGGTCGTTTTGTCGCAGTAGGATTTCTGGTGTCATTGCGTCAGACGGCATATTCATAAGACAGGGGTCAAAGGATAATTCTCGCACAAGTTCTTCAAAATTCCAATGCGCGTGGTGATGTCTGGCTGCATTGCACATGCTATCAAAGGTCGCATTATCAAAAGCACCCTCAATATCGACGAAAATACCCAACGCGTACTCCTTCCGATCAAGAGCACTTTCGATCCTACCAACGAGGTTCTGAAGCGCAGTCTCACAGGATTTTCCGCGCTGATAAGCATGCTGCATCTCAAAAAGAGTCAACCAGTCTCTCCAAGCTTTTCAGCAGGAAGGAAGATAGACTTATGGGTCTGAAACTTTTGGCGAGAGTATAGTCAGTCTTACCATTTTTGGTATGAACACGACTTTAACCATACGCCAAAGGGAAGGTATGTATGCCAAGGCGAAGCTAGCGGTGAAAATTCTTTTCAACGTCGGCCTCAGCTGACTAAAACCTTGTTTCAGCATAGCCGGGTAAATTCTATTCGGACCAGGTGACTCTGGATGCAATATACCAGCTACGCCGCGTGGAGTTTGTCAGTTCCGTACTGGCCACCGTTGCCGGTACCACTGAAGAACGCGTAGTGACCTGATTTCCCGGGAAGTGAGTCTCCAGCAGAAGACTAAAAGTCTCCGCCTTTGTCTCAGTGGAGGTGCCATCAGATTTTTGGAGCGATTCCAGTTTACTTGGTCCGTCCCTTTTGAGGATTTTAACAAGCCTACTGGTTGCACTTAGTGATTCGACCTCCTCACCAAATTTCCTATAAGAGCCATTTTTCGATTTTCGAATTAGTCTCTTAAATTCTTTTCGTTTCGATCGATAGAGATTCCAGTCTTCCTCCAAGTTGGTTTTTAAAGACCGATTTAGAAGCTTCCTGGTTTCTCTACGAATACACTGTAGTTCGGTGTTCCACCAAGGTACCGGTTTTCTACAGAAGTTTTTTGTAACCGGACACGCTTGTTCAAAACAATGGATAAGGACGCTGTTCAGCTCCTGAGCAGACCTCTCTACCCTTTGTATTGATCTTAATTTAAGTGGAACTTTAACAGAGTTGCCAAGTTCCTCCTTAAACCGTGCCGAGTTCGTTTTTCTCGGATTTCTCCTCTCTTGCGAAGGCGAAACTTCACAGTAGATTTGAAATTCGATGTATCGGTGATCTGACAGAGTGCTATCTGGCGATACCCTCCAATTATTGATAGACTTGGAATGCCTGTTGGACAGAGTAATATCAATTACTTGCTGTCTTCTGGCTGTAACAAAAGTAGGTCGACAACCCACATTGTTGATGGTGATGTCAGACGAGAGGATGAAGTCCAGAAGACGATCCCCACGTATATTACATTTGCTGCTGCCCCAAACAATGTTTTGGGCATTAGCGTCGCAACATAGAATAAGATCAATCTTTTTGGACTCGCAGTAGGTACTCTATGAGCTCAACAGCTGCCTTTGGTGGTGGAGGAGTTAGAGAGTCATAGGGAAAGTAAGCCGATGCAACGACAAAGGTTTCCCAATTGCCGTTTGCATGGTAAGTGATATTTGCAGCAACCAAATCTTGGCCACAAAACCGTTCGATTTTAACTGCCGCGAGGGATTTCGATACAACAAGACATGTCCTAGGTCTCTCGGACAGTTTATCGTAATGAACGTGGTGAGAACCGCTCAATTCACCAAGGCCGCAGATGCGATTTTTCCACACCCATGGTTCCTGGATGGTAGTAGGATGGGTGCGGTTTTTTGTCCTACTGACAGCAAGTCTCCTACTTAGAAGAGCGGTAGCAGCCTTGCAGTGCTGTAGATTGATCTGAGTAAACAAAATGGATGTAAACTCTGGTGTACGAACTGCCAAAGAGGAGACGGCCTCTGATCTCGCACCTCAGCTGTTCTGCGTTCAAAACTATCTCTCTGACCGTCAGAGCCATCCGCGACGACAAAGTTCTGTCCGCTGGTACTGAAACCTGAATTGATTTCAGCACCTGCATCATTCATTACCAGTGCACGGGCAGCTCCAACGATTGGAGAGCCTGGGGAGCTCTCGCCTGTAGGTGAGATCGCGACGTCCGGTTTCCGTCCGCCAGTACTACTTCCATTGCTGGTAGTAGCACCGGCTTCATTTGGAGACCGTGCACGAACAGACTCACAGACTTGAGTGGGGTTTATTCTCTTTTCGAGCTTGGGTCGCTTCTTCTTGCTTTTCGGGTTATCAGAAGAGGAGGCAGTGCCCGATCCAAGGGGTTGTTTAGTTTCAGTTGTTGAGACCTCCACCGACCTGTTCCTTTTCAAAGGCACCGCCGAAGAGCTGAAAGAAGTGCTAGCGCCTTTAGCAGATAGAGCATCTTTGCGCCGCAGGTCCATCAGCTTCTTTCTTTTCCTCTTCCGCTGTCCCTTAGACAGGCGCAGCTCAAGGACCGCCTCATCAGGAGCTCGTTCAACCATGAAGGTATCCCGTGTCTGACCGTCAGTAGCAGTGCAGTGAGCCACAGCTTGTCTCATGCTCAGTCTGCCGAGTGAATCGGAGATAGAGCTGCATGAGTCGCATGTGGGTTCGGGTATGAATGTCGGGGCCTCCAGAATCCGTGCCCCGGCCGTACTCGAGAAGACTACGGATGGATTATGGCTATTGCCATTACCACCTGGAGTAGACAGTTCCGTATGGTTCTCCATTCATATCCAGTTTTGAGTGTTAACCACTGGCTCCTGTGGGTGGGATTTACTGAGGATAGGCTAGCCGTTACCTCAAACCCATAACATACTCGTACATTAGTGCACAAACTCACGTTGTTCATGTTGAGCAACGTAATCCCAATTAAAGTTGAACGCATTGCGGGCCCCGTCCACCTAGTTTATCAACTCACTCAACTGTTGAATGACCCCGTACAACTAGTTGACCAACTCATTCAATTGTTGAATAATCCCGTACATCTAGTTCACCAACTCATTCAATTGTTGGGGGAGAGTACGATAACTTGGGCGCCAAACACTGATAACGGTTTTTTGTAGAGGGGTTAAATACAAGCATTTTTTAATATGGGAGAGAGGGTCTATCTCGCTTCGTTTAGGCGGGAGAGGTAATTTAAAAATAATAATATGTACTTAAAATTAAAAAAAAAATATTAAAAAATAATGGCAACACTTACAGTAAAGGATTTTGGTATTTTTGTAAGCCAAAAATCTGTTCTTTAATATTGTTTTTAAATAAAATTATTTCTGTTAATAGTTTTTGTAAAAAAATTAATTCGAACTTGAAATTTAAGGGCAAGAAATGGGGAGAGAACGATAATGTTTGCGATGAAAACTAATGACGGATTTATGTAGAGGGGTTAAATACAAACATTTTTTATTATGAAGGGGGTTCTATCTCGCTCCGTTTAGGCGGGACGAGTAATTTAAACAAAAATAATACTTAAAATGAAAATAAAACAATAAAAAACAATGGCAACACTTACAAAAAAGTGCTATAGCATTTTTTAAAGCCAGAAATCTGTTCTGATTTGTCTATAATCCAAATCAGCAAAATTTTGTCTATAATGTGAAATTTTAGGCCATAGACTGTTGGTAAAGAATGTTGCTGAAAATCGGGTAAACTAATTTAATTTAAATAAAGATTGCATATATTCAAACTCGCACCCACCCCAAAATCCAATAGTGACCCCAAGCAGGGAGGTTGCAGGGGGGCAGCATGCCCATACACATTTCAAAGTACAAGGGTATCAATTCGCGCGCAGTAGGTGCTGTTGTCCAAGAAATTATCCATTTTCTTAAAGACTAGAAGACATTAATCAATCTGGTTTTCAGTGTTCGATTAAGAATTGATTTGGACTATAAAAACTACTAACAAATTAAGTATCTAATTTCTCAATATTGAAAAAAATTTCAAGTTTGTAAGTATTTTTTTCAAAAACTATTATCAGTAATAACTTGATTTAAAAATAATATGAAAGAACAGGAGCATTCTTTGTTGTAAGTGTTGCCATTGTTTTTTTATATATTTTTTTCATTTTAAGTATTATTTTTCTTAAATTACCCCTCCCGCCTAAACGAAGCGAGATAGACCCCCTCTTCCATAGTAAAAAATGCTTGTATTTAACCCCTCTACAAAATACCGTTATCAATTTTTGGCGCCTAAGTTATCGTACTCGTGCCAATTGTTGAATGACCTCGAACATCTAGATTCTAGTTGATCAACATGTCCGATTTTGGCAAAAAAAAAGTTTCTCGATCTGGACAACAGCGTTTTCGTTGTGATTGCTCATAGAGTTGAAGAACGCGTTGATACCCTCGTACATTTAACCATGTAATGCTGATAGCGCATTGACTCATTTTGGGTACAACCATTGTATAAGTTAACAAACGAAACATGAAACAACAATACGCCCCACGCGCAACATCGATTCCCACGAAATCATCAACCAACAACACGCGAAACATCAATTCCCATAGCGTCAGCAAATCCATGCCATGCTGCACCTGCCGTTCCAGGGAATGCTGACGTTAGCCGCGTTTTATTATCGCTAATGATCCATAAGGATTGTCCCCTGATAATAAAACGATCCAGATCATCAAAAAATATTACTTTGCAAGTTTGGCACCCCTGATAATTTTTCGACATACCTACGAAGCAAATAGTAAACATAACTCCAGCTATAATTGATGTACGTTGAATAGGAATGGAGGAAAGCGATTGTTTCATCCCTCGTCCAGACTCTTGTTTGCCTTAAAAATATTTTTTAATGCGTAAAACGACATTTTACATTTGCTATTTATTTGTATTTATATCCATTGCTTGCTGTTTTATTTGGATTTTTGATGACATTTTGCACACAGCTGTTTCTCTGTATTTACTTTTTAATGGCGCTGCCATTCGTGATTTTTTTCTTGTTTTATTCAATCTTTAGAAATTTTGAACAACATCAAACTACGGTTATTATACCATCCACAGGAAGGTATATTCACTTTGTCATTACATTTGTAACGCCGAGAAGGATTCACCGGAGACCCTATAAAGTAACGTGGGTAAAGCTGGATCACCACATTCGAGTTTCGCAAACATTTAGTTGCTATTTAATTGCAGTAATTTTGATTTTTTTGCTCTTCGGGAAATGGTAAATTCTGTGGTGGACCTAGCTTACCGGTAAAGCTGGATCCACCACGTCGCCTTTTCGAAAAAAAAAGATGAGGCATATACCGCTGATTTAATTGCTCTGGGAAAATGCAAACATTTTTCCGATCGGACAAGCCGTTCCGCCGGAATTAACCGTTAAAGTCTTAAATCCCCAGTTCGCTACCGAACTCTGTCGTTTTTTTTTTGGAAAAATTAAAAAAAACGATTACCCCTTTCGAATTTGTCTGCTTTGAATATTGCAAAATAATTGTCTATGCCGAGGCTATCTTACCACTTAATCAAATAATTTGTCGCTCCTCTCTAAAAGTGTCAAACGGTGAAAATTTTTTTTAAAAAGTTACTTTATACTACTTACCAAAAACCTATTACCCCGGGCGAATTTCTCCACTTTAAATATCCCAAAATAATCTTGCATTCATTGGCTACAAAGCCTCTTAATCAAATAATTTGTCGCTCATCTATAAGTGTGTCAAAAAGTCAAAATACCATTTATTACCAAAAAGGGCACTTTTGACATTTTTTATGCAAATTTACAGAAAAACCCCATAAAGTCATATACCCAGATCGACTTCGTCCATTCCAAATATGACAAAAGAACCGTCTATTCATTGGCTATTATACCCCATCTTCAAATAATTTGTCGCTCTGCGAAAAGTTTGTCAAAAATTGAAAATTTCGACATAGTATCATAAATGGTACTATGCACAAATTATATTGAAATTTACTGAAAAACCCCAAAAAGTCATATACCCAGATCGAATTTGACCATTCCAAATATAAAAAAACAACCGTCTATTTATTGGCTATTATCCCCCACCTTCAAATAATTTGTCACTCTTCGATAAGTTTGTCAGAATTGAAAATTTCGTCATAGTATCATAAATGGTTTTATTTTATATGGAAATTTACGGGAAAACCCTAAAAAGTTATATACCCAGATCGAATTTGACCATTCCAAATACCACGAAATGATGGCAACACCATGCTTCTCTCGGGTGTTTTTTAGTGGGTGAGCTAACCGCAAGTCCCACACTATCGCAAACCTCGCATGCGATGTCTTTCAACGATTTTTACATCCAGCTACACGCAAAAAAAAAAAAAAAAAAGTTCTGGCGGAACGGCTTGTCCGATCGGAAAAATGTTTGCATTTTCCCAGAGCAATTAAATCAGCGGTATATGCCTCATCTTTTTTTTTCGAAAAGGCGATGTGGTGGATCCAGCTTTACCGGTAATCTAGGTTAGGTTAGGTTAGGTAAGGTGGCTAAGGGACACACTTAGACCAGAATTTTGGTCCATTGTGATACCACGAGAGGGGGAGGGGGGAGGAAGTGGCCTAAACAGTTTCTTTGTGCCGGGCATTACCTTAGGAATTCTCTTGCAATTTGCGAGATGTGGGTATCCTACCTGAGAGGTGAACTTTTATAACTTTCTTTCCCTGGTTGCGGCTTAGTCTTCGGGTCAAGGTGGAGGGCGACCGTAACAGTCTGTCCCATGCCTATTGCCTTTGACGCGGCCTTTACTAGGGAGGGAGACTAGTGCTTCACAGAGGTGGCCGATTCCACCAGTCTGCCCATCTGCTTGACCAAAAGTCAATGGATGGATTGTTTGGTGGAAAAAGGATGGGGGCAACCGTAGCAGTCTGCCTCCCTTTTATTTACCTTTGACAATCAGTCCACATGACAGATTGGTGCTGAACAGAAAGGCCTGATTGAAATTCCGGTTAGTCTTCGGGGAGAGCAGAGGGGTGACTGAAACAGTCTAACCCCCCGCTGGTAGCCGCTGACAGTCCGTTAGTAAGAAGTGGGGCTGTTACGAATCAGTTAAGGAGACTGCGGTAGAAGAGATCGACGAAGGATGACCGAAACAGTCTAATCCCCGACTTTCTCCTCTAACGGAGTCTGAAAGTTCTACGTGTGAAGGTGAAATTGACCGACTTGGTCAGCTCCTCCCGTTGGACTTTGCCAAGTTGAAACATTTCCTACTATCTTTTCGCAGTTTTGCTAAGTGATTGTTCCACCAGGGTGGTTTATTTCCAGTTTTGTGCCTGCTAACTGGGCAGGCTCTTCTGAAGGCGTCGTTCATGGATTTGGTAACCTTGTTTACCATGAGATCTAGATCTGATGGTGAATTCGGTTGAATAGGTATTTGGTTTAGTTTCTGCGTGAGAACTGAATTATATGTCTGCCAGTTGACTTTTCTGGGATTCCTAAAGGGTATTATTGGAGGTATACAGTGGTCAATACTAAATTGAATATAGCGATGGTCCGAGAATGAAACGTCTCTCGATACCATCCAATTGCTAATTCTTAGTTTGGGAGAGTTAGTAGATAGAGTAATGTCTAGAACCTCCTGTCTAATACTATTGATGAAAGTAGGCTCTGAGCCCTTATTGCACAATATGAGATTAGTTGTCATAATATAATCAAAAAGACACTCACCTCTGTTATTTATGTCGCTGCTGTCCCAGAGGGTGTGGTGAGCGTTGGCATCTGCGCCCACCACAAGGGGAATAGAGTCCTTATCGGCCGTTGCTATCGTATTTCGTACGATGTTTGCGGGAACGGGCCCTGTGTCATCATAAGCCATGTATGCAGATGCTAGCCATAGCTTTCCATTGCTGCTTCTGTCTAGCTGTACGCAGACAAAATCTAAATCGCTGAAATTGGGTATAAGATGAGCTTTTAAACTATCCTTTGCCAAGATGCATGATCTGCGTTTACCTTCGTTTTTAGTGTAGAATAACTTGTAGTTTTTTGTCCTCAGTCCAAGTATGTGGCCTTTTTGGTTGACCCACGGTTCCTGGATTAGGACGATGTCTTCTCCACCCGTTTGCAGGCGGAGCAGAAGGTTAGCCGAAGCTGTTTTGGAGTGATGGAGGTTAATCTGTACTAGTCGTAGCAACATTGCTGACCGGTACAGACGCCTCTATCACTGTTTTGTTGCCGTCATCCGAATCAGATGAAGGCTCGCTGCTGACGTTGATTGTCGTGGGTTCCACGTTGGTCTTGGCGCCATCCGTATCAGCTGGCTGCCTGACCAACGTCTGGTTGGCTTCTTTCCCTTGAGAGGAGGTTGAGGGACCGTCAAGCTCGGCATCCAGGCCAAGGTCACCTAGCGAAGATACCATTCCTGACATGAGTCTCTCCTCCTTCTCCTGAACCCTAAGGACTAACCCATCCATGCCGTAAGAGAATTTATATCCTCTCTTACTAGGTAATCTAGGTCCACCACAGAATTTACCACTTCCCGAAGAGCAAAAAAATCAAAATTACCGCAATTAAATAGCAATTAAATAGCAACTAAATCCCATATACTTTGTTTGGCGAAACTCGAATGTGGTGGATCCAGCTTTACCTAAGTTATAAAGTATATATATTCTGAATCAGGATCAAATTCTGAATCAATTTAGCCATGTCCGTCTGTCTGTCTGTCTGTTGAAAACACGATAGCGTCCAAACGAATCGACATAGGCGAATGAAATTTTCTGAGAAGACTTCTTTTTACTGTCGTCAGATTGGTATTGAAAATGGGCTATGTCAGTCAAGTAGTTCTGGTACCTCCCATACAAAACCACTATTAAACCAAAGTCTCTCTCTGTCTGTTGAAATCACGATAGCGTCCGAACGAATCGATTTAGGCAATTGAAATTTTATGAAATGTCTTATATTTATGGCCTTCAGGTTTCTATTAAAAATGGTCCATGTCGGTCAAATAGTTCTGGTACCTCCTATACAAAACCAATATTAGACACATGCGGGTACATATACAGTACATACAGTGGAGGGTATCAAAGCATCGGCCAGGCCGATGATAACACTTTTACTTGTTTTCTTTTAATTTGCTACAGAATTGCTAAAAACTACACTAATATTTGGAGAATTTTCGTTTAAACACATTGAATTCGTAGTTGCAAATTTTTATTCTTCCATTTTACGATGCGGCAACTCCGTACTTGATAGCACAGAACAGAAGTGGAAACATTCAGAAGTAAAAATTACTCAAATCCTTGGGTTTTGGGGTTGGCTATCTAGATAATGAAAATTTAACCCGATAGAACACATGATCTCGTAGACGGGGGCATGTTGCACCATCAGTATCCGCCGAATCTACTGGTGGTGATTGGTGTTTTCCTGTTTTTGTGGCCAGGAGCATTGTGTAGTGCACCTTTTAGCGTTTTCACCAAATCGGCGATGGTAGGAACAAACTGACGAAGCTGCGTGATCCGTCGAAATAAAACTGCTGTGCCGTCCAGGAGTGGCACTGCGAGAACGGTTATCTTTACCACTTGCCATGAATCGGTCCAACTTCTGCGACAGTTTTTCGATTTGCCTGGAGAGCTCTTGAATCTGTTCGTCCACATCTTTGCGTTCGGTGAATCGCGAAATTGGCATAAGTTGTCCGACATTCTGGTGAAGTTGGATGTCCATTATTCTATCTGCAAGTTGGGCGAGGCTGCTGTTGTCGAGGCCATCAGCCGTGGCGAGAACAACTTGCACATGAGGGAGCAATCGATCGAGCGAGAGGGTTCTTGTGAAGGTGGCTTTTAGCAAGTTGTCACCTAACCGATGCAACGTCTGCTTCGCAGTTCTAGCCCCGAGACAAGGGTTTTAAACTGACGTTCCTGTGAAATTGAAAAATGGTTCAAAAGGGCCTCTTTCACGGTCTTATTCCTATCTTGAGCAGGAGGCTTGACAATGATGTGCTCTATAACCGATAGGTTATCCTGGTCTAGACGGGCGATGACAGCGGGCGATGACCACTTGCTTGCGTTTGGGGTTCTTCGATGTGAATGCAGAAGCGCCATTTTGTCAAATTTTCTTTTATTGCGTGCTTAGACGGGGTCACCAATTGTGGGAATTTAAATTCGCACTTTTTGTTTATAAACTTTTTACTTTATTATTTTTAGCAAAAACTAACTTTTATCAAAAGAAATTAATTTTAATTGTTTAAAATTAATTAAATTTAATTAATTAATTTACATATAACGAGCATAATAAGGAGAGAAACAATTTTTCATTTCACAGGTAAATTTTATCTCATATTCCACATAAAATAATTTTGTTAAGTGTTTTGTAGGTAGATATATTATTGTAGAACACTTCTAAATTAGTATTTCATGACATTTTGTTGCAAAAAAGGGAATTTGGTTGAAAACAAAAATATAATTTATTTATCTGATAGCATTTGATTTAACTGAAACTCATCTATTTTTTTGTTGGTGAGGGCAAGGCGCTTAAATCGGTTGAGCGCCCTAGTGGAGTTTTCTTGTTATAAATAGAAAATATGTTTAAGTTATTTCTTCTGTTGTCCTGTTATCGCGACGTTTGGTATCTTGGTAGTGTGAAAAATAAAATCAACACAAAGAATGGATATTAGTTTAATTTCCGACGATTGTGGTTTTATAAATATGTAGCTACTTTTATATGCGTGGAATATTCGATAGAAAAAAAAACATTTCGATGTCAGCGAATAAAATGCGGCGATATGATAGGAGTTCATAAATCGAATCGACAGCATGTCGTATAATCCATAGGGTTATTCGCATGAGATACCTCAACTCAGACCAAAATACCTACTTTAGATTTTCAGAAACAACAGCAGAAATATAGATAAAGTTGCAACAAATTCCTATAGCGTGGCACGACTATCTAGATTTCTAAAATTTGGAGCCCTATAGCGCTATTGGAGTTATCTGAAATCTGACATTAATTTCATCCACTGCACTGCACGATGCAGAATTTGTTAATTACTTGACTACAGCGCCACCTATTGGATCTTAGCAAATCTATAAACTATCGGCTTGGTGAAACAAGTCTATTGTGTGAATATAATCTCAATTGGTCAAGTCGTTTAGGAGTTACACGATCGCTAAGAAACGATACAAACGTTTGTATATATGAAGATTTAAAATGACTGCCAAATCTCACACATGCGCAATAGAAAGTACCCCAATATCTTAAAATCATTTCCATATAATGTGTCCATCATTGTAAAAATTTAATGCTTTTATCACAAAGTGCACAATTTTTATACAATTTTATACTATGCCGCTCCACTAATATGAAGGTGCACATAAGAGATGTTTGAAGCGTTCTGCCAGGGGGTTAATGCCGACATATTGTTCTGCCAATGAAAATGTATACTTGAAATGACTGCCCTAACAACATATTAAAAAATTAAGCTTAACTAAATAATAAAAATTTCGTTGCTCACACGACGTGTTTGGAGTCATCTGCCACCCTGTTCATACCGGCCAATCGATCTGCCAATATTATAGCGATATTTATTGACTGCTCATCAGACGAATAGTAAACAAAATTTCAGCCTTAAATAAATAATAATTTTATGCACTTTTTTTTACAACTTAAGGGCGTTCTGCCTCCCTCCCATACCGCTACCTGGGTCAATCCTCACGGATGACACTTAGTCAAGTCGCCCACATTCTCTCAAAAAATAGACCTTACCTAAATCATCGCTGAAAAATGTCACTGGCTCTCCTACTATTTGCATATTGATATTCAGCTTCCAAGAAATCAGGCCGCATCGCCCATATCGTATCTATTCTTATAAATACTCCGGTGTGGGAGTTCTGTTTAATGAACTGAAAAATTAAAATAGCAGAAAATCGACAGCGCGAATGATAACAAATGAACGTAATTCTATAGTGTCCGCCCTGTATTCTTGTGCTTGGCAAGCCCTTGCACTTCATTGAATGGTGTTGAGAAATAACAACCAACACTCGAATTTCCTATTAAGAAACAATAAACATTTTGATGGTGACACTGTAATCTGATAGGGAATTTCCAAATTTCCACCATTTTGGTTTAAGCAAGGACGAAGGGTGGCACTAAACTATATGGATTCGCGACGCACATTTATAATATAATGTATATCACAAGTTGGGTATTTGAATTTCTTGTCTTCCTTTATGGGTCGCTCTCAACCACCACACAGTATTACCTACTTGTTCTTATAAGTGAAGTGCTGCACTTTCTGTACTCTTGTTCTATTTGACTTCGAACAACCCCTTAAATATGAAAGATTGGACATTGGAGTGGGCGATATTGAATTGCGATAAGTGCATTGTGTGGTTTCTCTTTTCCTCGAAATCGATTTTTGGCGATACGTTTGATGGTCATGCAAAAATAAAAGGAAAAAACTGTTATACACTAGATATATACAATAGGAAATAAGGGATCTGAGATAAAAGAAACATGTAAAAATAAAAGTAACAGAAATTTAGATCGGCATTGGTGTTTGTAATCAACCCTAGAATACCTACTATATCCGTCAATACTAACGTTTGCTTGTGAGGCTTTTTTTATTAAACAAATACTAAAATGCAGTCTTTATACTTTATACATTTAAAAAAAATAAGAAAATTTTAATTGCATATTTATTTGGAGTTTTGGGGGATCGTAATAAAAAATAATTAAAAACTATCATAAACCGAGTTATTTCAAATCCAGATGTTCTTTGTTTGAACCAAGAATTATATAAAAACTGTTTCGCCAACTGCAACTGTTCAACCAAAGAAAGGAAAAATCCGTAATAACGCTATCCAATAAGAATGCAACTACTTCTTTTACGTTATAAAATTGAATATATGTATTTGCTGAAAAACATAATTTGACAGGTGCATGAAAATATCCCACAATGGGACATTTTTGATGAATGAGTGCGTTCCACACTTTAGCACTTGGGACGTATGCTTTCTTGTTTGTGGATCGTAATTCGTAAGATCAACATTCTCCCCCCCGCCAGTGTATTAACGATTGTCGAAGTCTCTTCCTTCTTGTAGTTGTGGTTGTCCATACCCATTTTTGACTTCACATCAGATGCTTCTTCTTGCCTTACACTTTGTCGTTGCCTCGATGCTGTGTTATTTGATTCTCGCATGTGATTTGCATGAAAAGAGAAAAGCTTTAAAATATGACCAGTATAATAACAGAGAGACAAAAGACAACAGAAAAAACTAAGTTAATACAGCCTGCAGCCAGTTTTACGCATAGTTCCGTTGTCGTTTAAATAGTATTTTGATGATATACAGAACCGTAAGCCTTTTTCATTCAATAATAATGAGGTTCTTGCATGCAGCAGGCTAGTGCACTGTTGTTGCTTGTTGTGTTGTAAAAGCTGCTGCTGCTGCTGCTGACGGTGAAGCTTTCGTAGTACAACAATATTGCCTTATCTAATTACGGAAGATTGTGACGATGTCGTTGTCGTTTATAAAGTGACGGTGGTTCGGGATTTAAATCCAGTGTTTATTAAGTTTAAAGTAATTAAATGTGGAAATAATTGTGATCCAGTGTGATTCATGTGAGTGGAATTAAAATTTAAACGATTAAAGTGTAAATTCATTGTGTTTATATTATATTTGGTTTTGATGATATTTTTGTTCTGCTCGCGTCCATTGATGAAATTATGTATGTGTGTGTGTGTTTTTTTTTTTTGTCGTAATGTCGTAATCTTCTAAAGATGCGGTAGCCCGTGCTACCAACATGCACGATTCGCAAACCCGAATAATCGATGCCAGGAGTGCGCCTTACGTACTAATCGACACCCTACGTCCTTCAACCACTCTCCCTGCGGGACTGCCGTTAGGTATTACTTCACGGTCCTGGTTAGCAATTTATGCTCTAGTCACAGTGTTCGTTGTTTCTTCTCGCCTTCTTTTTTCAATTCGTCGCAGCTCATTTTTTACACTAATAACTAGTGTGCTGATTTCCGTCCAGGTATCTTCCGAGTTCACCATGTCGTTTATAATTTGTTGCGGACTGGGCAGGTTATTTCTCCATTGTTGGAAACGTTCGCAGTAGAACACAGCGTGTTCGGTATCTTCTTCTTCTTCTGAGCATTCTGGACAAAGTGGTGAGCTATCGTGTCCAAACCGGTGCAAGTATTTCCGATAGCCGCCGTGTCCAGACAGGAACTGTGTAAGGTGGTAGCTGCAGCTGCCGTGTGCTCGGTTTGTCCACACTTCGATGATAGGAATCAACTTATAGGTCCATCTGCCTTTTGTAGTATTGTCCCATCCAGCTTGCCACATAGCTATTGAAGCTGACCTCTCTTCTTTCTTTATTGTTTTTATGTCACCAGCCTCTTGATGACTTAAGACTCTTCTGGTGTAAATTCGTTGCATTTCATCTGCGAGAATGTCGATAGGAATCATTCCGGCTATAACAAAAGCTGCTTCGCCCGAAATAGTTCGAAAGCCGCTGATCGTTCTTAATGCACAAAGTCTATATGATGATGTTAGTTTCCTCCTTGTCTCTTTTATTGCTAGGGCGTCTGTCCAAACTGGCGCGGCATATAGCAATACTGAACTGACCACCTTGGATAGGAGAATTCTTCTTGCATATCCCGGACCTCCGATGTTCTGCAACATTTTTCGAGAGTGCTGCCTGCAGTAATGGCGCTTTTCTGCTCACATAGTCAACGTGTTCTCTAAACTTTAGCCTATTGTCAAGCATAACTCCAAGGTATTTTATTGATTCCTTTGATCTTATTGATTGGCTTCCAACCTGGATGGTTATGTGCTCTACCGCCTTCCGGCTAGACTGATTCGGTTTTATGGTCGGCTAATTCCAGACCTGCTGATACTAGCCACTCTTTGATTCGAGCGATGGCTTCGTTGGTAGCTGATTCTATTTCCCGTATTTGTTTTGCTACAGTAACAACAGCGATGTCGTCAGCGAATCCTATGAGTTGGACTCCTTTAGGAAGTGATAGTCGAAAGACTCCGTCATACATTACGTTCCATAAGAGGGGACCCAGAACCGATCATTGTGGAACCCCCGCGGAGACATTGTAGTACTTCACTCCTTCCTCAGTTTCGTACCTTAGCTTCCTGTTGGGGGTGAAATAGTTTCTAACAATTTTTTTCAGGTAGTATGGTGTATCCATTCTGGCTAGTGATCTCCTAATGAAGGTCCAGTTAGCCGAGTTAAAAGCGTTTTTTATATCCAGCGTTACTACAGCACAATACTCTTTGGTTCCAAATCGCCATCTTTCTCCTTCTATCGCTTTAGCAGCTATATCGACTACCGATATTATGGCGTCTACGGTAGATCGCGATTTCCTAAATCCGAATTGGTAGTCTGACAATGCTCCTTTTTCCTCTGCAACAGTGAGCAATCTATTGTATATTATACGCTTAAGGATCTTCCCCATTGTGTCCAGTAGACATATTGGACGGTATGAAGATGGTTCTCCAGGCGGTTTGTTCCCTTTCGGTAGCAGTACTAAGTGTTGCAGTTTCCACGGATCAGGGAAAATACCTTCATCTAGGCACTTTTGCATTGTTTTTACAAAAAGCTCCGGCCGTTTTTGAACAGCGACTTTCAGTGCTTTATTTGGGATTCCATCCGGTCCAGGGGCTTTCTTATCGCCTATCTTTCTGCAAGCCTGAAAGAGCTCGTCCTGAGTAATGATTGGTATATTCTCCACTGCATTTGTTCTTATTATATTGCATGCAGTCGACATCCTTTGCGGAAAAAAGTGCTCGGCAATTGCTTTCAGCATAACTGGACATGTTATTTGGGGGGACCTATTGCTCTTCAGCTTTTTCATAACCATCCTGTATGCTGTTCCCCAGGGATTGATATCAGCTTCGTCACAAATACGTTTAAAGCATTTTGTCTTGCTTTCTTTGATGGCGTTTTTTTAAGCGCGTGCCTCGCGGTTCTAAAGCGCTCCAAGAGTTGTTGGAAGTTTGGTCTCCCTCTGGATCGTTGGACTCTGCGTCGCGCTTTTAGATACGCTGCTCTAAGTGTTTTTATCTCCTCATTCCACCAGTAGCACGGTTGGGCCCTTTTACTCCCTACTCTTCTGGGCATTGCTGCATCACACGCTGTGGTGATGGTGCGGATTAGTTGAAGCGAAAGGGTCTTTGCAGTTGCAGCTCCATTGTTACCTTGGTTGCGGGTGCTGATCGCTTCCTCAAACATATCCTCGTCAAAGAGTGTGTCCTTCCATTTTGGTCACAATACTAGCTTAGGCTGTTGTACTTTTCTCCTTTCAGAGGTTTCAAAAATTACTGCCTGATGGTCGCTTTGGGTATATTCTTCGCTGAACCGCCATTTCAAGTTCCGTAGAAGGAAAGTGCTTACGAAGGTGATGTCTATTATCGAGCCTTTTCCTGCTTTCCGAAATGTAAATGCCCGCACGTTATTCGCTATGCTTATGTTTAGGGGTGCAAATGTTTCTAAAAGCCTACGTCCTATGGCATTGGTGAGTCTGCTACCCCACTCTGTTGTCCACGCGTTAAAGTCGCCTGCAATAATAACTGGAACCCTCCCGAAAGCATCTTGTATAAGGGTATCTAACATCGACTGGTATTCATTCGGCGTCCAGCTGGGTCGAGCGTAGCAGCTGTAAAAATGCATTCCATTTATTTTAGCTCGTACGAAGCCTTCAGCTTGGTCGTATGTATCTTGGAAAGCATGTCTTCCGCATATCCATATCGCAGCGTGATTTGTTTTGTCGCTGATCCATATGTTGCCATCGAGAGTTTTGTACGGTTTGCTGATCAATACTATGTCCGCTCCCTCGTCTTTTGCTGACTGTGCCAGGAGGTCCTGGGCTGCTTCACAGTGGTTTAGGTTTATCTGTATTATCTTCATGATCTCTTGTTGGTGATTGCTCTTCTGAAGAATAGACAGTTTCTACTGGCGGCTATGTGCTTCGCGTCTTCCGGGTGATCTACTCTACACAACATACATGATGGTGACAGCTTACAATTCTTCGCGATGTGCCCGTCCGTTCCGTATCTTCTACATAGCTTGGATCGATCTTCTTCGATTTTGCATTGTTTGGCTATGTGTCCAAACTCTAAACATTTAAAGCATTTTGTAAGTAGCGTCCGTTCGCGAATGCGGCAGACTACCCACCCGATTTTGATTTTTCCCGCTTCTAAAAGCTTTTTCGCGGTTTGTACCGGTAGACTTACCGTCGCGGTTTGGGTGCCTCCGTAAGCTGACCGCATTGATAAAATATCTGTAAGAGACACTTCTTCGATGCCAAATTGTGTTTTAATTGCCTCGCATATATCCATTTTCGTGGTGAATTCATCTACGTATTTAAACTCTATGGTTGTACGATGTGTGAAAGTCCTTACGCTCGCCTGTTCTCCTATGACCTTACTAATAGTGTCTTTGTATTCAGATGCCTTTCCCCCTGTCTCTTTAAGCTGTATTAAAAGATCTCCTTTCTGTGTTCTCCTTATCCTGCATACCGCTTTACTGAACTCTTCCAGATTGGGGTTTGCCTTTACGTTGCGTAGTATGTCCGCATACTGCTGGTTTAAGGGTAGTGATGCGATTACATGAGAACACAAGCGTTCTCACTCTAGCCTCTAGCTATCAACTCCTACTCTCACCTCCACGTTGGTGACTGGTGGGTGCCTAGTACCTCGACTGGAGATGGGGTAACCAACCCCTGTGGAAGGTCGTTGGAGTTGGAGGAGTGTCTACGCACTAAGACATTTCCTTTTGTTTCAGGCGGCAGCGGATGAATTCCCTAGATGGAATCAACGTGGCGTCTACAGTTCCGGTCAGGTCGAACTAAAGTGTAATCCCTGTATGAGCTGTTTCGACATATTTGGATACCAGGTCTATGGGGATCTCCAAAACTGAGCCAGGGTGTTGGAAAAGAGTTGGTGGCGGACGAACCCTAAAAGGGTCAACGGCACCGCTCATATCCCAAAATTGGGTTACTGACACCGGAATATCCGACCCGCTGTCCTAGGGTCAAAACAGGGCTTGGCCCTCCAGGTTGGGGGTTGTGCCGTCGGGGTAACTTTCCGACCATGGAAAAACCATATAGTTATGAGAGAGACGCAACCAGCCTCGTATAACGGAACTCCTCAAATGGCAACCAGACCCGGAACGTCAATGGACTACGATTTAAGAGTATGTACCTGGAATGTAAGAACACTCTACACCCCAGGTGCCACTCAAAAACTTGAGTCTGTCCTCATGCGGTACAAGGCAGACTTTTTTTTTTTTTTTTGCGTGTAGCTGGATGTAAAAATCGTTGAAAGACATCGCATGCGAGCTTTGCGATAGTGTGGGACTTGCGGTTAGCTCACCCACTAAAAAACACCCGAGGGAAGCATGGTGTTGCCATCCTTCCAATAATCGCACCTAGTCGTTAAACTAATCAGCAATTTGTTTCTAATACTTATAATAAATACTATGCTATATGGGCGCAGTAGCGCAGTGGTTAGTGTGTTGGACTGCTGTGCGAGGGATCCCAGGTTCGATCCCCGGAAAAACACAAATTACATCTTAAGGTTTTTTCTACTGCGCCGCCTCTCGCGAACGTCTGACAAACATCCGAGAGTATAACTGTCCATTCGTCCCAAAAATAGAAACTCACACAAAACGAATGGTTGCGAGAAGCTAGGCCTAGGGTGTCTACACGCCTGTTGCGCCACCTATTTATTTATTTTTATGCTATAAGGTACTAACGTTAGTCTGTTACCTTTTGTTTTTTAATTCGTTATCACTTTTGTTAGTGTGATTGAGTTGTGAAATTGTCTTTATTTTCTTTATTCCTAGTTAACTAGTTCGAATGGTTTTACTCTTCGTAATCTTCTAACTAAATTGTTGTTATTAAGTAGTTCGACTACTTCTGAATTAGCATGGTTGCGAAGCCTACCTTCATGTCTTTTTGCGACTTTCCTGACCTCGTCCTCTACCGTTTCAATTTTTAGATCTCTATGTAGATCAGCGTTACGTATGTACCATGGCGCATTAACAATATTGCGTAGTACTTTGTTTTGGAAGCATTGAATGCTTTGTAGGTTTGTCTTACTTGTGCACCCCCAGAGCTGGAGACCATAAGTCCATATTGGTTTTAAGACTTGCTTATATAGAAGCAGTTTATTATATTATTATTGAGAGACATGAATGCCCCCCTATGAGCCAATACATTTTATTATATCGTATATTTAGTTCGTCATGTTTTTTCTTGACATGAGTTTTCCAGCGCAACTTCGCATCTAGAGTCTTGCCTAAATACTTAGCTGAGGTCGAATAAAGAACTTCTTTGTTATTAATGTACACAGGTATGTGTTGTACGTTTTTATTAGTGAAGTGAACATGGATTGACTTCAGTTCATTTAATTTTATCTGCCATTTTTTGGTCCAATCAGATATATCACTAACTGTCCTTTGCAGTTTTTTTGTAACTTCCTGCATGGTTTTTCCGACAGCAAGTACAGCAGTATCGTCTGCAAATGTGGCTACAGTAGTTTCGTCATTTTGTGGTAGGTCGTTCGTGTATATAAGGAAAAGTACAGGTCCTAACACACTACCTTGCGGTGAACCTGATCTATAGTTGAGTACCTATTTCTAAATCCAAATTGATGGTTTGGTATCAGTGTTTTTTCTTCTATGATCGGATTGAGTCGTTTCAGAAGAATTTTTTCGAAGAGCTTTGATAAAATTGGCAATCGGACGATATGAGGTAACTTCACTGGGCAATTTGCCCGGCTTTGGTACCATAATAACTTCCGCGACTTTCCACATGCGTGGTACATACCTTAGTCTAAACGCTGCATTTATTATCGGTGCTTTTTTTTCAAACCTTTTTTAGGCAGTTTCTTTAGAACTTCACTCGTAATTAAATCAAACCCCGGAGCTTTTTTCGGGTTCATTTTTACTCTTATTTCAGTGGATATTTCCTCAGAGGTTACTACAAGGCAGACATTACCGCGATCCAGGAGATACGATGGATAGGATCAGGCATGATGAAAAGAAAAGATTGCGACATTTATTACAGCTGCAACAAAAGACTGCATGTATTAGGATGCGGATTCGTCGTGGGAAATCGGCTTAGGACAAAAGTTATTGACTTCAAGCCGATAAGTGATCGCCTTTCTGTGATCCGCATCAAAGCTACTTTCCAAAACATAAGCCTAATATGCGTACACGCCCCTACCGACGGGGCTGAAGATCCCATCAAGGAGGAGTTTTATGACCTCCTGGATGGAGCCTACGGAGCCTGTCCGGAGTATGATGTAAAAGTTGTACTCGGGGATTTCAATGCTAAAGTCGGAAAGGAAAACATCTTTGGCGGGTTAGTTGGTAAGCACAGAATCCACGAAACGACAACAGACAACGGCTACCGACTAATCGATTTTGCAGCAGCTCGTAATACGGTGATAAGTAGCACTAGGTTTCCAAGGCTAAGGATCCACACAGCAACCTGGCGCTCTCCAGACGGTCGAACCGCCAACCAAATCGACCATTTTTATTTATTTTTTTTTTTTTGGATGCGCCAATGGATGTGGTAATCTTCTAAAGATGCGGTAGCCCGTGCTACCAACATGCACGATTCGCAAACCCGAACAATCGATGCCGGGAGTGCGCCTAAACGTACTAATCCACACCCCACACACTTCAACCACTCTCCCCGCGGGACTGCCGTTAGGTATTACTTCGCGGGGTTGGTTAGCATTCAAGCTAATCGTGTTGTGTCACCTGCTTCTGGTGTTTCAGCGGCCTCTGAGGCTTCTGCTGTGGCTTTTCTTAGCCTTTCTATTCTCCGTAGCTCATTTTATAGGATGGTTATAAAATTGCATAATTCCGCCCAGTTCTCTTCAGACTGCAACATGTGGTCGATGATAAGTGACGGGCTGGGCAAAGTATTTCTCCATGCCATGAAGCGTGGGCAATAAAATACTGCGTGTTCCGTGTCTTCATCTTCATTTACGCATTCAGGGCAAAATGGTGAGCTGTCGTGCCCAAAACGGTGCAGATACTTGCGATAGCCACCGTGGCCTGACAGGAACTGTGTAAGGTTGTAGTTATAGTCTCCATGGTTACGTTCTATCCATTCCTGGATTGTCGGTATAAGTTTGTATGTCCATCTGCCTTTCGTTGTGCTATTCCAACGAGCTTGCCACATAGCTATTGACGCTGCCTTTTCTTCAGATTTAATTCTCTTGATTTCACTGGCATCGTATTGGTTTAAAACTCTTTTGTTATATATCCTCAACATTTCATCTGCAAGAATGTCGACGGGAACCATTCCAGCTATTACAAAGGCGGCCTCATCCGATATGGTTCGGAAGCCGCTGATTGTCCGTAGCGCGCAGAGCCTGTATGTTGACAATAGTCTCCTTTTGGTCTCCTTCGTCCTCAGTGCTTGCGCCCAGACTGGGGCAGCATACAACAGGACTGATGTAACTACTCTGGAAAGTAGGATCCTTCTTGCGTATCCAGGACCACCAATGTTAGGCATTATGCGCGAGAGAGCTCCCTGCATTTGCGATGCTTTCTTGGCTAAATAGTCCACGTGTGTTTTGAACCGTAATCTATTGTCTAGCATTACTCCAAGGTATTTAACAGCTTCATTGGACCTGATTATTTGGCTACCAACCTGAAAGTTGGCAAACTCTACAGTTTTTCGGCTGGTTATGAGGACAGCTTCTGTTTTATGATCAGCTAGTTCCAGGCTGGCGGTTGCTAGCCACTCCTTTACCCTGGCAATTGCTTCGTTTGTAGCGGATTCAACTGTACGAATCTGTTTACCTACTGTCACAACGGCAATGTCATCGGCGAATCCAATTATCGTCACTCCCTCAGGCAGCGCCAATCGTAAGACTCCGTCGTACATGATATTCCACAATAGCGGCCCTAAAACCGATCCCTGTGGAACTCCGGCAGTGACGTTGTAGTATTTTTCACCTTCATCTGTATTATATCTCAGCTTTCTGTTGTTGAAGTAGCTCGTCAATATACGTAGCAAGTAGTACGGTGTATCCATCCTAGCGAGGGATCTTCTAATGAAAGACCAGTTCGCCGAGTTAAAAGCATTTTTAACGTCCAAAGTTACTACTGCGCAGTACTCCTTTGTTCCATAGCGCCATCTTTCCCCGTCGATGGCGCCTTTTGCAATATCCACTACTGCTCTTATGGCATCAACAGTGGATCTCATTTTCCGAAAACCATATTGGTAGTCTGAAAGGGCACCTTTTTCGTCTGCCACTGCGAGTAATCTATTGTAGATTATCTTCTCGAGGATCTTTCCCATGGTATCCAATATGCATATTGGGCGATAGGACGATGGGTCACCTGGAGGCTTCTTTCCTTTTG
This sequence comes from Cheilosia soror, assembly GCA_949372485.1. Classification (NCBI taxonomy): domain Eukaryota; kingdom Metazoa; phylum Arthropoda; class Insecta; order Diptera; family Syrphidae; genus Cheilosia; species Cheilosia soror. The sequence continues at coordinate 58,409,755 of OX443561.1, read as the reverse complement.
GTAGCAGGACCAAATGTTGGATTTTCCACTTTTCGGGAAACGTCCCTTCTTCGAGGCACTTCTGCATAGTCATCATAAACAGGTCTGGCCTCTTTTTTATAGCCGCTTTTACTGCCTTGTTGTCGCCTATCTTGCTGCATGCCTCGAGCAGCTCCTCCTGGGTAATTAGTGGAATGTCGTCTGCACTGACTTCTCTCACGATATTGCACATAGTAGTCGTTACTTGGGGGAAAAGATGCTCTACAATGGATTTCAGAATTATTGGACACGTTATTGGAGGGGTTCTGCAGCCCCTCAGTTTGGTCATTACCATTCTGTATGCCGATCCCCATGGGTTAATGTCGGCCTACTCACAAAGACGTTTAAAACACGTGGTTTTGCTCTCCTTAATGGTTCTATTTAGTGTGCGCCTTGCCAGTCTAAAATTGTCCATGCATTGTAGGAAGTCTGGTCTCCTTCTTGAACGCTGAACCTTGCGTCGAGCTTGCAAACATTTTCTCCGAAGTGTCTTTATTTCCTCGTTCCACCAGTAACATGGCGGTGCCTTCCTGCTGTTTGTTCTTCTAGGCATGGATGCGTCGCACGCGGTAGTGATGGTGTTTGTGAGGTGATGTGCGAGGGTCTCCGCTGTTCCATTTCTCGTTAGGTTGCCGTTATACATCTCTTCGAATGTTTCCTTATCGAAGTTTCTGTCGTTCCATTTTGGGCCCGTAAGTTTAGGGGGAACGACTGGTTTCCTTCCTTTTATTTCCATTACTATCATTTGGTGGTCACTGTGTGAGTATTCCTCGCTGACTCTCCACTTTATGGTTCTCATGATAGACGTACTCACAAGGGTGATGTCGATGATAGAGCCTATCCCAGCCTTCCTGTACGTATTTGCTCGACCCTTGTTGGCGATACTTATCGATAGGGGAGCGAATGTTTCCAGTAGGGCCTGTCCTCTGGTATTAGTGAGTCTGCTGCCCCATTCCGTAGCCCACGCATTAAAATCGCCACCTATAACCACTGGGGTTCTCCGAAGAGCGTCCGAGGTTAGATTGTCCAGCATTTGTTGGTATTCATTGGACGTTAAGCTGGGTCGGGCATAGCAGCTGTAGAAATGAATCCCGTTTATTTTCGCCCGCACGAAGCCTTCCGTTTGTTCGCTTGTGTCTTCGAAAGCATAGCGTCCACATATCCAGATTGCCGTTTGTTTTGCCTTGTCGCAGATCCAGTTATTGTTCTCGTCGGGACACTTATAGGGTTCGCTAATCATGATGACGTCCGCCCTTTCGTCCTTGGCCGTTTGTGCTAGGATGTCCTGGGCTACTCTACAGTGGTTGAGGTTTATCTGTAGAATCTTCATGGTCTCTTGTTAGTGATAGCTCTCCGAAAAACCGGGCATTTGTTACTGCCAGCTACATGCTTCGCGTCATCTGGATTGTCTCTCTTGCAGAGCATACAGAATAGTTCCTTGTCACAGTTCTTTGCTATGTGGCCTTCTGTCCCACATCTCCTACATAGTTTGGAGCGGTCTTCTTCGTTTTTGCATTGCCGAGCTAGGTGGCCAAACTCTAAACATTTCAAGCATTTTTTTAGCAGGGTGCGTTCGCGTATGCGACAGTTAACCCAGCCGATTTTAACCTTTCCGGCTTTTAATATTTTTCCTGCATCTTCGGCGGGGAGGCTGATTGTTGCTGTTTGAGTTCCTCCGTAACCCTTTCGCAGGGACAAGACGTCCGCTGGTAGAACTGTCACTTCGAGCTGGGCTTTGATGGCATCGGTTATGTCGTCTACAGCAGTTATCTCATCGATGTCTTTAATCTCAAGGACAGAGTGGTGTGTAAGTGATCTCACATTCGCTTGGTCAGCTAACGTTTCACTAAGGAATCCTTTGAACTCAGAGGTCTTAATACCCGTCTCCTTGAGTTGTATAAGAAGGTCTCCCTTTTGTGTCCTCCTAATTCTTTGCACCGCATTTCCCACTATTTCTAATTTTGGGTCTGCCTTTACCTTGCGCAGGATCTCCGCGTATGAGAGGGTCCCCGTCGCTTTGATGACGATAGCGTCAGGTCTAGGTTTTTTGGGTTCCATCTGCTTCTTTTTGGTGACCTTCTTATTGACGGCATTTTGCCATTCATCATCTCCTTTCGCCTGCTTCTTATCAGTGCCTACATTTTTCTTTTGCTTGGGTCTGGTCACTGGAGTCTCAACTCCGGTATTCCCATCTTTCTCCTTGGTTATTTTCACCGGTGGGTGTTTTTGTTTCCGTTTTTGCTCCGGGTATCTTTTGTCTGCAACGTTTTTTTCAGCATTAACTTGCCTCCTTTTTGGTTCTGGTAGTACGTTGTCTGCAGAACCATTTGGTAAGTTTTGCTGCTTCCGTTTGGGCTCCGGGGGTTCATCGTCTGCAACCTGTCTCTTCTTGGGCTCTGTTGTTGCCTTTAACCATGGCGAAGTTTGCGAGGAATTGTTCTGACGAACCACTTCCTTTGCTTTTTCGTCATGTAATTGAATCGCCGAGAGTTCGTAAAGAGCTCTGATGCTTTCAATAGCGTCTCTCATCGGTTGGTGGATCGAGCGTCTTTTGCCATCTTCCAGCATTTCTACCAGCCATCTTATTTGCTCACCTAGCTTGTGGAAGTCTGATTGTTGGATTGTTGATTCGGTCGCCCTTGTTCGTACCGTGGGTGACTCGCGTCGTTCAGTACTCCTCTGTGGCACTGGTGACCTTAGCATCCTTGATCCTCCCTGAAAGGGATTTTCAATGGTCTCCTCTATTAATCCTCCGGTGTTTTGGTCTATGTTGGTTGTGGTCATTTCTATTTGGTCCCCCCTCAAAGCCGCTATCAATGTTCGAATGTGTAGTCACCTAAGGATCCCATGGTTGTCTTTGCAAGCAGTGAGGCCATGCGAGGGTTGACACAAGCCCTTATGGGGTTTTGTGCCAGAGCCGGATCTGTGCTAACCAGGAATATTACATCTGGACCTACACCACCAACTTAATGGTGACGAAACATTGAACGTACTTTGAGGCCTGCCAAGGTTTTAACGGGACGGAGGCGTTTGTAGCATTAGCCTGGAAGCCATTTCCGCAAGATTCCACTCTTGCTTACTCCGGTAACAGAATACTACAAACGTCAGCCCTCATAGCGATCGTTCCAATTCGGTTTTCCAGTATGCCATAATTAAGACCTTACTGGACTCGGTCTTAATGTTTTACGATAATTTTTTAACATTTGTATTAGAAGAATACTAATGTTATTGCATTATACTAAAATGCAATATAAATATATGTGCAGTCGCCTTCAGGTTGAGAAGCTGCACATTTCACGGTGTGGCGGGTGCAGCCGGATCTCGCCATTTGCTTCTTGCTGTATCCCTCGATGCCACCTTATGAAGTGGGTAGCACTTACTTGGAAGACGGTGCTTGCTCGTCTTGTCGCAGAGAGTTCATGGGGGTTCCTGTGACCTTTTCAGCCACGCCCTCCTTCTCCGCCTCTCTGGGTGGGGGACTGCATATTGGGTATTCGCAGTTAACCTCCACCTGGGAAGCTCCTTAAACGATGCTGGTTTTTTTTTTTTTCCAGCATACGAGTGGATTTTAGTCGCCTCTTACGACAGGCATACCTTACCTCAGGTCTATTCTAACCCCGACCCTGAAGGGGTCCATGTGCTAATCGATGCGAGGTACGCATGCAACATCCTCGACGTGCACATATTCCGAGGGGCAAACGGCGACTCTGACCATTTTCTTGTCGCGGCTAAATTCAGAGCTCGACTGTCCAACGAGACGAAGCTGCGAACCGCCCAGAAGAAGAAATTCGACGTTGGACGCCTTAGCACACCTGGAGTAGCCAGAGCATACAGGGAGCGCCTGACTACGAAACTCTCACTGAAACCACTGTAGAAACCACCCCAGAGAAAGAGCCCGTGGTATGATGATGAATGCGTGTACAGGAAAAAGGTGACAGAAGATGCACACAAGAAAGCGCTGCAGCGCAAAACAAGGGCAGCAAGACAAGAATATCGAGCCAGGAGAAGGGAGGAAAAGAAGATCCTGCGTAGAAAGATGAGGGCTTACGCAGCTTCCTAGCTCAAGGAGATCGAAGAGTCGCGCGATCGTAATAACATCCGGAGGTTTTATAAAAAAGCTAAGCAACTGGCTGCTGGCTACAAAACCGGAACGCAGGCTCTTCGAGACAACGAAGGAAACTTAATCACCGAAGCGCAGGGAATAGTAGACACGTTTAAGCAGCATTTCCAGCAGGGCATCATGTAGAGAGAGTGATAGGGCAAGAAGAGAACCCACGTCCAGTCAATGAAGAACTAGTTCCACCACCTAGTATAGAAGAAGTTGGCTTAGCTATAAAAAAGCTTAAGAACAACAAGGCCGCAGGCTCTGATGGACTATCAGCGGAGCTCTTTAAATACGGTGGTGATGTTTTGGTAGGGAGCATGCACCGAATCATCAACCAAGTATGGGTGGAAGAAAACATGCCCGATGACTGGACTATCAGCTCCATATGCCCCATCTATAAAAAAGGCGAGCCTATGTCTTGCAAGAACTATCGAGGCATATCCTTGCTAAATGTCGCATACAAGATCCTATCCAACGTACTGTGTGAACGTCTTAAACCGTTCTGCAACACACTAATCGGCACGTACCAGTGTGGCTTCCGGCCCGGCAGATCGACTATAGACCAAATTTTCACACTGAGGCAAATTTTGGAAAAGACCAACGAATTTCAAGTTGAAACTCACCACCTATTCATCGAGTTCAAAGCCGCGTATGATAGCATACATCGTCAGGAGCTCTATATGGCGATGGCCGAATTCGGAATCCCGGCAAAACTGATTCAGCTGTGTCGCGTGACGCTGGAAAATACGCGCTGCAACGTGCAGTTTGGAAGTAGTTCTTCCGAACTTTTTCAAACATGCACCGGATTTCGGCAAGGAGACGCTCTATGTATCATGCGACTTCTTCAATCTCGTACTGGAGCAGATAGTGCGCAGGGCAGGTGTCAACACGGAAGGCACTATCTTCAACAGGTCCTTCAAGCTGTTTGGCTATGCGGACGATATTGACATCATCCTGCTAGTTCTGCTTTATGGCGTCGATTGCTGGACGATAAGCAAGCAGGGAGAGCTGATACTGGGCTCCTTCGAAAGAAAAATACTTAAGATGTGGATGTTGTCCGAAAAGCCAAAACACGTCGACTACATTGGCTCGGCCACATCGAGCGAATGGACAATAATGCTCCAGCTAAGAGGGTCTTCGAATCCCAGCCCCCAGGTTCGAGAAGACAAGGAAGACCGAACCTCCGTTTCAAAGACAAAGCCATCGCGGATGCCAGAGCGCTTGGTCTGGACAATTGGAAGCAGCGTGCCCGGGATCGTAGAGGATAGAAGGCTGTAGTGTCTCAGGCAGAGACTCTTCACGGGTCGGGAGCCCGATAAGTAAGCAAGTAAGTATGTCCGCATAGGATAGTGGCCCCTTTGCTTCAATAATTATGGCGTCAGGTTTAGTTCTCTTCGCCTCTTGTTTCGTCCTGGCGGAATTATTGCCTGTGTCCTTCGGCCACTTTTCTCCCTTGTTTTTTTGTTGCCTCTTTTTCGTAGTGGTGTTTTTGTCTCTATTCGAAATGATATCAGCACCAGTCTCCTTCGCCATAGCTCCGTCTTCTCCTGTAATGCGGTTTTTGTTAGTGGCGGCAGTGTTTTGTTTCTCCTTGATTGCAGGCGTATCAGTTCCAGTCGCTGCCTTCATCTCCTTTGTTTTGAGGGCCGAAGGGTGCTTCTGCTTCCGTTTTGGTTCTGGAGTTTCGTTGTCCGGCGGTTGTCTTCTTTTAGGCTCCAGGTTACATTTCAATAACGGAGAGGTCTGCGAGGAGTTGTTCTTCCTAATAGCCTCCTTCGCTTTTCCGTCCTTCATTTGTATGGCTGCAAGTTCATACAGCGCTTTAATACTTTCAATGGCATCTCTCATCGGTTGATGAATCGAACGGCTTTTGTCATCTTCTAGCATATCCACCAGTCTTCTTATCTATTTTCCAAGGCTGTGGAAAGCACATTGCTGAGGGCTTGGGCTAGGTATCCTAGCGCCTGCTAAGGGTGTATCGCGCTGTTGTCCATTACACGGAGATACGCGGTCTACGGGTGATCTCAGCATTCTCGAACTATTTTGGAATGGGTTTTCCATTTCTACTTCCACTTCTCTTCTTACGTTGTTGTTGTTGTTATTGTTTGTGTTCATTGCTGTTGGGTCCCCACTTAGAGTCGTTGTCAATGTCCGGATGTGTAGTTACCTTGGGATCTCATGGTTGTCTTTGCAAGCAGTGAGGCCATGCAGGGGTTGACACAAGCCCTTATGAGGTGATGTGCCATAGCCGGATCGCATTTAACAAGGAATATAACATATTGACCTACACCACCAACTTAATGGCGACGAGACATCGAGCGTTCTCTGAGGCCTGCCAAGGTTTAAGCGGGAAGGGGGCGCTCGCAGCATTTGCCTGGAAGCCATTTCGGTAGGATTTCACTCCTACTTACTCAGGTAACAGAATACTACGAGCGTCAGCCCTCAAAGCTATCATTCAAATTCGTTTTCCAGTATGCCATAATTAAGACCTTACTGGGCTCAGTCTTAATGCCGAAAAAAGGGTACCGATGTCAATTCGCTGACTGGTTCGTCCCACTCTATCTTTTTTATCCAAAGCAATTGTAGGAAACACTTTGCTTTTACAATGCACGGCGAAATCCATCCCATCGGATCAAAAAACCTGGCTAAGGTTAATAATATAGATCTCTTTGTTGGTTTTGGATCATTTGATGGGGTGTAGCTGTAAAAAAAACTATCTTCTGTGGGAAGCCAATGAATTCCTAGAGTCTTCAGTTGAATCTGACTTTCGGAAGGAAGGTAAAACTTAATCTCACTACCCTGAGGGGCTATGTCTTTAATTAGGTCACCTGTGTTAGAGGCCCACTTGTGTAGGTTAAGTCCTGCAGCTCCCAGTGTTGTTTTTATCTCCTTAATTTTCTTTTCAGCTTCTGGCTTTGTGTCAGCTCCAGAGATTAGGTCGTCCTCAAATCATCTTTGCAGCCCGTGGGTGTTGAAAACGAGACTCATCTGCTAACCAATTGAGAGTGCGGATGGCTAAATAAGGAGCAGATGCTGTCCCAAAGGTCAATGTTTTAAGCCGGTACGTTTTGAGAGCTTCGGATGGATCTTTGCGCCAAAATATGAGCTGATAGAAGCAGTCTTTCTCATTCACCCAGATTTGCCGGTACATTTTTTCGATGTCGGCTGTGAACGTGTACCTGTACAGCCTCCACCTCAGGATGACATCGACGATGTTGTTCTGCAGTGTCGCTCCCACCATCAGCGTATCGTTAAGTGACTTCCCGTCTGACGTCTTAAATGAAGCGTCGAAAACTACTCTCAACTTGGTTGATGTACTGCTCTCTTTGATGACTGCGTGATGTGGAAGGAAATAGTGTGGCATCCTGTCTACAATTTGTTCGGTCTCAACTTCGCACATATGCCCCAAACGTAAGTATTCCTCCATACACGCTGAATACTCCATTTGGAGTTGCTTGTTTTTGAGTAGACGTCCTTCTAACTGCTTGAATCTTCTTAGAGCACCTTCTTGTGAACGTCCAAGCTCTGGATGAATATTTCCTTTGAAGGGAAGGGCGACTTCACATCGTCCATCTGGCAACCCCTTGACGTTTTTTTAAAAATGCTCCTCACATGCTATATTTTCTGGAGTTTCTGCACTCAAAAATGGAGCTTCTTCTAAATCCCAGAATTTTTGCATGTTCGCATCCAGCGCGCGAAGACATCTCTCTTGATCGACGATCGAGTTATGATGGGAGCGTATCGGAATCCCGCTTTTCAAAAATCCCGAAAAAAAGATTTAAAATCCCGTCTACTAAAATACTGCTTTTTTAAAATCCCGTCTTCTAAATCCCGCTTGTTCAAAATTCCGATCTATTATAATCCCGCTTTTTAAAATCCCGCCAAATCCCGCTAATCCTATTTTTTTACCAAACATTGTTATCAAAAAAATAGATGTTGGTTATATGTTGGTTATATTGTGTAGTATTGGATTGAGTGCGCACGCAGAACTATTGACTATTTTAATGATGATGATGATGATGATGATGATTCATTAGATATTAAATTATTATTTCTTATTAGGGGAATAAAAGATAATAAATTAATTTCTAATCCTATTCAAACTCTAAACTCAAAATCTAACCGAATTCAAACTCTTAATAAAGAATTTGCTGAAATGTTGATATTATTTATTTCTTATTTTTTTCTTTCCTCTAAAAAATGATAAATGTTAAAATAGCTTTTACAATCAAAAGTAGTTGCTTTATTTTAAAAAATCGGGGATTATAAAAAACGGGATTATACGAGGTTTTTTTAAAAAAGCGGGATTTTAAGAATCGGGATTATAAAAAGCGGGATATCGAACCCAACCCAGTTATGACTGATTGTCCACACAGCATCAGTACAACACCGTCGTTGGCTTATCCAAAAGATACACATTTACCCACCCAAAGAAGAGTGAAATTTGCTGGGTGTTGCACTTCTCAAATAGCTGTGTCTTTAGTAATGAAAGCCAGATTTCTGAGTAACTTTATTATAACAGCGTGAAACCCTAAAGAGTAGAGAGTAGTAGGGTTTAGTTTTAATTAGTAGATTTAGATTAGGTTAAATTAGGCTAGTTAGAGTAAGTTCGCGAAGTCTTCCTGTTCATAAGCTAGTCAAAGCCAAGGGGCCAAACTGCTGACTGCTGTCCGGAAGTTATAAGCTTTTAGCTTGATCTTTCGTGAGGCGTGAGCGTAGATCTTGAGACTTTGACCGTGTCGGAGTATAAACCGGATAACTTGCTATCCTGGTATTTGGTCGCGCCAGATACTCAGTTGTGGCAGGGAGAAAGGGTTATGCTTCGGCACTCGTCATGGATCTAGGGCACTATTCACAACGTGACTCGACATAAAACTTTTATGCCCAGTTGCACAGTCAGAGTTTAAACTGAAGTTTAACTAAACCTGACCGAGAGTTTAAACTTTTGGTTTAACTCGTTCAGTTTCACAGTTCAAAATAATCTGCCAGTTAACTAAACGCAGTTGTGGAAGCGCAGAACAATTTCCCTTAAGGGGATATTTTTCTACCAGCGCACTTTTGACCAAATAAATGGTTATTGCTTTTCTCTACTTTATCTATTTTACCATTTGTAAATAAAAGAAAATGTGTGCAATATTATTACATTGTGTATTTTGGTATTAACGAAGTGAATTGATTTATTTTCGACACATGTTTGAACTGTCATCTACTTTCACCAATTAATTATTGCAGTAATTATTATTATTATTATTATTTTTTTTTTCAATAATAATATCTAGTTGTTGAAATGTAGTGGGCATTCAGACGGATGCGATCACAGGTACTGCTTCTTGTCACTCGCTGGGTTTTTGCCACATCCAATCACCCGTCGCCAGTAAAATATTGAAAGGATTTTATGAGCCTCTAGGGTCATTGTCTGGTAATAGGTAGGCGCAAAGTTTTTTGCTGGTGTTTCTACGAAAATCTGCGGTATCTTGTTTTGGGTTTACTTTGTTTTAAACAAAAATGTAGGTAATCTAGATCTGTATACAAAAATGGTATGAACTCCGAAACCTTTGAACTGAACAGGCATTGTCCCGAGAAGTGTGTTCAAAATCGGACAAATTACATTGTAAAAAGAATAGAGTGAGTAGTGTCTTGTTTCAGCCAAAACAAAATGTGAAAGATTTGAGTATGTATAGGTAGACTAGACATATATTGTTCGCCAAGAATCTAAGAAATCACTAGTAGCATTACAAAAAAATAATCGTCATTTCCAGACACGAAAATAATTAATTTGTATTGAAAAAACCTCAATACAATTTACGCTTGTCTACATTATGTTCGGGCTAAGATATACCTGATGTTCACTTGAAAAAAGGCGTTTTCATTGAAAAGTACATTATATTGGTTGAAAAGCTATTGAAATTTTCTGATGATATTTTTTAACAGTGGGTTTACCGCAGTAATGCTGAAAATAATCATAGCTCTACTTTTCACTCATATAAATTCAAGAAGTGCAGCACCCAAACAATTTATCATTTCTATTCTCTCTCTCTATCTCTCGTGTATGAAATAGCAGCTGTCAAAATAAACCTCAAAATGTGAAACGAAAGTTTAAACGGCAGAATGCAGGCGTTTAACTTAAACCGAGAGTTGAACTTCACTTTGGGCTTAAACGAACACAGTGAAACCGAAAATTTGTTGAACGAAGGTTTAAACCAAAACGAGAGTTTAAACTCTGACTGTGCAACTGGACATTACTTTTTTTATTTTTTATTTATTTGTTTGTCAACATAGATTTTCTTAGACATTAGGTTTTAACAATACTTGGTTTACAAAAATATTATTATTATTATTATTATAATTTATTTATTATTCTTGATTTTACAAATTTTGTATTTTTAGTTAATCTACAATAACAATATGGAAATAAGAATAGGTAGTGACATTTGTATTTATATAATAGCAAATAGTAATAATGTCACTTCATAAAAAGATAACTTTAAGGTGTGGAGTGAACTGTTTGTTTAGTTATAGAAAAATAAAATAAAATTAAATTAAACTGAATTTTACAATTAATTAACAATAAACGATTAAGAACAAGTAAAAGTGTTATCATCGGCCTGGCCGATGCTTTGATACCCTCCACTGCATAAAAGTCATGCAAAATGTTTGCCATGCGAGTTAGTAGGTATGTGTCTAATATTAGTTTTATATGGTAGGTAGCAGAACTACTTTACCGACATAGACAATTTTCAATACCAACCTAACGACGGATAAAAAAAAGTCGTCTTACAAAATTTCCTTCACCTAACTCGATTCGTTTGGACGCTTTCGTGCTTTCAACAGACAGAGATGGGCCAAATATTGGCTTTGTATGGGAGGTAACAGAACTACTTGACCGACATGGACCATTTTTAATACAAACTGGAAGGCCATAAATATAAGACCTCTCATAAAATTTCAGTTGCCTAAGTCGATTCGTTCGGACGCTATCGTGATTTCAACAGACAGAGAGACGTGGGTCTAATAGTGGTTTTGTATGGGAGGTACCAGAACTACTTGACCGACATAGCCCATTTTCAATACCAACCTGGCGACGGTAAAAAGAAGTCGTCTCACAAAATTTCATTCACCTAGGTCAATTCCTTTGGACGCTATCGTGCTTTCAACAGACAGACAGACAGACGGACAGACAGACAGACAGACAGACAGACAGACAGACAGACAGACAGACAGACAGACAGACAGACGGACATGGCTAAATCGATTCAGAATGTGATCCTGATTCAGAATATATATACTTTATATGGTCTCCGGTGAATCCTTCTTGGCGTTACAAACGTAATGGCAAAGTGAATATACCTTCCTGTGGAGGGTATAAAAACGCAAATAGATAGCATAAAACGCAAAAAGATAGATATCAAATTTATAATAGATCAGTAATAGAGCAATATCTGATGTACCTACATATTTAGACAACATAGGACAGCAAGACCTTAATTTCCTCGTGATCAAAATCAAGAAGCTTTTACAAATTTAAAGAATTGAGACAATGATCTTATTCTTCTGATATTTATAGGAAGTTTATTAACTAGTTTGCACGACACGACGGAGTAAATTTTTTGAGTAGAGTTGTACGGAAAGGAGGAATGACGACAACATTAATTGAATTGCTTCGCAAATTACGAGTGTTCGAAATAGGGCTTTGTAAATAGCCACCTCTCAAAAAAAATATGTTTGAAACTTTAAAATATAGTACAAATGTTTCAGTGGCAGAATTTTTAATGCTCTGAACAAAACTATAGAAGAAGCTAGATGATTGACCCCACATACTATTCTTATAGCGCACTTTTACAAACCAATCAATGGCTCAATCTTTGTTTGGTAAGCCCCACCCCAGCAGGTTATTCCATACTGTAATTTCGATTGAAATATTCCATAATAGACTGTTTTTAATATTTTAATTATACAAAATTGTTTAAAACGATAAAAGCTTCGTACTGTAGATCGTAAATATTGTTTCAGAATCGAAATATGTTTGGACCAACTCATATTTTGTCAAAAGTAATGGCTAAGTATCTAAACTGATTTACTGTTTCAATTTCAACACAGCGTTGATCACAAGATACCTGTTCAAACAACATTGTCCTTGGGGCTACCTCACAGACACAATTTGAGACATTAGACTTTGCGCAATTGTTTGCATGAAATAAAATTTCGAACCTAGGGGACTCTTACATATTTAGACTAAAGTTCATTAATTTACAGTATGGGAGCAAGTAATGATCCCTGAAGCACACCTAAGTTTATAGTTTTCGGCCTGCTAGCAATGTTACCTATTACGACTTTTTGAGTTCTATCCTTTAAGTAGGACTCAAACTAGCTGTGTATAAAACCACGTAATCCTGCCAGGTATAATTTGTTTAGTAGAACTCTGTGGTTGACCATGTCAAAAGCTTTAGTAATGTCTACAAAAAGCCTGGCGCAAAATTTTTTATCATCCAGAGCCTTATAGTTAAAGGAGCAAAACTCCAAGAATGCATCGTCTGTGGAAAGCCCTTCCCTAAATCCAAACTGTGCAGGACTAAGGAAGTTTATTTTTGCCAGGTAACTCAGCATTCTGTTCTTAATAGCTTTTTCAAAAACTTTTGAGACAGATCACAATAAAGAAATTGGCCTATAATTATTTTTGTCACTTTTACTTCCTTTTTTATAAAGAGGGATCACATTAGCACATTTTAATTTATCAGGGAAAACCCCGGTCGAAATACTTCAATTAAAAATATAAGCTAATATGTCTACAACATAAAGGGATATGTTCTTAAGCGTGTAATTGCAAATTCCATCATAACCACAAGATCTAGAGCTGTTAAGTGAACAGATAATTTTATACAATACTAAGCCTGTTATTTTTTCATAAAATAAGCTATTATTTATAACAATGTCGTCGACTAAATGGGATCTAGCGCAGTTATTACAATATGTATTAGATTCACTAGAAAAAAACATCAGACCAACCGAAGAAAAGAAATCGTTAAAAATGTTTGAAACTATTGTAGAATCTTCAATAATGACACCATCATTACATAGGCATATAGCTTTAGAGACATTGGGAGAGTTGTCATCAATGATACTTTTTATAGCCATCCATTCCTTTCTTGGATTACCAAGCGCATCACGAACTTTGGAATAGAAGTATCTATTCCGAGCTCTCTGTATATAATAGTTAACTACCTTACTCAACATTCTGAAACGCGTTTTAAGCGCCGTATTATTAGGATGTTTGAAACACTTTTTTCTTAAATTTATTTTTAAGCTTAATTTTTCTTAAAAGATAATAAGAAATCCAAGGCTTTAACCTTTTTTCAGACTTTTTCCGAACAAAAGCAAATGTGAAATTGCTTATTTAATTCTGAAGAAATGCCAAAAACAAGTCGTAAGCCTTAGAAGCATTTCCTTCCTCATAAATTTCTTCCCAGGATTCGGAACGTAGTTCAATATTTAGGAGGTCGAATTTTACTTTCGTTTCCTTGGGCGACCAGGAAAACATAGCCGATTTCTTTGTTTTTAGCGTACTTAGCAGAATACCAGTCATACAGTGATCAGTAATGCGGAGATCAAAATTGATTCCAGCACATTCGTTTATGTTTATTTTTGTAAAACGTCTAAATACATGATTAATGCAAGTACTTGATATTGGTCTAGTAATTTCATTTGTGAAAGATGATAGACCATTCTCAGCAATTGTAGCAAGATAAAAATCAGATGCAGTACTTGAAGTTAAAATGTCTATGTTATAATCACCCACGAAAATAAGATTAGCTCCTTTTTCATTCCTTAAGAACAATGAAAATTCATTCAAAAACACTTGAATATCATAAGGGTGTAATCTGTAGGTACACACAAAAAATTTAGGAACATCATCACATAACTTGCAAGACAATTCAATTACATCCGCGCTCAAAAATTTAAGAAAAGTATAAACCGGGATTTTATAATCCTCTTTTTAACAATTAAAGATCCATATCTCACTTACAAATATCAAATCGGGTAAAAATCCTAGGGCTTCTAGATTACACACCAGCAAATCAAAATTTTGCCACAAACTACGTGAGTAGATGAGTCTTAAGTCTGTAATTGAAACGAAAAATGTATTTATAATTCCGTTTAGAAGTTTTTTAACAATTAAAGTTGGATATGAACAGTTTTGCTACTAAAGGATGGATATGACCAGTTTTGAAACCAACAAAGAAGCAAAATGTAGGATATAAACAGTTCTGCAGCAACGTCTTTGAATGGTAATCTTTGCATTTCGTTGCCTAAAGAAGATTAAGATCAACAACAGTTACAGTACCTATGAAGTGAATAAATTATCAGAGCGTCTTATTCTTACTTTAAACTGTGCAGTACAGCCAACTTAACAAATCTCAATTTTTGACTATAGTGGATATTGTTGTGAGTGTATGTTCATAGTTTATAAGTACATATTATATTACTAGCATGTATTAGGTTAAGTACTACAATGTATTGTGACAGACATATTAGTCAGTCGTTGAATTAAAGTCATGAACTAAACACAGTCGTCTGATTCTTTAAATTACAAGTCTTCACATGGTGTCAGATGTGAATTAAAATAAAAAAAAAATATAACCATAACCATTACCATTAACCATTAAATATAAAATAAAAATGGCAACCGAGTCAAGAACTGAAACCGAAATAGTGACAAGTGTTTTTAGCATGCAGCCAATAAACTTTCAATCAGTGAATTTAGCGAGCGCATGGACAAAGTGGAAAACTCAATTTAAAATTTACATGCGGGCAAGTGGTCTAGAAGCTCAAAATGATAAGCGTAAAACAGCCCTGCTTTTACACCACATGGGATCGCAAAGTGTGGACATTTTTAATTCGTTCAACGAGGATATCGACCAGATCACATATGAAAATCTTATAAAAAAGTTCGATACGCACTTTGTCCCAAAAACAAATATATCCATGGAGCGGCATTCATTTTTTACACGACGTCAACTAGCTAATGAATCCATAGAGGATTTTGTAACAGCCCTCAAAATCTTAAGTGTTAACTGCGAATTTAAAAATCTAAAGGATGAACTTGTACAAGATATTTTTATATGCGGGCTGCATGAATCCTTTAGTTACATTAAAGAACGGCTCCTTAGTGAAGGAAACATCAAATTGGAGAAGGCAATCGAAATTTCTAAATTACTTGAAATTTCAAGGTCGCAAACCAAACAATTGGAAAGCTGCACTAACTCTTCAAATTTTGTTGGTGCGCTACACACTAGCACAAATAACAGACAACGGAAAGTTATGTACAAAAACTCTAACAAAAGAAATCAAACGGAAAAGCAAAATACATGGACAACCAACACTAAGAAAACAGACACGTGCGGACGATGCGGTCAACGTCATCGATTCAAATGTCCCGCATTGGGAGCAATATGTCACAAATGTAAAAAGCCAAATCACTTCGCGCAGATGTGTAAAGCAACCAGGAAAGTAATTAATGCCCTTGAATTACACAAAGACAACCAGGACAGTGAAAATACGTCATCAAATGAAGATCTCTACATCGGTACATTGCTAACGGAGACAGAAGACAAAAAGGCGCATGATCGTAGTAATTGGTATTGTAGTGTAGAAATTAATCATAGAAATGTCAAAGCGCAGTTGGACACAGGTGAACAAACAAATATAATGTCGCTAGAAACATATAAAAAACTTGGACTTAAAACAAATACTAAAATACAAAGTTTCTAATACAAACGTGTTAACTGTTAGTGGTGAAAAACTAATAGTGAGAGGAGTAAGTTGCATTCCCGTAGTCAATCAAAAAATTCATTCAATAGCATTTCATATAATTGATTTGAATTGTCAAACAGTGTTTGGTCTGCGCACCTGTATCCAACTTAATTTAGTTAAACAAATAAACTCATTATATAGTTTTAGTGAAATTAGTAAGCACAACCAAATTCTAAATGAATTTTCTGATGTGTTTCAAGGACATCAATTGGATGTCTTAATGTAAAATGTAGTTTTCGTTTAAATCCGCAAGTGATGCCTGCGATCGAATATGCCCGACGTGTTCCATTTAAACTGCATGCGTTGTTAAAGCAAGAATTGGAAAGGTTAGTCAAACTAAATATTATTGTGCCGGTATATGACCCCTCAGAGTGGGCCAATCCGATAGTTATAGTAACTAAGCCCAATGGTGAATTAAGATTGTGCCTTGATCCAAAACAACTAAACAAAGCAATTTATAGACCGCATTTTCAATTTCCTACCGTGGAAGATATTAAATCTAAGTTATTGCATGTAAAATATTTTTCTACCCTTGACGCGAAATCTGGATTCTGGGCGGTTCTCTTGTCTGAAGAATCGTCGATGTTATGTACTTTTATTACCCCATTCGGGCCGACACCACAGTCAGTTACGGAGCTTCAAAGATTCTTGGGTATGGTTAATTATCTGGGGTCTTTTATAAAAGGATTATCCATTGAAACGACTCACCTAAGAAAACTATTAAAAAATGACTCCGTCTGGCTGTGAACAGATAACCATGAGATAGAATTTCAAAATCTTAAAAAGTTAATATCAAATGCACCTATTTTGGTGTATTATAATGTCAACCAGCCAGTTATTCTTTCAGTCGATGCTTCGAAGGATGCTATGGGTGCTGTTATTTGTCAAAATAGCAAGCCCATTGCCTATGCATCTGCCACTTTTACAGATCCACAAAGGGCATATGCTCAAATCGAAAAGGAACTGTTGGCAATACTATTTGGGTGCGTGAAGTTTCACCAATATGTGTACGGTCAATAATTCACGAAGGCCATCTAGGAATAGAATCATGCACTAGAATGGCCAGAGGTGTTGTATATTGGCCACAAATCAAAACTGATATACGCAATGTAGTTTCAAATTGCGAGGCATGTATTCGCAACAGGCCATCTAATCAGAAGCTTCCTCTAATGCCTCATGAAAAGATAGATTTACCATGGAATAAGGTTGGAGCAGATTTATTTTATTTTCAAAAAAATAGTTACCTTATAATAGTAGATTACTATTCAAAATATATCGAGGTTGCTCCACTTTCCAACAACTCGTCTTCCCAACAAGTAATAACAGCCTTTAAATCGACATTTGCTCGACATGGTATACCGGAAAAACTTGTCACAGACAATGGTCCTCCTTTTAATGCACATGCGTTTAGCCAATTCTGCGAAGAATGGGGAATTGAGCACCAGACATCTAGCCCATATCTTCCACGTTCGAATGGCCTAGCGGAAAGGTCTATCAAAACTATAAAGTCACTGTTAACTAAATGCGCTGAAACAAATTCTTATCCTTACATAGCTCTGCTGCAACAACGCTCCACCCCCAAAGCCAATTTTAATTCACCATCAGAACTCTTAATGTCGCGCAGATTGCGAACCAAATTGCCAAATACAAAAAACGTCTTATTTCCAGTAAAAATCAATAAAAAGAAGCATCAGTTGAACATGAGAAATTATAATTTAAAAATGAAACAACATTATGATAGAAACTCCAAAGATCTATTGCCCGTCAATTCTAAAGAAAAAGTCTATTATAAAAAAGATCCTAATTCACGTTGGATGCCGGCTACCATTCTTAGCAAATGTAAAGAACCGCGATCTTTTATTATAAAGGATACCTCGGGCAATATTTATCGTAGAAGTAGAGAACATATTTTAAAAATGTCAGATGCACTTTGGAATGCAGAAACGAGTCAGGAAGACACGGTTGGTAACTCATCGTCGTCTTTGGATTTGAAGAAGGAGATCCAACAAAACGATGATGGTAGCGGGTTAACTAGTGATGCATCGTCATCAGTCCGAACTAAATCGGGTAGAATAGTTAAACCTCCTGAAAGATATTCACCATCAGATTATTCAGTAAGACAGGACATAAAACCGAAATAGCATTTCTTTTAATCACATGTACCTTGTATATGAATTTGAACCATTGAATTAGAATGAAGTAGTTTTGTAGTTTAAGAATTAATTATAACTTTCTTGTAATATCATGAAATACTTATAATAATATAAATCAAGAATTTTAATAAAAAGAAAAAGATGTTGTGAGTGTATGTGCATAGTTTATAAGTAGGTACATATTATATTACTAGCATGTATTAGGTTAAGTACTACAATGTATTAGGTTAAGTACTACAATGTATTGTGACAGACATATTAGTCAGTCGTTGAATTAAAGTCATGAACTAAACACAGTCGTCTGATTCTTTAAATTAAAAGTCTTCACAGATATGACGAGTTTTGTTTCTCATCTACTCACGTATATTCTGATGCACAACAAAAAAAGAGTTGCCCTTATTTGAATTACATACAAATTTTTCATTATTTATTGTCTACAATTATTGTATGGGGGGTTGGGTTCTTGCTTAAAAGATGTTCATTGATATTTAAAAAAGACATACTAAAATAGTTCTTCTCAGATTGTTGTGGGGTGAACACACTCAGAGAATTTACCGAAGATTTGTGAGCTCCAACCTCCCGTAAATCCATTTACTTTTGAATAAATTAAATAAACAAAGTCGTTGTTTATTTGTGTATCATAAGATAAAAAATCTATTAACAATTGTAAAATGCCTTGTTCATGCGGTTCAAATGTCGATCGCGTTGATGCAAAAATTCAATGTGGCTCATGTAATTTCACTTAAAATTCGAAAATCTGCATCAAAGTGATTGTGATTTTATGAAAAAAAGAAATGTACCGCATATCTGTGCGTCATGTGCCAAGCGCAGGCGAAACTCTCTGCGCTCTCCACCAGCTAACTTTCATAATGTGGTCTCTTCAGATGTTAGTAGCAACAACGCGATCTCATGTTCATCACCATCAGCTGCTGCTGAGGAGGTTATTCTGCCTCGCTCTTGTATACCACAGACATCGCCAAAAACAGTCAATGTAGAAGCAAGCAGCACCCCTCCCGCAGTCATCACACTTGATGTGCTTTACAAAGAAATCATTGCCATGAAGCTCATGAACTCCAAAGCTTTGACGCTCATTAGCACTCTACAAGGAGAAAAAGAAACGCTATTGAGAAAAGTGAATACTTTACTTACAACACATAGTGAACTCACTGCAGCAAAAGCCCCTACTCAAGTGCATTGATATTGTTGGCCAGAGTATATCCATTAATGAGTAGGGACACTCTCTCCACATATGCATTTCCTACTACCACAAAGCAAAATGCAGAAAAAATCGTACAATAAGTGGAAGCAGGTCGAAAGAATACTTTTTACCTGCATACAACGACTGCTTGAGAAAAAAAGGGTACACAACACATTTTGCCTGTACCACTACATGGGGCTTGCTGCGTACGACAAACGATTGTGGGTTTTTTCATAAAGCATTTTTAAAGGCGACCTGAAGTGATGTCAGTATATTAGTATTTTCTCTCAACCATTCAGGTTGATCAGGTAACCAGCTTTGCTTTCGTAGAATTGGTAATAAAAAAACAAATTTTGTAGTTTTTCCCATTGGTTATTGATTAAATGGTCTTTGTTATGGACATGAAAAAGAAATGTTTCATTCTCTATCACGAAATTCAACCCTTTTGCCTTGCTACGACTTCGTTAATTACCATATTTTACGATTTTAAGTTTTATTGCCAGCACTTTTTAGGTAATATAATTCACAGCAGATGGTCATACTAATTACTTAGGTTGGTTGTAGAGGGGATTGTTTACATTTTTTTCGCATGTATTTTTAAAGGCGACCTGGAGTTGGATTGTTATCAGTCGTTCATTACCATCAATTGACGAAGTAAAGGGTGTTCAGTGTCAGTGCGTGTGGCAAACAATTAAAAATAGTGAAAATTAAAAGTTGAAGTGCAAGTTTGCATAGTTTAAGAACTTTAAATAAAATAATGGGAAAACATTATGTTAAATGTTTGGCGTGTGGGCGAGAGCAGAAAGAAAATTTTGGAGTTAAATATTTCAAAATACCGGATAATAGTGAGAGGTAAGCAATATAAGTTATAGATCGTGGAAGAATGAATATAAATCTGTGTTGTATTTCTTAATTTTTTGTAGTAAAGCGGAACAAATTACTTTTTTGCATGAAATGAATTTATTTTTTGAAAATATGACTTTTCATGAAAATTCTAGAAATGTAACTAAAAAAATGCGTTTTATAAAAGGATGGCAACAGAATATAAATGCCTTAATTGGCATTTTTACAGAAATAAAAGAAGACGGTATTAAGTTTCTTTTAACAAGAAATCTTAATCAAGATTGCTTGGAAAACTCTTTTGCTGTTTTACGTAACCGAGTGGGAAATAACAAGTTGCTGACTCCATTTCAATTCATCTGTTCATTTAAAAGATCTTTTTCGGCAAAGTATATGGAAGATATTACACGTGGAAACTGTGAGCCAACTGCTAACCTGGAACTTCCAGACATTGAAGTGCAGATGGAACCACAAAAACAAAATAAGGACAATTTGGTTTACGCTTTCAAAACTGAACCTGACTATAAAACTGTGGACTTTGGTATTGATAATGCATTCTACTATTTCGCAGGTTATATTTTAAAAAAATACCGCCTAAACCTCAAGTGTGAGTTAAAATTGAGTCCGCAACTTAACGTTTCCTCCCTTTTTACAGATTTTAAAGAATATGAAGATGCGAAATTGGAACGGCCCAATCAAGAATTTTTAGACTCGTTAGAGAATCTTGAACAAAAATTTATTTCTTGTTTTCCAAATATGTACTACCTAAATAATTTTGAGGGGAATATTTTTAACTTTTGAAAAATGAATTTCATTACAACTGTTGCAAAAATCAAAATAAGGAATTTCTTATCAAATTTTACGTCCGAGTACGGGTTTACTTTATTCTAAAACAGTTCAATAAAAATAACAAAAAATGTACCAACAAACAAAAATATTTAAGTGTAGCACACATGTGAATATATATTAGATATAAACAGCCTTATTCATAACACTTAATTAAATCTGAATTAGGGTTAATTTTGGTTTAATTGCAGTAAACGTTATTCATAAACTTTTTTCAAAGTTAATTTCCATTTAATCAAGTTTCAAAAAATTAAATGCCGAAATCGGCATTTAGGAGCAAATTAACTCTGAATTAAATTATTCAAATCATCATGGCGTTCTTATCTCATGCACACAACATTCCAGAGAAAAATGTCAGAATTTATCAAATATTTCTACCAATTGCATACTTTTATATGAAATGCTGGTATACTTTTAGGCTTATTGCCTTAATTCCTTGATTAACTGGTATACGAGCAAAAATTCTTTATGAATGAACATTTTTTAATCCTTAATTAAAATGACAGTTTCGAGTTTGAAGTGAATTAGCTGAGACACTGATAATTAACAGATTAAATGAATCTATTGAATAAGGCTGAAAATGTTCAATAAGAAATATTACAAATTGATTTTGCTTTTTTTTACGTCACACCCTGTACCACATTTTGAAATAGTTCGACTACTCTTCCATCCCTCTTTTACTAGAGCACTTTTAGTGCCGTCTATTTCTCGTGTATGTGTACTGCAAATTGTAAACTGATAAGAAACACGTGGAGAGTGTCCCTACTCATTAATGGATATACTCTGTTGTTGGCATCCCAACTGTTGACAAGCATAGTGCATTGAATACTGCGGTAAAGCTACTAGCAGAAGGTGTGGATAACAGTATTACTCATGATGACATCAAATCGTGCTAGACTAGAACAATAACTACAAAGAAGCGAACACAAAATGTAAACAATAAATCTGGATCAACATCTTCGCCAGCGAGAATGAACATTTTATGTGTTAAATTCAATAGCTTAGAATGCAAGCAAAAAATAATTGCTAACAACCGTAGGAAGAAGCTGACAACGAATATTCTTGGTGCAGAATTTGGTAATAAGCCTATATCATAAATGAAAGTTTATCAACATATAATAGATGATTGTTCAACAAAGCTAAGCAGATTAAGGTAGACAAACATTTTTCGTTCTTATGGGTCAGAAGTGGGGTTATTTTGTTAAGAAAAAAGGAAGGGAAAATCCCATAAGAATTTCTTCTTTTGAGGATCTAGAGAATTTATCTTAAATTATGGCTAATGTACAAATGAATCAAATTGAAGTTCCTTTAAATAGCAATTTAACCTCATTCTACAAATATGACAAAGATTTTTATGATGTTGTATATAACGCTAATGTATTAGAAAACAATTGGTTCATTATTCACCAAAATATCAGAAGCATGCGCAAAAATTTTGATTTATTTTTAACACATTTGGATTCATTCCTAAAAAAGCCGGATTTAATTTTTCTCTCCGAAATCTGGATTTATGATCATGAAAAGAATTATTACGATATAACTGGATACAAATTTTACCCTAAATGTAACAATTCGTATGCAGCGGGTGGTACTGGGGTTTTTGTATGTGAAAGTTTAAATGAGAATTGTGAGATCTGCAGCCCTGATTTGATGGGGTCTGATATGATAAAAGTTTCCTGCTTGAGAGACGATAACAAATTTATTTTTATGTGTTTTTATAGACTTCACGAAAAAAGTAAGGATGTTTTTGTTGATGAGTTATCCCTTTTGTGTGACGAACGGTCAAGAAACCTGTTCATTATAGGTGATATGAATATAGACATTTTACAAGAATCTGTAGTAGTGGAAAAATACCTTACGTTAATGTCTGCGAGTGGATTGGAGTCTTGTATCAATGAACCAACAAGGACTTCTGGTAGTACTCAAACTTGTATTGGCCATATTTTTGCTAGGTTGGATCTAAATGCCAATCTTTCCTTCATAAGTACAATATCAGATTATACAATTACTGATCACAGTATGGCTTTTTCTTAAAATGTGATACCTTTAAATGTCTAAAAAATGTTGTGCCTGATTTTTTAACTAAAAAAACCAACTTTAATTGTCTTAATGCACGCTTGCTAAAGGAAAACTGGTTTGGTGTATACCGGGAAAACAATATTTCTATTGGATTCGATATATTTTGTAACATCTTAGATTCCCACGTTGAGTTTTGTTCTATAGTGTCTAAAAAGAAAAAAGATAAGCAAAAAAGACTAAAGCCTTGGATGTCTGATTATCTATAACAGCGGATTGCAGAGAAAAATAAACTACGGACAAAATGTAAAAAACATCCCAGAAACACACATCTGACCAAAATGTATAAACAAATCTGTAAAGAGGTAGCCTCTGAAGTTTCTATCTGCAAAGATAACTATTACATAAACAAATTTCACTGTGCAAAGGGTAATATAAGAAAGGAATGGGAAATCGTCAATAAATTGTTCAATAAAAATGTCACTTTTGATGGTCCTTCTAAAATAAAGTTAAGTAATAGGGATATAACTAGTTCTCTAGAAATGGCTAATGCCTTCAATGAGTTTTTTATTAGCGTTCCGATCACTACTCTTTCTGATGCTGGTCATGCTACTGCGTTTCCGTCTTTGTGTTTTGAAGACTGTCATAATAGAGAAAGTAGTCAACAAAATAGTTTTTTCTTTGAACCAATCTCTTCTTTTGAGTTATATAAAAGTATAATGTTGCTGAACGACTCGAATTCTGCTACTCTTAATAGTTATTCAAGTACTTTTCTGAAGAAAATCTGTTTCAATGTTGTTGATGTCTGAGCACACATATTCAACAAAAGCGTATACAGTTCTATTTTTCCTGATAGATTGAAGATAGCTGAGGTCATACCTATATTCAAAAAAGATGATAGGACAAAGTTGGAGAACTATAGGCCGATCTCTCTTCTTCCGGTCTTTTCAAACATTTTTGAGAAGGTGATAAAGAGCAGAGTTGTCGCATTTCTTGAAACACAGTTATTCTTTAGCACAAACCAATACGGCTTTAGAGCTGGCAAATCAACGAAAGATGCACTTCTTAATTTCTGTAGTCAGGTGCATGATAGTTTAAATTGCAAAAGAAACACTGCCGCTCTTTTTATAGATATCACTAAAGCCTTTGATACTGTTAATCACGATCTCCTATTGGTTAAATTGGAAAAGTCTGGTCTCAGGGGCTTTATTCTTAATTGGTTTGCTTCATATCTCAAAGATAGGAAACAAATGGTTAAGATTGGGAATTCTTTCAGTGAAAGTCGTGACGTTCGAATCGGAGTACCACAGGGCTCCGTTCTTGGTCCTCTATTATTCATAATCTTTATAAATTCTATCTTTAACCAACAATTAAAGTGTAATCAAACTGGCTTTGCGGATGACATTGGGTGCTTATATTCTAATGTGTCTGTACTGGATTTGATTGCTGATATTAACCATGATTTGGAAATACTAAGGCATTGGTTCGAATTTTTAAAACACAAATATTTTTATTTTTATTCTGCTTCAACTTTCTTTGCTCATAAGGTTCTAGTATAATTTGTGAAGCAATCATTTATGAAAACTTTGTCGTTTGTACCCGCGACAAATAAATACGAATTTAGTTCCTTCATTGCATGTTTCTTTGCTTTCAATATTTTTTTTTTTGCTTCTGAACAAGAGAATTGAACTCAAATTTTTTCACTATGCTCGTTTTTGTTATTGTTTTTCTTTCATACACGTTTGACGTAGCATTTCTGAATATCTGCAGGTGACAGGGAGATATCTAACGCCTTGTTGAGAATTGTTGGAACACATTCTTCTGCATTTTTATTGCTGACTCCAGGCACACCAGTGATCTCAATGACATTCTCAACGCATTTCTGTTCTCTCCAATTTAGTCTGCTCTCCAGCGATGCAATTTTGGAATATAGCTTAACGTTCTCCTCTTTCAGCTGACTAATGCTGCCCGTCCACTTAGTGCCCAACTCATCAATTTCGAATCCAACGCATTCAACTCTAATGTACGATGCCCTCAATTTTATGCAACCAACGCGTTTGATCTGGTTGGACATCGTTGCTCACCACGTTGCTAAAGAAGTGTGCGGGTAGTGTACGAGCTCTTGTTGTTCGTTGAGCATGCTTGTGCAACGCGTTGAGAAACGATTTTACAATAATGTGCTGCACATTATCTGTCCAACCCGTTCCTCAACTTCTTACATTTTTTGTTGACTCGAGTTGCGTTGGGTGCGACGAAATGTGTGTGCCTGTGCTAGTTGAGCCATTAGAATCAATCAACTGATATCTGTTTATGCACTGTGTATGGTTTATCATTAAATTGCAACTCAGTTGTCTAGAACAAGACGATGGTGTAGATCATGGGTGGACACAGGACAAACTTTTTCAGGTGAAGGGCTACTTTTACCTTTTACAAAACTTCGCGGTCCACTTAGAAATATTGGCCACAATACTTTGTCCAAATATTTTTTTTTATTTTAGAAATGTAACGGTCATCCATCAAAAACAACAATAATAAAATTCATTCACTCACACATTCATTTTTCTTAATTCTTTCTTTTTATAATAATCTTTGTAAAAAACTATTATATTGATAAATTCATTTACTATTTTTTCTTTCATTATTAATTTAAACGTTACTGAATTCGATAATTACTTATGTAAAACTGCAATACAAAAAATCATTTAATTTAATCAATTAATTTTAAATTAAAGTTGTAACGTGTAGTTCCTTTATTCACAAAATAGTACCAAAGCAACGAGAGCATAATAAAAACATTTAAAGCACACGAAAGTGACCCTGACCGTTACTATTTTAGGTATAAAAGGGCGACACGAATTAGTCTAGTTACAGTCTGATGAATAAAGCTCTGATAATCGTTCGTCATCATCATCGTCGCTCGCCGCTGATTACTGGGAAGATTTCTCCTGAGCATTATAGAGCAGTAGACAGGCTGAACAAATTATTGGTCGCCTGGCTCTGGTTCTCTTCATCGCCACGAGGAGTTTGGATTTGGACAGCTCTTCGTGTATACACACGCACACACGCTCGCTTCAATTGACGCCCAACATTGTGGCTACTGGTTACACGTCTGTCATCGGAACTTTGGTAGACAATACAGTAGAGCCCCGAAAAAGTGGAATACATACACTAGAGTCCCGAAAAAGTGAACTAAGGATTTTTTTTTCGCATTCACTGATTAATTGGACTACCTACGAAATTATTATTGGACATTACAGTAAAGGTCCCAAAAATAGAACTTTGCGAATTTTTGCCAAAAATGTAGAAAAATAAATCTTAGTCGGAAATTGATAACCCGACACATTCGTA
Source organism: Cheilosia soror (assembly GCA_949372485.1). Classification (NCBI taxonomy): domain Eukaryota; kingdom Metazoa; phylum Arthropoda; class Insecta; order Diptera; family Syrphidae; genus Cheilosia; species Cheilosia soror. Next base: position 58,383,423 of record OX443561.1, on the reverse strand, counting down.
CGACAAATTGAAGATTTTGGACACGATTCGACAGTAGAGGCCCGAAAATTTGGACATATGAGAAAAAGTAAACGTTTGTTGGCAAAAGAAAACCAGAACGACTCGCAAACTTCTTCTTCCGAATCAGAATCGCCTGTATTTGAGTCGTCCGCATCAGAATTATCAGATTTTGAGTCCACGATAGTTGAAAACGTTTCACCAAGTACTTCATCAGAACCGTCAACGTCTCCCCAACAAGCTACAATGACGTTGCCAATCAGTTTGTCCGAAGATCAACTCACACGTTTGGTAGCTGCTATTGGCGTTAAAGAAAGCCAGGGTACGTTCAGCAGATGCACCGCTCGTTTTGATGGTGAACGAAATACTTCCAAGTTGGACAATCAGTGTATACAAGAGCTCCGAAAACGTATCTGATGCTAATGCAGTTATTGGTTTCCCTCTTCTGTTAGAAGGTTTTGCATCAAACTGGTGGCAAGGCATGAAAAATGAGGCAAAAACATTCGATGACGCCATTCGCCCCACCAAAACCTATGTTGAGCTGTTTGAGCAAAAGCAGAAATATAATGAGCCCACTGATGAGTTCATTTGTAGAAAGCGATCTCTATTTTCCCAATTAACGGATAAAATTTCTGAAGAAATTATGATCAATATGGTCTTATGGACAAATTCTTCTAAGCATTAGAGAAAAAGTTCCTAGAAACACGGTAAAGACTTTCCAAGATATCTTAAAGGAACCCAGAGAAGCTGAGGTCTTAAATGAGGAAGTCAGACCTCCAGGAAAACATGTTGAGGGTGCGAAGAAAAAACGTTGCACATATTGCAGGAAGAATGGACATACAGCTGACCAGTGCTTCGCAAAAGCTGACAACAACCAGAACACAGCTAAAAAACCCACTTTAAACTGTTATGGTTGTGGAGCTGCTGGATATTGCAGAACTAATTGTCCCACCTGTAGTAACAAGAACGCTAATAGTCCATCCATGCAAGACTTTAACTTGTTTGATTCAACAGTAATCGGTCGAAACGTTCCTACGGTTGATGTCAACATAAACGGTCTCAAGGGTGAGGCATATATTGATACGGCAGCCAGAACTAGCGTTGCTGGAGCACGGTTATACCAACAGCACGTTGAAAAAGGCAGCAAATTTCAAAAAGTCAGCGCAGAAATAAATTTGGCCGATGGAATTATTAGGCAAGAAATAGTATATGCTACAGTTGCGAATATCAGCATTGGGAAACGATTTCGGAAAATTCGTTTTATTGCTTTACCCAAATCCAAGGGAAATCGCACATTACTAGGAATCGATTTCCTTGAACAATGCGGTATAGTCCTGAACATTGCTCAAAGGGCATTTTATTTTATTGATGACCCAGCAACCATTTTTGATTTCAAGCTTTCGAAGAGAATCGCATTGAAACCAATGGAAACACGAGTTCAGACCCATTTTAAACCCCCGCAGTCAAAGCCGAAGCCAAGGTATCACACAACACTTCAAAAGGATGATAAATTGAAATATGTGTCTGCATAATGAATATTCTCCACACGAAATCCAAGCTATATTCTCCGATGCTATACCACACGAAATGAGAACTCTAGAAAAAGGGAATTAACTATTTAGCGCCTCAAAACGAGTAGATGTTGCAAATATCGATGACTGGTTCGAACTCAATTCCATAGACATCCAACTACGTCCAGAAGAAGGACATGCAATAAATTTGTATGAGAAGCATAGCCTAGAAGAGCTACTCAAAGAGCAAGAAAATATATTTGGAGAAATATCAACCCCGATCCTCTACATTGAACATAAGATTAATACTGGTTCACATGAGAAAACTTCTTCTTTATCGTTTAAAATAAAAAAATATATTTATTTACTTCTGAATATAAGGAAGATAGAAAGAGTGTTTAGTTCTTATTCGCGGACTGAAATGCAACTGTTTGTGTCAAAGCTCATCATCAAAAATGTTACCTCGGTGGGTAACGGAATCGTCGGTCCGAACATTGTGTTTGTTTACACAAGTGTTCAACAGAGCGACATCGAAGCATCTTTGTCATTGGAGACAAAGTATATTTAATTGCAAAAGGCAATTAGGATCGATAAGTGTGTCGATCCAAGAATGTTATTAAATGTTTACATTAGGCCCTGAGTGGTGCCGAATGTTTATGCTGAGAAATCACAAAGTATTCTTTTACTTTGTGATCTGAAATGAAACAATGTCTTTAAATTTGAATGGGGATCGAATAGGTTAGCCCAAGTGGTCTATCATTAATTGATATATCTCCCCCCTCCTTAAGTTTCAACTTCTCCGGAGTTGAAATATTAACTTTAAATTCTCTGTCCATCTTCCTTTTACGTTTTACAAAAAGTATTACAATTATACATATTACACTTATTACTATTATTCCTACTGATACAAAGCCGAAAGAGTGTATTCTTCAGTAATATTTCAATATTCTTATTTGATCATTATTTGCGTATTGTTTCATTTGTAATTCTTCGAATGAAAGTGTTAAATTGACATGAGTTATATTATTATAGTTAGGGATTGTTATTACTTGCTTAAATATTTCAATTTTATTTTCAATTTCTATTTCATTCAAATTTATTGTACAATCTTCAAACTTGATTAAATAGTTTCCATTTAAAATGTATGTTTGATTATTACATGTATTTTTTAGTATTACATCTTTATTGTTTTCTACTAGATATACACCAACGTCTAGTTCAATCATTTTATTCTTATTATTATTTATTTTGTTACAAGATATCTTTTCTTTAAATAAGCTTGCTGGCCAATTTTAAATTTTTTATATATACATCGTTTTTCATTTCATAATATTCATTCTTATATTCTACAACAGTTTGTGTTTTAATTTCTAATTTTTCAAACATTTTGTTCGTTAATGGTGTTATTATGTATTTATGTACCTTTGCAATGTTTTTAGGTATTTTCAATATGAATGCCAAAGTACTCTTATATTTTCCTACTGCTGGTCTAATATTTTTCAATTTTAAGATATCAATATCAAATTTTTCAATTTCCTCATTAGTTAAAATGCTTCTTATCATTTGACCTGTTTTTATATTGAGGATGTTGTCTTGAATTTTACTTATTTCATCTTTCAAAATTCCTATTCTTATTAATTGTTGATTCATATAGATGTCTTTTAAATACTTTTGATCATTGTTTTGTATATGATTTAGGATTTCTAATATTTTATTCTTGTCACTAGTAATCGTATTTTTCAGGCTTTCAATGTTCTGGTTTGTAATATTGTTTATATATATTTGTTTATTGAGATTCTCTATTGTCACAAGTCCCATAATATGATTTATGCGGAACATCATAATGCCCCTGATGCACAGGCGTGGTGACTACCTAAAACACATTCATCCTTTCGCAGGTCGTGAATGTAATAGTTTTAGCCAAACGGTCCATCCAGGTTGAACTTCTTTTCATCAGAAAACACAACAATCTGCCACTCCTTGTTCCACGTCATATGCTCTCGAGCAAACTGAAGTCGTGCAGCTTTGCGCACATAATTGAGATGTGTTCTTTTTTTACGTTCAGTCTCTTTAAATGCTTGGCACTCCGAATAATGCGTTTTTCAGATGACAGACTTGCATAAGCACCGCATTCTTCCTTGATTCTAGTAGCAGAACATTGCGAATTTGAAGCAGTTCAGATGATAAGTCTTCTGGCTGTTGATGCTGTCGCATGAAGAGCCCCTCCTTCATATTGATATTATAGCTTATATTCATTCTTAATAAAGTGACCAACTACATTTTGACTTCGGCAAATCTTCTAAGCGATTTCAATGTTCTTGAATTTCGTTCTTGTCATCACTGTCCATTGTTCCAAATAATAATTTCATTACTGTTCCTCCTATGTTAATTAAACCTCGTCTATGTCTATGTGGATTATCGTGAAATAAATATGTTTTATCTTATTAATTTCTTTTGTTAATAAATATGAACTTTCGTCATTCCTAAACATTGTCGCTATGTCAACTTCTATCTCGTATATTAATTTCTTTATTTCGTCTAAGTCAACTGTATGTAATAGTATGTTAAAGTCTTCTATAATGTCAGCGTCGTCAAGTCTTAAAGTCAAAAGTTCACTTTCTGTTTTTAGTCTTTCTATATTGATATCAGCTTTAATGGGTATTATCATTATCATCATCATTATTATCATTAGGATCTGAAACATATTTATATTTTCGTTTAATGTTTATCGGGTGTACGTTAGTTTTTTTGTTTATACTTATATTTAGGTTCATGTTTATGTCGTAATGCTTTATAATTTTTTATTAGTACCTTATCTTCATTTCTTTCTGTTTCCTCTTGCCTATTTTTATTCCTTTTCTTTATTCTTATTTCTTTTTCAGTGATTAATCTTTCTTTAATTTTTTCTTTGTTTAATGAAATTTTCCCATTAACAAAATCAATAGGTTTTTCTTTTGTTACGGAATGAATTGAATTATTATAAAACTCTACTGTTTAAAACATTTACTTTGCATATTCATGTCTTTAAATGCTGGATCAACTTCCATAATTCTAATCTGTTCATTTAATGTATTATGTAACCTCTCAACGTCAGCACTTCCTGTATGACTGTTAGGTTTAGTTAGGTGAAACTCTATCTTTTCTTTGTTTAAAAACTCTTTCATTACAAATCCATCGAATTCGTTATCAGCAATGTATTTTTTTGGTTTTCCTAATATAGCGTGTCTATTTTTCAGAGATTCTAAGATTGTAACAAGATTCCTATAATTTAAATGAAATATCATAGCATGTTTAGAAAATCTATCTATACTAGTTAAAAATCTTTGTCCTTTCTCCTTAATTAATAGTTTTATCGTTACTAAATAATTCTATTAGTTTTTGTTGAACTATGTTATACATGTAATCATCCAATTCTGTATATATTCCTGTTCTTCCTTTCTTTATAAATCTTCTGAAAATATCGTTTAGTCTGTTACTTTCGATGTCCTCTCTGGAAATATATATTTTCCTATTTTTATTTATTACTTCAATATCAATGGTCTTTGTTTCCATTAGTATTATTTGTGTTCTGTATTTGTTAACTATATTTTCGACAATAGGTATATGATCATCATCTTGGCTATGAACGGTTGCCATATTAGTGTCACATATATTCTATAACATTAATTTCATGGTTATCTGTATTTATTCTGCTTAAGAAGTCTGCTACTCTATTATCCTTTCCTTTGATATAGTCTACTTTAAACGTGTACTCCCCTCCTAACTTTAAAATCCATTTTTGTAATCTAGGACTTATATCTCTTCTTTCCTTCTTGGCTTGTAACCATTTTATAGGTTGATGATCGGTAAATACATCAAATTCTATTCCATACAAGTATGGTCGAAAATAGTTGGTCGACCAGACTATAGCTAACAACTCTTTTTCTATAGTAGGTAGGTACTGTACATTATCTCGTGTTGGTTCAATGTTCGACTTGCGTAACATACTGGGTGATTATCTTGGCTTAACACGGCTCCTAGTGCGTAATTGCTTGCATCTGTTGTTAATTTAAATCTTTTATTAAAATTTGGATAATGTAGTATAGGATGATTCGTTATTAAATCTTTTAATTTTTCAAAAGTATTTATGTACTGGGTGTTCGTGATATAAATTCTAGTTTCTTTTTTCAAAAACTTTGTCATGGGTTGGGCTACTTTAGCGCTTACTTACTTTACTTTTGGTGGCGCTTACAGTCCGGGGTGGACCACGGCCTCAACCAACAAGCCCCTCCAGCCAGCTCGGTCCCTCGCTAGCTGCCTCCAGTTACGCACACCAAGTTGGTTGAGGTCGTTCTCCAATTGTGCGCGCCACCTAAGGTGGGGTCTTCCTCTGCTGCGTTGTCCCTCAGGGGTGGATTCGAAGACTCGTCGGGCTGGTGCGTTGTTGTCCATACGCTCCACGTGTCCCAGCCATCTCAGCCGTTGTATTTTCAGCTTTTTGACCAGGTCAACGTCGCTGTATAGCCCGTATAGTTCGTTATTGAATCTTCTTCTCCACACTCCATCGTCACAAACTGGACCGAATATCACTCGAAGAATTTTTCTCTCAAAGCATCCCAGAAGGTTTTCATCCGCTTTTGACAGGGTCCATGCTTCTGCACCATACAGCAGAACCGGGATGATTAAGGTCTTATATAATATCTCCTTGGTTCTATGAGAGAGGGCTTTACTTCTTAGATGCCTTCTTAGCCCGAAGAAACAGCGATTGGCAAGAGTGATTCTTCGCTTGATCTCTGCGCCGATGTCATTTTGCGAAGTGATAGTGGAGCCCAGGTAGACAAAGTCTTTAACTACTTCGAAGTTGTATCTGTCCATCGTGACGTTTTGTCCGAGTCGCCGATGTTGAGAGTCCCTTCTCGTTGACAGCATATACTTCGTTTTGTCCTCATTAACAGCCAGACCCATCTTCGCCGCCTCCGTTTCGATGCTTGCAAATGCGCCACTGACAGCTCGCCGCGTTCTCCCAATGATGTCAATATCATCAGCATAGGCAAGTAGTTGAACGGACTTTTGAAAAATTGTACCTCTGGTGTTGGCTTGTGAGTTTCGTACAATTGCTTCAAGAACGATGTTAAAGAGAGTACATGATAGCGCATCGCCTTGTCTCAAACCTTTTTCGACATCAAATGGATCGGTGGTGTTCTTGCCGACTTTAACGGAGCAGCGAGATTTCTCCATGGTCATCCTGCACAGACGGACGAGCTTTGCGGGGATGCCAAAACTTGACATGGCTTTGTATAATTCGTCCCTATATACGCTATCATAGGCGACTTTAAAGTCGATAAATAGATGGTGTGTATCGATCTGAAATTCCTGGGTTTTTTCCAAGATCTGTCGGAGTGTGAAAATTTGGTCGATGGTTGACTTCCCTGGTCTAAAACCACACTGATATGGGCCGATCAGGTTGTTGGCGAAAGGTTTTAGGCGTTCACACAATACAGCCGACAAGATCTTATACGCGACATTCAGGAGACTTATTCCTCTGTAGTTGGCGCAGTTCAGAGTATCTCCTTTCTTGTGGATGGGGCACACGATGCTGAGGTTCCATTCGTCGGGCATGTTTTCATCCGACCATATTTTACAGATGAGCTGGTGCATGCTCCTTACCAAGCTATCTCCCGCTGCTTTGAAAAGCTCGGCCGGGAGGCCATCCGCTCCAGCAGCTTTGTTGCACTTAAGTTTGGATATCGCTATGCTCACTTCGTGTAGGTCGGGTGGACGGAAATTTTGGCTATCATCGCCCAAACTGAACAGATCATTCTGCCTGACAGCGGGTTGTTGGCTGTCTCCGCCGTTTAACAGTCTGCAGAAGTGTTCTTTCCAAATCCTCAGCACCGACTGTGAATCTACTACTGTATTCCCATGCTCATCTCTGCAGGCTTCTGTTCGGGCCTTGTATCCTTGGGTGGAACGTTTTACCCTTTGGTAGAACTTTCGAACATTGCCTCTGCAGTAGCGTCCCTCAATTGATTCGACCGCTCGCTTCTCGTGCTCTTTCTTTTTCCTTCTGAGAAGTCGGTGTTCCTCCCTTCTTTTTTGCCCGTAGAGCTCACGGGCAGCTCTCTCAGCCGCTTTGGTTCTTGTCTGCAGCATTAATTGATAGGCCTCGTTCTTGGCTGCATGTGCCTGGCGGCATTCCTCATCGAACCAGGGGTTTCGTCGTGGTCGCCTAGTGAAACCCAGCACTTCGGTAGCGGCACTCCTGATGGCACGCTGGCAGTGTTGCCACTGGTCCTCTGTACTTGATGTTGGTGACGCTGAGGATGGGCTTGCTGAGAGGTTTAGTGAGACGCGGTCGGCAAAGGTTTTGGCGGTCTCTTGCGATAGTAGCCTTGCAACGTCAAATCTTCTTACAGTATCCTCTCGCTGTTGTGGAGTATTGGATATCCGCATCCGTACTTTGGCTACTACCAAGTAATGGTCCGAGTCTATGTTGGCCGCTCGAAACGTTCGGACATCCAAGATACTGGAGGCATGTCTGGCGTCGATCGCAACATGATCAATTTGGTTGACGGTTTGTTGATCTGGAGACCGCCAAGTCCCCTTGTGTATGTTGAGGTGTGGGAAACGTGTGCTGGCAATGATGACATTTCGCCCCGCCGCAAAATCGATTAGCCTGAGTCCGTTTCCGGAGGTGTTGTCGTGCAGGCTGTGCTTTTCGACTGCAGAGCCAAAGATGCCCTCCTTTCCGATTTTGGCGTTAAAGTCGCCAAGGACTATCTTGACGTCGTACTTCGGGCACTTATCATACGTCTTCTCAAGGAGATCGTAGAATGCTTCTTTGGCTGTGTCGTCTTTCTCCTCTGTCGGGGCGTGAGCACAGATCAGCGTGATATTTTTAAATTTGGCCCTGATGCGGATTGTGACTAGGCGATCGCTAACATTGCGAAATCCCAAGACTTCTTGCCTAAGTCTTCTTCTAATCACAAATCCACATCCAAATAATCGCTGACTCTGCTCTCTGCGGCACTCGCCGTAATAGATGTCACAGTTTTTCATCCTTCTTATGCCTTCTCCATCCCATCGCACTTCCTGGATGGTCGTAATGTCGGCTTTGTACCTATCCAGGGTCTCCACAAGTTGTTCGGCTGCACGCGGTCTGTTTAAGGTCCGGACATTCCACGAGCAGATCCGAAGTTCGTTGTCCTTATTTCGTTTGCTGGGGTCGTCAACATTTGGATCATCCATATCCGAGGCTTGTGGTTGTGTCATAACTGCCTGGTTTTTCCGTGGTAGGGAAGTTACCCCGACGCACAACCCCCAACCTGGAGGGCCAGGTCCTTTGCTGAACCCCTTGGACAAAAGGGGCCGGATTTCGGAGTCAGTAACCCGCTTCGGGGATATGAGCGCTGCCGTTGGCCCATAAAGGGTTCATCCGCCACCATCTCTATTTCAACACCCTGACTAGTGCTGAAAAGCCCTAATAACCTTAGCTCCAAATAAGTCGAAGTAGCCCATTAAGGTATCTGTCAAGTTGACTGTTGACGCCACCGTTGATTTAATCATTTAAATTCATCCGCCGTACGTCCTCATTCTGAGGTGCTCATGTTAGACTTCTGAGACTCGAGCAGACAGTCAACTCCGACAGAGTTAGCGCAATCCTTTATAAACTTTCCATAGTATCCTGTAATACCTAGGAAACTTTTTATTTGTTTTGTTGTCTTTGGTAACTTTAGGTTTCTTATAACCTCTATTTTCTTTGGATTGGGCTTAATACCTCGATCTGTTAATATGTGCCCCAAATATTCAGTTTCTTTTGCAAAGAAGTTGCATTTATCTATTTGTATTTTTAAATTATTTTCTTTCAACCTCAGTAGTATCTTATTAATACTATCTTTATTTTCTTCCAAACTGGTGCTAAATATTAATATATCATCAAGATACACAATACAAATTTTATTAATTAAATTGCGGGCGCATTTTGTAATCCAAATGGCATTCTTATATATTCATAATGGCCTTGGGGTGTAGAAAAAGCGGTTTTTGATCTGTCTTTTTCATCTACCAAAATCTGATGAAACCCCTTTGCTAAATCCAATGTTGTGAAATACTGCGCTTTTCCTAACTTATCGAATATGTCATCGATATTCGGAATAGGGAACTTATCACTCACTGTTACTTCATTTAGCGTTCTGTAATCAATTACTAATCTCCATTTTTTCTCACCGGAATTATCCATTTTCTTGGGTACTAGTACTATCCATATAGGGCTGTTATATGGGGAATTACTTTCCTTAATGATGCCTTGTTTCAGCATCTCTTTAACCTGTTTCTCTACTTCTTTTTCATGGATTGGCGGAAAACGATAAATTCCTGAATAAATAGGTAAATCGGAAGTCGTAACAATTTGATGCTTAACATCGCTGGCACTGGTTAACTGTTGTCCTTCCATAAAGAACAAATTCCTATTCAACTTTATAATTTGTTTTAGCAAAGAAAATTCTTCCGAATTAAGTTTTGTAGCATCTAATCTTTCTTTTATTTATTTCCTCATACGCATAAGGACAATTATATCCTTTGAATTTTATTGTTTCATTATTAATTTCTAATTTTTGCTGATCAAACTCTATCTTCGCCCTCATTGGTATTAGTAAATTCGTTCCGATAATTGCGTCAAACTTCATTCTGTCTAAATTCATTAATTTCCAAGACATCGTCGCATTTATTTTGAATTCTCTTGGTACTTCTGTTATTTTTTCAAAATGTATTTTTGATGTTCCATTAACTGTATTAATATCTAATGGGTAAATGCTGTTATTAATCATCTGTGGTAATAAAGTCTGATCTAAAATCGATATGGACGATCCTGTATCAATTAAGCAATCTATCTTATTATTATTTATGGTTAGTTCTACTATGGGTAATGAGTTATACTGGAGGCTGTTGCACGAAAATTTCCGAATTCTCCTGATTGTTGCTATTAATGTTATCAATTTCCATTGGTTCTACGTGTCTGTGCTGTCGACATTGTTGAGACTGTTGTCGGTAGTTATTATTTCTAAAATTTCCCGAATTATTCCATGGTCATTGCTGCTTAAAATTATTATTGTTTCTTTGTTGTGTAAAATTGTTATTATAGTTATTACGGAAATTATTAGGATTGTATTGGAACTGTGGTTGTATTCGCACTGGTTGTTGTGGTCTAATGTTTTGTCTTTAAAACGCATTATTATTTCTGTTATTATTTTGCATTCTACTTTCTACCTTTTCTTTCAATCCTGTCGCTAATAGGTTTTGGTATTCATTCATTCATTCATTCATTTTCAATGGTCCGCTTGTCCATTAAGTGGGTCGCGGGTGTAGGTTGCTCAAGTGGACCCTCCATAGCTCTCGATCCTCCGCCATCGACTCTAAATCATCAAGGGCAATCCCCATACGGGTAGAGGAGAGATTATGAATTTGATCTAACCATCTCATCCTGGGTCTACCTAGGGGACGCCTGCCCGATGGTACGGATTCCATAGCACGTCGTGGAATCCTGGTCGGGGGCATGCGTTTAACATGACCAAACCACCGAAGCATGGATCGCTCCGTCCGGAGAAGTAGCTGCTCGACATTGAGTTCCTCACGTATTCTGGTATTTCTGATGCGATCTCTACGGGTCACACCAGCAATACTACGGAGAAATCTCATTTCGGCAGCTTGTATTCGCGATCTTATACTTTCGGTCATTACCCAAACCTCATGACCATAGGTAAGAGTTGGAACAAACACCGAATTAAAGACTGACAACTTAGCTTTGACACCAAGTTCAGTCCTCCTGATAACAGAATGACCAAGCTGTCTCAAAATCGATCCAGCCTGACCAATCCTACAGGAAAACTCGGCATTGCTCCTTCCATCACTCGTGAATAAGGTTTTGGTATGATTCTTCTAAATTGTTAATACCCCTTGCTCTTAGGTACATTTCCTCTTCTCTAGGAATTTTAAATAAAAACTTATTATATATAGGTACTTTGTTCATTATACTCAGGCTTAAAATCCATAGGCGGATTTCCATCTAACCGGTATTTTAAATTCATCTTATCTAATATTTCTTTAAGTTCATGATAAAATTGGCTTACATTACTAAATTTTATCCCGTCTGCTTTTTCCTTTAGAGCTGCATATTCCTCGTGAACGCCATAACTCTTTTGTAGTTGAGTTTTCACCTGGCTCTAACTGCTGTCCGGATGTAATCTCAGTATTGCATTGAAGGCTTCTCCCTGGGTTTTAGCTATTATTATACGTTGTAAGTATGCCAACTGTCCGGCATCTTGTATCATCGACATCATGTAATCGGCTTAGTTTAAGAACGATGAAAGGGCGTACGAGTCATCTCCCTTGAATGTTGGGATAGACCGTGCCTCTTTAATTAAATCACTAAATGTGAAATTCATTTTATTTTTGTTGCTTGTCTCGTTACTTTCACTATCACTTTCCTCCTCTTTGTTTTGTCTCAGAGTACCTCTCACTTGTCTATCTTTCACAACTTGTCTATTAAGTTGATCGATTGACATTAATTAATGCGGTCTTGGTTTAAAACAATTTTTTTTTTTTATTTTAAACTGTACTCACACTTAATAAATTAAAATTAAATCGCGATGATTGTTACTTTGCAACATTAGCACTATGAGTTCGAGTTTTTCTTTTATCTATGATATACTGTTGCTTATCACACAAAAGTTATTCTCTAATCAATTTCCGATTTTAGTTCAGTATGCTAACTCGCGATCCTACCGACTGCGCCAGAAAACTTCTTCTTTATCGTTAAAAATAAAAAAATATATTTATTTACTTATGAATATAAGGAAGATAGAAAGAGTGTTTAGTTCTTGTTCGCGGACTGAAATGCAACTGTTTGAGTCAAACCTCATCATCAAAAATGTTACATCGGTGGGTAACGGAATCGTCGGTCCGAACATTGTGTTTGTTTACACAAGTGTTCAACAGAGCGACATCGAAGCATCTTTGTCATTGAAGACAAAGTATATTTAATTGCAGAAAGCAATTAGGATCGATAAGTGTGTCGATCCAAGAATGTTATTAAATGTATACATATTTAGGCCCTGAGTGGTGCCGAATGTTTATGCTGAGAGATAACAAAGTATTCTTTTACTTTGTGATCTGAAATGAAAAAATGTCATTAAATTTGAATGGGGATCGAATAGGTTAGCCCAAGTGGTCTATCATTAATTGATATATCTCATGCTCCTATTGCGAATGTCCCATACAGAATTTCTCCTGCAAGGAAAAGTCAACTGAAGACGGAAATCGACAGCATGTTGCAAAAAGGCATAATCGAAGAGAAGGAATCTCCTTGGGCTTTTCCAGTCGTTATTTTCCCCAAGAGTGATGGTAGCATTCGAGTATGTGTTGACTATCGAAAGCTCAACGCCATAACCCTTCCAGATCGTTACCCACTGCCACGAATTGATGATCTCCTCCACGCAGCCAAAAGCACACCGTATATGTCCACGTTAGATCTTCGTTCTGGATACTGGCAAATTAAGGTCGCAAAGGAGGATCAGCTAAAAAAAGCTTTTATAACGCCTTTTGGCACTTACATTTTTCATCGAATGCCGTTTGGATTGCGAAACGCACCAGCCACATTCCAACGCCTAATCGACAAATTTAGAGCTGGATTGCCAAAAATCTTAATACTGGCTTATCTTGATGATATTATTATATGTTCTGAAAGGTTTGATGTTCATGTAGAAGACCTAAGAAAAGTTTTCCAACGCTTAAAGCACTTTGGATTCCGCCTAAACCGCGAAAAATTTAAATTTTGCTGCTCTGAAAATACTTGGGTCATAAAACCTTAAAACGTTCAAGACCTAAAAATCCAAAACAGGTATTGTCATTTTTGCAAACTTGTTCTTGGTATAGAAGGTTTATACCAAATTTTGCGAACATTTCCAAACCTCTGTCGAATCTTACCAAGAAGAAAGCTACATGGAAGTGGGAAAATGAGGAGCAAGACTCTTTTGATAAGCTAAAAAAGCTATTGACCACCGCTCCAATACTACAACAAGTGAAGGAAGGTATTCCATTCATTCTGAAAACCGACGCAAGTAATTATGCTATCAGTGCGGTTCTACTCCAGGGGGAGAATGAAATGGAACACCCTGTTGAATACGCAAGCCGCTTATTATTACCTGCTGAATGCAATTATTCGACAACCGAAAGAGAAGCGCTCGCTGTTGTATGGGCAGTTCAAAAATTTCGAGGGTATATCGAAGGGTCGGAGGTCAAAATATTATCCGACCATCAGCCCTTAAAGTGGTTGATGACCTTAAAATCTCCTACCGGAAGACTTGCCAGATGGGCATTTCAACTGCAACCTTATAACATCGAGATAGGGTATAATCATGGGCGAAATAACGCTGTTGCCGACACGCTTTCCCGACCACCATGCCCGGACGAAGAACATATGGAAGAAAACTGTGTCATTTGTTCAGTAGAAGTAGATATGCCACGACGAGGATCCAAGGAGCTTAGAGAAGAGCAATTAACCGACCCAGATATAAAAGCAATCATCAATTCATTTGAAAATAACGACGATAACTTACTTCGCTGGACTAGTCGCGGATACATTTTAATGGATGGAGTTCTATATCGCTATTGTCCAGAAGAGGACTCCGAAAACGGTCAACTGGTTATCCCCAAAACAATGAAGGCACTGATGCTGAAGAGATACCATTGAGAGAACATTGGCACGCATCTCTAGCCGTTACTATTGGCCTGGAATGAGAACTGACGTGTCCAATCATGTCAAAGTTTGCCTCGAGTGTCAACGGTATAAAGCTTCAAATTTAAAACCAGCTGGTCTATTTCAGACAACTCCAAGCAGCCAACGATTCGAAGTTATCGCAGTAGACCTTTTTGGACCACTACCTGCAAGTGCCAGTGGGCACCAATGGGGCTTAATTGTTGAAGACTTGTGCAGTCGCTGGGTGGAACTGTATCCTTTGAAGGAAGGCACCGCTGAAAACTGTGCACTGGTACTTTTGAACGAGGTTTTTTACGATTTGGTGTTCCAAGACGACTCCATAGTGATAATGGAACACAATTTATATCTGCTTTGATGCAGAAGCTTACGTTTTGCTTAGGGATAAAACAATCCTTCACCCCTGTTTATCACCCAGAGGCAAACCCTGTCGAGAGGAAGAATCGAGATCTTAAGACGCAACTTTCAATTTTGGAATCTCAAACTACCTGCTATTAGATTCGCAATGAACACTGCTAAATGTGGAAGTACTGGCTTTTCGGCAGCGTTTCTTACCTTTGGACGAGATCTACGAACTCCTGATGACGTCAATCACGACCTCAAGGCTATTATACGATCCGAAAACATTATTCCGCAAATCACCCCGCACTTACTACGAATGGCCGAAACCTTAGAAGAAGCAAAAGAATCCTCCGAGAAGACACAAGATCGAAATAAAGTGTATGCGGACAAGAAGAGAAGACCCCACGATAAATTTGAAGTTGGCGATAAAGTTCTTGTCAAAACCCATCCCATAAGCAAAGCATCAAAAGGTTTTACTTCGAAGTTCGCTCCAAAAAGAGACGGACCCTATATAATCTCCGCAAAGAAGGGTTCTACAAGTTTCACCATCGCGAAAGAAGACGATCCAACCGTACCATTGGGTACTTACCACGCATCGATGCTAACATTATTTTCTGGTGGTTCAGATGAACTACCTACACCTAAGCCCCTTATATCTTTCAGAAAAAGAGGTAGACCAGCGAAGACAACCGATGACAAACCCAAATACAATAGACAGATGCAAACACCAATTGCTGCCACATCACCGAGACGGTCTATGAGGGAGAGGGGGAGAATGTAACGGTCGTGTAAGGCGACACGATTTAGTCTAGTAAGTTACAGTCTGATGAATAAAGCTAAAGTGTGCACACAACGAATAGTTGGAGTCCCTTTATTTATTATTTTTTTCAAACTGTTCTCAACCTAGCAGTAGACAGGCTGAACGATCACTTGGTCGCCTGGCTCTGATAAATCGTTCGTCATCGTCGCTCGCCGCTGATTACTGGGAAGATTTCTCCTGAGCATTATAGAGCAGTAGACATGCTGAACAAATTATTGATCGCCTGGCTCTGGTTCTCTTCGTCGCCTACGTGTATACACACACACACCCACCCACCCGCAAGCTAATCGCTCGCTTCAGAAATAAAATTGTGTTTGGTATTTTTTTTTTTTTTTTAGAATTCAAAAAATTAATAAGAGAAAAAAGTTTACTTAACAAATAAAAAAAATATGTATTTCATTACTGCAGTAGGTAAACTAAAAATTTAAGAAATTCAGCAGTTGTTAAAAGTTAAAGCTGAGACTGCCAATCGTCCTCTTAGTTTGTAAATCTCATTTTTAAAAACGGTGATCCCCATTCTTATAAATAGGTTGAACAGAGGAATGACGTTAAATGAAGAGTTTTTTTTTAAGTTCGCATACTCCTCTTCGTTTATAAATTTGCAGAAGCATACCACGGAATCCGAATTATGAGCCTGCAGAGAACATCACTTTGAAGGAGTTCAATTTACTGATTCGTTTAACTTTCTCCTACTAAGAGAAAGATAGATATGTATTGTTTTCGTTTCGAAATTTCGAACTCAAGCTCAAGATTTTAATAATTCCATATTAAGATATTGTAACTCAAAAAACAGAGTCACGCTATTAAGTCCGTCCGTTCGTCTGCCTGTCTGTGATTGCTAACCCGATCTAAAAAAAACTCCCGAGGGGACTGCCTTTCGTCATCCCGAATTGGATTGCAGCTAGTCGTTCGACTGGATTGGGCAAAATCCTCAGCTTGTTGTTCCTTCCCGCGAGCGCCCTTCTGAAAATGGCCAATCAGCTTGTCTGGTTGGTGTCAGCCAAGGATATAGTTAATCGTATGTCGTGATCCATTAGTTGAGGTGGGAGAAAACCCTAAAATCGTACCTGATACCAGAAGTGGAGAGAGTGTATAGCAAACTGTGCTTCTGGTTGCAATCGGCCGGAGGTAAAACCGGCTACTAACGAGCTCCCTCAGACGCCTTGGCGCGGGTCTGTTGTAATTAGCCTTACCCAGGTATAGCGGCGCTGCCTGCGCTGACCTTGTTTTTTTCCGGCTTTACTCGTGGGAACTAAATGGACACAACTAATTTTAAAAACAAAAGAGGATTGGATATCCCAAAAACCAACAGGGAAGATTCTAGCCAGCCAGCGATGGAACTAGGTGATGATGATGATGATGATGACTCTAACGAGTCGGAACCTCAGTCATTCATCTCCGGCTTGGAAAAGGAATTGGAGGAGGTGCTGCTAGCTAGTGACAGTGAGGATGCGGATTGCACACTCACTGACACTAGTATGGCCTTTAGTGAGGTGGCTGGTACACTCACTCAGAAAGCTAGGGGTGGTAGCGAGGTGGCTGGTACTCTCGCTATCACCGCTTAGGGTAAAACCGACCAAGGAAATCGGAGACGCAGGTGGCAGGTACTCTGTGCCCTCTGGGCACTCCAAAGTCGGCCAATCAGGGAAGGAGTTGAGCACACATCAGCTGAGCAGGATAGCGGCACACAACGCACGACGCAAAGTCGACACGGCGAAGCAGAAGGTTGACCAGTTCAGCGGGTGTGATGCTAAATCACTAAGCGCCTGGGATAGAACCCAACTAGAACGGGCCAAGTGAACGATGGCCGCGGAGGCTGCCAGAAAATCGGTAGCCGAAGCGGGAAAAGTAGCTAGAGCAAATAGTCAGGCGTCTACCAGTGGACTTGACCAGACAATAGTCAGGGAACGAGTAAGGAGGAGGCTGTTACTGCGGGAGTCAAGGAGAGTTCCAGAGCAAAAAGAGCAGATCTAATGATGTCGTCGAACCGAGCGCAGCAAAAATGGTGAGGCTGGTACTTCGCCTGCGGCGCATCCGGTCTTCGACCCAAAGGACGAGCTTCTTGTTGCCATCGTAAACGAGCAGGACCGAGCGGTCGCATGACCATGGAACAGTGGATAACCATCAAGGAGAAGTTTCATGATGCTCTGTGGAAGAAGATGTCCTCCACAGAGGATTGTGATCTTGAATTTGATGGCGCTGGGTGGGAAGGCGGTCGCAAGATTGTTGCTTGTGGGAACAACGCCTCCGTTGGCTTCCTCAGGGAGTTTGTGTCGGGCATAGGTGAAGTGTGGATTGGGGCTCAACTTAAGTGCGTGTCTGTGGCGGATTTAGCTAGGTACAATCCGCCCAAGGCTTGGGTCTGGGTTCCGCTTCCCTATACTTACCCCGAGAAACTTCTCGGTTACCTCCACATGCAGAATAGGGAGTTGCAGGCCAACACATGGAAAGTGTTGAAGACAGGACCCAGAAGGCAATTTGGCCAGCACTTTTTGCTGAGCCTCAATAGGGAATCGCTCACATTCCTGGAGAAAACGAAGGGAATGGTAAGTCACAGTATGGGGAAGGTCATGGTTAAACTCATGACCAAGGGGGCAGAGGCTGAGGAACCAAATGTGGATGGAAGTGATGCAGATAAACTTGCATCACAGTAGGACTGCGACGGCGTGCTTGGTTGAGCACATAACCAAGCACGACGTTTCAGTCGTACTAATACAAGAGCCCTGGATCAGTAGTAAAAACCGCATCCAAGGGCTCAGCATCCGGGAATACACGCCTTATTTCAAGGCAAACGAAGGTAAAATCAGGGCTTGCATTCTTATAAAGAACAATATAAGGGCTTTTCTTTTGAATAATTTCAGTGATGGAGACCTCATAGCTATTTCCTGTGAACGAGAAGGGAAGAAACTGATTTTCATGGTATCGGCCTATCTCCCGTATGAGGCTACGGAAGTCCCGTCTAACAAGATGAGGCAGCTGATGACAAGGGACGATTGGCTTTTTGTCCTGGGCTGCGATGCTAATGCGCATCACTCTCAGTGGGGTAGCACTGACATAAACACTAGGGGTGAGTTACTTTTTGATTTTATTTTATCAACAACGCTTACTATATGTAATAAGGGCAACACACCAACTTTTGTGGTGCGAAACAGACAGGAAGTGATAGACATCACTCTAGCATCCTGTATTGATTCTCTCACAATTTGTAAATGGAGGGTCTTAGATGAGGCATCCCTATCGGATCACAAAAGGATTCGCTTTCAAATAAGCTTCCGAAATAAGGAAAACAATACCTATAGAAACCCAAGAAGAGCTGACTGGTATAGGTACAAGGTAATAGTAGGGCAACACCTTGGGGAGGGGCCAACTCGTATGACCAATTTCCCGGATATAGACAGGGCGGTGGACAATCTGTGCACAACTCTGAATAAAGCATATGAAAAAGTTTGTCCACTCAGGAAAACGGCTAAGAGGTCTCAACCTCAGTGGTGGAACAAGGAGCTAAGCTCCAAAAGAAAACAAGTCAGACACTTTTACAACAGAGCGAAAGTAGTAGGGGATCATATTACATGAGATGAATATGCAGAGAGCAAGAGAGAGTTTAAGTACTTGATCAGGCGATCTAAAAGGAAATCCTGGAAGCTCCGTGAATCGACTGCAGATACCAGCGAAGCCTCCAGACTTCGCAAGATTATTGCTAAAGATGCGGTAGTACCCAGCTTTATTAGGAAATCTAATGGTGCATGGGCTGAAAGCAGTGAGGAAATTCTAGAAGCTTTAGTTGAAGCTCACTTTCCAGGAAGTAGCACTCCAACGGCTTCCAACCCGAATGGGCATTATGAGTACGCTGACGTGTCAACCGAAGCCGAAATAGAACACCTTTTCACTTGGAAAAAAGTTCGTTGGGCTATAATGTCCTTCTCTCAATATAAAGCACCGGGCCCTGATGGAATTCTGCCAGCTATGCTGCAAAAGGCCCCGGCTATGGTTACAGGTAGAATCAGGGAAATTTTTATACATTGTCATAAATTTGGCTACATACCCACGGCATGGAGAGAGGTGCGAGTGGTTTTCATACCCAAAGCAGGTAAACTAAGCCATACCTCTGCGAAGGACTATAGACCCATGAGTCTTTCGTCATTTCTCCTCAAGACACTCGAAAGGCTTCTTGATATCCATATAAGAAGTAAGTGTTGCAATGGAAATCTATGCAATGCTCAGCACGCATACTTAAAAGGTAAATCGGTAGAAACAGCTCTACATGAGGTGGTAGGTAAAATAGAACAAAGCTTACACCACAAGGAATTAGCTTTAGCTGCCTTCTTAGACATCGAAGGGGTTTTCAATAACGTAAGGGCAGAGGCAATCAAACGCGCTCTGGAAAAGATAAAGGTAGATCATAGCATCACCAATTGGCTTTGCCCGATGCTTGTCACCAGAAATATCAATTCCACTCTCGGACACAGTTCAATAAGAAAATCGGTTACTAGAGGCACTCCCCAGGGAGGGGTTATATCTCCTCTTCTCTGGGTTCTTGTTATAGACGATATTTTTTATTTTTTTTTTTAAATGCTTCTCCCCGAAAAGGCAAACCTATAAGGCTTCATCAGCGCCCCGAGATGCTTGCAGATGTATGTTAGTTGCACTTAAATTGCTGCAAATTGTAGTCTTCTGGAAATATACATCCAGGAAGCGAGTTCCAATATTTGCTTGTCCTGTAACAGAAGGAGTTTTGCAAAGATGATGTCCTCGTGGTTGTCAGGTGAACTGTATGGTCATGAGCATTAGCAGCCTGTCTTGTGGGGCGCCCAAAAGTTTCATTTCGAAGGATAATGTCCTTGAGTTCCTCGGAACATCTACCATGGAAGTACCTATAGAACAAGCAAGGTCAGCGACTTGGCTTCTGTGCACCAACGGTTGCAGATTCGATGTGAGTGTAGGGTCTCCAATAAGTCGAATTGCTCGTCTCTGTATGCTGTCAAGTAGGTTAAGTGAATGATTTGGGGCCGAGCTACATATATGGGAGCAATATTCCAGGCCTGGTCTAACCTGTGCTTTGTAGAGAAGCAGAAGTTGCTTGGGGCTAAAGTACCTCTTTGCTCTAAATAGGTAGCTCAACTTAGCGGACGCCGATCTTGCGATATAGGATATGTGGTCCTGCCATGTGATTCCTGAATTGACTGTGACTCCTAGGAATGGTCATCCATTTGGATCTGAGGAACTGTTGATGCATTTTTCCTGGAAAATGTTGTGAGCTGTGTCTTGTTTGCATTAAATACAACCAAGTTGTCTTTTCCCCACTTCAAGATTTTGTCCAGATCACCATTTAGAGAACTAATTTGTTCACATCTCTGACTGTGTGATGTAGCCGCATTCACAGGCCCACTGTTCGAGATAGAGGATATAAGAGTGCTGTCATCAGCAAAGCTGTAGATATTATTATTTGTCGATCCAAGCAAATCGTTGATGTGGAGAAGAAATAGAGTTGGTAGATCCCTGCATTTATAGCAAACGAATTTGATGATACACCATCTACCACAACTTGGATCCGTACTGCTTGTCACTTGTTAGTCGGTGGTCTTCTAGATATTTGATTATTTCGACATTTATTGCCTATTCCATTACTTTTGAGAGCATTGAAAGTAACGCTATTGGACGATAGTTTTGTGGCAGACATTTCCTCCCTTTCTTTGGAATAGGTTGAATGCGAGCGGTTTTCCAGCAAGAAGGAAACGTCTTCTAGGAGTACGACATGCTAAAGAGCTTACATAGTACAGGTGCAAGTTCTGGAGCACAGCTCTTGAATTCCGTCGGGTCCCGTTGCCTTATTGCAATCTAGTTCCTTAAGGATGCGTTGAATTATTCGAGGCCGAAAATTTCACTTCTGCCATAGATGTTTCCACCGTCGGGATATTTGGTGGCTCTAGTTGTGCAGAATCTAGGGTGGAGTTCAGTGAAAACATGCTAGCGAAAAGGTCTGCCTTTTTTTTAGGAGTTGTTGCTAGCGTGCCATCTACTTTTACTAGAGGTGGAAAGGAAGAGTAACTAAAGTTAGAACTGATTGTCTTTGCCATGGACCAGAATGCGCGTGAGCCGTTAGGACATCCAATTACTTTGTTAGTGACTCTTTTGTTGTAAGTTGTCTTCGCCGATTCAATAATTAGGTTGCATCTATTTCGAAGAATTATGAATTCTGATCTTTTTTGCTCCGATGGGTTTGACCGCCATTCACGGAAAGCCTTGTTTTTCGCTGCGGTAATTCGCTTGCATTCTTTGTTAAACCAGGGTTTATTTGAAGATGGTTTTTTGAAGCAGTGTGGAATATAAAGTTCCATACCGAGTAAAATCATTTCGGTTACGGCTTTTGCGCACATATTGACATCGGTATCTCTAAAGCACATATCAGCCCATGGCAACGAACCGAAGAAATTACGCAGCTCGTCCCAGCTAGATTTACTATAAATTCCAAATCAGACGATGGCGATCCTGGTTCGCTCATATTGGTGTCGGTAAAGAGAGTATAGCAGATATTAGAGCAAGATCCGAATTCCCTAAGGGAGCAGATATTTTTATTTTATAATTATCTGGCTCGGTTGTGAGAAACAGATCTAAAGTGTTCCCGTAATTCGATGGATTGTCAGGAATTCGCGTTGGTTCATCAACGAGCTGAGTGAGATTGCAGCTAATGGCGAAGTCTTCAGCTTGTTTCAACAAGCAACAAGCATGTTGCAGAAATCTGTTGCTAGCTTTCTTCTGTTAGTGACATTGTTTTGTCTATTTTGTCTTTGTGTTCGTTGTTGTCGTCTTGCAAGTCCTGATGGTGAATATTTGCATGTTGAACCCCCTGAGATAGTCCCCCCCGGAGATCCGAATGGGAGACTAGTTTACCTCCGGAATTCTTTATCTCAGGAAGTTGCATCATGGCTTTTGTGTCCTATCCGTTTTGCACCGGCCCATCTGCCAAACTCCGAAACGTAGTCAAGACTACTTCACGGAGCCTGTATGTGTGTAGAGTATTTCCAGATTTCCTAGCAGTTCTAGTCACCGAACTTATTATGTATCCAAAAAGTATGCAACGAATAATTTTAAATATAAATTTAAAACAAAGTAAAATTTAAATTCTTGCGTGTATCCGGGCGTTGCACCTTTTTATTAAAGTGAACATTCCGGCCTCCCTTTGCAGAACTGCAAAAAGAGCAAAAACCGAAATCCATTGCAAAAAAAAAAATAATCCATCGGTGGAGGTATTTTTTAAAGAAGCGCCTGGGCTCGCTTTTGCTGGGGGTTAGTTAATTCATCGGTGGGGGTTGATTTTATGAGCTCCCCGACTCACTCTCACATGTTAGTTATAATAATAGTAGAAATTATTAAAAAATGTTTAGTGATATATGATGTAGATAACAATAATTTAGGTGCTGTGCATTACCAAGTTACTTATATGAAATTAGACTTCTATTCGTTTTTTTTGTTTTTTTTTTTTTTTTTTTTTTGCTATTGGGATGTCGAATGAATCCGCTGGAGGCAAAAGGCATAGTTTTGCTATTGACCTAACAATTTTCCCTTGATTTGTTTTTAAAGTTACAACCTTAACCCGTCCATCCCTTCCTGGGTGAACAGCAACAACCCTACCCAAGCGCCACATTGTAGGCGGCAGATTTTCACTTCGAATTACCGCAATATCCCCAATGTCAAAATTTCGTTGTGGATATTTCCACCTATTTCTCCGTTGGAGCTCAGACAAATATTCTTCCTTCCATCTCTTTGAGAATAAATGTAAGATTTGTTGTACCTTTTGCCAATTTTTTACGGGCGCATTCTCGCTGACCTGACCTTCAGGTAACGAGAGCAATGGTGAACCTTTCAAAAAGTGACCCGGAGTCAGGGGAAGGGGCTGCGAGGGATCTTCACTTAAAGACGAAAGAAGATTCAATTTAGACGAGCAATGTTGTAAATTCCTCAAATGGGACTTAAAGGACTTGATACCGGCCTCCCATAGACCTCCCATATGCGGGGAACCTGGCGGAATAAAATTTCAGATCTCTGGGAAGGTATACCTTTTCGGTTTCAGACGTCGCATCTGCAATTGCCTTGCGAATCTCCGTCGTGAGGACTCGATTCGCACCAACAAAATTTGTTCCATTGTCAGAAAAAAGTTGCTGTGGAACGCCTCTTCTTCCAACAAATCTATCGAATGCCGCCAAGAAAGATACGTTCGACACACTACCGACGGCTTCTAAATGCACAGTTTTAGTACAAAGGCATACAAAAAGACAAGCATATGCCTTTACCGATTGATAAAATCGACCCTTTTGGATTTTTATATCAAAAGGTCCTGCGAAATCTAATCCAACATTAGTGAACGGAAATGAAAAATTAACTCTTTCAAATGGAAGAGGACCCATTATCTGAGTTTGAAGCTGCTTTTTCTGCAAAACGCAAGCTTTACATAAGCAAGCGTGAACCATAAGTTTGAGGTGGGAGTAAACCCCAAATCCCAAATCCAAGGTGGAACAGCAAACGCTGACGGATGCATGCCTAAAAATGGAGTTTTAAGCCGCTAGTTTGCGAATTTCGGATACCGGGCGACCTCCGATCTCAAGATAGCCTTCCTTGGTTAGACGGGTAGACCACGGGCGACTTATAAATCCCGCTTACTTGTGGGAATCATTGAGAAATTAAACAATAAACAAACTTTAAAGAATGATGCCTCTATAAATGCATCATCAACTAGGGATGTTTTCGAACACCCTGTCGATATCGACATGACACCTGCCAACCGGGAAGGGTCACAAATTAGTGAATTCGAGATGATGAGCCTGGAAGAGAAATCGTCTCATCTAAGCGGCTCAGCCTCGGACTCCAGTCCGGAAAACACGGGCGCGCCGGAGACCTTTGGCAAATCGGCACAGACCGACTCCAAGCCAAATTCACGCCAGCGGAGAAGCGCCGCTTCAATAGCGCTTAAACGGGGTAGCAGCATTGAGCAAGCCCGCATTTTTGCAAAGTCAAAAGATGACACCAAAGGTCCCGAAGTCAAGCGGATGAGATCCGAGGACAACACACCACCTCAGTTCGAAGCGAAACGAGCTCGCACTGGGAATACAACCGCTGACAAAGCGTCCTATAGAGATATAGCGAGCTACGTCAGGATGGGTGTAGTGCCAGTCGATATCGATCGAAATCCTCTCACTAATGAACAAATGGTTCAGATACAAGAGAGGATTATGGACATCAAGGCTGAATTGCGCGACGGGGATGTAAAGCCAGCTTTCCGCGGGACAACTTTCAAAGCCAGGTGGCTTATGTTAGTATGTGCGGATGTCACCACTTCGGAGTGGTTGAAAACAAATTTCCTCCAACTGAAAGAGAAATGTGGGTTGGAAGTGATGCTTTTGGGTGAGGAAGATTTTCTGAAGCAACATATAGTCAGAGCTTTCTTCCCGCAGACTACCGGGGTTGCAAACGAGAGGATACTGGCGATGCTAGATGGTCAGAACAAAGATCTGAACACCAGAACATGGAGAGTTCCGCAAAGATCGGACGAGAAGGATGTCGCCCACATGGTCTTTGCTATAAACGACGGCACGATGTGTAGACTGGCGGAGCTCAGGGGGATGGTCTCTTATCGATTTTGACAAATCAAGATAATCCTCAAGGGATCCGAGGCCAGTATTAGTACTGCTGCTGGAAGCGATGCAAACGCTAAAAACACTCTGCCGAAGAACGCAGCCACAAATGTCCCAAGTATTGGCAACACCAACACCAGCCAGCAACGGTTTAGACCGAAGCTAGCGGAGGAGCGGGTGCGGGAAAAGCAGAAGATATAAAATTCGAAAGAAAGATATAAAATTCTCTCTCATTCCAGGCTTCAAAACTAGGGACCTGGTAGCCGTATTAATCGAACGCCACAATGGCCGAGAGCTGCACAAGATAGTATGTGCATCGGGTTGGGCCAAATCATCATGCTTATGTCCTTCTCGTGGGCGTAGTGCTGAAAGCTAGGAGGACTGTGGCCAGCAAAACCCACAGTCCAAAAAGGACGATTCTCGTGGTGAAAACCAAAAAAACGATGCCCCTTCGAAACGGGCTTACAAAGATCGCCGCAAAGCCAACCGAATTCTACAGCACTTCGGGACTATTCCGGAGAGCAATAGGTCCAGGTGGGTGAAAACCCGCCTAGATTGGGCTAAAAAGATCGTATCCGAACCAACAGAGACTAGCTGCGACTTAACGTCAAAGCGCCAGAGATCGTTGGATGAAACAGCTTCGGTTTCCAAAAGGGCTAAAGTTAGCAAGTCCAAGTCTTTCAGCGAGATTCTCAAGGATCGTAAAATCATGGCTGTGATCGACAAAAGCAACGTTGACGGCTCCATTACTCCGGATAGATGGAAAATTATTCCGGCAAAACTCTCGGCTGTTTTCCTGGAAACAATGAAAGAAAATCCAGGCCCAGCTCCAAACTGTCGCGATGGTGGTTGGCACCAAGGTCACGTTAAGCTCATAGCGTGTAGTGACCAAAGATCTTGCGACCTCTACAAATTAGCCATAGGCAAACTTGGGGAGGTATGGCCAGGTGCGAAACTTGAGGTTGTTGCGAAGGAGGATATCCCAAACCGACCAAGATCTCGCGCTTGGATCCCAGCTGAACCTTCTAAAAAGGATGAAATACTCCAAATTATACAAATCAGCAACCCATCGCTTCCAACGCAAAACTGGAAAGTCGCTAAGCTGGAAGAGCAAAGAGATCTCTATAGATGTGCAGTGATTGTGATCAATCCGGAATCTCTAGCTCCTTTGGCGAAGACTGAAGGCTCAATAAACTATGGGTTTGGCTCAATTACCTTAAAGGTATATAAAAAGGATGAATTAGAGGCAGGTAAACACCCACCTCATCCTCTCGATTCGGCTCCCTCCTTTCCTTCCCTAGAAAGCGATGAATCTCAAACGGCATCTCTAGTCGATGAAGACAATAGGTCAGACATGGAGATGGACGATTGCTTAAATCATGTTCTTTTGAGTGAGTATGCACTCTTAGCGTCATCCTCGGACTCGGAAGACACGAACATAACCGTGGTGGACACCTCTCTGCCTGATTGTAGCCGCAATGCTGCAATTAATACAGATTAACCACAACTCCATTACGGCATTCGCCGGCCTTCTTCTCCGTCTAGCTAAAAACAGAGAAGATATCGTCCTGATCCAAGAACCTTGGGTTGTAGGCAACTCAATTTGTGGACACAGAACTTCTGAATACATACCCTTGTATGTTCAAAATATAGGTAAACCTAGATCATGCATTTTGGCTAAAAGTAGCTTAAAATTAACCTTAATCCCTAATTACAGCGATCGAGACATAACGGCAGCCAAATTGGAAACCAAAAAAGGTAGCTACTATTTGGTATCGGCATACCTTGCCCATGATCGTATGGATTCTCTTTTTGGCGATAAGCTGGAAAGACTGGTCGCAGTGGCGGGGAGACAAAACACTGGCCTCATTATCGGATGTGATGCAAATGCCCATCACACTGTGTGGGGTAGTTCGGACATAAACGAAAGGGGTGAGTTACTTTACGATTATATCCTAAGTACTAAACTTATTGTTTGCAACGAAGGTAGTGAACCTACTTTTATTCCTAAAAACCGACGAGAAGTCTTAGATATTACACTTGTCTCTGACAACATCTATCAACTCATAAAAAAATGGAAGGTACCGAATGAACACTCTTTCTCAGATCATCGATACCTCCAAATCACTCTTGACGATGTTCTCACAAGCCCAAAGCCTTTTTGAAATCCTCCTAAAACCAACTGGCTCAAATATAGGGAAACCTTTAACAATCTTGATTGTCTCAATTTTTTCACAACGCCCAAGGATTTGGATCAAAAAGTTACATATCTTACCTCAGTCTTCAATAGAGCCATGACCATTTCATGTCCTCTAGTTAAACCTAGGGGCAAGTATAAACCTCAATGGTGGACTGCAGAATTAGGATCGCTCAGAAATAATTGCAGACAACTTTTCAACAATGCAAAAAGGACAAGAGATGCATCCGATTGGAACTCATACAAGCAATCTCTAAAAATATATAAAAGAGAATTAAGGAAATCAAAACGAATATCTTGGAGGATCTTTTGTTGTAAAATAGAAGAATCCTCTGAAGCATCACGGCTCAGAAAAATTCTCTCAACAAATCCAATAGTTCCAAGTAGGCTTGTGTAGTTCACGAACGAACTAGTTCACTAGTTCATTTAGTTCAGGGTTATTATTTTCAATTGGCCTTACCAATAATCATTTTTAACCTTCAAATTACTATAATAATTATATTTTGACGGTCACAATAGGTAATTTTATATGGAAATTTTGGTGACTTCGTAAAATTTAGCTTGGACACTAAAAATTATTTATTAGTACCGCACAATGACTTTCATACAAACGGAATAAGCTAAAGCTGACCACACACGATTGTCAGATCTGTCAATCCTCTGACAATGACTGACAATAAGCCTACAATAGCCAACTATCTTAAAATAAAAAAATTGTTCGTTCACATTCTGATAACGTTGTCAGGTTGAAAATGGTGTATTCACACGGTTGTCAGATATTTGAATATGAAAAATTGGTCTATCTGTCAGACATTGTCAGACAAATTAAAATGTATGGTCCTTTGTTTTTGCAGTACGGCGATAATGGAACAAAATATTGCACTTGCGACTATATTAACTCTACGTGTTAGAAAACTGCGAGGATGATGAATTGACATAAAAACGACTTAGTGTTTGGACGAAGGAGTGCGGGTGACCCGTTGTCAGCAGGACGGATTCTACTCCAAATTCAAAGCTGAGGAGACGGAACTTTATCACAATTTTTTGCGAATGGACTCAACATAATTCGATGGAATTCTAGCTTTGGTGACTCCACAGTCCACATATCAAGATGCCAGTATACACGAGCATTCAGGGTACTCATTTCATAAAATTTAAGACGACAGTCGTCCAAGCGATAGGAGTGCACGAGATCGCCTTTTATTTGCTTCACGTAACTCTACCACCATCGTTTATTTTGCACAAAGTTTGAGAACTTTCGGTACCTTTCAGGAGCTCACAAACAGTAGTTGAAAAAAGGACTAGACGTCATCGTTATTGTCATAAATGACACTTGACAAATAACAATGAGTTATTATGTAATTTAAATCGTAGAAAAGTCTGAATCCAATTGCTCGCTTTAAAATTCCTGTAAAAAGTTTAAAATTGTCTGCAAAATAAACAAATCAATGCATGACGACACCTAATTTTATTAGCTATCGTACAAACTCTATCGTCTGGACGATAGTGCTCTGTCGATTATTGAGCTACAAGAAGCAAATGTTGGTTCGTAGAAACGATATCGTGGAGACGATAGCAATTTTCAATGTTACGTGATGCAAGGCTATCGTTGAAACTGTATCGTCATGCGATGATTGACTTACGGAATGAGTGCCCAAGAAATCGATACGGTTTCATTGGCAGCTTGACCCAACTTTGTTTCTCTATTTGTCGAGGTGGCTTTTGAATGTGAATCGCGTCGGCGACCCCTTACCACAGGGGTTCTTTGGGTACTTTATACTCTGCATCCAACAACCCCATGAACTAAATTGAACTAAAATGCGCGAACTAGTTCAGTAGCGTGATTTGAACTAAATTGATCGATCACTCAAATGAACTAAATTGCCCAACTCTAGCACAAAGAGAGCTTGTACACGGCATGTACCTATTGGGACCATTCGCTGACGTCAAAATGACGTCAGTGCTGAAGCGTGCTACATATCGTGTACTAGCACCTTTACGACCAATAACATCTTTTGAGCTGAGGCGGAGAGGCAAACAAAAAGAATTAGGCCGAAGAAAGGAGAATAAAAGAAAACTTTTCTGATTATCTTAATTGCATTTGGAGTTCTAAAGATTCTATACACCAATCATCCACAATTGACCATTCCCCGTCGCGTTGGGCTCTTACATTTCGGAGAATATGGGGTGAATTTGGGGTTCGAGCATAAAAAAGTGTGGGTACTGGTGTAGACGGTAGATAGATGAAGATAAAAATGGCTGCTAATCAAAACTTCATGGGGGACTGATACCATGGAGTAGATTAAATTAGGGGTAGTTTTGGCTTTAACATTTCTGTTTGGACAGACTAACACGAGAATACCAACCCCTCGAAGTTTAGTACAGCGCAATATTGGTTTTATCAAAGCATTAATTGCGTCCGACAGTTTGCCATGTCGATTCATGGTTGTTCAACTGGAAGCTGAGTGGATTTTCGTGCAAAAATGTAAGAATCTTTTTGAGGGAGTAGTCATGCCATGATGTTGATTAAGAGAGAATTTTATATTTTAATAGCTTCGAAAGCCAAAATCTTATTATTTGGTGGATAGAAATTTCGGGAATATCTAACGGGAATAATTTTGGCAATAATTGTTACCAGCTTAACCGTGTTCGCCTTGCTTTGCCTGCCAGGTCCTTGGCAAGCTAACTGATAGTTTGATATGAAATAAAATGCTCAGGTAGTAAAAGGAAAGTGTATAATGTTATTTTTGTTGATTCTAAAAAAAAATGAAGGAAACTAATCACAATAATAATGTGTCATAAGTGTGTATCTACATAATTAATTAATTAAATTAAAAACATTTGGTTATAAGAAATTTGTTCGCATTTGACATTTTCTGAAATGTCTGCATGCCCTGTACCTAGTAGTTTTATATATCTACTGGGAGATGTGTAGGTGCAGGTGTTGGTAACATACTGCTGCAGGTGCAGGTGTCATACTGGAGGTGGTGGGCGCAGGCGGATGTGTCACAGGTCAATGTGCCACAGGCGGTGGTGACACATGCGGAGGCATAGATACAAGCAGGGGTTTATTTTTCTTAAGGTGCTAGTACACGATATGTAGCACGCCACATATATATGCGGCTCTGACGTAATTTTGACGTCAGCGTATGGAGCCAATGGCTACATACCGTGTACTAGCCATACGAATAACCAACAGCCAACCGGATGCATGGATAATAATGCCTTTTAGATGATGCGGATTGGGTAATAAAGGGTGATAAACTATGGAGATATGTATGTTTGCTGCAGGTACCTGCATTGGCAGAGGATTGTATTTTTTGTTGTAAAGGGATGATGTATAACATTAGATGTTGCATAAAGTTTCGCATTGTGGTATGTTTCAAGATATTTGTTCCTACGAGTTGGATGGTGTTTCGAAAAGTAAAGGATCATTGTTTAAATGCTTATTCTCATGTGTAGGGTAAGTGATGCAACGATTTCGGCGATAGCCTAATTTTCAAGACAAGACATGTAAATTTTTTATGTATCACTATTGGTGCAATGCATTAAGAGATGAGTCGTGTCCGTTTTTGACTGTTTCACGATTGGTGTAATGCATTCGGCGCTAGCCGTGGTTGGGTGTGTATGAATTGGTTAGGCGCTGATTGGCATCAACCTGGCGAGGCCCAGCTGTTGCAACTCTTCATACGCATCAATTGTGCTTATTTTACCTCCGCGTGGTAACCACCGGGTACTGGTCTGCTCATCCGGGCGTGACTTGCTGAACTTATAAGCGTGAGTGTTGAACACGAAAAAATAGCAACACTATAATGCTCTGATCGAGTCTCAGAAGTCTTAACATGAGTCCCTCAGAAGGAGGACGTACGGCGGATGAATTCATTGGAAGGATCAACGGTGTCGTCACTGTCAGGATGACAGGTACCTTATTTGAGCGTCTTCGACATAAGTACTTGGAGCTGAGGTCAATGAGGCATTTTCAGCACTAGTCAGGGTGCTGAAACAGAGATTGTGGCGGATGAACCCTTTATGGGTCAACGGCAGCTCTCACATCCCCGAAGTGGGTTACTGACTCCGAAATATCCGGTCCCTTTTGTCCAAGGGGCTCAATAAAGGACCTGGCCCTCCAGGTTGGGGGTTGTGCGTCGGGGTAACTTCCCTACCACGGAAAACAACTCGTGTTACGACACAACGGCAAGCCTCGGATATGGATGATCCAAATGTTGACGACCCTAGCAAACGATTTAAGGACAACGAGCTTCGGATCTTCACCTGGAACGTCCGGACATTAAACAGACCACGTGCAGCTGTGCAATTAATAGAGACCCTGAACAAGTACAAAGCCGATATTACAGCCATTCAGGAAGTGCAAGAGCAAGGTCAGTGTCTATTTGGATGTGGATCTATGATCAGAGGAAGACTTAGGCAAGAAGTCTTGGGCTTCCGTAACATAAGCCTGCACAACAATACCTCCGGAAACGGTTTCAGGCTTATCGACTTTGCTGCGGGGCGAAACATTGTCATCCCCAGCACACGATTCCCACACCTCAATATACACAAGGGGACATGGCGGTCTCCGGACCAAGCAACAGTAAACCAAATTGACCACGTTGCTGTAGATGCCCGGCATGCCTCCAGTGTCTTGGATTTCCGAACGTTCCGAGCGGCATTGCAGGAGCAATGTTCGGATGTTTTACCAGAGGGTAAAAAGATCTGCTCAAGGATACAAGGCCCGAACTTAAGCCTGCAGAGATGAACATGGGAATACGGTGGTAGACCCACAGTCGGTGCTGAGGATTTGGAAAGACCACTTCTGCAGACTCTTAAATGGCGAAGACGACCAAAATTCCGCTGTCAGGCAGAACGATCCATTCTTTCTGGACGATGATAGCCAAAATATCCGTCCACCCGACCAAAATGAGGTAAGGATAGCGATATCCAAGATTAAGTCCAACAAGGCGGATGGCCTACCGGCCGAGCTGTTCAAAGCGGCGGTGGATGATTTGGTAAGGAGCATGCACCAACTTATCTGCAAAATTTGGTTGGAAGAAAGTATGCCCGATGAATGGAACCTCAGCATCGTGAGCCCCATCCACAAGGAGGGAGACACTCTGAACTATTCTCCTGAATGTTGCGTACAAGATCTTGTCGGGTGTACTGTGTGAAAGCCTAAAACCTTTCGCAAATAACCTGATCGGCCCATATCAGTGCGGTTTTGGGCCCGGAAAGTCAACCATCGACCAAGCCTTCACACTCCGGCAGATCTTAGAAAAAACACAGGAATTCCAGATCGATACACACCACCTCTTTATCGACTTCAAGGTCGCCTATGATAGCGTATGTAGGGGCGCATTATACAAAGCCATGTTAAATTTTGGCATTCCTGGAAAACTCGTCCGTCTATGCAGGATGACGATGGAGAAATCTCGCTGCTTCGTCTGTAAAATTCACAACTGAATTTTGTTCAAATTAAATAAACTACCACTTTTCTTCAAAACGTTATAAAAAAACTTTATTTTAAATTTAACGAACGATCGCCTTAAAAGTTACCAACAGAATGAACAAAGTAAGAAAATTGCATGACACAAGAAGATAAGAAAGGTAGTGTGGTGAATATAATTTTCGTGGAAAATTTACGGTATAGATAAAAGTTCAAGTTTACATAAGGCAATTATAATTCAGTAAATTTTTGTAGGCCGTAAATTCAAAAATTCTATGTTTTTCTGTAATCGATAATTATGTAATTCTAATTATTGGCGGCAACATTCCGGCCCCATTGATGTGCTGTGCTATCAATCCAGGTCAAGCGGTGCTATTTTGGTGATGGGACGTCGAAATCTTCCACTAGCAGTCTTCAGATCGACCACTCTGACGTTGTTGTCATCCGCTCGTATGACTCGTTCTACCCTCGCAATGACCCATTTGTAAGGAGGCAGGTTTTCGTCCTTCAGAACTACTAGAGCACCTTCTTTTATATTCGCCCTTGTAGTGATCTCTCTTGAAGACTTCGGAAGTACAATGTTGACCACCTCTTCCAAAATTTTTGCTTTAGGGCTGTGATTCTTTGCCACCTGGTAAGAAAATAAATTTTGTTATTTAATCTTTAGCGCTCCGGAAATGAATTGATAGGCGCCCCAATCAAAAAATGAGCTGGGGTTAGGGCGCTGACATCTCCAGGATCTGATGAGACTCCAGTGATTGGCCTTGAGTTGAGAACTCCTTCTATTTCAACCAGTGCCGTGCTGAGCTCTTCAAAGGTTAAAAGAGCTCCTCCAAAGGTCGTTGCTGACTTTACCGCCGCCTTCCATATGCCTCCGAAATGAGGCGCTCGAGGCGGTATAAACTTGAACTCGATCCCATCAATCTGCAACAAACTCGAGAATTAAAGTTTTAGTAAGTTCTTTGTAAAAGATATTTCTAAATTCAACTAATTTAGTTTTTGCGCCTTCAAAATTGGTTTCATTATCGCAATAAATTTTAAATAGACACCTCCTTCATCCTATAAGTCGCTTAAGTGCAGCTATGAAAGCTTCTGAGCTGAGATCAGAAACAAGTTCCAAATGAACTGCTTTCGTAGTAAAACAAACGAACACAGATATAGATGATTTGTAGGATTGTTTTCCTCGAACCTTCCAAGAAGTAAGTATGGGGCCGCAAAAATCCACACCACAAATGCTAAAAGGTCTACCTCGGATTAGTCGATCCTTCGGTAAATTTCCCATTACTTGGTCAAGCAAAATTGGTTTGTACCTAACAGTGGCGTGGGGTCCATATAACCCGATTCCTACCGGGTTACCTTTTAAAGTTTCAGCTCGAATCGCTTTTACAAAGCTGCTATATTTAGTCAGATGGTCCATGAATTTGGCATCTACCGTCGCACAAATGAACACGTTTTTTTTTTCTTGGCTTCTAGCTGCGAACTGTCGATATTCGCTCTATCGAATTTCAAATTTTCAGGCCACTCCTCCAGGGGATTCTTTAAGAATTCAGGCCCATCGAACCAGATTGACGAATTCAAATCTTCAACCATTTCCACGAGAAATTAAATCTGCGGGGTTATTTTCAGATCTGACGTGCCTCCAACAGACATCCGAAGTTAAACCTTGAGCAAAGATAATATAATATTTTTTTTTTATCTTTGCCTTGAGTATCGCTGACCCTATTCGCCACAAATGTATCGTACAAATTTGATTGAGATGCAATCCAATACAAAACTATTTCAGAATCGACCCAAAAATATATTTCCTTAAAATCCTGATTCAAAGACTTTTTTACTGTCTGCCATAATTATTTGGCGAGCAATTGAGCGCCACAAAGCTCTAGGCGAGGTAAAGACTGTGTCTTCGATGGGGCAATTCTTGATTTGGCTGTAATTAGTCTAACAAAAACGTTTCCACATTCATCAATACACCTAGCATAAAGGCAACATCCATAGGCCTTTATTGAGGCATCGGAAAATCCATGTATTTGAATTCCTTTTAGCCGTGGACAATAGATAAAACGCGGAATGCTGATGCAGCTTAGATTTCGAAGATCTTCTATGTATCCTCTCCAGCAATTGTCCAACTCAATCGGTAACGGATCGTCCCAATCTAACTTTTCGGCCCACAATTCTTTGAGAAACATTTTCGCCTTAACAACGATTGGTCCAAGCAAACCTAGTGGATCAAATAATTTACTAGAAGCTGAAAGAACAGAGCGTTTTGTTGAATTGGTTGTTGAAAACAAGTCTTTATAGAAAAAGTTAAATACGTCCTCTTTCGGGTTCCACTCTATGCCGAGCCTTTTGGTTGTCTCAAGTTCGTCCGGCTTAAGTCGCACCCTTGTGGTCTCTGTTGCGGAATTCAAGATGGCATTCGAATGCCATTTGTGCAACTCAAAATGAGCCACCCCTAGTAGGTTCGTTACTTCGTCTTGGATTATCTTTAGTTCTTCGATAGACTCTGCGCCTGTAAGTAGATCATCCACATAGAAGTCTCTCAGAATAATTTTACTTCCGAGAGGATGTGATGTTTTATTCCTAAGGCCGATTTCTTTAAGACAACGTGTAGCTAAAAATGGTTCAGCTGAAGTTCCGTATGTGACGGTGTTTAGACAATAGGTCCTAAGCCTCGTTGTTGAGTCAAATCTCCAGAGAATCAGCTGGAACCGTCGATGGTTGGTGTCGATTTCAATTTGACGATACATTTTCTGTACATCTCCAGTTAAGGCGAAAAAATGGCTTCTAAATCGCAACACGATTGAATACAGTTCCTCCTGAACGTTCGCTCCTACCATCAGCAAATTGTTAAGAGATAGAGAAGAGGTAGTTTGGCACGATGCGTCAAAAACTACTCTTAGTTTCGTTGTTGAACTTTCAGGACGGAGAACGCACTGATGTGGCATGAAATAATGGGGTTCGTTTGGACTTACGTGCTCAATTAGCGTCATATGTCCTAATTTTAAATATTCCTCGATGAATTCCGAATATTGTTTCTTCAGTCCCGAGTTTCTATCCAACCTACGCTCCAATGCAAAAAACCTTTTCTTTGCTATTTCCAAAGAGCAACCTAGCTGAGATGGACTATCCTTGAATGATAGCTTTACGGAGAATCTGCCATTTGGCAAAAATCGAAGGTTTTGTTGAAAATGCTCCTCACAAATTTCTTGCTCTGGGGTAAGCCGCGATTGGCTTGATACTTCTTCCATATTCCAAAATCTTTCCACCAATTTTTCAAGATTGGACCAGGAAGAATCCGAAACCTTTTGCACGACATTGCAGCTTCGTTGTCCCTTTCCAGCGCAGGTACCTGAGACAATCCATCCCAGAACTGTTTTGTGCAATGCAGGAAAATTTGGGCCTAAAACTATTTTCCCACTTTCCATGAGTTCAAAGAATAATTCTGCACCTAATAGCATATCGATTATATGCGGTTTAAAGAACAGTGGATCGGCCAATTTTAAATGTTTTGAAATGTTCCAACCACCTGTTAAAAGTTCTCGTTGAGGTTGAAATTCAGTTATTGAACGGGCAATCCAAAACTCGATGTTCTTCTCAAAGCTGTTAATTCTGCGGATAGTTGTACCTATTGTACTGACTCCGCTAATATTGACTGGACTATAAACCGACTTCAGTTGTAGACTGTTTGCCAACGCTTGGGTCATCAAATTTATTTGGGATCCTGAATCAAGGAGTACTCTGGCTGGGACGAATTCACCTGCCCGATTCCTAATCCTAACAACAACTGTCACTAAAATCACTTGTAACTCAGCATCACCTGCAGCTGAGCTTAACAAAGCAGTTCGCGAAGTTCCTGGAGTACCCAAAGTTCCTGAGGTGCCAGAAGTTCCTGCGGATGACTGAGGAGCTGAAGTATCATCCTGAGCATGACGGTTGCCATACCTGTGCAAAAGTAGATGATGAGGCTCCGAACAGACACTGCATCTAACAGCAGAACAACTGCTTACTCCATGGCCTTTCACCAGGCGATTGATGCAAAGGGACAAACGTTTTGCTTGCTTGTACCGATCGTAAACACGCAAGTCCTTGTATTTATTGCAATCCGCAATCTACAAAAATAACAGGTCGATTTTGTCATTGAAAGTGACGATCTCTTTTGAGAAGGTTTGAAATGATTATCGAACTTTCCAGCTCCAGCATATAAAGTCTTAGACAACTTGTAATGTTGGTTAGAATTAGGAGCTAGATGGAATTTGGGAGTGAAAAAAAAAATGACAAGGAACCGGATATGGATAGGAAGAATGGATAGGATCGGAAATAGACAGGGAAAGGAATGTCGAGTGCGAAGAGCTTGGCATGCTTGCTCAGCACGGCTCAGCTCGCCGGAATGGTGTGGTTCTTTCTCCCCACCGCTCGACCTAACCCACTACAATACATAAAACATGCAAAAAAAAAAACAAACAAACATCTAGGTACATACTTTACCTTCACCATCTTCGGACGGACCTTCACCAAACTGAGGGGCGCTGTAGATGTTATTTAGCGCGGGCCGTTCCCACCCCTCCTGGAAACTCGTGGCCGATGTTTGAGTTTCCCCTAGGTTGGGGATGCTGTCGTCCGATCACGCCATCTCGCCGAAAGGGGTTTAGCTCGCCCCTTCACACCCCTGAAAAACTACCTTTAGCACAACATCTCACTTTTCAGCGAGCAAAACAAAAAAAAATAAATTACCAATTGGCGTGGCTCAATGAGCATTCTATTTTACTTTATTTCTCTCAGTAAAGAACATCCCTCGATTACTTATTAATTAAAAGTTACTAATTTAATTTAATTTTAAATCCGTTTGTACAAAAAAAAATATGAGAAATAAATGAACAACACAAAGAAAACAAACTTTAAGATTTTTTGTCCCCACAAACAACAACACTTTAAGGGGGCAGATTTTCATCCCCGTAAACAAAAGACCGCGATTACCCGAGTTCCTACCTAAAGAGAGCTCTATGTAGGTGGTGGAATATGTGTCTCCCATCAGAGGGCACTCAAACGACAACGCGAATAGGGGCCAAACGGCACTTATTACACTAAATTATGCATACAAAAAAAAAGGGAGAAGAGACAAAATCGCAACGCCAAAAAAAAAACTATAACCAAAAATTTTAAATCTATCTTACATCTAATTAGCACTGCGAGCAGTATTATCTAAGTTCTATTATATGATTTACAATATAAAGCGTAGCTTACTAAACGCACTACTAATTATTACGTTCGTTACTAATTTTATCGGTTCTTAATGATAATGATAATGATACTGATTACACCCTCCCCCAGTTTCAATTCAGTAAGAATTTTGTTACATGCATACCCTCCAGAACTGACTGGGAGAGCGCTGCAGTGACTCACAGGAAATCCGTCTGCCTGTATACAGATGGGTCAAAAACGGAAACAGGAGTGGGGGGTGGTGTTTTCTCCCAAGATTTAAAATGTGAGATCTCATTCCGTCTTTCCAATCATTGTAGCGTGTTCCAGGCGGAAATCATGGCGATCAAGGAGGCCCTATCGTGGCTACGGTATAATGTAATATCTGCAAAGGATATTGTGATTTTTACCGATAGTCAAGCCGCGATTAAATCCCTGGACTCTGTCATCTTTAAGTCCAAAACCGCCCTCAACTGTCGCTTGTCTCTTAACGAGATGGCGGAGCAGTTCAAAATTCACCTTATATGGGTGCCGGGCCACAGGGACATTCCAGGGAATTGCAAGGCCGATGAACTCGCTAGGCACGGTACAACGCTGTCGATTCTACCGGAAAAGGAGAATCTCTATATGCCTCTCGCTACGTGTAGACTTTTAATTCAACAAAATGCGATAAGCGCCACTAATCGCAGGTGGTCAAACTGCACCACGTGCTCCATAACGAAACAGATCTGGCCCATGCTGGATCTTAAGCGCTCCAACAATCTTGTAAAACAAAAAAGATCCAACATAAGCATATTAGTAGGTGTCATCACGGGGCACTGCATTATTGGGAGACATGCTCTCAGGCTGGGCCTCCCTTCCAATGATTTCTGTAGAAGCTGCATGGACGAGGAGGAGGAAGAGACAATTCTTCACCTCCTATGCACGTGCCCTGCCCTTTCAACTCGTAGAAAGCTATATCTCGGAGAATACTTCTTCGACAATCTCGGCGAACTCGCTAATGCAAGCATAAGTTGCCACCAACGCTTTATTTTCAGCTCCTCTTGGTTCAACGGGTAGTTGTGAGATCTTCAGATCCTGTGGTATCACAATGGGCCTCCTCTGGCCTACGTGAGGCTGCACTTGTCGCGGCCTGCCACTCTAACCTAACCTAACCTAACCTAATGAGTATAAATATACCCTGTTGGAATCCCCTCTTTTTTTGTTAGGCCGATGGTTGTCGATATATATGTGGGCGTAGGCGGGGGGGGTATCGCACTAAGCCGCGAAATTTTCTTCCTCGTATTCGTCTCCAATGACCTTCACACCTTAACGACCGAAAGTACTGTCCGGGAATCTATGATCGCTTTCCGGCTACAGGTACCTTTTTGGGTTTTACGTGACGGTGGGTCGAAGGTCAATGCGGTCGACAGATCACGTTAGGGCTTCTTCGTATAAAAAGAATGGGCGGCCACGACTATTGACCTTGTCAATGACCGCCACACTATAAAATACCTAATTTAAAGGAACCGATATTACATCTACTCCTAATTTTTACTAAACCTCACTTACCCCTTTCTCAGGTGGTATACACTTGCACGGTCTATTATAACCTTTTCCAGGTTATTTGCTTCCTTCCGTGTTGCAGACACACGCTGTAAATTTTTCCTCGGGCCAATTTTATAATTTTTTTATTGCTGATTTTATTTATTTTTATAACTATACTTTCTATGTAAAAAAAATCTCGTGTGCTCACTGCCTCGCTTTGAACAAAAACTCCGCACTTTGCGATTTCGGAATCCATGTTCAGATCCAATGTGCCCGTGCTGCTTGATTGAAGAACCTTCACAACCTCTGCGGAATTTGACATCCAGTTCTTTATGACAAATCCTCCTTTACTATGAACGAAGCGAATATCTTTAGCGAGCTGAACAGCCTCTTGTGGCATATCGACGCTAACCAGCAAATCGTCGACATAATGGTTGTCGAGGTTGTGTGTTCTGCGTCCTGCTGAAACCGATGAGCGAACTTCTTCTTCTGAATCAGATTCGGCATCCTCCATTAACCTCAGTATTTGATATTTTTTGTCGACGTAATCTTGATCACGTTTCCGGCTTTCTTCACGCTCCCTTTGTTCCCTCTTTTCGGCAAGACGTTTTTCCTCTTCCAATTTCTGTAACTCTAATTGCATTCGTCGGGCGGTTGATGACTTCGATGACTTTGAGCATTTGGATGCAGCTGATAATCCTCGTTCTGAGACTGCGGTTGACTCTGCCTTGGAGGTCCCTGGGATATGCTCTGCATTTAACACTGCGCATAATGCGCATTTCCATGGTTGATCTGATATGTCACTGTAAACGCCAACGCAGCCGAAATGAAACCAGGAGCCGCAGTCCGGATTGTCACACAAGACCATATTATCCGCTGAGTCAGATGCAGTACACGCTTTGCAATTGTATTCTCTCGCACCGTGCTCTTCCGCGTTTGACTGGCCTGGGTCTTCTTCTGCATTGGTGGGAGGCGGGGACCTTCTCAGGGATTTTCTGGCCGTAAACGCTGCGGGCGTTGTAGGCATCTTGGTTACCAGTAGACTAAAAGAATTTTGTAAAATGTTGACGCCCCGGGCAACTACTTTCAATTTTCGTGAACAAAATGAGACAATGGCGAAATTACCTTGTAATTCAATTTGGCATTTATTTGTCTTTCCCTTTGTTACAAAATTCCTGTTTAAAATTTAAATGTAATTAATTTCAAATTATAAATTACATTTTTATATACATACTTTTAGTTTTTCTTTTTCAAATTTTACGAATTCAATTAAAGTCTACTAATAACCTCAAATTATAAACCAGAAGTAAATCGTGTTCAAGCCACTGACAATTGTGTGACGTTTATTCTGCCAAGTACGTGGCTGTCGAGGCAGGGTTGTTAACAACAATCATATAACAAAACTATCCATTCTGTTACCAACGAGCGTCCATATAAAATTCTTTATAATAAAAAAGACCATAGGGATATTCGTCCGAAATTATTACTAGCACAAACAAGAATGTTAGATAGAAACAATGAAAAAAGAAATATTAAAACATACAAAATAAATGAAACAGGAAATAGGAGGAATTAGAAATAAACTTAAGCAAAGATTCAAAAAACAAAAAATAAAAGAAGACCTTGGGAATAAAGTTAGAATAGAAAAATAGACTTGTTCATAAAGACAATATAAAAAAACATTAAAGAAATAACTAAACACGAACATGGAAGTATGACAATTACGGACCGGACCTTATGGACGTTTCTAAATTTAAAATTTTACAAAACAAAGATATAATTATTGTTATATTAATCAAGTACCCAATCACTGAACAAAACTGTCGACTTTATGAAACAAGGGCAATAAGCCAAAATGATGGTAAACTTATCATTAACAAAGAGATTGCTAAATGTAATAAAAACTATACAAATATATTAAATTGTAAACTAGAGTTAAGATATACATTTTGTAAAACCGTAGCAAATGAAACATGTTTATCTAATATACTAAATAATAAGAAAGCTATATGTAACAAGACAAGAGAAAAAAAAATAGAATTAGAAATTATAAAAGATGGATCAATTCTTATATCCGGACAGCATGTGGTAAACAATGCAACTGTCAATCGGGTATACCTGATTAATTTTCAAAATACAACCACAATCGATGGGGAAACATATGAAAATCCCACTACAATAATACAAAACTACCTAAAAATTTACAGTATCGATAATTACGAAATTAATAACTATTTTGAATCTGACAATGAAGAATTAAAATTTTATAATATTGATCTTATCAGTTCACTGCAAACCAAGGCTTCAAACAATCCTGTTGTCACATCTTTCACTCTAATTATGATGATTGCCATGGTTATATGTTGCATCATATATTACCTTAAAATAAAAAGTAGAATTCCATCAGTAGAAACGGAGGAGTTAAAGTTTCAAAGGCTCCTTGACAAAGTAGAAAAATTCAAGACGGAATTTACAGAAGAAGCGAGACGCTCTTCTTAAAAGAAAGAGGGGAGTTAAGATACCCCAATAACAAAAATAAACGAATGATACAGCCTCCTTCTGAGACTATGTCAGTCGAGATACCCCAATGATAATAAACAATCAGTACATCTTACTTCTGAGGCAATGCCAAATCAGCATAATTGGTCAGTATCGAATATCATTGATATTTAAAAATTATCTTTTGCTTCCTTCTGATGCACCGAACGTTTTGCGGACGTTAAAAAATTTTGTTTTTAAATATCGGAGCAAATCATTTGAGAGCTCACTTCAATTTTATAACTGAAAAGATGAACATTGGCTTCCCACCAGGGGTAAGGGGTCAATCGTGAATCGAAAAATAAAGTTTTTTAAAATACAAAGAAGTAGTTTTATTAATTCATAGGTACAACATGTCGCGCATTGCGGGAATACCTTACTATGTCTGTTTGTAAACTATACAAAATGTCCATGGACATTATGTGCGTGTGAGATGGACATTATATTATCACCCCACCTGAGTACATATCATTGAGATTACTTAAAAGTTAAAAAACGTATACCTACAACATATTTATCCCAAGCGTAGCAACAGCTATCTACAATCTACATATTTAATTTTCAGCGGCGAGGTTCAATTTTACGAACTCACAATGGCAAATTTTCTATATTATCTATTGTGTGACCTACAAAGTATTTAAGGTGAAAATGCTTTAATGCAAATTGAATAGCTATACCTTCCTGTGGAGGGTATAAATATGCTTATTTATAAGCCCCATTGATTTTAGTTGTAATGGAACCTGCCATGTTCACCCGCAATTAAAAAAAAAACACAACTTTTTCATCAAAAGCGCTGAACCTACAATTACGCTCTAAAGCAAAAGTACAAAGGACG
Organism: Cheilosia soror; assembly: GCA_949372485.1. Lineage (NCBI taxonomy): Eukaryota > Metazoa > Arthropoda > Insecta > Diptera > Syrphidae > Cheilosia > Cheilosia soror. The sequence goes on along the minus strand of OX443561.1, from coordinate 58,340,646 downwards.
AGTAAAAATGGCTAACTGTATAAATATAAATATCGTTCAAAAGAACAAAAGAAGAACAAATCATCAGCTTTCTTTGTTGAAATAAATTGCACTCCTGGTGCATTTAATTGCATTCAAGGAAGTTTATGGTCAGGTAGGTGTATGTTTCAGGTTTGTTAGTGCGAACGAAGCAATCTTTGGTGTTCTACCATTCTAGTGGAAGAACTTTACATACAAAGTGAAGTGCACCTTTAGCAATTTTATTTAATTGTCCCTTTTCTTTCGATGTATTTGTATATACCACAGCATCTTTTGTTCACATCCATTTTCAGTGAATTTTTAAGCGTTAGCACATTGTCTTGAACTGCGAAGTAAGTTTAAGGATTCCGATTTTTTTATACTTACGAGGGTTAATTTAAAGAGTTGGTAATGGTTTAAAAATATTTTTATAGCACAAGGAAAACTTTTCTTAAATTGTAGTCCAATCACTAATGTCTTGAAGCTGCTATTCAAGACAATATGTAATAGCTTATACCATAAAAGCTATAAAAGCATGTTCGTATTGTTTACCATCATATATCTAAATAGGTTAGGTAGGTATATACATACTTATAATTCCATAATTTTACTCGAAAAATAAATAAAAACAAATCTGAAAACAACATTATTTTGTAGCTACTACTACCTCCTCCAAATCTAACAGGGAAGTTGCGCGCGAAGCACATAATTTCGATAAAGGTCGGTGTAGTATTATTATAATTTTTGTTTTTTTGACATTTGAGTTTGAAAGCATTTTTTCAGAAACCTATCTGTATATAATAATTCTCTTTAACAAAATATTTTTAACAAGTAAATGAATTTCCACCGATCAGGAAATTGCAAAATATGTATTTACCAAATCAAACAGCTATGAATAAACCCATCCAAAATGCTGCCGTGAAATAACGCCGAGCGAAATTAGGCTAATTTACATCACCGCCTTCTATCTCTACTTTGCTTGTTGCATAAATTATAGCCACTAACAGTATAAGTGTGTGTGTAGAATGTACATATATGTAATGAGTTAGCTATAATTCGTCAATTATGTCAAATTATGGTTTATATAAAAATGTTGTTTTGAAACTTCGGGAACCGATTTTTTGAATCCATACGTTGCGTAAGAAACGCATGTGGAAAAACCGTGAAACTTTTTTCTTATATACGTGTTCGCATATAAGAACAACTCGGATTAAAGAAACATTTTTTTTTTGGATTTCCGTCGTGGACTGTACTTTACTAATAGACGGAGAGCCATTGACATAAATGGTAACGTCATCATTAAGAAAATTTTTGGTATCATTGGATAGTATGCATATAAATAAACATTAAATGAATTGTCTGCCACTTATCCGTTGGTGGGGAGGCTGTCGGTAGGGGGTCAAAGGGTGAAAAAAAAGCTTGGTCAAAAACGTGATTTCATTAAAGCTGATTTTTGGTTTGATGACGCTGAATAATATTTTAAGTAACATATCAAAAAGGCAGACAATTTGGGTGTTGAGAAAATAAGAGGTAAATTACGTCATTTCATTAAAGTGGGGAAAAATGCTAAAATTTTAAAAATGCCGTTATAATCCCATAATCAAAAAGGCAGACACATATTTAAGGCCGAACACACTGGCAGACGCAATGTTATAATTAATTTTTATTAGTAAAAAAATAAAAAGAAGTGAGAAGTTGTTACTTTTCGAAGAAATCATGTTTAAACACATATTCTCCTAAGAATAGTTTTGCGCCATTCTGCTGTCCTCATCGTAATTGTGAAATGGAACATCAGGAATGATTCCATTGTTATCATTATCCTTATCCTCTTCATTATATGGCAAATTAATTGCCACGAGAACGATAACGATAACTTAGGCGCCAAAAATTAATAACGGTTTTTTGTAGATGGGTTGAATGCAAGCATTTTTTTTACTATGTAAGGGGAAAACTGGAAGGAAGGGGTAATAAAAAAAAATAATGCCTAAAAGAAAAAAAAACACTTAGAATATAGGAGTTGAGCAACTTACGAAGCTAGAGATATGTTTTAAATTATAGACTAAGAGCCCACAGTAATTTTTGGGTGTGATTGATAACACCAAAATCATTTCAAAATGTAGAGTTGAGTGCCCTGATTACCAATATGGTGGTCCAAGACGTTTTGAAGGTGGCCTGCAAGACGGTCTTAAAGTAACCTAAAAATCGATTTTTTAACTAATTGTGATTACACTTTTTTTTGTTTTCCTATACATAGAACTAGCCATCCTGATAACAAGTAGGTATGGTGATCCAAGACGTTTTGCCGATTTTTAGGCCACTTTAAGAGCAGGCAGAAGGCCACCTGCAAAATGTCTTGAACCACCATATTGGTAATCAGGACACTTAACTCTAAATAATGGTCCATGACGTTTTGCCGCCTGCAGCCTGCAAATCGTCTTGGACCACCATATTTGTCATCAGGATGGCTAATTCTATATTTAGGAGAAGAAAAAAAAACTGTTTATCACAATTATTAACAAAATCGATTTGGGCTACTTTAAGAGCGTCTTGCATGCAGAAGGCGGCCTTCAAAACGTCTTGGACCTCCATATTGGTAATCACGGCACGTAACTCTACATTTTGAAATGATATTAAAGTTGTTATACCAATTATTTGTAATTCAGAAAAAAATGCATTTTTGACATGGTATTACTCACAATTGCCCCCACTACAGACTGCAAGACGGTTACATTTAGGAACAACTACTTAAGAACTACCTAATTATGTGAGTTATTTGGTGTTATCAATCACACCCAAAAATTACTGTGGACTCTCGGTCTATTATTATCTATAATGCAAAGCAGCAACATTTATTTCTATAATGTGCAGTTTTAGGCCAGAGACTGTTGGCGAAGAATGTTGTTGGCGTTGTTGGGTTGATTGCAAGTGGCTGCCAGCTGGGAAACGCCAACACTTAGAACAATGAGTGCGTTACTTGTGCTAAAAGCAAAATATGTGCAAAGCCATTTCCCCATGCGTCTGAAACTCGTGCACACCGATATATACGGCCCAATTAATCAAAATTCCATCGGTGGATCCAGTTATTTTGCTACCATTATCGATGACATGTCGCGGTATGTGTGTGTGTTTTTCCTAAAGTCAAAAGATGAAGTGTTTAGGGCCTTTAAATCTTTTAAAATTATGTCAGAAAAGCAAACGGGAAAACAATTGAAAATATTGCGTAGCGACAATGGTGGCGAATATATGTCCAATCAGTTCAACGATTTTTTGGATAAGAATGTTATAAGGCGCCAACTCACTGTCCCACATTCACCACAACTGAATGGTGTGGCAGAGCGCGCCAATAGGACGTTGGTGGAGAAGGCGAGGACAGTGGCCTGGCCGAGATTTTTTGGGCGGAGGCAGTTGCAACCGCCGTTTATTTACGCAACAGATCAGAAACAAAAACACTCATTGGCAAAACACCTTATGAAGTGTGGACGTGCAGGAAGCCGACGGCATCTCATTTAAAAGTTTTTGGATATTTGGCAATTGCAATTGACAAAACTCAAACCAAAAAATTCAGGCCAAAGGGTAAGGAAATGATAATGGTGGGTTATTCCGATACATCCAAGGCATATAGGTTGTATAATCCAAAAACAAAGAAAATTATAATTAGCAGAGACGTGATTTTCGTTGAAAACTAATTCTTCGGTTCAGAAGGAAGGAAAAGTGACGCCATTACGTTCGATCGAGGATTTGAAGTTGTAGCTGAAAACGTAAACGAGAATGCAGCTCAAAATATGAACGAGAACAGAGCTGAAAACGTAAACGAGAATGCTGGGCCAGCTGAAAACGGTGGCAATGTGGACGAGAACCCGGACGACAATGAAGACAGAGGTGAACAGGATCCTGCTGATTTTCCCTATTTTTTACGTCCCCGTAAAGAACGACATAATGCTGCATGTACTAAAGGAAATCGATATTCAAATTCCGCAAAGTCTAGAGGAGGCATTAAGCAGCAAACAATCGAAACAGTGGAAGGACTCGATGCAGAAGGAGTATGATGCCTTGGTTCGTAATAATACTTGGTCATTAGTTGACCTACCACCCGGACAAAAGGCCATCGGTTGCAAGTGGGTACACATCATCAAACGGGATGCGGACGGCAGTATTCAAAGGTTCAAGTCGCGTTTGGTCGCGAAAGGCTGTAGTCAGCAATTTGGTGTCAATTTCAACGAAACCTTTTCACCTGTAGTGAGATACGCCACTATTCGTATGCTGCTTGCCTCAGCGTGCGAAAATAAACTGCATCTTCATCAGATGGACTTTTCATCGGCGTACCTTAACAGTAAGCTCCACGATATTGCGTACATGAAGCAGCCCGGATACTTCGTCAACCAACAATTTCCAAATCGCGTTTTGAGATTAAATAAAGCGCTTTATGGTTTGAAGCAAAGCGGACGTGAATGGAATGAGCAGCTTGAATCTGTTTTGAAGAAGATGGGATTTACACCGTGTATCAGCGAGCCGTGTGTCTATACGCAATAAGAAGGAGGTAATTTTTATGTAATCGCTGTATATGTAGACGATCTCATTCTAGGCAGTTCCAAATTAGATGAACTCATCAAGATTAAAGCCAGAATTGCGAACGAAATCGACGTGTTAGATGGAGGTCGCCTTAAGTATTTCCTAGGGATGGAGATAGACCGGGAAGGCGAAATAGGTCCTATTACTGTTTGTCAGTGGCAGTACATCACTAACCTCCTCAAGCAATATGGCATGGAGAATTGCAATCCTGTGTCAACACCATTGGATGCAGGGTTTCTAGTCAGTTGCTCTAATGACATGTGCAGAAAAATAAATCAAACGGAGTACCAGTCAATTATCGGTGCTCAACTCGGCCGCATATCCTGCATTCGGTTTGTAAACTATCTCAACAGAACACTGATCCTCACTCGGAGCATAAAGCAGCTGCGCAACTCTGAACCTTCTGCATTGTAAGAATTACATTTTTTAAAATAATTATCATAAATTCCAAAACTATTTGGTACATGCTCATTAATTAATTTTGTTTTCTTTTTTGCAATATCGCATTTTTTTTAATGACCATTCAAAATCAAGATATAGAGTAAATGGGTGATATATCTCTGCTCCATATGTTTGAAACTTTGAAAAACATTTCTTACAAATAAATAATCGACGTTTCGCATGATGAATTTTTCCACTCAGAAAACCTGATAAATTTGTAATAGGAATAAAATGACATTTATTATCTTTTTCTAAATACAATACATCAACATGTAATTTATTAACATTTGTTATGAGTCAAGCATGGCCACAGGGGCATCTTCGGAGTAGTGGAGGAGGACGGTGGCACGCTAAAGATAGTTCTCTGCCTGTCCTTCTACAGTTTTTTTGGCACGATTTTTTTTTGTTATTGAGCAAGTGGTTTAGTGCGAGTGGACAAGAACTACCCCGTCCGGAGAGCATTAGCCGTGCAACCACGAGCGTGTCACCGTCCTCCTCCACTACTCCGAAGATGCCCCTGTGGCCATGCTTGACTCATAACACATTTGGATCAAAAGATTTACTTATGTATAAACTTTGGAATTGCTTAAAATCCTCATATGATTCATCATCCTCAAAATGATAAAAATTCATAGTAATATTAAAATAATCTTCTAATTTTTTAATATTTGCTTCTTCTATTTCAAAGGGGTATGTTATATTTAAATTTCTATAATTTTCATCATTTTCTATTTCCCTCAAAAAATTTGTATATTTTGATGGCCTTTGAGGATCTTTTACAATATCCTTTTGATGTATAAAATAAAGAATGGTATATAAAATACATTTATTATCATTATTTTTAATATTTATACAATTTTTTTATTGAATTCAATAAAATCACCCCCAATAAGTGGTTGAGATACATCTCGTTGAACACCAGATTCAACAATATAACGAAATTCATAGCCTGTATTTTGTGTTATTCTATCCTCAAACTTCTGAATAATATCTGCAACCATTTGATCAAACATTTCTAAATAATTTTATTTATTTACTAACCTTATACACGATTGAATATAGAAATATTGATCTTGCTCATTTCTAATATTACGTTTTATTATATGAATAAATAATAAATTTACTCTAAAATTTGTATATTTATTATGATCTCTAAAAACATAGTTTGTATAATAGTTTCTAACTCTTTGAAAATGTAAAAATAAATCCCTATTTTCATCACTTGTAAAAGTAATATCAGTAACAAGGTTTCAAAATGCTCTTTGTTGTTCTGGTACATGTACTTCATTCATATTACGAATAGTTTCCGTTGGAAAATCATATAAATCAAAATTATTAAATTAAGATTGAATTATGGATTAGTGATACAATTTTTAATAAGCATTATTAAATCATACTTTCTTAATGCAGCCCACCCTGAAGGCGGATTAAAAATATTTTTATATCGTCTCATACATCACTTCTCTTAGTTGTGAGACTGTCTTGTTAGATGTTAAATTTGGTTCTATAAAATTTGTTTCCATTTATTATAGAAAACATTTTATAAAAGAATTAGGTTTACAACCATTTTAAAAAATATAAATAAATAAAATAATTTATGCTCATAGCCAAATATTTCATTATATATTTTATTAATATTCCAAGCATATTGGTAAAAAATGTGAAATTTAAATATCATTTTTTTTATCCAAAACTTGTGAGCCTCCCTTTGACCTTGTACGTTAATAGTAGTTTAGTAGTTACTTTATTAATATTATTGAATCGTGGCCCAATTTTGCCAGTCTTCATTTTCTTTAATTCTTCTGCTGTATATTCCTTTACACCTTCTTTAGAAAGTAAAGGTTTAAAATCATCATAAAATTTTATATCATTCATTGTTTTAGTCATATATTTAGATAATTTTGTGTCTTTAGGTTCAGCAATATTTGTAGAAAACATTGAATTTAACTCCTTTAAACCAGTATTATCATTGTGTTTTATTGCTTGTTCTCTAATAATATTTCTATATTTTTTTCTCTTTCAATAAATTGTTGAATAATATCTTGATTTTTAAAATTTGCAAATTTATATACATCAATTGATATTTGTTGATTTTGTAAAGCTGTAAACACAAATTAAAAAGTTTTTCTTAAATTAATATCTAAATTAGGAACTTTATCAATTTTTCCAACTATCATATCTAAGTTGTTATAATGATTAGTAGTTACTAGTTCTTTTAATTCTTCATGTTTTGATATGAAATCATCTAATCCGCGTAATGCTTCATCAGTAGGAATGTAGGTTTGTATTTGTTTATCCATTTATTATAATATTACATATTACACCATACCATTACACCATACAATTACACTATACTATAACACCAATAAACCATACCATACCAAAACACCAATAAACCATACCATTACACTAATAAAAAATATTAATAAAATAAAAAAATGTCTAGAGAAGAAGAAATAAGAAATAAAATAAACACATATGATTTTAAAGAAGGCTCAGTTAAAAAATTTTGTAATATTAATAATGTTAGTGAAACTTATGTTTTTAAAAAACTTAAATAAATATACATCGTGTATATAAATGAAAAACAAAATAATAAATAAAATTAATGAGCAATAATTTTAATTAAATTACTTATTTTTTTTATTCAATAAATGGTAAGACATTACGGAAGCGGTATTTTAAATAGTTTTGTAAATAATCTCCCATTTGAATTACATAGTCCAGGTTATAATTATTTAGGACCTGGTACTAATCTTCATTTGAATGAAGAGAAAGATATGCGCCCAATTAATAAACTAGATGAAGCTGCAAAAGAACATGATATTGCTTATTCAAAGCACAAAGATTTAAATAAAAGACATGAAGCTGATTAAGTTTTATAAGAAAAAGCTATGAAAAGAGTTTTTAAAAAGATGCTTCTTTATGTGAAAAAGTGAATGCTTATTTAACAGCTAACGCAATGAAAGTAAAAAGAAAACTTGGTATGGGGATAAATATCAAAAACTCAGTTACAGAGTATGAATAATAATGAAAAAATTGGCATTAATTCCTTTAATTCCAGCTATAGGAGCAGCAGTACTTCTTTATATAGAGTATACAATGATAAAAAAAACTAATGAAAAATTATTAGCAGGAAAAATTCGTCATGATAAAGCTTTAGAAGAAAATGCTAAAAATGGAAAGGGTTTATTACTTAAGAAATCTGGTGAAGGTATGTTACTAAAAAAAAATTTGAAATAGATTCAATTCCAGTAAGGCCTTTAAGTAATTATGACTTAAAAAACTATGCAAAAAAATTAAATATTTCTAATTTTTTTATGAAAGATTAATTACCTAAAAAAATTAAAGATCAAGAATCTGGTATCATAAATTTAGATAATTTTTCTGGAAATGGTACACATTGGGTTGCTTATAAGAAACATTTTGATTGTATTGTATTTCTTTTGCTTTAAATAAAATTCCGATTAAAGTTGAAAAATATTTTGAAACAGATAAAAATACTATTCTTTTAAATAATAATATTGATCAAAAAATTAATGAAGTTATATGTGGTCATCTTTGCCTAAAATTGTTGTTAGAATAAATAAATTAAAAATATGGCTACTATTTCTTTGGATGGAAATTCTTCAAGAATATCTTGTGAATTTGATGAACCCATCAATTTAGATAAAAATTCAAATTATGAAATATGTTTATTAAATTTTAGTACTTATAATTCAATTCTAAATATATCTGAATTGTTAAATAATAATGTTTTGACCTATTTCAAAAATGGTCAATTGATTGATATTATTTTTCCAACTGGATCTTATGAGATTAATGATATTAATGATTTAATTGATGTTGATTTGAAAATTCTAATAAATCCAAATATGGCTACTCTATTATTATTATTATTATTATTATTATTATTATTAAGTAGATATTTGGTGGCTTACACATTAAGATAAAATTATCTTTTAAAATAGTGATAAGCTAAATATTGAATTTTAAAATAAAACAATGAATAGGTACTACATTTAAACGAAAATCATAACAATTAAAAATAAATATATAAACGGCCGATTAAAATTTCCAAATACAATAAGAAGTTGACACATAAAAATATAAAATAATAAAAAGAAAAAAGAAAAACAATTACAAGGAAAAAAAAATAAAAATTAGATACATATTACTTAATTGGCCGACAAGTAAGATTTTAATTCGGTTGAGAATCTCTTTTCCTGTCTAATTTCTCTGATGTGGCGAGGGAGGGAGTTCCAGAGTCTAGTGGCATTAACAAAAATTTGACGTTCGGACGTTAAACAAGAATAGCGCGGGGATAAAATGTGTCTAGTCCTGATAGATGTACAAAACGTTAGTCTGTTAAAAAGTTTGCAGGGTTGACGTGTATAAATTATCTGATGCAGCATTAATATGGTACGGTACTGTAAAAGACTGTCAAACGCGATGTTACAGATCCGGTAAGAGAAGTGTGAAATGTGGTCGTATCTTCGAAGACCGAAGATATATCGTGCTGTATTGTTATAAGCAACGTTAAGTTTCCGGTTACTAATCCAGTCGCACTTTCCAAAAACTTCGCAACCATAAGTTAAAATTGGAGTAATTAAAGTTTTAACTAAAAGAACTCGCGTTTTTATGGGAGTATAGTATTGGGTCGCCCAAAGAGAACGAAGAATACCATACACTCTGCCAACTATACGGTTAATGTGATCACTCCAAGTTAACGTTTTGTTAAATAACATGCCCAAATTTTTTGCAGTGTCAACATATTCGATCGCACCATCATTAAGGTAGATAGGTGGAAAGAATGATGTGCTTAAAGTTTTCCGTGATATGACAATACATTTAGATTTTTTTGGGTTAATAAGCAGCGAATTCTGTTGTGACCAAGTATATATTTTGTTGAGGTCAGAATTTATGCAACTGACGCAGTGATCTATTTGGCCAGGTGAACAACTCATGTGTAGCTGCGTATCGTCAGCATACATTTCAACATGGGAGCTAGTGACGATGGAAGGCAACTCATTAACATACAGGGAAAAGAGAAGAGGTCCTAAAATGGAACCTTGAGGAACTCCGCATGTGTTGGGAAGAAAGTCTGACATTTTATTGTTCACAAGCACAGCCTGCTGGCGATCAACCAGATACGAATTTACTAGACACACAGCGGAAGAAGAGAAATTGTATTTAGTTGCAAGCTTATTGCATAATGTTGCGTGATTGACGGTGTCAAATGCCTTTGAGAAGTCAAGGAGCACTAGAAACGTGACATGATTTTTATCTAAATTTTGTCTTATGTCATCAACCACAGTTAAAAGTGCAGTAGTACAGCTATGCTTAACACGGAAACCAGACTGATGAGAACTCAATAGCTTATTCGCAGTAAGATACCTATTTATTTGCTTCTGCATGATTTTTCCAAATACTTTAGAGAGAAAAGAAAGTATAGAAATTGGACGAAAGTCGTTACTTGTACGAATCTTGGGAACAGGTAAGATTTTAGATCTCTTCCACACTGAAGGAAATACACCTGTTGTTACTCTAAAAGTTGAAATTTTTAGTCAATATGAACTAGATTTCACAAAAGATCAATCAATTGGTTCTCTATTAGGATTTAGTAAACGAATTATTCCAGCAAATACAGTAGTAGAATCTGATTTACCAGTAAATCTTATGAAAGTTAATTCTATTGGAATTAAATGTAATATTGCAACTGGTAGGTATAAAAATAAAAAATTAACAAATGTAATTCATGATTTTTTTATATATAATAAACCAGGTGAAAAAATTAATGAAATCCCACATAATTTCATTTATTTTCCAGTTACTAATAATTCAATAAGAGAAATCGATATAAGAATTGTTGATCAAGATGATGATTTAATTGATTTTAGAAATGAAAAAATTAGTATTAGATTACATATTCGTAAAATAAATTAAAATTGTTAAATTTTTTATTAATAAATGAAATCAAATCAAAATGAATTTCAAGTGAAGAAAAATATATCGAGGGTTATCAATTTTATGATAATATCCCAGCTAATACTACTCAGCTTAATACACCGGGTAGATCAATTATAATTGATTTTAATAATCAAGACATAAAAACATTTCCTCATAAGAGTCTTTTCATTATTAGGGGGCAATTAATTGTAAAAGATGACACTTACTGATCATACATTTGAAATTAATATTTCTGAAATAATTTGGAGAATTCCGCAAGTAAAATTTTCTGTTGGGCTTAAACATAATATAAATAAATAAATTTCTAATAATACAAATTTCAACATGTATTTTAGAAATTGGAAATATTTTTAAACAAGCTCTATTCCTAGTGTAAAAGAATATACTTGGAATATTACAACCACAAGTGCAAAACCTAGATATATTTTGCTTGGTTTTCAAAGAGATAGAAATCATGATATTAAAAAAGAAAATAGTAAATTTGATTTATGTAATTTAGAAAATGTACAAGTTAATCTTAATACTACTAAATATCCAAATTCTGAATTGCGGCTATCTTATGACCAAAATAAATGCGATATTTTATATGACATGTTTTCAGAATTTAAAAATTCATATTATGGACAAAATGATCATAATAAACCAATTATTTATTATAATAAATTCTTAGCTGAATATCCTGTTATTATTATAGACACTTCTAAACAAAATGAAGTAATTAAAGAAGCAGTAATTGATATTAAAATTGATTTTAAATGGTATAATACTTTTCCAGCTAATTCAATAGTTCATTGTTTAATAATCAGTGATGATAATTTTTCACATAATCCATTAACAAATCAAGTAATGCATACGCAAGTATAATTTTTTTATTATTAAATGAGTTTAATTAAAATCAAATATTTATACAAAGACCCGCTGTCCTAGGGTCAAAACAGGGCCTGGCCCTCCAGATTGGGGGTTGTGCCGTCGGGGTAACTTCCCGACCATGGAAAAACCATATAGTTATGAGAGAGACGCAACCAGCCTCGGATAACGGAACTCCTCAAATGGCAACCAGACCCGGAACGTCTATGAACTACGATTTATGAGTATGTACCTGGAATGTAAGAACACTCTACACCCCAGGTGCCACTCAAAAACTTGAGTCTGTCCTCATGCGGTACAAGGCAGACATTACCGCGATCCAGGAGATACGATGGATAGGATCAGGCATGATGAATGGATGCGGATTCGTCGTGGGAAATCGGCTTAGGACAAAAGTTATTGACTTTAAGCTTTAAGTGATCGCCTTTCTGTGATCCGCATCAAAGCTACTTTCCAAAACATAAGCCTAATACGCGCACACGCCCCTACCGACGAGGCTGAAGATCCCATCAAGAAGGAATTTTATGACCTCCTGGATGGAGCCTATCCGGAGTATGATGTAAAAGTTGTACTCGATGATTTCAATGCTAAAGTCGGAAAGGAAAACATCTTTGGCGGGTTAGTTGGTAAGCACAGAATCCACGAAACGACAACAGACAACGGCTACCGACTAATCGATTTTGCAGCAGCTCGTAATACGGTGATAAGTAGCACTAAGTTTCCAAGGCTAAGGATCCACACAGCAACCTGGCGCTCTCCAGACGGTCGAACCGCCAACCAAAACGACCGTGTGCTAATCGATGCGAGACACGCATCCAACATCCTCGACGTGCACACATTCCTAGGGGCAAACGTCGACTCTGACCATTTTCTTGTCGCGGCTAAATTCAGAGCTCGACTGTCCAACGAGAAGAAGCTGCGAACCGCCCATAAGAAGAAATTCGACGTTGGACGCCTTAGCACACCTGGAGTAGCCAGAGCCTACAGGGAGCGCCTGACTATGAAACTCTCATCTGTGCACTCACCTACCACAAACGTCAACAACCAGTGGTGCCAGCATCGCGACATCATCAAGGAGCTGAAACCACTGTAGGGTACCAGCCACCCCAGAGAAAGAGCCCGTGGTATGATGATGAATGCGTGTACAGGAAAAAGGTGACAGAAGATGCACACAAGAAAGCGCTGCAGCGCAAAACAAGGACAGCAAGAGAAGAATATCGAGCCAGGAGAAGGGAGGAAAAGAAGATCCTGCGTAGAAAGAAGAGGGCTTATGCAGCTTCCCAGCTCAAGGAGATCGAAGAGTCGCGCGATCGTAATAACATCCGGAGGTTTTATAAAAAAGTTAAGCAACTGGCTGCTGGCTACAAAACCGGAACGCAGGCTCTTCGAGAGAGCGAAGGAAACTTAGTCACCGAAGCGCAGGGAATAGTAGATGTGTTTAAGCAGCATTTCCAGCAGCTGCTTAATGGGCATCATGTAGAGAGAGTGATAGGGCAAGAAGGGAACCCACGTCCAGTCAATGAAGAACTAGTTCCACCACCTAGTATAGAAGAAGTTAGCTTAGCTATAAATAAGCTTAAGAACAACAAGGCCGCAGGCTCTGATGGACTACCAGCGGAGCTCTTTAAATACGGTGGTGATGTTTTGGTAGGGAGCATGCACCGAATCATCAACCAAGTATGGGTGGAAGAAAACATGCCCGATGACTGGACTATCAGCTCCATATGCCCCATCTACGAAAAAAGGCGATCCTATGTCTTGCAAGAACTACCGAGGCATATCCTTGCTAAATGTCGCATACAAGATCCTATCCAACGTACTGTGTGAACGTCTAAAACCGTTCTGCAACACACTAATCGGCACGTACCAGTGTGCTTCCGGCCCGGCAGATCGACTATAGACCAAATTTTCACACTGAGGCAAATCTTGGAAAAGACCAACGAATTTCAAGTCGAAACTCACCACCTATTCATCGACTTCAAAGCCGCGTATGATAGTATACATCGTCAGGAGCTCTATATGGCGTTGGCCGAATTTGGAATCCCGGCAAAACTGATTCAGCTGTGTCGCGTGACGCTGGAAAACACGCGCTGCAACGTGCAGTTTGGAAGCAGCTCTTCCGATCTTTTTCAAACATGCACCGGATTTCGGCAAGGAGACGCTCTATCATGCGACTTCTTCAATCTCGTACTGGAGCATATAGTGCGCAGGGCAGGTGTCAACACGGAAGGCACTATCTTCAACAGGTCCTTCCAGCTGCTTGGCTATGCGGACGATATTGACATCATCGGTCGCTCCCAGCGTGCCGTGATATAAGCGTTCACGGCGATTGAAGAACAGGCGAAACAGGGCTTGAAGTAAATGAGGACAAAACTAAGTACATGCTATCAACAAACAAACAAGCATCTGTCCACCGCCTAGGACAAAACGTCACTATTGATAGCAACAATTTCGAGGTACTTAAGGAGTTTACCTACTTCGGAGTAAACGTAAACTCCACGAATGATACCCTAGTGGAGATCCGGCGAAGAATTACCCTAGAAAACCGTTGCTACTTCGGTTTGGCAAAACAACTGGGCTCAAAACTCCTAACTCGAAGGACGAAATGTGTGCTCTACAAAACCCTTATCCTGCCAGTTCTGCTTTATGGCGCCGAGTGCTGGACGATAAGCAAGAAGGGAGAGCTGATACTGGGCTCCTTCGATAGAAAAATACTTCGGCTGATTTTTGGTCCTGTGTGCGAGGAGGGCGAATGGAGGAGAAGATACAACCGCGAACTCTATGAGCTGTACCAAGATGTGGATGTAGTCTAAAAAGCCAAAACACGTCGACTACATTGGCTCGGCGCTTCGAGCGAATGGACAATAATGCTCCAGCTAAGAGGGTCTTCGAATCCCAGCCCCCAGGTTCGAGAAGACAAGGAAGACCGAACCTCCGTTTCAAAGACCAAGCCATCGCGGATGCCAGAGCGCTTGGTCTGGACAATAGGAAGCAGCGTGCCCGGGATCGTAGAGGATGGAAGGCTGCAGTGTCTCAGGCAGAGACTCTTCACGGGTCGGGAGCCCGATAAGTAAGTAAGTAGTACAATAAAATCACTCCCTCAACCAGAAGAAATTCCATCTCATTCAGTTATAGTTTTTGATGACATTTCTACTGAATCCCAAGATATAATTTCTAATTACTTTGCCTATGGTAGACATAACAATATTTCTTGCTTTTATTTAAGTCAAACATACTCTAAAATACCTAAACAATTCATTAGAGATAACGTAAATTACATCATATTATTTTCTCAAGATAAAACTAACTTGAAACATATTTTTGATGATCATATAACTGATATACATTTTGAATGTTTTAAAAATGTTTGTAATGACTGCTGGAATGAAAAATATGGTTTTCTTGCAATTGATAAAGAAAGAAAAACAAATGATGGAAAATATAAAAACTATTTGAAGCATATTTATTGATAGATATGACATCACAAAATTGAAAGAGAATGTGAGCGCAAAAAAACTCAGTCAAAATATTTCCATTACATATTTGTATGTATCTAATGAATGCATTTACGATTTGTATGACCCAAACTGTTAGTCGATCATAGCACAGTGGTTAGCGTTACGACTGGGAAAGAAGTTTGTAGTAAAATCAGGCAACGTGACTTCAAGCAAAGTCTTTGAAATTAAAAACGGCTTACAACAGGGAGCGGTGAATTCTCCGATCCTGTTTAATATTTACACGAGTGATCTGGTGGGTTCCCTCAGACATGCTATAGCGTACGCAGACGATTTAGTGGCGTACAGATCAGGTCCAAAAGTCGAGGTCATCAACATCCTTTTGCAGCGTGACTTCGATCAAATTAAGAGGTAATGCGATGATTGGAAATTGAAAATCAATTTCCAAAAATCGGAAACAATCCTGTTCAGAACTCCATTGGCTGGGGCCTCTAGGGATACCAGAAAAAACTGGCGAATATTAGCCATTATTGGACAAAATGGACAACCATTGGCGGTGCGAAGCGTGGTCAGGTATCTTGGCATCTGGCTCGACCAGTATCTATATTTTGACAAACATATAGATGCTTGTCTTGCTGGGGCCAAGAGGGCTTATGCTCTAACAAGGAGACTGTTTCGCAGCAGTCAACTTGATTACAGAGTATAGGTCATATGCTACGTGGCCCTTATAAGGCCGATCATCGCTTATGGCTGTCATATTTGGTTCAATATTGTGCCTTCTTATATGAAAAAGATTCGGGTATTTGAGAGACAGTGTCTCAGGACCTGCCTAGGGTTGTATCACAGCCACCGCGGCGCGAGGGATAAGCGGCTCATCCACAACGGGTACGCCGCCAATGCTCAGGAGCTCCTCCGTTTTAATACCGCAATTGCGGACCGGGACACGGTTGATACCTTAAAGCAGTTCACCGAATTTTGGTGGCTTGAGGAAGAGGTGAGGGCAGACATGCTCTCCCGGTCGGTGCGTTACCTAGGTAACATCCTTCTGAGATTTAAGCTAGTTTGTTAGTTAGTTAGGTGTATTTTAGAGGGTCTTTGGGAGGGGCCGGGTTGGTCAACATGAATGAGTGCTACCGAGACTTGACCGATGCTTATGGCCTCGCTCGAGTCGACTACGAATCCATCAAGTGGTGGTTCGAATCCTATACCGAACAAATCGAAAGTTTTTTTTTCAATTTAAGTAGAAAAATAGGATTACTATTATAGAACGCAGTATCCAGAACATTATTAGAGTCTGAAATATACCCACTGCATGCAAAAGTACTATGAACACTTTTCATAATTGAAAAGGTTCAATTAGTAATAACGAATATTAGAGTAGTCTAGAACAAAATCGACAGTAGCTCTCCTCTTTAAGACTTAAAGAAGGTTGATGCTAATTGGTATAGCTAACTCATACTCTGAGAGAGCTACTCATACTCTGAGAGTCTAAATAAGAAAAAAAAACCTGACCAAGTAAAAAAAAAAAAAAAAAAAACCTGGTCAAGTAAATAAGAATAGAAAGAATAGAACTATAGGCATATACTAAATTTATACATTGTGGAATTGGTGAAGGTGGTGGGCTAACCCACCACCTGGAATTTGACTTTAATGATTTCTTGATCTTGTATTATTTTTTTTTTTTTTTTATTAAATTCCGTGCCCATTTGGCTGACACTGCGACCTAAAAGATCTATTGTATCGGAAGGGATAAGGTTATTCTAAGAGACGTGTGACTTCCCTAGTGAAGGCCACTATGTCTTTAGTAGCGGAGTTCCTGAGCTCTGCTGGTAAAAGTATCTCCTTGTTGAAGATACGTTTTCTTAACCAATGAAGTGCCGGGCAATCACAGAGAATGTGTTCGGAGGATTCTACATCCTCAAGACACAACCTACATTCTATCTCCGGGCACAAGTTCATTTTGTTAAGATGATATCTCAAGCCCCAATGGCCTGTGAGAAAGCCCACCAGCCTTCTGATATTATCCTTATTTGGGTTGAGGATTTCCTTGTAGGAGTAAGGTTTAATTAAACTTTTGGATTGTCTTAAGCCCGGAACATTTTCCCAGTGGTTTAGACGAAGTTGATGTTCCCAATTGTTAATTAGACCTAAAGCAGTAGCCCAATTGACTCTGCAATAAGGTTCTAGTCCACAGAACGCGGATTCCGAACCAGCCCTAGCTAATTGGTCCGCCGATTCGTTGCCCTCAATACCTTGATGACCAGGTACCCAACCAAGTTTAACCTTGTTGTGTTTGGATAGGACTTGCAAGGCATCGTAGCAGCACTTTACTGTTTTTGAGTCCATCGTGTTGGACGAAAGAGCTTGTAAAGCCGCTTGACTATCTGAGAAGATTTGTATTGTGGCGCCTTTAATTCCCTTACTGGAGATTAAATCGGCGCAGACCTCAATGGCATGGACTTCAGCCTGAAAAACCGTGGGACACATTCCCATAGGTATTGAAATGTATCCCCAGTTGTAACTTGCTCTAAATAAGGCAATAACCGCAGGAAGTATAACGTCTATAACCCTTTCAATTAGGGCTGGGAATATGCCGTCACCCCCAGGGGCCTTGAAAGGTTTGAAAGAGCCAATTGCCCATCTTACCTTGTCTGGACTGAAGATTTTGCCAGATAGACTATTAACCCTACTTGAAGTAGAGACCTTAGTGTCAATATCGTGTGTTTCTCGGAGAGACGAACCTGGGAAATGAACCTGAAGTAAGGTTTTGCTTGTGTCCGTACGGTCAGTCGTGTAGGTACCATCAGTTTTCTTTAGCAAACCTACACAGTTGATATGATCTTTACGCAGAGCTTTATGGATACGTGCTGCAACCGGCATGTCTGCTATGTCTTCGCAGCATTTTCTCCATGATGCTCTTTTCGATCTTCTCAGTTCTGAGTTGTATTCTGTGAGGGCGAATTTATATTCGTCCCACATTTTGGTTTGTTTAGCTCGGTTAAAGAGTTTTCTAACCTTCTTCCTGAGCTTAGCAAGTTGGTCATTCCACCAGGGAACCTTACGTTTACACAGGCTGGTTTTACTGACACAACTACTTTGGTAGGAGGTTATCAACACTTTATTTAGCTGGTATGCTGCTTCATCAAGGTCCCACGTGGACTCAATTGACGAAACAAGCATATCCGTCTTAGAGAGGACAAGTCCTCGATACATTCTCCAGTCCGTTGACTTGGGATCGTACCTATTTGGGGCCTGTGCTAATTGACCTGGTATGTCAAACCTAATGTGCTGGTGGTCTGACAGTGAGGCTTCATCTGACACATGCCAATTTTTAATGAAATTTGATATAAATGGGCTAGCAAGAGTGAGGTCAATTACCTCTTCGCGTATCGCATTTATAAAGGTTGGTTTAGAACATTTGTTAAGAATTTCAACATTACTACTAACTAGAAAATCTAAAAGACACTCACCTCTTTTGTTGTTATCGCTGCTTCCCCAGATCATATTATGCGCATTGGCATCACACCCGATGATGTAGTGTAGGTTGTTCCTCTGGCAGTAGCGAATTAGGTTTTGGACTTCAGTTGGCGGAATGTTGTCGTCGTCGCCGGGGAAGTACGCCGAGGCACACACGATGTATTGAGTGCCTCTGTCGGTCGGTACCTCCGTTAGTAGGGACACTAAGTCTTTTGTTGTATATTCTAGAATGGGAAAAAAGTCGATATTTTTGTCGATAAAGCAGGCCGCTCTTGGCACTGGCTCATCGCGTTTGTAAATAAGCTCACCTGCCCTATTTCCAAGTCCTCTTAAGTCCGCGGATAACCCAAGGTTCTTGGATGAGACCCAGAGTTATCTTCTCCTCGGCCAACCTCTTACTAAGGGTAGCGGACGCGCCCTTAGCATGATGGAGGTTCGCCTGTAACACCTTGAAGGTGTTCATTGATCTTTATCAGATCTAGCCTGTCGGAGTAATTGGGCTTTTTTAGACGCTTTCCTCTGCGACAGGCAGCCTGTCCAGGACGACCAATTGTGCTGAACCTGGCAGGCTCATTTTTACCTTTGGCGCGACCAAAGTCTGCGTTACTCGGTTTTGCCGGCTTGCCAGCCACGAGTCAACTGAGCGTCAGTAGTCACCTTAGAATTACACCCAGACCAGCTGGGAGTGGCATGCCCAGCAGCAATACCACTGCCTTTGCTGGTTGATTGGATGCGGTTCATGGTAGCAGCCAACGCTGTCGTCTTTCCGCTAGTTGTGTCGCTGGGTATGGCTGGCCCGATAGCGCAGCCAGTATCGAGGGGTACCTTCTCGGCCACATTACCAGATGGGGACTTTAGGGGTACCGCTATCAGTCTCAGGATTCTTATCGGTGCTCTTGAGAATCAACTTGATCTGACCGAAGCGGTAGGATACTTTCCCCTTAAGTTCTAGGAGTTTGGCCATGGATGCGTCATCAATTGCGAGCACCAGGTGAAGGAGTGCACCATCCTTACCCCTTTTGACGACTCTCCAGGTATTTGCCATAAGATCGGCGTTCTGTGCCGTAAGGGTGGCTAGCACTTTCTCATTTGAGAGTTCCAGACTCTGTGGAAAGAAACCACGGACGATGTGTGGCTTTGGAAATGAATCCTCTTCCACCAGCATCAGGTCCAGACCACATTTGTTTCTGATACTCCCAAAGTTAGAGCGCATTCATTCACTCTGTCTAAGCCACTCCGCAAGGCACTTTTGAAGCGTCTTGCGAAACCGCTGAGCTTAACATATCCACCTTGCTGAATCTTTAGTCCGGCCAAGCTCTTGCCAATTGCGGAGCATCCCGATTTCTCGGATACCACACTACAGGTGTCAACTACGGTGGATGTGTCGGAGTCGGAAGTGGCCAGATCCTCATCTTCTTTTCTGACACAGTCTTGAAGTTTGGATGGGGTCCACATGACGTCTCCTTCTTTACTTTGGGGGGGGGGGGTTCGGTTGCCCGACAGCAGACCGAGAAGTGGTCGTATGCTCTACAGCACAGAAGTTGTTAACAATCGAGAGCCCAGTGGCTGCCCGATCTGTTTGCTCTTCTGGTTGCTCGACAGCAAGACCAGAGGCTGATGCGATTGCAGATGCATCAGTCTGTAAGTTTTTATTTATTTGGTTTGAAATATTGATCCCACGAGTATCCGGGAAAGAAACATCACCCATGCCGGAGCCCGGTACGGCACAGGAAGGCTGGTTTAAAACCGAAGGTCGCCTGGTATTCGGAGTCCGCATATTAGCGACTAAGCACTCTCTTAGTCACGCATCCCTCAGCATATGCTGTTCCGCCTTGGATTAGAGATTTGATAATGCGGTTTACTCCCCATGGGCAGTTCTTAGTTAGTTGCTTGTCAAAATTTGTTGACATTGGTACTAGATACTAGACCTTGCAAAAAGCTATCTTCCATCCCATAATAAAAATATCCGTTATCAGTTTTCAGCGCCTAAGTTACCGTAGGTACTCATGGCAATTAATTTGACATATAATGAAGAGGATAAGGATAATGATGCCGATGGAATCATTCCTGATCCCATAATTCAAATATCCGTTATCAGTTTTCAGCGCCTAAGTTACCGTAGGTACTCATGGCAATTAATTTGACATATAATGAAGAGGATAAGGATAATGATGATGATGGAATCATTCCTGATGTTCCATTTCACAATTACGATGAGGGCAGCAGAATGGCGCAAAACTATTCTTAGGAGAATATGTGTTAAAACATGATTTCTTCGAAAAGTACCAATTTCTCACTTGTTTTTATTTTTTTACTAATAGATAAAAATGAATTATAACATTGCGTCTGCCAGTGTGTTCGGCCTTAAATATGTGTCTGCCTTTTTGATTACGGTATTATAAAGGCATTTTTTAATATTTTAGCATGTTTCCCCACTTTAATGGAATGACGTAATTTACCTCTTATTTTCTCAACCTTCCTCGCAGTCTGACACCATCTTCGTAACACCCAAATTGTCTGCCTTTTTGATTTATGTTACTTAAAATATTATTCAGCGTCATCAAACCAAAAATCAGCTTTAATGAAATCACGTTTTTGACCTAGCTTTTTTTCACCCTTTGACCCCCTACCGACAGCCTCCCCACCAACGGATATGTGGCAAACAATTAATTTAATGTTTATTTATAATATGCAGTATCGGCTTACAACAACAGTGTAACAACAGGCCTACCACCCACCTTTTATAGCAATAGCTTCCCTGTCTACTCACCCTATATGTAGTAAAGTAATCATAAAAATGAGGGAATAACCTTTGCTGGAGCACTATTTTATATGTGACACTATCTTGTCTAGTTCTCGGACAAATATTATGGTTAAACCATGGACAAACGAAATTGAAACTGTGCTGCTGTGATGTAATACCTAACAGTGAAACTGATTCGTGTTCAGAGAGTGCTGCTCTGGTGCTGGTAAGTCGACTCCTATTATTTGTACAGGGCCTTTTATATGATGCTCTCTATTATAATCAACAACAAAAACATTTTTACTTCCTTGCAATTGAAATGTTCACTAGGCAACGTTTTGTGAGAAGATGGGGCTGCTATATAATATGCACTCTACATTGTGTCTCGCCTCTACATAACAATCAACGAAAAAATAAAGAAAATAATAATAGGTACATAAATTATTTTCGGGGTTGAATTCTTCTTTTATCCAACTACACTCATTTGACAGACAGAGCAAATGGTATGCCAAAATCGTCTTATAGTAATTTTATTACTGACTACATGGGGATCAGGACACCCTCCAGTCTTTGACACGTTATTTCGCTTATGTTTTATACATCACTTTTATATTTCACACCCCAGCACAACTGCTGCAGCAGAGCACAATATTATCCTGTTGCTAGACAGCTATATAGCGTGGGTTCGCGAGTTACATGAGGTAATATGCGAAATGTTTATTTGATATCCTTGAATCCCTTGGGGTGGTAGTGCATGTTACGGTCTATGCTCTAGTCTAAATCTTACATGCCGGGTGGACATATGAGGAAATATATATATACAGAAAAATATAATTCATGGGGGTGAATATGAGATGTTGAATTTCACACAACATAACTATGTAACTTATATCGGAAATAGTTTAGTATGAAGAAGATTTGTGAAAAGTTAGCGTAAATGTGATGTGGATAGACGCATTTCTTGA
Organism: Cheilosia soror; assembly: GCA_949372485.1. Lineage (NCBI taxonomy): Eukaryota > Metazoa > Arthropoda > Insecta > Diptera > Syrphidae > Cheilosia > Cheilosia soror. The sequence goes on along the minus strand of OX443561.1, from coordinate 58,318,162 downwards.
AATTGAATAACGAGTTGCTTAAACATCGAATTGAAGTAGTAGCATCCATACTACTTATATTTAAAAGAATCATTCGTCCGATTTTCATGATTTTTTTTTGTGAATTATAGATGTGTGGCCAACTTAGTCCGTAGGGTGGGTGAGAATTGCTCAGGAGTAAAGGGGTCGCGGGGAATAAGGGGGGGTCTCACGAAACGTTAGCCGTATGAACTTGAAAGTTAGTGTGTTGATAGATAAATCAAAATAATTACATGCCTCATTCATCGTTTTTCAAAATTCGTCCTATAAGGGTTGAAAAACGTTTGCATCCTACTTTTCTATTTCGACCTTACTACGCTCAACTTGCCATTATACTCATAAATCTACGTATGTCATTTCAAAAAATGCTTTTATTTGTTAGCCAATACTTCACCGATTATTTTGAGCTAAAATTCATCTCTCTGGTCCATCCAGAGGGTGAGATATAATAAATTGATAATAGATAGAATATAGAAAATATAGAAAAAAAATGTTTTCTCGATTGCAGTTGTGCTTAGGGGTCGTTTTATATTGCGTTCCCAAAATAGAATATGATTACTTGCACGACTGGCATTCAGAATGCACATTGTACGTACATACTCATGTTTGGCGTAGTTGAATTTGATGTACGCAATGGATATGCATAAAACTCATAAAACAAACTAAATATGTATATATATATGTCTACGTACATATAAGAGGTTTGTGGTTCGTAAGCGATAGATACATATCTACATGTATGCATTTGAGATCTGCAGCTATGGAAAGTGTAACGGTATGATCGCGTAGTATAAATAATTAGATCACACCTGTGACGAGTTTTTATTTATGTGAAATCTTATGTCCATTGACTTAAGACTTTCGGATCAGTACAGGTTACGTAAGGACTAAGTTGAGGACGGAGGAAGGGTAAAGGGGTGGTAGGGACTAACTCCGGAACTATTTGGCCGATTTTAAAAATTCTTTCAAGATTGTACCGGCTACAGCCTCCGGATCAGTATAGGTTAGTTAGGGTGTGGATGGGGGAAGGGGAAACGGGGGTATAGGGGCTATCTTCGGAACTACTCGGCCATTGCCAGAGTTGATCTCTGACAGCCACGTCTTTCACATGGACAGCTATATATTGAATGTTCGCGTGTGAGCGGTAGGCGTAATTTGTTTATAGCTACTTGCGCCCATTAAATAAATAACATGTAGGTATAGTTTATTAAAAGGCATATCGATAAAATATTTTGTAAGCTTAAAAAGACCTGGCCGATGCTTTGATACCCTCCACTGTATGTACTGGTACAGGTACACGCATGTGTCTAATATTGGTTTTATATGAACCAGAACTACTTGACCGACATAGACAATTTTTTAATACCAATTTGACAACGGTAAAACAAGACATCTCATAAAATCTCATCTCACCTAAGTCGATTCGTTTAGACGCTATCCTGCTTTCAACAGACAGACAGACAGACAGACGGACATGGCTAAATCGATTCAGAATGTGATCCTGATTCAGAAATATATATATATTGTAGGGTCTCCGGTGAATCCTTATGGGCGTTACAAACGTAATGATAAAGTGAATATACCTTCCTGTGGAGGGTATAACATTTATATGATAGCTAAAATAAATTAGAATTTCTTTTAATAGAAGAGAAACCAGCGGGCGGAGCCACGGGCATTGCTAGTTGCTAATAAGACAACATTTAAAAAATATTTAAAAGTACAAATAAAACAAAATTTAAACTTGTTAGATAGGTAATAGGTAATAGGTAAGTCTGAAATTGCATATTTTAATTCTTCTATTTGTGAACGAACGAATTTATAAAATGCGAACAATTAACTTTTTATGCATTTATAAACATAAAATTGCACATTTTATTCCAAGAGGAGGATATTTAATAATCCCACCAAAGTGTTTTAAGAAAACAAATTTATAAACAGGTTAAATAACGAAATTTCGAATTCCAAACTTTTTGCCGCGAACAAAAACACCCTTGCCGCGAATTGTCAAAGCTTATTCACAATCCACATCATTTAATTCGCATTCCCCAAACTAGCGAATAAAATATTCGTTCGAGCCTAACCTTAATTCGCGAACTGTTGCGCCCTAGAAAAGTGTTCATATGTGAACGGACTGTCAAAACTTGCGAATATTCGTTCGTAGGTAAAAATAGTTTGTCGCTCTCTTGTGAATGGTCCTTAAGAGTGTAAACATTTTGTGGCGATTTTTTTTTTTTTTTTTAAATACATAGATCTTTAAGGCCCAACTTCATTTAAAACCAAATTTTTTTGTCGCTTAACCGATTGGGGCAGGTTTGAACAAAACACAACGGTACACGTTTGAACAAGTGGTCTTTAAGTGGCATTGAAATAAAAGCTAAGCTACCACCACCCATCAACGCTCCGGGAACATCGAGAACACATTCTTTAGTTATTTGTAAAATATTTTGTAATTTGTGAATTTCAGTTGGCTTCTGTTAAGTCGTTCAAAAGTGTCCCAGGCTAGTTGAAAATTGCTCAGCCCATCCGATCAAGATTCCCCAGTCTCCCCTTAAAAAAAGGAAAACAAACATCAGAAGTCAAAATATGGACAACAAAAATTGCAACTCACAATTTGGACTTAGGAAGACACACTGGGACCAGATTGGGACTGCTGAAATGCTATAGCACACGTAAGGAGTTGTGCACTGCCACTAATTCGCCGCTGGAACTTGAATCATCCTGAATCAGCAACTTGCTGTTGCTGCAGAGCTAGCCAACAATAAATAAACCATCTGAAACTCAATGTATTTCTCCTCATTTGTGAACTATTTTAACATGCCTATAGCTAACTTGTTCTCGTCATTTTTAATTTTAAAAACTAATTGACTCTGCAAAATTTTTTTTGGGAAGGCAGAAATGAAACAGCTGAAAAGTCAAATGTCAACTAGTATAGTGATGCCAAGTCACATAAAGGCGTTTTTGTTTGTGTGTTTATCTAAGCCTATATAGGATTGCGAAAAAAAACGCCTATTGTTTTTATTTTATGTAGGTCATATTCATCTCTAATTTCTTAGGCTAAGTTCCCTGTTGCTAGTTCCTTATTCTCATTTATTCATTACTAAATTATACAACAGAAACTTAAGAAAGACTACCTTTTTCATACATTATTATCGTATGAATATCTGTCAATAAGAACTCGATTTTATTATTTAAATATAAAATTGAGCTTACCCTCAAACTATTTATTTTCCTCGTAATTTTCCTCCCTATTCTTATGCACTACTAAATTATACATACAAGAGGATCAGGGGTGTAGACACTTACTCCCAAGACCGTCCGTACGTGGCGAAGAACCACATCCTGCACGAGGTGTCCCTGCTTTAAACTGAATATGGCGGATCTAGAGAGGACAACTCTAATCAAACCCGTAGGTCTGAGATATTAACATATCATTAGATCATAATGCACCAAGTGAGTGTGTATTAAACCCCGTCATTATCCTCCCCATTTCGTTCTCCTTCCCCTCCTCTTCCACTGGGGCTGGGTTAGTGGTGTTAACCGTACCGTGTCGACGACCGGCCAGGCTGGGGGACCCATAAAATAACTCGGTCTCTAAAGGCGTACTCCGAATAAAGGGCGACATCCGGTTTCATTTAGCCTTGTCTGCGCATGCACGGCTCTGTGCGGATGGACAGATTATTTCCCTAGCTACTCGTGGGAACAAAATAGATCCTTTAAAATTAACAACAAACCCAACTGATGGAGATAAGGACATACTTATCCCTGTCTGTCAGCCAACAGCTGAACCAAATCGGGATGAACGGAAAGTCCGTTCTGAACGACCGCCAGTCGACAGCGACGGTGAATCCGTCGGCACTGTGAGCTCTGCGCACACAGAAGACACCTACAGGAGCTGCTCCGACGCCCCTGAAACCGAATCCATTAAAGGATTAGGGATGGAAAGACTGTCCCTACGACGCAAACGATTAATCACGTCCAACAAGCGTACAACGAGGCATTGGAGAAAGTCCTCAACGAACCATCCTCCAGTGAAACAAACGCGACGAACAAGCGTCCACGCTCTAGTACCAACTCACCTGCAGGTCCCAACAAAAGAGCAAAACCAAAAGCCCCACTGTTTGCGGACGTAGTAGGAACTATAAAGGTAGGGCTCCTACTGGACAACTTTCCAGAAGGTCACCTTGAGACTGTACATCAAAAAGCAGTGGAAGAAGCCATCATAAGGGAGGCCAATCCCAAGGAGTCAACCAGCAGCGAACATGCTCCACCGCCGCCTTTCCAGGAACTTCCGGACTCACAAAATCAGAGTCAATCATTGTGACTACAAAGTCTGCTGAAGGAACGGTCAAGCCCGGTCCCTCGACGGCTCTGATGCCTAAGATGCAACAGTCAGGCAAAGGGGAAGGTCCTTCTCTGCCCCTACTGCTAGCTCTAAAAAGCCCAACCCGGCTCGGAAACAAACGCGACAAAACCCCAGACAAACATTGCCTGGCTCTGCCCGTAGCCTTCTGAAATGCAGACTGCAGCAGATACGAGACGGCGGAAGAGGAGGGAGCTCACACACAAGAGTTCCTTCTAATAATAAACAAACATGAAGGTTGTCCAGATCAACCTCCACGACGCCAAGACGGCCTCGGCAGTCTTGATCAAGACCATGTACTCAAACGGTCTGAATATCGCTCTCGTGCAGGAACCATGGACTAACACGAAAGGCAAAATTCTAGGACTGTCAACACCAACAGGTAGGATCCTATATTCTACCACATCCACTAGACCTAGAACTTGTATTATTTTTAATAATAACAAAAATTTCTTCCCATTGACAGAGTTCATTTCCAGTGACCTCACAGCAGCCATTGTGAAGACCAACAGCACTAAGGAAGTAATCATAGCATCCGCTTACTTCCCTGGTGACTCAACCGCATGGAAGTCGAAAACCTGGTACGATTTGCACAGCGATCCAAGACAGATATTGTGCTTGGCTGTGACTCTAATGCGCATCACAACATATGGGGGAGTACGGATATAAACAACAGAGGTGAGTCCTTACTTGATTTTATTACATGTAATAACCTAAATATATGCAATGTCGGGAGGGAACCCACCTTTATAAATTCAATTAGAAGGGAAGTGCTTGACATGACTCTGTCAACCTCTCCATCTAACCACCTCGTCTTCAACTGGCATGTGTCCTCTGAACCGTCTTGCTCAGATCACCGACACATTAGATTTGAAATAGATATGAACCAAACCCTACTAACATTCAATTCCGTCCAAAGAGAAGCACCGACTGGGCTTCCTACAAAGAGCACCTAAGTCATTCACTTAACGGAAAACTACCTCGAATTGACACCAGAGAAAAACTAGAATATTCTGCCGAACTAGTTAGATCCTCCACCATCTCTGCCTACGAGGACAACTGCCCACTGAAGTCTAAAAAGATTAAACGGGAAACAGTATGGTGGAGTAAAGATCTCGAAAAACACAGATCTAGGAAACTTTTCAACAAAGCAAAACGCAATGGTGATTGGCAAACCTACTCTACTGCTCTTACCAACTACAACAAAGAAATAAAAAAGGCAAAAAAAGAATCATTCAAGAGGTTCTGTGAAGACATATCTGATATACCTTCCAGCTGCCGGCTACACAAAGTTCTTGCCTCTGACAAAACCGTCACATTAGGAACACTAACCGATGAGAATGGCCGTCAGACACAAAATAAGAAAGAAACACTTGAACTCTTACTTAAAACACACTTTCCTGGATCAATAATTTTTGAATCTCTCACTGCAAACCTATCTCCTCGACTCGAGCGGAACTGCCTGCCGACGAGAGAAGACTGGAAAACTGCGAGACAAATATGCAAAACCGATGCCATAAAATGGGCCTTATCCTCACTGAAGCCGTACAAAGCAGCAGGAGATGATGGCATATTTCCGGCACTACTACAGAAGGGAGCTGACACGCTAGCACCCATCCTGGCCAAAATGTTTACTTGTAGCTTCCGGTCAAATACCGGAAGCCTGGCGAAAAGTAACAGTCAAACATTTACCCAAGACAGGAAAAAACTCGAATTCAAGTCCGAAATCCTATCGCCCATCAGCCTCATGTCTTTTATCCTCAAAAGCATGGAGAAACTAATTGACACATAAGAGACAAAGCACTGCGAAACTTCTGCTCAGCAAATCCCAACATGCCTATCAACCAGGTAAATCTACCGAGTCAGCACTCAATGACTTAGTAACTAAAATTGAGTACTCCATCAATCGAAAGGAAATCTGCCTTGTCGCTTTCCTGGGTATTGAAGGAGCCTTCAATTACACATCCTTTGAGTCTACCTTGAGTCTCTCCGGAGTAAAAAGATGGCTCTAGGACCCTACCAGGGATGGCACAATAGGCTCCTGTAGAGAGGCCGCAGTGCCAGGGCCGGTTAAGGCACTCCCGATCAATCATCTAATCTAATATATACATACAACAGAGACTTAAGACTATCCCTTTATTTTCATACATTATGAATATCTGTCAATAAGTCTAATCAAGTGAACCAAAAACATGCATACGTTTTTGCATGCCATTTTATCATAAAGTCTTTCTGCCAAATAAGTTTTTGTTTCTCTTTGTTCCACATAATACGAAAACAAAAAACAAAAAATAAAACGTAACTCTTGTGCGTCTAAACAAGTGAACCGCACTGTACGTCCGCTAACAAAATTCAATTTTCGTGCCGATAAAAAAAAACAAATCCTCCACAGAAATAAACGATTTTCTCAAAACCTTTTCATGCACACACCTTCAATTACGATTTACGATAGGTGTTAATGTCGTTAACACTCTCTCGTTACGTTATTATTATTATTATTATTATTATTATTATTATTATTATTATTATTATTATTATTATTATTATTATTATTATTTATTTGTTATTCTTGATTTCACAAATTTTTTATATTTAGTTAATCTACAATAACAATATGGAAATAAGAATAGGTAGTGACATATTTTGTATTTATATAATAGCAAATAGTGAAAATGTCACTTCATAAAACGATAACGATAAGTGTGGGGTGAACTGTTTGTTTAGTTATAAAAAATAAAATTTAATTTAATTAAACTGAATTTTACAATTAATTAACAATCAACGATAAAGAAAAACGCAAATAGATAGCATAAAACGCAAATAGATAGATAGAAAACTTATAATAGATCAGTAATAGAACAATACCTGATGTACCTACATATTTAGACAACATAGGACAGCAAGACCTTAATTTCCTCGTGATCAAAATCAAGAAGCCACGCTTTTACAAATTTTAAGAATTGAGACAAGAATCTTATTCTTCTGATATTTATAGGAAGTTTATTAAATAGTTGGCACGACACGACGGGACGGAATAAAAGTTTTTGGGTAGAGTTGTACGGAAAGAAGGAATGACGACAACATTAATCGAATTGCTTCGCAAATTACGAGTGTTCGAAATAGGGCTTTGAAAAGAGCCACCTCTCATGAAAAATATTTTTAAAACTTTAAAATAGTACAAATGTTTCAGTGGCAGAATTTTCAATGCTCTGAACAAAACTATAGAAGAAGCTATACGATTGACCCCACATACTTTTCTTGGGTTGGGGTTGAAATACTGTATGGTCAAAATTCTGTTTTCAAAATACTGTATTTCAAAATACTGTATTTCAAAATTCTGTATGAACAAAAGTCTCTCCGCACTTTTTTACATTATCAAAAAAATGGTTTTGAAAACCATTTACATTATCAAAACCATTTTTTTTAAATACAGAATTTTGATATACCACTTCTTTTATTTTTATATTTTACTATCTCCTTGCATATCTACATAGATTTATAAAAACAAAGTGCGAAGAATACCTGAAGAATTTTGCTACTGCAATATAACCTTCTCTTCAGGTCCGTATGATCAAGAGTATGGCTTTTGTTCCTGCCGAGGAGGTCAATCAATACTACGCTTCTTTGCGTAGTACATTTGAAGATGATGATATTTTGAAATTGGCATCCTGGTTTGAGAAAAACTATATACTGGGAAGACATAAACCGATGTTTTGGTCTGTTTTTGAAAGTTCAAAAACAAGAACAGAAGTGTTTCCGAGGACACAAAACAGCGTTGAGGCATGGCATCGCCGATTAATAGTCTTGGTTGGGAGGAAAAAGCCGGGCCTGTATAAACTTATCAGCGACCTAAAAAAGGAACTAATTTTTACTAAAGCACAGGTGGAAAGGGTTAGGAATGGGGAGCACATTAAAAAAAAACAAAAAAACAATACTTAAAAACAAGAGAATTCGACGTATTATGCGAAAGAGGCCCGATTTAAGCAACGTTGCTTATTTAAGGCGAATAGCAAAAAGTTTGCTATTGTTTTAAATAATTCTGTTATGCTAATTTGTTATTTTTATGTTTATTGTTTATTAAATTTCTTTGAAGTATTAAGTTTACTGTTATATTTTTGTTAAATTATGTTCCTAAATGATTTCCAATTTTTGTTTTTTTTTCCAATAAATTTAAAAAGTTATATTACAGCTTGCTTTTTCTTATGCAAACACTTTTTCAAAAAATAGAATTGGGTATAAGCAGCTATTCGGAAAACAGAATTTTGCACATACAGTATTTTGAATATACAGCATTTTGGATATACAGCATTTTGGATACACAGCATTTTGGATATACACCATTTTGAAATACAGAATTCTGAAATACAGAATTTTGTTCATACAGTATTTTCAAAAAAAAAATACAGAATTTTGTCGATACAGTATTTTGAAATCCAGAATTATGGCCCATTCCCACTTTTCTTATAGCGCACTTTTGCAAAACAATCAATAGCTCAATCTTTGCTGGAGTGGGGGCAAGTTATTCCATACTGTAATTTCGATTGAAATAATCCATAATAGACTGTTTTTAAAGTTTTATTTTCACAAAATTGTTTAAGACGATAAAAGCTTCGTACTGTAGATCGTAAATATTTTTTCAGAATCGAAATATATTTGGACCAACTCATATTTTGTTCAAAAGTAATGCCTTAACTGATTTACTGTTGCAATTTTAAAACAGAGTTGATCACAAGATGCCTGTTCAAACAACATTGCTGCTATACGTCCGCTAACAAAATTAAATTTTTGTGCCGATAAAAAAAAACAACTCCTCCACAGAAATCAACGATATTCTCAAACTTTTGCATGCACACACCCTTAATCACCAATCACGACAGGTGTTAATGTCGAAATTGATAGCTATTACAGCTACCTGGGTATTCCCTCATCACTCTACCTCGCGACCTTGCCAAGCTCTGCCCAAGTCTTGAGCCGGACCACTCAATTAAAATTCTCTATCTTATCTTTAATTCACCACCGCAACAAATCCTTCATCCTTCCCACCCTTCCTTCTCTTTCACTTAATCACTCATTATTTTTAATTTCAAAAAAATCCTTAATTAAATATGATAGTAAATTAATTTTTATTGATTCACAATTCAAAAGCAAAAAAAAAAAACAAGTTCAAGATTTGGTTAAAGATAACCGTAAATAATAATTATTCCTCATTGTAAAACGTCAAAGCCAATCTAATTAAAATTACACGGTACTAGACTTACGACAAATTTCACTAGCTAGTCCCAAATTGAATATAAACCTACCAACTATTTAACGGTAGTGATCAGTTCGATTATTTTCGTTCTATATTCAACGAATGTATCTAAATAAAAAAATGAAAAAATACTTTACTCACGGTTGTTGATGACGATGATTCCACAGATGTGCCCATATTTGTTTCCGTCGTTGCTTTATTCACCGGATACCTAACTATTTTGTTTTGTTTACTTTTTTTGTTTGATGCAAGAAAATTATAAATGTCTTAATCTGACCACTTTCGTTTACACTTAAAACTATATAACGTATTAGCAAATTTAGCAATTGAATTTGACGTATTCAAACTAACTCGATATTAGATTAAAATTAGAATTACTATTAAATTACCACACTTGAACAAAACGGTATGTAGGCAGAATATTTAATCAAAAAGAATACAAAATCGATTTCAAGAACTAAGCGAGTCACTCCGGGTTGGTTAAAGTTTTTTCTTTTTCTTGGCATATATAGCCCACAAATAAGCGAGACGATCAGATCGAACTGATTAAACCAAAACTGGCGGTTCACTTTACTGATGCGCTGAAGACCGTAGATTTCCCCCAACGGGTGTGGAGATTGGAGAACTGCAGCGTGTTGCTGAGAACACCAACTCTCCTATATGATTTGGCCGTCGATGGTCTTGAAGAGGCCAGGCGGGCGAAGATGGGTGTTTGCTGAGAGCCTGCACCAAAGCGATCAAGATCGTGTCGAGGCTGCGATCTCTTAGGCCGTCAAAAATTGGCCGATGGCTCGTAGTAGCTCGATCAAATATTGCTTTTCAGAAGCAAGCATGCGGCGGTTACAGATCCTCTTAGCAGGTGCAAGTGTCACAGGGGGGAACGGTGGGGTGCCTCTTAAAATTTCAGCTGCGCGGTGAGCGGCGATATTTAGAGATCAGACCGCGGATTTCTCAGGGCAAGAGTCACGATTCAAGGTCGTAGGACTGCGATGAAGCGGGATCACGGGCATAAAACTGGCCCGCGTGGATAGAGCTTTTTCCTCCGCAATAACACTCGGTTCACAATCTTGGGAAGCGTTTGGTTAATATTGCGAGACTAAAGTAATCTGAAGCACGTTACTTACATGTGATTACGTTGGCAAAGGCTAGGAGGTTATGTCCTTCTCTGCTTGATCAGAAGACTTATTGGCCACTCTGACACTCGCACTTATATGCTGGCTTTTTCGAGGATGATCTAAATTGTTCACGCAACGCAAGTCAAATAAAATTGTATATAAAAGCTATTTTTCGTTACGAACCTGTATGTATTTTATAAATCTCTACCAAGATTAATGCGCTGCAACCGGATTTTTGTGTAACGAAAATCAGCCAATAGTAGAGCCGACAACCGTGTTGTTCGAGCGGATGTTGAAAAAGAAAGAGTTGGGGTTTCGAGTATGGTGGCTTAACCCAAAGTACGATTTATGCTCGCGTTCACCGTGTCAGAAATGTTAGCAAATAGTAGCCGTCAAAAAGGAGAAATCTACTACTATACATACGAGATCTACCGATAGGGCAGGCGATAGGGCACATTTTAATATTTTTATTTTTGTGAAATTGAAATGGTTGATAGAATTTACCACAAAACCACAATCCCAGAAGGTGAACATCATGATTTATATCCGCGCTTAAGGCTGGGTGTTCGAGGGTATATGATTTTTCGCCCCGATGGGGCTTGCAGGGCTTAAGAGATAATTGATTGCAGTAAACGGCTTTCGACAGTAAATAAATAGACGCTGTTAGTGACCGTCTTAGAATTTTTATTTTTTGACTTTTATGTACCATAAAGTCCCAAAAACGTCATTTTTTGGGTGTTTTTTTTTTCGCCCCGGTGGGGCAATATCTAAATGGAACTTTTTTATTTTTTTTATGATTTTATTTTATAGTTAATGGGTTAAATTAGTTAGTGACCGTCTTCGAATTTTGATTTTTTGAGTTTAACTATTATAATCTGCAAATTAAGGTGACCAAAAGGAAACAGTGTTTGTAGAGCAACCAGAACTTATTTTTGTCAGCTTTTCAAAACAGAATAACATTCAAACATTTATGTATCCGTTCATTGAATACAAATTAAAGATTTGGTTCATAAAATAGTTAAAATTGCATTTTGAAAAGTTAACAATTTAACAGCAGTTTCATTTTTGTTTCAGAACTCACGCTACATATGCAATGTAGTTCACAAAATATCCGACACAGCGCTAATCGTTTTCTCTATAATTTTGCTCTCTCGCGAGAGTCCGTAATTTGCAGATTGTTGTTTTGCCGCATTCGTTGCCACTGGGATATGGAGAAAACAAGTTTGGATCCTTTTTTTGGTTTTCTGATAGATACATACTAATTACTTAATAATATTATTATTGTTGTTTGAAGTCAATCGAGCATTGTGAGGCATAGAGGCAGATTGGATAAATATCATCGGAGACGTTACCTACAAAACGGTACACGTACGTAACATAATTATGAATATGATAGGGAAATCAAATCAAAATGAAAAATTATATTGAGAGCGGAATATTTTTAAGGGATGATGAATGATGATTGATATGGATTGAGGGCTTGAGAAGATTTGAGAATATGTATGGGAGTGGGAGATGGGAGGTGAATGATGATTTTTTTTATTATGAGTTGAGTTCAAATCAAACTACCTAAATGCAATTTTGGGTCATCGTAAATAAAATACCTACTGTATGAGGAAAGGGGTTGATTGCTTTGCTGTTCCCTATTTTCGGCCGAACTTTTCAAAATAGATTAGTGGTTGTGTGTTTTAATATTTTGAAAATTATTGTGTGTAGTATAAGTATATATACACAACATCCGCTTTTATTGGTGATAGGTATTGAAATGGTCATCTTTTCATAAATCATAATGATTGGTCAATGTTTTGCATGACCAGTCAAGTGAGTCAGACGTATTGTGTTAAGATCGCAGTTCGTATATGATTGCAAGGGCGCTTGGCGAGTTCGCGCAGTGCACATTAAATTTAGTTATTAATACATACTCAATATCTATCTACGTACTAGCATGGCAGTCACACCCGGCTTCGTTCATGTTATTTTTATACCCTCCACAGGAAGGTACATTATCACTTTGTCATTACATTTGTAACGCCGAGAAGGATTCACCGGAGACCCTATAAAGTATATATTATTCTGAATCAGGGTCACATTCTGAATCGATTTAGCCATGTCCGTCTGTCTGTCTGTTGAAAACACAATAGCGTCCAAACGAATCGACATAGGCGAATGAAATTTTGTGAGAAGACTTCTTTTTACTGTCGTCAGGCTGGTATTGAAAATGGGCTATGTCGGTCAAGTAGTTCTGGTACCTCCCATACAAAAACAATATTAGACACATGCGTGTACATATACAGTACATACAGTGGAGGGTATCAAAGCATCGGCCAGGCCGATGATAACACTTTTACTTGTTTTTTTTCCGCATGATGCTGCCGTATATCTACAAAATTGATCTCATTATAGTCATATCCTCGGTCATATCTCTGTAGAGTGAAGATAATTACAATAAGTAATTTTTCTCTTCTAAAGGGTGGAGGGGGATAATTAAAAAAAAATGCCAAAAAAGCCAAAAACTATTATTATTTTTTTTTTCTGTAGTGATCGTGAGGTTATACTCACTGTACATAAAAGCTCTCTCTCTATTTGGAGACTTCACAGTAGTTACATATTTGGAAGATGAATATTAAATAGCATCGAGTCAGTCAGTTGTTCGTCCTCCACCATCCAATCAACACTTCTGTTACTCCTAGTTAAGTTAAGCTAAGTAAATAAAGTGAATTGTATTAAGCGTGCGTTTTACTCAACAAGTTAAAACTATTACATTTTCAAACACTATTTGGGAGTAGTACATATAGGACATACATATGTACATATATCCATCCATCAATCGAATAGAAAATATGAATTTTCCTATATAAACTTTGATGAAACTTGAGTTTGGCTCTTACCATTTGGGCTAGGCGTCCCCAATCAGTCAGGACAAACTTTTTATTAAATTAGATAATCCATACCTACATACATAAATGGTGCGAGCAGGGCTGCAGCCGTTTGTTTTTGGATAGGATTTATATTCTATATAAATATATAATATGTAGATATACTAAAAAGGAACCCAAACCCACAAAACAAAGCAATAATAACAAACTAGCCCTAACAGGTTTTTATAAACAGCCAGCATAAAATGCCAAAAAATAAAAGCTAAGGTCAGGATCAGGAATGAAAATTTGTATACATATTATGGATTTTGGATATTTTTATTAAAATATTTCGATTTGTGCTTACGATTGCGATTGTACGTCGCTATGACGAAGGCGATATTCATAAGTGTGCGTTAGGAAATTCTATATCACACACACTTTTGGTTTCAGTGTATTAGATAAACAACGTTTGCAGCAACAGGAGCAATAGCAACAGCAAGCACAGCTTGTCCCTTTCCCTTCCCTTTGGTTGTTTTGATTTATTTTGTTGTGCAGACAATTTTGTATTATTTTTATTAATTGAGCTGAGCGAGTCTGCACCAGCGTTGCCGCAAAAAAATGTTCTTAGGTGCCATTGACGATAACCAAAGGTGCCAACTGGGTGCCACCAGCCCTTCAACGGCAGAGAGATATTTAAAAACACAAGAAACACAAGAATATGAAAGCATTGGTTCTTCTCTGTCTGTCAACGCAACAATGCAAAGCAGCATTGTGAATTGGCTATAAGAGTTAGGTGGCCAGCCGCTGACTGAAGCGCTGACATCTTACCTCGTTTTCGAGAATGCTATAGATTTCATACACAAGGGCTGCGTTCTATATTGTTAAAAATGATTCAGTTCAGTGAATATGAAATAAGTGTTCGCAGATGAAAGAGAAAATGACTTGCACTCTCAATCAATTTTAAACATTTTAAGAAATGCTTTTTTTAAATATTATGTATTAAAATGTATCAAGCTCATAAGGTGCCAAATGAGAACTGAAGGTGCCAAGGTGCCAATCGGACTGTAGGGTGCCAAAATGGCACAATTGTGCCACTTCGGCAACGCTGGACTCTGCACTCTGCAGTCACAATTGTGATCTTGGTAAGGGAGGGTGTGCTCGGCTATTTTTAATTCTGTGCACTAATACATGTAAACACGTTTACTTGAGCACAGAGTTCGTAGCTGAGGGAGACCCACCCTTAAGTTTAGTGGACTATCCGAGCGGTATGCAATGCCAAGATCATCTGCGAAAGTGTAACTTTTCCTATAAACGGTTGGTTAAGTGGGGAGTTAATGTAAATAAGGAACAGTATGGGACCAAGTACTGATCCCTGAGGCACACCTAAGTTTATAGTTTTCGGCCTGCTAGCAAAGTTACCTATTTTGAGTTCTATCCTTTAAGTAGGACTCAAACCAGCTGTGTATAAAACCACGAAATCCTGCCAGGTATAATTTGTTTAGTAGAACTCTGTGGCTGACCATGTCAAAAGCTTTAGTAATGTCTACAAAAAGCCTGGCGCAAAATTTTTAATCATCCAGAGCCTTATAAATAAAGGAGCAAAACTCCAAGATGACATCCTCTGTGGAAAGCCCTTCCCTAAATCCAAACTGAGCAGGACTAAGGAAGTTTATTTTTGCCAGGTAACTCAGCATTCTGTTCTTAATGGCTTTTTCAAAAACTTTAGAGACAGATGACAATAAAGAAATTGGCCTATAATTATTTTTGTCACTTTTACTTAGTTTTTTATAAAGAGGGATCACATTAGCACATTTTAATTTATCAGGGAAAACCCCGGAATAAAAGAAATCTTTACAAATGTTTGAAACTATTGTAGAATCTTCAATAACGACACCATCATTACATAGGCATATAGCTTTAAAGACATTGGGAGAGTTGCCATCAATGATACTATTTATAGCCATTTATTCCTTTCTTGGATTACCAAGCGCATCACGAACCTTAGAGTAGAAGTATCTATTCCGAGCTCTCTTTTTATTATCCTAGTTAACTTCCTTACTCAATATTCTGAAACGCGTTTTTAGCGCCGGCCGTATTATTAGGATGTTTGAAACACTTTTTTCTTAATTTGTCAATAATGTTTTGATTATGACTTAAGCGTTAAGGTGCGCTTATGAACTAAATTTGATAATGCGGTAAAGTCTTTAATATGTTGCAGTTCAATTTATTTTTTCGAGCTTTTGATTTAAGGATATGAGACCTAAGGGACCGATGGAAGATAGCTACATAAACGAAATTTGAACTTACTTTGCCACAATGACTAGCTTTCAAGTTGTTTTGAGATCTTGATTTTAAGAAAATCCTTCGCTCCGGTAAACAGTCGAAGTGTGTATGTGTAGGTTTTTATTCTCGTTGTAGCTACTAATCATTCACTAATAATTGATGACTGGTATAATTTTGCTCCGTCGACTGCGTCAGTTATAATCTCAGTAGGTAAAGTTTTAGTCACATACCTATAGTTTTATAGTTTTTATTTCACTTATTTCTTAATTTTAATATGTAGGTATATATAATTATTCAGGTATATAATATTTTACTCTCGCGAACTATCAACACAGATGAATTTTTGTTGTCAAACACTCAAATTTCAGTCAGGGTTATGCATGCGAAGAAGGTAAGAAATTAAGACAGACTAAAATGTTCAGATATATTATGCCGTGTCCACAAAATCGCGGTCTACACCAGGCATACTGATGTAACGACATATTGATATTTGGGAAATTCTCTCTCCCAGCCAGCAGCGCTTCCAATTAATTTTCAGGCTTGATATCGCCCAGTGCCGGCTTTAAGGGTGTGCGACCGGGGAGGAGGTGTACAGGGCACTGCGCGCTCCAGCTTAACTTATCCCATTTAGACCCAGCGCTGCGTTTTCGCAACAGTAAACAGCATGTCCCAATACGATTTTTTTTAACTGTATCGTTGCTTGCAGTGAATTTTTTTTTTGCTCTATTCTCTTGTGCGTGAATAATCTTGCACAAACGAATTGTATTTGCTGTTATTATCGCGTTGAGTTGTTCTTCAAATCTACTTTTTTAGGAGTGTATATTTTCTCGTGAAAAAAACATAAACTCAATGGATAAAAATCATTGGTAAGTAAAAGTGGATGTAAGAATAACAATATTGTTTAGTTGTTCGGTTTGTTTACATACCAAACAAGAAAATAAAGGAAATCAATGCGAATAAATGCAATTGGTTTACGTTTATTGACTACGCAAATTCTGTTGTTGCGAAAACGCAACGCTGGGTCAATGTACATATAAGGAAGGACATGTATGTTTTTATTTTTTTATGACAAAACCTTTGACTCTGTTGGAGATTTTGGACGAGTTGGAGTATAACAATGAAGCACCTGAAACTATTTTCTTGCTACCACCTACAGACGGTGCAATTACAGACGAAGATTCTGGAGAAGAGGATTGTGCTGATCCTAATAGGATGAACTTCAACCAGCTTTTAGCGGAAGTAGAAGTAAGTGCAAAAAACAGTGCTGTAGATGTTGAAGGAGAGTGGGTGAACATAAGTAAAATTGAGCAATGCTGGCGCAAAGGTGATGAGGATGGCTTACACCTAAACTCATTTTATTATAAATTCAAACCGTGGGAGGGAGCATTGTTGCCTCCTCTAACGTTGAGTGCTGAGAGCCACCCATTCGAGTTCTTCCAGCTCTTTTTCAATGAAGACATTATCCAAAGTATTACAAGCTTTACCAACTTGTATGCAGCAGAAAAAAATAAGAATTTGGACGTATCTGAAGCAGAAATGTATGTTTTTATTGGGATCGTGATTCTCTCGGGCTACGTTCCAATGCCAAGAAGAAGGTTGTTTTGGGAAAACCGAAGAGATTGTCATAATGAATTGGTTTCAGAGGCTATGCGCAGAAATAGATTCTGCGACATATTTACAAACATTCATTTCTGTAACAACAACAATATTGATACTACAGATAAAATGGCTAAAATAAGACCACTAGCCGAGCATTTGAATAAAATGTTTCTGAAGTACGCACCCATTGAAATGCATTTATCTGTGGATGAAGCTATGATCCCGTATTTTGGAAGGAACCCTTTCGTCAACAAGCAGTACAATAAATACATGGGCGGAGTTGACCAATTAGACAACAATGTGTCGAATTATAGGATTTCAACTCGCGGAAAGAAGTGGTACTGTCCTATATTTATGTGGATGCTAGATGTTGCGGTTGCCAATGCCTGGACACTGTCGAGAAGCTTTGGGTTGAAATTGGATGCGCTGGAGTTTCGCCGACAAATAGTTGCTGCAATCGATTCTAAGTATGGGTCTGCGCCAATGGGTGGCGGACGTCCTTCAAAAATGACAACGTTTCTTCGATCAGGTAATCATATAATGGAACATTCGAATAAGAGACTGCGATGTCGAGCTTGTGGAAGCCAAACCGTGAAAAAGTGCGGAACCTGTGATGTTGCACTTCATGACAAATGTTTTTTGTCTTTTCATGCAAATCTAAAATAGACTTTTATTTTTGTAGTTTGTATAGTTTTCTTTAAAAGTGAATTAAATAATAATATCCAATAAAAAAAAGTTGTGTGTCGTGTATGTACTTAGACCCAGTGTTGCGTTTTCGCAACACCTCATAACTCCACTTTCACTATTGGGAAAAATATTTCGACTTGACTTATTGATTTTAGAGCAGAATACGACCAAAAACTGAAAAAATCATTAAAATTGGAAGCCAAAATTAATTCGGGTCTAAATGGGTTAACTGAATTCGAATACCTATCTCTATCGATATAAAGAAAGCATTTTGTCATCAGAGAAGTCCCTGTTGAGTGAATGAGCTTAGAATAACGGGCAACACTTCCAAAATGCTGATGGAGATGTTTTATTTTGGGGGAAGTCCCAATAAGTAAACACAAAGTGTGTTACTTGAAAGTTAGATATACGCTGAGCGTCAAAAAGTGTTTTACGGGTATAAATCCGCTGGCGTTTTTTGTACCATCTGGATGCCATAGTTATATTTTGGTGTTATGTGATGCGGCAAAATCATCCGTTACTCTGTTGGGAATTTTACAAAAATTGTTTAATTTATTTGCAGGGCCGGTAAATAGATGGACATTTTTGACCGATCATTTGAAATTATACACCCTGAAAAATTTAAGTGATACTTTTCATATTGCGCCACTAAATTGATGAACTCATACCTTATTGGCAGAAAGCAAGCTGTAATGGTGAACGGAAATCTTTCTAATTTTCTTCCTACCTACAGAGGTGTCCCACAAAGCTCAATTCTTGGCCCCCTTTTATTTTTGCTTTATATAAATGAACTTCCTCAAACTGTATCTGGAACCTCCATTCAAATGTATGCAGATGATGTTCAAATGTACAAAAGTTGTCCTCTTGGACTAATTGAAGACTGTGTTGATATAAATGAGGATTTAAGAAACATTTTATTATTCGCTCAATGTAATGGTCTCTTCTTAAACCCAAGTAAGTCTTAGTGTCTTATTATTTCAAAAAAAACGGTAGATTCTTCATACTTTCCAAAAATTATACTTGACGGTGCTGCACTTGAATATGTGGAGACCGCAAAAAACCTAGGAATGGTGTTTAACCGGAATCTTACCTGGAATAATCGCATTAATTCAGTTGTAGGGAAAGTTTATGGAGTTCTCCGTTCGTTATGGCCAGCGCAATATTATACTCCCCAAAAAACCAGACTATTGCTTGCAAAAACACTCTTAATATCTATAATGATATATGGATGTGAGATATATTGCAATTGCGACTTTAATAGTAGGCGAAAACTCAACGTTGCATACAATAGCATCGCTAGATATATATACGGCCTAAAAAGATACGACCGGATCTCATATTTCTCAAAAACTATATATAATCTTACATTTGATAATCTCATCCGATATCGAACCTTAGTTTTATTATTTAGAATAATGAATTCACATCAACCTTGTTATCTCTTCAGTAGATTGCAAATGTCCTCATCAAGTACATCGCAACAACTTACACTTTTTTGTAAATGCCACTCGGTTATGGAACTGCCTACCGCGTCATATTAGGCGAATTGGGGACTTCGGGTGTTTTAAGAAACAACTGGCGGCACATTTATCCCAGAATTAATTTCGTTAAATGGTTTTTTTTTCTTTGATATACGTGGTTTAACCAAAAGCAAAATATATAAATATAGTAAAATGTAGATGAATGTAATACAGTAAATGCAAATAATTGTAGAATAAAATTATTTATAGAGATGAAACGTAAATTTGCAATGAAGCAATATTAAAGAAGATTGAATTTAAAAATTATTTGATAAGCTAAATTATAATGTATTTAAATTTTTAATCTAAAGTAGCTTTTGATTGTTCTAATACTGAAGCTTGTATTAATTATAAGATATTGTATCTTTAAATGCAAGCCTGCAAATAAATAAATAAATAAATAAATACGTGCTGGGAAGCTCGAATTGATGGAGTCAAAGCAGTTTGTTATCAGCTATGTGAAATGCCCCAAGTAGAAATTTGTGACTTTGATTCCCATTTATTTTGAATTATAGTCACCGTATGGTATATTTGACTTTGTTTTGAGTAGATAAACGCATTATTTTGAATATGGAAACATTTTGACATTTTTGTAACTACATATTACATGTCTAAAAGAGACAAATGTCCTTTAACGTAACATTTCAGTAAATTTTATGTCTATAAAAATACTGAATAGTGACAGAACTAAAGTCACAAAAACCTCAGAGTTGCTATTTAATGTTACCACTACAGAACTACACGAATAGACTACGCACATTGTGAATTGTGACCGTGGAATGTCACCATAAAGTGCATTAATCGCTTTTGGTTTTTATTTGCACACAATCCCCAAACATATTGTCTTAATAAATACTAGACAATTTTACGCTTTAATATCTACACAAAGTAGTCGAATTTCCACCATTACTATATTGTACCCTGGTATTGTATCAACACAAAGTACGAACTGAGGACGATTTTTATGCATGTATCTTCATATGACATTATGGTATTGCTCATTTCATAATTATACCAGATTTAGGTCTTAGGCGTAGAGTCTAAAGGGGACACAGAATAAAAGAAAAATATCGTACATAATAAATAATAAATAACTTAAAGAAGCCGATTAAAATAGGGAAATTATCTCATATTATGGTATTGTTAATTATTTTATTGACTCTATCTAGGTATAGCTACGAAATTATTGTTTCCAATAAAATATGAATTATGGGTTTAAAAATTCAATTGAAAAATATTGCGAACATGTTTTAAATGAACCTGCAATTCGCCTTTACTATCTAAACACAATGGTGCAGCTTTAGTAGTAACATGCAGCGTTTTTCAAGAAAAAAAAATTGTATCCCAATACCTGCATAATCTAATTGTCGCTGTAGCACAAGTTAAATCAATTTCTATTGCACTTTTATTACTTCCAAAGCGCTTCTTTGCACGGAAGAATAAAGTATGTTTTCATTAAATAAAATTTTATTTTTCATAATGTTAAAATAAATAGATAGCTAAATGAGTTTTGTTTTTATTCGCAAAAAAAATAATAATGTATTAATAAAGCTGCTCTATTATAAAGTAATTAAACCTTTCAGTTAAAAAAAACGAGAGCAATTACACATTTTTAAAATCCATTTTATATTCTTATTTTAATAAAACTTTATCTATTCCTTTCTTTTCCTACCAATTAAATATTAATTAATTGATTCAAATGATTATTGTCTAAGTGAAACTTACAAGGTAGCCCTTATACCAAAGAGCGGCAAGGCTTCACATGTCTCTCCAAAGGACTTTAGGCCGATCAGTCTCTCTTCGTTTCTTTTAAAAACCCTAGAAAGACTCATCGACAACTATATTCGAAAGAAACTAAAAGCAAACTCAATATCCAACTCCCAACACGCATATCGAAAGGGTTTCTCGGTAGAGACGGCTTTACACTCGCTAATAGGCAATATTGAAAAATCGCTCGATAACAAGCAATTCTCGATGGTATCCTTTTTAGATATCGAAGGTGCCTTCAACAATGTCAAAACAGATGCTATTTCTAATGCACTCCGCAGACTGGAAGTTAATGACTGCCTACGCTTGTTGATAGAAAATATGCTAAACAGTAGAATGATTCTGTCCGAGCTGGGGAGCTATCAAACCAAGAGGTCAGTGTGCAGGGGCACACCCCAGGGAGGCGTACTTTCCCCACTGCTTTGGATTTTAGTAGTGGACGAGGTACTAACCACTCTGGAGAAGGTAGAGTGCAAAGTTATAGCCTATGCAGACGACATTGCCATTGCTATTTCTGGCAAATTTCCAAACACAATAAGAGATCTCATGGAATCAGCTCTCAAAATACTAGTAAAATGGACGGATATGGTTGGACTCGATGTCAACCCCTCCAAGACAGAACTAATGCTTTTTACAAAGAAATACAAAGTGCCTAATAAAGCTCCACCTAAACTTAGAGATCAAGAGCTAAGATTCGCAAAACACGCCAAATATTTAGGTATAATTCTAGATAGTAAACTAAGCTGGATACTAAACATCCAGGAACGTGCAAAAAAGGCAACTATAGCCATGTATGCTTGCAAAACAGATTTAGGTCCTAGATGGGGTCTGCAACCTAAAATAACAAACTGGCTCTATACAGCGGTGGTCAGACCAATTCTACTCTACGGTATCATGGACTGGTGGCCAGCGCTAGAGAAAAAATGCAGCATCAAATCCATAGAACGCATACAAAGATCAGCGATTTTTATGCATCACAGAGGCCCTCAGATGCACCCCAACGGCTGCCTTAGATACAATACTGCACCTACTTCCCGTCGACATTTACGGGAAACTTGTTGCGTCTAAATGAGCTCTAAGACTTAGAGAATCTCAAAAATGGACCAACTCTCAGGTTGTTCATATGGGCATTTTACCCATCCTCAATTCCAAACAAAACGGACTATATAGTTCCTTTTGAAGACTTTAATATAAAGTATAATACAAGAATCCCAAATCGATCCGAATGGGACAACGGCAAGATAAGCAACAACTCCGCAATCGAAATCTATACAGATGGATCTAAAATGGCAAAAGGCACGGGTGTGGGAGTTTTCTCCCGGTCACCTGCACTCAACCTCGCCCTACGCCTCCCTGACCACTGTAGCGTCTTTCAGCGGAAATCAAGGCCATTCGCGAAGCAGCATGCCGACTTTCCTTGTATGAGATAGATGGAAAAGCTATCACTTTTTACATAGACAGTCAGGCAGCCATAAAAGCATTGAATACACCAACAATCAGATCAAAGTTGGTAAAACAATGCCGGGAATCTCTTAACGAGATTGCGGATAGATGTTCAGTTACCCTGTGCTGGGTTCCAGGTCCCAGTGACATTTCTGGCAACTGCAAGGCGGATGAACTAGCTAGACAAGGCAGCAGCCTCCAAATAACTGGTATTAGCGAAGAACCGCACGTTCCATTGCAATCAGTAAAAACCCTGCTACTCGAGGAAGCATTAAAAACCACCAACAACAGATGGAACAGCATTAGCACTTGCATAGCATCCAAACAAATTTGGCCGATATTAGATGGCAAAAGAACTAGGAAACTTCTTTGTATTAACAGAAACAAAATCAGCTACGTAGTGGGAATATTAACGGGACACTGCCTTATAGGGAAACACGCCCGTAGAATGGGTGTACCTCATAACGACTTCTGTAGAAGTTGCAGGGACGAGGAGGAAGAGGAAACCACCGTTCATCTCCTCTGCTCCTGTCCTGCTCTTGCCACCTTGCGCAAGGCTACCTTAGGGGCTTATTTCTTTGAGGACCTAAGCGATCTGGTTCGCAGCGATATTTTCTGCATCAGCAAGTTCGTTACAAAGTCCAATTGGCTTCACTGAAAGTCAACACGCAACTCACCAATCTCTGTCTGCTTCGGTAAACTAAACCGCCAACGGAAAGAGCTGAATATGTCCATCGACTTCACCCTTACACGTAGAACTTTCAAACTCCGTCAGGGGGACAGGCGGGAGGTTAGACTGCTACGGTCACCCTTTGTCTGCCTCCCCTGCCGCAGTCTTTCTATCTGATCTGCACCAGCTACCCTCCTTTCTAACGGACTGTCAGAGGCTACCAGTAGGGGGTTAGACTGTTTCGGTCACTCTCTGTCTGATTTCTGAAGACTAACCGCCAACAGGAGGAGCTGACCACGTCAGTAAAGTTCACCTTCACGCGTATAATTTTCAGACTCCGTTAGAGGGGATAGGTGGGGGGTTAGACTGTTTCGGTCACCCTTTGTCGCTCTCTCCTACCGCAGTCTTCTTAACTGATCTGTACCAGCCACCCTCCTTACTAACGGACTGTCGGAGGATACCAGCGGGAGGAGCTGACCAAGTCGGTCAATTTCACCTTCACACGTAGAACTTTCAGACTCCGTTAGAAGAGAAAGTCGGCGTTTCGGTCATCCTTCGTCGATCTCTTCTACCGCAGTCTCCTTAACTGATTTGTAACAGCCACCCTTCTTATTAACGAACTGTCGGAGGCTACCAGCGGGGGGTTTGAATGTTTCGGTTACCCTTCGTCGGCTTTCTGAAGACTAACCGCCAACGGGAAGAGCTTACCAAGTCAATCAATTTTCACCTTCAAAAGCGGAACTTTTGGACTTCGTCAGAGGGGATAGGCGGGGGGTTAGACTGTTTCGGTCACCCTTCGTTTGATCTCTCCTGCCGCAGCTTACACTGATCTATACCAGCCCTCCTTCTTACTAACGGACTGTCAGAGGCTACCAGCGGGGGGTTAGACTGTTTCGGTCACTCCTTTGCTCTCCACGAAGACTAACCGCCAACAGAAGTAGCAGGCTACACCAATCAACCCCATCTCGACAATTAGAGGACCCCGTCAGAGGCTATAGACGGGAGGTTGGCCTGCTACCGTCACCCCTTCTTACCAAAGACAAATCGCGACATCTACTTTCGGTGCCATGCAGCAGGTTGGAATTTCAATCGGCCCTTTCTGCTCAGCACCAATCTGTCATGTGGACTGATTTTAAAAGTTAAATAAAAGGGAGGCAGACTGCTACGGTTGCCCCCATCCTTTTTCCAACAAACAATCCATCCACTGACTTTTGGTCAAGCAGCTGGGCAGACTGGTTGAATCGGCCACCTCTGTTAAGCACCAGTCTCCCTCCCTAGTGAAGGCCGCTTCAGAAGTAATAGGCGTGGGACAGACTGTTACGGTCACCCCACCTTGACCCGAAGTCTAAGCCGCAACCAGGGAAAGAAAGTTATAAAAGTTCACCTCTCAGGTAGGATACCCAAATTCGCAAATTGCAACAGAATTCATAAGGTAATGCCCGGCACAAAGAACTGTTTAGGCCACTTCCTCCCGCCTCCCGCTCTCGTGGTATCACAATGGACCAAAATTCTGGTCTAAGTGTGTCCCCTTCGGGACAGCCACCTTACCTAACCTAACCTAAGTGGAACTTAATAAACGCTAAAAACATTTTCATCAACATATTGGGTAACACATACACCTTTTGCCCCTACCAAATGAAACGCACGTGCACAAATATCCAAGCTAATCGCCATTTTCGATTTGAAAAATTGGGCATCCATTTCCAATAAAGTAATTTCACAATTGAGATCCGACAATGCTTTATTCTTTATAACTACATAACTACATACATTATATAATAACCCTGAAATATATCTGCTAATTCTTTTAACTCATTTTGACAACTATTGAGATAATTTTCGATGTCCCTGGAAAAAATAGAATTATGTATATAAAAATAAAATTGAATATCTAATATATTCAATATTTCTGGAGCGCGTGAGTTTTTCCCACTGCAACTTATTAACATTCGTAGCAAAAATGTCTTTCGTTTTAATATTTGGCCTACGGATACGAAGAAATGCAATTTATATTCATTTAATATCGCATTTTCCCATTATTTTGGTCTGGTTGTATTTATATAATAATATTCAATTCATTTTATTTGTGTAAATGAACTTACGAACACATAAAGACCGATTTGACAGTTCACTTTCTGTGTTACATGCAACACTTTGTGACCGTAATGTGTGGTTGCTGTACTGTAAAAATTTCCCAGGTTGTGACCGATTAAGCACTGAAAAAAATCGGTTATGTGCCGGTTGCAAATCATTGCCGATTATACCATAATGTGTATTTCACAGAATGGTCATATAAGTAAGTCAAACTAATTCCCCACTTGATCACGGTTCCCTGTTGTAGTCCATAAATCTCTGTGAAAAGTCTCAGAAAAAAGAAAAACGCACGTCCATTAGAGATAAAGATACAAAGATGGAAGTACTTTATTGGTGATACCAAATTAAGTTTTTTACATGTATGTAATGCTGCCAAATTAACATCCCCACTAAAAACTTATATTACAGTAACCCTGAAATTTTCATCAAGCTGCTAGTCCTGGGAGATGGTAAAGATTTCGTTAACAAATCTGCTGGCATATTTTTGGAGGCGATGTGTTTCAGATTAATTTTTTTTTCAGCAATGACATCACGAATAAAGTGGTGACGAATGTCAATGTGCTTTGTTCTTGGATGGTAACTTTCATTTGACGCAAGATGAATAGCACTCTGACTGTCACAAAATAATTGTATAGCTGAATTCGCTCCCGTCAGCTCGTTCTGGATACCTTGCAGCCACAGCGCTTCTTGAACAGCAACTCCGATTGAGATGTACTCGGCCTCCGTCGTAGACAAAGCAACTGTAGACTGTTTCCTTGACCCCCATGATATTGCGCCACCTTGCGATAGAAATACATATCCGCTTATAGACTTTCTTTCATCTAGATCGTTGGCATAGTCAGCGTCGCAATATCCGATCAACTCACCGTTTCCGTCTCGACTAAAACAGAGTTTAGTATCCGATGTGCCCTTTAAATATCTAAGGATTCTCTTGGCTGCTATCCAGTGCTCCATGCCCGGGTTATTATTAAACCTGCTTAAAAAATTTACAGCGTAGCAGATATCTGGACGGCTAATTTGGGCCGCAAATAGAAGGCTACACTGAACCAAAAACATACGTAGATCCAACGAATTAATTCGTTGTCTCAACGAATTTTTCATTAAAATTCAGCCGATGAAAACGTTCGTTGGCTCAACGAATAGGAATTCATATATTAACGAAGCTGTTAATAAAGCAACGTATTTTTCATAAAACTAACGAAATCTGTTCATAAATTAACATTTTATTTCATCAATAACATTCTTCGTTGATTAACGATTTATTCGTTGAGTCAACGAATTTCTTTCATTGATTAACGAAATTTTGTTCAATGATCAACGCAAAACTTATACCGAGTCAACAATATTTTTCATAAATTTACGTACCGTTTTCATTGAATCAACGAATATCGTTCATAGGTCTATGTCCCACTTTCATTGGATTAACGAATTTTTTTCATAAAATTACGTTTTATTTTCGTTAAAACAACGTTTATTGATTGTTGGTTAACGAAAAGTGTTCGTTGAATCAACAATACTTTTCATAAGTTTACGTACCATTTTCATTGAATCAACGAATATCGTTCATAGGTCTATGTCCCACTTTCATTGGATTAACGAATTTTTTTCATAAAATTACGTTTTATTTTCGTTAAAACAACGTTTATTGATTGTTGGTTAACGAAAAGTGTTCGTTGAATCAACAATACTTTTCATAAGTTTACGTACCGTTTTCATTGAATCAACGAATATCGTTCATAGGTCTATGTCCCACTTTCATTGGATTAACGAATTTTTTTCATTAAATTACGTTTTATTTTCGTTAAAACAACGTTTATTGATTGTTGGTTAACGAAAAGTGTTCGTTGAATCAACAATACTTTTCATAAGTTTACGTACCGTTTTCATTGAATCAACGAATATCGTTCATAGGTCTATGTCCCACTTTCATTGGATTAACGAATTTTTTTCATAAAATTACGTTTTATTTTCGTTAAAACAACGTTTATTGATTGTTGGTTAACGAAAAGTGTTCGTTGAATCAACAATACTTTTCATAAGTTTACGTACCGTTTTCATTGAATCAACGAATATCGTTCATAGGTCTATGTCCCACTTTCATTGGATTAACGAATTTTTTTCATTAAATTACGTTTTATTTTCGTTAAAACAACGTTTATTGATTGTTGGTTAACGAAAAGTGTTCGTTGAATCAACAATACTTTTCATAAGTTTACGTACCGTTTTCATTGAATCAACGAATATTATTTGTTAATTAGTGTACCCTGTTGCTTACCTGAACGAATTATTTCGTTGAGTAAATATGTTCTTTATTCTTACAGGATCACCTGGGAAATTGGAATTACCTATTCTGTAAAAGAAATTTGTGAAAGAAAACTAATGTCATTCAATAGTCAGTATAACAACAAAATTTATTGTAACAAAATTTATTGTAACAAAATTGAAAAGTAAAGTCAGACTGATTTCAATTGGGTATTAAAAACAGATAATTATGTACTTTAACAAATTTGCACATTTACCTAAGTGCACTACCCAAGATGCTAATTTTAGAGTTTTTTATTGAATATGGTATTTGGTACAAATGCTGTTGTACAAAACCCCAAAAGTTAGAACAAGCAATGGGGTATTCTAAGTTAAACAAATGAAATATTTTGAACAGAATGTCCACTGCTCTAATGCAGGATTTAAATTTAAATTTAACTCCGTCAAAATAAACAATAAAATCATTTATTAATGTAAGTTCATCCCCAATTCCTATTAGGAAGGGCTGAATACTTTCTGACCTTTGCTTCAAATGTAGAATGTGCTCCTCTACCTGCTGCGCTGTTTTACCAATGAACAAAAACGCTTCCTGGGAATCCTTAATGGTGAACTTGATCGTGTTTTTCTTGCCGACTTTGTCCTTCGCCACCGTTTTTTGCGTAGGTACCAAGAAACCGTGCATCGCGTACAATAGAACAGCATCCCTAGCAGCTGAAAATACAAATAAAATCACAAAAGTATATATTAGATTTTTGCGTTTAGAGCTATTATAGAGAGTGTATAAAGTTTATAAATAAGAGGGTAAAAGTTTAAAGAAAATGTCATGTATCTATGTTAATATATAATATATTAAACCTACTTTCTGTTATTTTGTTGTTCCTTAAATCATTAAGGAGCCCATTTAATCTTGGCTCTTTTATGTTTCGGTCTTCGGATAGAAAATGTAGTATTTTTTTAAATACTTCATCCCAGTTGTCTAGGAGGGATTTAGCGCCGCTGTGCATTACCCTGAAGTCCATGTCGATCTATATTTGAAAGAAAAAATGTTTTCGAGACTTAATTAAGCAAGTGGATGACATATAGGTATACATTTTTTATTTATACTTTTGCGCAATAATTAGATGTTAAGTGAATAAAAATGAATACGCTTGAAATACATTGCACGGCGCTGCGCTAGGAGTATTTTTAGGCGTGCGTAAGTTTAGTGTATTTATTTTAATATAAAATATTAGAATTATAAATTACCAATCGAAAACCAAGTGGCTGCTTATAGTTAGGCCATTTGTCCAAGGCCTCAGCAGTTGAAACGGATTCCCTAATTTGGTTTATTCTAAATTTTGCGCAACCCTGCCAATAATGGTCAAACTCGTCTGCTGAGAGATTGTCGTATTTTATTGTTCGTACAATAGCTTCAGCATTGCTTTCTGAGACTTAATAATTACGACAATTTTAGTAAAATGTGTCTATAAAATAATAATAAGGTTTTTTTTACCAAGTATTTTTTTATCGGAACGGCTACAACTTGGAGATTCAGTGGGAACGGGGCTGGAGCACGCTGACCCAAACGCTCTTTTCATGTTGCAATATTTGTTATAAAGTCGACCCCTTGTGGACGTTCTGTAATATTCCTGGAAAAATATCGAAATCAGACACACTTGTTTTGAGTTTCCGTTCCAGCACATACGATTTTTTTTAAATTCTAGTAAACTTTATTCTGATTTTCAAACATTCTAAACATTAAATAATAGAGTAAAAGCTAGCAACGATTTTTCTCAAGTCATTTTAGCAAGGCTGTAACTTTGTGAGCTTAGTTCGTGGTGACTACTGAACACGAAAATACATTTCTGGCAGCGCTGCGTTGGTTTATATTGGAATGCCATAACCTCAAAGTGAAAGAAATTTACCTTATTTTAGCAAACTTAAGATTTTGGTATATGATGAAAGCGGATTTTTGGTTTAGCTTTGAGGAATTAGTAGAATGACAATATCTCTAACATAATATCAAAAATTAAACTTTGCTATTATGACTTAAATTTTGCCTTTTTTGCACTTTAAAACCGGCAAACTGATATGGCAATTGCATTTTCTGGCTACATCGGTCGTAAATTAACACATACCAAAATCTTAAGTTTGCTAAAATGAGGTACCTACATTTTTTGCCCTTTTGAGGTTATGACATTAAAAATTCGTGTTCAGTAGTCACCCCCAACTAAGCTAACAAAGTTACAGCCTTGCTAAAATGACTTGAGAAAAATCGTTGCTAGCTCTTAGTCTATAATGAGTACATTATGTGTTTAAAAATACAAACCAATTAGTATTTTCAGTTATAAGAATACGGGTATGAGTATTCGAATCGAATGAAAGTCAGACAGGAAAAATTTCAGAATTATTAATTATCTCTTTTATTAATTTACCAATTTCTCTGTGGGAAACCGTTCGAGGATTTCTCTTTCGATTTTGTAGCTTTCTTTTAAGCTCAATGTTGTTTTGTTCTCCTCAAAATAGGTTGCCACAGTGCCTATGAGCATGATCCTCTGTTCATCACCAAATTGTTTCTTAGAATTATAATGTTCTATCAAAAACCTCCCTTTCAGTGTGTTATTAAGAATAGTTGACAAATTAACAGTTTGTTCAGATTTGTCACAAGGTGACCCAATACAAGAAGACGGATATGGGGATGAACGGGATGAACTTGCTTTTCGTAACACTATCGGTGAGAAATGCTCATTGCTATATATGCGGTTATGTTCCTCCTTCCACTTTTCTAGCTCGAATTCAAATAAAATTTTTAGCCCATCGGGAACTTCGGATAAGTAAAGGGGAATGTGGCAATTTTTCATTTTTCTTAAGACATCAATGGATATCCTTTTTCCTATGAGAAAGAGAAATTATAATCATTTTTTGATTTCAAAACCACGGAGACGTAAATAGCGAAAAATTAAAATTGCATTATCAAATTTTATAGACACTAGTGTTTACTATGATCATACAGTAAAAATTTATATAAAGAACAGTAGTTCATAAGTAGTGATCTACAACGCGGTCAATATTTATAGTACAAAAACATATACAGCCCAATTCTAAATGGTAATTCCCGGGGATTTTTTTTCCTTTTCCCATTTCTCCTATTCTAAATAAAAACTTCCGAGGAATTTCTTTGCTTTCCCTTTTCTCGTACTATTTATAAACTATTCTATTCGAAAATGGGAAAAATACTCCGGGAAAATAAGTAGGCATTTCAAATGTCAACAAAAGGGAGATTATTCTGCAATTTGCCGTGAGTTTGTTCCCCACGCATTTGCTAGGGAGTTTAATGACAAAATGTTAGCCTTTCTTTTTTTGCAAATTAAATATTGAGGTAAATTGAAATGATTTTTTTTAGGTTCAAAACAACAAGCAAAAAGCAAATTGTCTCCCGGGAATTTGAAATTGGGGAATTTAACTCCCGGGAAAGAATCTTCCGGCTAGTTCTTTTCGCCGGGAATATTTAGAATTGGGCTGATAATGTATTTTAATAACTTGATTTCATAATTCAAGTTGTTGTTGCTTTAAAATGTATTTATTCATATTCTTTTTGGAAATTGTGCTATTTATATGTTCATGGCTGCATCCGGCAAACCAAGATAGTATATTTTTGAAAACGGAAATGCAGTAAATTTGGCAATATAAACATTGCGAATAACGTTGAAAAAGGTTTTGACTTTGGGCGACTTTTATGTCCACTATTTTGTTCATATTTAAAATGCGTTTGCACGTTTTTTATTATACTGTAATTTGTTAAAAATATGGTGTCCCAGTTAAGAAGATCAATGCTGTGACTGAAGAGTCCTAAATATCTAAACAAATTTGAACAAGCAATGGGGTATTCTAAGTTAAACAAATGAAATATTTTGAGCAGAATGTCTACTGCTCTAATGAAGGTTTTAAATTTAAATTTAACTCCGTCAAAATAAACAATAAAATCATTAATTAATGTAAGTTCATCCCCAATTCCTATTAGGAAGAGCTGAATACTTTCTGACTTTTGCTTCAAATGGAGAATATGATCCCCTACCTGCTGCGATGTTTTACCAATGAACAAAAATGCTTCCTGGGAATCCCTAATGCTGAACTTAATCGTGTTTTTTTGACGACTTTGTCCTTCGCAAAACCATTTCTTTGCGCAGGTACCAAGAAACAGTGCATCGCGTGCAAAAGAACATTACTATAGAACTTCAGTGGCCTACACTTACCGGATTGGCCTTCTTAACTGGAGTACAATGTATTTAATAATGTTAGAAGAAATTAAATTCATGCTGTAGCAATGACTTTAACAATTTCTTACCTATAAGGATATCTGCCAGCTCACTTAAGTTCCAACTTTTCAGAAGGTCCCGTAGTTTGTCGTTTTTTGATTCCATTTGAAAATTATCATCACTATCCAGCATAATGACGCCTGCTTCGTCGCTTGGTACATCAATCAAAATGAGGTCTTGTGGATTAAAGGTTTGAGCTGAGTTCAAGTTGAATCCAGTGTCAGTGAGTTCACTCTCAGTTTCGGGTAGCTCGTCACAAAACTCATCATCAGAGATATAAGGTGGTAATGGTGCAACTCCTATGTTAAGTGGGTTCTCCTCGTTCGAATTTATATTGTCGTTTTCGGAAGAAGTACTAAAGTTCATCCCCTGAGAATTCATATCGCTATTCCTGATATCCATATTTGTGAGTTAATACTGTTGAGATACTGAAAACAAAATAAACCCAACTTTTATATATTTGCAGCGAAATGTTCTTTGATTCTAATCATTGTTCGTCCTCTTGGTGTTTTAATGCAAGTTAAAGGAGGCCCGACAAGGTCGTTTACATCTAATACCGAAAACTCTCCTAAGACATCAGGTTCTATATCGTAAGCCAAAAAATGTGGATGATATTGAATTGAGTTAATTTGTTGACAAAATAGCAAAATTGAAAAATTATCAATAGTAAAAATGTTTAAAATTGTAAATATCTTAATATCATTTTTGTATGTTGCTACATAGTATCCATCTTTGAATATATACCCATTGTATTTAATTTTGTGAAATGATTTAATTAGCATATGCTCTATGTGTAACAGTTCGGATATAATGTTATTAAAAGGGCTGATTTTTCGATCCGATTCAATAAATGAATAAGAATGCTCTTCAGAGTTGAGATCCATTAAAGAATATGCAAATTTTAATTGATACTTTATTGCTAAAGTTAGGCAAATGTTTTTTCGTGATGTTGTAGCTCTGGAATATACTTTGAATTGCCTATGTTTCGCCTCGTATTTAAAGCACCAAAATGTTTTCAATGGTCCGGATTTTCTGAAAATTGTTGGATAGTGAATAAGATTATGATGCTTTGGTTTAAGTGTGTCATTAAAAAGGCGGGTGTAGTCCGAGTTGTGTTTAGTTATCTTGGTACTTAAAAGATTAATAAAATCAGAATTGATCTCGCAGCAGAGGATCATATCTATTAATTCCAAAAAATTCAAAAGGAAAGCCCAAACATCGTCGTCTTTATGCACCATGTCGCCAACCATAACTGGGAAGCAGTAAACAAATGTTTTCATTTCCCGAGCTGACATTTTAAAATGTTTCATTGATAAATGAGCTGCTGTTATTTCCCCTGAAATGTTGTCCATTTCAATTGATCCGTAATCAAAATTCCTTTTTCTCGAATTCAAAGTTTCTATAGTGAAATACTTCGCCGTTTCAATACAATATTTTAATATATGGCTCATATTATAGTGGCAAACTCCTTCAAATAAGTCGTGCATAACATCGACGCTATAGTTTTCTACTACATGAAATGATGGTATTCGATTTAATAATGAGACTTCTCGGATTCCACTTTCTGAAGATTGCTGGGTTTCAATATCGTTATCATAGTTTATTCGATTCCGCATTAAAATTTCGTTTTCAGTACTTGCTGTATGGGTTTCAGTTTTCAGCATTTTACATAATCTGCAAAAGCTGTTACTAACAAATGATCTGTTAAAATTAAGAAATGTGTTGAGGCCTAAGTTATCTCCTAGCACCAATCCCAAGATGAAATGAATATGCTGCACACCGTTTTCTGTTAAAATATCAATTCCATCTACTTCTAAATGAATTAACTCATCAATTAAGGCTTTCCAGCATTTTTCATTTCCAAACGATTTAATATCCTTCGATTTAATAACTGCTCCCAAATATATATTTTCTAGCTTTGATTCTTTTTTTCTCAAGCATGGAAATGAGTAATATACATTACTTATTGAATGTTGGCCGCTATGAGAACCCAATGGGTTATTAATTTCAAAATCGTCGTTAAATAAAAAATATGGGATTAGATTTTTGCCAGGATACATATTCACTTTTTGTTTCCATAGTTCTCCTTGAACAAAATTTGTGGTGCGGCTACATTTCGTTAGCTCATTTATGTTTTCGAGTACATCAATTAGTAAACCCTTTTTTTCAAATGTTTTTCTAAACTGAAAACGCATTGGCATTATTACGCCTGTCACCTTTTCTTCATCGTAAGCTAATATACCACTGCGATGAACGGCCCCTATTGATTGATCAATGGTGAATTCCTGTGCATTTTGCATATACTGCTCTTCCTTTAGCCATTGAAACAAACGATATTCTGTTTGAGACAATTTAAATGGACTTCTGCACTCAGTCACCAAATCCACAAACTCATTATGTATTTCTGGACAAGCAATTTGTAATTTTTTTGTGGAAAATACTTTAAACATGTCTAAGAGTGGATCTGTGATGTACTGCTTTATGTGTTCTTGAATTACATATACATCTTTTCTAGTGAAATTATTATTGGCATGCAACACCAACGAAAATTTAGCAGCGAACTGTAAAAAACTCTTAACAGTACATACATTGAATGACTGTGTGGCAGTACATGGTTCGTCTGTTGCTTCAAAAATAATTTCGGATGCATCAATGTTTAAAGCATTACTTTTGCCAGAATCTTCGGAAAATGTATAGTCTGATTTTATTGCAGTATGCTCTGATACTTTGATACTTTTATTTTTAAAACATAACATAGATTTATTTTCGGCAGTTCTGGGTTCATGCTTTCGCTTTGCATGTCTTTTAAAGCTTGCAATATCGTGAAACACCTGATAACAAGAACTTTCTATACATCTAAATGTACTATTAGTTTTGAGTTCGTGTTTTCTTTTGAAATGTGTGATTAAATAGTCCGTTGTGGAAAAAACTTGTTTACATAAGAAACAAATCATTTTGTTCTAAAAGAAATAATAAATATTCTTGGTGTAATTTGCAGTAAAAGTTGTGTGTAACAACAGTAAACTCTCGGTTAATCGGGCTGATTAGGGCCCAGCTTATTTCAGGAAATTGAAAATACCGGTTAATTGCTTTAACACAAAGAGTGCTGTAGCTGCAGCTCGCACGAACGAACTGCTAAATATTCAATACATACAAATATCTAATGATAGAGTAAACACCGAGTACATAATCTATTACAGAATAATTGAATGTCTGCTGAAAAGGTAAACTGTCTTAGATCTATTTTCATAGATTTTCAGGAAAAATTGGAGAATCGAATGCACTAAACTGTTAAAAATTCATTTAAGTCGACTTAATGTAGTTACCTTTTCAGCAGAGTAAATTTTTTCTCAGACGACGATTTTCTTTCCTTTAATTATTGGATTAATTTCGTCACTTTTCCTTGAGTTTTTCTAGTTTTTCTAATTATTTTTCACACAAGTCATACGCACAAAATGTAAAAAGTAAGCGCGCATATTGCTTATGTGATTTTGAGCCTTGTGCGAATAAAAGAATTTTTGCCAGAAAAAGTTGTACAAAATACACAACTAATACTGGCTTCGCTTGAGGATAGTGGTGCTATGCGATTATCCGGTTTCGACTGTATAATATCATCTTATTAGGAATAATTACTAAATACTGATACGCATTTTTATCGACTATGCAAATAGTATACGAAGATTACCTACAACTACGCGTATATTGAATTGGAGAATCGAATGCACTAAACTGTTAAAAATTCATTTAAGTCGACTTAATGTAGTTACCTTTTCAGCAGAGTAAATTTTTTCTCAGACGACGATTTTCTTTCCTTTAATTATTGGATTAATTTCGTCACTTTTCCTTGAGTTTTTCTAGTTTTTCTAATTATTTTTCACACAAGTCATACGCACAAAATGTAAAAAGTAAGCGCGCATATTGCTTATGTGATTTTGAGCCTTGTGCGAATAAAAGAATTTTTGCCAGAAAAAGTTGTACAAAATACACAACTAATACTGGCTTCGCTTGAGGATAGTGGTGCTATGCGATTATCCGGTTTCGACTGTATAATATCATCTTATTAGGAATAATTACTAAATACTGATACGCATTTTTATCGACTATGCAAATAGTATACGAAGATTACCTACAACTACGCGTATATTGAATTGGAGAATCGAATGCACTAAACTGTTAAAAATTCATTTAAGTCGACTTAATGTAGTTACCTTTTCAGCAGAGTAAATTTTTTCTCAGACGACGATTTTCTTTCCTTTAATTATTGGATTAATTTCGTCACTTTTCCTTGAGTTTTTCTAGTTTTTCTAATTATTTTTCACACAAGTCATACGCACAAAATGTAAAAAGTAAGCGCGCATATTGCTTATGTGATTTTGAGCCTTGTGCGAATAAAAGAATTTTTGCCAGAAAAAGTTGTACAAAATACACAACTAATACTGGCTTCGCTTGAGGATAGTGGTGCTATGCGATTATCCGGTTTCGACTGTATAATATCATCTTATTAGGAATAATTACTAAATACTGATACGCATTTTTATCGACTATGCAAATAGTATACGAAGATTACCTACAACTACGCGTATATTGAATTGGAGAATCGAATGCGCAAAACAGTTAAAAATTCATTTAAGTCGACTTAATGTAGTTACCTTTTCAGCAGAGTAAATTTTTGAGCTCAATGAGAGTTTACTGTAGGTACTCTAAAATTAAGAATGTAATATAAATGTTATGACTTACATTTTTACTTCCAGGCTTTCTTATTTTCGGCAGCGACTTTCCTCCTTTGATTTTCCTTTAGATTTTGCAAGTCACCAATTTTGTTTAGTTTTTCTATTTATTTTGCACTCACGAGACACGTCTGGTCTAACTCGGATTTCATTGAATAATGTAAAAAGTAAGCGTTCTTTTATTGTTTCGACGAAAGATTTAATTTAATATTCGTAACTTTATGAAACAAAACGTTCAGCCAACGTAAAATTTAATAAAGGTACGAATAGTTTACATAATCAAATTAAATCTTTCGTCGAAACAATAAAAGAACGCTTACTTTTTACAATATTGAATGAAATCTTTTGTTAATTTATCCATGGACGCGAAGCAGAGGATTTTCTTTTTTTTAATTATTGGATTAATACCGTCACTTTTCTTTGATTTTTTTGTTTTTTTCTAGTTTTTTTATTTATTTTTCACACTAAAAACACGCGCGAGACTCGTATGGTCATTATGGTCGGACACTCGGACAACGTCTGCACAAAATGTAAAAAGTAAGCGTCTTTTTATTGTTTCGACGAAAGATTTAATTTGATTATGTAAACTATTCGTACCTTTATTAAATTTTACGTTGGCTGAACGTTTTGTTTCATAAAGTTACGAATAGTTTACATAATTAAACTAAATCTTTCGTCGAAATGATAAAAGGACTCTTACTTTTTACATTATTGAATGAATTCTTTTGTTAATTTAGCATATGGGCGCGAAGCAGAGAAGGCGAAGATTAAAAAACATGGCTGATCGTGAGTTGCAGCGGCTGGTGATGTTCAATATTCATGGTGGGTTGGAGCTGTGTTCGGTAGATGTTCACATTTTCAGTTGTGCGGGGTTCACATTGTATTAAAAACAGTTTACGATTTTATGTTAATGGGTTACTTAAATTTTTAGACTGTTAGGTAGTATTAAATGAAACTGCCGATATAAATTTGACATGACATCTTAGGTATAGTTATAATAAGTAATTGTAAATATTTAGCAGAAATTCGTGTTATGATATGAGTCTTGAAAAATACAGCAAAGACTATTTATTGTAATTTCCCTGGTACATACTTTACTGTTTTAAGCTTTCTGTTGTATATTTTGATGAAAATAAGTTTACATTTATTGAAAGTGTTTGTTGTTGGTATTATCAAAAAGCGAGTACATTTACAACATTTTCATAAGCTTTTAATGTCGATTTCCATTTTGCAATAAAAATCACTTTTTCCAGTTTCAGACCAGTTTTTCTGCTCTAGAAATCAGCTGTCAAATTCGTTTTCCATTTGATGGAAAAAAGCACTTTATTTAAGATTTTGATCACTTTTGCGAATCTCGATTCACACATACTTTCACCAATACCAAAACAAGAGACATTTGTAAACACAAATTGCAATAAAAAAAATAGCTGACTGTCAACACACCAACCCAAATGCAAAAAAAAGTAATCTCATTTCATGTTCCATTGGGGCAGGAAAAATCTGAGATCTGAGAGCAAAACGGCAAAAGCCCAATGGAAATCGACATTAGTTGACCAGGAGTTAGTGCTCCCGCAATAGTTTTGAATCATATTTTGCCCAAATGTGGAAGCGATTTTGCAAATTTGGAAAAACCTCAATACGTCAGAATATGTCATAAAAGGGTGCATGTCGTGTACTCGGCATATTATTGGCGCTAACATATGTTGGCATGCGTGTCACCCATATGTCCGACTCAGAATGGCATGTAAATTTCGGAGAATAAAAAAAAAATCGTTTGAATTGAAGATTTTTTGGACGTTTTTAAATCCATTGACATCGTAGCCATCCTTTGATGGAATTTGTTACTTTATGGCTTGATAGAAAGAAGACAAACCATATTTTGGGATATATACTCTATTTATTTCGAAATGTCACCAGAAAGCCCTAAAAGCGAAAATAAATCACTAAAATTTTTAATATTTTATGACTTTCTGGTGACATTTCGAAATAAATAGAGTATATATCCCAAAATATGGTTCGTCTTCTTTCTATCAAGCCATAAAGTAACAAATTCTATCAAACGATGGCTACAATGTCAATGGATTAAAAAACGTCTAAGAAATCTTCAATTGAGGCGATTTTTTGCTCTCCGAAATAGCCAATAGCGATGGAAGTGCGTGACATTTACTGACGCTTTAATATTAGTTAAATAATATTTCTGTTCAACACCTTACATATTACAACATATTACATGCATCTCCGGGGCGGCAAAACACATGCCAGTCACCGTCGACATACGAATATGCCAACTTTGATACAAAACGTGCATGCCGTGTACTCGGCATACTTTTCGCACATGCCACAATATAATAAAACGTGACATATTCTACAATATGTCGAGTAATTATCGTGACGTCAGAGTGGCATGCGTATGTCGTGTACTCGTAGCTTAACTCGCATGGCAAACATTAAGCATGACTTTAAGCAGTGGAGGGTATCAAAGCATCGGCCAGGCCGATGATAACACTTTTACTTGTTTTATGTAGCAGTATAGTACCTATTAGAGTAGGGTTCTGGGAAACAAAATTTAGGTATTTACAAAAATAGCGCTAAGAGAGAAAAGCGCGCTACATGATTATTGTGAGTGATTCGTGTTATACGACGGTTAAAAACCACTCATATATTTTTTTTATAAATATCCTTTAGTTGGTGTCAATTTTAATGAATTTGGTGGAACATGAAATACCTAAATCGACATGGTTTTTGTTTTGAACATTCACTAGGTAGCGATATGTTCCTAGCTTGTGATTTGTTGTTGCGATATTGTGAGTTTCGTGTGGTTTTCGAATATGCGGATCAAATATTATCAACAGTACAAATTATATTTTCGTTCAAAACTGAATTTACATAACCAGGCATCTACCTACGTGTAATACGTTTTTAATGAAATGTAAACAGTACCTAACGTAATTCTCCATACTAGGTATTATATCCTAACCCATGTGTTGTGTTGTGTTGAAATGACTCATCTTCCGAAAGCGCCACACCACACAATTGCGCAATATGAGAGAAAGAGTACATATGA
Organism: Cheilosia soror; assembly: GCA_949372485.1. Classification (NCBI taxonomy): domain Eukaryota; kingdom Metazoa; phylum Arthropoda; class Insecta; order Diptera; family Syrphidae; genus Cheilosia; species Cheilosia soror. The sequence continues at coordinate 58,278,149 of OX443561.1, read as the reverse complement.
CTCGTCTCATTATATTTACAACGCCAAAGCGGTGTTCAAAGAGCAAAACAAAAAACTATGTTGAATTCAACACAGCACACCACGCAAGTGTGCACATTCAGCGACACGACATAGCACACGTTAAGGCACTAGTTACAACCATCAGTAAAATGCGTACACGAAACAGTACAAAAATGAAACGTTTTGCAAAAAATCGTTTATTGCTATCGGAAAATATGTGCCAGTAAAAAAGCATGCATTTTAAACGTTAATTTACGGATCTTGTTCATTAGTTAATTAATATTTCTTTGGGTAATGACAATTTACGTAAAGCTATGAAAAGTATTCATAGTTAAACGAAACTATTCGTTGGCATGGCATACTGTTTCTTTTTATAAATCATGCGTTATTAAACGTTTTAAACGTTAATTTACGAATCTTGTTCGTTAATTAATTAATATTTCGTTGGGTATTGACATTTTACGTTAATCTATGAAAAGCATTTTATAAATCATGCGTTGTTGAACGTTTTAAACGTTAATTTACGGATCTTGTTCATTAGTTAATTAATATTTCATTGGGTAATGATAATTTACGTTAAGCTATGAAAAGTATTCATAGTTAAACGAAACAGTTCGTTGGTTTGGCAAACGTTTTTTTTATAAATCATGCGTTGTTTAACGTTTTAATCGTTAATCTACGCATTTTGATAATAGATTAATAAATCCTTCGTTGGGTAATGTAATTTTACATTAAACTATGAAACATTTTCATCATTGAACGAAACTGTTTGTTGGCGTGATGAGCGTTCTTTTATTAATAATGCGTTGATTAACGTTTCCTACATTAATCAACGAAAGTATTTGTTATTTAATGAAATTTTTCTTTGGGTTAATGAAATTTACATTAAGGTATGACGGTTTTCATTATTTTACAAATTTTATTCGTTGGTTCAAAGTTCATTAAATTACGAAAGCTTACGTTAAAATAATTTCATCAATTTGGCGTAGAGGAAAAAAATTAACGAATCAACTTTCATTGAACCAACGAAAGATTCATCAAACAACAAATACTTTTTATGAAATTTTTCGTTGAGACAACGAATTTTTCATTGAATCAACGAAAAACAAGTTAACGTAACGAAATTCGTACCATTACGAAGAATAATTTTTTCAGTGTACCAATTAACTCCTGATAAGGCACTTTATTCATTTGAAATCTTTGATTATCTGTTTTTGGACAATTGTCCTTACTTAGCTTAACGTTGGCATCCATTGGAGTTGCTATAGGATTGCAATTGGCCATTCCAAAACGATCCAACATTTTTAAAATGTACTGCTCTTGATCTAAGTATAGTTTGCCAGATTCTCGATTGTGTTTCAAACTCATACCCAAAAAAGAATCAACCGTAGAAATTTCTTTCATATAAAATTTTGATTTTAAATAATTTTTCAATTTTTCAGACTCTTTTAAGTCTTTTGATAAAATTAGAAGATCATCCACATACACAGCTAATATCAAGAACGAATCATTAATATTACTATTGTTAAAATAAATACATGGATCATATCTCGACTGCTTTAAATTGAAACCCTTAAGAGATTCATTAAGTTTCTTGTTCCATGTTCTTGAGGACTGTTTTAGTCCATAAATGGATTTGTTTAACTTTAAGACCTTATTTTTAGGAATATTCAACCCTTTCGGTGGATTTATAAAAACTTCTTGATCTAACTCACCTTGGAGAAATGCTGTGACTGCATCCATTTGCTCAATATGTAAGTCCAATTTCACCGCAAGTGACAGTAGATAACGCAAAGAACTGTATTTAATAACTGGAGAATACACCTCATCGAAGTCAATACCCTTGCGCTGAGCGCAACCCTTTGCCACTAATCTTGCCTTATAACGCCTTGTTTCACCATTGGCACCATTCTTTGTCTTGAAGACCCACATCGAGTTCAAAGCCTTCTTTCCAGCTGGAAGTTCAATCATGTCCCATGTATTATTTTTCATCAAAGACTCATACTCTTCGCTAATTGCCTTTTTCCAATTCATCGCATCAGGTCTCGAAATTGCATCGTCAAATGTAGAAGGATCATCCGCTTCACTTCTTTCATTAACAAAAGTGACGTAATTATCGAATTTTTTTGGTTTCGGTTCTCGATTAGAGCGCCTCACAGGTCCAACGATGTTATCCCCACTTAATAGTGATGGAATGAATTCTGAGCCTGAGGGCTCATCTGATTCAATGATAGTCATCTCAGCATCAGCAAAACTTGTATCAGAGTCAGAATCCACCATTGTGATTTCATATATATTGCTATTATTATTAGTAGGAAACCTAACCGCAACATCATCAGCACAAGATACATCATCATTAAAGTTATTGTGCACACTTTCATCAGCTGCACGATCCTCACCATATACATTTTCATCAGCAACGTAAGTACGCAAAATCTCAGAAGCAGCACCGTCATCCACACACATGTTTTCATCAACAACGTTCGTCTTCATATGCAAAAACTCAGTAGGAACACAGTCATCAACACACACAGTTTCTTTTGCAGCACAAAGCCCGTAAAAACGCAGATCTTCAAAAAATGTCACTTCTCTGGAGACTAGCATTTTCTTCTGTTGTGGGTTGTACATCCTATACCCTTTAGAAGTCTCTGAATAACCAACCATAATGCATTTGATGGACTTAGCATCAAGTTTTGATCGCTTCTGCTTTGGGATCAACACCATACCAACTGATCCAAAAATTCGCAAATGAGACAAATCGGGCTTTTTACCATACCACACTTCCTCAGGACAACGATTTTCCAAACTCTTAATTGGAGTTCTATTGATCAAATAAGCAGCCGTGTTAATTGCCTCTGCCCAATAACTTTTATCCAAATGACCTTCGAACAAAAGACAACGTGCCTTCTCCACCAGCGAACGATTCATCCGTTCAGACTTTCCATTCTGCTCTGGACAGTACGGAGTAGACGTTTGGTGAACTATTCCTGCTGATTTGAGACACTGCTGCATTGTTCGATTCACAAATTCTGTGCCATTATCTGATCTGAATATTTTGATTTTTCGTTTTGTTTGGTTTTCTACCATGTTCTTGAAGTCAAAAAAATGTTTCGCTACTTCACTCTTGTTTTGCATTGCGTATACAAAAACCTTCTTTGAAAAATCATCCAAAAATAGAACGTAGTATCTGGAACCACCCAACGATGTAGTATCCATGGGACCGCATACGTCGGAATGAATAAGCTGCAACAAATCAGTTGTTTTATTTGTCGAAGATTTAAAACTGCGTTTGCATTGTTTGCCCTGGCAACATGTAATGCAAGCTTTATCGGTTTCAGGTTTGTCATTTATGATTCCAAGATTTCCAGCTGCTTCCAGTTGCCGCAACACCTCTGTGTTTGGACATTGTATACACACTATAGTACTCTCATCCCATCGCATTGAATTACGCGTCTTCGACGATACAGGTGGCGCTTCAGTTGATTTAGTTTGTACACTGCCAGCCAACTCCGATCATTGGGGAAATGTGTATAGAGAAAACCAAAATAAACAAAACAAAGTCAAACTGGTTTGCCTCTTCTCTTTCTTCATTCATATCGCCATTTCCATCCAACAGTAGGTATAAAATTATTTCTGATGTAATGTAACAGGGTAGGGTAGAGAACTGCAACTGGTTTGGCTTTTCTTAGTGAGAGGAGAATAGAGGAAAGGAGGTGCAATGAGCAAGAGCAAGTATAAATCAACAGCATGGTGGTCGTGGTGTAGGATAGGATGGTGGTGGTGGAGGATTTGTGTGTTTGGAGAGGGGTGCACGATGCAAGGGGTGATCAGTTGGGAAAGACAAATTGAATAAAAACTGAATTTGGCTTCCTTTCTGTCGTCGCAGAAGATTTGAGGATTGGGCATAAAATAATGTATGCTAGACTCTCACTCACAAACCAGTAAGAATAGACCGCCGACTTCCCGTACACCTACCCGATTCCCCCCGGAAAGAATTTCCCTGTCTGTGAATACGTGTAAATGTCAAAATTAATGGCGGCAATGTTTTTCTATGCAATACCATGCGACCAGGATTTTTCAAGTATGCGTGCGTTAATGGCGCCCCTTTGATTTTGTACAGCACCAATACATGAAAGATCCTGGTCTCGCTGGCAGCTTGTAGGCAAAGTCCGTTATGTGGGAGGAGTCGACGGTCTATTCTTACTGGTTTGTGCTCTCACTATTTTGCCTATATTTTTGTCAAATATGCATCGATTTAAATGATTCTTTTTTTAATTGATTCTAATTTATTATGGCATGTGTCTACTTTATGAGGTTTATAATGTAGAAGCATTTTATGTCGGTAAAACGAGCAGCTAACTATTATAGGAGTCTACATCTCTCTCTATATATAAAAATCAATTGTTTGCAAAACTCGAGAAAGGATAGATGCTAGACCGATTTGGATGATTCTTTTTTATTTTGTTCGTCTTGAATCAGGATTTGGCAAAAAAAAATTCGGAAACCCCCAAATGAAAAGCCGAAAAATTGCAAAAAATCTGAATTTCCATTTTGTATGAGAATATAAGTACCTACACCACTAATGATCGCAAAACTCGAAAACCACCGAACCAAACCCAAAGGCAGACATAATACACACAAAAAATTTCAAACGCTATTCTTCAACAGTTTTTAAAATTTGGAATGCATTGTGCTGATGGACAAAAATATATCTGTGCAATAGTACAGATACAATTCCTAGGCACGTGCAAAGCCGGTTATCTTTATATGTAATGTAGTGCAATTATTGTTCCTTTCCCATAACCACCAATACATAATCATTTCGAAACTAATATAGGGAATTAAATCTAAAGAGTAGATACATATGTACATACACATGTACATACTATTTAAATAAAAGTATGTTTTTCTAACAATGTAGGCACTCCTATGTATTTAGAAGAAGTTCTAAGTTTGATTATCATGCACTTCGTAGTGCAAAATAGAAAAATGAAAATATCAGTTTCAAATTCATTTAAATAAGTGATAAACAGATTTTATTGTAATGCTCCATGGCACACACTTTTGGGTTTTCCAGGAATCGTATTGCATAGATAGTATTCTTGTCTATCAGGACAATGCATACCAATTGGGCCTATTCGGCAAAATCTTTTATCCATTTTTCCTGTTATTCTGTTATGAATTTCCATACAAAAGTTCGAACTGTCAAAAAATCTTTTACGACCTCCAAAATTGGTATTCTGCGTGCAAAAATCTTTAATGAAATCTGTTACAAATCATAACAGAATAAAAGACTAAATTTTGTGACTTTTATCATAAAAGATTTTTATTTATTAGAAAGTTTTGGATTGAAATGGATATCTATACAATTTTTCGTCAACGAAATGTTTACAAAAGAAGACAAATGTAATAAATGTGTGTTATATCAGACACTACTTGTGCGTCCCCAAAAGATAAATGCAACATAATACCAAGCAAACCCACGCTTGACTTTAGATTCAACTGAATGTTGAACCAATACAAATCTTATCTACAAATTTGCTGAATAAACAAAAAAGCACTATATAAAGGGTCCATCTGACCATAGATCACTCAGTTCTGTATCACACTTCGTTTAAGCCCAAGATTTCCCCCCACCAGTGGTAAGGAATCTGAAGCTCAATAAAAATATTAAAAATTAAAAAAGTTGTTTCATTTAAAAGTTGGTTTCTGTTCGTTAAGAACAGAAAGAAATATATTTTTTGTGTTCAACAAGAAACACAAATAAAAGTTGTGTATAAACAAGTAGGTATGTAATTGAAAATAATTTATCAATTTATATTTTTGGTTTAGGCGAAGACACTAAACACTTTTGCTGGAACTAAGATTAAATAGTGATCCCTTTGATCTTCCTGATGTGCGTTTTATTCCGCTCTTTAGATTGGATACGGTGAATGCTAGAGTTCTAATGAACAAATTGGAACAATACGCAAGACACGAATACCTACCATCATTTCATTCAAATTTAGGTCAAGTGCATTTCTAATAATGTAATAACGATGTGAAGTTGGATATTTATTTCAAGTTTCTAATGGCATTTTTACGGATACGATTCATATCAGGCATCAATAGGAAGCAAACAAAGAACCTACTAAACAGAACCCGCCCAGATATCGCTAAAATCACGGCAACAACCACGGAGCATTGTCCAATTGGAGCCCATGCGGCCTAAGTATCCCATACAAATACAACCCTCAATGCCGCAGTTGCGGAAATACGAATGAGAAAAAAACTCTCTCATTTCCTCTGCAAATGTCCAGCATCAGACTGCGCGCACTGAACCAGCTATTCTTTGACGACTTTAGCGACGTTTGCGGCAAAGGGATACTGCATCTTATTTATCCGCTTCACATCCGATCACATCCTTAACATTCATCACAAAGTAGGCCATTTTTGGTTTATCGCATTTATCGCCCAGTACATCCAGATTCATTCAGCTGGTTACTGATTTAAACAGTGTTTTCTTATTGGATTTAGATCCATGTAAGAGCAATATATTTGCTTTAGCTCGGTCGTGGTTTTATGTTGTCTTTTTCCTAAAAAGATATTCCACTGTTTATTACACAATTATTTAGTTTGCAGTAATTCATAACTTATTAATTTCAGCCCGCATTTTAATATGTTTTTTGCACAAATGTAACCAGGTGCCTACCGACTATGAATAAAAAAACTCAGTGGTTTGTTTTGACAGCTCCGTAACAGATTTTTAATTTTCGAAGTTCCATAACAGAATTTCATGAAAGTTCGAAACCCCGAATACGATTTATAAAAGATCTTTTATGGTCGAATTCTTTTATGATTCATAACAGAAAATTCATAACAGAATAAAAGATTTTGCCGAATAGGCCTAAATGTTACAAATTTTACAAACTTTGGCTCCCGTGATTGTCGAAGAATAGCGCCACCTTTGTCCAATTTTGACCAAACTTCACAGAATAGCCTTCGTACCAAAAACAAAGATTTTATCATTTTATCAAAATGTGAGTTCATATACCACGATTTTTAAATGGACGGTGCCACGCCCCTTTGTGCATTTTTTTTTATATAGATACAAACCTGCTACAGAAGAATACCTTTATAGAAAAAAAAAGTATCATCAAATTCGGTGTAGCCAAACTCGAGTTATAAACGGAATAAAAAAAATAGATTACTAGCAGTCCCGTGATGGTCTTGCTTGTGTTATTTGGGGTTAGCCGCCTGATGCTGTCATTTCTGGTCTGGAGATAACTGTGAGCTATTCGCTCGTTACCAACTGATTAGTATAGTGCGTCTATATGTTAAAGTCGTTAACAAATTCTCAGACATATTTTTATTCCTTTTTGATTTTCATTTTCCCTCACTTTCGTGTGATCGTTGATCAATGGTTAGAAAACGGGCTTAGATTATCCGTTTTGGGCTGTGCGTTGATGACTTAGTTATATAAAATCAACAATAGCTTACTTAATTTCATAGCGAGAATCTAATCTGAACTGCAAGTCTCTAAATACATATTCATCAATTTCTTACATACTAAAATAATCCATATTTTAAATGTTAGGGATGATTTGGATGATTGCTGCAATAGCATTCAGCGTAGCACTGCGTATAGCCGGAGCCGCTCCTAAAATAATTGTATCTAAATACAAAAGGTTAAATTTGGGTTTAAAATTAAAATAAACAAATTAACTCAAACTGTCAGCCTACAAATCGCATACATACTTATGCACAGTTTGAAACAAACTACTAGAGGTACAAACGAATCCGTCCTGTCAAACAGGTAGGCAGAATTGCGAGACTCAGTTTTTGAGCTGTAGGTAACCTACTATCACCGTAATATCATAATTAATTGTTCTAAAAATTTGGACCTAAAACAATATCTTTCTCACACTACCTACAATATGAGAAAATTGAAAATTTGGATCGATCAGGGTACCTGATTTTATTTGCTAAGATCCAACCAAACTTCCCCACTAGTGCACCTCACATGCTCACCCACCCCATAATTTTCAAATCATCATACATAACCTACCCTTGACACCTAAGTCCAAAAGTCACGACACCACCGCCCATAAATCCAAGAAATACAAAATATGTATTGTTAAAAATCCGATCTATGATTTCATATTTCTCCTTTCCACATTGTTATCCTCTTAAATATCAATTCCAATCGTCATCACTCATCAGCATCACACTCATTATCATGCTAAAAGTACTCTTCCCACACACCACCACTATATGCGAAAAGTATAAATCGATCCGATCTTTCATTTCATATTCCCTCTTTTCATATTGTTATTCTCATAAATGCTAAAAGTACACTTCGCCTAACCTACACACCACCACTACTAACTACCTACGAGTATAGGTATACATCGTATATGCGAAAAGTACCCGATCATTCATTTCATTCCACTTCCACATTCCACTCCTTAACAATGCAATCGGTGGAGAATAAAAGACAACAAAAATACTAATTGTTCTTTCTCTTTCATCTGCATGTTGTCAATGAGACGAATAAGAAAAGAAGAAGGCATCATTTAATTTCGTTTCAAATAATCCAATACAACTACCATGTTCGATTTGAGTAGTTGGTCTCAGAGGTGGTTGGTGGCGCTAGTGCATAAATGCGAAGTGATAGTACTATAGTGTCTATATACAATGGTTTGGATGTCCCATCCGCTTGTGCCAAACTCTTTTATTTGCTGCTATACATGCAATATTTTTATATTGGACATTCAACTGAAAAACCTTATCGGTTTCTGTTGCAGAAGCAAATACCTTTCGCGACTTGTCCATAATATTACAACCCCCAGAATCAAACATAATTGTATTTCCATTCTTTATTACCTGGCTTATAGACATCAAATTGACATTTATTCGAGGAACGTGGAGTACATCACGCATAACAACTTCGTTGATTTCTCCTCCACCGTATACCTGGATGGAAATATCTCCTCTTCCCAAAACATCCAACCTTGAACCATCTGCTAAGACTACGTAATCATTCTCTTTCGAATAGTTCTCAAACAATTCCCTCTGTTTTGCCATATGTGACGAAGCTCCTGAATCGACGAACCAGTTCTGTAGATTACCTTCTTGCACAGAATATGATGCAGCATATACGGCATATTTACTTTTACCTCCATATGCAGATCTTTTTGGACAGTCCTTTTTTATATGTCCATAATCACCGCAACCAAAACATTTTACCCCCTTGGGCCTGTTTCTACCTTTACCATTTCCTTTAAATGTTACCATTGCCTGATCTTCAGCAGCAACACAACCAGACGATTTGCTATTATAGGCGTCGTAATCCTGCAACAACTTGGATTTAATAGCATCAGCAGTAATTGGAATTCCGCTGCTCTCGATTGCCATGATCATAGGCTGAAATTTATTTGGCAATCCACTTAGCAACAAACTACCCACCCACTCATCGTCCACTTTCATTTTTATAGAGTTAAGTTTCTGAGCGGTCCCTATTATTTTATTAACATATTCGGATATACCTGAGCAGTCAGCCAATCGAGTAGTGGTTAATTCTCGCAACAATCCAACCCTCCTTGTGAGTCCTGTGTCATCGAACGTAGATGCCAATTTGTCCCAAACGTCCTTCGCCGTGGCTGTCTCCCTAATGTGCACATACAACGAGGGGTCAATTAGCAAAACTATTTTTGCCTTCGCTTGTGCTATTTTCTCAAGTTTCGTCTCGGTGCCTAAAACTGATGCCCATAAATCATCCATGATGAGATAATTTTCCACCGCAAACCGCCATGTGTCGTAATTTTCTCGCCCTTTCAGACGTTCAATGGCCGGCAAATTACTCATCATAATTTAACTTTAGGTTTTCCACCGAAAAAACGATTTTAATTTAAGAATATCAAGCCTTTACTTTACACTGAATTAAAAGTTTCCTTATTTACTGGGCCCATAACCTGTTGTAGTCCATAAATTGATAAATCTCTGTGAAAAGTCTCAGAAAAAAGAAAAACGCACGTCCATTAGAGATAAAGATACAAAGATGGAAGTACTTTATTGGTGATACCAAATTAAGTTTTTTACATGTATGTAATGCTGCCAAATTAACATTCCCTCCTATACGAGACACGGTTTGCACCTTTGATAAATTAAACACACTTTGACCATAATGGAAAACTTTCTGAATTGTGGTAACAGCGCTAGAACTTTAACCAACGATTTCTACTTGGGGCATGGTGCTTTGGTTTTTTTGACCGATGTTACCCAACAAAGCGATGCTGCGACGTCACACGAAGCGGCCACACTGGCAGGACAGATAAAAGATTTTCCATTTGTTGCTTTTCTGATAGTATGGTACGACACGTTTTGTTTCAAATCAACGTTGAAGGCAAATCAAGTCAGTCACCTAAAATCAACTTTGTTGACTTTACCGAAATGCTTAAGAAATGTTGCTCTTATTTGGAAATATATAGACAAACAGGTTTCGAACAAAACATTAAAACAGCATCTGAATTGGCTTCGGAACTTGGTACGCATTAAACGTAGACCGGGTGAAGAGGCTGTCGAGTCGATGAACCAATAACTGATCCAAAAAAAAGTTTAAAGTTGATTTTTCTAATGCTCTTTTGAACACCGTAATTATATCTATGAAGGAAAGATTTTAACAGATGCAAACTTTTTCAGAAACGTGGAATTTCTTGTTTAACATAAAAAAAAAAAAACAAAATAAAGAAGAACTCGTGCGACATTGTTCTGCACTACAAGAAAAGTTAACGATCGACTTTAAATCTGATCTTGATGGAGATTTGTTGTGCGATGAAATTTTAGGTCTGCAACACTATCTCGAAGACAATCAGGCAACACCTATCGAGACATTAAATTTTATCAAAAAGCACAATCTTCAAGAGTTATATCCCAACACCTGGATATCCCTCCGTATATTCTCTTAACAAAACCAATACCAGTGACCGTTGCACGTGGCGAACGCAGTTTTTCAAAACTAAAGTTGATTTAAACGTACTTGCGGTCTACAATGTCCAACCAGCTTGGCGTCACTATCTATTGAAAATAAAATTGCAGAAAACCTAGACTTTGACAGTCTTATGAAAGAATTTGCTGACAAAAAAACAAGAAAAACAAGTAAAAGTGTTATCATCGGCTTGGCCGATGCTTTGATACCCTCCACTGCATAAAAGTCATGCAAAATGTTTGCCATGCGAGTTAGAATGTGTCTAATATTAGTTTTGTATGGTAGGTAGCAGAACTACTTTACCGACATAGACAATTTTCAATACCAACCTGACGACGGTTAAAAAAGTCCTCTCACAAAATTCCATTCACCTAAGTCGATTCGTTTGGACGCTATCGTGCTTTCAACAGACAGAGATACATGGGTTAAATATTGACTTTGTATGGGAGGTAACAGAACTACTTGACCGACATGGACCATTTTTAATACGAACTTGAAGGTCATAAATATAAGACCTCTCATAAAATTTCAGTTGCCTAAGTCGATTCGTTCGGACTCTATCGTGACTTCAACAGACAGAGAGAGACGTGGGTCTAATAGTGGTTTTGTATGGGAGGTACCAGAACTACTTGACCGACAGACAGACAGACAGACAGACAGACAGACAGACAGACAGACAGACAGACAGACAGACAGACAGACAGACAGACAGACAGACAGACAGACAGACAGACAGACAGACAGACAGACAGACAGACAGACAGACAGACAGACAGACAGACAGACAGACAGACAGACAGACAGACAGACAGACAGACAGACAGACAGACAGACAGACAGACAGACAGACAGACAGACAGACAGACAGACAGACAGACAGACAGACAGACAGACAGACAGACAGACAGACAGACAGACAGACAGACAGACAGACAGACAGACAGACAGACAGACAGACAGACAGACAGACAGACAGACAGACAGACAGACAGACAGACAGACGGACATGGCTAAATCGATTCAGAATGTGATCCTGATTCAGAATATATATACTTTATAGGGTCTCCGGTGAATCCTTCTTGGCGTTACAAACGTAATGGCAAAGTGAATATACCTTCCTGTGGAGGGTATAATAAGATTTTAGTTGTTTTATAATTATTATAAATTATTATATTATTATTTTCAATATAAATATGTATATTATATATCCCCAACAACATTTATTTTTTATAAATAATATGTACGTTTATAGATTAATAATAGCTTTAATACTTCCGTACTAAAATATATAAATTTATAATAGATAGAAACCAACACCTTTCAATTAATTCAGTAATAAAATATATGGTACACAATTGAATATACGTTTTTTTTAAATGTTAATAAAACATTAAAGGGGGCGCCAAAGGCATGACTCGCCCGGGGCGCCAAGATCGCTAAGGCCGGCCCTGATATCGCCTCTACGCACGAAATATCTTCACCACGTTTTTAACTTGACAAAAACAGTTTTGATAAAACTCGATAGTTCAATGAATTTATTGAACAGACAAATATCACAACATAATTGATTTGGTTGTCGGTATCGAACATCTCTCAATATAATTGCATAATATTTATATGGTTGTGCTGTAACTTTATCTACATATCACATTCACAAGTGCGAACAGCATGCGTCACGTCACGACACAAAATATCGATTTTCATTTATATCGTGAATTATTTCCTCCCCTTAGTCGCAAGAGATGATACATCGTGCTCAGTGTACAAAATTCTATTGTACAACTGCTGTCAGTTGCAGTATAAGTCTGTCTTACTCTAAAAAAAATTCTTATACGTCTTCCTGAAAATATGCTTCATATAAGTAACAAAATCCATCAAGATTCTACTTGACCTTCATAGTGTGGCCTTAAGTAGCATTCTCAGTTACCGAATACGGCGTGCTAATGTCTCACTTATTCATTCATCCACGGAATATACAACGATGTCGTGGTGAACCCTGAACGCGGGAGTACAATGCGATGGCACTTCCTTAAATCCTTGCCAATATCCACCATCTTCCACTTATCATGCTCCAGCTCACTCTGAATACACAATTACAAAGACGATGATGGTGGTGACGACGGCAATGATGAAGGCGAGAGAGATGCATTACATTGATATTTCACTTTTCCACTTTCCTACATCCGGTGTGTTGGCGATGCACAGAGGTGAATCGACGGAGAATAGCTTGCACTTACAACTCCTTCTTCTTGACAACCACTTAAGTGCTGAAACATGTTAAAGATGAAAGATTGAAATACAACGGAGGGAAAAAACTTATTTTGCTGGCTTTTAGTTGTTACGTGACCTAAAGGGATTGTACATTGCCAGGTGTATAAATTAGCTAAAGCAGAAAAGTTATGAGGCCTTCCGAAATGGCATTCAATTAAAACCGACTATTAGATAGTTCTGTGTAAAGCTGGTTTTTTTGCTATTGGTTTAAAGTGAAAACTTTTATCGCTTTAGCTTGTACGGAACCGGCCATCAGTAAAAGGATAACATAAGTTTCACATAGAAATAATCAGAGCTGACGAGGGACACAAAAAACTTTCGAATAATTCATTTAACCTATTTTAAAAGCAAAGCTAAATCGTTTTGGATAGAGAAATATATAGGTACCTACTTGCTCCTTATTTCTACATCAGGTATGTCGATGTTGTCGGATAGGCCACTGTTCATTCCGTGCTCTTAATTTTGGAGATTATGTCATGGAACACCATGTTTATCTCGTGGAAGCGGAGCCCAAAGTTGAGTGAGCAGGTTCGTGTGCCTAATACCAGCATACAAAATGAGTTATGAAATAATTTCAAAATTTGGCTATTCAAATTCTGTAGGGTTTTAGTCAAAGAGTAAATTTATTTTAATACCTTGAGCGCACTTATGCTACTTTGCTATCCCTAGGTAGGTACTCGAAAGTTTGTGTCTTTAGAATTGTCCCGGAGCGAGGGGTCCGGCATTCGCAGAGGATTTCTTTTACGACCGGTCATTGCGACATTTGGTGGGCTACTGGTGTATCTGAACTCTACCAGCAAAGTAATCCTACCACCTTTGAAAATACTTGAAGAATGACATTTGTCATTCCCACTAAACCATATGAGCGCGCACGAGGATGTTGAGGAGATCACCACAGAGGTTAAGTCTGCAGATTCTAAAATGCATTCTAATTACAATATCAGCAGAACCACAATAGCATCGTTTGGATCCATAGAGATGTTCGATACTACACACCCTTCAGCATGGAAAAAGCGTTTCGAAATGTTCTTACTAGCGAACTGCATTAAAGACGAGGAAATACAGAAGGCTACATTTCTTACTAGCTGCGGAGCACATTGTTTCGGTTTGGTAGAATTCTTGATTTCGCCAAAGCAAATCGAAAATGTCTCGCACAAATCCATAATTGAGACACTGATGAAACATTTTATTCCAACTCCATCGGAGATCGCTGCATTCTTTCGATTCTTCAAACGCGATCAACAACCGCAACGAATCAGTTTCCGATTATATAGCCGAGCTTCGTCATCTCATCATCGATTGCAACTTCGACGGAAAGACCGTGTCGACCGAATGTTGCGAGATCGACTTGCCTGCATCAATGGAAAGGTCATTTCAGCATTACCAGATTATTTTTTCCAAAAATGCTAAAGCCGGTGCGAAAAACTGCTAAACAAAACCGTCAAAAATGCTAAAGAAACTACGATCGATTTCTTCACGAAGATTAATTGAATTTTTTACATTTTAATGTATATTTATAATATTTGTGTACGTCAAACTTCCATAACTCAAACTTTTTTAAGTCTAATTTTTCTATTTCTCGAAGTTTTATTGTGAACTCTACGTTTTCAACTTTTAAACTTTTGGCCTTCATAACTCGAAATTTCTATAACTCGAATTTATTTTCTTTTATTTTTAGAGTTGAACTTATGGAAGTTCCCCTACATTATTTGTTTTTAACGATAAATATTTATAGTCATAGCATAGCCATAGGTCATAATTATTGTCATCGAGATGAGAATTTCTGCATTTAGGTACATGGATACAATATTAATAAAAATTCAATTATTCGAAATCTTTAAAAAGAACATTCGAATTCATTAAAGGCAAAATCTTATTTGTTGGTATAAAAGTATATAGGTATTGATGACGGGCTATAGGTCATAGTTTAAAATACTCTTGTTTGTATTTTAAATTTCTTTATTAATTTGTCCGATATTTCGACTTTCTTCGAAAGTCATCTTCTGGGACTGTCAAGAAAAATGTTTGACAATAAAATTAACAATCAACATATATGCACATTAATAAACTTACACAATTTTTTATAGAACATAAATTAATACATTGCACAATATCTTATGACTAATACACAACATGAATTATGACATATGAGTCATCGTTGTCATCTTCTTCTTGTGTTGTTTGTTTATCAGGTGTCTGTAGATGTGTGCGCATTTTTCGGTGTCCATTTTATAGTTGAGTCGTTGTTGTGATGGTACATTTATTATGTGAAGCATTTCTTTTGTACCCCCCTTCGGGTTAGGGGAAAGAATTTACCCGAGGTAGGCATGCCTGTCGTAAGAGGCGACTAAAGTCCAAATTTTTAAACTTTTTGAAAAAAAGTTAAACAAAAAAAAAATGCAATGAACAAAACAAATAATATAACTACCCCAGGTGGTACGCCAGGCAAACTGGTGACTCCACCCTCTTCGGAGGTCGGTTCCATGGATTCTGGGGGGAACCATTTATTGCTAAAAGATGACCCATTCATAAAGAGTCGTAAGATGGTAAGAACACCACCATCCAAACCAACAAAGGAAGTAACAATGTTGGAAACTGATTACAAAAGAGCCTGTGAAGAAAGAGACAATTATAAGCAACTTAGTGAAAAGCTGACAAGCGAAATTGATAAGCTAAAGCTGGAGTTGCATCTGCTTAAAGAACAGGTCAATAATAACAATAAAATTGAGCAGATACCAAAAACTGTTGTGTACTCCACGGACGAAGAGGAATTACACAGAGAGACAGAACCATCATTTAGTAGGAGAAAAATGAATAAAAAACGAAAAATGAGTATGTCCCCGGAGCTTTCGCCACCAAAAGTAAAAGAAAAAAGCCCAGAAAAGACAAAAAACAAAGAAACCAAGACACTCAAGTCAATAAAGCCTCCCCCAATTATAGTACTTTGTATTTCGAAGTACGAAGGCTTGTTAAATATAATAGAGGAAAACAAAATAAGGGCTAGTACAGTTCTCCTTAATAGTAATGATGTCAAAATTAATGTAGTAGACGAAGAATCCTACAGAAACTTGACGAAATTACTAAATCAGAAAAAAGTGCAATGGTACTCGTTTGAAAATAAACAAACAAGACCGATAAAGGTTGTTGCAAAGAAACTACACTTTTCATGCACACCTGAACGCATTGCAAATGACCTAAAGAAGAAAAATTTCAAAATACTAGAAGTTGTCAATATGCTTAAGTATAAAAGCAAAGCACCACTGCCGATGTTCATGCTTACTTTTGAGCAAGATGAAGACATCAAGAAAATTTATGAAATTAAAGATATCCTAGGAATGAAAGTAAAAATTCATCCTTTGCGTAAGTCTAAGCTAGTTCCTCAATGTAAGAACTGTCAAAAGTATGGTCACACTCACAAATACTGCAACTCAAACTCGAAATGCGTTAGATGTGCAGGAGATCACCATACAAAGGACTGCATTAAGGAAAAAAAGGCAACCCCAAAATGCGCCAACTGTAGCGAAAGACACCCAGCCAACTATAGAGGCTGCATAGTAGCAAAAGAGCTGCAACAGTTAAAAGATCACAAGCTAAAGAAACTGCAAAAGCCTGTCCAAAAAGACGCGCCTAAAGTCAGCGGAAATCGAAGCAAAAAAGATTTAGGACCGAAATCGAGGGCCCAAAAGAATAAAAAAATAGATAAAGCTAGAGAAAATCTACCTTCAAACAAAAATGTGAACTTAAGTCCCACATCAGGTCCAAAGAAAACATATGCACAGGTTACTTCGAGCAACGTTGCCAAACCAGTCGGAGACCGTAAGCCTTGCAGCAATGCCATGGAGGATATTATGCAAAGAATTCTCAACAGAATGGAAGATATGGAAAAGAATAATAAGAAAATTCTGGAAAGAATATCTTTCCTGGAAAAACAAAACAGTAATAAAAGAACTGTACTTAAAAGATCCTAATGACTAAAAACATAAAATTTTTATTATGGAATGCCAATGGTCTCGAGAATCGCAAAGACGAATTGCAAGTGACTCTCGATATAAACAAAATTGACGTATGTCTAGTCTCCGAGACACACTTTAAAATTGGAACAAAATATAAACTGCGCGGATACAAAACATATCATACCCCACATCCTCACAATACGGCAAGAGGGGGGGCCGCAGTTATAATCAAAGAAAATGTTAGCTACGATGATGGTGAAGAATACCAGTCGTGTGAAATACAAGCCAAGTCCGTAATCATGAAAACAAGCAGCGGCCAGATAACGGTAGCTGCGGCATATTGTTCTCCTAGCTACAGGCTGAAACAAAACGATTTTAAATGTCTCTTCCACAAATTTGGAAATAAGTTCATAATAGGCGGAGATTTCAACGCAAAGCACAAAGTTTGGGCATCAAGATTAACAAATACAAGAGGAAGAGAACTCCTCGAATCTATGAAAGAAGGCAATGCTAATTACCATTCAACGGGAAATCCTACATACTGGCCCACAGATATGAACAAAATCCCGGACGTTGTCGACTTCTTTATAACTAAGAATATTTCCTTAAATACTACCCGAGTGCAAGAAGGGCCAGACCTTGACTCAGATCACTCATCTGTGTTGCTTACACTTGGTAATAAAATAATAATGAAGGAACGGAACCCACGCCTAGTCAACAAGCTCACTGACTGGACATATTTCAAATATTTGTTAGAGGAACGGATTGAACTATCCACAACAATTGATACAAAAGAGCACCTAGAAAATGAAGTACATACTTTCACTCTAGACATACAAAAGGCTGCTTGGGCTGCAACGCCGGAATCAATTAGTAAAATAAAAAGAAACGTATATCCCAAAGAAATATGCGAAATTATATCAGAAAAGAGGAGAGCTCGTAAACGCTGGCAAATATCGAGAGCGCCAAGTGACAAAACAAGACTCAACAGTCTAAACAATAAACTAAGAAAAAAGATCAAAGAAATGAAAAATTTGTCTGTGGAAAGATACCTTACAAATCTGACAAATGATGCCAGTACAGAATACTCACTGTGGAAGGTTACAAAAAAAATGAACAGACCAACAGCATACATTCCACCAGTTAAAAATAGCAGTGGAAGCTGGGCGAAAACAAATAAACAAAAGGCGGATCTATTTGCGGAACATCTTGAAAACGTCTTCCAGCCATACGAAGACATTGATTATTTACATCAAACGGACATGTGCGAAGACGAGAGATTGATTCCAGCAGTAACCTCTGAGGAAATATCCACTGAAATAAGAGTAAAAATGAACCCGAAAAAAGCTCCGGGGTTTGATTTAATTACGAGTGAAGTTCTAAAGAAACTGCCTAAAAAAGGTTTGAAAAAAATAGCACAGATAATAAACGCAGCGTTTAGACTAAGGTATGTACCACGCATGTGGAAAGTCGCGGAAGTTATTATGGTACCAAAGCCGGGCAAATTGCCCAGTGAAGTTACCTCATATCGTCCGATTTCATTGTTGCCAATTTTATCAAAGCTCTTCGAAAAAATTCTTCTGAAACGACTCAATCCGATCATAGAAGAAAAAACACTGATACCAAACCATCAATTTGGATTTAGAAATAGGTACTCAACTATAGATCAGGTTCACAGAATAACTGATAAAATAGAAAAGGCCTTAGAAGAAAAACAAATATGCTCCACCATCTTCCTTGATGTAACACAGGCTTTTGACAAAGTCTGGCATGAGGGATTGGTCCATAAGCTACAAAAATATCTTCCCAAACAATACTCAGAAATATTAGAGTCATATATAAACCAGCGATTATTTAGAATTAAACAAGAAGATGAGTACTCTGAATTAAAATATATAAAAGCGGGAGTACCGCAAGGTAGTGTGTTAGGACCTGTACTTTTCCTTATATACACGAACGACCTACCACAAAATGACGAAACTACTGTAGCCACATTTGCAGACGATACTGCTGTACTTGCTGTCGGAAAAACCATGCAGGAAGTTACAGAAAAACTGCAAAGGACAGTTAGTGATATATCTGATTGGACCAAAAAATGGCAGATAAAATTAAATGAACTGAAGTCAATCCATGTTCATTTCACCAATAAAAACGTACAACACATACCTGTGTACATTAATAACAAAGAAGTTCTTCATTCGAACTCAGCTAAGTATTTAGGCATGACTCTAGATGCGAAGTTGCGCTGGAAAACTCATGTCAAGAAAAAACATGACGAACTAAATATACGATACAATAAAATGTATTGGCTCATAGGGAGGCATTCATGTCTCTCAATATATAATAAACTGCTTCTATATAAGCAAGTCCTAAAACCAATATGGACTTATGGTCTCCAGCTCTGGGGGTGCACAAGTAAGACAAACCTGCAAAGCATTCAATGCTTCCAAAACAAAGTACTACGCAATATTGTTAATGCGCCATGGTACATACGTAACGCTGATCTACATAGAGATCTAAAAATTGAAACGGTAGAGGACGAGGTCAGGAAAGTCGCAAGACGACATGAAGGTAGGCTTCGCAACCATGCTAATTCAGAAGTAGTCGAACTACTTAAAAACAACAATTTAGTTAGAAGATTACGAAGAGTAAAACCATTCGAACTAGTTAACTAGGACTAGGAAAAAAGAAAATAAAGACAATTTCACAACTCAATCACACTAACAAAAGTGATAAAGAATTAAAAAACAAAAGGTAACAGACTAACGTTAGTACCTTATAGCATAGTATTTATTATAAGTATTAGAAACAAATTGCTGATTAGTTTAACGACTAGGTGCGATTATTGGAAGGATGGCAACACCATGCTTCCCTCGGGTGTTTTTTAGTGGGTGAGCTAACCACAAGTCCCACACTATCGCAAAGCTCGCATGCGATGTCTTTCAACGATTTTTACATCCAGCTACACGCAAAAAAAAAAAAAAAAAAAATTTCTTTTGTATACCTTCGTATGTAGTTGGTTTCTTCTTGCAGTATTTTAACGTTGTCGAAGTCAGGGTAATGTCCGAATTTTATGCAATGGGCAGCTAACGCAGTTTTTTGTTCTAATGGTGTAGACAGAGCTTTTTGGTCAGATTTATGTGAGGCTATTCTTGTCCGTAGTTTGTTTTTGGTCGTCCCAACATATGCTTTGTTGCATAAGTTGGACCCGTCTCCACTACAGGGAATTTTGTAAATCAGGTTTGATTTATCAAGCTTGTCTAGTTTTGTTTTTGTATTGCTGTATAGTTGTCGTAAAGTATTTGTTGTCTTAAGTGCAATTTGATATTTATTTTTGTCATATATGTCCGATTTTGTAAATCTCTCCGAGAAGTCAGTTACATACGTCATTGATTTATATATTAGGTTAGGCTTTTCTTTCAGCACAATGTTGTCTCTTTTATAATAATTGTTGATTAAATCCCTCGTAGTCTTCTTTGGAAATCCATTTTTGTTTAGTATTGTGGTTATCTTCTCAATGTTGTCCTTATGAAATTGTTTGTCGCTGATATCTAGTACTCTTCTGATAAAATTGTTTGCAGTATTGAATATAATTCTTTTAGGATGCTTCGAATAGAAATTTATGAGTCGTCCTGAGGCCATAGGTTTCTGGTACCAGTCAATTATTAATTTGTTTCCTTTGCGTATGATAAGTGTGTCCAGGTATGGTAATCTTCCGTCGGTTTCTTCTTCTTTAGTAAATTTAATGTGTCGATGGAATGCGTTCAATTTATTTAAAGTTTCATTTATTTGATCAATTTTAATTATCGCGAAAAGGTCATCTACGTATTTAGTTACTAATCTCGGTTTAGTTTCCAGCTCGTCAATGGATTTATCTAAAAGTTCTTCCATAATTATGTCCGCTATCACTGGTGATGCCGGGGATCCCATGGGCATTCCTCTTTGTTGTGTGTAAGTTGCGGCGTTATGTTTAAAATATCTGTTCTCTTTTATGCAGAAATTTAAGATGTCCATGAAAGTGTCTTTGTCCATATTAGTAAAGTTCTTAATTTTTGTCCATTTGTTTTGAATGACATTTAACGCTAAATTAACAGGAATGCTAGGGAATAATGAGACCACATCAAACGACATAATCATTTCATCGTCATATATATAGGTGTCATTAATACGGTTCTTGAATTCTACTCCATTGTTAATATTGTACTTTGAATCTTTAGTCAAGTTTTTCAAAATCGTTATAATATATTGGCATCGTCCATACGACGGGGAGTTTATGGAAGAGCAAATAGGTCTTAACGGTGTATTTTCTTTGTGTATCTTAGGTAGTCCATAGATTCGGGGTGCTGTCGCTGTCTTCGTGGTCAATCTTCTCTTCACTTGTAAAGATATAATATTGTCTTTAAATAATATGTCAACGAGTACATTGTTTTTTTGTTGTAATGTAGATGTTGGATCTCGTTTTATTTGTTTGTATGTCATAATATCTCGTAGAATATTTTTCATTTTGTTTTCGTAGTCCATTTTCTTCATAGCAACTGTTATATTTCCTTTGTCCGCGTTTAATACTAATATGTTTTCATTCAGTTTTAGGAACTTTTTTTTTTTTTTTTTTTTTGGCCTCTACTGTATGTAGTATGTTTTTGTCTATATCGTCTATTTTCATCTTTCTCATATGTCCGTCAATAAGTGTTGTAAATTTGTTTCTTGCTATTTCCCTATCTTCACTTGTTGTAATTGTACGTAGAAGGTATTCTCCCTCTGCTATGCAGTTGAATATCGGAAATTGTTTTTATGTCGTCGGCAATGCATGTTTGGGTCCGAGAGATAATAACCATTGTATGTCATTTGGTATTGTTATGTCAGTCGTATTAATGAACCATTCTGTGTTATGAATCCCCAACATTTTATTTTTATTTTTAAGCTCAGTTATTTGTGTTTCTTTTAGTTTGTTATATTTATTTAATTGTGTGTTTTTTATGCGTGTACTAAGCTTATCATAAAGAAATTTAAAATACAAACAAGAGTATTTTAAACTATGTCCTATAGCCCGTCATCAATACCTATATATTAATATAATTGGAGGTCGTTAAAAACAAAATCATTTGGTATAAAAGTTGTAACAGATTCCACTTACAGAAACCCCAGCTGTTTGCTAAATTAATGCAATATTTTCATTATACTAAATACATATATTACGGTCTTTAGTTGCAATCTGCTGCATGTGAAATTTACGATCAAATCATGCTAAAATCGCAGGAAACTGCTAAATCTGGTAGTGCTGGGTCATTTAAGTTCCGTTTGAATGATACAAAACTTTCCTTAACTTTCCTAAGTAGCTATCCATTGAAAATTTCGAACTTTTGTAAAAGTCTATTTTTTTGACTTTTTTCCTCGGTCTAAACAAAAAAATGTTTTGATGCAAAAAGTTTCTTCAAACAATTGTAATAGTGACTGCAAAACAATTTTTCAAAAATCTCTTCGCTAATAGTTTTTATGATTTACGACCAAATCTTCAGACGTGTTCTCCATTGGCTGCTGAAGGGTTGGCCAGTCGTGCAACCGGATGACAGTGTGAGAACATACTTTCAAAGGAGGGACCAGATTTTGGTAAATAAAGATTGTTTGCTTTACGGCGATCGTATTATCATTCCAGAGGCTGCTCGGGAGGACATACTTAAATTGTAGGTACATAATAGTCATCCTGGAGTGGTGAGAATGAAGAGCCTGGCCAGAAGATACGTATGGTGGCCGAAGATGGACAGCGACATCGAGATGATGGTGAAAAGATGTGTTACCTGCCAGCAATCTCGACCAGAAAAAGCGCATTCGACAGTTCATCCTTGGGAAGTGACTACGAAACCATGGTCACGTATTAGGTACATAGACGTTCCTCGTTATAGCAGATATTCATCAAATTTTCGATCAACCACAAATTTCTCGTTGATACGTATCAAATATTCGGGCGCATCAAATTAAAAAATGTACATATATTTTCTTTTTACTGTAATATAACGACTTTAGAGCGAAATGTCTTCGGTAGACATCCCAAATGTACTTATACTACGAGTAGCAGCGATTTTAAAATTATTTGCCCAATAAGGAAACTATCAGCTGAGCGTTGAGAATAACTTTAGCATTGACATTGTACAATCAACAGTGTTGGTCGTTCTTTTGATTTGCGAAAAAAGCTACTGTTTAATAAAAACAATTAACCAAAACTAGAAGTCGGTTATAAAACAACAACCAACTACAAATCAGAAACGTCAAACGTGAAAACAGAACCCATTCTCAATGATATTTTGATAAGTATTTACAATGGGGTAAAATTTATCAATTGATACTCATAATACCAAATTATCAATGAATTGATAGGATCTATTTACTAACTGCTCCTTTTCACCCTTCGAGTAACGGTCAAGCTGAGGGAATGGTTCGCACAACCAAAGAGTATCTAAAGCGAAATTCTTCCGGGCCTATGGACTTGTTTATACACTTGTCTTCTTTTGTAAACATTTCGTAGACGAAAAATTAAATAGATATCCGTTTTAATCCAAAACTTTCTAATTAATAAAAATCTTTTATGATAATAGTCATTTTGTCTTTTATTCTGTTGTTGTATTATTTTAATGTTTTCTCCTCGATAGATTTGTTGCGGGAAATTGTTGTATTGTTTTAATGTTTTCTCCTCGATAGATTTGTTGCGGGACTTGCATTAACACTTGGCGATTTTTCCTTGAATAACTATTTCATAACAAACGTTTCGGTCGCACTTTATTGTTTAGAATGTTTTAAGGAATATTTTGCGTGCGTCGTGCTGTGTATTAACGATAAATTTTATTGTGAAAAACGAATATAAATCGCGAAAGAGAAATAAAACACACACAAAAATGCTTGTTACTTCCAACACTTTATTTTAACAACTGACTATTGTCTAGTGTCTGCTCTGCCTCCGAACATGCATTTTTTGACAGTCGCTGAAGGTGATAGATGATACCTTTGAGAACGCTGGCAGTGACCAGTTCACTAAGGTAATTTGAATTAGTGTAGATAAAGGGAAGACATACATAAGATAGATAAGCGAGATATGCGAATAAGACACGATTATAAAATTATTAATTCGTGGAAAGAAGAGTAAGAATGTGTAATACGATTTGCGTATGCTGGCAGTGACCAGTTAGCCAAATATAAGATAGATAAGTGAGATATGCGAATAAGACACAATTGTGTTTTCATGGAAAACGACCTCAAACAACTCGTTTTGAAAACTGCAATATGTATGGGAAAACTTCTGTTTTCGAGTAAGTTTTCGACTGTTTTCGCGAAAACCCAGTTTTCGGCTTGGTGTGAATAGGGTATTATGGCCAAATCACAACGGCGCTTTGTCGCTTGCGTGCGTTGACAGGCGTTTTAGAAACTTTATCGTACTTTATGT
The DNA here is from genome assembly GCA_949372485.1 of Cheilosia soror. Classification (NCBI taxonomy): domain Eukaryota; kingdom Metazoa; phylum Arthropoda; class Insecta; order Diptera; family Syrphidae; genus Cheilosia; species Cheilosia soror. The sequence goes on along the minus strand of OX443561.1, from coordinate 58,253,527 downwards.
CAACGCGCGCAAGCCGCAGTTTTCCAAAACTAAATGCAGCTTCAGAGCGTTGGCGCGTTAAGAGATTATGCCCAATTCACAACGGCGCTTTGCCGATTGCGTGCGTTGACAGGCGTTTTAGAAACTTTACCGTACTTTATGTCAACGCGCGAGTTACGTATTCATAATCATAACGTATCCTATGACCTATTTAATGATGAGTTACTATTTCTAAGACAACCATTTGAGTTATCATTTCGAATGTCAAATATAAATAAAACACAAAATTATAACAATACACATATAAGCTAGCTACATCTAATAAAATACATATATACAAATGTTTCAACTAAACTTAAATCTAAGAACTTGCAAAATAACAATAAGACTAAACTAAATACATATTGGACAACAAATTTGTATACACATGTGTCTCAACATAAACGAAAACAACACAACATGCATTTGATCTTACTCATGCAAATTCAATCATCATGCACAGTAGACCAATAAATTAGATCTTGTTCTCTAAAATTCTCACGCACAAGTAAAAACAATATATAAAGCGTTGATTTTGGCTTAGCAACAATAAAAGCTTATCGAAGTAATACTGTTCCTATATGTAACAATAGACACTGTAGCTTTTGGATAAAACACAAAAATACCAATCATATCATAATTTGTAAGTTTAGTTTGGACTTGACCATCAACCAGAATGTATTAACTATTCTTTTTTTCGTCAATAAAAAATTGTTTACGAACATATGAGTTCTTGGTTTCATTTTGACTTTTTATAACTGGCGCAGTCGAAACTTTGTATAATCCGGAGGTCGCGTATCCATATAAAATATATAGTGGATAAGTGTTCTTTACTAAGTAAAAGTGTAGTAAACCTTATTAACTAAAAACCAAAAGTATATTGGTTTCATTAAGTGCAAGTGCATATTGCATAAACTATTAATAAACTTATTGACTATACGTGAACCTCGCATCAAGTGCATATTGGTGTAAAGTGGATAACAAAGAGGACCGGGGCACACTTACAACGTGGAGGATTTTCATTCTTCAGCCCAGGACGAACCTACAACTAATCTCGCAGCAAAACATCGTGTGAGTCGTTAATTGTTATTACAAACTCTATCTCCAATTCCTTTATCTTAAAAAATTAAAAAAAAAATTTAATAAATAAAAAAAAAATAGTATATACATATATGAAATTATATGTATAAAAATATATATATATAAAAAAAATTGCGTTGGTATATGCATATGTCTGATAGATACCATAGAAAAAAAATATTAGCACATAGATTTAGATATAGAAATACAACTGCATTCTTATATAAACCATATTGTGTGCAAGAGAGTGAAAGTGAGGAGGAATTGCGGATTTCGAGAGATAATATAGATCTTAATAACGCTAACATGGCAAATGCAAATGTTAACGGAGTTTCTGGCATAGGTTTAGAACATGTTTATCCAAATGGTATAGGAATTAGCGGTTCCGAGCCAAGCGTTGCTTTAAGTAATAATTTAAGTAATCTGTTAAATAATGGTATAGGTAATAATGATAATCAGACTGTTGAAAATAGCACTACAAATACTACGAACAACGTGAGCTTAGACGCAATAAACAGTATTTTTAACAGTCTTAAAATCCCGGACGCAATTAAAGACCTACCTCAATTTGATGGCAATTGCCGATTGCTATACGAATTTATTAATAATGTTGAGGAAATATTAGCCATTATGACTTCTATTAGTGATACTCCTTATGCTCGAATTATTATGAGGGCCATTAGGAATAAAATAACGGGTCCCGCAAATGAAGTTTTAAATATGTTTGGGACGCCCTTAGTTTGGAGTCAAATCAAAGCTAATCTAATTTTACATTATTCAGATAAAAGAAGTGAGACATCTCTTATACGGGATCTTCATTCACTTAAACAATCGAATGACACACTAGAACGATTTTACTCCAGGATAATAGAAATATTATCAACCCTGAATAACCATGTCCATATTCACGAAAAAGATCCGAATGTAGTTTTAGCCAAAAGCGGCCTTTATGCAGAAATGTGTTTGAATGCATTCCTGATTGGTTTAATAGAACCCCTTGGATCAACTGTTAGAGCCATGAGGCCTACAACGCTGCAGGAAGCATTCAGCTTCTGTATAAAAGAGCAAAACTCTTATTATATGATGTTTAAAGGCCAAAATGTTACTAGACCATCCAGACCGTATCAAACTACTCAAAGCCCAATAATCGCTAATCAGCTTAACAACCCTTACAGTTACAGACTAAGTTCATTTCCGCGAAAAGAGTATATGCAACCACAATTCCCGAATAACCATGCACTTGTTCCGGTATCTTATAGCCAACGGCAAAATATACCGCTTCCCATTCAAAACGGAAATAATTTTACCCCACCTCAAAACCAACAACAAAACATAATGCCTCGATTCAATTCAGTTCAACCGCGTCCTATTCGAATGGATATATCTAGTGGAAATTCTCGTGTACGAACTCAGCAATCAAATTTTAGAGGACCATCATCTTACAGTAGGCAAAATAACAACACATTTAATGACAACAATACAGCTCCCAATCATAACTACAATATTAGAGAAGTACATAGCATTCAACACCATACACCCTATTACCAACCCCCAACAGTCAATGTAAACCCTATTATCCCAGAACCGTATCCTACTTACTCTGAACTAGATCAATACCCACCTTTGCAAAACCAGGATGTAACAGAAAACACTTATAATTTTCAAGAAGCCATTAATGAAATCGATGACACAAATTTTCAGTTGACTGCCTCGAACAGCCAATCGGATTTTTGGACATAAACAAACATAGCTCTAGCATTCTACCGTACATTAATATACTGTCTAGTTCAGGACAATTACTGAAGTTCCTAGTCGACACAGGTGCTTCGGCAAACTTCATCAATCCTGAACATACAGACCCAAAAACCCACGAAGTTATAGATCCGATTTGCATAACCGCATTTTTAAATAAATATAAACTAAACCAACAAGTAACTCTCTCCGCATTCAAAGAATTTAATACAGATGAGAAGTTCAAATTTTTGGTTTTCAAATTTCACTCCTATTTTGATGGCCTAATAGGTTTAGAGATGATGAAACACTTAGATGCTAGAGTTAATCTGAAGGACAAACTATTAGAAACTAGAAATGCCACTATCCCAATCCATTTCAAACCCAACTATATTTCAAAAGTGTACCATATTCCTGCGAACTCCAAAATTATTGCTAGGCTACCTGTTGATCTAGAGAACGGTGATATTTTTTTGAAGCCTACAATGATAAATAAGTACCTTAATATACCTGAGGGTGTCTACAAAGCTGTAGAATGGTATAGCTGTGTAGAAGTTATCAACCTATCAGATCAGGAACAGCAACTATTTTTAGAACAACCACTTAAGGTAGAACAATTTTCACCCTTTCAGGAAGTGCATAATATGGAAATAAAATACTGCCCCGATGGAGAAAAACACATTCTTCATAATTATGTACCAGATCTTATTAGAGCAGATCATTTAAATGCCGAAGAGAAGAAAACGCTTTTTAAGACTATTAGGGAATTTGATGACGTATTCTTTAGGGAAGGTGAGCAACTGTCATTCACAAATTTAGTCAAGCACCGCATTAAAACGATAAACGACATACCAATTTACATCAAGTCGTACCGATATCCGGAAGTCCATAAAGCTGAAATCAAAAACCAAGTACAAAAGCTTCTCGAGCAAGGAATCATTCGGCCAAGTTATTCCCCATGGAGCAGTCCAATATGGATTGTCCCCAAAAAAATGGACGCTTCCAATAAACAGAAATGGCGAATGGTAGTCGACTACCGAGCATTAAATCTTAAAACAATCAGTGATAGATATCCCATTCCAAACATCGTTGATATTTTGGATCAGTTAGGAAGATGCGTGTACTTTACCACCTTGGACTTGGCATCTGGGTTTCATCAAATTGAAATTGACCTCCGAGATATTCCGAAAACAGCGTTCTCAGTGAATAATGGTCACTATGAATTTGTTCGAATGCCATTTGGCCTGAAAAATGCCCCGTCCACATTCCAACGGGTAATGGATCATATCCTGGGGGACTTGCAAGGTAAATTATGCCTCGTCTATATGGACGACATTATTGTGTTCTCCTCTTCTCTTCAGCAACATATGGAAAATCTCTATAAAGTCCTTTCTAGATTACGGCAATTCAATCTTAAAATCCAACTTGACAAGTCGGAGTTTTTGCGCAAAGAAGTGGCCTTCCTTGGTCACATTGTGACTTCCCAAGGTGTAAGACCAAACCCTGAAAAGATCGAGGCAATACAAAAATTTCCTATTCCTCGTACGACAAAACAAATAAAATCTTTTCTAGGTTTGTTGGGCTACTATAGGAAGTTCATTCAAGACTTTGCTAGGATAACAAAACCCCTCACTGAGTGCTTAAAAAAGGGAAGGCAGATCAAGCTATCAATATATCCGTTGTTTTGAGCATTGTAAGGATATCTTAAGCAATGATCCACTGTTGCAGTATCCGGATTTTTCCAAATCATTCAATTTGACCACAGACGCAAGCAACTTTGCGATAGGTGCAGTTTTGAGTCAGGGCCCTATTGGTAATGACAAGCCTATATCTTATGCATCACGTACATTATCGGAAACTGAAATAAGATACAGCACGATAGAGAAGGAGCTTCTAGCTATCGTTTGGGCAACCAAACATTTTCGCCCTTATCTGTATGGACGTAAGTTTCTGATAATTACTGATCATAAACCCCTTACTTGGCTCTTTTCACTTAAAGATGCAAACTCCAAACTTATAAGGTGGCGCTTAAAGCTAGAGGAATTCGAATACGAGATTCATTATAAAAAGGGAACAGCAAATACTAATGCCGATGCATTGAGTCGGGTAGAAATAAACGTCAGCGAGTCCCTTCAAAATAATGTGTCTGATTTGGAAGAATGCTCTAACTTATCAACAATCCATTCTGCTGAAGAAAATTTGGATGAAGGGATACCAATCTCAGAACGACCCTTGAATGAGTTTACTGAACAATTAGTTTTTGCAAAGACAAAACAAATAATGAATCCATCAATGATTTATAAGAAACTTTTTGATACCAAATGTCGTCGGATTTTTAGACAACCGGATATAGACAATGAGCAGGTAGTTACAACGATACTTAAAACTTACCTAAAGCCAAAAAAACTCACAGCCGTATATACCGATGATGATACTTTTAAAATAGTTCAAATAGTTTATTCAAAATTCTTCGCTAATAGTAAGATTTTCAAATTGATTCGTTGCAGGGATAAGTTAACCGATTTAGTAGATAATGACAATCAAGATGAAGTGATAAATGATTACCATCTAAAATCTAATCACAGAGGTATTAACGAAACACTGCAACATCTTCGCAGATCTTATTATTTTCCAAACATGAAGAGTAAAATAACAAAAACGATTAATAACTGTGAAAAATGTCAGGTACTAAAATATGATAGGCATCCTCCTAAAGTAAAATATGAGATACTAGAAACACCTAATTTGCCCTTAGATACTATTCATATAGATGTGTATGCCATTCAGAATCAGCAAATTTTAACCATAATTGATCGATTCTCAAAATTTGCATCCGCCTATATCTTGACTGCCCGAAATAGTTTCAAAATAATTCAGTCATTAAGAGAATTTTTCGCACACCATGGTATTGCTAAAAAAATAGTATGCGATTCTGCGTCTGAATTTAATTCAAATTTGTTCAAGGAGTTTTGTGACAGATACAACATTATGCTACACATTACAACACCTCAAAATTCAACAGGGAATTCACCGGTAGAAAGGTTTCATTCTACTCTTACTGAAATCTACAGAATAATATACGACAGGGACAAAAAACAAATATGCCAAGATATATTGAACGAGGCCCTCACAACCTACAATACGAGTATTCATTCTGTAATAAACATAACACCAATAGAGCTGCTCACAGGTAGGGCACCAAGGTTCACGCAATCGGTATCCTATGATTCTGAGCATGACTATCTAAATAAACTGCAACATTTTCAGAATAGACTTTATGAACAAATTAAGAGTAAAATAGAAGACCATAACAAAAAAACGATTGACAAACGAAATATAAATAGAGAAATACCACCAACGTTTAATGAGGACGATACAATTTATGAATTTAACAACAGACGAAATAAGCTAACACCAAGGGCAAAAAAGTTGAACGTTAGGACAGATAGAAAAGTGACTGTTATAACAACAATTAATAATAGGAAATCCCATAAAAATAAAATAAAGCGGAAAAGAAAATTTAAGACTCCCAATAGTAACAAAAACAATGATTAGAAAAAAAAAACGAAAACATCTAGTTATGTAGGTAGAACTATCAATACGTTTGTTATGAGTAAACTAAAGACAATTTCAAACAAGGAATAATAGGAACTCAGATCATTATTATTACCTTATGCTATTACAAAAATTAATGTATATTAAACTCGATAGCTTACGATTGAATATGTCTATGTCTATCCCAGAAAATCCTCTCTTTAAAACACGAAACTCGAAATATAAATCTTGTTTACAGACAGACAATTCCTCCACAGTTTCTCTAGCTACAATATTGTCAGCAAAAAAAAATATGTTATGATAAATTAATAAACACATGCAAACCTACAATTAAACCATGGTTATAGATATTCTGATATTGTACTATACATACGCAATTTTTAATACCAACATTCGCATACAAATTACCCATTACCCTAAGAGTCACTGTATAAACAATTTTCGACAAAATAACATTACTGCTTGTTGTATAATTAATACGTATGAGCCGGAGCACCCAATCATCCATAAACACCAATTACACTATCGCCACAACACCAACTTGGAACATAAACATCACTCCAGCTGCATCGTATTCACCCAGCTCAACTCTACAGCCTACACTCTGATCTGAGGGCGGAGGAGTTACGTATTCATAATCATAACGTATCCTATGACCTATTTAATGATGAGTTACTATTTCTAAGACAACCATTTGAGTTATCATTTCGAATGTCAAATATAAATAAAACACAAAATTATAACAATACACATATAAGCTAGCTACATCTAATAAAATACATATATACAAATGTTTCAACTAAACTTAAATCTAAGAACTTGCAAAATAACAATAAGACTAAACTAAATACATATTGGACAACAAATTTGTATACACATGTGTCTCAACATAAACGAAAACAACACAACATGCATTTGATCTTACCATTGTATATACACACTATAGTACTATCCTTGTATATACACACTATAGTACTCTCATCCCGGCGCATTGAATTACGCGTCTTCGACGATCCAGGTGGCGCTTCAGTTGATTTAGTTTGTACACTGCCAGCCATGGTCGGAGCATTGGGGAAATGTGTATAGAGAAACCAAAATAAACAAAACAAAGTCAAACTGGTATGCCTCTTCTCTTTCTTCATTCATATCGCCATTTCCATCCATCATCATCAGTAGGTAGGTATAAAATTACTTATTATGATGTGATGTAACAGGGTAGGGTATAGAACTGCAACTGGTTTCGTTTTTCTTAGTGAATGGAGAGGAGAATAGAGGAAAGGAGGTGCAATATTATGAGCAAGAGCAAATATAATTCAACAGCATGGTGGTGTAGGATAGGATGGTGGTGGTGGAGGATTTTTGTGTTTGGAGAGGGGTGCACGATGCAAGGGGTGATCAGTTGGGAAAGACAAATTGAATAAAAACTGAATTTGGCTTCCTTTCTGTCGTTGCAGAAGATTTGAGGATTGGGCATAAAATAATGTATGTTAGACTCTCACTATTTTGCCTATATTTTTGTCAAATATGCATCGATTTAAGTGATTCTTTTTTTAATTGATTCTAAAATATTATAGGCATGTGTCTACTTTATGAGGTTTATAATGTAGAAGCATTTTATGTCAGTAAAACGAGCAGCTAACTATTATAGGAGTCTACATCTCTCTCTATATAAAAATCAATTGTTTGCAAAACTCGAGAAAGGATAGATGCTAGACCGATTTGGATGATTCTTTTTTGTTTTGTTCGTCTTGAATCAGGGTTTGGCAAAAAAATAAAATTCGGAAACCCCCAAATGAAAAGTCGAAAAATTGCAAAAAATCTGAATTTCCATTTTGTATGAGAATATAAGTACCTACACCACTAATGATCGCAAAACTCGAAAATCACCGAACCAAACCCAAAGGTAGGTATTTCTGTGAAGTGTGGAAAATTAGACAATACAAACAAAAAATTTTAAACGCTATTCCTCAACAGTTTTTAAAATTTGGGACATTGATATGCATTGTGCTGATGGACAAAAATATATCTGTGCAATATTGTAGATACAATTCCTAGGCACGTGCAAGGCCGGTTAGCTTTATATGTAATGTAGTGCAATTATTGTTCCTTTCACATAACCACTAATACATAATCATTTCGATAAAACTAATATAGGGCATTAAATCTAAAGAGTAAATACATATATACAAGTAAAAAGTATGTTTTTCTAACAATGTATGCTCTACTATGTATTTAGAAGAAGTTCTAAGTTTGATTATCATGCACTTCGTAGTGCAAAATAGAAAAATAAAAATATCAGTTTCAAATTCATTTAATTAAGTGACAAACAGCTTTTATTGTAATGCTCCATGGTAAACATTTTTGGGGTTTTCAGGAATCGTATTGCCAAAATAGTAGGTATTCTTGTCTATCAGGACAATGCATACAAATGTTACAAATTTTACAAACTTTGGCTCTCGTGATTGTCGAAGAATAGCGCCACATCCCTTTGGCCAATTTTGACCAAACTTCACAGAATAGCCTTCGTAACAAAAACAAAGATTTTATCATTTTATCAAAATGTCCTTTGTCCAATTGCTACAAACCTGCTACAAAAGAATATACCTTTATAGAAAAAAAAGAGTCATCAAATTCGGTGTAGCCAAACTCGTGTTATAAAAGGAATATAAAAAGGAGATTACTAGCAGTCCCGTGATGGTCTTGCTTGTGTTATTTGTGGTTACCCGCTCATGCTGTAATTTCTGGTCTGGAGATAATCGTGAGCTATTCGCTCGTTACCAACTGATTGGTTTAGTACGTCTATATGTTAAAGTCGTTAACAAATTCTCCTACATATTTTTATTCCTTTTTGATTTTCATTTTTCCTCACTTTCATGTGATCGTTGATCAATGGTTAGAAAACGAGCTTAGATTATCCGTTTTGGGCTGTGCGTTGATGACTTTGTTATTTAAAACAAACAATATCTTACTTAATTTCATAGCAAGAATCTAATCTGAACTGCAAGTTTCTAAATACATATTCATCAATTTCCTACATACTACAATAATCCATATTATACTACAATAATCCACATTTTAAATGTATATAGGGATGATTTGGATGATTGCTGCAATAGCATTCAGCGTAGCACTGCGTATAGCTGCTCCTAAATTAATTGTATCTAAATACAAAAGGTTAATTATGGGTTTAAAATAAACAAATGAACTCAAACTGTCAGCCTACAAATCTCCTACCTACTTATGCACAGTTTGAAACAAACTACTAGAGGTACAAACGAATCCGTCCTGTCGTTAAGAATACAGCTACCTACCACCACGCAGACAAACAGAATTGCGAGACTCAGTTTTTGAGCTGTACCTACTATCATGTTAATATCTATTAATTGATCTAAAAATTTGGACTTAAAACAATATCTTTCTCACACTACATACAATATGAGAAAATTGAAAATTTAGATCGATCTGGGTACCTACGTGATTTTATTTGCTAAGATCCAACCAAACTAGTGCACCTCACAATATGCTCACTCACCCCATAATTTTCAAATCATCATATCATAACCTACCCTTGACACCTAAGTCCAAAAGCCACGATCATGACACCACTGCTGCCCATAAATCCAAGAAATACAAAATATGTATTGTTAAACATCCGATCTATGATTTCATATTTCTCCTTTCCACATTGTTATCCTCTTAAATATCATTTCCAATCGTCATCACTCAACAGCATCACACTCATCATCATGCTAAAAGTACTCTCCCCACACACCGCACCACTATATGCGAAAAGTATAATAATCGATCCGATCTTTCATTTCATATTCCTTCTTTTCATATTGTTATTCTCATAAATGCTAAAAGTACACTTCGCCTAACCTACACACCACCACACCACCACTAACTACCTACGAGTATAGGTATATCGTATATGCGAAAAGTACCCACTTACTTCCACTCCTTACTACTGGAGAATAAAAGACAACAAAAATACTAATTGTTCTTTCTCTTTCATCTGCATGTTGTCAATGAGACGAATAAGAAAAGAAGAAGGCATCATTTAATTTCGTTTCAAATAATCCAATACAACTACCATGTTCGATGTGAGTAGTTGGTCTCAGAGGTGGTTGGTGGCGCTAGTGCATAAATGCGAAGTGATAGTACCATTGTATATACACACTATAGTACTATCACTTCGCATTTATGCACTAGCGCCACCAACCACCTCTGAGACCAACTACTCACATCGAACATGGTAGTTGTATTGGATTATTTGAAACGAAATTAAATGATGCCTTCTTCTTTTCTTATTCGTCTCATTGACAACATGCAGATGAAAGAGAAAGAACAATTAGTATTTTTGTTGTCTTTTATTCTCCAGTAGTAAGGAGTGGAAGTAAGTGGGTACTTTTCGCATATACGATATACCTATACTCGTAGGTAGTTAGTGGTGGTGTGGTGGTGTGTAGGTTAGGCGAAGTGTACTTTTAGCATTTATGAGAATAACAATATGAAAAGAAGGAATATGAAATGAAAGATCGGATCGATTATTATACTTTTCGCATATAGTGGTGCGGTGTGTGGGGAGAGTACTTTTAGCATGATGATGAGTGTGATGCTGTTGAGTGATGACGATTGGAAATGATATTTAAGAGGATAACAATGTGGAAAGGAGAAATATGAAATCATAGATCGGATGTTTAACAATACATATTTTGTATTTCTTGGATTTATGGGCAGCAGTGGTGTCATGATCGTGGCTTTTGGACTTAGGTGTCAAGGGTAGGTTATGATATGATGATTTGAAAATTATGGGGTGAGTGAGCATATTGTGAGGTGCACTAGTTTGGTTGGATCTTAGCAAATAAAATCACGTAGGTACCCAGATCGATCTAAATTTTCAATTTTCTCATATTGTATGTAGTGTGAGAAAGATATTGTTTTAAGTCCAAATTTTTAGATCAATTAATAGATATTAACATGATAGTAGGTACAGCTCAAAAACTGAGTCTCGCAATTCTGTTTGTCTGCGTGGTGGTAGGTAGCTGTATTCTTAACGACAGGACGGATTCGTTTGTACCTCTAGTAGTTTGTTTCAAACTGTGCATAAGTAGGTAGGAGATTTGTAGGCTGACAGTTTGAGTTCATTTGTTTATTTTAAACCCATAATTAACCTTTTGTATTTAGATACAATTAATTTAGGAGCAGCTATACGCAGTGCTACGCTGAATGCTATTGCAGCAATCATCCAAATCATCCCTATATACATTTAAAATGTGGATTATTGTAGTATAATATGGATTATTGTAGTATGTAGGAAATTGATGAATATGTATTTAGAAACTTGCAGTTCAGATTAGATTCTTGCTATGAAATTAAGTAAGATATTGTTTGTTTTAAATAACAAAGTCATCAACGCACAGCCCAAAACGGATAATCTAAGCTCGTTTTCTAACCATTGATCAACGATCACATGAAAGTGAGGAAAAATGAAAATCAAAAAGGAATAAAAATATGTAGGAGAATTTGTTAACGACTTTAACATATAGACGTACTAAACCAATCAGTTGGTAACGAGCGAATAGCTCACGATTATCTCCAGACCAGAAATTACAGCATGAGCGGGTAACCACAAATAACACAAGCAAGACCATCACGGGACTGCTAGTAATCTCCTTTTTATATTCCTTTTATAACACGAGTTTGGCTACACCGAATTTGATGACTCTTTTTTTTCTATAAAGGTATATTCTTTTGTAGCAGGTTTGTAGCAATTGGACAAAGGACATTTTGATAAAATGATAAAATCTTTGTTTTTGTTACGAAGGCTATTCTGTGAAGTTTGGTCAAAATTGGCCAAAGGGATGTGGCGCTATTCTTCGACAATCACGAGAGCCAAAGTTTGTAAAATTTGTAACATTTGTATGCATTGTCCTGATAGACAAGAATACCTACTATTTTGGCAATACGATTCCTGAAAACCCCAAAAATGTTTACCATGGAGCATTACAATAAAAGCTGTTTGTCACTTAATTAAATGAATTTGAAACTGATATTTTTATTTTTCTATTTTGCACTACGAAGTGCATGATAATCAAACTTAGAACTTCTTCTAAATACATAGTAGAGCATACATTGTTAGAAAAACATACTTTTTACTTGTATATATGTATTTACTCTTTAGATTTAATGCCCTATATTAGTTTTATCGAAATGATTATGTATTAGTGGTTATGTGAAAGGAACAATAATTGCACTACATTACATATAAAGCTAACCGGCCTTGCACGTGCCTAGGAATTGTATCTACAATATTGCACAGATATATTTTTGTCCATCAGCACAATGCATATCAATGTCCCAAATTTTAAAAACTGTTGAGGAATAGCGTTTAAAATTTTTTGTTTGTATTGTCTAATTTTCCACACTTCACAGAAATACCTACCTTTGGGTTTGGTTCGGTGATTTTCGAGTTTTGCGATCATTAGTGGTGTAGGTACTTATATTCTCATACAAAATGGAAATTCAGATTTTTTGCAATTTTTCGACTTTTCATTTGGGGGTTTCCGAATTTTATTTTTTTGCCAAACCCTGATTCAAGACGAACAAAACAAAAAAGAATCATCCAAATCGGTCTAGCATCTATCCTTTCTCGAGTTTTGCAAACAATTGATTTTTATATAGAGAGAGATGTAGACTCCTATAATAGTTAGCTGCTCGTTTTACTGACATAAAATGCTTCTACATTATAAACCTCATAAAGTAGACACATGCCTATAATATTTTAGAATCAATTAAAAAAAGAATCACTTAAATCGATGCATATTTGACAAAAATATAGGCAAAATAGTGAGAGTCTAACATACATTATTTTATGCCCAATCCTCAAATCTTCTGCAACGACAGAAAGGAAGCCAAATTCAGTTTTTATTCAATTTGTCTTTCCCAACTGATCACCCCTTGCATCGTGCACCCCTCTCCAAACACAAAAATCCTCCACCACCACCATCCTATCCTACACCACCATGCTGTTGAATTATATTTGCTCTTGCTCATAATATTGCACCTCCTTTCCTCTATTCTCCTCTCCTCTCCATTCACTAAGAAAAACGAAACCAGTTGCAGTTCTATACCCTACCCTGTTACATCACATCATAATAAGTAATTTTATACCTACCTACTGATGATGATGGATGGAAATGGCGATATGAATGAAGAAAGAGAAGAGGCATACCAGTTTGACTTTGTTTTGTTTATTTTGGTTTCTCTATACACATTTCCCCAATGCTCCGACCATGGCTGGCAGTGTACAAACTAAATCAACTGAAGCGCCACCTGGATCGTCGAAGACGCGTAATTCAATGCGCCGGGATGAGAGTACTATAGTGTGTATATACAAGGATCTTACTCATGCAAATTCAACAATTGGCACAGTAGACCAATAAATTAGATCTTGTTCTCTAAAATTCTCACGCACAAGTAAAAACAATATATAAAGCGTTGATTTTGGCTTAGCAACAATAAAAGCTTATCGAAGTAATACTGTTCCTATATGTAACAATAGACACTGTAGCTTTTGGATAAAACACAAAAATACCAATCATATCATAATTTGTAAGTTTAGTTTGGACTTGACCATCAACCAGAATGTATTAACTATTCTTTTTTTCGTCAATAAAAAATTGTTTACGAACATATGAGTTCTTGGTTTCATTTTGACTTTTTATAACTCGCGCAAGCCGCAGTTTTCCAAAACTAAATGCCGCTTCAGAGCTTTGGCGCGTTGAGAGACTAGAGTATGAGAGATTGAAAGTTCTGTTTGGTTTATGTTAATATACCCCAATTCAGAGCAGAATGCAAGTCTACTCCTTTTTGCTTATACCTTTAATTTTTAATGCACGATTTAAGAGGAAATTTGTTCAAAATAGTAAAAAATTCATAAATAAATAACAGTTTTGTATTTTCACTTTTCTTGTCGTGGAATATTTTTGTGGCAGAATTGTCTGGTGCATGAAATTGTGAATTGATTACTTTGTGGAATACTTGAAAAACGATTCAAGTGTGCAAGATTACCAAATGGCCAGCATATTTTATCTACGCCGTGGAAAGAAGTTCAGTCACTAAAATACAGAGGTGCAATTTTGTTAAAATCTTGCCTTGGCTATTTAAAAAAAAATAAAAATCTATTAATAAATTATCAAATATGGATACCGACGATCTACTCGATTTTTCAATTCATATTTATATTTTATTTCAGTTATATTTATACACCTGGTGATATGCTGGACATTCGGACGAATGCGGTCGCAGGTACTGCTTCTCGTCGCTCGCTGGGATTTTACCGCATCCGGTCACCTATCCCCAGTAATGACAATGCATATTGAAAGGATTTTATGACCCTCTAATTAGGGTCATTTGCCTGGTATTAATTAAATACACGAACATTTTTTTTTGCTATATTTCCGCGAAGATCTTGCTGTCCTGTCCAGACATTTTTTTATATTCCTATGGCTGGACTTCAAAACCTTCCCGCCTATGGAGTTCAAATTTACAGGGAATCTTCGATATAGGACGGAGAATTCCCGTGAATTTGGGTAAAAGTCGGTACGCATATTCATGTTCATTGTCCCGATAGACAATAAAAAATACGTAGCTATATCTACCTAAGCATTTCAATTCATTGGCACGAGCAAAAGAGCGGGTACACCAAGTAATAAATTAATACCAATCATTTGCATATATTTCATTTATAAATTGTATAAAGCACAGAGTAGTTTCAGACAAAATTAAAATTTCAAAAGCGTGCACATAACATTTGTGTTGTTTACCCTTTTCTTCTCAGGCATTCGTCGTATTCAGGTAAAAAGTATTCTTTCTACCTGCTTCCACTTATTGCACGATTTTTTCTGCGTTTTGCTTTGTGGTAGTATGAAATGCATATGTAGAGAGAGTGTCCCTACTCATTAATGGATATACTCTGGTTTCAAGCACAGTTGCCAGATTGGGCTTTATCGTATTTTGGGCTATCTTTTTGCCTAAAAAACGATAGAAATTTCTTCCATGAGCGCCCAACACAATTTTGGGCTATATATCGTTTTAAAAATTTTGTTTGTTTTACTCTTTCTTAAAACTAAAAAAATAAATATTTTGGACAAACAAAATGGATCGAATGAAGCAATTTTGAAGGAGTTGAGTTTATTTGCATGCGACCCAATTGCTAACACTTACGTGAGCAATGCAGTAGAACAGCGGTTCCCATTTTTTTTTGGTCGCGGACAAATTTTATAATTTTATTAAATTAAAGAAATAAGTAACGTGTTGTGACTTTTAGCATTTTATTAAATATTTAAACTAGTAGCTATTTAAAAACAAAAAAAAAAAGAATTCAGAAACATATTTAACTTATTTTCGAGTTGGCCACAGAAAAACAAAGACTTGAAAATTATAGTTTCAAAAAAAAAAAAATTATAAAAATTACCAATATGTATTTACTGGAATAGCCTTTATTTTTTAAAAGGGCAGTAAATTTTTTCTTAACATGTTCCACTAAAATCCGACATATTTGGCGCAACAGGTCATATAGGCACCCTAGGCCAAGTTTCTCACAACCATTTGTTTTTTTAGGGACGAATACAAGGGACTTAAAATTTTTAGGCCGACTCCGAATGGCTGATTGAAAAAGCTTTTCAGGAAATTTTCAGTACATAGAGTTTCGGATGTTTGTCGGACGTTCGCGAGAGATGCCGCAGTGGAAAAAACCTTAAGATGTAATTTGTGTTTTTCCGGGGATTGAACCTGTGACCT
Source organism: Cheilosia soror (assembly GCA_949372485.1). NCBI lineage: Eukaryota > Metazoa > Arthropoda > Insecta > Diptera > Syrphidae > Cheilosia > Cheilosia soror. Next base: position 58,237,339 of record OX443561.1, on the reverse strand, counting down.
CTCGCACAGTAGTCGGATCCAAATAAATTAAACTTGGATTTGGCTCTCCAAAGAACTTTTTTCCAAAATTGCAAATGTTTTTTTTTTAAGTGGAGTCTTTCGAAATTCTGGAAGATTTTGTTCTACGACACAACGCCCTGAGTTTTTGATGGAGTTTAGGTGCAACAAGCTCCTTAATTTTAATGGACATTAAAAATGGATTGGCTCTACTTGTCCGGCAAATCTTTTTTTGGAGTAGTTTTGCGTCCAATCTCATGTCTTTTGCGGTTCTCAAAACTTCCGGTCTTCTTAGAAACTAGTATTTCGCCAAAAACAAGCTTCGTAGAAAAACAAATCTTCTCGCTATCAACGCCATTGATTCGTTTCCATTTTGATAGTTAGAAGGTTCTGGAGTAGACGATTTATTTTTCCCCATTTTTGTTCTGTGTAATCAATAGACAAATTACATTGTTGCGAACAATATTCCAAGATTCCAGAAGCACACAATTAGCTAGTCTGCTGGAATTTTCATATTTTGCGCTTATCTTTCCGCGGAGCACTTGAATTTGTATGGCGGAGCGCCAAGTGTTCCGCGGAGCACACTTTGGGAAACTCGGCTGTAGAAGAAAGAGCGTTTGCGTTTTCATTTATGAATTTAATTAAGACCTAACCACGAAAACGATTGTCAACGGAATCTTACGATATGCTTTGATGCGCATACGCATACATTACCTACATGTGTACCTGTTTTATTATAAAATACAAGAACTGAATTATTTTTAACGATTTTTGGGCTTCTTTCTGGGCAAAGATATTGGGCTACATTTCTTTAAGTTTTGGGCGCTTAAAGCAAACAAAGTTCTGGCAACCCTGGTGTCAAGCACCTCAGAAGAGTGTTACCATATTCATTTGCAAAAATATCATTACGGGTTTTTCTATGGATTGTGTCAAACAACTTTCGTGTTTTGTTGCTTTTTAAAGCTTTTGAGAGCAAATAAATGAATTTGATTATGTGGGATGTTGCCATACAGTTTTTAGGTACTCCTTTAATTATTTTGTAATTCTGATGGATCTGTTAATATGCAGTTAAACAATTTTTTCGATTTTGTCTTTTAGCAGAAATGGAACACTGTTTAATTTGTTTACTTTATTATTTTGTATCATCGGCTCAATCAGGGAATTTTTTGTATGTTTATTAATATTATTATTGCTGCTTCAAAAAATGTGTAAAAAAATCGAAAACTTATAAGGAGGAGGAGGAGGATATTAATATACAGTCCACCAGCTGTCGAAACAATGAGGTTTATTGTCGAGTTGAATTTATTACCCAAGTTCACAGGTACCCGGTAATTTCGGGTAATGGGTATCCTAAATTCAGAAGTACTTGGAATTGAATATTGAGACAAAGTTTTTTATACTTTTTATAATGCGGGTACCTACCCAAAAAATAGTGGGTACTCAATAAGAAACTCTTTAAAAAACGCGCCTACTATCTTACCTCTTGGTGGTGTGGAAAAAGTTAGATTTAATTTTTTTAGATTTAGTTTAGATCTACATGTTTCTGTTCATGAAATCTTAATAAACAGATGGTAACCCTACCGATATATGTGAGAGAATTATGCCAATTTATAGTGCTCACTATGGCAACCATGTGAGAGCTTTATAATGGAGACAGCTTATTGAAATCCATAAAAGTAAGGCTGAAAGGCAAATACCCTATCTTCCCTGTACTGAAAATATAAATGGGACAGAGTATAGAGTATGAGAGATTGAAAGTTCTGTTTGGTTTATATTAATATACCCCAATTCAGAGCAGAATGCAAGTCTACTCCTTTTTGCTTATACCTGTTATTTTTAATGCACGATTTAAGAGGAAATTTGTTTAAAATAGTAAAAAATTCATAAATAAATAACAGTTATTGTATTTTTACTTTTCTTGTCGTGGAATATTTTTGTGGCAGAATTGTCTGGTGCATGAAATGTACATAGATACCAGGTACAAGCCTTCCCATGAAAGTCCTTTCAGGCGAGGCAGGTAGATGTTTAGTTTGGTTGAGAAAATGTTACCAAATGGCCAGCATATTTTATGTACGCTGTGGAAAGAAGTTCAGTCACTAAAATACAGAGGTGCAATTTTGTTAAAAACTTGCCTTGGCTATTTAAAAAAAAAAAATAAAAATCTATTAATAAATTCTCAAATATGGATACCGACGATCTACTCGATTTTTCAATTCATATTTATATTTTATTTCAGTTATATTTATACATCAGGTGGTATGCTGGACATTCATTCGGACGATTGCAACCGCAGGTACTGTTTTTCGTCGCTCGCTGGGTTTTTACCACATCCGTTCACCGCCAGTAATGGCAATGCATATTGAAAGGATTTTATGACCCTCTAATTAGGATCATTTGCCTGGTATTAATTAAATACACGAACATTTTTTTTGCTATATTTCCGCGAAGATCTTGCTGTCCTGTCCAGACATTTTTTTATATTCCTATGGCTGGACTTCAAAACCTTCCCGCCTATGGAGTTCAAATTTACAGGGAATCTTCGATATAGGACGGAGAATTCCCGTGAATTTGGGTCAAAGTCGGCTTTTTTTTTTGGCTTGCACCATATGAAAGCATTGGTTCTACTTTATCTGTCAACGCACGCAAGCGGCAAAGCGCCGTTGTGGTTTGGCCATAAAGAGGGATATGAAATAAGTAATGAGTAGGAGGATGAGAAGGGGGTTGCAGTTGCAGGTAGTGATGCCATTCTGACCGGATTCCGGTCATATCTGGCCGGAATCTATTTACTCTGACCGGAGAAAATTTTGAAATCCGGTCTAACCGTTTTTTGACCGGAACGAAAAATTTTTTTAACCGGAAAACTACTACTCTACTGACTATAAATAAAGATAGATTTCTGTAGGTAATTTGAATAAAACTTTGCCAGCGAATATTTTGGGACATTTACATCATAACACATGGAATTCTCCTTCGGGAACAGGATAATAAATTATCTTATATGCTAATTTTGCTAGAATGTTGAAGAGGAAATTAAACAAATGCAAATATCAAATGCAGATTTATATCGAAAGCACAATGGTACGAAAAAGAACCTTTATGCCCTGCCCTGCCCTCACTCAAAATCTACCTGCCTCGCTGGACATTGTAAGACGTTGTATGGTGATGCACTAAAAGTGTATTTCAGGACTTAAAACACGTCATATAAAATTAAAAATTAGTTTCAGTAGATTTTAAACAAACGAAATAAAAAACAAGTTTACAAACTCAAGATTCACATAAAAAACGTTTTCTCAACATGGATATTGTTTATAAAGTAAAAAAATGGCTAATGATAGTTAACTTTTGTTTTTTATTTTTAGTAATACATATTATGTTACCATAATCTATTTTTGACCGGGTTTATGGTCAAAAACTCTGATTTTGACTTTTGACCGGATTTAGGAAATAAAAATCCGGTCATACGGTCAGATTTGACATTCACTTTTTTTTAGTGGCAATACTGGTTGCAGGTTGAGTTAGAATGGAAAATGAATAGTTTAAAGTAAAATGAAGGAGCGTGAAAGGAGAAGAGTTAAATGGAAAAGACTGAAAGGAAGGAGAGTGAAATTAGGGAGAGTGAGATGAGTCAACTGAACATGTTTGAGTTGGCTCTACAACTACAATAATACCAATAAACTCCAACTTGTCTATGTGGTAAAAGTCATGGAGATAAAACAAGGCGGAATAACGAAAATAGTGCTTACCAGCTTACCCAGTTTTTGTTATTTGTATATCTAATGGAGTTAAATGCGTGTTATACTTTATTTCTTAACCCCGAAAGAACTCTGCTGCAGCTTCTTTTAATCGCAGCTATACACCGTTGAAGAACTGATTAATATCTTAAACGATTAATTAGACTGAAGCCAAACCATGTACTCGTAGAATAAGAATCTAAAATAGTCAATAACAAAAACGTTTTATGCAATAGGTAAGTATTCAATAATTAAACTAAAAGTAAACTAATAGTGCATATGACATTCTGTATCTATCAGAAGTGAATTGGTTTAGAGCCTCAACTTGTCTATAATAATAACCCATTAACCACATCGTTTTTTTCACCCTATCATCTTATTATACCCTCCACAGGAAGGTATATTCACTTTGCCATTACGTTTGTAACGCCAAGAAGGATTCACCGGAGACCCTATAAAGTATATATATTCTGAATCAGGATCACATTCTGAATCGATTTAGCCATGTCCGTCTGTCTGTCTGTCTGTCTGTCTGTCTGTCTGTCTGTCTGTTGAAAGCACGATAGCGTCCAAAGGAATTGACCTAGGCAAATGAAATTTTGTAAGACGACTTCTTTTTACCGTCGTCAGGTTGGTATTGAAAATGAGCTATGTCGGTCAAGTAGTTCTGGTACCTCCCATACAAAACCACTATTAGACCCATGTGTCTCTCTGTCTGTTGAAACCACGATAGCGTCCGAACGAATCGACTTAAGCAACTGAAATTTTATGAGAGGTCTTATATTTATGCCCTTCAAGTTTGTATTAAAAATGGTCCATGTCGGTAAAGTAGTTCTGCTACCTACTACACAAAACTACTAATATTAGAAACATACTAACTAATATTAGAAACATACTAACTCGCCTGGCAAACATTTTGCATGACTTTTATGCAGTGGAGGGTATCAAAGCATCGGCCAGGCCGATGATAAAACTTTTACTTGTTTCTATTACGGATTGAGATCGGAAAATAAAAATGATAGCCGCATTTTAATTTCACCGCTTCGTTACCTCTTGATTGTGTTTACAATCACAATATATGTATAGAAATATCTTAAGGCAAATTGATTCTTAGAAAGGTTTATTTTTTGTATCTATAATACAGAAGTGGATATGTCACTATATTGGAATTGAAACCGAACTAAAATTGGCTCAACTAAAAGCCTTCACATTTAAATTCAAAAAATAGGTATTCACAGTCTATAGCGGACAGAACCAACCCTCTCTATTGAATTAACAGCCCTAAAATTCCATCCTCTTGGTCCACGGTGTTGAAAGATTAGTATGGTATATTTATACCCTGAAGGCTCAAGGCATTTTGTTTGTTCTATCCTTGTTTATTCTTCTCGTATAGTCGTATTCCTTTGAAGAAAAACATACATTTAATGTGAGGAAAGTGTCCCAACGTCTGAAAAAAGTGCTTACACACAATGTGTATGTCAATAGTACAATTACGGCCACTCAAGATTAAATCAAATTCAAACCGAAAATAAATTGATTATAGAGAGTGTCTACTGCTGCCTCTACAACTACCCCCCATTTGTATTGCTAAAGATATTAAAGATGGGATTAGGTCCGTAACAAGCCTTTTCGGAATAAAGACATTATTCATACCAATGATGATTGTGAGGATACGTACATGAAGAGCAGCACAGATACAAATATACAATTAAATTACATTCACAAATTATGGCACAGTTTTTGCTTGGTAAGGAGCATAATTGTGACGCAAATAGCCGCAAGATAATTGCGGAGAAATAATACAAAACAAGATCCATGCTAATGTATTCTCGCGCATTGAGGTTTAGTGGTATACCTACGTACGTACAGTTGTAGAAAAGGACACTTCCATAGAATGCTCTTTTTAAATGGATTTCATGTTTCGCCTTCGGATATTCGGTATAGAAGTTTGAACATAAAAGCGCCCGGAGGAAATTATGTCAGCTGTCCATTTCCAAAGCAAGTGGGATGATAGCAGAAACTGTGTTAATGGTGAGTAAGAGTACATTACATGAATTAGTTCTGATTTCTTGTAAGCTTTAACGTGGAAATACCTATGTACCTAAGGATTTAAAAACTCAGCAAACTCGTATCTCTATATTATTTACGTAATCTTTGACGGATAATTTGTTTTTATTAATGGTCCTGTACCATTCCGATGTCTTATCCCAGAGGAGTAGTTGATTGGAGTTAGCTTGTTTTCTAATAAACTTGTTGAGGTCTTGGGAGTTGAAATTGGGGAAGAAAAAGGTTGGGGATCGAAGAGTGTCTTTGGCGGTTTTGTCGGCGAATTCGTTGCCTGCGATTTGGACGTGACCTGGGACCCATATAAGTTTAGTATTCGGAGATTGGCGGTAGAGAAGGTTACGGATTTGGGAAGGGTAATGGGTTTGGTTATTGATGTTGAGAATTGCATCAATAGATGACAGTGAGTCAGTGCAGACGGCAAATTTTTTGTTGGAATTGTTTGTGTATTGCAAGGCTTTTAGGATGGCTATTATTTCGGCAGTGAATATAGAGCTGTACGTAGGGAGTAAAAACGAGGAGATCGTCTCACTTTCAGAGGTGACACCGAAGCCTGCGTTATCTCCTACTTTGGAACCGTCTGTATAGATGAAGGTGTAATCGCTTAAATTATTTTTGAGCTCAAGGAAACGGGCTCGGAATACCTCCGGAGGGGTATGAGCTTTTTTGAGGGTTCTTAGAGATGAGACAATGCAGGAAGGTTTGAATAGCCAGGGTGGGGGGAATGGTGGATAGGGTTGAATGGGTTTGTGAAGAATGTTGTTTTCATTACAGAGGGCTATGGCGCGTTCGATACAGGACGGGTTTTTTTCCCTTATTTTTGGGTTTCTTAATATTTTATATAAAGGGTATCATAGCAGAATACAGTGGTTTTGTATAGCTTTAGAGTGGATTGGTAGCGTAGGCTTTCAATCGGTTGCATTTTCGCTTCGAACAGGAGGTATTTTATTTTATTAACTTTTTCTAGTATGATATTGTTTGAAAGAATATTGCAGGAGCATTTGTGTTTTCGGCAGATGTGAAGGTGTTTGCTTTTTTCTAAGGATAATTTGGCTCCAGAGTATTCGCACCAAGATTGTATGTCTTGGAAGGTGGAGTTAAGGTCAATATTGGAGGAGGAATTTGTTTTCTTTAATTTTTTTATGATTGTAAAATCGTCAGCATATGCACAAAATTGTATTTCTTTATGGAGGGATAGGGTATTGGAGAGCTTATTAAAAGCAATAAGAAATAGGGGAACCGATAAGGGACACCCCTGAGGGATACCGTTGTGAAGAGGTAAGGAAGAAGATAAGGCGTTTTCAATACGAACCGAGATTTTTCTATTTGTCATAAAGTTATATATCTGATAATATTGGGTCCTACTTTCCAAGTTTTAAGTTGATCGATAACTGTATGCGTGCCAATTTTGGATATTTGGAATTTGGGAAAGGTGACTTTTTTTTGATAGGGAGTCAGCAATATGGTGGTCTAGGAATAGTAGAGAATCGGTTACTGATTTGCCTTTTTTGAATCCCATTTGATGACTGCTGAGAAGTTTGTTATGGGAAACAAACCACCAGAGTCTGTTGGCTATTATTTTGTCGAGGACTTTGGCGCAACAGGGATTAAGAGATATGGTTCTGTAAGATTTCGAAAGGGATTTGTCAGAGTTAGGTTTAAGGATAGGAATGACCATACTGTTTTTGTATAGTTGGGGGATATTACTATGGAGAATTGAGTTGTAATATTTTAGGAGTCTAGCTTTCACAGAGGGAGAGAGGTTTTTTATCATAGGTTATGATATTCTGTCATTGCCTGGAGTCTTGCCTTAAAGTTTGGTTAAAGCTGAGTCTAGTTCCGACGAGCTGATGTCCCTGTCGATGATTTCAGCATTTTTTGATGGGGAGTACGAGATGGTAGGGGTAGTTAGCAGTTTATTTTGACGGAAGGACTGAGGGAAGTTAGAGTCATGGGAATCTTTGGACCAAAATTCAGCGAAGTGATTCGCTAGGCTGAAGGGGTTTGTTATATTGATGTTGGAGTGATCTGTAGGTGTAATGGAGTGAATGGGAGAGAAGGTCTTGACGCCACAGAACCTTCTTATGGTGGACCAGATTTTAGCAGTAGGCGTATTAGGGTTAATTTCGGAGGTAAGTTTATGGATGGATTCGGTTTTCGCAGTTTTTATTTTTCTTTTGAATTGGGCGTTGGCTCTTCTGTAATTTATAATGGTTTCAGTGGAAATATTGTGTTTTAAGGATTGCCAAAATCTAGTTTTTTTCTGATTTTAATTGTTCCAATTCCTTGTTCCACCAAGGGACTTTTTGTCTTTTTGTCGAGATAGATGTTTGGGAAATGGATTGGTTAGCGCTTTGGAGGATAATTTTGTGGATATTAGCTGCTTCTTTGTTAAGATTATCACTGATAGGGTGTTCAGTACTATATTTGTCTAGAAGATTTTGATAAATATCCCATTGAGCTTCGTCGATTTTGAATTTGGGTCTTCTTTTGAGAGGGCAGGAGGACGTGTGAAAAATGGATATAATGATGGGGAAGTGATCACTCCCACATAAATCGTTGAAGACGTTCCATTTTGTGTCAACTGCTAGACTCGGGGAACAAAAGGAAAGGTCGATGTGGGTGAAAGATGAGTGGGTGCTGATGTGTGTGGGGGATCCGTCATTAAGAAGTTGGTAGTCAGATTTTGTTAGAAATTTGGAAATGGTGTTACCGCGGTGGTTATTTTTGGGGCGAACCCCAGCTAGAGTTCCACCCATTGAAGTCGCCTAATATTAGGGATGGTAGAGGTTGATTGTCAAGGACCTTTTTCAGATTATCAAGGTTAAAAGGTTGTGGAGGGGAAATGTAGGCGTTTATTATTGAAAATTTGAGTTTAGATGTTACTGTGATCCCAAGGGCTTCGAAGTCATTGTTAAGGTTAATCGGACTGTGTTGTATCGAAAAGTGAATTAGATTCCACCATAAGGGTTTAAGGATAGGTTTTGGGGGATAAGGTGGTAGTTGACTGGAATGGGGATGTTATTTGTAGATGTAAGGTGAGTTTCTTGTAATGCTATTATTTTGGGAGAAATTGTTTTTATAAGTATTAATAATTCGTTATAGTTGTTTAAGTAGCCTTTGATGTTCCATTGAATTATTTTCATTGCAGCTGTAATGAGTTGAGGATGGTTTGCGGTGAGTGTTGTGTTGGTGTTATTGGTGCGACCCCGCCATCCTGGATTGGATTGGTTAGGGCAGAGTATATCCATTAATGAGTAGGGACACTCTCTCCACATATGCATTTCCTACTACCACAAAGCAAAATGCAGAAAAAATCGTACAATAAGTGGAAGCAGGTCGAAAGAATACTTTTTACCTGCATACAACGACTGCTTGAGAAAAAAAGGGTACACAACACATTTTGCCTGTACCACTACATGGGGCTTGCTGCGTACGACAAACGATTGTGGGTTTTTTCATAAAGCATTTTTAAAGGCGAGCTGAAGTGATGTCAGTATATTAGTATTTTCTCTCAACCATTCAGGTTGATCAGGTAACCAGCTTCGCTTTCGTAGAATTGCTAATAAAAAAACAAATTTTGTAGTTTTTCCCATTGGTTATTGATTAAATGGTCTTTGTTATGGACATGAAAAAGAAATGTTTCATTCCCTATCACGAAATTCGACCCTTTTGCCTTGCTACGACTTCGTTAATTACCATATTTTACGATTTTAAGTTTTATTGCCAGCACTTTTTAGTTAATATAATTCACAGCAGATGGTCATACTAATTACTTAGGTTGGTTGTAGAGGGGATTGTTTACATTTTTTTCGCACGTATTTTTAAAGGCGAGCTGGAGTTGGATTGTTATCAGTCGTTCATTACCATCAATTGACGAAGTAAAGGGTGTTCAGTGCGTGTGGCAAACAATTAAAAATAGTTAAAATTAAAAGTTGAAGTGCAAGTTTGCATAGTTTAAGAACTTTAAATAAAATAATGGGAAAACATTATGTTAAATGTTTGGCGTGTGGGCGAGAGCAGAAAGAAAATTTTGGAGTTAAATATTTCAAAATACCGGATAATAGTGAGAGGTAAGCAATATAAGTTATAGATCGGGGAAGAATGAATATAAATCTGTGTTGTATTTCTTAATTTTAATTAAGCGGAACAAATTGCTTTTTTGCATGAAATGAATTTATTTTTTGAAAATATGACTTTTAATGAAAATTCTAGAAATGTAACTAAAAAAATGCGTTTTATAAAAGGATGGCAACAGAATATAAATGCCTTAATTGGCATTTTTACAGAAATAAAAGAAGACGGTATTAAGTTTCTTTTAACAAGAAATTTTAATCAAGATTGCTTGGAAAACACTTTTGCTGTTTTACGTAACCGAGGGGGAAATAAATGGAACTTCCAGACATTGAAGTGCAGATGGAACCACAAAAACAAAATAAGGACAATTTGGTTTACGCTTTCAAAACTGAACCTGACTATAAAACTGTGGACTTTGGTATTGATAATGCATTCTACTATTTCGCAGGTTATATTTTAAAAAAATACCGCCTAAACCACAAGTGTGAGTTAAAATTGAGTCCGCAACTTAACGTTTCCTCCCTTTTTACAGATTTTAAAGAATATGAAGATGCGAAATTGACACGGCCCAATCAAGAATTTTTAGACTCGTTAGAGAATCTTGAACAAAAATTTATTTCTTGTTTTCCAAATATGTACTACCTTAATAATTTTGAGGGGAATATTTTTAACTTTTGAAAAATGAATTTCATTACAACTGTTGCAAAAATCAAAATAAGGAATTTCTTATCAAATTTTACGTCCGAGTACGGGTTTACTTTATTCTAAAACAGTTCAATAAAAATAACAAAAAATGTACCAACAAACAAAAATATTTAAGTGTAGCACACATGTGAATATATATTAGATATAAAATGTTCAATAAGAAATATTACAAATTGATTTTGCTTTTTTTTACGTCACACCCTGTACCACATTTTGAAATAGTTCGACTACTCTTCCATCCCTCTTTTACTAGAGCACTTTTAGTGCCGTCTATTTCTCGTGTATGTGTACTGCAAATTGTAAACTGATAAGAAACACGTGGAGAGTGTCCCTACTCATTAATGGATATACTCTGGGTTAGGGCCCAATGTTGGGCCCTGGATGAACGGTCTGAGGGTGGCGGGGTCGTTAGCGGTGCTGGTATTTGTTCGGTTAAGATGATTCATCATTTTCAGTTTGTGTGATCTCAGTTAAGAGGTTCTTATCGTTGGTGCTTTGATTTTTGATATTTGATTCGTAGTAAGAAGATTGTGGTTGGTTTGGTAAGTTATAATATGTTTTTCCGCGTATAAGTTTTTGGGTTAGGTTTGAGATTGGTGACATTGTGGTATTGATGTTGTGCGATGTGGACTGATGGTGGATGACTGTAGTATTTGGATTATTTGTAGAAGTGGATTGGAGGTGTTCCTCAGGGTTAGAAGTGTTTGTGGGTATATGTTGGAGTGTGAGTGATTTTTGACTGTTTGTATTTTCACTAGATGGGGTTGTAGGTGCACTGATCTGTTTTGATGGTGTTGGGTTTGATGGGGTAGGAGGGATGGAGAGGTTGGGTAGGGCGCTTGTTGGTAGTGATGTTGTTTGTAAGAATTGAGATTGAGAAGGGTTCTTTGTTATAGCTGCGTATGAAGTGGGAAGTGTGGGGAGGGGATTTTGAGTTTTGTAAATTTTTTTTTGCCTCGGATAGGCTGCATTTGCTGATTGTTTTTATTTTCAAAATTTCTTTTTGCTGGAGATATGCTTTGCATGATGTTGAGGAGGCTGCATGTTCTTCAGAGCAGTTGGCGCAAGATATGCGACTACATGTGGCAGGGTCATTAGGAGGGAGATTACACTTGTCACAACGAGGATTGTTATTACAATTTTTAATGGTGTGACCTAAAATTTGGCATTTACGACAACGCATGGGGTTAGGGAAATATTCCCTAACTTTTACATTGTACCGATGTTTACTGATGATGGCGGACGAAAGCGGTCGAAAGTAAGGAGAACGACACCGGTGGCGGATTGAGAGCCATCTTGATTTTTTTTGAATTTAAAAACTTCGGTGACACCCTGCGATTTCATTTCAATGATGATTTCTTCTTCAGGCACGTGTATGAGGCAAGGAGCATATACAGTACCCTTGGAGGAATTTAGAGCGTTGTGAAGGGAAACTTTAATGGGGCAGATATTCGATAGGGATTTCTTGGATTTAAACAGATCGGCAATTTTTTGAGATTTTACCAACACTAGGAGGTTTCCGTCCCAAAGTTGGGTTATGGACTCATATCCGGTGCTTATGCTATCGATTCCTTTTTTGAGAACAAAGACACTGAATCAGGTTAGGGGTTTTTTTTCATCACTCGCAGCAATAACGATAAATTTAGGGTCAGAAAGATTAGATGTTGAGACTGGTGGGTTTAAAATATCAGTTTGGGGATAAGTGTTTTTCTTTTTTCTTTTATGTGTGGGCTCGGATAGCACTTCAATATCGAGGCCACCGAACCGATTTCCCGGAGGCACGAGGCCCCAGAGGGCCATTATAGCGAATATTAATTTATTTCACTTTAGAATTTATTGTATATCGGAAAAGAGAACAAAGAGAGAAAGAAAATAATGTATTTGCTACAATGTAGCGGAACTTTTTTTTGCGCGCACGCTAATGATCGACCGAAAAAAAAACTCGCTGATAGGTGTTGACTGTACCGCGGTTAGTCGACGACTGAGGCTATATTTAATTGCGTTTTATTTCTTTAATTATGCGAAAAAAACAAATTTCCTTTTGTACGCTATACATATTCCATAATGTTTTTTTTTTATGTTGACTTTGCTTCATTCAACTTGCCATAATATTCATAAATCTCAATCAATACAAAAAAGCGTTTAACTGTTTATAGGCAATTCTTCCCCGAGTATTTTGAGCTGTCATTCATCTTTCTGCTCCATCCAGAAGCTGAGAAACAATAAGTTAAAAATCAGATCTTATTTGATCAAATGGGAAATCAATGCTAAACCAATAATTTTCTGTTGTTGCTCTGCTTTGGGGTGCTGGGCGTAAACCGCACAAACATTTTAAGCAAGAAAAGCTAACTTTTCCTTGGGTAATCCTTTTAGAAAAATAAATACATAGGCGGTGCAACAGCCGGTATACACCCTAGGGCAACACTGGACATTAAGGGGATGGCCAACTGTCGCTGAACCAGACTATAAAGTCTTTTTCGATCGGAAAACTGAGATTTCATCTATCAGATGATGTTTAGTTTGGGGTCAACGAGTGGTAGTTCCCGCAATTCATCGAAGTAAACTCCTTGCAGCACTGCACGCCAACCATCCTGGAATAGTTCGTATGAAAGCTTTGGCCAGGAGTTACGTTTGGTGGCCAAAAATTGACGGAGACATCGAACAGACAATAAAGCGGTGTGAAATTTGCCAACAGATGCGTCCCGATAATCCTCCTATCAAGGGATATATTTGGGAGGAAGAGAAAAACCCTTGGCGCAGGGTTCATATAGATTTCGCGGGTCCATTTAAAGGAAATCTTTTCTTTTTGGTTGTAGATGCATACTCCAAATGGTTGGAGGTTCATCCAGTTTCTTCTACATCTACATCTTGCGCTGTGTCGGTTCTTAGGCAACTTTTTGCGACACATGGCCTACCCGATGTCATTGTTTCTGACAATGGGACGGCTTTCACATCTCATGATTTTAATATATTTTGTGAAAATAATTTAATTAAGCATATCTTTTCAGCTCCATTCCACCCATCTACAAATGGCCAAGTGGAGCGAATGGTGCGCACGACGAAAGAATACTTAAAGAAGACTCCAAACAGAGATATTCGATTGCGTTAAGCCAGATTTTTGTTAGACAAACATGTAACACCACATACATCTACTGGGCGTTCGCCTGCGGAGCTACTTTTTAATCGCAGGCCTCGCACGTATTTTGACAAACTTCATCCAGAATCAATGCCGATTCAAGTAAGAGTTCCACAGCCACAGCTTCCAGGAAACAACTACGATTGCGGTGAACCAGTATGGTATCGAAATTACGCGGAAGGACCAAGGTGGGTACCTGGCCGCGTAGCGGATGTTAAAGGTCCGGTTTCGGTAGTCATCCAGTCTCAAGGTGGCCATCAAGAAGTTCATCGTCATGCGGATCAGGTTCGTCGAAGATCAGTGGAGCCGAGTGCAGCCAATCCTGGAGAAACAGTCGAAAGCCAAATTCCACCTATTGCAGAGTCAACAGCAATTCAACCTGAAGTTCGTCGATCCGAAAGGCTGCGAAACAAAGCTCAGAACCCCGAAACAGTTTCATCCTTGGGTGAAGGAGTTTTCAATATACACCCTGTAACCGAGTGACACTGCTACCAACAGCGACATTTATGACAGCAGCTTTTGACGGCTGTCATACCACCGAACTCGACAAGCATGCACGCGGTGGATTCCATTCTTTCATCTACCATAACCCCAACCAGTCATTTCATTCAATAATTAACTCTAATAATTCATTTTCACTTCATTCATTCATTTTCAATGGTAATTGAAATATATCTAACGATTAAACTGAATTATAAATTATAAATAGGAAGACTTTCATTAAAATATAAAAATACCAGAGCTCATTCAGCCACAATCAAGCCCAGTCTACAACACGTCAATACTTACCGAAATCCTGGAATCAGCAGAATATCCAACCCCATTTAATCCTCAACCAGCATCAACGACGACTTCAACAACACCAACAGCCTCTACAATCGCAGCAATCTCCACACCCACTCCGACAACAACATCAACGACGACTACAACCACAACAACAACCACTACATCTGCAGCAATGTCCACACCCACCCCGGCCTCACCGTCAACTGAATCACGCACTATGCCAGAGTGATTCAGTGCCCTTAAACCGATACGGCACACTTTGGACACTCACCGATTGGAATAAAAGACTCGAAAAATTACACAGAACTGCCAAGCTCGACTTACAATCCAAATACTCTCGGCTTTTTTAGAGCCCCTTAACCGACGTCTTCAGCTTGGGAAAGATGACTATCAGCAAGTTGAACAATACAGGACAGGTGAAGCTTAGAAATAACAATAAGCCTAGTATTAAGCCAAATAAAAGTAAACGTAAATCTAAGAATCATAGCTCTAAATCTAGTCCCAACCCTGACCCAAACTGGAGCTTTAAAGTTGGAACATTTCCTCTATTCTCCCCTCTCACTTTTCAGCCACTTACCTCTTTTACACCGTCAGTAACAAATTCTTCTCAACCAACCACTTTTCCTCACACATATTTTAACGGAGCACCATCTCAAGGTACCCCTCATCACTCCACGGTAACTTCAAACCCACCTAACGCCCCCTGCCACCAATTATGCTCATCATGTTACAAACTCTTCTAAACCAACCACTTCTTCTCATATGATCTTAGCACCTCCTCATGGTACCCATCATCACCCCAAGGTAATTTCAAAGTTACCTAAGCCTCAACGTAATCGCGTATCATTTAACTTAAATCCAGATCCTAGTCTCGCTTCTGATTATCCGCTAGCCCCAGTTAACTCTCCATCGACTTCCAATTACCCGAACTTCATACACTCCCATGTTCTCAAGCCTGCCCCGTCTACCTCTGCTGCCACCAATTCTGCTCTTCCCACTATTTCCCCCCATAAAGACACACCCACCTCAATCTCCAAGGCCCCCGCAATTTTTGATCCTCTGCTCCCCCAGCAATTAAACTTACTTCCAAGTTTGTAAACCATATGTCCTCCCCCAGCGACCTTGATGGCCGATATATTATGTCACGGCTGAGAGACCACAGGCTATTTGAAAATGTTGAACGTTGAATGAACGTAAGGGGCCTGCGTTCAAAAATCTAAGCTGTTCTGCGCCAATCTCATGCACTTCCATACGATATCTATGCATTAACTGAAACCAACACATTTAACGTCTTTCGGTACGATATCAGCCGCCCAACGGATGACGTGGTGTTCTTCTTTCTGTTCACAACGACCTGGACTCTTCTCAGATTGCCACCTCTTCGTCTGCAAAACTTGACTTTGTTGCAATAAAAATAACACTCCCCCATAAGTCCCTATACGTAATGTGTTTTTACATCCTTCCGGCCTTCATTGCGTCAAATCCCAACTCAATCAAAGAATGTCTCTTCATTGATCGACTAACTGACTCTAATCTATGCCAAGTTAGCGGCATCTCTAACCACATGGATAGGCAGTTAGACCTAATCTTCACTACTGACCCTATCAACTCGTCTGTCTCGCTTTCCCCCTTCTTCATTCAACTATTGACAACCTTCACCCTCCACTTCTTCTTTCTTTTTTTCACGACAATCCACTACAGCCCATACCGCCCGCAGGCTTCCCTTTTTATGATTTTCATAAAGCCAATTTCCCCAAAATAAACGAACACCTCAGCAAAGTTCAATTTGAGTTCGCCAATCTCCCTGTAAATGATGCCCTCTCCTTGCTTTACAGAGAATTATTTATTTCTATCTCTCATTTTGTTCCTGTTTCTCGACCAAAACCCTTCTCTACATCCCCCCATGGTATAAACAAAACCTCCGATCATTGCGTAACAAGAGAAACAAATTATGGTCAGTTTTTCTTTGAAATAAGTCTTATTCTGACTATTCCAATTATCTCGGTTCCTACCTTCAGTTCACTCAGGCCTATAATTCCCTCTATCAACGATATATAAACGCTGCGCAAGCGAAACTTATAAGCGACCCCAAATATTTTTTCCAATTCCTAAACTACAAGAAAAAAATCAGACGGTTACCCCAATCCCTCTCTTACGAAAATACAGCTTCAAGTGATCCTCACACCATTGCTAACTTTTTTGCCACCTTTTTTAAACAATCTTTTGCTGACAATTCCTTTGTACCTGATCCTTCTCATTTCAATTACCTACACAACTACTCCATTGGCCCCTCCCTCTCTCAAACTTTTGAACCTACTGTAATTGAAAATAAATTACAACAACATAGTGATGAATATTCACCTGGCCCAGATGGTATTCCGCTATATTTCTCAAGAAGTGTTCCCTTGTTCTCTCCTATCCCCTTTCGCACCTCTTTCAGCTGTCGCTTTCCCAAGGCGACTTTCCTCAGATATGGAAGTCCTCTTTCATAACACCGATTCATAAAAAGGGATCAAAGAGCGAAGTTAGTAATTATCGCCCGATAGCCAAACTTTCGCACATACCCAAACGAACGAATCCCTAAGTTTCCAATGCAAGTCTTTAATTTCCCTAAACCAAGACGGCTTTCTTAAAGGTAGATCAACAACCACAAACCTCGTTGAATTCGCGTCCTCTGCCCTATCGGCCATGGAAAGTGGTAAGGAAGTTGATGTTATTGCAACTGATTTTAGTAAAGCTTTTGATAAGATACCGCATAAATTAATTATTTTCAAATTGTCTGCCCTCGGCTTCGAACCAATACTGCTGAAATGGTTGTTATCATATTTGGAAAACCGTTTTTATAGTGTTCGCTTTAGGTCCATCCTATCCGCCCCTTTTCTTGAAACCTCTGGTGTACCACAAGGCAGTCACCTAGGTCCCCTTCTCTTTATCTTAACCATAAACGATCTTGAAATCTCCTCTATCTCTCTCTTTGCCGACGATACCAAATTCTTCAAGCACATATCTTCATCACAAGACCCCTGTTTGCTGCAACAAGACCTAGATAGTTTTTCTATCTGGTGTCTCAAAAACTGCTTAGAGATCAATATTCCCAAATGCCAATGTATCACCTTATCACGTAAGCACAATAAATCCCCCCTTCTATACTTACTTAATAATCACCCTATATCCATCGTAGAGTCTCTTCGCGACCTTGGCATATATTGTACGACCGCGAGCTTAATTTCCGTTCGCATATCGAAGAGATAATACGTAAAGCCAATTCATCCCTTGGATTCATTAAACGATGGTCAAAGGAATTCTCCGACCCCTTCGTGACCAGATCTCTCTACACCACTTTTGTCCGCCCACTCCTCGAATACGCCAGCCAAAGCAGCATATAAGCAGAATCGAAAACATACAAAGACGGTTTCTTCGATTTGCACTCCGCGGTCTTTCTTGGGACGATCCCCTTATTCTTCCTTCCTATCAAGACCGTCTCAAACTCATTGACTTGAATAGCCTTGAGGATCGCAGGGATATTGCAGACATTCTCTTCATTCATCGAATCCTATCAGGCTCTATCGACTGCCCGTCTCTTTACAACTCAATCTTCTTCAATACAAACCCTCGTAATTTAAGACACCCCCGCCTATTCTATCTACCAACCTACCGCACGTCCTACGGCTCCAACGAACCAATTTCCCGTATGCTACGGAAGGTAAACGCAAACATTTCCATTTTCGATTTTAACCGCAGATGGCGCTCTCGACTATCGTCAAGTGTAAGCCTTTCGCAATTTATTAGATAAAATGTCAATTTATTCCGGAAATAAAAATTAGATGGTCTCTTGAAATTCAACCATCAGACGATTAAGACGTGGTTTCAATTTTCTGTCAACAACGAAATACTTTTCCCGACTTACAGCCAAACACCGGGTGAAGAGGCTGTTGATAAACCAATAACTGATAAAAACAAATTTCGAAGTCAATTTTGTTAATGCTTTTTGGACACCCTACTTATATCTATGAAGGAAAGATTTCAACAGATATGCAAGATTTTCTGATGCTTGGAATTTCTTGTTATACATAAAAAAAATCAAAATAAAGAAGAACTCATGCGACATTGTTCTGATACTGACATCAAATCTGACATTGACGGAGATTTGTTGTGCGATGAAATTTTAGGTCTCCAAGACTATCTCCAACACTATCTCGAAGACAATCAGGAAACACCTACGGTATGGATACATGCATGCTTATTCTGGGATTCGATAGAATCGAGTATGTATTCCTTGAACTCGCAAGTGACGAACGCATTTTTTCTAAACCAAGTTGATAAAACGGGCTTACAGTCTACAATGTCCCAAACAAGATTAAAGGACCAGTTTCAAGACTAACTGATAAAGTCTCGGATAGACTATCCGGAATTTATCTGTCGGCTAAACTTCAACTTTTGGTTTCAAAGGTTTCGGATAGTGATATGTGACAGATATAGTCTCGGATAGAGTATCAGCCGGTTCAAGTGGCTGTTAAATCCTATATCCAGAAGATAAACAAAATATTTATTTGAAGTGGCTGGAAAAAATATAGTTTCAGAGCATTTTTTCGTTGACGAGCGTAGATTAGATAGATCGCCCAAGGTCCAAAGCGACTTTAAAAAGAAAATTGTATTGACTTTTTTCCTAACTTTTCTACCACGAAGGAGCGGTCGCTTTGCCGTTGCGTCCTTTCTGGACGTTGGTGGTGTGAAGGTAGCTGTCGGCGTTTTGATAAATAACCAACTAAGAACTACCCAAAAGCGATAATTCGATAATACTGGAAAGCTTATATACTTTCCCCTTCTTCTCCTACTTCTACCCGCGGCCGAAGGTGTCATACGGCCCGTGCTGATAATCAGCCTGTTTGGTGGCCCAGTAATAGCTCAGCCACACAAGGAGTAATCGGATACCTGCTTCAGCTCCTCTGTTATAACATTTTTTTTTGATTTTTGGAGCTTCAATTTGTTCTTCCGTTAAATTTTCCAATGTCGTTTTTCTTGTGGTTTACTTAAGACAACAAAAAATATTATAAAACACGAAACAAAAAAATACAAAACAAATGACATGTGTCTCGAAACAAACTAAGCGCCTGATAAACTTTTCCGCAAGTTAGTTTATCCGAGACTTTGACGATGAAACAGAAAAAAAAAATATCAGCTACTTTTATCTGGTGGAAAGCGTTATGTGTCGGCTAACTATCCGAAACTTTATCCGGAACATTTGAAACTGGCTCTAACTAGTTTGTTTGGCCTCACTGTCAATTGAAAATCAAATTGCAGAAAACCTAGACAGTCTTATCAGAAAATTTTCTGACAAAAAATCTAAAATAATAAGATTGTAGTTGTTTTTGATAATTTTTTTTTCATTAAATCTTTACTCAAAAGGTAAAGTGGCTTAGGTCGACTTAAGCCAAAAACATTTTTTTTAAATATTTGAAATGAGAAAAAAATTAGCTACAGTTTGGTGTAATCACCTTGTTTCTACCTATCTTACAAAACAGTTTTTTCTTCGGTTACAATGACTTAACTCAATGAAACTGAAAACATTGCATTTGGAATAACACCTTAACTCTCAAATATTGTTGCAGTGTCTGACATTTATGTCTTAAGTCTACTTAAGCTGTTTTTGTTATTTTTAGAAACACAATTCCTTGAAAAGGAAAAGAGAACTAAGTTGAACTAGGCCACTTTTCCAAAATACATTTTTCTATAAAATTAAATTTTATTTCGACTTAAGCCGTTTTTCCATAACAAAATTTTATTAAAATTGACTTAAGCCATTTTTCCAAACTAACATAATTCCGTTTTATTTTAATTACATCGACATAAGCCAGTATTCCAAATCAAAAAAATATTAATATGGGTTATATCTGTTTTTGAATATGAGCTTAGTGGACATAAGCCACTTTACCAAACTGCTTTTCTAAACCAACATAGTGTTAAGTATGAATAAGTCCTTTTACTCTGTGTAAAAATTATATTCCGTATGAAAATTAAAAAAATAAAAAGCGGCTTAAGTCCATTTAAGCCCCAATATTATTTGTAAAATCATTTGAGTTGCGAAAGTTTCCGAGACGGTCTAGTCAGAGAAAAGAGAAAAAGTTATTTCTTCAATTCAATATTTACTCAAAGCTTATAAAGGTGATGTGGGCGCAGTAGCGCAGTGGTTAGTGTGCTGGATTACTGTGCGAGGGATAGTGATATTGTTAATTATAAAAAAAAAACTAAAAATTGGAGCAATTTCTTTTATCCCCTTTCTTGAAAAGGGGCACAATCGCCCCAATCTGCCAATCGCTGGGAGTTTCGCCGCATTCCCAGGCCACTTTAATGACACGAGAGAGCCATTTAACTATGCCTCTTCACCTAAGGCCTTGAACATTTCTGGCCGGATTTCATTCACTCCGGCAGATTTCCCAGCTTTTAGCGATTTGATCGCAAAAGTAACTTCTTCTACCGTGGGACTATTTTTCGCCATACTCAAGGCGATGGTTCTGTCATCCTGTTGTAATAAATGCCAATATGTTGGAATAACAAACCAAGATGTTCGTTCTAGTGCTGTTCAATTCAGAATCGCCTGTCCAAAAACGAAAGGAAGCCAATGCAGTTCCGATTTTTCATAAACGAACAGTCGCATCGTGTTATCCATTTTCACACGATGTCGATTCTGCTGGTTGTGTATATTCACACGAATATTCATGTTTGCGTATCGCAGGCTTGCTTATCGCATGCAGACAGTTATGGGATATCCGAGGGAATATCAGAATGCTGATATTTAATATTTGGGAACGCGGACGCGCATGCTAGTGGCACAACAATCCTCAATGCCCTGGATTAGATTGAGCAATTCGGAAAAGTGCTCGCCCCATCTGCGCAAGATGTCCTCCTCAATAGAAAGAAGTGTACCATATTTGGATTTGACTCCTTCAATAATGTTCCACTTCCTTCCTCTAAGACGTCGGATGGTCTGCCAGAACACCTTGCTTTCAGATCTGTGATCACGGTCTAATTTCTCGCCGAACTCCTTCTTTGTTGTTTGGCTGCTTTAACAGCCAATTTGCAAGTTCTTCGCGCCACAATGTACCGGTTTAGAGAAGGTAAGTCTCCCAAGTGAATCTACACCTTGAAAGCCTTTTTCTTCTCTCTGATGGCTTCTTAAACTCCGGGCGTTTTAAACCACGCGGTTCTTTTCTCACCACCAGCCGCCACACCGAGCCGCTTCGCTTCACAAACATGTCCTGCAGAGGCAATGACTGCTGTTGAAAACAACTGCCATTCTTCCTCTACATTCAATGGAACATTGGAATTTATTCAAACCTTGAAGGTATCTGCCGTGCAAATTCCTCCCGTGCAAATGGGTCAACTTAAAAAAAATAATTTATGTTTCCTAATGTTGATGACGAAAATAATAAGGTTACCTAATTGGATAAATATAAGACGGCTCTGATTTTCCAAAGTATTTATTTCAAGAATTTGTTGGATGACAAAGAACCTTTAAAAATATTAATATTCAAAAGCGAAGTCGCAACGAAGTATATAAAGATTGTCTTGAGTTGCTTTACGATGGACCAAATAAAATAAGTGAAGCAAAAAAGTGATAAATCTACTTCCTTTGATCGATGAGCAGTTTCACGACTTTTACAGGAACCTTTGCACAGAATCTAAGCCAGGTTTTCATCCTGATTTACCCGAAGAAGCTGAGAAGTTTTTTAGGAAGAAGCATTATTGTGTCAGTATCTTATATCTATTTATAAAATTATTAAAATAAATAAATAGGTTACCCCAAAAGCCCTGTAAACACCCTAGGCATATCTTCTCGCAACCATTCGTTTGTATGAGTTTCTATTTTTGGGACGAATGGAAGGGACCTACATTATATAACTATATTATATACTTACCAAAAAAAAACCTATGTACCATATTACTACATAAAAATATTGAATTCGTTGAGCTAATAAATAAAGAAGAGAGAACTAAGCCACGATTTATGTTAACATTTAATTTAAGGAAAAGTGGTTTATATACACATAATTCAACGGTAAACCATAGAAACAAAAACGCAAAAACGGCTTAAGTGACTTAAGACGATTTAAATAAGATTTAGATAAAAGTCAAAACGGCTTAAGTCAGTTTTTTGTTAATAAATTCAAAATCTGAACAGATTTTCAAAAAATTTAATAAGATTCCCAAAGGGTATCTCTAGAGTGATATACGAAAAAAATTGCAGCCTTCTACTCAAAACAGTTTTATTAGAATAATTTTTTAAAGTTTAAAACTGCTCTCCTGAAAAATGTGAAAAATCGACTTAAGCCACTTTACCTTTTGAGTAAAGAAATGTCTCGTAACTAACTGCCACATCTTTCTATTAATATCTATATACAAAAACAAAGTGGAAAAAACTGTTTCCCTCTGTCGCCCGTAATTTTGAACCGATTTTGTTGATTTTTTTTAAATGTCGGTAATTACGGTGATTGGGTGATAGGCTAACCAAATTCAAATTCGAACAAAGGGGCGTGGCACCGCCCATACAAAAATAACATTCAAAATCGTACATCTCGAAAACCACAGAATCGATTGAGCTCAAACTTACAGATAATCTTAGTTATTGGTTGTGGAGTGCTCCTGTGAATATCGGTCAAAATTGGACAAAGGGGCGTGTTACCTCCCATACAAAAAAAAAACATTTAAAATCGTATATTTCGGAAACCACAAAATCGATTGAGCTCAAACTTACAGATAATCAAAGGTATTGGTCGTGGAGTGTTACTGTGAAGATTGGTCAACATCGGACAAAGGGGCGTGGCACCGCTCATAAAAAAACATTCAAAATCGTATATTTCGAAAACCACCGAATCGATTGAGATCAACCTTACAGATAATCTTAGGTATTAGCCGTAGGGTAGAGTGCTCCTGTGAAGATAGGTCAAAATCAGACAAAGGGGCGTGGCACCGTTCATAAAAAAACATTCAAAGCCGAATATCTCGAAAACCACCAAATTGATTGAGCTCAAACTTACAGGTAATCTTGCGTATTGGCCGTGGAGTGCTCCTGTGAAGATTGGTCAAAATCGGACAAAGGGACAGGGCACCGCTTATAAAAAAATTTAAAAAGCTACAAAAGGCCTGGTAAAGCTGGCGGGGGTTCAGCTAGTCTTATATAAAAATGAATGTTTGTTTGTCTGTCTGTATGTCCTTTATTTATAGAATCGTAAACTATGCATTTGATCATGTAATGATCTTTAGCAAAGTTGTTGTGCATGAGCCCACGAAGTTTACTGAGTTGGTGCGGTCAATATTGGACAAAGGGCCGTGGCACCGTCCATACAAAAAAACATTAAAAATCGTATATCTCGAAAACCGCCGAACAGATTGAACTCAAATTTACAGACAATCTTAGGTATTGGCCCGGAAGCGTTCCCGTAAATAACAAAAAAACATTCAAATTTTTATATCTCAAATACCGCCGAACCGATTGAGCTCAATTCCCGTAAAGATTGGTCAAAATTGGACAAAGGGGCGTGGCACCGTCCATACAAAAAAAAACATTGAAAATGTTATATCTCAAATACCGCCGAACCGATTGAGCTCAAATTTGCAGACAATTTTACGAAAGAACATTATTATCTAAGATCTAAGCAATACAATTTCTGTGCACGGGCAAAGCCGGGCGGGTACAGCTATATTAAAAACGTCGGTGCGTATGTAAGTCCGATAATGGCCGCTGAACTACTGAAGCTATCCGCCTTCATTCCTTTTAAAAAATAATTGAACAAAAATATCAAAATAAATCTTGAAACATTTAAAATAACTATTTTTTTATACTCTCCATAGGAAGGTATGTATATATTATTTTCCTTGCCATTACATTTGCAACACCAAGAAGAAGTCATCGGAGACCCCATAAATCTGAATAAGGATCACATTCTGAATCGTTTCAGCCGTGTCCGTCTGTCTGTCTCTTGAAAACACCATAGCGTCCAAACGAATCGACTTAGGCGAATGAAAATTGGTGAGAGGAGAGCACCGGGGCGCTTAGATCGTTAAGGCCGGCCTTGAGGGTGTCGGTCACTGGGTACTTTACCCTACCTTTTATAATACATAAAAAGGTTTTCATATTGTGCCAAAATAGTTTTTCCATTAAATCCTGTTTAAAATATTATCATGACATAATAAATAGTTGTGGTTATTGTTGCATTTACTAAACCACAATAGTTTATGGCATTAACGGACCATATCCGGACATTAGACGGTTATTTTAAGGGTAACACTGCACCCAGAAGCCATGTTAAACTTGTCGCATGCAGAATTTTATACCTATGTAATTTTATGTTCTAAAAGTTAATCAAAACTAAAGTCTCGCATCCGAATTTTTTTATTTAGGACAAATTCGTTATAATTTAGTGCCAAATAGGACAGAGTATAATATTGCTTTCCCGTATTTCGCGAATATAATTCCAGATCCCTGGTGATGTCCATCGGATAATTACATTCCATTGGATTTATTTCCTATTTCGCACAACGTCGCGCTCAGTTCAGTGTACTCAGCCAAGTATCCAGACGACGCCAGAATGTCGCGACATTACAGCCTCCAACCATGCTTTAGAAGGACTTCACAGAGAAAAGCGAATAAGGGATAGCTACAACAGAGCGACACACATCCAAAATGCATACGAACACTTACACAGAAAAGCCATTTAGTGGCTTTGCCGTTTGTCTCTGGTTCTGGGTTTCCTTTTGGAGGCACATTGAACCCGTGAACAGTTTTCTTTTTCGAATTGTTCCACGGGGTTATGTTTGCTCGCATTTACATAGGTATTTGAATGTATGAGACTATGAGAAAACCATGTCTTCTCTTCTCTGCTTCAATAGCTTTGCCAACAACCCTTTACTGACAATGACATACCTTACATTTGGCTTTGCCTTCCTCGGCACTCGACAATGTATTCCACGCAAACGGAAGTCATCCTGGACGGGATGATGATCATTTACGTATGGATTTTGTATACAAAAGTAAAACAAAACACTTTGTGGCTTCTCTCACGTGAACTCCATAACAATGTTGTTAATTTATAATGAAGCTGTATTGTAGACCGTTTAATGATGACCGACGCGACGTCGCGTCGTCCTCAACATCGATGCCTTCTAAATGTGTGTGCCTGTGGATAATGTACACAAGGGTTGAATCGATATTTGTTAGCAATGTGCTGTGCAGGAGTGGGTGTCGGAGTACATCGATGCAGTGAATATTCCAATAACCGAGCTTTGATTGAGTTTGTGTTTCATTTGAAGCCGAAGCCTATACATGCGGTCCAGACAATTTATGTTAATTAACATAAATCGGTATTTCTGTTGATTGCTTTGCACATATTATAATATTTACACTTATATAGAAGTGCTTCAAAGTGATATTAGTTATTGTGTCGGCTTATTTTGTTAAATTCAGTATAGGACAGCTTGAATTGAAATTAAATTCATGTAGGTAGCTGAATAAATTAGCGGACGGTAGACACTCGAATATGGTGCGAGTAAACCCCGCAGCCAAAGAGACCAATTTACTCGAACTTCATTTTACCCTCCACTAGGAAGGTCCTATGTTCAATTTGCCATTACATTTGCAACCCTATGAAGGAGTCACCGGAGACCCCATAAAGTAGTACATAATATACATACCTATATTCTGAATAAGAATCAAATTCTGAATCGATTTAGCCATGTGCGCCCGTCTGTCTGTCTGTCTGAACAAGAACACGATAGCGTCCAAACGAATCAACCTATAGGCGAATGATATTTTACCGACGTCAGGTTAGTATTGAAAATGGGCTAAATCGGTCGAGTAGTTCTGCTACATCCTATAAAAAATAATATTAGACTATTTTAATCAAACTACTTTCAATCATAAACATATTTATGAATTTAATAACGTTGGAGTGTCATCTCATCACAATATGTGTTGGCCTCGACTCCAGAAATAGACTATGTATCATGAATTTATACGCTGAGCTATCCTACAACTCGTGGTGATTTAATTTTCCTCTACATGTTAGTTTCTAACAAAGGTTATACCTAGGCCTACGTTCTCCTGCGTGTTATTTAATTTTTTTACAAAAAGCAAAATTTCGAATTCTATAATATTTCAAATTGAGAAATTGAGCGAACACAATTATGATTCGTGGAAAGTAGGTATTAGCTAAAATCTATAAAAATTGAGCCATAAAATGTTTGTCGTCAATTCGCGCCTAAACGCATTTACCGATTTTAACCAAATTTTCACACATCTTTGGAAATGGTCCATATACGCTTTCTGTGAAGTTTGGTCAAAATTGGGCAAAGGGTCGTGGCACCGCCAATACAAAAAAAAACATTCCAAATCGTATATTTCGAAAAGCACCAAATCGATTGAGCTCAAACTTATGGAAGATCTTAGTTATTATCCCTGGAGTGATCCTGTGAAGTTTGGTCAAAATTGGGCAAAGGGGCGTGGCACCGCCCATACAAAAAAACGTTCACAATCGTATATCTCGAAAACTACCAAGTCGATTGAGCTCAAACTTACGGAAGATCTTAGTTATTGTCCCTGGAGTGGTCCTGTGAAGTTCGGTCAAAACTGGACAAAGGGCGTGGCACCGCCCAAACAAAAAAACATTCAAAATCTTATACATATCTCGAAAACCACCAAATTGATTGAGCTCGAACTTACAGATAATCTTAATTATTGGCCCTAGAGTGCTCCTGTGAAGATTGGTCAAATTTGGTCAAAGGGGAGCGCCACTTCACATACAAAAAAATATTCAAAATCTTATACCTCTTATACAAAAAACATCTTCTACGGAGCGAAATTCGATGTCGTCATATCTCCATAATCGCTGGGCCGATTTTCATTATTCGTTTTTTTGTTTTGTTCGTATTGCTGTGTTTCAGGTTTAGGCAGAAAGAAAATTCCACCAAGTCGATTTATTATCATTTCTCGCATTTTACGAAAGAACGTTATTACTGGATATACCTAAGCAATACAATTCCTGTGCACGGGCAAAGCCGGGCGGGTACAGCTTTTCGATAGTCTTGGAATTGGAAACCAAAGTTTTTAAAATTTGTAACATTGATATAAATAATGAAAGTCAATAATATTGTCTAGGCAATACAATTTCTGAAAAAAAAAAACAAAAAATGTGTAAGAACCACAGAACATTACAATAAAAACTGTTTTTCTATTTAACTACTAGCGTAGCCCGTGCACACTTCGTAGTGCAAAATAGTTAAATAGAAAAACTGTTTTTATTGTAATGCTCTATGGTTCGTACACAACATTTTTTGATTTTTTTCAGAAATTGTATTGCCTAGACAATATTATTGACTTTCATTATTTATATCAATGTTACAAATTTTAAAAACTTTGGTTTCCAATTCCAAGACTATCGAAAAGCTGTACCCGCCCGGCTTTGCCCGTGCACAGGAATTGTATTGCTTAGGTATATCCAGTAATAACGTTCTTTCGTAAAATGCGAGAAATGATAATAAATCGACTTGGTGGAATTTTCTTTCTGCCTAAACCTGAAACACAGCAATACGAACAAAACAAAAAAACGAATAATGAAAATCGGC
Source organism: Cheilosia soror (assembly GCA_949372485.1). Classification (NCBI taxonomy): domain Eukaryota; kingdom Metazoa; phylum Arthropoda; class Insecta; order Diptera; family Syrphidae; genus Cheilosia; species Cheilosia soror. The sequence goes on along the minus strand of OX443561.1, from coordinate 58,209,226 downwards.
CCAGCGGTTATGGAGATATGACGACATCGAATTTCGCTCCGTAGAAGATGTTTTTTGTATAAGAGGTATAAGATTTTGAATATTTTTTTGTATGTGAAGTGGCGCTCCCCTTTGACCAAATTTGACCAATCTTCACAGGAGCACTCTAGGGCCAATAATTAAGATTATCTGTAAGTTTGAGCTCAATCAATTTGGTGGTTTTCGAGATATGTATACGATTTTGAATGTTTTTTTTTTTGTATAGGTGGTACCACTCCAAGGGCAATAACTAAGATCTTCCATAAGTTTGAGCTTAATCGATTTGGTGGTTTTCGAGATATACGATTTTGAATGCTCCTTTCTCCAGTTTTGTCCGAACTTCACAGAACCACTCCAGAGCCAATAACTAAGATCATCTGTAAACTTGAGCTCAATCGATTTGGTGGTTTTCGAGATATCCGATTTTGAATATTTTTTTGTATGGGCGGTGCCACTCCCCTTAGCATAATTTTGACCAAACTTCATAGGACCACTCCAGGGACAATAACTAAGATCTTCCGTAAGCTTGAGCTCAATCGATTGGTGGTTTTCGAGATATCCGATTTTGAATATTTTTTTGTATGGGCGGTGCCACTCCCCTTAGCATAATTTTGACCAAACTTCATAGGACCACTCCAGGGACAATAACTAAGATCTTCCGTAAGCTTGAGCTCAATCGATTGGTGGTTTTCGAGATATACGATTTTGAATGTTTTTTTTTTATAGACGAAGCCACGCCCCTTTGTCCAATTTTGACCAAACTTCACAGGACCACTTCAGGGACAATAACTAAGATCTTCTGTAAGTTTGAGCTCAATCGAGTTAGTAGTTTTCTAGATATACGATTTTGAATGTTTTTTTTGTATGGGCGGTTTCACGCCCCTTTGTCCAATTTTGACCAAACTTCACAAAAATCGTATATGGACCAATTCCAAAGATGTGTGAAAATTTGGTTAAAATGGGTAAATGCGTTTAGGCGTGAATCGACGACAAACATCTTAAGGCTCAATTTTTATATATATAGATTTTGCACTACGAAGTGTGCACGGGCTACGCTAGTTGGGTTAATACATATCGAAATATGGAGCTTTGTCTCCGATAGTTCTGTGAAGCCAGAACCAGATTAGATAGAGGAGTCCACACTATGGTGCATAAAAAAAGAAAAGGCCCTAGTTACTATTTTTTGTGCGTAAAACCTTCGCAGATAAATAGCATAGAAAATTGCAAGACATCGTCAGAAGCATGGACAGCTTTGGAAAAAATCCATCAACCCAAATGACCGGCGAAGAAAGTTCAGCATCATATTAGGCTAATTGCACACACACCGATTTTGGACGGCCAGTATAAAATCGGCCGACATATTACCGGTAGCAGGGTGCTGGCACACTCACTGGATTTTTACCGGTCTAACAATCAGTTGCTTTGTTGTCGTGACAATTTACAATTTCACACACTGAATGAAGCGAGAGCAGTCGAATGGAATGGTCAGCAAAAAATCGGTGCGTATGCAAGCGTGTATTTAGTCACGTACGCTACTATTTCCCGATACTGCCGGCGATACAGTGGCAGTGGCCGGCTGCTCACCGGCATTTTGCCGGCACCGATCAGCGGTCGGCGTGTGTGCCAGGTCCCGTTCCCACATGTGGTTCACTATTGGAATTTGGACGACCGGTATAAAATCGGCGTCCAAAATCGGTGTGTGTGCAATTAGCCTTAATTGTTTCTTCGATTTGGCAGAACAAATCAAAGAAATTCATATCGAGTTTCAGGATGAACTTTTAGCGATTATTTTACTGTCTTTCCAATAATAGCCTCTCTACTCGTATGAAGAGAGAACAACAATAAACAAAAAGACCTCGTAGCAACAACAACGCACAGAGGTTGGTGTTCTCCTCCGTTCTAATCACCAGTTGGCGGGCTTGTACTCGTCGCTCAATTAGCGCAAGTGGTAGTCACTTGGTCAATTGAGAAAAATCGTGCAAGTTCACTTCCTGACAGGGGAAAACAGATATGTTTTCCGAAGTGGATATATACGGAGAAGGTCATGGCCGTGGAGAAGAGGAATTAAATGATAATTCCTTAGAACGAGTACTATTTTTGCAAAACAAGAAAAACAAGTACACAGAAAAACTCTGCTCAATTTAATAGAACAGATTCATCTGAGAGGGGATTCTTTAAAGGAAGGTGCTTCCGATGCAAGCGGCCGGACCATATGGCTTCAAATTGTCACGAAAAACAAAAACATTTATCTGCGGGTACAGCGTTTACATTATTGAATTCTTTATGTGTGAATGAATTTGATGAGAGCACATGGATCGTAGACAGTGGTTCAACTAGTCACTGATGCTGTAACAAGAAAAAAAAAAGTAAATACTATACTAAATACTCAAATATGCATCATAATAACTGTATTGTGCTGCTAGCTAATATATTTAATATATTTAAGTAACTTATTCGGATTTGTTGTGTTATTAATAATGTTTCATATTTTGGTCTGGCAACATTACTGTGGGGCTATAATTTACAGGGAATAGTGAATGAAATAAACAATGCCACGAAACAACAACGATAAATAGTTGAATTGGTTATCAGATCATGATTCGTGATCTCGATGAAAAGTAGGATCACGTGTTGTTGTTGTAAGTGCATGTAAATCGATGATCTATATGGATCATAGCTGATAATAAAAAACGTCTAATATTAGCCGCGTCCTGTGTTCTATCGGGTTCAGTTTTCATGATCCAGATATGCAATCCAAAAACCCAAAGAGTTAAGTAATTTTTACTTCTGAAAGTTTCCACTTCTGTTCTGTGCTATCAAGTACGGAGTTGCCGCATCGTAAAATGGCAGAATAGAAATTTGCAACTACGAATTTAATATGTTTAAACGAAAATTGTTCAAATCTAAATATGCCATCTGTAATTAGTGTAGTTTTTAGCAATTCAGTATCAAAAGAAAAGAAAATAAGCGTAGTTTGATGTTGTTCGAAATTTCTAAAAGTTAAATAAAACAAGAAAAAACTCACGAATGGCAGCACCATTAAACAAAAAATATAGAGAAACAGCTGTGCGGAAGTTGTCATCAAACATCCAAATAAAACAGCAAGCAATGGATATAAATACAAATAAATAGCAAATGTAAAATGTCGTTTTAGGTATTAAAAATATTTTCAGGACAAACAAGAGTCTGGACGAGGGATGAAACAATCGCTTTCCTCCATTCCTACTCAACGTACATCAATTACAGCTTCGTAGGCACAAACCAGTAAGAATTAACCGTCGACTCCTCCCACATAACGGACTTTGCCTTCAAGCTGCCGGCGGGCACAGGATTTTTCATGTATTGGTGCTGTACAAAATCAAAGGAGCGCCATTAACGCACGCATACTTAAAAAATCCTAGGCCCATGGTATAGCATGAAAAATCATTGCCACCATTAATTTTGACATTTACACGTATTCACAGACAGGGTATTTTTTTCCGGGGGGGAATCGGGTAGGTGTACGGGAAGTCGGCGGTCTATTCTTACTGGTTTGTGTTCGTAGGTATTTCGAAAATTAATCAGGGGTGCCAAACTTGCAAAGTAATATTTTTTTATGATCTGATCGTTTTATTATCAGGCGATGATCCATAAGGATCATTAGCGATAATGAAACGCGGCTATTGATCTAATCGCGAAGAATAAGATCACATTAAAAGATGTCTCAATTTATATGCATCAACGGTTTTTTTTATGAATATGCGTTATGAAGATTGATATGGCATCTTTCTATGGCTATTTACCTATTTAAGTAAATTAACATTAATGGCAAGACTCATAGATGAACATCCGTAATCATTTAACGCGTATGTAATTGTCGACATCGAAGCCTTATAATATTCTAGTGCAACTAGTTATATGATCTATGATCATTTAAAAACTGGACTCCTAGAAAATTATGCTAAAGGGTAGGTACTTACAATTACATACACACGAGTTAGAAATACATACAAAATTTAATGAAATGCTGACTTGTTGTTTCGCAGCTAACTATACGAGTATTCGCAAGATAACTCGTCTTCGCAACTAATTGTGATAGATTATTTGCTGCTGGCTATGCCAAGTTTTGATAATAAGTTGCTTGGAGTGAGGTGCAATATTTCTATCGCGAGCCCCACGTTGTTGGGCGCCAATCTTGTAACCTGGAGGGTAGGGGTGGTATTATTCCCTGTAGCAGAGGTGGCACGCTTGCGGAAGGCCGGGCAAAAGCTCGTCTTCCTGCTACTACCATAGGTACAAAATAAATCGTGCCAAAATATATATTAGATATTGAACCTGTTGGGTGGAGTCACTCTTAAGTGATTTTGTCATCACCTGTGAAATGTCTGTCCGACAGAAAATCGCAATCACGAAGATTAGCGTATAAAATAAATAAAAAGAAAGCTTTGGGAAAGGAAAGAGTTATTAACTAGAAAAAAAAGAAAGAGATCAAGAAAAGGTGAAAAGTATTCGAGATATTATTAGGTCAGATGTTATGGACCTTGCAATGATCGAAGGGTATATGATATCTTCCGTTCACTGCTCATCGGCTGTACCCGCCCTATACTATTGACCTGAGTCACTAGCTCCATGGCCTTTCCATGCCGGAATATATGTAGTGGAGGGCCCCTAAATTGGCTATGTTACACTCTATCCCATGAAGATGTGGTTACCCTTCACATCTCTCCATCGCACAAAAAGAGAATTACCACATCATTTCGATAATTAAAATAGATATTTAAATATTAACAAAATAAAGATTTTTATTCATATTATAAACCAAAGAACATTTTCAAAATGAAGAGTCAGTGCTCTCTCTTAATAAATTAGACGCCATTAAAGAGCGCGATAACAATATAAATTATTGTTTTAGCTTATCGAATCTATTCGAACTAATTTGATGAAGATTAGATTTGCAATGAATCTTGCAACCTGGCTTCAACTTCAGATTATGAAATATAACACTGTTTATAATCCAATCTTTAGGTGCATGTAACGTAAGGGCCTTAAGCATAATAGTAGGTTAGGTTAGGTTAGGTTAAAAAGGGGTATGAGAAGTCTCATACAACACTAGGCACCATAAGGGCCCATCGCGATCCCTAGGGGGAACCAATTGCAGTGACCTACAATGGAAAAACACCTAAACACTTGCCCTTGAGAAAGCCCCAATTTCCCTGCAAAAACCAAGTAGTCCCTTGAAGTTGGTATTGTCTATCTCCCCTAAATGTTGGAAGAAGTACCTGCCCAAAAATTTTCTTCTACTGCGACATTTTGCCTCACATTCGCACAGTATATGTGTTATGTCCTCTTCGGCTTGCAGGTCATTGCAGAATCTGCAAGTGTCCGAGTCTGCTAGCCCTAGTCTTTTAGCATGTTTTCTAAGAAGACAGTGCCCTGATAATATGCCGATCAGTGTCCTAAGCTGTTCCCTGCCTAGTTTGAGGATTTCCCTAGATCTTTTACGGTCGTATTGCGGCCAAAGTGCCTTAGATACTGCGTGACCAGTGAGTACCTCCCACCTCCGGTCGGCTTCCTTATTTATTTTATTCCTAATATCGCTTTTTATGATACAAGGAGGTGGTTTAATATCCACATCTCCTCCGTCTTGCAATTCCCCGCCTATCCTCGCAAGCTCATCCGCTTGCTCATTTCCAGCTATACCGCAGTGTCCTGGTACCCAGCACAGTCTCACTCGGTTCTGACTGCATAATGCCTTAAGCATTGTGCGACAGGTCCTGACTAATTCAGAATTGATGTTAGTAGATTCCAGTGCCTTGAGTGCAGCCTGGCTATCGATGTAGATGGCTATATCCTTTCCAGATATAGATCTTATCCGCATTAGCTCTGCCGCTTTCAGAACAGCCAGAACTTCTGATTGGAAGACACTGCTTGTATCCGGTAGTCGTATAGACACTTTTAGATCTGGATCTAGGCAATAGATTCCAGCACCCGTTCCTTCCGCTGTTTTTGAGCCGTCCGTGTAGACCGCTATTTCGCAGTGCTTAATTACTTTATCCCTTTGCCATTCATATCTTTCCGGGTATGATACTTCGTACGGAGTGTCGAAGTCGACCAAAGGGTGTATTTCATCAGTTTGCACCTGTACACCCGGGAGTAACTCCGCTAGTATTGTACAGTGTCCAAAACTGCCCTCTCTAAAGTAGCCCAAGGTTGTGAGCCGTAGCGCACTATTCCCCGCAAGTTGCTTTATGTGCAACTCAAGTGGCGTAAGGTGCAGAAAGGTGTCCAGCGCTGCCGTAGGGGTGCTGCGAAGTGCACCCGTTATTGCTACGTTGGACGCCCTCTGCACCGATGCTAGTTTGCCGATTGTTGTTTTCTTCTTTGTCGCCGTCCACCATACTAGTGCGCCATATGTAAGTATGGGTCTAACCACTACTGTATGTGTATATAGCCAGTGCACCATAGCTGGTTTTAGGCCCCAAGTCCTGCCTACTATTTTCTTACAAATGAAAAGAGCGTTATACGTCCTTCTAATTCTTTCCTCTACATTTGCATTCCAGTTCAGTTTCCTGTCCAGAATAACCCCAAGATACTTTGCCTTGTCAGACAGAGGTAATTCCACTCCTTCCAGTTTAGGGAGGTTAAAGTGTGGTATCTTGTGCTTTCTGGTGAAGAGTACCAGTTCCGTTTTGGAGGGGTTGACGTTAAGTCCACAGCCCTTTGCCCATAAATTGACTTTTCTTAAGGCACTGTCCATAATCTCACTTAGAGTGTTTAAAAACTTTCCCTGAATGATAATAACTAGGTCATCAGCATATGCTGTGGCACTTATTCCCCCGGAGCTCAGTTTCTTTAAAATGTCATCCATAACAAGCACCCAAAGGAGAGGTGAAAGGACTCCCCCCTGTGGTGTTCCCCTGGTCACCGACATTCTAATGGAACTTTGTCCCAGGGAGCAGTTTATTTTCCTACTCGCAAGCATGTTGCAGACCCAAAAAACTATGCTGTGCTCAATGTTCATATTTGACATGGCACGCTTTATAGCCTTGCCCTCTACGTTATTAAAAGCACCCTCAATGTCCAGAAAAGCTGCAAGAGCAAACTCACCCAAGTGCAAGCTTCTTTCTATCTTCCCTACTACATTATGCAGAGCTGTTTCTACTGACTTTCCCTTCATGTATGCATGTTGCGATTCGCTTAAGAATCCTTTAATACATTTGCTCCTGATATGAACTTCTAATAGCCGCTCTAGGGTTTTTAGCATAAAAGATGACAGACTGATTGGTCTGAAATCCTTGGCTGCTGTATGTCCCTGCCTGCCAGCTTTGGGAATGAAAACCACCTTCACTTCCCGCCATGCTGCTGGTATGTACCCTAATTTAAGACTTTGTCTTAGAATCTCCGTAATTTTTTGTATCGCCCTCTCAGGTGCTTTTTGCAGCATGATCGGCAAAATCCCATCTGGGCCAGAGGATTTATACGGTTTGAAGGACTGTAGAGCCCACCGCACTTTTTTCCTGTTTATGAGATCAACTATCTCCCCCCTCGTAAGAGGGTCACAGTTGATATCCGTACGACCTTGCAGCTCAGAATCCTCTGGGATAGTAGCCCCGGGAAAATGAGATTCCACCAGGGTTACCAGAACCTCCTGACTGCTTTCGGCCCAGTTACCGTCTTTCTTTTTGAGGTAGCTAGGCACACTTGCCTCTTTTGAGAGTACTTTGCGTAGTCTCGAAGCCTTATCTGTATCCGAGATTGATTCGCAGAAAAGTTTCCACGAAACTCGTTTGGATTTCCTGATTAAGTATTTGAATTGCCTTTTGCTTTCGGCATACTCATTCCATGTGGTATCATCCCTGACCAACTTTGCCCTATTGTAGAGTTTCCTTACTTCTTTTTGTTTCAGCCCTATCTCCCTATTCCACCATTTCGGCTGTACCCTTTTTGGTGTCTTGTTTTCCGGGCACACCTTTTCAAAAGCCGTTGTCAGTGTTTTGTTTATCAGCTCAACCGCCCTATCCAAGTCCTTGGCAGTATTGCCAGGACCGAGCTGGGTGTCAAGATGCTGATTTACCACTACCGCATATTTAGCCCAATCTGCTTTTTTAGGATTCCTGTGAAAACTACATGCCCTACTATGGAAGCTGATTTTGAAGCGTATCCATCGATGATCTGACATGGACGCTTCTTCCACAACCCTCCAATTCCCAACTGCCAACTTATCTGTGTTGGAGACAAGGGTAATATCTAGTACCTCCTCCCTATTTCTAACTACAAAAGTAGGTGAATTCCCTCTATTACATAGTATGAGGTTGGACGATAATAGTAATAAGTTATTAAATACATATATATATATGTACCTATATAATATGATTTAGATTTGTAGGTAGCTAATATATATGAAGGTAATTGTTTAGAATTTAGGTAATTTAGATAATTGTAATTCGATTAATTACTATTATTTAGAAATTTCAAAATATGAAGAAAAAAAATGCCAAAGAATACAAATGCCAATACAATTGTTGTTAAAATGGCTTACGTTTGTTTTCTGCATTTAATTAATTCGCGCTCAATTGGTTGTCTGATTATAATGTTTTGTTGCTGTGATATGTTTTTACATGAATTTGATATGAAGCTGTTTGAAAATATTAGGATTAGGATTTATATGTATTGTATGTTTTTGATTGGCATTACCTGTGTTTCGCTTATATTTAAATTATTAAAAGAGGATATTAAAAAAAAGGAAAAGAAATTAAAACTAAACTTAATTCTAATTAAATGCACACGTAAGCATGCTCCTATTCTAGGATGCTGTCCGGGCTCTTGCTGACGACGGTGGCTGGTAGCTTGGCCGCTTTACCATGCAGCCTAGCTTGTCAATCGGTCAAGGTTATGCAACGCAATTTGGTTTTACCACGTATATAGTCGGTGGTAGCTCGGTGGAGGGTGGTGGTGGTGCTTCGACCGAGATGTTTAAACCCGCTACGAAGATGCTAAGCTTGATGCAAGATGCACACAGTATCAAAGTCAAGGCGTCTGTCGCGATGATTAAGAATTTTTTTTACAACTGATATCCACGTGGCTCACAAAATGGTCGTAGGACACGCCGCGTTGGGTGCATGCACCTTTTCGCACTTTCTGTAGAAGCGGTTAGAACTCGTGGTACGCAACCCCTTCTTTTACGGGTGAATGGGGTGATAGGGGGTTATCGACGTGAGTAACCTGCTGGTTTCGCTTGTTCGTCTGGATACGTTTTGGTTGGCGAGGAGTCCGACCACAAACCAGAGAGAATAGACCACCAGCTTCGGCCAAAAATGAGAGTTTCATAGAGCCAGTTTCAAAAAGTTACTGCGTGGTTAAGTACCTATGCGTGCAATGTTAAAGTAAACGGAGGGTGAATTTGGTCAGGCATGCACTCAACACTGGCACATAGTAACATTTACAGTTATTCGGTGGTAACTTTGAAAAAAATCAAATAATTCAAATAAATTAGCCGTTATCGGGACGTGTTAAGCAAATTGTGTGTTCGGTGTGGGGAAATTATTACCAACTTATATTTTATTAAAAAGCATACAAATATAAATGGGTAGTTACTATCATAATGAAACTCCTTTGACATTATTACGAAAAAAAAAATATTAGTTTAAGCTGCAAAGCTAAAATGCATGATAAAAAAATCATAAAACATGATTTTTTAGTTTTGCTGATAGAAATTTAGACCTTTTTCTATATTTTTAAAGAAAATTTATTTATTTTCGTTGATTGTTTATTGTTTTATTAAAGTGTACCTACTGAGTTTTGGAATAAATAATAAAAAAAAAAGAATGGGGACATTTGTTTTGTCAGGCTTAATATGTTTATTGTTTTATTTACATCTACAAGAAAAATGTGGCGAATTTATTTTAACCAACAAATAAATTGGTCATCGGAATTTAAGAAAAAATACGTTTTGGGCACACATGAGACCAAATCCCAAGTGTGCGTTGTCATATCACATATCGGCTTATAACACACGGAATCTGCATCAGGTGTAAATAATAAATTTATTAACATATAATTATTACGCTTTCGCTAGGGCAAATATGCGAATTTCAGGAAATATTTTTTAATGCAATTACATTTTTTGAAACTGACTGTATGTTTTCGTATTAGTTAATTCGCAAATTTTCCACTATATTTGAATATCAAAACCACATAGAATCAAAATAGTAAAAACCGCGAATGTTATTAAAAATGTATGGATTATTAAATTATGTTATAACTTCATTGTGAAAAACAAAGGAATACCTACACAAAAAGCAAAACTATGATAACATAACAAAACAAATGTGTGCAAAAGCCGTCCTTTTGATAGATAGACAATGACGGTACGGGACTAATACTAACTGACGATTGTATGTAACGGACCTCCTTTGTTAAAGTTGTGACTGGGGGGTTCTTTAAGGGGCTATCTCTCACAGTATCGGCCAGAGAGATAGCCATTGGATTTGTCTAAGGGCATGAAGGGTGAGTTGGCCATCCCTTGCCATTAACATCAGGCATGTTTTGAGTTTGTGGCGAACCTCTATCTTGGAGAGACCATGGGAGAACAAGTTGCGGTTAGGATAAGTGTAGATAGGTTAGTTTTATGTTTTATAGTAGGTGTAGTTTAGGGCATAGTTTTACTTTTAGTTTAGTTTAGTTATAGTTTAGGCTAGCTAGGTTAGTTTCGCGGTGTCTCTCCCGTACTTTCTCCAAGGTATTGGCAAAAGTCCTTCAGCATTTTCCGTTTCTTTTCTTTTTCACTTTAATGGTCCTTTTTGTCCGTCCGAGGTCAAAGTAGAGTAACTTTCTTCTTTTTTTTCTCTTTTGTTTAATTAATGGCATGAGATAAATGTTTATTGAGCAGGTGGCATAAGGTGAGGGGGAAAGAACACCCCCCGTCCGAAGAGCTCTAGCCGAGCAACCGCAAGCATGCCGCGCCCTCCTCACCTGCGCCGAAGCTGCCCCTGTGGCTCGACCCTGACTCACAACAGAACCGGCCAGTTTTTCACTGCATCGACTTTCTCTGGGTCAGTCCTGACTCCTTCAGAAGAGATGATGTGCCCGAGATACTTCACTTCTGGCCTAAAAAGAGCACACTTTTTCGGGTTCAGCTTCAATTGCGCAGCTCGCAGTCTCTGGAACACTTCCTTCAAGTTATCTCGATGTTCTTCGAATGTTTTTCTTACCACGATGACATCATCTCTTTTGCGCATATTTTTAATAACTGATCGCACCATACACACGAAATGCTCCTACAAGTGTTCGAAGTTCTTCTTCGTTTAGGTATTTGAAGGAAACTTTAGATCTTCTTAATAATTTAAGTTTGAATCTAAATCAGGGTTTAAAGTTAAGGAAGGAACAGCATCCTTCTTAATGTATTTTCTTCCAACAAATTCGGGACAAAAATGGTATCCACAAACTAATTATGTATTTTCCTTAATTTTTTAAATCACATGCCTGCCTTCACAAATTATTTACAATTTAATTTTTTCTCCTAGAAGGGGAAGGGCATTGAAAAATGTTTAAATTAGGGTAATCTCTTTTCGTGTTTTCCTACAGACGGAACAAGAAACTCCAAATAATCTCGTATCACCATTGCTATTAAAAAAAATAACGCTGAAAAACATATCGCTAAAAAAGCAGCAGCCTTATTTATAAACTGGGGATCTCCAAACAGGGTGTTGGAAAAGAGTTGTTGGCGGACGAACCCTAAACGGGTAAACGGCAGCGCTCATATCACAAAATTGGGTTACTGACATCGGAATATCCGACCCGCTGTCCTAGGGTCAAAACAGGGCCTGGACCTCCAGGTTGGGGGTTGTGCCGTCGGGGTGACTTCCCGACCATTTAAAAAATAAATAGTTATGAGAGAGACGCAACCAGCCTCGGATAACGGAACTTTCAAATGGCAACCAGACCCGGAACGTCAATGGACTATGATTTAAGAGTATGTACCTGGAATGTAAGAACACTCTACACCCCAGGTGCCACTCAAAAACTTGAGTCTGTCGTCATGTGCTACAAGGCAGATATTACCGCGATCTAGGAGATACGATGGATAGGATCAGGCATGATGAAAAGAAAAGATTGCGACATTTATTACAGCGCTGCATGTATTAGGATGCGGACTCGTCGTGGGAAATCGGCTTAGGACAAAAGTTATTGACTTCATGCCGATAAGTGATCGCCTTTCTGTGATCCGCATCAAAGCTACTTTCCAAAACATAAGCCTAATATGTGCACACGCCCCTACCGACGTCCGGAGTATGATGTAAAAGTTGTACTCGGGGATTTCAATGCTAAAGTCGGAAAGGAAAACATCTTTGGCGGGTTAGTTGGTAAGCACAGAATCCACGAAACGACAACAGACAACGGCTACCGACTAATCGATTTTGCAGCAGCTCGTAATACGGTGATAAGTAGCACTAGGTTTCCAGGGCTAAGGATCCACACAGCAACCTGGCGCTCTCCAGAAGGTCGAACCGCCAACCAAATCGACCATGTGCTAATCGATGCGAGGCATGCGTCCAACATCCTTGACGTGCACACATTCCGAGGGGCAAACGTCGACTCTGACCATTTTCTTGTCGCGGCTAAATTCAGAGCTCGACTGTCCAACGAGAAGAAGCTGCGAACCGCCCAGAAGAAGAAATTCGACGTTGGACGCCTTAGCACACATGGAGTAGCCAGAGCCTACAGGGAGCGCCTGACTACGAAACTCTCATTTTTGCACTCACCTACCACAAACGTCAACAACCAGTGGTGCCAGTATCGCAACATCATCAAGGAGGTAGCCGAAACCACTGTAGGGGACCAGCCACCCCAGAGAAAGAGCCCGTGGTATGATGATGAATGCGTGTACAGGAAAAAGGTGACAGAAGATGCACACAAGAAAGCGCTGCAGCGCAAAACAAGGGCAGCAAGAGAAGAATATCGAGCCAGGAGAAGGGAGGAAAAGAAGATCCAGCATAGAAAGAAGAGGGCTTACGCAGCTTCCCAGCTCAAGGAGATCGAAGAGTCGCTCGATCGTTATAACATCCGGAGGTTTTATAAAAAAGCTAAGCAACTGGCTGCTGGCTACAAAACCGGAACGCAAGCTCTTCGAGACAGCGAAGGAAACTTAGTCACCGAAGCGCAGGATAGCCCGATGACTGGACTATCAGCTCCATATGCCCCATCTACAAAAAAGGCGATCCTATGTCTTGCAAGAACTATCGAGGCATATCCTTGCTAAATGTCGCATACAAGATCCTATCCAACGTACTGTGTGAACGTCTAAAACCGTTCTGCAACACACTAATCGGCACGTACCAGTATGGCTTCCGGCTCGGCAGATCGACTATAGTCCAAATTTTCACACTGAGGCAAATCTTGGAAAAGACCAACGAATTTCAAGTCGAAACTCACCACCTATTCATCGACTTCAAAGCCGCGTATGATAGCATACATCGTTAGGAGCTCTATATGGCGATGGCCGAATTTGGAATCCCGGCAAAACTGATTCAGCTGTGTCGCGTGACGCTGGAAAACACGCGCTGCAACGTGCAGTTTGGAAGCAGCTCTTCCGAACTTTTTCAAACATGCACCGGATTTCGGCAAGGAGACGCTCTATCATGCGACTTCTTCAATCTCGTACTGGAGCAGATAGTGCGCAGGGCAAGTGTCAACACGGAAGGCACTATCTTCAACAGGTCCGTCCAGCTGCTTGGCTATGCGGACGATATTTATATCATCGGTCGCTCCCTGCGTGCCGTGATAGAAGCGTTCACGGCGATTGAAGAACAGGCGAAATCCGTTGGGCTTGAAGTGAATGAGGACAAAACTAAGTACATGCTATCAACAAACAAACAAGCATCTGTCCACCGCCTAGGACAGAACGTCACTATTGATAGCAATAATTTCGAGGTAGTTAAGGAGTTCACCTACCTCGGAGTAAACGTAAACTCCACGAATGACACCCTAGTGGAGATCCGGCGAAGAATTACCCTAGGAAACCGTTGCTACTTCGGTTTGGCAAAACAATTGGGTTCAAAACTCCTAACTCGAAGGACGAAATGTGTGCTCTACAAAACCCTTATCCTACCAGTTCTGCTTTATAGCGCCGAGTGCTGGACGATAAGCAAGAAAGGAGAGCTGATACTGGGAGGGCGAATGGAGGAGAAGATACAACCGCGAACTCTATGAGCGTACCAAGATGTGGATGTAGTCCAAAAAGCCAAAACACGTCGACTACATTGGCTCGGCCACATCGAGCGAATGGACAATAATGCTCCAGCCAAGAGGGTCTTCGAATCCCAGCCCCCAGGTTCGAGAAGACAAGGAAGACCGAACCTCCGTTTCAAAGACCAAGTCATCGCGGATGCCAGAGCGCTTGGTCTGGACAATTGGAAGCAGCGTGCCCGGGATCGTAGAGGATGGAAGGCTGATGGATGTGAATATCTTCGGCCATAGAAATTTGACAACCCCCTATTATGCAACCACACTACCTTACCGGCTTCCCCATCACTACTACACGTCGCACCATTTTCCCCTCGACTCTCTTCGGAATGGATTTAAACAATCATTTTAAATTCGTAATTCATAATATGAACAAATCAGTATTTATTGGCATAAAGAACAACATTGCTTTAATAATACTTTAAGAAATACGATTATATTAAATTTCATTTCATATAATTTAACAGTGGACAACACAACAAGTAATTCATACCCTTCTTCAAATCCTTGAGTAGCGCCTTTTTGCGCTCCGATGTTCTTGAACGGCTCCTCCAGCGTGCACGGTGGATGGGTTGACGCGATTGCTATATTTACCCGAGGGATCAGAAAAACGGTTATGACAATTCTATTTCTACTATACAATCTATATATATAAAAATAAGTTGTATTGTGTTTGTCGCCAATGTTCTCTGTAATGCGTGAATCGATTTTGATTCTGGAAATTTCCCATGAAAGGTGACGTTAATACCATGGTTTGTAAGTATATACGGTCTTTGCAGGTGTATTTGTTCATGAGTTATAGGGGCGTGGCACTTCCCATACAAAAAATGCATTCAAAATGTTATATCTTGAAAACCACCGAATCGATTTTTACATACAATCTTAGGTATTGTCCCAGGAGTATTCCTGTGAAGATTGGTCAAATTGCACCTAGGGGCGTGGCACCGAAAACCACCGAATCGATTGAGTTCAAATTTTCGTACAATCTTAGGTATTGGCCCAGGAGTATTCCTGTGAAGATTTGTCAAAATTGGACAAAGGGGCGTGGCACCGCCATACAAAAAAAAAAACATTAAAAATCATATATTTCGAAAACGACCGAATCGATTGAGTTTAAATTTACACACATTCTTAGGTATCAGCCCAGGAGTATTCCGCGAAGATTGGTTAAAATTGGACAAAGGGGCGTGGCACCTCCCATTCAAAAAGTACATTTAAAATCGTATGTCTCCAATTGAACTTAAACTTGAAATCGATTGAACTTAATCTTATAGATAATGGCCCTGCCTGGAGTGCTCCTCTGAAGATCAAATATTCACGCTTATTCTGAATTTTATTTCCGAAATCAGCTGTATAAATACTTAGCTCTCAGATTCTCAATTGTTGTTGGTTTTAATTCGAGTAAAGATGACATTTGTGTATTCTTGGAGAGAGAAATACATGTGGGTGGCAACGCTGGCGATGGTAAGAATGCGGCGAATTCCACAACAGAAGAAGTTGAGAATGTGCAAGTGCAAGACGAAGAACAACGGAGTTAAGCGACGACCGGCACCGTGCACACATCGATCTCTTTTGCTGTAACTTTGTTTCTTTCACTTTTTTTTTCATTGAATAATCTACTATTAAATATTATTTTGTAAATACCCATTTAAACGGGAGTTTTATTTTTGGAAAATCATTCTACATGGTGTCAGAAGTGGGATTTTGTTCCCTCATCCTGCGGTAAAAAAAAAAAGGAAAAGATAAAGTTAAAGAGATCGCGCAGTGCATTTAATTGCACAATTTTCTGCTTTTTTTTTTGTACTGCGTAATTTTTCTACATGCCGATCAGACGTGACTTAGAGAAGCTTACTGTAAAAAAATTACAAGAAATTTTGAGACGAAACGACTTATCGGTCCGTTACAATAAAAAACTGAGTTAGTCGCGCGCGTTCGAAATTTGTTGAAGCGGAAAAGCAGAATAGGAGAGGAAAGCAGCGAAGAACAAAGTGAGGAGGAGGGAAGAAGTGAAAAGAATACTCCAAGTAGCAAAGGAAAAGTTATAAGAACATTTTCAAATATTGAAGTGAGTGTTTTTAAGAAAAGCGGCGTAGAAGCAGATAACAGCAGCGTAAAAATGACAGCTCCCAAAGTCGAAAGTGAAAGCGTTTATAATGCTTTCCAATTTAAAGACGTCGAAGAGGCGTTGGAAAAGTTTAGCGGTGAAGACGGGAAATGTGTTGAGTCGTGGATCTCTGATTTTGAGAGTGTGTCTACGGTTTGCGGATGGGGAGACGTCCAGAAATTTCTGTATTCTAGGCGATTGCTATTCGGTGCAGCCAAGCTAGCACTAGAATCCGAAAAGGCGGTCAATAGCTGGAGTGCATTGAATGCGTTTTTATTGAAGGAGTTCGGCAAACAGGAACATGAAAACGTCCACAAAATACTCGAGAAGACAACAAAATCTGACTGTGAATCATTTCTCGAATATTTTTATAAGATGAAGAGATAGCGGCAAGGGGTACCATAGACGAAGGACATCTCTTGTCGTACATAATAGGAGGTATTCCGGATGATATTTTGAGCAAGGGTATTCTGTATCATGCTAAGACATTGGAAGAGTTAAAGGCTGAACTTAAATCCTACGAGCGCATGAAAGTTGACCAATTTCGTTCAAAGAATGCTGCTCCGATTAAGTCAACATCGAAGAATGTAAACAAGAAAGACAACGACAGCCAACAGTTTCGCTGCCGTAATTGTGGTGCTCTTTCTCACAATTCGCATAATTGCCCCAGTAAGGAGAAAGGTAGCCGATGTTTCAAATGCAACCGTTTCGGGCACATTGCTAGGAATTGCACGGAGGACAGGCCGACGTCGAGTGCAAATGTCAACAGATTGATGGTTCCAGATGGCGCTTATCGACACAGGCAGTGATATAACCCTGGTCAAAGATAGTCTCAGGCAGATGTAGGGTGTGAGTGAGTTTCAGTATCCAGGAATTGTTACCATTGCATTTGGCAGCCAGCCGACTAAGACGTTGGGCGCTTCGAAAATCAACATAGACATCTCAGGCGAGTATTATAATTTGATTTGTCATTTTGTACCCGATAATTGGTTGGCCTGTGAGTTTCTAATAGGTAAGGACTTACTGCCAGAGGTGTGTCTGGTTATCGAAGACGGACATCCTATTATATGTAAAAAGAAAGCCGAGTCGGATAACCCAGTATTCCGAACAAACTTGATCTCCTGCGGTGACTCGGAATTATCGGAAACGCTGAAAAGCATCCAAGACCCAGCACTTCGTGGGGATGTAGAAAAGATGATTGCAGAGTACTCTCCGAAATGTCCCGAAAGAACCTGTGTGAGGATGAAAATCGTCCTGGATGAGGAAAAGCCGATTTACCAAAGTGCAAGGCGCTTCGGCCCCTCTCGAGAAGGAAGTAGTAGACAAGCAGATCTCCGACTGGATGCGAGATGGTATTATTCGCAATAGTAATTCCGACTTTGCTAGTCCCATCGTACTGGTGCGCAAGAAGGACGGTTCGATGCGGCTCTGTGTAGATTTTCGTCAACTCAACCGACTTGTCCTGAAAGTTCGTTATTCGTTGCCAATTATAGAGGAGGTACTCGAGCAATTGTACGATGCCAAGGTTTTCTCTATCTTGGACCTGAATAATGGGTTCTTGCACGTGGACATCGAGGAGAGCAGTAAGAAATACACGGCGTTTGTGACCCCGGAGGAACACTTTGAGTTCAACAAGGTCCCATTTGGCTTGTGCAACTCTCTCGCCGTGTTCCAAAGGTACGTAAATGTTGTTCTCCAGGATCTCAAGCGCCGAGGAATTGTTCTGGCCTACATCGATGATTTAATCATTCCTGCCAGATCCGTAGATGAAGGGATTGAAAAGCTGAGGCAAGTATTGGAGGTATCCGAGGAGAATGGGCTGGTGATAAATTGGAAAAAGTGTTCCTTTCTTCAAACGCAAGTAAAGTTCCTTGGGCATGTTATTAGGAACGGCAGTATCAAACCATCTGAGGAGAAGACAATCGCTATCAAACACTTTCCTTCACTGAAGAATGTCAAGTCGGTTATGCAGTATCTCGGGCTAACTGGCTATTTCCGAAAATGTATTCCCAGTTATGCCACCATTGCAAAGCCGCTGTCTGACCTGACCAAGCGAGACGCCAAGTTTAAATGGAGACCTTGCCAAGAAGAAGCGTACAATAAGTTAAAGAGCCTGTTATGCCAAGAACCAATTTTGAAGCTTTTCAACCCACATTTGTCTACGCAGCTACATACCGATGCCTCCAAGGACGGATACGGGGCAGTGCTGGTACAAAAACATGATGACGGTCTATATCATCCAGTATTCTTTCTAAGCTTCAAAACTACAAGCACGGAAAAGAATTACTCCAGCTATGATCTCGAGGTGCTAGCCATAATCAGGGCTCTGAAAAGACTCCGCATCTACTTGCTGGGGTTGAAATTCGATATTTTCACCGACTGCAAGGCATTCAAGGACACAATGGCCAAGAAGGGGTTGAATAGCCGCATTGCTCATTGGGCCCTTCAGCTGGAAGAGTTCAATTGCGAAGATCATCACCGATCCGGTACATCGATGCGTCACGTTGACGCGCTAAGCCGCCATCCGGTATGTGTTTATGCTATAGAGGACTGGTCTTTGAAAGCAGTTAAGAGCGCACAACTGAAGGACGAGTTTTGTTCTGCCGTTCGAGAGATTCTTGTCAAATCTGAATCTTATGAAGACTATCACCTCAGGGGAGACGTACTTTACAAATTCGTGGAAGGCACATACGTTTTGGTAGTTCCAAAGTCTCTGCAGAAGCAAATCATTCGCATGGTTCACGAGAAAGGGCATTTTGGTCTCGGTAAGGTCTCTAAAATAATTAAAGAAGATTTTTTTATTCCACAGGTGGACCGCAAGATAGCTGACGTTATCAGCAATTGCATCCCCTGTATCCTCGCTGCAAAGAAGGCCGGTAAGAAGGAGTCGTTTCTACATTCTATTGCCAAGAGTGACCAACCGTTACACACATACCATCTGGATCATCTCGGACCGCTCCCCTCCACTGCAAAAAATTATCGATATCTTTTCGTGGTTGTAGATGCATTCTGCAAGTTCGTCTGGATGTACTCTGTGAAAAGCACGACGTCCACTGAAGTCCTCAATCGCTTGGACATGCAATCGCAGATTTTTGGTCACCCTCGACGTATCATATCCGACAAAGGGTCAGCATTTACGTCTAACGATTTCGCCGAGTATTGTTTGGAGAGGAATATTGAGCATCATCTTGTGACGACCGGTGTCCCCACCCCAGAGGTAATGGGCAAGCGGAGAGGATGAATAAGACCATCATTCAAGTGTTATCGCGCCTTACCATTGAAGTCCCATTGAAATGGTACAGGTTCGTTCCAAAACTACAATGTGTCCGTAATTCTACGGTGTCACGAAGTACGGGAAGAACTCCTTTCGAGTTGATGTTTGGCGTTAAGATGAGTACGGAAGATGACCTTAGATTGAGACAGCTTTTAGAAGAGGAGATTACGGTTGTGTTCGAAGAGGACCGTCAGCATTTGAGGGCAGAAGCAAAAATGCAGATACGAGACGTACAAGAGCAAAACAAGAAGACCTATGATCGGAATAGGAAAAAAGCGCCAACCTACGATCTGGGTGAGCTGGTCGCAATTTAAAAGACACAATTTGCTACAGGGCAGAAGCTCTTTCCTAAATATCCTGGGCCATGCGAGATAGTTAAAGTATGTAGTAACGATCGGTACTTGGTCATGAAAGTTGGAGATCATGAAGGACCCAACCGGACTTCGACGGCTGCTGACTATATGAAGCGATGGCGCACTTTCCAGACGGATTCTGGGTCCGAGGAAGAAGAAGATGCTGAGGACTCTGTTGGTTCGACCGGGTCAGTCGAATCGCAGGATGGCCGTGTGGGTGGCAACGCTGGCGATGGTGAGAATGTCACGAAGTCGATCTCTTTTGCTGTAACTTTTTTTCTTTCACACTTTTTTTTTTCATTGAATAATCTACTATTAAAAATTATTTTGTAAATACCCACTTAAACGGGCGTTTTATTTTTGGAAAATCATTCTACATACATACATACATACCCCCATTTGCGAAGATATCTGATTGTCCACACAGCGACAGCCGCGACAACAGCGACAACAGCGACAGCAGCGTCGTTGGCGACTTGGCGTATGCCAGAGATAGAGATACGCATTTACCCACCCTAAAGAAAAGGGAAAAGAGCATTGATTCGACCACATATTTGCGCTCGAATAGAATTTGACATTTAACTCGATGCAATCGAATCTGAGAATGTGGGGAGATATGAACAAAATACGAATATCATTCGAAATCGAATGTTGGAATGTCATTTGCCTGAAATCGAATGACTTTCGATTCGATTCGAATCTCATAATTAAGGTGATTGTATGTACCTATTCAATAAAAGAATTTTTTTTTTAAGAAACTAGTAAACTTTTAGTTTTTTTTTATTGTATCTTCTTTTAAATAAGGACGATTGTAGCGAATTCCAGGTGTTTCTTGACAACGGTGTTTCTTCCTTCGGACCAGGCTTGAAGTTTAGTTCTAGGTGACTTGCAAACGTTGGGAATTTGACTTTAATTTTGGAGGGCGGCGTTTTCGAGGATGTGCGTCAAAGGTAAATTGTATATTGATACCGCACTTGGTGGGATCAATGTAATGTATGTTGATTTATTTGTTTAACACAGAAAGTCTTTGGAAAACGTGGTTATTTTTGGCGGATTATAGTAACACTTCACTTTCAGTCTTATTAGACAAATAGCAGATTTTAGGTAGGTATTATCAGTTAGTCAACTTCTACGCGCCTCTATTTCAATGGTGAGGGGAAACAAGCAAGTGTTCCAAAAATGGGTAACGAGTAAGATTAAACATAATCAAAACCAACATCACAAACCAGTAAGAATAGACCGTCGACTTCCCGTACACCTATCCGATTCCCCCCGGAAAAAATTACCCTGTCTGTGAATACATGTAAATGTTAAAATTAATGGCGGCAATGATTTTCCATGCTATACCATGGGCCTAGGATTTTTCAAGTATGCGTGCGTTAATGGCGCTGATTTTGTACAGCACCAATACATGACAAATCCTGGGCCCGCCGGCAGCTTGTAGCACAAACCAGTAAGAATAGACCGCCGACTTCCCGTACACCTACCCGATTCCCCCCGGAAAAAATTTCCCTGTCTGTGAATACGTGTAAATGTCAAAATTAATGGCGGCAATGTTTTTCTATGCAATACCATGCGACCAGGATTTTTCAAGTATGCGTGCGTTAATGGCGCCCCTTTGATTTTGTACAGCACCAATACATGAAAAATCCTGGTCTCGCCGGCAGCTTGTAGGCAAAGTCCGTTATGTGGGAGGAGTCGACGGTCTATTCTTACTGGGGGCCAACTATGTAATTCGATTCTACTTTCGATTCTATTCGAAAGTTGGTTCCGATTCTACTTTTAAACAGAACTACGTATGAAATAAGAATCGAATGTAAGTAATGCCAACTTTTTCCCAAACAAATTCCGACTTTCGAACGAGTCTCGCTTTGTGTTTGACAGACTTTTGAATAAAACGAAATAATCATTTGTTGTGATTCGTGAATAGGTGCTAAATCAACATGGACAGTGTCGCAATTTCATTTTTTACCGACAAAAATGAGGATTGCAATGATCAAATTGAGCCAAGGTGATTTTGGGATAAATCCTTTAGATAAGTCGGGATGCATTGTCATGTATTGAACAACATCTCAAATTGAGATGTCTTTGTGTTTGCACATTTAGATGATTCCCTATGCCTAAATTATATTTTAATACTCTTAATAATATTTAATAAATTATGAACAAATTTCTTACTCACATTTTTTGAGATTTCTGCAATCTACACAGCCTGTTCGCAAACACATTTGCATTAGAATGATTATTTGCGAATTCGAATGGTTTTGGCATTTACTTTAGGATTATGTAGTACCAAAAAAAAATAGACAATTCGAGGTCCGTTCGATTTTCGAATATGAGCGCATGCTATAGAGTTACAGAGTACGAATCTTCCGAATTCGAACATTTTGATTGTAGAATCGAATTATACATAGTTGGCCCCCTGGTTTGTGACTAACATTTCAAAGGAGACTGATTAGATTATGAATCTGTGGTGTTCTTCGCTTCAAACAAAAATGTTTTTCTTTTTAAGGTTCCGTTCCCG